>OX422210.1:338510195-339880611 GCA_949130495.1 Sambucus nigra | reverse complement strand
CGCAATTTAGATGTCAATTAACCCAAAAACCATATCATCTTATCCCACCCACTATGATATGAATCGAAATATGCAATTAATTTAAAAGCAACTTTAATCACTTGCCTTAGGGTTTGTAGAATCTGAATCTTTGATGAAGATAATGGGTTGATGAATGCTATCCTCTCTTGTTCTTGATTTTTGGCTCCCATAACTTCTCACACTTTCCCCCACTTTCTCTTCTAAAAATAATTTTCTAAAAATGTATTATGAATGCCATACCCTCTCACTTTTAAGGTTTAATACCTCAATCCCATTTTTAGGCTTGTGGACTTTATAAAAAGGGCCCAAACACTTATACGAGAGCTCAAATGTGTCTAGAAAAGTACCGAAACCCATATTATACCTATGGACACCCTTTTCCAATTATTTCGATCCATCTGGCCTCAACCGTGCACTCCTAATTGCCATCCGAATTAATTTATAATATTCTCCAAATTTTTTATTTCAAAATGCGACACAAAATAGTCCAAATAATTAAACCTCAATTCGTCAAATTAATAAATTCCTCAAATCTAAATTTTTTTCAAATCACGAATTTGATTCCTCCAAATAAAATATATTATTTTTCTCCCAAATATAATTTAATTTAAGGTCCTTGAATTTACAGGGTGTTACATCGCTACGGACGCACTCAGCCAAGTGCTCAGCGCTGATCGTAAGTGGAGGATTAGGGGGTGAGCTCGCGGGTGGGGAAGTATAGGATCATCAGAATGGAGAAGAGCAACACCGGGTTGGCTCGTCAGGTGGACACGCATGACGAGAAACTATCAAGGTTGGAGGCGACGGTCCTAGATATGTACGCCTTCATGAAGCGCAAGTTGGGAAAGGGAAAGGGGAAGGAGAAGACGGTGGAGGTGGACGAGGACGAGGAGGTGGATGTCCCTTCTTCATCGCCGATACGCGTGGACTCGCCGCTATATGATACAATTCCCATATTAACTCTCGTTGAGCGATCTATGTTAACTATCGGTTGGCCGAGCATGTTTTTACTCGACATACATGATGGCTAGCGGATAACGAGGGGGTGAGGGATCCGAATACCCTCCCGGGTATGCCGGTTCATGGACGTTTCCTTCAATACATTGAGGCCAAGGTGCTCGTTACGCATGTGATGCCCTAAAAGGAGAACTCTGCATTGCAGTTACGCGAACAATGCGGCATGACGCATATTGATGGGTGACTTAATGCATATATCATTTGGCCTTCCTTCCTCCTCCGACCTATTGATGACTCTATGCATTGACGTTATTTGTATCTATTTTGTTTGGACATTTGGATTATATTTGTATTGTTTTGATTTGTTACATTTTGGTTTGGATATGGATTGCAATTCTATTTTATTTGGATATGGAATTATATATGCAATGATTTGGTATATTCTTTCTATTTTATTTGGATATATGTTGTTTGATCAAGTAAAATTTTGCTATAACAAGTACAAATATACTGTTGGGTAGTGGCAGTAAGCAGTGGCCATACTGCCCAACAATTTTTTATAAAATTTTGTCCAAAATTGTCACGATGACAACTTTTTTTGTCACGAACTTGTCACTGTCAATGACGTGACAATTTTTTTAGACTTATCAAGGTCTTGTTACGGTCAATGACCGTGACAATTCTGACACGGTCAAAGACCGTGACAGGACCGTGACAAGTTTAATGAACTTGTCACGGTCATTAATCGTGACAAAAAAAGTTGTCACCCCCATACTTGTCACGGTCAATGACTGTGCCAATCCGACAGTTTTGATGTAGTGATAAATAAACCTTTAAGCTTCGTCTACATATTCTTCTCTCGTTGAAGAACTCTCTTTCTCTATTCAATATCCAATTTTTTTATAAATATTTTCTTTTTTAGGTACCCCAACGAAAAACATAATTTCTAAAAGTCTAAAACCCGCATTATGGAGTTATTCAAGTAAAAACTAAATAAAATAAAGCATTAACCTTCACACTTATTGCCATATTCACATTTATCATGACGATTTACTTAATGCCATATTATTATTTTTTTTATTTTTTTTAATATCATGTTAAATGATGGTAGTGCATTCTCATTTTTTGCTAAAATGTAATATTTGTCGTTTTTAAATATATATATATATATATATATATATAAATATTTGGACATAAAAATGAATTCAGGACATAAAAATATTTGGATAATTTATAATTAGGTCCCTTAGTGACAATTTTTAAACATTTTAAGAATAATTTACTATTAGTTTCACTTGTTATGTTATTAGCGTAAACTTCTATAAAAAGAGAATGAGTGGATCTAAGTGTTTAAAATTTATCCAAATTCATTTAGTGTTTAAAGTATATTTGGAAAGAACCTAAAAATATCTTGGGGTCTTTACACATAGGTCCCATTTATCGGGTCAACATTCTTATAAGTCCTATTGGCTTTTCAATAATCCCATAGGTCCTATTCCAACTTTTTAGGGAATTTTTTCATCATTTTACCCCTTTATAACTAATCATCCGTAACTTCCTTTAGGAAGTTACATAAGTGGTTGGACTTTTTTTTTTAATTTTTAAATGATCATAACTTTTGATTCACAAATCCGTTTTTCGCGAAATTACTATTTTTGAAATCTGCTCGACGAGATCTATCAAACAAGTTCCATGAAGGCTATAAAATTCCAAAGAAAAAAATTTACACAAATAGTAAACTTTACTGTATGCACTAGAATATGAAATAATTTTATATATATGTCATTTTCACAAACAGACAGTAACATTTACTGTGCTAATACTACACAGTATATATATATATATATAAACCCTTTTTTTTCAAACCGTTTTTTTTCAAACCCTTTTTTTTCAAAATTACCTTGTACCTAAAGGTTCGCACTAGCGGTATCCAATCCTTACTATCATTGTTGGAGCTTCAACGACCTTCGTAATAGCTCTGATTTGGGGTGGGTAAGGGTGGCATATGGTGCCGCTGGCGCGGACCTTTGAAAATAAGAGACTTTTGAATAAATTGGTTTTGGATCCACCGGAGTATCATGGGGTGTCGCTGGCGCGGACCTTTGAAAATATGATTGGATAAATGGAATCGGGATCATCTGGAGCACCGATTTGGGGTGAGTAGGGGTGGCACAGAACTTTAAAAATAGGAGCATATTGGATATATATATATATATATATATATATATATATATATATATAGTTTGTAAAAATTACGTAGATATTAAACTTTATTGTATACACCAGAAAATGAAATAGTTTCATATTCGTGACATTTTCACAAACAATAACATTTACTGTGTTAATATATTTATGCAATAGTTTTATATATATAACATTTTCACAAGCAGTAACATTTACTGAGTTAATATTATATTCATATTCGTGACATTTTCACAAACACTAACATTTACGGTGTTAATATATTTATGCAATAGTTTTATATATATAACATTTTCACAAACAGTAACATTTACTGAGTTAATATTACACAATATATATATATATATATATATATATATATATATATATATATATATATCCAAACCTCTTTTTTTTTTAAATTGCCATATTTTTAAAGGTTTACGCTAGCAACATTCAATCCCCACCACTACCCACCCCCATTGTCGAAGCTTCAACGACTTTCATCAGAGCTATGATATAGGTGGGTAGTACTGGCATAGGGTGCCGCTTGCACGGACCTCTGAAATTAAGAGAATATTAGATAAATGGAGTTTGGATCCACTGGGGCTCCGATTTGGGGTGAGTAGGGGTGACATTGGGTTAGATTTATATCTATAACATTTTTACAAACGTTAACATTTACAGTGTTATAACACAGTATATATATATATAGTTGATCCAAACCTCTTTTTTCTGATATTGTCTTACTTTAAATGGCTCGCGCTAGCGGTATCTAATCCCGACCACCACCAACCTCAATTGTCGGAGCTCCAACAACCTTCATCAGAGTTCTGATTTGGGGTGACATGGAGTACCACTGGCGCGGACCTTAGGAAATAAGAAAATATTGGATAAATGGGGGTTGGATACACCGGAGCTCCAGTTTGAGGTGAGTATGGGTAGCATTGGATTAGGTTTATCTTTGTAATATTTTCACAAATAATAAATGTTACTGTTTGTGAAAATGTTACATCGGCATCCCATGCCACCTCAAATCAGAGCTCTGATGAAGGTTGTTAGAGCTCCGATAAAGGGGGTGGGTGGTGGTGGGGATTAGATGCCGCTGGCGCGGACCGTTAAAAATAAGATAATATCAGAAAAAAGAGGTTTGGATATATATATATATATATATATATATATATATATACTGTGTTATATGAACACAGTAAATGTTAATATTTGTGAAAATATTATAGATATAAACCTAACTCAATGTCACCCCTACTCACCCCAAATCGGAGCTCCGGTGGATCCAAACCCCATTTATCTAATATTCTCTTAATTTCAGAGGTCTGCGCGCGGCACCCTATGCCACTACTACCAACCCAAATCATAGCTCCGATGAAAGTCGTTGAAGCTCCGACAATTGGGGTGGGTAGTGGTGGGGATTGAATGTCGCTAGCGTAAATATTTAAAAATATGGTAATTTTGAAAAAAAATAGTGGTTTGGATCTATCGCGCGCGCGTGTGTGTATATATATATATATATAATACCCTGTAATTTTATTAATTTTTATTTAAGGGATTAATTTAATTAAATGAGAATTAATTGGGAATTAATACGGGTACAAATACTAGCGAGAGGTGAGTTGGTATTTGATTATGATGTTAAAATTGAAAATTTCATGTATTGAAAATGTTAAAATTGTCGCAAGACAAATATACGACAATTTGGAAATTTAATTGGAACACGCGTGTCAGTCGCGTCAAGAATGTAATTATTTGTATTAAAAAGTAAATTATATTTTTATCAACCGAATGGTCATTTTGAGTGCGCCAACGTGTCCAGAAAGGTCAAAATAGTCAGAAAATACTAGCCGGGTGTTTAGTTTGGGTCCCGAGGCATTTTTGGGCCATACCGATAACCTAGAAGGGTATTTTGGTAATTTTAAAAATAGGGGAATTAAAACCCACGAATTTTAGAGGTTAATTTTATATTAGAAATAAACCCACTAAGTCCAATATCAACATTTAACAAGTAGTGGGCTACGGGAGTTATAGGGAGAGTCTTAAGAGGTTCCAAAAGAAACCCCTAGCCACCATCACCATCTTTGGGAGAAATCTGTAGAGAGAAAGAGGAGAATCAGCCTTCAACATCAAATCAAAAAACCTAAGGCAAGTGGTTTAATTACATAATTTCAAGCGAATGTTTCCTCCATGCTTAGGATTAAATATATGTCTTGTATGGAAAGTTTGATGAAAAACCCATGAAATTGGAGATAAAACTCATAATCTTATATAGGGATTGCATGTAGAATGGTAATGAATGAATTCCATATCCAAAATGTATCTTTGATGATTTAAAAATGGATTTATAAGGAGAAATTGCAGACGTTAAAATTCTGGCTTCATGTTTATAGGGTTTGGGATAATGTTTGGGAATTATGATGATTACATGTTAATTTAGGAGGCATTGACCCCAAATATATGTTAGAGGGTGACTTGGGAGGACTAAGAGTAGTTTAAAAACGTTAAAACTTAATTGGGATGATCTTAGTGGGGATTTAGAGGAGAGAAATCTGAAGAAAAACGAATTGGGGGAATTTCTGGGCGCAGTTTGCCATCTCGTTAGAAGACCTGCTCAGGTCGTTCGAACGACCTCATTCGAACGAGCTTCTAACGAGATGACAATATCCTTTCTAACGAGTTGGTAGTTCGTTCGAAGCCTTTCGTTCGAACAAGACTTCTAACGAGTTAACAGAATGACCTTTTTGGCCTGATTTTATTTCAAATGTCCCGTAGACTTAAGTAATTGAGAATTAACCTTCCCTTATTGACTAATGGGTATAATTGTGAGAATTGGGGTACTTTGAGGATTAGAACTTAGAACCTTATAGTAATCCGGATGACATTTGTGGAATAGGAAACGAATACCTAATTACGGCGTGAGAAGGGTTGACAACGTTAATATACAAATCGGGGACTGGTAAACGTATAACATTAAATGACGGTATAAGAACGAGAAGCATACCTATATTAATAATTCAAAGATATCTAAGATGTGTGAATGCTTAGTATATGTGGTTTTGTGTGTAAAACATACCTACCATACTTGCTATCACGGGAGGTCTGCGTTCGATTAGGGTCATCTAATCTTTGTGTGCCTACGGGGGGATTTAGATTGGTACCTCGAGGACATAGGTCAGAGAAGGACTTATTGAAAAGTTAATAAGTCTGCTGATCATGGGAGCGTAGGTATGTGCGTGACCCATGTAATGTGAACTATGCTCGCCTCCATTTTGTGTGATTGTTGTTATTTGAGAACGATTCCTGAGAGATTCGAAATGCGTGGTCCTTATATACGTGATGTACCAGGATTGGATAGCAGAGTATGTGTGCACCGCAGCTTAGTCTCGGGGGTGCTAGTATTGTATATTTATGATGAGAATAATATACTGTAAATTGAAATGAACCGTAATGTATAAATGTGAGTATCTATAATATCAACGTTTTGTAAAAGATAAAATGGAAGATCTCTAGTGATTAGTAGTACTAAAATGGGAAACTGTGTAGAAGAGCAAAACACTCTGTTTAAAATAAGATGTTGGGAATTAAATCGTGAATCGCATAGTAACGTTAGATTTTATATTGAACCAGTTAGATACGGGCATAACTAGATTCGATTACGGATACGTTAAGAGTGCACAGATAGTCGAGAGGTGGGTATTTCATGTGAGAGCACGTCCTAACATGTATTTTGCATTCATTGTTTTATGTCATTAAAACACTTGCTATATTTTAAACTGTTTTCCACAATCGGGCTCTGACCCGTTTGTTTTCAAATATATTTTTGTAAAAACCTTTTAGGTGCCCAGCCACAAGGACACCATGCATAGGAGTTTCATTCAGGTGACGGACTGTAGCTGCCGTGGAAGTTACAGAACTTTGACAGTAGACGCCTCCACTTTCGATCTTGACTCTATGTTACTAGATTTTTCTCATCTGTTGGGCATGTCGCCCCATTTCTTTTAGACACTTTATTTATCCAGTTATATCAGATTTTTGGGTTGTAATTAATTTAGTGATGCAGACTTAGTATTTTTTTATTCTTGTATTTGGATTGTTGTGAGGAGTATCCCTCCAGACTCATTACTATTTTATGGTTATTCCATTGTCATTATGTTGTGGTGGTTATGTTAACATTTCATAATTTAATTATTGCATGTTAATCGAATTTAATTAAAATTGACAACTCACTTTTTAAATATTAGGTGGCTAGTAATTGATAAAATGTTTTCGACAGTGATGCTATGAACTGAACCAACTTGGCATTTTGTATTAATTTAATTAAGGAGTAGCTACCCGGTATTTAATTAATCGGGGTGTCACAATATACACACACACACACACACACACACACACACACACACACACACACACACACACATATATATATAGGGAGAGGTTCACAAGTGGACCAAAAGAATGAACTTTATAATGGACCTTAACAAAAAACACATATTAACACATTAATTTTAATTTTCATAGTGTAATTGGTCAGCGCCAGCGGCACCCGAGACCATACCTTCACCCCACTACCCCCCAACCACCACCATCACCAAAGCAGCCCTTGTGGCAGCGTTGTCATGGGGGTGGGGGGCGTGTGGGGGAGTGGTGGATCGATCGACACGCGTATTTGATGCCGCTGGCGCGGACCAATTATACTATAAGAATTAAAAATTAATGTGTTATTATGTGTTTTTTGTTAAGGTCCATTAAAAAGTCCATTCTTTTGGTCCACTTGTGAACCTCTCCCTATATATATATATATATTACTATATATATTATGTAATATTAACTCAGTAAATGTTACTGTTTGTGAAAATGTTATATATATATATATTGTGTAATATTAACTCCGTAAATGTTACTGTTTGTGAAAATGTTATATATATAAAACTATTTCATAAATATATTAACACAGTAAATGTTATTGTTTGTGAAAATGTCACAGATATAAAACTATTTCATTTTCTAGTGTATACAAAAAAGTTTAATATCTATGACGTTTTTACAAACAATAGCATTTACTGTGTTATCACATTACATATATATATATAATCAATATGTTTTTATTTTTAAAGCTTTGCGCCACTGGCACCTAATGCCACTCCTACTCATCCCAAATCGGTGCTCAAGACTATCCAGATCCCATTTATCCAATCTTATTTTCAACGCTCCGCGCCAGCGGCACCCCATGACACTCCGTTCGATCCAAAACCCATTTATTCAAAAGTCTCTTATTTTCAAAGGTCCACGCCAGCGGCTACACATGCCACCCTTACCCACCCCAAATCGGAGCTCTGACGAAGGTCGTTGAAGCTCCAACAATGGTGGTAAGGATTGGATGCCGTTAGCGCGAACTTTTAAATATAAGGTATTTTTGAAAAAAGAGGGTTTTGATCCACCGTATATATATATATATATATATATATATATATATATATATATATATATATATATATATATATATATATATATATATATATATATATATATATATATATATATACTGTGTAGTATTACCACAGTAAATGTTACTGTCTGTTTGTGAAAATGTCACATATATAAAATTATTTCATATTCTAGTGCATACAGTAAAGTTTACTATTTGTGTAAATTTTTTTCTTTGGAATTTTATAGCCTTCATAGATCTTGTTTGATAGATCTCGTCGATCAAATTTCAAAAATAGTAATTTTGCGAAAAACAGATTTGTGAATCAAAAGTTATGATCATTTAAAGATTAAAAAAAAAAGTCCAACCACTTATGTAACTTCCTAAAAGAAGTTACGGATGATTAGTTATAAAATGGTAAAATGATGAAAAAATTTCCTAAAAAATTAGAATAGAACCTATAAAATTATTAAGAGCAAATTATATCTAGGTCCCATTTATTAGGTCAACAAGCTTATAAGTCCCATTGACTTTTTCATAATCCCATAGGTCGTATTCCAACTTTTTAGAAAAAAATTTCACAATTTTACCCTTTTAAAACCAACCATCCGTAACTTCCTTGAGGAAGTTACATAAGTGGTTGGACTTTTTTTTTTAATCTTTAAATGATCATAACTTTTGATTCACAAATTCGTTTTTCGCAAAATTACTATTTTTGAAATCTGCTCGACGAGATCTATCAAACAAGATCCATGAAGACTATAAAATTCCAAAGAAAAAAATTTACACAAACAGTAAACTTTACTGTATGCACTAGAATATGAAATAGTTTTATATATGTGACATTTCACAAACAGACAGTAACATTTACTGTGGTAATACTACACAGTATATATATATACACACACACATCCGGTGGATCCAAAACCTCTTTTTTTAAAAATACCTTATATTTAAAGGTCCGCGCTAACGGCATCCAATCCTTACCACCATTGTTGGAGCTTCAACGACCTTCGTCAGAGCTCCGATTTGAGGTGGGTAAGGGTGGCATGTGGTGCCGCTGGCGCGGACCTTTGAAAATAAGAGACTTTTGGATAAATGAGTTTCGGATCCATCGGAGTATTATGGGGTGCCACTGGCGCGGACCTTTGAAAATAAGATTGGATCAATGGGATCGGGATCATCTGGAGCGCCAATTTGAGGTGAATAGGGGTGGCACAGAACTTTAAAAATTTACGAGCATATTGGATATATATATATATATATATATATATATATATAGTTTGTAAAAATGTCATAGATATTAAACTTTATTGTATACACCAGAAAATGAAATAATTTTATATTTGTGACATTTTCACAAACAACAACATTTACTGTGATAATATATTTATGAAATAGTTTTATATATATATCATTTTCACAAACAGTAACATTTACTGAGTTAATATTACACAATATATATATAACATTTTCACAAACAGACATTTACTGAGTTAAGACTACACAGTATATATATATATATGGTGGATCCAAACCCTATTTTTTCAAAATTACCTTATATTTTAAGGTTCGCACTAGCGGTATCCAATCCTTACCACCATTATTGGAGCTTCAACGACCTTCGTTGGAGCTCCGATTTGGGTGGGTAAGGGTGGCATGTGGTGCCGCTGGCGCGGACCTTTGAAAATAAGAGACTATTGAATAACAGGGCTTTCGATCCACCGAAATATCATGGGGGGCCGCTGGCGCGGACCTTTGAAAATAAGATTGGATAAATGGGATCGGGATCATCTGGAGCGCCAATTTGGGGTGAATAGGGGTGGCACAGAACTTTAAAAATAGGAGCATATTGGATATATATATAGTTTGTAAAAATGTCATAGATATTAAACTTTATTGTATACACCAGAAAATGAAATAGTTTTATATTTCTGACATTTTCACAAACAATAACATTTACTGTGATAATATATTTATGAAATAGTTTTATATATATAACATTTTCACAAACAGTAACATTTACTGATTTAATATTACACAATATATATATAACATTTTCACAAACAGTAACATTTACTGAGTTAATATATATATATATATATATATATATACGGTAGATCCAAACCTTTTTTTTTTAATTACCATATTTTTAAAGGTTTACGCTAACGACATTCAATCCCGACCACTACCTACCCCAATTGTCGAAGCTTCAACGACTTTCATCAGAGCTATGATTTAGGTGGCTAGTAGTGGCATAGGGTGCCGCTGGCGCGGACCTCTAAAATTAAAAGAATATTAGATAAATGGAGTTTGGATCCACCGGGACTCCGATTTGGGGTGAGTAGGGGTGACAGTGGGTTAGGTTTATATCTATAACATTTTGACAAACGTTAACGTTTACTGTGTTATAACACAATATATATATATACGGTGGATCCAAACCTCTTTTTTCAGATATTATCTTATTTTTAACGGTCCGCGCCAGCGGCATCCAATCCCCACCCCCTTTATCGGCGCTCCAACAACCTTCATCAGAGCTCTGATTTGAGGTGACATGGGATGCCGATGTAACATTTTCACAAACAGTAACATTTATTATTTGTGAAAATATTATAGATATAAACCTAATCCAATGCTACCCGTACCCACCTCAAACTGGAGCGTCGGTGTATCCAAACCCCATTTATCCAATATTCCCTTATTTCCTAAGGTCCGCGCCAGCGGCACTCCATGTCACCCCAAATCAGAACTCTGATGAAGGTTGTTCGAGCTCCGACAATTGGGGTTGGTGGTGGTCGGGATTAGATACCGCTAGCGCGGGTCGTTAAAAATAAGGCAATATCAGAAAAAAGAGGTTTGGATCCACCATATATATATATATATATACTGTGTTATAACACAGTAAATGTTAACGTTTGTAAAAATGTTATAGATATAAACCTAACCCACTGTCACCCCTACTCACCCCAAATCGGAGCGCCAGTGGATCCAAACTCCATTTATCTAATATTCTTTTAATTTCAGAGGTCCGCGCCAGCGGCACCCTATGTCACTACTACCCACCTAAATCATAGCGCTGATGAAAGTCGTTGAAGCGTCGACAATTGGGATGGGTAGTGGTGGGGATTGAATGTCGCTAGCGTAAACCTTTAAAAATATGGTAATTAAAAAAAAAAGAGGTTTGTATATACCGTGTATATATATATATATATATATATATATATATATATATATATATATATATATATATATATATATATATATATATATATATATATATATATATATATATATATATATATTAACTCAGTAAATGTTACTGTTTTTGTGAAAATGTTACATATATATTGTGTAATATTAACTCAGTAAATGTTACTGTTTGTGAAAATGTTATATATATAAAACTATTTCATAAATATATTATCACAGTAAATGTTATTGTTTGTGAAGATGTCAGAAATATAAAACTATTTCATTTTCTGGTATATACAATAAAGTTTAATATCTATGACATTCTTACAAACTATATATATATATATATATATATCCAATATGCTCCTATTTTTAAAATTCTGTGCCACCCCTATTCACCCCAAATTGGCGCTCCAGATGATCCCGATCCCATTTATCCAATCTTATTTTCAAAGGTCCGCACCAGCTGCCCCCATGATACTTCGGTGGATCCAAAGCCCATTTATTCAATAGTCTCTTATTTTATAAGGTCTGCGCCAGCGGCACCACATGCCACCCTTACCCACCCCAAATCAGAGCTCTGACTAAGGTCGTTGAAGCTCCAATAGTGGTGGTAAGGATTGGATACCGCTAGCGCGAACCTTCAAATATAAGATAATTTTGAAAAAAAAAGGTTTGAATCTACCGTATATATATATATATATATATATATATGCTTTGTAGTATTAGCACATTAAATGTTACTGTTTATTTGTGAAAATGTCACATACATAAAACTATTTCATATTCTAGTGCATACAGTAAAGTTTACTGTTTGTGTAAATTTTTTTCTTTGGAATTTTATAGCCTTCATGGATCTTGTTTGATAGATCTCGTCGAGCAGATTTCAAAAATAGTAATTTTGTGAAAAACGGATTTGTGAATCAAAAGTTATGATCATTTGAAGATTAAAAAAAAAAGTTCAACCACTTATGTAACTTCTCAAGGAAGTTACGGATTATTGATTTTAAAAGGGTAAAATTGAAAAAAAAGTTCCAAAAAATTAGGAATATGACTTATATGTAAGAGAAAAACATGATGGGACTAGAATATCTATAAAAACGTCTAATAGAATCTAAACATAAATTCCCCAATTATTAAAAAGTCAATAAAACTTATAAAAATATTAATCCAATAAATAGGACCTAAATATAATTATCCCTATCTTTTTAAAAATATTTTTCCGTGTGATTCTTGCCCTCATAAATCAAGAAGTGAGAGAACGACACGAGTCCCATGTCGGCGGATGTATACTCAACGTCCGGAGAAAGGCCACAGGAGATAAGGCTATAGTTATTGTGATGTGGTCTGCTAAATGTCGTCCACATGTATGGTGTTGAACACGTGTTCATCATTAATGACACATCATCATAAAGATATCTGTTTCAAAGCGATTGCTTACCCATCAATACAATCTGCGCTTGCGTGGCCATTCCGCTTCTGTAAAGTCAAATTATACGTCGAGAATCGCCGCTGCCTGTCTTTCTCTCTCTTGAGAATATATATTTGAACTAGTATTTGGTTTCCATTTGGATCTGAGTTTTGTTCGCCATCAGAATCTAATGCAACGATTTATTGACAACGTCCTCGCTGTCACCAAAGAGTCAGTCTCTCCATTTTTCTCTCCCTCTCTTTCTCCACCTCTATATAATTTATTATATATATATATATATATATCTGTGGTTAAAATGTTAGATACAATATTACGTTATTCGGTTTGAATCATCAGATCAATTTCATATTGTTCATCAAACGGAACCTTTTCTCATTTCTTAATTAATGGAATGGGATTTAATGTTAAATTTGTTAAGTGTATTGTTTTCCATGAGATTCTTGAAGGTATGATTTTGCTTCCTGCGGCTTACCTCTGTATTTGACTTTTGATAATCATCTGAAATGATGAGATTTTTCTGTATCTTATTCGATTTATCGGAGCATTGTTTGAATGCATGATGGATTTTAATATGGATAATGATATACGTACCAAATTTTTACACCAAAAGTGGATGCCCTTGGTACACCACTTTTGGTGTAAACACTTGGTACATATATCATTTTCCTTTTAGTATTGATTGAGATTTATATCATATGGATGCCAATAATAGCGTGACACGTGGCAAGCAGGCGGTCAAGATGCAACTCGTACCTGAGCTAGCTAGGGCGATTAGAGTCCTTCATAAAATAGAAGACTAACTACACTAAAAGCTAATTCAAACTCTACCCGTGGACGTAAGCCATCAATGGTTGAACTATGTAAATCTTTGTATCTCTTATATTTATCTTTACATTCTCATAGTGATAATTGGGCATTCCCTTGGGGTGAATTTTTTGCCGCACAGATGGTAATAGATTTGGTGTGGTAGGAGTTTGTTTAATTGGTGTTTGGAATAATTAGGGTTTATTAAGTGATTGGGAACAAATATTGTAGCTAGCTGTGATTACGTTTGTAAGAATTCGTAATAATAATAAATTCAAACCCTTCATTTCTACATTTGTTTGGTTTGGATATGTTAGTACTTAATATTAACATTCAATTGCTTTATTAATTACAGCCTTAGGAGAGGGTATTCTTGTTTAAACCCGATGTAACATTTTACAAACTCCAATTACCGATTTCCAAATGCCAAAATAAGAATCTACTGGAAAGACTATAATATCCCTCCTCCCCCTACACAATTCGCATGACAAACCACGAATAAAGCTAAACCTTCAACAATTCAAAACACAACAAAGGCCCAGTTTGGTTGCACAAATTGTCTGATTATGTAAATTGGTTCATTGTGAATTATTGAATTGTAAATGAGTGAATTTGAAATGAGTTAAATCCAATTTTACACAATGTTTGATAATTTGAAATGAGTTAAATCCAATTTTACACAATGTTTGATAATTTGAAATTGATCTTAAGGTTCTATGAAAAAAATAGGGGAAGGAAAGAGAGAGGGAGAGAGGGAGATGGGACATGCACTTTATGTGACTCCTATTTCAAATGGATTCATTTCACCTTTTTTGTGAAATGACCCATTTTCATATTTTGCACATGAGCTAAAATGAAACAATTAATGAATCCTTTCATTAATGAAACCAAACACAATTAATGGATCAATTTGTAAATGGATCAATTTATTAACGATCCAATTTACAATTTTGGGACAACCAAACAGGGCCAAAAGATATTGATTCCAATAGAACTTAATACATAACTGGGAAGTAAAATACGATCTCTATCAACAACAACATAATAAAGAATTCAACATACGATTCAAAGAAAGCCGATTGATAAATGTCTTGTTCACAAGGAACTCAAATTCGAACAGTTTAGTGTTCTACAAGACCTTACTCATGCCATGGCTTCTCAAGAGTTTTTTTTAATTAGATGGTGGAGAGAAGTTGGGAGAAAATGTGTACCAAAGATGTGGAATTACAATGTCTAAACGTGCTCTTTGGAATTTGTTGTCCGTAGGTTTAACAGATATTTTTTTTTCAATATGGGGGGCAGTTTAAATAGTTATAAGCTCTTTGTGTGGGGAGATATAGGTTAGGCGCTGTTAGAAGATTGTATGGGTTTGTATAAAAACACCCTTAGGAAATGAGCTCAATTTCATCTAGGTGTTAATGCTTCAATAAATGTCTTTCGTCATTGTATCCTTATACTTTAAATTTATTTTTCTCCCAAAAGTGTTCTGTTGCTAGTCCTCGAGACTTCCCTCACTTATGCTACAATGGGTGGCTTTGTAGTGGTTGGGGTTCATTTATCTCTAGCGTCCTGCATTTCGTTATGTGTATTATTGTATCTATAATAGGTTGCCTCATTGGGTTCCTCACATTTTTTTTTTGGTATTTCTACAGTTTAGTCCCTGGTAAGTAATTTTTGGACTCTAAAATCAAGAACAGTTTTTTAAACATCTAGATCCCTCAAACACCCATTTTCCTAATACTCTCTTATCCCCGTTTAAAAAAAGGGGGTTTTATCCTAACAAACAATTTTTAGACACTAAGCAATACTCAAACAATTTTTAGACATTAAGCCACACAAAAATAATTTTTAGACATTAATTTGGTGCAAGGATGGAGACATTACAACTTGATGGCCATAATATACCTAAATTTCCTATGTTTACAACTTGATGGCCATATTATACCTATTTTGCCTATGTTTTGACTACTAGTCTGGGAAAAATCAGAAATTTAGTTTGGGATGCGCGAACAAAAATATAATTAAAATTTTAATTTATTAGAAAATTAGTTTCAATTAAAAAACTTAGAAAATTAGTTTCAATAAACAAACTAAGGGTGTGTTTTATTGACATTGAAAATTTTTCCGTAGAAAATTGTTGTTTTGACTCATGTTTTGTCTTTGTCGTATATTAATTGCGAATACTTCATATAAGAATAACACTTGTTCACATAACAAGTGCTCCATCTCAAACCTCATTTTTAGTGGAAAATATTTCTTATCCACCCATCAAAGAATTGGTTTCCATGGAAAATAGAAAAAGTAAGACTAAAAATTCATATATTTGTTCAATCATTTTCCAACTTCTCATCCAAATGAACTATTTTCCACGTAATTTCCATGTTTGCAATCAAAATCACCCGAAGAGATTTTACTCGAAGCCGTGTAAAATTCTCATCGAAAAAATGCACATAATAGTTTACAATGGTATTGAGTTCTTCATGAACCAATTATGAGAAGTACTTAAATGCTACTGTGGTGTTGAAGACTACAACTATATTAATTAATATAACCTAATTCCCACTATATGCTTAAAGGTTGAAAAAACCTCCAAAAACTCAATAATTGCCTTACAAACTGAAAAAATGTAGTTTGAAAATTCTATTTTTCCATTTTACCTCTGGATTGTATACCCTTGACTCAGGCAGAGAGCTGTGACTATTTATTGTTCACCTTGGAGAGCTATTCTTTGGGTTGAATTTATGATTAAAAAAAGGTTTAGATCTGAGAGTATACTGAAAGAGATGGTCTGTGTGAAGGTGTGGAGGAGGGATATGGATTGAGTTGTAATTTATTTGGACTCGGCTTAGTGAACTGCAACTAAAAAATCTTTGCCTAAATTGGAGGTGGGCCGAAGCGTAGTTTAGCTCCTTAGTTGCACCATTGAGCACCATCATATAGGACAGAAACTGGGAAACCGTAAAAAATGTTTTGCATGTGCATTGCGTGCAACAAAGATTAAAGGTAAACCCTCCCTTCTTTGGTGGTCAGACAGATCTTGGTAGGAGTTGATTCAAACCAGAGGTGCACTGTGACAATGTGATTGTCAGAAGAAGCATGACAGCATGTGATTTCATATCATAGTTGCTCTTGATGAGCTGATTCTTGAAGTTGTTGTGAAAACGGCCTCATTTCTGAGGTCCTAGCAATCAATGAAGTATTAAGATATCTGCTATTTTCCTATGGTATCATCAATAAAGAAAACCATCGATGAAGAAGAGGAGTTAAAAATACCACTGTTTCACTTGTCACTCACCTTTTTGTATTTTTGACATTTTTTGGCAACTCTTGACGCCTTAAAAGGTAGATTGTTCTTCAAATTAATTAAACTAAGTTTACTATAGCGTGTCGACTTGTAATCAGCGGATATATACACGCTCAATTTTTTTTACTGGTCCTTGTAAGTTGCTGAGCATTATATTTCCATTTTTGCTTTTGTATTCGTTCAGGTCAGTGAAGACAGTCACTTATGAGTCGTTAAACAATATAGTGAGGCTGGTAAATGGAGTTTCAGCACTCTTGTTGGCTATTATGCCTGGGAAAACTTCTATCCTTGAAGGTATTCATGGTTGGGAGCTCAGGCCATCCTTTCGCGGACCCCGGCTTCCTCGTTGGATGGAGAAGTAAGTTTTTTTCTCTTTCTTTTTTGTTTTAAACGCATTTAATGAAGTTTCTATGTAGTTGTTATTTTATATGTTGCTTAAAATTTCGTAATCTATTGAAATGTGTCATGTTTTCTTGTTCAGGTAGTAGTCCCTCTAATGTTTTGATTAGATGCATTGTGATATGAATTGTGATATTTCAAACTTTAGTGTTTGCTTGAGTTTGAAATTAGAAATTTTCATTTTTGTTGATCATTTGGCTTTCTTTATTGTTAAAAAATTGCACACTTTTTTTAGATAATTCATCTTGATAAGAATTTTATTAACTAACCTAGAAATTTCCTTTATGACATGCTACTTTCTTTTTATTGATCCCTTTATTAGAACCAGTGGAATATGGAAATTTCATGGAAAGATAAGAAAAAACATGCTGAAAATACGAGGTGAAAATGGAATATAGCTATCCTTGCAAGTGGCATTCTTTATGCCTAGAAGCTTGGAATTTTGGAGAATGTGATGCTTCAGTAATATGATTATTAAGATTCAAGAACATTTCTCTTCCCAGTGGCTATGTCATAATGTCAATGAAATCCCTATCCCTGAGTTGTTACTTTTTCGACTTATCTTGATGTACTACATTGTTAGAATATGTACTATTATTTGTAGTAATAGGACTATGCTGAATGTTTGCTCTGAGCTGAATACTTAAAACATCCACGTGTATATATATACAATGTTCGAAAAAGCTAAAAGCAGCCTCGAGTAGTTTTCCCCATACGAGGCGAGCGAAATAAAAATTGAAATTTTAAACAAAAAATACTAATGAAACCATGAAAACAAACTATCATCCCAACCATTATAAAAATACAAAATCAATGTCAACGAAGATATAAATAAATAGTTCATTTTCGTCTGAAATCATAATAAAATTAACAGCGTATCATGAGAAGTCATAACAAAAGAAATTATTTTATCCACAATCAATACAACCAACATATACACATTACATGGCTTAACCACACACACACACACACACACACACACACACATATATATATATATATATGTATATTATACTCTATATAAATATTGTATTAAAGTTCAGTAATTAAATCGAAGGCTTGTTTAGAATCGAAGGTGACAAAGTTTGCATGAGAGAGGGTACTGAGGTAAGTTTGTTATTTTAACACTAAAAAACTAGTGCTGCAAGCCTGCAACATATATTTGAGGCTATGGCCTCAAATGGCCCCAAAACGCTTCGCCTTGAGGCTACCGCTATATCATTTTGTGGCTATGATTTTCAAAAATACCCTTTGAGGCCAAAGCCTTGCCTTTAGCCTATAGCCTCAACCGCAATTTCGAAAATTGTATATATATATATATGTTGTTTCAAGTATTTTACAATCTTAACCAAGGGTCTTAGGGAGCGTGGCTCGACTTTATAGAGTCAATGGTTGAGAAGGCAGGACAATTACTTTATAATTGAAAAGTGGTCAATGTTTAAATTGTATTATTTAGGTAATCAAAAGGAATAACTTGTTGCTTTGTCTCTTTTAGGGCTATTACAGTAATATAGAGTGGGGTTAGGGTATTAAGATAAGGGATTTGTGTTTTGTGGGATGAAATGGGCGCATTGGAGGGTAGTTATGGCTTTACTCATAGAAAGCAATGGTGTAAAAATTAATTAGCTTCCATTTTTTTGTGCATCTTTTCAATACACACGGGGGAGGACTTGCTATTATAGAATAAGAACATAATGCTCTTGTTTGACCTATTTAGATATGAAACCCTTAATAAATAAAACATTGAAGGGTCTTCATCACCTTTGAATTCCACCCCATGTCCAAAATTTCCTTCACCACCACTAAGCTCTTTCACTTTTTTTTCTCTTATCTTGGACCCAACATCTACTCAAGAATTGGGCCACATAAATCCTATTAACACGACTTTATTCTATTCTTATTGGATATACATGTACATGTGTGTATTCTCTGTTAGCAAGCCTGACATCTCTCTATAGCCGTGTTCTAAAAAGCGCGTGACCTAGCACGTTATTGCGCTTTCTTGGTGAAAAATGCGACATAGCCGCCTCTGAGTTGCGAGGGCCACCAATAGCGTGTCTGTTGGTGACATGACACTATTTTCATGCTTCTACGTGCAGTTGACGCTATTTGCGCGATTGGACGCAATTGGAGTTCTATTTGGTTTTTTTATCTTCACCTATTTAACGCCACCGTTTTGTTGTCTTTTTTTTTTCATTTTTAAATGTTTTTGAATAGCAGAGAAGCTTAGAACTCCCTCTCTCCAATTTAATAACAACAACAACAACAACAACAACAAAAAAACTACGCCATTTTTCTTCACTTCTTATAAATGAGAAACACTTTTTATTTATTATTTTTTTGTAAATCAATATGCTATGAAAAAGTAGAGATTTTATCTATTTGTTATAAACGTTTTGTTGTGATTGTGATATATCAAGGTTCTAAAAAACGTGGGGCGTGACCGAGGCGTGGAGGCCAAGCCTTAAGCCTTAGAAGCCTAGGCGGGCCTTAGGCGTAAAAAGGCATTTAGGCATTTTTTAATATATTTTAATATTTTTTTACTATGACAACGCTATTAAAAATACTAAAATGGTACATACCTTAAAAATATGTCTAAATATTTGTAAATTAAAATACTATTTTTTAAAATACAAAAAAAAAATAAAAAAATTGCGTTTTTTCACGCCTTGTATCTAAAAAAAACTCGCGTTTTTTCACGCCTTACCCCCAAAAAACGCGCGTTTTTTCACGCCTTACCCCCAAAAACGTTGACTATTGTTGACCACGCCTAGGGTCAAAACTTGGCGTATCTAAAAAACCTCGCGCCTAGGCGCGTTTTTTAGAACACCGTGATATATTTATATATTTTGTTTCTACTTGGTTATTGTGACAAAAATTATCAAAGGGTTTTTGTTGGAAATACGGTTATGAAAAAAGAGGGGTAGATTACTTTTGATTTGTCATTTCTTTGTCAATTTTGTTCTGAAATTTATGTGTTTAATATGATTGTAAGGATTTTTATGGGTTTTATACGACTTTATTTCAAGGTTTTGAACAATGTAGTTTTATATGGAATGTAGTGTTTTGTGACAATATGATTTTGTTTGGAACTATGTAGTTCTTTATTTGGAATGATTTAGTTCTTTGAAAGCTCGTTTTGATTTCTATGCATTATATTTATTATCAGCCGATCCCAAATAATTGGAAAAAGGCTTCGTTGAGTTGAGTATATTTCTTATGCATATTTTTAATTATCAAAATCAAACGCACGAATGTTTGCGTGATGTGACTATCTCACTAAAATGCAAAACCTTTTGCAACTGCTATTAAAATATTGCTCTATGGCTTCCGGCCATCACTAATGGAAGTTTGCTGGTTTTGACAATTTTTTTCCATACAAGGCCACCTACTGCTTCATGTGGTTAGATAGTGGGTTATGAAAAAGAGGGCAGATGACTCCTAGTTTGTTCCTGGACAACCCAATGAAAAACAAATCATTTTCATCGAGAGATGGAGAGGAAGAAGAAAACGGCGATGGCTGAGAGAGAAAGAGGAAAGCGACGAGCTGGGAGAGGAGCGTGGGTTGAGCAGAGATCTAGGTTTAGGTTCTAAAGAGTTATGTTTACAAAGAACCCATTTTCGACCAGTTTCTAACTCGTTTCCCAGTCCGTTTCAGACATAGCTTAAAATCCATTGGCCCAATATCAGCTCGTTTAGGTAGACCTGGGCTGTAACTACTACACACAGGCAAAAAACATTGAAACAAGAGAAAAAAAGTGAAGCAATCATCACTTGATGTATTATTTCTCTTTGTTTCTTAGTTAATGTATATAATATAATGGATTAGTAAAAGAAAGGCCGCTATGTGATCTAGGAAGCATAAACTTCTAAGGAGATGACATATCCATGTTGGGCACATATTGGACACCAAAAGTTAACTGAACATTGAGACCCGTGTTCATTTTTCCGATGTGTTTATAATTTGATCTTAATCAAACATTCTCAATTGTAGTTTAAATTTAACATTTTATAATGACTGATATATCTTGGACACTTGATTTAACATTTTATCATGATTGATTTATCTTGGACACTTACTATAACTTTACTTTTTACTTTTAGATGTTAATATAAGTTTATAATAACAAATAAATAAGTTTATTAAAGAAGTGGAGGGGGTGGTTATGGGAGGGTAGATGAATCGTCATGATAACATGGATATAAACATTATCACCTGTCCGTGTACTTGAATTCATATCTTTGGGTACCCGGATTTGCCATCATGGGCCCAGACGAGTAGCCTAATAAAAACGGCCCAAAGTCCGGACCCCTCGCACCTCAACTAAATTCAGTTATGACTTAGTCCTCTCCTAAAATCTCGCAGGGAGATATTCCAGGAGAGAAAGATGGACGTGGGGGAGCCCAACACCCCCACACCCCGAAGATAAACATGTATATATAACAAACCCTAAGCCTGGGGCAAGAGGCACGATTGGTATTCTCCGAAAACGCTCCTCGGAGTATATAGAAATAATACTGACTGCACCACCGTGGACGTAGGCATTCTTGCTGAACCACGTACATATTGTGTTCGTGATTGGCATTTTCTGTTCTTTATTTCCTTTGGTGATTGCGCTTTTCTTATTTATTTGTGTTGAATATAATTGTCACCACAATATCCATATCATCTATGAAGCACCGACACTCCCCTGAGGTTCTTGAGTCGGAGTCTGACGCGTGTTGGACTCTGACACGCATTGGCCATGCTGAAAAGTGTGCCCCTTTATTATTTTTTAAAAATCTGACTGGGACATGCTGGGTCAAATTAAAAAACACACTTCAAACAGCAATATAGAGAAAAACGAATCGCACCCTCCAGCATACCATCCTCCGAGGTCTTCTCCCTCTGTGTTTGTATATTCTATGGTCTTAATGGTTCATATTTTTTGGGTTATAATGGTTTTACATTTTAGTTTTTTTTCCCTGAATCTATTAGTGTTTTAAGTTCTGTCTGTCTTTAATTCTTGTACATATATTGTTAGAGTTTTGAGTTCTCGCTTTATTTACAATGTTCATGTTTATGTTTTGTTATAGGGTTTCAACTTTCAAGATAGGGTTTCGACTTTCAAGATCTCTGTTTACAGATAATATGTTGATATTTAGTTTGCTATATGTTCAGTGGCGGATCCAGGATTTTAGTCCAACCGGGGCTAAATTGATTCAAAAAAAAATTAACGGCACTAATAATTAAACAACTCATAAAAACCAACAATCGATAAAACATAAATACTGAATATGCCAAAATTTCATATCAATCCATCCATACATAACCAGTTTTTGCAAATACAAAGAGATTGTTTACAATATTCCCCTACGTGGCTTCATATTTTGAAAATATTGAATGATATCTTCCGTATCAACATTTTTGAAGATATCCTGTTCAATGTACGTCACCAAGCAATCATTTGTAAAATCATCTCCCATTCGGTTACGTAATGTACTTTTCACGATTTTCATTGCGGAGAATGCTCTTTCCACACTTGCAGTTGCAACTGGCAATGTCAAGGCAAGTTTTATAAGCAAGTACACTAATGGAAATAATCGATCCCTCTGAGTTTCAACCATCTTTTGAGCAAGATCACCAATCCCTTTCAAGTCTTTGAATTCTTCCTTATCACGCACACTATATATATAATTTTCAAGTTGTTCCCCAATGACTGTGAGTTCAATCGGATCAAAATCATTAGGATAAAACTCCGCAAATCGAACTAATCTTTCCACATCGAATTTGGAGAAGTTCATACTTGGATCAAGACATGCCATACATAAAAGTAACTCTGTATTCACCTCATTAAACCGATGGTTCAACTCCTGTAGTTGCATATCTATCACCGAATAGAACAATTCAACCCGATAGTGATGAAGATTTGTCCTCTCTTCGACGTTTCGACGTGATCTTCCATTGGCCACAAAACAATCTTCCATATTTATGATTACAATGTCGTGTGTACTACAAAATAAAGAGACTACTTTCAACAATTTATCCCATCCATGCTCCCTCATTTTTTGTAAACGCATCTTAGCTATTTTAACAAGATCCATTGCATTCACAATATCTTGATCCCTCCGTTGTAGTGATTGCGACAAGTCATTGGTAATCCCCAAAATTGCTTTCATTAACTGCAATTTGAACACAAAATCAAAGCACAGCAAATAGCTAATCAGATCATATGCTTCTATTCTCTGAGTACCTACAACACCATCAACTTGAACCACCTCAAGTACACCAATCACAGCAGAGAACAAGTGATCTAAACTCAAAAGTGTACCGTAATGTGAACCCCACCGTGTGTCTCCTGCTCGTGTGAATGCTTCTTCTTGGTTTAAACCACGACCCGTCTCCCGATCACCGGTGTATATTCCTTCGAGTATATCATCATACTGTTTTATTCGAAATATATCTCTACGCTTGCAAGATGCTCCAACAACATTCGACAAAATTGAAACTTTGAGAAAGAAAGAGCCAATTGCATTATGATTGTTTGCAACCGCTACCAATGCCAACTGTAGCTGATGAGCAAAACAATGAACGTAGTAAGCTGAGCTGTTTTCCTTTAGAATCAAACTCTTCAGCCCATTGAACTCCCCTTTCATGTTGCTCGCTCCATCATAACCTTGCCCACGAATACTTGACATACTCAACCCATGTTTCAGGAGAAGTGACTCAAGGCTTGCCTTAAGTGTTAAAGATGTAGTGTCAAGAACATGTACAATGCCAAGAAAATGTTCAACCACATAGCCTTTTTTGTTCACATAACGTAAAGTCACTGCCATTTGCTCCTTCACAGAGATGTCACGGGACTCGTCAACTAGTATGGAGAATACCTCATCCCCAATTTCTTGAATTATGACTTTAGTGGTCAAAGAGGCGGCGGCATTAATGAGCTCTTTCTGAATTGATGGAGCTATCATTTGGTGGTTTTCTGGGGCATTTTTCAAGACAACTTTGTTTATTCATTTTGCTCGGCAAGGAACTGTAAAAGTTGAAGAAAATTACCCCGGTTAGATGACCCCACAGATTCATCATGCCCTCGCATCGCTAAACCTTGGCGTAGTAAGTACTTGAGGCAATTCAAGGATGCAGTCAGACGAATACGATAATCAACTCTTGTCTTATCAGAATGGTTAGACAAAGACACTTCGATGTGTTGATCTTGTTTCATCAAGTCATCACAAGCATTCATGCATTTGTTATGAATACTTGAATGGGGGCCAACATGATCTTTAAACACTTGTTTCTTTTTCCAATTTGAAAAGTCTCCAGTAACAAATACACCACCACCCCCTTGCCCCCCAGTATTTGGTCGGAACAAATAGCAAAACAAACAAAACGCAGCCTCCTTCGCCACACTATACTCTAACCATCTCCCAAACTCCTCAAACCATGACGGAATAAATCTACGTTTGCCTGTTCCAAATTGTATCCATGGGAAATTGTGATTTTTTGGTTGACAAGGGCCCCTAGTAAGATATGCTCGACGAACTAACTCCATTTGTTTAGAATCACCATATTCCGAAATAGATTTCCTCAAACCGGGATCCGATGGTAGTTCATCCAAATTCACCCCAATATTAGGTGAGTGTTGGGATTGAACTTCTTGATGGATACGATTATCGGACTCCGCAATGGGAGATGATTGAACCTCAGCTTCGGATACGGTCTGTGGGATGTCCTCTCTTTGCCGTTTAAAAAATTTCTCCATGACTTCCTATTTAAAAAAACAAATATTTTAGACTACATATTTCTATATACACAAATTTTTATATATACCAATTTTTATATACACCAAATTTCTATATAAAAATTTCTATACAAATTTCTATACATTAAATGTAATGTGTTTTTTGGATATCAAAGCCATGTATAAAAAAACCACAAATTTCTTACAAATTATTTCTATTCTATATACACATTTTGTGTAACACAAAAATCACATATAATAATCCAACCATGTATAAAAAAAACCACAAATTTCTTACAAATTTAATAATCCAACCATGTATAAAAAAACCACAAATTTCTTATAATAATCCAACCATGTATAAAAAAACCACAAATTTCTTACAAATTATTTTTATTCTATATACACATTTTTGTGTATACACAAAATCACATATAAAAAACACACATTAGTACATTTTAATAATATATACAAAAAACACACAATACATAATTTTTACCTTAGCAGGGGCGTGAGGGAGGCAGGCTGGCAGGCAGCGGCTGCTGAGCCTGAGCAGGGGCGTGAGGGAGGGAGGAGAAGAAGATGAGAAACAGAAAATGGGTTTTGTTTTGGGTTGGGAACTTGGGCGGCAGGCACAGCAGAGAGAGGCAAAGAGAGTAGAGTTTTTTGTTGGGTTTTCGTTGGAAGCCTCTTAACCAAACAGATATAGGTTAAAACAATAGTGTTTTTACCTAAATACCCTTATTTTTTTTTTTTTTTTGGGATATCTCAACCAGGGCGATGGCCCCGGTTAGTCTTGAGCTCCGTCCGCCCCTGTATATGTTTATGAAAGAGTAAAGTACCCCAATGGCCCTTAAACTATCCTAGCTTGACCAATTTAGTCCCTAAACTAATAATTTGACTAATTTAGCCCTTTCGTTAAGTCTTCCGTTAAACTTGATTGCACCAATAGTTTAGGGACTAAAGGGGTACAAAAAATAAAATCTGTTTCTTATTTATTAATTTTAAAACTATTTTAAAAAATTACTTTTTTTCTAAATAAAAGGTAAAACCCGTGAAATTAATCCCAAATAGTAAAACAATTTATTTTTTACAAAAAAAACTGCGATAAAAAAGATTTTTTTTTTCAAATTTATAATGCCCATTTTATTGGGACAAAACTAGGATAAAATTGGGATTAATTTTCCTCTCATTTTATTCATTAAAAAACAATCAAGTGGTGGTTGTAAAATCCCCAGACATTTTTTTTCTTCTATTTACAGTTTTTATATTAAAAAAACGGTTTTTTAATAATAGAAAAACTATAAACATATTCTAAAATAATTTTTTATTACCCCATTTACAGTTTTCTATTAAAGAAAAGAACAAAATTAAAAGAAATTATAATGATAGGTCGTTCTATTATTGTGGCGGTGAAATTTATTGATTTGATATATTTTTATATTATTTTTTTTTGTGACATGATATATTTGTATTTTGTCGTGTGCTGCTGTCAAAATTCATGATTTATGCAAGTGTATAGCATGGGATGCTCACGATGTAGCTGTAGTGTAGTGTAGTGTAGTGTAGTGTCGTGTCGTGTCGTGTCGTGTTTGTGTTAAAATTATGAGTTGTTTTATCGTGTTAACCGTGTTTTGTCACTAACACGACATGAAATACTTCGTGTAAAAAAAAGAAACGACACGAGCACGATATAGTGTGTCAATTTTTGGTCAATTTCATGTCGTTTTTAAAATTGTCATCCTAGCTAATGCTCGGTGCTACCAAATATGCACCTTGAAACAGTTTCTGACACAAATAAAATATATCACAAAAAAAGGGGAAAAAAACTGCCAAAATAAAAATATATCATATCAACAATTTTTTTTTTTTGTGGTAGCATACCATGAGGTGCCCGGGCCAGTTTGCGAGCCCCTCGACTAATTCCCATTTACGGTTCATGGCTTTTGCTGGCCAAGCATTATTTTGACAGTGCCGGGAATCGAACTGGGACCAAACCCAATCCACCTCCAAGACTGTCCAGTGGCAGCCTTATACCACTGGGCCAAGAGGCTTAGTTATATCAACAAATTTCACCTCCACAATAATAGAATGACCTATCATTATAATTTTTTTTAATGTTGTTCTTTTCTTTATTAGAAAACTGTTAATAGGATAATAAAAAAATTGTTGTGGAAAATGTTTATAGTTTTTCTTTTAATAAAACAACTGTAAATAGAAGAAAAAATTGCTTGGGAATTTTACAGCACCCACTTGATTGTTTTTTAATAAACAAAATGAAAGGAAAAATAATCCCAATAAAATGATGGTTATAGATTTCGAAAAAAACAGCTTTTTTATCCCAGTTTTTACTATTTTGGGTTGGTTTCATAGGTTTTACCTTTTATTTAGAAAAAAAGTAATGTTTCAAACAGTTTTCAAATTAATTGACAAAAAAAACAGATTTTTTTTACCCCCTATAGCCCCTAAAATCTTGGTGCAATTAAGTTCAACGGAAAACTTAACGGAAGGGCTAAGTGGCCAAATTATTAGTTTAGGGATTAAATTGGTCAAATTAGGATAGTTTAGGGGCCATTGGGGGTGTGTGGGGGGGGGGGGGGGGGGGGAGGGGGGGGGTTCTTTGCTCTTTATGAAAAGATGAGTAATGAAATATGCAATTTTTTATGTCATCTCATTTGTAATTAGTGGATTTTAGCTTCCCTGTTGTCACTGAAATTATATTAATATCCATTAATATATAAAAGATATATTATACCCAACTTGCCCCCGTGTCCTATATTTTTGAAAATGACGTGTTTGCATGTCGTGCCTTATGTCCGTCTTAGCATATCATTGTATATTTAACGTGGGAAGTGATTGATTGTTGTGGTTTACAATCACAAGTCACAGGTTTAACATAGCATGTTTTCTGTTTTTTTTAGATTTGCCATTTAATATTGGTGTACATGCTTCATGGACATGAATGAAAGCTATCCCCCTTCTTTTTCTTTACATGTGTTGAGGTTTGTTTCATCTGAAATGCAAGTGACTCAGTATTCATTTGACCTATAATATTCAGTGTATATTAATTTTTTGCTCCCTGATGGTTGGACAGTTTTATTTTATCTGCATTTTTTCTGAAGGAAGAATGTGTTAGTTGCAATCATTTTTGAAAAGTTCTGGCATTGACTGTGGCCCCTCTCCCTCCCCTACCTCTCCCCAGCCTGGCGTAGTGTCGGAAGACTCTTGGCCAAATTTGGAAAGCTGAGGTTTTAAACTTTTTGAATCTTTAAAAAATCTTATACCATGGTATTGGATGACTGTTTAGAATGGTATTCACTTTGTAAATGATTTTTGTATAGAGTTCAGTCTCTCATATCTTATTCAGTTCTGTCATTTGAGAGTTCATACATGTAAAGTGAGACGTGCATGCACACATACGATATTTTATTTTATTTTTTGTAATGCCCACATTTAATCTTTTTAAAGAAATAAATGCATATTCAGATGCGCAATTTCATACAATTTTCCTTTTGGTTGGTTACTTTTTATATAATAATTTTGATTTATTGCTTGTAGAATATATTCTAGCAGTTTGACATTTTCGCTTGTTCTTTTTGATGACTATAGTGGTGCGTCATCTTTCAACCAGTTCATTCATGAACTTTCTGTGGATTCTGATACGTCAAGTGTAGATTACGCGTCTGGAGAAGAATATAGTGATGACGATATATCCCCTGCATCTCCATTATCACAAAGTTCTCGAGTTTCTAGGTCAAGCAGCTTCATCAAGCATGATAGGCGTCGGACACGTTGGATCAGATGCATTTTTGCATGGCTTCTGTTTCCCGCTAAGTTTCTGCTGGGGATACCTATTTATCTTTATGCTTTTTGTTATAGGGGCTCAAAAGTGCCTACTACCCCAGGAAGTCTCCATCCCTCTCATGTACATTCTGCCAATAAACTCCATAACCTCAAGGACCAAGTCATTCAACGTGCTACTGACAGGAGACGAGGCATTGTAGAGGTTTACTCCCAATTAGCTAGCTATCTTGATATAAGTTTATGTTTTAAATTATTCATGTTTTCTTCTCTCTCTCTCTCTCTCTCTATAGCATTTTCTTTCCAGTACTCATGATGATGTTATATGTTGAACAGGATCTCCATCTAGCAATTGAAATCTGTATAGAAGCTGTATTTGATGTTTTTCACAAAGCCGCAGGATGTCTTCTCTCACCGTTTGATACTCTGAAAACATTATTAAGATGGGTTTTTTCTCATAGGAGTTGTACTGGAGATACGCGCGCTGGTGACTCGGAAACCCCTGTTGCCACTGCTACTCTAGCTGAGAATGATCCAACTCCTACAGAAAGGAAAACCTCCTTTCGTCATTCCCTGAATACAGATGCTCGTACATGTCAAGATGTTATAACAGAGCTTGGGTAAGGGACTTTTTTCCTTTTACGGTTTTGCCCTTTAAGCAACAATCCCCACACCTGCCAGTGTGTGCAGTTGAACTAGTATATGGAGACATCAGGCACTTTTTGCCAACGTTCATATACAAATGAATGTCCCTTTCTCCACGGGTAATAGTAAACCCACATTACTGGAGTTGTATTTCTCCTCCTAATTTATCCATAATGTTCATCTCCCCATCTTTATTATATGTTTTGATAAAAAAAAAGTTAATTGAAAGGAAAGCATGAATAACACCACCAACACCATAACCACCACCAGCACCAATAACAACTACAGCAACAACAATAAATACAACAAAAAAATATAAAAGGAAATCATCGATGGAGAAGAAGCCTCGATCCCAATGAATATCAGAATAGAATCTGTTCGAAAGCACCTGAAACTGGGAATACGACTCCATTCCACCATAAATGAAAAGAGAGCTGTCGGTCCTGATTTTTTTTCTTAGCATTCCACTCTCTAGATCTCCCAAATGAATGCAAAAGTGCTGTCCTTCACCCCGCAGCTTCGTATTCAAATTTTTTGAAGGAGCAGGTCCTTAATTACTGGAAGGGCAGCCATGATTATTTTATGAACACAAGTGGTCTCGAGCTCATGCTCTTACAATTGACCAATCAACTAGTGCATTGAGTTTTATTTGCACTTTTTGATTCCCATGTCATCAGAAAGTTTCTTACCTCAACCTGTTTTAGGTACCCCTATGAAGCGATTCATGTGGTTACTGCTGATGGATATGTTCTCCTTTTGGAAAGAATTCCAAGGTATGGATATATATATTTTTGTGTGTGTGTGTGTGTGTTTCTGCACATAAGATTTTTGGTCAGCAAGGATTTCAGTTAAGCCTTTGTTTAGTTATGATTTATGCCTGAAATATGATGTTCCAGGCGTGATGCGCGAAAGGTTGCTTATTTACAACATGGAGTATTTGATTCTTCTATGGGGTAAGTCATATTTTCTCACTTTTTTTGGTCAATAATGGGTTGGAAGACCAACATGCTTCATGGCTTTTGTAATCTGTTAAACAATTCAAAAGAACACAATTGATTACCAAACATCATTGAAGTAAAACTAGTAACGGTTGTTATACCATATTTGTTGAGCATGACCTGAAGAGAATTGAATAAAATCATTCAATATCAAGTGAAAGAGCTCAGCCCCGGCCGAACAGATACCGAGGAAGGACCTCTGCCCACCAAAGAGGTCGGCCTACTTTCCACCTTGACGAACTGGGTCGATGGCAGCACGGCTAATTGACGGACTATAATTTTAGTAACGCTGTTAAGGCTGGACAATGTCATGTGCGTGGCATCACAAATAACCAACATGTGCACGAACATTCCCCTAATGGGTAAAACATTAAACTATTATATATCTTGTCGGTGCTCCACTCAGAAGATGCTTCCAACCTAGCCATACTGGTCCAGCAGATATTCCCTCATAATCATTCACTATAAAAGATGAGATCCCCCATTGGGATCAGGGGGGCAACCAACAAATTGAGAGGCAGAGAGAGATTCTTACATTCTATCTCTAACTGTTTAAACAGAGAGATTCATTATTCTGGGACCTCCGGTCAATTGAAATCTAGTACTAAAATATAACCTGTGGACGTAAGCTCATTCTTAAGGGCTGAACCACATAACTCTATGTTATTCTTATTCTTACCTCTGTCTTGATAATCTACGTTTTACCGTTTTATTTGTTTGTTTTCTTGGATTGAATCATAACTAGCTAAGACAAAACTTTGAAGCCAATTTTAGTGATAACAGACTGACGCCATATGTGGGAAGGCTAAAGACAAGTTGTTTTTCCATCTAATTTCTAATCTCCAATTGCAGAAATTCCGGAATTTTTTTAAAACACTCCCAAATTTATTGATGATCATCTTGCTGATCAAATCAGCAAATTCACTTGATTTGTCACTTTAAATCCCCGATTCACTGTTCCATTGCGTAACTTAGTGTATCCCAAAATCTAGATACACTAAGTTTTAGCCCAAAATAGTTTCTCCACTTTCAATTTTGCAAGTATTCAGTCATACTCTGTTTTCCTCTTATCATATTATAAGAGAATCATTATTATAAATATATTAGATGACCCAATGTAATTAGATTAGTAGATATATCAGTTGCATTGAACCGTTTTCCTCTTATCATATTATAAGAGAACCATTATTATAAATATATTAGAGGACCCAATGTAATCAGATAAGTAGATATATTAGTTGCACGTGGTTCCAGTGGCGGATCCAGGAATTTAGTTGAGGGGGAGCCCAATCAAAAAAAAATCGAAGATGCAACCAAATAAAATTTAATCATAAAAATTGACAATAAAAAAATCATAATATAAAGTGTGAATTTTTCATTGGCAATGTTTCATAAATAACCAAAAAGTGCAAACACAACACAAGTGATTGTTTACAATATTCCTCTACGCGGCTTCATATTCTGAAAAAATTGAAGGACATCTTCCGTGTCAATATTTTTGAAAATATCTTGCTCAATGTACGTTACCAAACAATCATTCATAAAATCATCTCCCATTCGGTTACGTAGTGAACTCTTAATGATCTTCATCGCAGAAAATGCTCTTTCGACGCTTGCAGTCGCAACTGGTAATATTAAGGCAAGTTTTACGAGCAAGTATACCAATGGGAACAATTGATGCTTCTTCGTTTCAACCATTTTTCGAGCAAGGCAGCCAATCCCTTTCAAATCACGGAACTCTTCATCATCACGCACAACATCTACAAAGTTTTGGAGTTGATCTCCAAGGGCCATGAGCTCTAGTGGTGAAAATACATCCGGGTAGAATTTTGCGAACTGATGTAATCTTCCCACATCAAATGAGGAGAATGAATTGCTCGGATCAAGACATGACATACATAAAAGCAATTGCGTATTCACCTCATTAAAGCGACTATTCAACTCTTGAAGTTGCATATCTATAACTGAATAGAACAATTCAACACGATAGTAGTGAAGGTTTGTCCTTTCTTGACTTCTGCGACGTGATCTTCCGGGAATTACAAACAAGTCTTCCATATTGGAGATGGGTATATCATGCTTAGTACAAATAGAGATTTGAGTCAACAAAGAATCCCACCCATCGTCCCTCATTCTTTGTAGACGTTGCTTAGATACTTTAACTAAAGTCATAGCATTTACAATATCTTGATCTTTTCGTTGTAATGCTTGTGACAAGTCATTTGTGATCCCCAAAATTGATTTCATTAAGTGTAATTTGAATAAGAAGTCAAAGCATTGCAAGTCACCCAACAAATCATGTGCTTCAATTCTTTGTTCTGCAAGCGCCCCATCCTCTTCAATAACCTCAAGTACATCAATCACCGAAGAAAACAAACAAATTAAACTCATAAGTGTACCAAAATGTGAACCCCAACGTGTATCCCCCGCCCGTTTGAATGTTGTTTCTTGGTTTAAACCTTTACCCGTTTCACGCTCGCCACTATAAATTTCTTCGATAATCTTTTCAAATTGCTTCTCTCGAAGTATGTCTCTACGCTTACAGGAGGCTCCAACAACATTAGACAAAATTGCAACTTTATGGAAGAAAGAACCAATCGTCATGTGTTTTTTTGAAACAGCAACTAGTGTCAGTTGTAGTTGGTGAGCAAAGCAATGAACATAGAATGCAGCCTTGTTTTCCATCAAAATCAAACTTTTGAGACCATTAAACTCTCCCTGCATATTGCTAGCACCGTCATAACCTTGCCCACGTATACTTGACATACAGAACCCATGTTTGGAAAGAAGTGACTCAATACCTGCCTTAAGTGATAAGGATGTAGTGTCACGAACATGTACAATACCAAGGAAACGTTCAACCACAAACCCTTTTGTGTCCACGTAGCGTAAAGCCACAGCCATTTGCTCTTTGACAGATATATCACGGGACTCATCAACTAGAATGGAGAATAACTCATTCCTAATATCTCGAATGATGACTTTAGTGGTCAAAGTTGTAGCAGCATTAATCAAATCTTTTTGAATTGCGGGCGCTATAATTTTGTGATTGTCGGGAGCATTAATCAAGGCAACCTTGTTGATAACTTCATTATGATCGGCAAGGAATTGAAGAAGTTCAAGAAAGTTTCCCCGGTTTGATGACCCTTCAGATTCATCATGCCCGCGTATTGCCAATCCTTGCCTTAAAAGATACTTAAGACAATCAAATGATGCAGTCAAACGAGTTCGATAATCAATTCGAGCTTGGTCGGATTGATTAGACAAACACACTTCTATGTGTTGATCTTGGTTCATTAGGTCATCACAAGCACTCAAACATTTATTGTGAGTACTTGAAGGACCCCCAACATGATCTATGAACTTCACCTTTTTTTTCCAGTTTGAAAAACCCTCATTAGCAAATGTTTCACCACCCCCTTGCCCCCCTTTATTCGGTTTGAACAAATAACAAACCAAACAATATGCGGCTTCCGTTGTTACGCTATACTCCAACCACCTCCCAAACTCATTAAACCACGCCGGAATAAATCTACGTTTATCATTTCCAAAATTTTTCCATGGAAAATTGTGATTTCTAGGTTGACAAGGGCCCCTTTGTAGATATGCTCGTCGAACTTTCTCAATTAGTTTAGAATCACCATAATCATAGATACATTTTCTCAACGCGGGATCGGACGGAAGCTCATCCAAATTAATTGCAATATTTGGTGATTGTTCAACAAATTGATTGTGCAATTCGACATTATTAGACCCCACATTTCGAGAAGATTGAACTTCTGGTTCGGATGTTGTTTCATTAATTCTTGTTCGCTTGAAAATTTTTTCCATGACACCCTAAAAATACAATTTAAACAAATATTAGGCACCTCATAAATTTAATACCTAAATATAATTCACAAAAAATTATCACCACAAAAATTTTACAGCACAAAAATATAACCCCCAAAAATATAACCCCCAAAAAATTATCCCCAAAAATTTAACACCACAAAAATTTTACACCACAAAAATATAACCCCCTCACCACAAAAATAAATAAGGCAGGCAGCACATTATCACATATCTATCTCAAAAAAAAAAAAAAATTTAACACCACAACAGCATACCAGCTCAATCAAGCCGTCAACCCATCAAAGTTCAAACCCCCACCCACCCCACCCCACCACATATTTCATCATCATAAATCAACACAGAAATTCAGAAATTCAACAAATCTCTTACCGTAAAAGGGGGGCGGGGCGGCAAACAGCAACAGGTGAGGTCGGCTGGCGGCGGAAGCGGAAGGAAGAATAATGAAGTAGCAGCTGCAGCCTTGTAGGTCGGCCGGCGGAACCGGAAGAGGAAGAGAAGAAGTGAAGTTCGTAGCTTAGCAGCAGCAGGTGAAGTCGGCGGAAGAGAGAAAGAGAAAACGTTTTTGGTTTTAAAGTTAGGTTTATAAGTTTTACACTTTTAAATTCTGACCCATATATTTGTATTTATTACACAAAAGACCCTATTTTTTTTTCTCTGTAATTTTTTTTGAAAAGTTCAGGAGGAGCCTCCGCTCCCCCTCGTCCCTACATAGCACCGCCCCTGCGTGGTTCAATCAGATAAGTAGATATATTAGTTGCACGTGGTTCAATGTGTAACAATGAATCAAAAAGATGAAGATATATAAGGAAAATTGTAGTGTTCTAAAGGGCGAGCTTAGGCTTGAGGCTTGGGAAAAACGCCCCGCCATGAGCATTTTACGCCTTATTCTTGGTAAAAGGCTTCAGATGTGTAAGATGTGGGTTCTTGGAATACAGTTAGTATCAAGTGATGCGTAACTCCTTATCAAGATCGGGATTAACACTCCATACCAATGTTGTCAATATCGGCCGATACACGATACATATCGGACGTATCGTATCGTATCGGGGGCAAAACGTATTGTATCGGTGAATGTATCGTTTTTTATAAGTATCGGCGATAAATAAGTAAATGCGGTCGATACATATGTATCGGATGTATCGTATTGTATCGTCGATACATACCTTTTTTTGTTTTTCAACTAAACAACGCCACTTTGCCCTTTTAACAAAAAAAAATAGCATAAGTTTAGGGAGTGTAAAAGGGATTTGGGACTTGGGATTTGGTTTAGCAAAGTTACGAGGGTTTTAGAAAACAAGGAGAAGAACTTACAAACCATTACAACTTTGCTAGGGTTTCTAATTATGAACCAAATCACATAATCCTCTCTATTTCTTCTTCTTCTTCTTCTTCTTCTTCTTCAATTTAGGCGAGGGTTGATTTCCATTGATCGCAACCTCCTCTTTTTTTTTTTCATTTATTATTTTCTTCCTTTGTTTCTTATTCCCAATAAATTTATTTATTTATGTGTGGGCTAGCATCTTGTGCAAAGTCACTATATTATTATATAATAAGTATAATTGGTCTTAGTGGCTATGATTATTGTATAAATTATTAAATAGTGTTTAATAGAAAATAGACCATAGTGACTACTGAGAATATTATTATATTTCAGTTAATGGGTTAAATTACTTATTCCTTATTTTTTTTAATGTTAATATAGAATGCTACGACAAAAAGATTTGGTGTATGATCATTGCACGCAAGTTGGTGAAGGGAAAAATAAAAGGCTGAGATTACTAAATAATTATTGTATTTTCTATATTATTTTTAGATACTACACGCACGTATTTTAATGTATATACAATTATTTATATAATTATTGAAAATCAAAATGTATCTTACGATACGATACGATACATATTTTTTGAGAAAACGATACGGCTCCGATACACATTTTGACAACCTTGCTCCATACAGTATTAAATAATGACAATGAAAACAGGTGAATAAGAGGCAATGGGATTCGATATTCAGACTTATATTAATTGATATGTCTGTACCATAAATACACAACAGGTATAATCATAGTTGTCAAATCGCGAATCGTATCGTGAATCATTTACCCCCGAATCGCAAATCATGAATCGAATCGGTCGAAGCGGAACCAAATGATAATAATGTAGTAAAACATACGTAAATGGATTTAATATTATAGAATTGGTAATTAAGAATGATATGACAAAAAAAACTAATCGTAGCACGTGATAATATACCAAAGTATATCACAAATATTAAACGTAGCACATATTTTCATGCATTTTAAGCTTAAAAATGTAAAAAATAAAAATAAATCATAAAAAGTCATTAATTAATAAACAACTCAAAATATTAAAACAACCTACAAATATTAATTTAGAAAATTAAACAGTTAAACTATATTAAAACAACCAACAAGTATTAATTTAGAACAATTAAACAGTTAAATTATATTAAAACTGCCTACAATTTCAAATATTAAAATATTTTAATTTAAAACAGTAAAATATATTAATTTAACAAAAAAGAACAAAAAGAGTAAATGGCCTTTCATTTAAAAACAGCAAAAAGTGTAAAAACCATTAGTTAATAACTTCTATTATAAAAAAAAAAACGGCCCTTCTTATAAAAAAAAATAGCAAACGGTTTAAAACTATTATTTAATAACTTTTATGTCTTACAGATTATAACAAAAGGTTTTATAACAAAAAAAATAAACAAAACAGCTAAAAGCCCCTTCCGATTTGCAAAAACAGCAAAAACGCAGCAATAGATGGCTTTGGCTTGCAGGTTCGTATGGCTTCGGTTTGCAGGTTATGGCTGGATTAGGGCTTCGGTTTGCAGGTTACGGCAGGGTTAGGGCTCGTACAACAATAGATGGCTTAGGTTTGAGAGAAGCAGCAGTCGATTAGGGCTCGTAAGGTTTTTTTTGTTGTTTTAGTACAATACAAAGACTTAAAATAAGTCGCGTGCGCCGAAAAAGGGTTTTAAAAACCCACTTTACTGAGTCGCATTAAGGGACGGTTCACGATTCCAAATCGAATCGTACGATTCCAAGCCGAATCGTCCGATTAATTGCCCAATTACGATTCACTTCTTGATTCGAATCATTCGACCCTTGAATCGAACCAAATCGGACGATTCAACTCGCAAATCGGACGATTTTGACAACTATGGTTATAATAAATAGATGGGACCAGGAGGTAGCTTGGTCAGAGGGATAAAGAGTGAGCTCAGTTAATGCTCAATGTTATGGGTATTAAATGGGTGTGGGAATAATGTCCTCACAGGAGCTCTCGTGTATGAAGGAAGTTGGGTCTACGAAGGCAAGGTTACTCGTGTAACCTTGCTGGTATTCAATGTGATTAACCGCATTAAATGCACAAGTATGCCCCCTCATTAATGTGGAAGATATTGCATTAAATGCACGGGATCTTATAATTTGGCGGGAAACTGCTTTACCAGTTGGAAGCATGGTGGGCATTAATGAGGGACATGACGTGGCAGCTTAGGGGCTCATCTTAAAACGGCTAAGGGGTCAGATTTGGTAGACTAGGCCTGCCATCCTAAGGATAAACCCACTCGAGTGCTGAAATTTCGAGTCCCTAAATGCTAAAATGCCAGACGTGATGACGTCAGAAAGTGGGCGAATAGTGACCCCACTAGGTGTGATCACATCAGTTAAACGAGCTTGTGTTTGGTTTGAGGTTGCTCGGCTGATAGGTAGCTCGAGTGTTTAGCCTTCTGTTTGCTGAAAACTATCCTTTGGCCAAGGCTACAAGATTGAGGTACCTTGAGGAGGTTCCCTCGAATGAGTGGAGGTTATGGTAGCTCGGCTTGTAGGTGGCTCGAGCAACCACATATACTATATGAAGTTTTTGTCCAAGTGTGCTAAGAGGGTTGGTAACTATATTCCCAATGTTGCCTTGCTCCCAATCCTCCAAACCATGTTCCTGCGAGGTTCCCCGCGTTTTTTAGAACCTTGGAAAATTGGGAGTAAGAATCAAGGATAGAAGCAGAAACCACAACATTATTGATCCCATATCAGCTCCCAAAGTAAAACCAACTACATCATGTGTTAGTACTTGCACCAACTACACAAAAGTGTTCCTAACTACATAAAAAGGTAACCCAACAGCACAAAAAGGGTTCCAACTGATACTGCTATCGTCCTTCATTCCTAGCTGAGGTTGATTCCAGAGTGAATTTCGTTTTCTTTATAGGTTCATAATGTAGAGCAGGTGTCATTGTTATTTTTTTCAACACAGAAAAATGATAAATAGATATAGAGAATTTATGTTCAAGTTTAGTAATGTATCCCCCCCACCCCACCCCACCCCACCCCACCACACACACCCACACAGAGATAATTATAACTCCTATAAGTAACAAATCATGATTACAAAATCAAACTAACCCCCTTGACAAAAACATATAATTATCAATTGAGTGATAGGCGGTGCTAATACATTAACAAAATACCTTTCTTTTTATAGTTTTGAACAAATCACCACTAGACTTTTTAAATAAACATAGAATTATGTATACAAATATCAGTTTTTAAGACGTGTTAGGATATTGAACCTACTAAAATTAGAGGGTTAAATACAAATAGCAGTGTCAAAAAAATTATCTAACAAAGAGTGAAATAGAAAATGTGTTCTTAAAAATGTATGATAATACTGATTTACAATTCATTATGCGTATAGTTGTTGATAGGTTAAATGGGTCAAAATTTTTATATCGAAAATAGATTGTATATTGTACCCACTAAAATAGATTTCTGGCTACGTTCTTAACTACACTAGTGAAGCGTTCAACCCCAAAGTTTGGAAATATTTAAATATGAAATCAAAATATAAGAATTGTAAGAAATATAACTGTTATATATATTTTATACGTCCTACACTAAAGTGCATGTGATAAATATTTATACAAATTAAATCTACATAGAATAACATATGGATGTAAACAATAGTTGGAGGAAATGCGAAATCAACATACATATGTGAAAAAAACACACTAAATTCAATAATGATAAAAAACATGGGGAAAACTCTTTTGTACAACCCATAATCTTCTCAGAGACGCTTATGACGATAAGTTTCACAAAATCTATCTTTTATCTTTGTGTTTGCCCATTGGTTCCATTTGTCTTATATTTTTGTGTTAATGTCAAACCGACCATATTGTATACTGTTTTTACCAAAACAAATTCACATAAAAAATATTATTTACTTTTTCTATATATTTTTACCCATTTTTATATTTAGTTACTTTTTATGATTAGTTACCTTGATAACCTTTGTTCAATGTAACCAATAGAATAAAAAAAAATAGACAGAGACACATATTAATGTTGTGTATTTAGTAACAATGTGATTGTATCAAGATGATAATAAATTATAGAGAACGGTGTATGTGGTCATGTTTTTGAAAATATAGTCTCTTCTCCCATTCATATGTATATAAGTTTCATGCAAGTTGTAATTTTTTAGACATTAATACCCTTAAATAAATCTATTATATATTAACAAAATAGATAATGTTTTAATTATAAAGTTATATTACAAAAGGTATATTTTCCGGGGACCTGTTATATATTTTTTTGTAAAGGCAATCAATTTTGTGGAGGTATATTAAGAATTTTTCAGAAGAGGTGTTTTACTATTTTCCTGAAATATATTATCACTCTAACCAATTAAAAAGAAAGAGGAAAACATGACCACATGGAAAATTTCTTTTTGATCTCTTTTCACTCTCCAATTCAACTCAGAGCAATTGTGTTGGGATAAAATTCTGCCATCAGATCTTGCACTATACAAATTTTGGGGATATATATACCCAAACAGTACATTACTGAACATAAATACTATACAAAATGAAATTTAATGGTACCCAAGAACATACCTAACAACCGCTGAAAAGAATTCTACAAATTAAAATTAAAAGAAATAAAATTCAGTGGTAAAATTACAATGTATTGTGGTCGACCGATTCTCGCCATTTCTGGTCCTCAAAGTCCCGCGTCGAGAGCTAGATTCGGGGGCGCTCCAGACACATTTACATTTAGTTAATTATGCAGAAGAAGGATCGGGAATACTGGGATTTTACATAGAATACTGAAACTGCATGGTCTTTTTTGTTTGAGCCAACTGTTGGGGGTTTTGGATGGAAAAGAAGTGATGTTAAGATGTATATAGAGATAGTTTATTTCTGTAGTGAAAAGTGGAAAATATGTACGATGGAAAGTGAGAGATATGGTGGGTAAATGGGAGGCCATTAAGATAGGGATTGGAACTGGCATAAAGGTGCAATGAGCGAAATGAAGAGTTTTTTTTCTAGAAAGAGATGAAGAGATTCTCACCATGAGATATATATACCAAAAAGAGAGAATGTGAATAGACATGAAAAGGAACCATGAAAGGATCAGGTAAGGCTAGAGTAGAAATAATTAATGGAGGGGCTTCCAGTTGTCGATGATTGCATGACGGATATAAACTGGTACAGAGAAGGGAGGTAAAAGGTTGTTATGTAGAGCTATATGGGAGAGGAGAGAGATTACGAAACATAGTCAATTATAATATTTGATAGTTACACGTTCTAAACAGGATGAGAGAAACTTTAGTTCTATACTAAATATGTATTGCCATTATGTGTCAACTTGGGAAGATGGTACTATGTTATATTATATATACCTTTATTTTGTCCTACGCTCTATCTGGACATGCTCTACTTTACTGATGAATAAAGTAGAAAACATTATGTAAGATTATGAAAATATTCAAAAATTACATGGAATATGTAAATATTGTAAGAGGAAAAAAAATAAAGAAATGAAACTGAAGCAAGAAGGAAAAAAAATGCAGACCGCCACATGGTATTCATTATTGTTATTATTACTACTACACCAACAGATTAACCTTTTAGGCGAGATATTTACCTGACGTGGTATTAGAGCTTTACTTTTGCTGGATTGGGTGATGTAAATGGATTGGGTGTGCCATCTCATCTGAAAACCATATGGTCCAGTGAGGAGGTCACAACTTTTATGGTGTTCAAGCCTGGCGGTGTCGTCCATGAGTTCACATGGTTAACGGAGCAGTGATGATGCCTCGTTGGCTTAAAGTTTCCCAACTTGTATTTGGCTCCCTGTTGTGTTAAAAATTACAAGGGGGTTGTAGGGAGTGTAAGGAGGAATATTTATTTACTAGTGCTTTCTAGAGCGATGAAAAGTTTTATTCTGTCTGGCATTTGGCGTGAGTTTTGAATGTTGGTAACTAGCATCTCCAAAAATGGATATGATGATGTATAAGTGCACAAAACTCGCGCAAAAGGAACAAAAGGAAAGAATAATTGCAACCATATACACAAAAGGAACACAAAATGTACATAGTTCAGCCTATGCTCACAATGGAATAACTAAGGGTACAATTTAGTAGAGGTTTGAGGCCCTTAATTTCACATGTCCCACCTTGAGGGGGACTCACATATTTATACCAGTTATACTTGATACCCCTTTCCCTTTGAGATGGACTCTCCCCTATCACTTATCAGGTTATCATACAATTTCTTTAATATCTTCGAAAATAATCGGATACATCTGTTACAATGTTTATCAATTAAGGGCATGGGACTCACGCCTTTTGGGCCTAACGCGGGTTATTGTTGCTAAATAATGGATCCACCCCACAGGATGCCTACCATATTACCTCGTGCAAATGCTTTTGTATGGGAGCCTTGTCTACGGAGTACGGTCTATTTTTTTAAATGGTTAAAGATATATACGATGGAGTGGTAATTAGCATTCGGACAGTTTAAGTAACATGATTTTCTAGTAGCAATAGGCATAAAACAAGTATTGTCATTTGTAATGGGTTTTTGATTGAGCTTTTCTTGAGTAAAGAAAGGAGGAATGTGGTGTCTTCTATTACTTGGACAAATTAAGATGATGATAATTTAGAACCACCTCTATAGAAGAGTGTAAGCAACATTCAATTGCCTTTTACCATTATGATGTGCCCTCTCTTCACACACACGCACGCGTATATGCACTATAAGCTTTGGATATATATAGAGATATATCTGTAAGTTTTTTTTAAATCTTTCTATTTATTTCATATTGACTTGAGTTTTCATCATTTGGGTTTTCATTGGATTTTCTGACTGAGTTTGAAATACGAGATTTTTAATTCAGTTTTGGAAATTCTTAATTTTATATATGGAAGAGGAACTCATAAAACTCAATCTTCAAATTTACACCAACCAATGGATACTCTGTTACTCTTTGTTCTGTGTGAAAAATGGGTAGGGTTAATGGCAGCGCGGACCAAATTCCACCATAGCCCTCTTTTACCTTCCCATATCCTCCTTTGCTCATTTTCAGCCCGCCCATATCCAACCCAGCCTGCTAGTACTAAATACTATGTTTGTCCAGATAAGCATTAGTACTTATTGCTCTTGTGGTGGTGCCTTACTCGGGCATTCTAGTATCACTAGTTCAACTCAACTTAACAAAGCCTTCTACCAATTACTTGAGATTGGTTTCATGAATTTGTTTCTCTATTATGCTTTGTGTAGCACAGTATCTTCTTTCAAGTCATAATCTGCCATATCTTTTTTTGCTATTGCTATAGCTATCCCCGTCAATTTAGAACTACCTCTTTCTTTAGTATTACTGTCAATATTGCTCAAAGCACTCTTCCATTCCAATTCACTTTTTAGTCTATAATGGATTCGTTCAAACATCTCAGGATCTCTTACTCCTTTAATATCTTACTAAATGAGCTAAGACACCTTATCATTTGTTTAAAACTAACAAACCTCAATAGAAATGCCATTAGGCCCTAAAGGTCTTTATAGTGCATTTGTTATCTCTGATTCTCAGCTTTTGCCAATGAAAAGTAGTAAAAAATAGAGCTTGTTTTGTTGCATTTATTTTTCTCATATAGATGGATTTACTCTTATTAACAATGAATTCGCATTTCATACTGTGTCCAAATCATGGTATTGGCAATTAAAGCTTGGTGTTGTTTTCCCCTTCTTTCTCCTCCCTTGGTCCCAATTTTTTAGTGAAGTGTCACAGTGATCATTTACATTGCACTTCTCTTAATGAGTTCATTTTCATTTTCCAGTTGGGTGTCTAATGGAATTGTTGGTTCTCCAGCTTTTGCAGCCTATGATCAAGGTTTGTAATGTTCTTTTTGATACTAATTTTTTTGAAATGCATCATTGCTACTAGGTTTCTGGGACATATTTATTAAGAAGGAGCTGGAGACATACTATTATTTTTTTTTATTCCTTGTGCAGGGTATGACGTTTTCCTTGGGAATTTTCGTGGTTTGGTTTCCAGAGAACATGTTAACAAGAATATTTCTTCATGGCAGTAAGTTACTGCATACAATTTTTTGGTTTAGGGTGGTTCACATTTAGGTCCCTGGAGAAACAGAACTTTTGGAAAAAGTTGGATTATTTTCTTGTGAAGCAAAAAACTAAGTAGACTTTCGCTCAGTTAAGAAACATCTACGACGAACATTTCCTTGACATTTTAATTATGTAATGAAGGTACTGGCATTACTCCATCAATGAGCATGGGATCGAAGACATACCTGCGATGATAGAGAAGATTCATGAAGTAAAAATGTCCGAGTTGAATTCCTATCATCCCGATCTTGAGGAAGAAGTTAATAATGACCAGCCTTACAAACTTTGCGCAATTTGCCACAGCTTGGGAGGAGCTGCAATTCTTATGTATGTTATAACACGGCGGATCGAAGAAAAGCCCCATAGGCTCTCGAGATTGATCCTATTATCACCTGCTGGGTTCCATGAAGATTCCAGCTTTGCGTTTACAGTTGTGGAGTACGTATTCCTCTGGTTGGCTCCGATTTTATCACCCATTGTGCCAGGTTTCTATATACCGACTAGATTTTTCCGTATGCTTCTTAACAAGTTGGCTAGGGACTTCAATAACTACCCTGCAGTTGGGGGACTGGTTCAAACCTTAATGAGTTACGTTGTCGGTGGGGACAGCTCTAACTGGGTGGGAGTAATAGGGTTACCCCACTATAATATGAATGACATGCCAGGAGTTTCATTTCACGTTGCTCTTCATCTATCGCAGATGAAACGTACTGGTAAGTTTATAATGTTTGATTATGGGAGTAAAGCTGCTAACATGGATGTGTATGGTGCTTCTGAACCGTTGGATTTGGGGGAATATTATGGGCTTATTGATGTGCCGGTCGATCTTGTTGCTGGGATGAAGGACAAGGTGATCCATCCGTCAATGGTAAAAAAGCACTATAAGCTGATGAAAGTATCAAATGTGGATGTATCTTATAATGAGTTCGAGTACGCTCACTTGGATTTCACTTTCTCTCACCGGGAAGAGCTACTTTCCTATGTAATGTCTCGTTTACTGCTAGTCGCACCTCCCATCAAGCAGAAGCCTTCAAGGTTGAAGAGAAAAGATGGACACACTTAGCGTGCTATGCATCTTGTTCTTCATTCAAAATGGGTAATGTTGTATATGCAGATTAGATTTGTGGAAGATATGCATTATATATCGTCGCGTCTTCCACATCAGTGTACTTACACGTAGAGATGCCGAGTACGTGTCTCAGACAAACTCTCTCCAATTTTTTCCAAGGGGTAGAATTGTTTGATGACTATACCGTTTGCTTGCGTCTCTGAAGTTAAATGTTGTATACTTAGTAGGGTGAGTTAATTGGTGCGATGAAATAGTCGCTTGTAACATTATACTGTATGATGGTTTCTGAAAATTACTCGTGTATAAAAGCCAGATTTTTGTTGGAACTATCTTTAGATTATACCCAATAGCACCGAGATACGTTGTGCTAACTTTTTCTTGAACATTTGGTTCTCTGAGTTTATTATATTGAGGATCACATTCTCTGGTTTCAACCTATTTTTCCTTATACTCCTTCCTACCCAAAATTAAAAGTCCCTATATGTTTTTTTTAATGAATTAAGGATAACACTTTGTCAATGGTTAAGATCAAGAATTTTGGTTAATTGATTATGTTTAAAAAAGAAAAGTTTATTATTAGTTTGAGACAGTCCAAAACTTTGTATAGTGAACTCTTAATTGGGGACGAAGGAGTATTAGTTTGAGTGTGTCCAAAAAAGACTACTTTTTTTATGATGTGTTTATTATATTAAGGATCACCTTCTACGGTTTAAACATATTTTTCCTTAATACTCCTTCCTACCCAAAATCAAAAGTCCCTATTGTTTACAAAATGAAGTTTACAGAAAATTTGGGGGTTAAATGTAATCTACATAAAGTTTAGGGTAATACTGTAATTATAGAAAGTTGATGGTCCAAATGTAATTAATAGATAGTCAAAAGTGTCAAAATACGATTTAAATAAAGTTAAGGGGTTAAAATGTAATTCTAAAAAATTTCAAGGCAAAAATGTATTTTTTAAAAACAGAGAGATTAACATGTAATTTATCAAATTGATGGTCAAAATGTAATTTATAGACGGTCAAAAGGACCAAAATAAGATTTAAAGAAAATTTAGGGGTCAAAATATAATTTTTAAAAAATACAAGGCCAAAATGTATTTTTAGAAACCTAAAAGATTAAAAGGTAATTTATATAAGTTATTGAAAGTACAAGATTAAAATGTAATTTTGAGAATATTAAAATTGGTGAAAAACTTGTTAAAGTGATTTTTCAATTTAATAAAAAATTAAAAAATTAAGAATATTATTTTTTAATTTTCTGCTTTGGAAAATGTCAAAATGCATTTTTTTAATTTTTATAGAATAATTTTGATTTTTTATTCTTTTAGAAAACATTCTTTTTTTTTACCCGAGACAGTTAGCGCTGTAAATAGATATTCGAAAATCCGTATCCGTTCGATATTCGAATTCGAATTTGCGAATATTTATTCGAAAAAATGGAAATGAATACGAATATGGATACTCTATAAAAATATCCAAGAAAATGGATACGGATGCGGATAGTACTAGAATCCGATGTGGAGTATCCATTTTACCGGATATCCGTTTTACCGAATATCCGTATCCGTCAAATATATTTTTATAATATTACTAATAATATTAGTATTAGTATTACTAATAAAATAATATTAAAAAAAAACCTTAATCGTTTATTCCTTAAAACAAAACAAACACATACTCCACTCAAAACAAAAACACTCTAAATTGGGTATATTAACAAATGCCATTTATTATTAGTTTATTGGGTATATTATTATTGAGTTATATTAAAGTTACAATACACTCTATCACACACAACATACCCCCACTAAAGAATATATACTCTACTCAAAACAAAAAAAATCCTAATTTCATTTCATTTATATTTCGTACAAAACAAGAGAAAAGAAACCCTCATTTCACTCCACAAAAAACCGTCACTCCCCCACCTCTCCCTCCACCGCTGCTCATCAACCCTGCCACTGCTTCTCATCAATCCCTCCGCTGCGCATCAACACCGTCGCTCCGCCGCTGCGTATCCCCTCCTCCTGCAACAGAAAGTTAGTATACAAAAATAAAATAAAAATATATAAACTGTATTTATATATTGTTCATGTAATTAACAACATGTATATTATATACAAAATAAAAATGTATAGTTATTAAAATAAAAATATCAGTATGTTTTGAAAACGAAAAGGTCCACGAGGTTATCATTCTCAATAAATTTGATTTAATCTAAAATGTGCATATTTATATCTACTGTTATGGAATGCTACTGTTATTTTTTTTGGATGACTTTAAGCTTATAGGGTTGTAAAGTATGGATGAATTTAAGTCATATTATCATTATGGAATCCTGTTATATTATTATAGAAGCCATAATTGTTGATATTAGGTGGTAGTAATTTTGTTATATATTTATTTAGATTGGATTGAATTTCATTGGATTGAATATTCTAATAGTTATTTTTTGCGATGGCTAAACAATGTAAGCGGATACGGATATTATCCGAATCCGATGTATCCGAGCGAATACGGATATGGATAGTTGTTTTAACTATCCGAGCGGATACGGATACAGATACAGATACAGATAGTGGATCCAGATAGCGGATACGGATATGAAAAACATGGTATTCGATCCGTATCCGTCCATTTACCACTCCTAAATACAGTATTTTTCTGATCATTGTTGCATTCATTTGTCTATTCAACTTGCCAAGATATAAATACAAGACAGATATGCACCAAATAGAATGTGAACATGCAGTTCCTCATGAAACAAACTTGACAAGACTAGTAATGTGGCCCTGTACTGGATATCACTTCAGATGTTTCAAAAAATCACTTGCACAATCCCCAACAGAATTTTTTCTTGCATCTAAGCAAACTAGCAAAATCCTACATCTCAAAAGATTTCTTAAGAGCGTTTTGTACGCGCCTAAAGCATTTTTTTTTCTTACACCACATGATTATTATTATTATTTTTTAACTATCGGTACCCACGTATTTCATTCATTTTTAAAGTTCAGAGAATAAAAATTCTTTGATTTTTCTTTTAAACCCTATTGTAAATTCTTTAAATTTTACTTCTAACTAACTTATTTTTCAAACCCCACTTCCACCACCACTAACCACAACCCCATAATCACCACCAAGGCACCCACTCTCTTACTCTCAAACAACCACCACCCTTATTCTCCAGAGCCGTCACTATTTTTTTTAACAAACTGAAATACTAGATTATATCATAACATGATTACAAACTATTGATTTATCCATAAACCTACTAACCAAACTATCTACCATACCACCCAAAAGAGATTTGTTGATAAACCAAGGCGAGGTACAAAAACTACATTTATATATCTATTAACATTTTTAGTTTTGGCAAAGATATCCGCAACTCCGTTGGCCTTCCAGTAACAAAAAGAGATCCAAACTTCCTAAAACTTGCGAGCCTCCTTATGGCAGTCCTAGAGTAGCTTTTGGATATGATGGTTGGAACATTGCTCCTTACAAAATAATTGAAAAGTCAACATATAATCTATCTCTATGTGAATACTACAAGTACGTTTACTAATAGCAGTTTTTAATCCCTCTTTAATAGTCCAAATTTCAGCAATAACATTATTATTAAAACTAATATTCGTCGCATAGCCCCACTGAAAGGTACCCTTACTATCCTGAAGAACACTTCTAATTTTAGCTAATTTAGTTGAAGTTTGGGAGGACTCGTCTGTGTTAAGTTTTTAATTGGTTTCATTAGATAGAGTCCACCTAATATCCATCACATGTTTTGTTCCAATAATGCAATTGTTATTTTTAATGAACGTAGAATAATTATAACAATCCTCCCTAACTTAGTGCGCTAATAAAGACAAACGAGTTGGACAATTATTAAAGATATCAGCGTTACACATATTCCATAACCTCCAACAACTAAATTTTTTTTTTTGGTAATCAAAGCAGTTGGTAATGCTGCTATCATGTTGAGGAGCATTATTAATAAGGAAATGACGATGTTGATCGGGAGGCATTAATTCAAACCCATTAACTTAATTGCTACATTAGAGTCAACCTAATTGCATAAGGTACATTTATCAATAGCTGTAATCTACTTGGCATATAAAACATCAATAGTGGGTAAAGCTTGGTGAGCCAAGAACCAGTAATATATTTTAACTTTATTGTTGCATTTTAATTTCCAAACCTGGAACCAAGGTAATAAAGGTCTACTAATAGTACAATTTCTCTTAATTAACCAATTATAAGTTGATCTTATGTTGAAAAGACTAGTTTTATTTGGATTCCAAAACGCAATATCTTTAGAACCCGAATTATGCTAAGGTATACGAGTAATAGTGGAACTAAGATGATCAAGGATAGTTTGTAGGAGTTTAGGAATATTCCACTCATCAGTCCTAAGCAGTCTAAATTGAGAGACCCTTAGGTTACTATCACAATTATTAAGATGTAAAATAGAATTCAAAGAATTATTCGAACACCATTTTTTATTCCAAAAACTCACGTTTCCCTCATGTAAGGACCATTGCACTCCTACCCAATCCTTTATAAATATTACTCCAAGCCCAGGAATTTCTAGTCTTAAGTTTAGCATTGAAAAACGTGTTTTTATAGAAGTATTTATTTTCCATAACCTTAGCCCACAAAGTGTGAGGATTAGTTAATAGTTTTCAACCTAATTTGATCATAAATGCTTTATTCAGAGTGTGCATATTTTTAATTCCTAACCTGCCCATAAATTTCAGAATCGCCATACAATGCAAGGGAATAGTAGCTCTTTTTCGAGAAGAAGGATTCGCCCTCCAAAAGAACTTCTTAATTTTCGTAGAAAATTCATCAATTAAGGTTTTAGGAAGTTGGAATGAAGACATAGCATAAATCGACATAGAAGCTGACACTGAATTAATAAGTAAATGACTTGAATACGATAGAAATTTATTGTACCAAATGTTATCCTTTTTAGCTAAATTTATAATTAAGTCCCGGAACATATTCTTAGTTACTCTCCCATTCATAATGGGCACCCCTAAGTATTTTTTATTGGCAAAGAATTTAGGGATATGAAGATTTTTTTAAATTTTCCTCTTATTATTTTTATCAAATTTAGGCTAGAACAGGATAGCGAATTTTTACTTATTAAGACTTTGAAGAGAAAAAATTACCGAGTAAAATACTCATATTATCAACATTTTTAACATTTCTTTTTAAAAATGGTTAAGAAGGCCTTGTTATGAAGTCTTCCTTAATATGGTTAAGAAGTCATGTATGAGTGGGACCACTAAACCCTATGTCCCTTAAACCACATGCTTTAATAGAAGAGCTAAAAGGTTTTGTATTATATAACTGAAAAAGTAAACCGCTAATTTTTCAGAAGATTGAATAAAAATCACCTAAAAGAAGACAAGGAAGAGTCATATGAACAACAAGAGTTGTAAGTAAATCCTATACCTGAAATTAGGCTATGCATAATTATAAACCGGGGTTAACATCAGAGGTGGAAGGGGTGGAGTTTCAGACTAAAAAACAACAGTGATGGTCATGACATGAGTGTTCCATAATATTCACATGCCCCCAAACTGTCCAATAGCAGGGATAATAAGAGAACCTTCTAAAGGAAACCTCTTCATCATCCTTTGAGAATTCAGAAGATTCGCACGGGTGTCCATAACCATCGTAAGGTCAGGGTTCTGTTGATTCATTTTTTTTATACAATCAACCCTAAATTTGTGGCCCCCTAGCATTCCATAATAGAACTTTCATCGATTGGATTGAGAAGAGATTGGCGAAGCAAGGCATCGCAAAATTTCTTAGGATATTGTAAACAAACTGATGAAGCATGTTAGAAATTAAAGTAGTTGCTTATGTTTGTTTAAATTAGTGGGTTAGTGCAGTTAGTGCAGTTAGTGCTGGATAAGTTAGTGGGTTAGTGCAGTTAGTGCAGTTAGTGCTGGATAAGTTAGTGGGTTGGTGCAGTTAGTGGGTTGCTATTTCTCTTTGTATAAAAAGGCTGTAATACTCTTTGATCAAGGCAGAATTTTTTAGTACATTTTCATTTGTACTAACATCTGGTATCAGAGCCACCACAGGGCCTGATTGAAAAGGGAGAGAGATCATCTTGCAGCAGCATAAATGGCAACTGAGAAGAGTACAGATAACTTTGTTCAACCTGTGATTCCAAAGTTTGATGGTCACTATGATCATTGGAGTCTTTTGATGGAAAATTTCTTGAGATCGAAGGAATATTTTGATCTTGTGGAAACCGGGTATGCAGAACCAGAACCAGAAGAGGAAATGACGGTTGCTCAGATAGCAAGACTAGCTGCGTTGAAGCTGAAGGACCTGAAGGTCAAGAACTATCTATTTCAATCAATAGATAGGGAAATTTTGGAGACAATTCTCAAGAAGGATACAGCCAAACAGATTTGGGATTCGATGAAAAAGAAATACCAAGGAAGTTCAAAGGTGAAGCGTGCACAGCTTCAAGCTTTGAAGAGGGATTTTGAAGTTCTCCAAATGCAAAATGGAGACACTATCAATGACTATTTTGGCAGAGTTATGGGAATTGTCAACAAGATGAGGATTCATGGTGATCAACTAGAAGATGGAGCTGTGGTGGAGAAGATCTTACGATCTTTAACACCAAAATTCGACTATGTGGTTTGTTCAGTGGAAGAATCAAATGATACGGAAGAGATGACCATTGATGAATTGCAAAGTTCTCTGCTTGTGCATGAGCAAAGACTTAATCGGAGACTTGCAGTGGATGAAATGCAGGCTTTAAAGGTGTCTACACATGATGAAGGCTCTAGCTCTAGAGGAAGAGGTAGAGGAAGAGGTGGTAGAGGCCGTGGAAGAGGTGGAAGAGGCAATCATCATGGAGGTGGCAGCAGAGATAGTAGCAGATCATCTAAGAAAGATGAGGACCATCATGGCAAAGGAAAAGGGAAATTTGACAAGTCTAAGGTGGAGTGCTACAGGTGTGGAAATTTTGGGCACTTCAAGAATGAATGTTACACTAAATTGGACAAAGAGAAGGGAGAGAAGTCCAACTTTGCTGAGAAGAAAGAAGAAGAAACACTGCTGATGGCATTTCATGCTATGGAGGACATGGATTCAGAAATTTGGTATGTTGATTCTGGATGTAGCAATCACATGAGTGGCCGCAAGTCATCTTTTGTGAATTTGAATGAGAGATTTAAATCAGTAGTGAAGTTTGGAAATGAGTCAAGTGTAGAAGTGATGGGAATAGGAGATGTGAAGATCAGAACAAGGAATGATTTTGTAGAAACCATTGCAAATGTTTTCTACATACCTGATTTGAAGGCAAACTTGCTGAGTACTGGACAGCTGCAAGAAAAGGGCTACACCATCACAATGAAGAATGGAGAATGTGAAATATATGATCCAAAAAGGGGGTCAATTGCAGTAGTGAAGATGACACAGAATAGACTCTTTCCCATGAAGATCAAAACTGTACAGAGTTGCTTGATGGCCAAGAAAGATGATGATGATTCATGGAGATGGCATAAAAGGTACGGACATTTGAACTTCAGTGGTTTAAGAACTCTATACAAGAAGAATATGGTGAATGGACTACCTGAGTTAGCCCATATTTCACAAGTATGTGATGAATGTACGATTGGCAAGCACAAGAGAGAAACATTTCCCTCTGGAAAATCAGTAAGGGCTCGAGAAGTCTTGGAGTTGGTGCACTCAGACTTATGTGGACCAATTTCACCAAAGTCAAATGGCAACAAGAGGTACTTCATTTCTTTTATTGATGACTTTAGCAGAAAGACTTGGATTTATTTCTTGCAAGAAAAATCAGAAGCTTTTAGTACATTCAAGAATTTTGTAGCTCTTGTTGAGACTGAAACTGGGAAGAAAATTAAAGCTTTGAGAACTGATAGAGGAGGAGAGTTTTGCTCCAATGAGTTCAACGAATTTTGTGATGAGAAGGGAATCAGAAGGCAACTAACAACAGCTTACACTCCTCAGCAAAATGGCGTGTCTGAAAGGAAGAACAGAACCATTTTAGATATGGTGAGAAGCCTGCTTGCAACTGGAAAAGTACCGAAGTCATTTTGGCCTGAAGCTGTCTTATGGTCAGTTCATATTCTCAACAGAAGTCCTACTTTTTCTGTTAAGAATATGACTCCTCAAGAAGCTTGGAGTGGAAGGAAGCCATCGGTCAATCACTTCAAAGTTTTTGGGTGCATAGCATATGCACATATCCCAGACCAAAAGAGAAAGAAGCTTGATGACAAAAGTGAGATGTGTGTGTTTCTTGGAGTAAGTGAATCCTCAAAGGCCTACAAACTGTACAATCCCGTGACAAAGAAGATTGTGGTGAGTAGAGATGTTATTTTCAAAGAAGATAGCACATGGAGTTGGGATGCACATAATGAAGGCAGCAGCTCTCTGCAGAAGCAGATTCCTATGGATGATGAAATGAATGTAGATGAGGATGCACGGGGAGAACAAATTGAGGAAGATGTTCATAATGAAGTACAAGGTGATGAAGCAGCAGGTCAAGACTCAAGATACAATCTTCGAGATCACAACACAAGAAAAAGGCCAGCGTGGATGATAGATTATGAGGCAAATTATGGTGAATGTGGTGTCGATAATGCCAATTATGCATTGTTTGTGGACACAGATCCGATTACATTTGAGGAAGCTGTGAAAAATAGCAAGTGGAGGATAGCTATGGACAATGAAATTAAGTCCATTGAGAAGAACAAGACATGGGAGCTCACCGATTTGTCTGAGGGACAGAAATCCATTGGTGTCAAATGGGTTTATAAAACCAAGCTAAATGAAAAAGGTGAAGTTGACAAGTACAAAGCAAGATTGGTGGTGAAGGGATATAAACAAAAGGAAGGAATTGATTTCAAAGAGGTGTTTGCACCAGTATCAAGGCATGACACAATCAGAATGGTGGTCTCCCTAGCTGCGCAGAATTCTTGGCCTATCTTTCAACTAGATGTGAAGTCTGCTTTCTTGCATGGAGACTTAGAGGAACAAGTTTTTGTGGAGCAACCACCAGGCTATATGAAGAAAGGAAAAGAAAAGAAGGTTTACAAGTTGAAGAAAGCACTTTATGGCCTGAAACAGGCCCCAAGAGCCTGGTACAGCAGAATCGATTCTCATTTTGCAAAAATGGGATTTCAAAAGTGCCCACATGAACATACACTTTATGCCAAGGTTGGAGATGGAGGTAAACTGATTATAGTATGTTTATATGTTGATGATCTCATTTATACTGGAAATAATGCTGACTTGTTGAATGAATTTAAGTTGTCAATGATGAAAGAGTTTGAGATGAGTGACTTAGGGATTATGAAATATTTTCTTGGAATAGAAGTCAAGCAAATGACTCATGGCAAATTCATCTGCCAGAAGAAATATGCTCAGGAGGTTCTAGAAAGGTTCAAGATGGAGGACAGCAAGCCTTTTGCTACACCAACAGAGATTGGAGTGAAGTTAGCAAAGGATCCGAATGGCAAAGCTGTGGACAACACCTATTTCAAGCAGTTAGTAGGAAGCTTAATGTATCTAACCTCTACTAGACCTGATTTGATGCACGCTGTGAGCTTAATAAGCAGATACATGGAGAAACCAACTGAGATGCATCTCAATGCAGCTAGAAGGATTCTGAGGTATGTGAAAGGGACCTTAGATTATGGAGTATTTTACAAGAAAGGAGAAGTTGGACTGAAAGGCTACACAGACAGTGATTATGCTGGAGATATTGATGATAGAAAGAGCACGTCTGGTTATGTGTTCTTACTGAGTGGAGGAGCTATTTCTTGGCAGTCAAAGAAGCAACAAATTGTTACATTGTCCACTACAGAAGCTGAGTTTGTAGCAGCCACTGCAAGTGCTTGTCAAGCAGTCTGGATGAAGAAAATGCTGGATTTCTTGGGAGAAGAACAGCAAGGTACTTCAGTTATTTATTGTGACAATATTTCAGCCATTAAGTTGTCTAGAAATCCAGTTATGCATGGCAGAAGCAAACACATCGATGTTAGATTCCATTTTCTAAGAGACCTGTGCCAAGATGGAGTTATAGAGTTGGAATATTGCAAGACTGGTGAGCAGATTGCTGACATCTTCACAAAACCATTGAAACAGCCTTTATTTGAGAAGCTGAGAGCTATGCTGGGAATGTGTTCAGCTAAAGTGTTCAAAGAAGATGGATTCAAGTCCGTGTAATCTACTTAAACTAGTTCAGCAGAAATCAGTTTAAGGGAGGGAATGTTAGAAATTAAAGTAGTTGCTTATGTTTGTTTAAATTAGTGGGTTAGTGCAGTTAGTGCAGTTAGTGCTGGATAAGTTAGTGGGTTAGTGCAGTTAGTGCTGGATAAGTTAGTGGGTTGGTGCAGTTAGTGGGTTGCTATTTCTCTTTGTATAAAAAGGCTGTAATACTCTTTGATCAAGGCAGAATTTTTCAGTACATTTTCATTTGTACTAACAAAGCATTATGTTTAGTTCCCGCCTTGCTTGGAACATATCGTCGAATCTTTGTAATTTTACCAATAGTCGGTGAATCCACATTTGAAAGTTGAGTGCATGTGGTTGGGTCTGGAATGGATGAAAAATAAAGAGTTCGTGCCATTGAATGATGAGTTGGTCTCTTGGAGCTTGGGGTGGAATGCCTGGCCCGACAAATGGAGGTATGGGTTGGGGTTGAGGGAATCGATGTAAATTCTGAGTTTGGCCCGCTTCAAATTAGAAAGGTATGCATGGGTTTTTTTAGGTCCGGAGTTGTTTCCCTCCTCCACGAGTTAGTGGATTAGGTTAGGTAGAGTTTGGGTGGTTGGGTCGGGTGTTCTCTATTAAATAGGGGTAAAATTTTAAGGTTGATAGGTAGTTTAGGTGGCTGGGATTTATTATAAGAAGAGGTTAAGGGAGTAGTATAAGATTGTTGCTTATTTAATTGGCGAGGTAAAAAAGACGAAGATGGATCTAGGTTACCACGTATTGGTTGGGTGTAGATAGTTGTGTGGCTGAGGGACAGTTGTTCATAACAGCAGTAGCACTAAGTGACACTAGAAAAAGCTAACGTGTGTGCAGTGGGAAGGCTTGGCCAATTTTTGAGTGGAGTTGAATACATCGCGTGAGTCCATTTCAACATGGGCTGGGCTTTCTGCTTTTGGATTTAAAATAATGGGTTTAGTCTCTTCTTGGGCTGCTAAGTTCCATTGGACCTGCAAAGGGGATCATTAATTACTGGATATGGCTCCATAGAAGTATTAGGTTGACCCAAGATAGGAGGACCAGTACAATTCCCATTATTCATGACCTCGTGTTGATTGGCCAGATTAAATTCTGGTATTTTTCAGCTTTTAGGCTGTTTGATTGCCTTAATTTGTCATGTAATTTGTTTTCTATGTACAACACCCCTTAAGCACAATTTATTATATTTCGTATATTTATATATTTATATATTATATTTCGTATATTTATATATATTTATATATTTTGTACATTTATATAATATATATTTATATATTTATATATTTTGTACATTTAAATAATTTATATAATTCATATATTTTAATATATATTTATATTTCGTAAATTTTGTATATTTCATATATTCTTTATATTTATATATTTTGTATATTTCATATATTTAATATATTCCTTATATTTAATATATATTATTTACAAAATATATACATATATATCATACATTATATATATATATATATTCATAAATACATAATATATATGTATACATATAATATATACATATAATATACATATACAGAATAATATATATTATATATATGTATATATTCATAAATACATTATACATATACAGAATAATGTATATTATATATATATGTATATATTCATAAATACATTATATATATGTATACATATACAGAATAATGTATATTATATATATGTATATATTCATAAATACATAATATATATGTATATATTCATATTATATATGTATATATTCTGTAAATAATATATATTCAGTATATATATGTATATATGTATATATTCTGTAAATAATATGTAAATAATATATATTCAGTATATATATAATTTACATATATACAGAATATAATATTCTGTATATATGTAAATATATATTCTATATATTTAGTATATTCTATATATATTTATATTTATATATTTTGTATATTTCATATATTCTTTATATTTATATATTTTGTATATTTCATATATTTAATATATTCCTTATATTTAATATATATTATTTACAAAATATATACATATATATCATACATTATATATATGTATATATTCATAAATACATAATATATATGTATACATATAATATATACATATAATATACATATACAGAATAATATATATTATATATATGTATATATTCATAAATACATTATACATATACAGAATAATGTATATTATATATATATGTATATATTCATAAATACATTATATATATGTATACATATACAGAATAATGTATATTATATATATGTATATATTCATAAATACATTATATATGTATATATTCTGTAAATAATATATATTCAGTATATATATGTATATATGTATATATTCTGTAAATAATATGTAAATAATATATATTTGGTATATATATAATTTACATATATACAGAATATAATATTCTGTATATATGTAAATATATATTCTATATATTTAGTATATGTATATATTTAGTATATTCTATATATATGTATATATTCTGTAAATAATATATATTTAGTATATTCAGTATATTCAATATATAATATAATATATATTCATATATTCCGTGAATAATATATTATATTTTCACAGATTTTGTACATATATTCTGTACATATTAATAGATTTTGTACATTTAATAGATTTTGTACATTTAATAATATAAAAATTATTATTATTATTATACATACTAAATATATATTATTATATTTTATATACATTTAATAATATAAAAATTATTATGAATATATATACAAAATATATGAATATATATTATATTATTTCCGAAATATATATATTCCGCAAATAATATAATATATATTAATATATTTTGTATATTTATTAATATATATTTATTATATGTATATATTCCGTAAACAAATTTTCCACATTTATATATATTTTTCAGCTTTTGCGTTTGATAGAAAATGTAAAAAATTGATGATTTTCCAACTTGTATCAAACAGACACAAGTTATAAAATATTCATTTGCCTTGGAATTGTTTGTCCTAGAATCAAATGTCCTGGAATCATTTGCATTTTTCCAGTTTTCTATCAAACGGATCCTGAGTGAAGTCTCTAAAGTCTTCTCTAAATAACCGCCGTCCATTTTTCCTCTCAGCAAGATTGTTGTCCAATAATTTATCCCTAACAATACTAGTGTTCCAAATCCCACAAGAAGATTTAAGATGCCCAATCATCCCACACCAAGTACATATCAAATATTCTGTAAAAGATGTCCTATTTTAATTTTGGACGAAAATGATTTTGAGATATCAAATTCCACGCATATTCTAGCATAATGCGTTCTGTCAAACGAACCGATATGTAAATCGATTTTTAGAGAGGATTTAAGAGATGTAGCAATCTTGAATAAAACTTAAGGATCGTAATATTCAATTAGTAGCTCGGGTAATTGTACCCATAAGATCATTTGTTGCACCACAGCAGTCGCCCGTCGAAATTTTTTCTTCCATCACAACACATAAATGTGTTTATTATTAATGAACCATGGTCCACCAATAAGAGCTCGAAGATAATCATCAAAATTGTAAAATTTAGAGAGGAAAAACCCACATGCTAAGTCAGTAACCAATACATTTGCTGAAGTTAAGGTTACCTAAGTTAAAGAACTTAAGGTTTTGCCCCACTAATTTGATTATGAACGATTTACGCCAAGGATCCCGAATACAGATCAGTTCTTCTATTGAAAGAAAGATAGAAACCGCTTCAGTATTGGAGTGTTCTTCAATATCTTCATCCTTCGTTATCTCCTGACTGATCAACTCTAACCAAGTAGGAAAAATCATATGCGAAGTCTGATTTTCCAAAATAGATTTGTAAGATAAGTTAGGAATAAATGAAGAAGTAGTAGTTGTGGTTGGTTGTTTTATGTATGTAAATATTTATTCAGATGTAGGTGGTGCGGGAGTCAGATTTGGGGGTTCAGGTGGTTTAAAATATAATTTTGGGTCTAGGGTTTGGTTTTGGGATGAAGGGGTAGAGCATTTGGTAAGCGCATATCTTAGTTTAAAGTAGTATCTTTCTAAAACGTCACTATTGAATGAATCAAAATCATTCAGATTTAAGAGCTATAAAAAAATATTTGTTTTTTTAAATGATTAAGAGGCTAACAACTATATTTGATTCTTAATGATTAAGGATCCGTTTGGTTCGTGGTGAAATGTTTTTTACCGCGTTAAAATATAATTCACCTAGGTAAACTATATGTTTGGTTGGGCATTTTACACGGTTAAAGAACTTAAGGTTTTTGCCCCACTAATTCGATTATGAACGATTTTCGCCAAGGATCCCGAATACAGATTGGTTCTTCTATTGAAAGTAAGACAGAAACCACTTCAGTATTGGAGTGTTCTTCAATATCTTCATCCTCCGTTATCTCCTGATTGATCAACTCTAACCGACTAGGAAAAATCATATGCGAAGTCTGATTTTCCAAAATAGATTTGTAAGATAAGTTAGGAATAAATGAAGAAGTAGTAGTTGTGGTTGGTTGTTTTATGTATGTAAATATTTATTCAGATGTAGGTGGTGCGGGAGTTAGATTTGGGGGTTCAGGTGGTTTAAAATATAATTTTGGGTCTAGGGTTTGATTTTGGGATGAAGGGGGGAGTAGAGCATTTGATAAGCGCATATCTTAGTTTAAAGTAGTATCTTTCTAGAACGTCACTATTGAATCATGATTAAGGTGATGTTTGTTTTTACCTCTTAAGGCTGAATCAGAACCATTCAAATTTAAAAGGTATCAAGAAGTGTTTGTTTTTTTAAATGATGAAGAGGCTAACGACTATATTTGGCTCTTAATGATTAAGAGGTAAAGTTACATCTGAAGTCTGAATCCGATGTCTGAATCGGTCTAAATACATTCATTCAGAGGTACATTCAGATATAAAAACAAACATATTTTTGAGATTCAAATTTCAAACTTCAAATTCAGTCTTTAGATTTCAGATTCAGATGAAAATATAAACGCAACCTTACTATTATGATATTAAAATTCGATAACGGTGAAATTGTAATAAGTTCACCTTTTTTATTTTATTTTCATTCTTTCCCCGGAGAGTCGACAGAAATACTACTGCTTAGCTTTCAATTGGCACTGGAACAGTGAATAACCCGTCCTGCTCTCATTTTACTCGCTACCACTATGGGAATCGCTTTTGCTCATAGAAAACACCAAATAACGAATTTTCTTATATTATGCATATATGTGTGTATATGTTTGTGTCTATATATGTATATACGTATTTGTGTGTGTGTGTGTGTGTGTGTATATATATATATATATATAGAGAGAGAGAGAGAGGTTCTCATGCATTTCCTAGTTTGCATACCGCTAGCGCGGACCATTTTTGATAAAATAGTAAAAAAAATATTTTTGAGCTAATTTTTTTTACGGGTTTTGAACATTTCAGTAGGACCATAACAAAAATTTAGCTCAAAATGATTTTTTTTGCTATTTTAAAAAAATCGGTCAAACTTTGTGAGTTTTTAACAACTTAAAAACTGACAAAGTTTGACCGATTTTTTTAGAATAACAAAATAATTCATTTTGAGTTGATTTTTTTCATGGTCCTACTGAAATGTTTAAAAATCATAAAAAAAATCAGCCTAAATTATTTTTTTTACTATTTTAAAAAAATGGTCCGCACGGAGGGTATGCAAACTGGGTATGCATGAGATCCTTTCTGTATATATATATATATATATATATATATATATATATATATATATATATATATATGTATGTTGTATATCAACATGTATATCTGTTGTATGTATATTGTATATTAACATGTATATACAAATTCGTGTATATATGTTGATATATGTATAAGGCAGGATCCCATAAGGATCAACCATAAGGACTAATTTTTTAAAATAGTAGAAAAATAATATTGTAACAAAATTTAGAGGAAATTTTAAAAATATGAATTTTTTGACTTTAATACGTCCATCATTACCACCTTTTCAGTTTTGTACTTTTTTTTAATGGCTTTGAGTTTAGTACCTTTTCTATTAGAGGGGTGTTAAACTTAACGAACATGTGCATTGCACATAACCAGTGGAAAAAAATTAATAGGAAAATTAGAAAAAAAAAAGAAAAGGGAAAAAAAGAAAAGACAAAGAAAAAGTAAAAATAAAGAAATGATTTTTTGAGTATTTAGTCCCATTTGCTTATTTTTAAGCTATTGGTCCCGTTGTAACAACTATGGGATAAGTGTCTTTCAATAAGAAAAGGAAGATGAGTGGTTAAAGACAGTTACATAGTGGTTATGGTATTTTGAATGGTTACGGGACTTAAAAAAACACATGAGATGAGATCACCATAAAACTTTGAAAATGGGACTTAACAAAAAAAAAAAAAACTAAGAAATGAAAAGCTTCTCTCCCTAAGCCCGTTCACCCTTCCCCTATAAACCATGTTGTCACTCGTCTTGTCCCCGACCTGTCTGCCTCCCCCCAATGCCACTACACTTTCATCGGCCCTCCCCCCACAACCCCGATGTTCTCTCTCTTTATACACACACACACACATGTACATATATGCACACACCTCAAATTTTAAAGCTGAAGCTAATTCAATTTTAAAAGCAAAATTCAAAATAAAAATGAAAAACACAAACCAAATCTTGTTGATTTTGGATATGTATATGGAGTTTAGGTTTGTGTTTTATATATGGAGTTTTAGGGCTTCGATTATGAATGTGGATTTCAAATATGGGATTTTTAAATCTTGTTTTGGGCTGCCAAAGTTGAAAGGTTGCGGTGTTGGTCTACTGGAGGGCGATGCCCGGGGGGTTGGGGGGGGGGGGGGGGGGAGGTTAGAAGAGGCTAAGGTTTTTTTTCTTTTTGACGACGAGGTTGTTTTTTTGGAAATTTCTTTGTTTTTGTCTTTTTTTTTAATTTCCTTTTTAAACCGATAAGTTTAATTCAACACCCTTCTGACGAATAAGGTTTTAAATTCAAAGGCAATTAAAAAAACGATACCGAACTCGAAAGTGGATAATTATGAACGTATTAAAGTAAAAAAAGGTCAAAAAATTCAATTTAGAATTTGATGAGATGCTAACTTCAAAACACGTGCAAACATATTCATTTCGTGCCATTAAATTTTTTGATGATGATCTTACCTGTAGCTGATAATTTCCTATAATAGTAGAATTCAATGCGCACAGCCAAATTAAGAGAATTTCAGAGAGAAAGATAAAAAACACGCAACATATGATATACGTGGTTCTCCAATGTGCTTACATCCACGGGGTTTAGGGTTTGTTCTTTTATTAAATTCAGAGAACTGGTCGGCAAAGTTGTAGTATTGCTCGACGATACGATATCACATGACCTTTTAAATAGGGTGTGAGTGTTCATATTTATAAAGGATCTTAGGGGAATCCTTAGCTTGGTTAACCACTATCCCTAGAAGTTCAAACCTATCCCTTATCGATTTGAACCGTTCCAAGCGATGGATACACGAGAGTCTTCCATAACTTGTGCACAAGCAGCTTGGACGCTCATGTTGAGTGCGTGTGGGGCATGTGCTATCATAATTCTGGTCCCCACAATTTCTCCCAAAGCTTAGGGTCACTTTGAGTCCACCGGGCTTTATTGTATCTAGGCCGGTTGTTGATTTAGATAAGTTTTCATACTAGTGGGAGTAACGGTATTTATTCCTCGAAAGTATTGTTCCCTGGAGTTTTTGTTGGTAGTTGAAGGGGAGTTTTATAAATATCCTTATAATTGGAGCATTTTTTTTCCAGCTGAGTGCCTCAGGGGCACGCTGGTAGATATTGCATTTTTTCTTGGCAATGAACCGTCGCTTTGGTATTCGTCACACATGCGTGTAATCTCATGCTTTTGGGAAACCGTGAGTGTGATTCTCACCACAAGACAATGGTTACCACTCTTTTCCTTACATTCTAATTCATTCAAAAATTTGTAATCTTTCGAATGAGAGATTTTCACTGTCGTCATTCCGCTTGTAAGAACTTTCGTAGCTTTTTCCTCATTTCAATCATTTTCCTCCACTTATTCACTTTTTCTTTTTTAAATCTTTCATTGAGTTGCCATCTGTAAATATGGCTTAAGTTATTGATGAAAATACCTTGGAAAAATTTAAACTTGACCATCCCATCCCCTAGTGGGTATCTATAGGATTAGTTGAGGTTCCTTATGATCTTTGTTCCCTTTTTGAAGGCCATTGGTTGCCTTTAATATTTCTTGCTGAGTGTGGGGTTACTTTTCCCCCAAATTGCTTATTTTGGAGTTCTTCCACTACTTCGATGTGGTCTTAGACCAAGTTATTTAAAATCTACGGAGTATCATTAATGGGGTTCCCCATATTAATGAGTTATATAGGACCCACCTTGGTATCACTGAAATTATGTACTGTTACCATTGATTGACAACCACCGAGAATATTAATTACATGAAGACGAGGGTGGATAACCGAGACCTGGTCGTGAACCTCCCTGATTCCAATAAAGATTATTGAAATCATGGACTGATTGTGAATAAGTGGAAACAATGTCCCCTTCGTGAAGGTGTGGCTTATGAAGGGTTGAGATGCCCTCAGGGAGGGTAATGATTAGGTTAAAAATCCACTAAGTTTGTTAGATTTGTAATCTTCTCTTAATTGAGGCTAATGTTTTATTTTTCTCTCTATTTTTTTGCAGTATAGAGAAAGAAGAAGATTGCTCGCGAAAGGGACGTTAACTTTGTTAATCTTCGAACAGTTTGGTTTATCCAACTGAGAGTTGGGACCGTTGAGCATCCAAGGTTGACAACATTTCTTCTCGACTACAAGAGTTCTATCACTTCTTTTGTTGCAAGGCAAAAATAATGAACACTGGTCCTCCCCATTTCCTTAGATGACTTATAAGCTTCCACCTCCCTCAACTCAGAAGGGGATGGATCAAATGAAATAAGAGAGGAAGGAACATTATCTTCCTTTGAACCGATTAATATTTTCTTGGTTCCTTATACTTTATCTACTAGTTCCATGGAAAAACGGAAGGTTATGGACTTTATTACCATAAATATTGGTACTAGGTCCCCCTACTCGTCCGTCGGGCAAAGAGAAAGATATTTCTCGATCGGCGACCAAGAAAAGGGAAGTCGGGGGTTCTACTAACTCCATGGACATCGGGGATTCCCCCTCAAAGGAACATGAGCCCCTATCAAATAGGAAAAGAAGGATAACACTCCTCTTCCCTATTGTCCATTGTGGGAAAGAAACTTCTGATAAGGGCAAGAGTGTTTCCCAATATGTTGTTGCTCACTCCGGCCTGGATCGAGACCCGATTCATTCCATTATTTTTTCTCTACAGATATAGCAGCTGCCTCCACCCTTCCCCATACTAGGTTATTAGAGTGTGACAATCACAATCTCTCCCTTGTAAGTTGATTGTATTTATATCTTTGTTCTTTATTTTCTTCTTATTTTCATTTTTCTCATATTTTTCTACCCGTTCTTTTATAGTTATTAATTGGTTATGATCAATTTTTGGAGAGAAATGACCGGCTAAAGAAGTCATTGATTAATGTGAAGGTCGCCTTTTAAGATTTGGGTAAGTACCTGGTGGCTTCTCGATGGTTTAATTCCCAAGCGATAAAGAAGCTAAAGATCTATGAGAAGGTTAAGATCCCGGAGCTTGAGAATATCAAACTATAAAAGAAGATCGACGATTCTGCTGTGTTGATGGTCTCTTTCGATCAAGATAAAAAAGATGCCGAGGATGCTAAGACCAAGGCCAAGTTTTCTAAGACACAAGCCATTGAGGCCAAGGCCAAAGCCAAGGAGGCCTTGGTCGATGTGGCGAAGACCAAGGATGAGGTCTTTACTTGCCGCTGAGACAAAGCCTTCGCTAATGCTGAGATGTATATTTGATATATTAAAAGGGATTTTTTAAGAATGATTGGGATGAGGCTCTTATTATGTTTATCCCAAGATTGGGATTATACCACTTCCATGAACACTTACAAGGTTCCCCCTTAATTTGAGGAAGAGTTTGTGAATGATGATGACGTGTCGATGAGAGCCAGATGTCCGCTGAGCAGTTTGTCGAGAAGGAGAAGGTCGACAAGATGGTACTTGTTATTGTTTAAAACTAGTATTAGGGTGTTTTAGGTCTAGATAGTAAATATTAATAATAAAATATAATAAATATAAAAGAAGATAGTTTGAACTTGAGAGAGATGAGAGATATAAAATGAGACAGAGGGTTTAATGCCGTTGAGCCTAATGAGGTGCCTACATCTACAAGTGTAAAGCTGCTTTGTATTAGGATAGAGTACAAGCTCTCAAAAGTCTCTCTAGGGTTTTGTGTATGAAGTTTTCTTCATGTTCCAGCTATGGTATATGGTGTACTATTTATATTAGGATTAAGAAGAAGATTCTCCGTATTTTTGAAGTCAATTTTATCGATTTGGAAATTAACTGGTCTATTCAACAGAGAATTGGTGCTTAAGATTATCCCCGCTCGACTTCCTTCTTACTCGGATACCATAGTTATAATACTTCCTTTGTTGCTATACCAACAGAGGATATACCCTTAGCCCCCATTTATTTAAATGACCCTTCTTCCTCTTGTTTTGATGCCTTAGGAGCCTGCTCGGAGTCTTATCATAAAATAGAGGGTGAGTTGTCGATCGAGAGTAAATCTTCATCATTTGAGAATATGGATGTCGCTCTTATGCTGATCAACATTCCTTCCACATATATGGTGAAGTAAAATATTCCCAACATCCTCTCCATCACTAGGTCTCCTCCCTTTGCGTGCAAAAAGCTCAAAATTGGGGCTTCCAGTCATCCTGTCCCCTTGGACACATCCCCAACCATAGATCATAATCCTCTATTTAAGAGGCTAAGGAGGGGTCCGACTCCATCCCTGGGGGTGGTTGAAAGGAGACTACTGACAAGGGCAAGGGTACTACTCAGTCTATTACAGTCAATCCTAAGCTCACTCATGAGCTGATTGGTGTTGAGGTTCTTATAGCTGATGAAGCTATTGTCTCCCTTCTCCCACACTCCAGGCTAGTTGATGGGGCGAATCATAATTTGGCCCTTGTAAGTGGATTATCCATTATTGCTACCATTCCTCAGAGATGATGGCCTTCATGGACATGATGAACTTAGCCAACCACTATATTTGATTGACATGGCAAGTTCTAGTAGTCAGGCAAGACTTAGGGACCTGAGGGCTATAGTTACTCCTTATACGTTGGGTTTTCCTCCTATTTGGGTTTTAAAAAAATCAAACGAGTAACCCCGTTCCATTTGAGAGTCATTGTATTTTTTTATATGTTGGCTTTATGATGCTTCTTCGTGATTTTTAATGAGAATTAGTATCTTTCTTTTCCCTTCATCCACCTATTTACTATTGGTTGTTTAGAAACGACCTACTAGTAGTTTAGTCTTATAGTTATTTGGTCCTCTATTGATGGACTAAGCTACCTTACTAGTTATCGATGTTGGACGAACCTAGGTTGTCCTGCCTTAGGTTCTACTAATGTTTAGTCTAGCTTTTTGGTTGTATAAATAAATCTCGTTGTTTTGACCAAGTGATGACATTAGTTATCGGTGGAGAACAAATGTGATAGGATTAGTCCTTTCTTATAGCCAATTATGGTTGGTCTTTGTTGTCCATTGCACTGGATTTCCTTCATTTGGTTTGGTAAACTTATCGTTTTTGACCCTATGGGGTTATAAATGAACTTTTTTTTTATGAGGAACTTGTTATTATTGACCTTGTAGTGTCATACATGAAGTTTTTTTTATTAGGAACTTCTTGTTCTTAACCTTGTGAAGGTCATACATGAAGTTTTTTATTCAGAGATGGTGCTGAGATGCCTTCATTTTTTGGGTTTTTGGCATATTGCCCACCTTGGAAAAAACATAAAAAGAAAGGAGTCATAATATTAACTTGGAAGTAACAATCTTATTCATGACGCAAAAAGGGTTACAAGGAGTCAAAAAGACTTTGGAACGACTTCATATTTCTGTTGACTACTGATAATATTTCCTCAACTGTTATGCATTCCAAGGATTCTTGAACTGTTCCCTTTCTAGTGTTTTAATTCTATAGGTCCCTGGTCGGACACAAGCAGAAATTTGGTATGGACTATGACAGTTTTCTCTAATTTATTTCCCTTTGGGAGTACATTCTTCAGAACATAGTCTTTTCTTTCACTCTTTTGTTGTAAAATCGAGGGTTATTTGTTGGTAGGCTTCCACTCGAAGTGTTGCGTGCTCTTTGACCTCTTCCACTAGGTCTAAATTTAAAATCCTTGTGAGGTTTCTCTTCGGTGAGTCAAAATTAAGGACCCAGTGATTTGGTAGACCAATTTTTGGTGGGACCACTACCTGTGTTCCGAAGGCTAACATGTAGGGAGTCTCACCGATAGATTTTCCTGGTATTATCCTTATGCTTAGAGTACGCTTTAGATCTCATCGATCCAGTTTCCTTTGGCATCATCTAATATTTTTTTTAATTCCATCGATATGAATTTAGTTTGTTACCTATGTTTTTCTTTTGCACTATGGATGGCTAGGTGCAATATGTAGTTTTCGTATCTTGGAGCGAATACAACAGTCTTCAAATTCGTGGTTATCAAACTGCATGCCATGGTCGGTGATGAAGGAATATGTCATCGCATTATGGCAAATAATGTTTTTCCAAATGAAGTGTAAGCCTTTTGCATGTGGCATTTCCACTAGAGTTTCAGCCTCTACCCATTTCATGAAATAGTCAACTGCAACAACGAGGTATTTGAACTTTCCTCTTATTTTTGGTAAGGGGTCGACCAAGTCAATACTTCACATAATAAAGGGCCACGAGAATGTGATCAGTGTGAGTGAAACCCCCATTATTCTATCAATTACAGTGTATTTCAGGTGCTTATCACATTGCCTTGCATAGTCCGCGCAATTTGTTTTCATGGTGGGCTAGTTGTAGCCTTGCGTGGCTACTCGCATGACCAATGATCTTCCTTTTGAGTGTACTTATAGTAACCTTCATGTATCTCCTTTATCAAGTTGTTGATCTCATTCGGATGGACACATTTGAGTAAAGAAATGATGAAGCCTCTCCTATATAAGAGTCCTCCTAGGACATACCTCGTTGCTTTGTATCAGAGTCTTCTGGATTCTTTAGAGCCTATCGACACAATGCCTTTTTCTAAGTAATTTCGTATTGGATCCATCCATGATGAGCTTAAGTCCATTTCAACTATGTTGTCACTCTCTTTTTCTCTGCTCCAGAGCAGGAGGATTTCCACTGGAAGCATTCTTCAAAGCTCTGTTCTGGTGGTAGAAGCAAGCCGAGCAAATGCGTCTGATTGGGCTTTATCAGTCCTAGGGATCCTTATCACCTTGACTGTAGGGAATATTGATATCATCCTTTGTATTTTAGCCAAATATTTTGCCACGGACTCCTATCATGCTCCATAAACTCCTAGTACTGGTTCACTATCAGTTGAGAATCACTATGTGCCTCTGTTTTCTCAGCGCCAAGAGATGAAGATAGGCCAAACCCTGCTATGAGTGCTTTATGTTATGCCTCATTATTTAAGGCCTCAAATTAGAATATGAGGGAATATTATACGTCAATATTATCTGGCGTGGTGATTATCAAGCCTGATCCACTACCAAAGGCACATGATGAACCATTTACGTACATCTTCCAAATATGAGGGTCTTCTTTGAAGTCTCCTTCAACTAGGGTCCCATAGTTGAACACTTTTTTCTATTGCTCCAGATTGCGAGTAATTTCCTTTTGTTTAGTTGATGATTTTGGTATATCAGTGATCTGATCGGTTAGATTGATGGACGTGCTATCTCATGTAAGAGTCTCCTTATTTGGTTGAAGCGATGATCTCTCTTTTGAAGAAGTCTACTCTTTAGGTGAAGGTGATCTCTTTTCTGTATAAGTCTTCTTTGCCTTTTCTCTTAGTGATCTCTCTTCCTTAGAAGTTTTCTCGATAGGTTTTTCTTCATTTGTGAACTTGATAATGAAATATGCTATAAGTTGTCCTTTTATCGTAGTTCTTGGTTTATATTGTATATCGTACTCTCCTAATTCTACAACCCAAGCCATCAGTCAACTTAATTTATCAAGTTTATGAACAGCTCATCGTAGTGGCAGGTCTGTATAGACTACAATGGTGTGAGATTAAAAATACGTCTTCATTCTTTGGGAAGCCTCAATTAGGGATAAAGTTGGTTTCTCCAGCCTTGGATATTGCATCTCCGCTCCTCGGGATGCTTTGCTTATATAGTAAATGGGTTTTTGCACCCCATATTCTAGTCGGACCAATGCCGAGCTAACTGCTGACTCAGATACAACTAAGTATATAAATAAAGTTTCTCTCCCATATAGGCCTTGAGATTAAGGGTAAGGATCCCATATTTTTATATTCCTCATTCCATTCAAATGACTTTCTTAGTACCTTAAATGAAAGGAAGTCATATGTCAGTAGCTTGTGGAACGAATCGATTTAGCGTTGCTACCCTAAATGTTAACTTTTGCATATTTTTCTTATTTGTTCGAGACTACATATTGATCAAAACTTGGATCTTGTATGGATTTGTGATAGCTTTGCTTTTGTGTGGATTTCGTTGTTAAAGCCAAGTTAATCAAAACTTCAATTACCTACAAAAATTTATAACACTAAAGTGTAGAAGTAAGTAAGGATGTAAATCCAAATCTAGGGAGTGAAGTGAGGGGAAAACAATTGTAATTCACTTTTATTTTCTTTTTGGGTTTTTTACTTTTTCTATTTTTTTTAGCTTTTTTTTTTAAATATTAAAACATTTTGGTGAGGTAAGGTGAAACTAAACTAACTAAATCAAAGATCTAAACAAGTAACTAAAAAGTGACAAAAAATAATGAACAAAGTCTAACACTAAAACAAGAGAATAAGTGAGAAAGTAAATGTAAGAACAATCAAGGAATGGGATTACACCATAAATTTTAGCTATTCTAACTAATTAATTTAATTATTTGAATTCTCCCAAATTAATATCAAAATTACCAACCAACTCTCGTTGCAAGTGTAATTTTAATAGTAATCTTTTAGAAAATTAAGTTTAACCCCCCACAACTCTAGAAAATAGATCTACACTCCTTTTAATTAATCACCCACTAGGATCGATTCATCAAAATTTATGTACAACTTAGAAAATAAAAATAGAGTTGAAATTCGAGTAATAATACCACACTTAAGAAACCCCTATCTCTAGTTCGAATCTAAAATGGGTATTATAACTAAAATTTTGATTTTCTCTCGAAAATCATTTACCCTCTCTCGAGAAATAAATATAAATTGTAAAATTATAATATTAATTTTCAAGGGGGCATAATAAATAAACTAACTGAAAATAAAAATAATTAAGTTAAGCCATCTCACCCATTGAATGGGATATTTAGCCTCTCATTATGGTATTATTACATATAAAATGTAATAATGACACAATATGAGGCATACAAAATAAAATGGAATGAGAAAAATAATGGAACCAAGTCTCCTTGATCTCAATAATAATTTCTCAAGCATGAACAGTTAACTATATCCACAAATCTGAATATTATAACACTTGATAAAATGTCACAACTTCAAAATTTATCTCTCAATAATCTGTCTCACACTCAATTCTCTACATAAAAAAATTATAAAAGAAGAAATAAAAAATGTGTACAATACTACACAAAAATTGAGCTCCAAAAAATGGGGCTCCTAAGCTAAAAATGTTTCTCTCTGTGTCTACTGTCCATTTTTTTCTACTGTCTGTGTCCTCTTTTAAAATAAAGAGGGTCTTCTCTTGAAATCAAAAAGGCATGGGAGCATAAGGGTAGGGGGTACTGTGCAACCGATTTTTGCAAAAATTGGGTGTTGTAGGTAATGGATTTGATGTGTCTGTAGCTGGGATTGGAAAGCTTTGGCAGAGGTACGAACTGTGTTTGTATTTTGTACAATGGGTTTTTGTTTTGTCTTTGGCTTTGTTTTTTGGGATTTGGCAGGTGGAATTGTGTAAGCTTGGAAGAATGAAATTGGTTTGGGTGAAGTTGGGTTTGGGTCAACTCAGTTTGGGTAAGGCGGGTTGAGGAATGGATTTTGGCAGGTTTAAGACTGGGCGGCGACGGGTTGGGTCATAGATGGTGGGACGGGTTTGACTCGGGTTGAGGGGTATAGAGTCACTGGTTTCGGGTTTCCAACTGTGCCATGGGAGATATGGGGGCTAGGTCGGCTAGTTCAGGTGTCGGCGGGTCTGGTGGGAGTGGGTAAACGGGGTAGGGGTAACGGGTATGGCCCTGTTTAGGGTTGGGTTTGGACGCAGGTGGGTTACGGGCTTTGATGGGTTTGATTTCGGGTTGGGTTTTGATGGTTCAGGTGGTGGGTAAGAGATTGAGATGGAGAACAAAATGGGTATGGTTATGGTTTATGGGTCTGTTTCGGGTTGGAGCCGAGTTATGGGGTGTTAGGATTGGGTTATGGTTGATTTGAAGAGAGAGAAAAATGAGGTCTAGTGGAGAAGATGATAAGCAGGAATAAGGGTATGTTTGGGTGTTTGAGGGTGTAGGGTATTAAGGTGTAAGTGTGTATGGGATTTTATGTGTGTGGTGTAAGATAAGTGTATGTGTGTGTGTGTTTACATTGGACCCTTAAAAACAAATAACACTAAAAAAAATAAAACGAATAAAATTAAAAATCTAAAAATAAAATTAAGACTCAAATAAAATAAAATAAAATCAAACTAACTAACTAACTAAAGAAAATAAAAAAAATAAAATACTGAAAACTAAAAACTAAAGAAACAACAAAAAACTCGGCACACAACTAAAAACACACGGACCCTAATATATACAGCTACTAACAAATAAACACGACTCAAAATGAAAATTAAAAATAAAACTAATAAAATAAACTAAAACAAATAAGATAAAATTAAACTAACTAAAAACTAATAAAAAACAAAAACTAAAAATACACTAATTAAAAAGAAATATAAAAAATAGAAAATAAATCCTAGAAATTCTAAATAAATCTAAAAAAAAAAAAAAAAATAAAAATGACTCAAACTAAAAATCTAAGAAGCATCTAAAAAAAGCATAAACTTAACACAAATGGAGTTAGGGGCAGGTTTAGGCTCGATTTAGGCCCAGGTGAGGTACGGGATTGGGGAATTAGCTCCATAAATCGCACATTTGCCTTGAAATAAGCATTTGAACTCCGCAAATGGCGATCAAGCCGGCACAATAAATAATTACGTGCATAAGACTTAGACCCAAATTGCTGAGAATTAACAACTAAAATACGTCTATTTGGTGTATAAAATGTACACTTTTGGGTACTTATCACCCCCCCAAATAGAGCGTTGCTAGTCCTCGAGCAATAAGATAGAAAGAAAGAGAAAGATAAGAAATCAAAAGTGTACCACTTTCGCGGGCACTTGCGATTGCACTTAGCATGTGAAATAAGTCTTTAAACTTATAGGTCGTCTTACAGGACGAGTGTTGTTTCCTGAGGGTTTGCAGGGAATATACCCACAAAATTCTTTATTTGCAAACGATAGTCAATCTCTTGTTAGACGTTGAATAATCACATAATCCATCATGAGAAAAATATTTTGAGAAATACAAGCTATAAGTGTGTAAAAATATTTAGCTAAGTAAATACTCAAGGTACATCTTTCCTGGAACTCAACGTGTGTAGTATGAATCAGTCAAAATGGGTCAAGTATCATAATAGTAATTCCTATATTGCCTTTTTGAAATCAATGCTTCAACTTCAAAATCTCACTGGATATATCTCTCTCAAACGAACTCTCTAGATTTGGGTAAGTGCATCGATCTTGTTTCTGTGGAGGTGAGTAAATGTAAGCAAGTTTAAACGCCTCACACACATATAAGAAAGAACGAACAATTAGAAAGAAAAATGATCTCATGAAAGAATGTTAATCACTATAGTGAGAACGTAGAGTCATTCACCACGTTGACTTTCATTTGTCCAAACACCTAGGGAAAATATGAATGTTTATGGGTGAGGGGGAAATGAAATGGGATGAGAAGGATGGTATGAGGTAGGTATGATGGATAGATGATGAATGTATGATGGATGCGATAGAAGAGTTCTCTACACTTTAGGCACAAATGTCTTTATTACATAAAAACAAACTACAAACTTTCTTTTGCTTTTCTTTTTTTTTTCCTTTCTATTTTTCTATTTTTTTTCTCTTTTTTTTTCTATACTCTTAACATAGAAGACATTTTACATTTGGAAAATCACTCTTTTTCTCAAAAAAGAAAGATGATATATGAATGGAGATGATACATGATGGTGTGGGGAAATATGGAAGAGCATGGGAATGTAATGGGTGAAGTGAGTGGGTGAAAATCTAGTGATCGGGACAAATTTCAAGACATGCGTTTCTGATAACTCGAAAAAGATGTCGGTCTCTGTGATCAAGCCAAAAATTTCATGAAGAATAATGAGATCATACAATGATTTAAGTGCAGACCCAAGATAAGTTGAATCAACTTGACACTAGGAGATTGCGTAAAACTCTCTAAAAGGTGAAAGGCACGAATCTCACAAGATAAAATCTCTACTAGTGATCCTTAAGGTTTTCTTGAGAACTGCAGTACTCTTCAACTCTAAATCGCAGTGATGTGATAAATGTGCAAATTTTTGTCGAGTCTAGAAATTCATGGTGCAATATGCCTTGTTATGTATTACATAATCTTATCAAAATTTTCAAAAGAGGTACGATTTGGTAAAATTCCCCACCCCCAAACAAAAATGAACATCATTCTCGATGTTAAGTAAAATGATTTTAAAAATTGAGATCATAAGGTAGGAAAGAGATTACCAGAATCAACCGCTAATGAAGTGGACAAATATAGCCAAAATGAAATCGAAAGAAGTGGTAAGATAAAAATGTGTACAACTATAAATATTGTAAGGCATTGGGTGATGTAAAACACCACCCCCAAACAGGATGAGACTCATACAAGAAACGCGAGTTGCCTCCCGATAGCGCTAAGTTTAATATCTTCAGCCAGACCGAACCATTCTCACCCTAAAGAAAAGAATAATGAAAGCGCGGGGCGACAGAAAAATGGGTGATTATAATCACCCCAAAAAAGACTGAAGTGTCAGTCTTGTTGGATGAAAGCTAAAAGGTTCAATGCACTTGTATGGCAAAGTGCATCATACGATGCAAAGCATCGGTGAACCATGGGTGGGTGGTTATTAGGGTAAGGGTAAGAAAGAAAAGGGTAAGGGTGAAGAGGTATCGGTCTCGGGCCTTATTGAGACGGAAAGTGAGGGCAAAAAGGGCCCCATAAGCATGGTGCTCAAGTTAGTGAGGGAGGCGAAATGGTGTGAATATAGTGATGGGGTGGGTCTCATAATAATAACACGATCGTTCAATAAATGGACGATGATAATGGTCACGCCGTGAGACATCAAGGAGCTGTCGATGGAAAAAATCAACACCACAAGAGAGTGGCGGGCATGGGGGAAAAAGCTCGATGTCACGAAAATGGATAGTATCACCATAAATACTCTCGTGGAAGGTGGAGAATGGTTTCAGGCGAGGATCTAAAAATGTAGATCGAAACATGAAATGTGTAAAATCAAGATCCAAACCAGGTGGTGGGGTAGAAGGGACAATGGGTGGGGTAAAGGGTGGATCAGGTGGGATAAATGGTGGGGGGAGATGATCCAACTCAGGAGTGGGAGACACACACTCCTCTTGAGGCGCGGAGTGATACTCAAGGGTACTCGCAGGAGGAAGTGTGGTTTCTAAAGATGGAGTGGTCAACTTCTACACAAGAATATCACCAATGAATTAGGTGGTTGGTTCAAATGAGGCACTTAAATCGGAGATAAAGGAATCACTAGAAATAATGGGCTCAAGATGAGCCAAGCATGGTGGAACAGGTTCCATATCCAGAGAGGTAGAAACCATCTCGAATTCAATCTCGAGAAAATGGTGAGCACACGTAGCCGGAGCTAACCTAGGATAAATTTGTTCCTCGAGAACACAAGGGTGAAGACCGATAGGTGTAGACTCGGGCATGTTTTTGGATTCGGTGGGAAAAGGAATAAAAAGCTCAAAGTGGGGTTCTTTTGGATATGACAGGATTTGATCAGGCTCACTGTCGTCGGATAAATCAACACAATTATTGACTTGGGACCTAGACCATGGAATGGTCTCAACTTAGAGATTATTGGGGCGGAAGGGTTGGTCACACTCAAAATCGGTGGCACAGGTCGATGCAATATCTCTCAATGTGGGGTCAACAATGGGTTGATTCGGGGTGAAATCTGACTCTATCGCACACTCAAATTCATTAAACGATTGTTCAAGTCATTGGAGAGATTGATTTTGAATTTGAGTGGCTTTCTCTTGCTCTATGATAAATTGTTGCAAGAGTGGCTCGAGTGCGGAGGTGGATGATGGTGATGAAGTGATGGCGGGTGGCGGCGGTGGTTGAGGTGGACACAACTCGCGACTCTCATGACTCTACGGAGAATACTCAAATGAAGCATATGGAGTGGGGCCAAGTTCATTATACACGAAAGGATTGCTTTCGTGGTGGACAAATGGTTGATATTTGTTAGGTGCGTAGTGAGGGTACTGATCGCAATGGGGTGCAAAAAATTGCCATGTCGACTGTTGGAACGTGTGAGGATCCACAACATCGAGTTGGGATTCATATTTTGTGAAAGGGTGATCAGGCCTCCACGAATAAATAGGGTACTCATATAACTCGGGATTTGATATATCGGGATAGTTGGCCGAGGTGGGTTCCAAAATAGTGTCATATGGATACACATGTTGTATGGTGGGTTCATTGGGATATGAAAAGTAAGGGCACTCATGGGACATATGATCAGCGTGAAAATAATGTGTGCAAAATTAAGCATGTGACTCGTTGATACTTGTCATTGGAGGCGATGAAATGTGAGATGCGTGCGTGGATGACACATGAGTATCAATGGTGTGTGGTGGAGAGTTAAAGCCACGAAGTAAGGTATGGAGGTTCGACTTGGGCTCAACCTCAAACATGCTTTGAGAGAATGAGAAATGGCCAAAGTAATACCATAAAGGACGTTCTTTGGCCATGACGAGAAAAATATAATTTTTTTGATTTTTTTTCAAATGGAAAGAAAATATTTTTGGATTTTTGAAAAAATAAAGGAAGAAAATATTTTTGGATTTTTTTGGAGAAAAAAATTGAAGAATATCTTTGAATTTTTGAAAAAGGGATAAAAGTGGACTCGGTATGAAACACACTAGGATGGATCGCACAAAATCGACTACCAAAGGATTGGAATTAGACACGTACAAGCAAATGAAAAATCCTAACTAGCACGTAGCCAATTGTTATCTTCAATTAGGTGAACGGGTAGTCAAATTTTAATTACTCCGCGGGCGAGAAAAAACACGAAATCCTATACGTTGCCTGTGAAAAATTGTGCTCCTACTTGGCTTGCTAGTTGATTGATTTTAATTAAGTGTTGGCACGGGTTAACAAGCAAGTGGAGTTAAGTGATTGAGTCGGGTGATGAAATCCCTTCTCGTTTCAATGACCGGGTCTAGGTCTTAGGTTCATTAATTCATCAAACCATCCAAAATAAATGCAATGCGATAATAAAAATCACATAGGAGCAATTAAGCACACAAGAATGGACTCGCTTGTAGGAGATTCATGAGTGATAAAGAAATGTACCTCCCACGACTTTTATACACGTGGAGTGAAGACCGAGCTGAGTCGATCGGGAGGATGTTCGCTTAACTTCAATCGTCCCCGGGAGTCCTATGAACCCAAAGTAGAGAGGCTTCAAAATTTCACTCCGAGGGCGCTCTCTCTCTACCTTGTCCCGTTTCTAGTTTCCCTTTTCCCTTTTTTATTTATTTATTGTTAATTATTACAAATAATTGGTGTCCAAAGCACCACGAATAAATGTACAAGGCCTCAATATCCTAATACAAAGAATCTATGTAAAATAAAAAAAATATATACGAATTAACAAATGTACAAGTCTTCAAAATGCTCCTTAACTCGAAAAGTCGGCAATGGCACTTCGTGAAAAGTCAATCGCCAAAGTTTGAGAGAAGTCCAACGCTTAAAAAGCCGGAAACGGCACCATTTGATATTTTTACCTTTTGCGCATATGTCGTTGTGGAGTAAAGACAGTCAATCAAAAATCCATTTTGTACCTACAAATAGACTAAAACATGTATAATGCAAGTAAGGGGTCAATTCGCGCTCTCTAATGTGGACAAGAGAAAAATGAAGACAATGTATGATATTTAAAATTGTTATGAAGGGATATTTATACTACTAATTATGAACTAAAAATTAAAACTACACTAATAAATAAAGAAGATGAAAAGTGAGCTAAATATGAGAAGAAAATAATTATGAGATAATTCAAGGGATTAAGCTTCACCACTTAACCTATTTATTTTTATTAATTTGTTTGTCTATTTGAAATACCCCAAAACATATATAAATTCATAAATCGACTCTCGTTGCAAATGTAAATTTACATATAGCCCTTTTAGAAGATTAATATTTAAATCTCAAATACCCACAAAAATTAGATTTAAATATTCTCTAATAAATCACCCGCTAGAGAAAATTCACTGAAAGTATTTTAAGTCATTAAAAATACATTTTTAGTGTAGAGAAATTCAAACTATAATACCATTCAAAAATTACCCATCTCTCGTTTAATTAATGAATAAATATTATAATCTGAATTTCCAATTTTCTCTCGAAATCATTTACCCTCTCTCGAGGCATAAATATAAATTGTAAAATTATAATATTAATATTCAAGGGGGTATAATAAATAAACTAACTGAAAATAAAAAATATTAAGTTAAGGGTTCCATCTCACGTCTTGAACGGGGTATTTAGCCTCTCATTATGGTATTATTACATATAAAATGTAATAATGACACAATATAAGGCATACGAAACAAAATGGAATGAGAAAAATAATGGAACCAAGTCTCCTTGATCTCAATAATAATTTCTCAAGCATGAACAATTAACTGCATCCACAAATCTGAATATTATAACACTTGATAAAATGCCACAACTTCAAAATTTATCTGACAATAATCTGTCTCACACTCAACTCTCTACATAAAAAAAAATTATAAAAGAAGAAATAAAAAATTTGTACAATACTACACAAAAATTGAGCTCTAAAAAATGGAGCTCCTAAGCTAAAAGTGTTTTTCTCTGTGTCTATTGTCCATTTTTTTCTACTGTCTGTGTCCTCTTTTAAAATGAAGAGGGCCTTCTCTTGAAATCAGAAAGGCATGGGTGCATAAGGGTAGGGGGTACTGTGCAACCAATTTTTTTAGAAATTTGGTGTTGTAGGTAATGGATTTGATGTGTTTGTAGCTGGGATTGGAAAGCTTTGGCAGATGTATGAACTGGGTTTGGGTTTTGTATAATTGGTTTTTATTTTGTCTTTGGCTTTGGTTTTTAGGATTTGGTAGATGGAATCGTGTAAGCTTGGAAGAATGAAATGGGCTTGGGCAAAGTTGGGTCTGGGTCAACTCAGTTTGGGTAAGGCGGGTTGAGGATCGGATTCCGACAGGTTTAAGACTGGGTGGCGATGGGTTGGGTCGCAGATGGTGGGACGGTTTTGCCTCGGATTGAGGGGTATAAAGTCGCTTGTTTCGGGTTTCCAACTGTTCCATGGGAGATATGGGGGCTGGGTTGGCTAGTTCAGGTTCCGGCGGGTCTAGTGGGAGTGGGTAAATGGGGTAGGGGTAACGGGTATGACCCTGTTTAGGGTTGGGTTTGGACGCAGGTGGGTTACGGGTTTTGATTGGTTTGATTTTGAGTTGAGTTTTGTGGGTTCAGGTGGTAGGTAAGAGATTGAGGTGGATAACTAAATGGGTATGGTTGTGCTTTATGGGTCTGTTTCGGGTTGGAACCGAGTTGTGAGGAGTTCGGATTGGGTTATGGTTGGTTTGAAGAGAGAGAAAAATGAGGTTTAGTGGGGAAGATGATGAATAGGGGATAAGGGTATGTTTGGGTTTTTGAGGGTGTAGGGTATTAAGGTGTGAGTGTGTATGGGATTTTGTGTGTGTGGTGTAAGATAAGTGTGTGTGTGTTTAATTTAGACCCTTAAAAACAAATAACACTAAAAAAAATAAAATTAAAAAAATTAAAAATCTAAAAATAAAAAAGGCTCAAATAAAATAAAATCAAACTAACTAACTAAAAAAAATAAAACAAATAAAATACTAAAAACTAAAAACTAAAGAAACAACAAAAAACTCGACACGCAACTAAAAACACACGACCCCTAATATGTACGACTACTAACAAATAAACTCGACTCAAAATGACAACTAAAAATAAAACTAATAAAATAAGATAAAACAAATAAGATAAAATTAAACTAACTAAAAACTAATAAAAAAACAAAAAATAAAAATACACTAATTGAAAAGAAATATAAAAAATAGAAAATAAATCCTAGAAATTCAAAATAAATCCAAAATAAAAAATAAAAATAAAAATGACTCAAACTAAAAATCTAAAAAAAGTACAAGCTAGACATATATGGGGTTCGAGGTAGGTTTAGGCTCGGTTTAGGCTCAGGTGAGGTACTAGATTGGGGAATTAGCTCCATAAATCGCACATATACCTTGAAATAAGCATTTGAACTCTACAAAGGGCGATCAAGCCTGAACAATAAACAATTACGCCCGTAAGACCAAATTATCGAGAATCAGCAACTAAAATACGTCTATTCGGGATATAAAATGTACACTTTTGAGTGCTTATCAATTTGCTTTAATACCTCTTTAGTTTTCTATGAAGCCAATGAACATTCCTTCCTGTACGCCGAATACACATTTTTTTAGGTTGAGCTTCATTATGTGATTTTCTAACTGGTCGAACGTCTGACCCAAGTCTTTGATATGGTCAGCGATTATCTTTCTCTTTGATGATCATGTCATTGACATATACCTCCATTTTCCATTCGATCTGTTTTTCAAATACTTTGTTCACCAATCTTTGGTACGTTGCCGCATCCTTCTGGAACCCAAAAGGCGTGACATTGTAACAATAGGTACCTCAGTTGGTTATAAAAAAATATTTTCTTTATTCTCTGGTTTTATCTTGATTTGATTATAGATTGAGAACGCATCCATGAAACTGAGTAGCTCATGTCCAGCAATAGCGTCGACCAATTGATTAATCTTTAGTGGATTTGTTCAAATTCGTAAATTCAACACACATACGCCATTTGTTATTCTTCTTTCTGACTATCACTACATTGGAAATTCACTCTGGGTACTTGACGTCCTCAATGAATCTTTCTTTCTTTAGATTTTCTACTTCCTCTGGTATGGCCATGTCATTTTCCTAGATGAAGACACGTCACTTTTATTTGATCATCTTGGCATCTTTGACTATGTTAGGTTCATGACACATGGACTCTGAATTAATCCCAGGCATATCTTCATGACCCCAAGCAAAAACATTTTTTTATCGCCTGAGAAGGTCCACAAACTCCTTTTTTATGATAGGGTCCAGTGCTGAGCCGATTTGTGTTATTTTCTCCGGGTGTTCATCACCCAAGATAACTGATTTTATCTCTTCCACGACTTGCCCTTTGACTAGATCTGTTACCTCACCTAAATTCAATGTCTTGATCTAGTAGTTGTGATTAGTTTCTTTAGCTGCTATAGTAGCATAATCTATCTTTAACTTGGTTCCCTTTGGCCACGTCGACCCCATAATGAGTGGGAAATTTTAAACACTAATGCACAATGGAAGACATTGCTTCGAATTTATTAAACCCTACTCTTTTGAAGATAATATTGTATGCTGAGTTAGCATTCTTATCTAGGACGATGAAGCAAATCTTCTCAGTTTGACAAGTTAGCCCGGTACCAATCACAACTTCCAGACTAATTGTTCCCAAAGGATACACCTTTTCTCCTGATTAATTAATTAGGGGCCTATGATAGGCCTCAAGTTTGATATCTCGCAGTCCCAAACCTTTAAAGCAGTTATAGAATAGAAAGTCAATTGAGATGCCATTGTCGACCAAAACTCTGACCACCTTTCCTTTGTGGACCATCATCGTGACAACCAAGGGGTCATCATGAGGATAAAACACTACGAAAAGCTCATCTTTGGAGAACCTAACCACCGGATGATCATTTTTCACTTTCCTTTAATGAGTATCTACATTGCTGGTTATATTGATCTGTCTAATGTAAACGCAAGCCTTTTCTTCATTAAGGTAGGCTTTCCTCTTCGCTATTTCGTCTCCTCCACTTGTGTCACCTCCTACAACAAAGTTACATCCAAAGGAGATCATTTTTACCTATCGCGCATTCTCCTTAGGTCTCTTTGGCAAGTTCTTATCATCTTCAAAGTCTTTATCCCTACCTCTTTTCTTATCACATCCTATTCTATAAAGGGATTTTGATTGTCTTCTGGGTTTTTACTCGTCTACATGACCTCTTCGGACTCCTTTATCCATAAATTGTAACAGTTTCCCTCTTCGGATCAGAGTGTTCCTTTTACAAAAAACCCGTTTTGTACCCAAAACGAATTTCTGATTTCCACATCACAAAAATATGAATTGAATAACATCAATTAATATCACAACAAGATAACCACTTGCCTTATGGGTTTGCAGGGTCTGATCCGAGTGTGTGATTCGCAAGGTTGATGATGAACTTCCAATAGGTTCCTTGCCTTGTCTCCAAAAGACTCCAATTTTGCAGCGAAATCACTCCCTATGGTTTCTTCTCCAAACCCTAGGTTCTCCCTTGTGTTTTCTATCGGTTCCCTTTTCTCACAATTAGGTATTAAATCTAAATCCCATTTTTATCCTAATGGGCCAAGCCCGAGTGACCCAAATACCTCCGTGTGTCCCGACTATGCCTAAAAATGTCCCGGGACCCATTTATTACCCCCTGGTACTCTTTTCTGACTATCTCGGCCCATCCGAACTCAACTCTGCACTTAGAATCGACATCCGAATTAATTTGTAAAAATCCTTATCTCACACTCAAATTAGTCTGTACCGATTGCCGGTTGAGATAAATAAATGTCACGTCACTTATATATGTTATGACGTAAATAAATTATTACTATTCACTTAGTAATTAGACTTCCCTAAATATTAACCATTCACTCTCCGATTAATATTTAAATAAATATTACCATAACTAATTCAATTAAATTACGACACACAAGTAATTTAAATTTTTACCCGAATTAATTAAATATTACACGCACAGAAATACAGGGTGTTACAGTCCGTTCTTAACATCACTACCGTGAAAAATAATAATACAAGATAACCACCAATTATTTTAAAAAACGAATGTAAAATTAATTTGCAAGTTTAAATAAAACCATTTAGACAATCCAATTTGAAAATAAGGTGGACAATAATAAAGACAAATAACAGTTTATCAATCATTCACAAAATAATAACCGAATAAGCTGTCGGTTAACAGACCAATACAAATGGTTACACCAAGTATTACAAATAAATATCACAATATATAAGCAAGTACAAAATTTGGGCTACACGCCCGAATGTTCAGACTGATCATAACTAGAATGTACAAGAGATTTATGCGTCTATCACAAAAGTCCTATAACATCCGCAAAAATGCTATAGCCCCTGGATACTAGGAAGGAAGGGTCAACACAGGCGTCCTAGCGACAGAGCACCTGGGCGCAAAAGAGAACCACACAAGACAGAGAAATATAGATGGGTCAGGACCCAGTATGCTATGATAAACATGTGAATAAAATGCATAATAGTTATGAATGCTAAACTTCAAAAGCAGTTTCGGTTCGCTCTTACATACAAGAATTATCCTCAACTCTCATCTAGGTGCACATCCTAGCATAATATCATTTAAAGTATTAACCATTCATCAATGCAAGAGAAATAATTCAATTACAACTTAGCTTTACATTTGAGTTTTGCACAAAATGACTTCACAAGTTCATTCCTCAATAGGAAACTTATTCCAAACATTTGATTTATAAAAATGCTTTAGCCATTTATAAAATACCACTTTCATGAAATAGTTATAATCATAATATAACGATTCTAAGACCATCCTTCCGGGAGTCACCCCACTGGATGCGCCCTAAATAGCTATCATCTTCTAGGGCCTATAACCAAGACCACCTGGGCACCCTAAATCACATCGCGTGGAAAGCGGCCATATACCTTCGATAACGAGTCATAACCATACCCAGAATTACCTCACTTCGAATAGAACAATAACACAATGTAACCACCGGTCCTATGGACGAGGACTATATTCACCCTGCATGCACTAGCCAGGGGACTTTATTCGCGTAACTTCCCTTATGATAGTATTTAGAGAGGTATGTATGCAAGTCATAATTCATAAGATATGCCAATTAAAAGTACATTTTATTCCATCCGGAACCATGTGGGTCTAACGACATAAGTTACCAAGTTTAATTTGACCCCATACTAACTTCCGAGAATTTATAACAACACTAAGGCTACCAAGTGTAATTTTCCTTATTTTAGTATCTAGGAGTCCCAAAATAATACCACCTAACTTTCCTTTTGTCCTAGGCTAGTTGGCTAGAAGAAAAACTACACTACTCTTACTAAATGACCCATAAAATAAGCCCAATTACCCCCTTTCTATTCCATGGTATTCATTACTCTAATGTGAGACTCTAGTACTCTACTTTACTTCATATTAAAAGGTTCATAGGTCTTAAACCTAAAATAAAAGGGCTAAAAACTAAGTTAGGAAAATATCCTAAAACAACAGGATTTCCGAATCGATTCTTCCCTGATAGTGAATCGATTCTCCCTAAAAGCGAATCGATTCGGCTGAGAACACCAGCTTTCTGTCTCATGTCGAATTGATTCGGCCTTAACCCGAATCAATTCGGATCCCCAGACTTGTAGCCACCTTTTTTAATGAATCGATTTCCTAGGGCGGGAGAATCGATTCGCCCTGGTCGATTTGCCCAGTTGGGGGCTACGGGTTATATGAACCCTAATTTGCCAAATCCCATTTCTCTTCCATCTAACCAACACCAAAAATAAATAATCCCACCAAATCAATCCTACACAACCACTAACCAATATAACCAACACAATTCATATCTAAATCAATGTTTAAGGGTTTAAACACCAAAAATCATAAAAACCCATAAATGGTAAATCTCAAGAACACAACTAAAATACAAATTATCCACACTAAATCATACATTTGAAAATTATAAACTTGCCTTAGGATCGTAGTCTCGAATTTTCTTTTGGTAACAACAACTCCAAGCTCCAAGCTCCAATCTTCAATTTTCTCCCTTTCTCTCCTCTTTCTCCCAAGCTCTCTCTTCTATTTAACTCTCTCTAAGTTTAGGAACACATAAATGAGAAATAAATGTTCTTGGAAGAATTAAATGCCCAAATACACTAAGTCCAACTTTAAATACTACTATTTAAGTAAAATGACTCGGAACAACATAATTAAGTCATAATCGGTAAAAAATACTCGGAACCCAAAAATACAACTTGGTACTTATTTTGACTATCTCTATCGTTTTCGGACTAACTGTGCCCTCTAAATTGGCATCTAGGATAACATAAACTATTTCATGTTCCAACATCATTTTAATTTATCAATAATGATTCAATTGGAATATATGCCATACCCGTCGCTTAAAGCATAATGACGCAACAAAAACATAATATGATGCTATTTACAATTACATAACAACAAATATGCAATACTCAGTAAATATTATCTCTTAAATCACTTAAAGTAATATTTACTCTGAATTCCTTTATTTTATATAATTAACCCGCATGGCAAATTAGTATAAAAAAATTACTCATAAATAAGGGGTATTACAGAAAATTCGACTACGAAGTCTGCTATGACTTTCCCTTAAACTGAGGTTCTAGTCAGAAAGTGGATATCAAACCTTCTGAGTTCTACTGACCATTTTGACATCCATTTAGATAGGTTAACCATCGTGAGCATTGATATCAGAAGGAATGAGGATATAACGATGATAGTGTGCGCCTCAAAGTAATGGTTTAACTTCATAGAGCCTATCATCAGTGCTTATGCAAGCTTTTCTAATGGCAGGTATCCTTTTTTTAGCATCGATCAATGTTTTGATCGCATAATAAATTGGAGTATGATCCCCATTTTTCTCACAAACCAAGGCTAAACTAATAATGCCATTAGAGACAACCAGATACGAATATAAATGACCCTCATCTTCTAGAATGGTCAACAGTGGTTATTTTCTCAGAATGTTCTTTATTTATGCATGTGCCTTGGTGCATTCATCATTTGATAATTCCTTCACAAATCAAGGCTGAACTAATAATGCCATTAGACACAACCAGATACAAATATAATTAACCCTCATCTTCTAGAATGGTCAACAATGGTTGTTTTCTCAGAATGTTATTTATTTATGAAAGTGCCTTGGTGCATTCATCATTCGATACTTCCTTACTTTCCTTTCTATGTTCTTGAAAGAAAGGTCGGTTCTTATCTGAGGATCTGGATATGAAATGGTTGAGTGCAGCTAGCATTCTAGTCAACTTTTCATCTCACCCACAGTTTTGGGGGGATGCATCTTCCCGATGTCTTCAATATGGTCGGGGTTTTCCTTGATACCTTATTGAATGACTAGGTATCCAAGGAACTTTATCGATTATACCCTAAAGGAGCGATTGGTGGAATTTAGTTTCATCTAGTAGTAACGAAGGACTTCAAAAGTTTTTGCTAAGTTTGTAAAGTGATCCCCTTTTATCCTACTTTTCACAAGCATGTTATTTATATATACCTCCATTGTGACTCCGAACTCCTCCTTAAATATCTTCATCACAAGTCTCTGGTAGGCCATCCTGACGAAGGATATATTTTTTTAGTCGGGATCGAACAACTAGATTTGATGATACTTTGAGTAGGCGTCAAGGAAACTCATACGTTCATGATTAGCGATTGCGTCGACCAGTATATCTATCTTGGGTAGAGGAAAAACTATACTTTAGGCATACACGGTGCAAGTTGATGAAGTCTATGCAGACTCTCCACTTCTCACTGCTCTTTTTAACGATAACTGGTTTTAAACAACCACTTGGGGAATTGAACTTCCTTTGGCCTTCTCTAGCGCAATTCGCTCTGCCTTTTGAGTCACTAGTAGATATAATGGATCCATGTGTAGCTTGTGACACATTACTTATAGATCTATTCGTGGAATATCATATGGTTTCTAGGAAAATACATCTTGGATGTTTTGAGGAAAATAACCTGCTCTTTGTTCTCTTTTTCCGTGAGTGAATTGCTTATAAAAAACTTCTTTTCAGGATGATCATCATTAAATTCAACCTCTTGAAGGGGTTCCATAACAGGATTGGTAGGGGGATTGCTGGTTTTCTTAATACCAGGTCTCCCATGCTTTTGCTATTATTTTGTGGGTATGGAGCCTTCCTCTGTCTCCACAGAATTTTTCTTCTTCTTCTTCTTCTTCTTCTTCTTCTTCTTCTTCTTCTTCTTCTTCTTCTTCTTCTTCTTCTTCTTCTTCTTCTTCTTCTTCTTCTTCTTCTCCTCCTCCTCCTCCTCCTCCTCATCCTCCTCCTTCTTAAGTAGGATGTAAGCTCTAAAACATTTTCTACACAAATATTAGTTCCACCGTATCTCTATGACCTCCTTATTAGTGATGCATTTTATCTTCTGGTGGTAGGTAGAGGATACAACCTTATTGGCATAAAAATACCCTCTTCCATGTATAGGGAATCTATATCTACCATAAGTAACTCAATAAATTTATATAGTTGTCACCCCCTAACCCCATTAGGATATAATTAACTAAATAGCTTGCAAACCACAATTATAATTTATTTATTATTTAGGTAATACATATTGAAACAACTTCAGGGTTAAAATGCGTAATATTAAAAAAATCCAATCGTTTTAAGGAGGCATAATTTCAACAGAACTCACATATCATTTAACTTAATTACAACTAGTGCAGTTTATAAAACAAACTAACAAGACATAAATTCTATGTACTCAACCTCCTAGACTTGGCAGTGGCAGCTGGAAAACCTGAAAATGTAAACATATAAAACCATGAGTTTAAAAACTCAGTGAATGTACTACATCTCTATAATGTAAAATTACTATATTAACATCTCAACATATTAATATATACATCTCTGTGCCAAATTAGGCCATATACATATCCGGAGTTAATAAACCCCACATCTCCTGCCCGTAGGCAATAATCATATCCATAGGTTTTAAAAGCCTAACATCTCCTGAATTGCATAGCAACTCAATATATCCTGACTTTTATAAAGCCATAACATCTCAACATCTCTTGGCTTTTAAATAAGCCATAACATCTCAACATTTCTTGTCTTTTAAATAAGCCATATCATCTCAACATATAATACATATACATCATATCCAAAATCAACTCAGTAAGTACACTCACCTTGTGTTGTCAACTATGTATTCACGTTTCCCTTAGGTGGAGCTGAACTTGGTTGATTTGACCTTACACCTGTTAATCCAACTAAATCAGTACTAAAACTCAATCATAAGTATTATTTTAATATAATTATGTAACTTTAAATGAGTACACAACCACAATATGATTCTACTCAAGTCATATTCCATGAAACATATGTAAAGACGAAACGATGGTATATATGTTGATAAGGTCATGAACATTCAACCCTAGAAACTACCTCGTAAAGAATTTATAACTAAACTCAAGTAAACATAAAAGTATACTTCTGAATATATATACACATGAAACATGTACTCAAAATACCCTTGGGAAAGAGCAAATAAAAACATTTTTTCATGGAGTATCCAATATGGCCTCAAATTATTGTCCTCCATACTTAACCATCCCATATTCATAAATAGTACACATAAAGGTGTCCAAGATTATAAATCTGAAAGCATATCTGAATATACTTTCCGTTGCAAGTGACGGTGTAATTTTTCAAGCTTCCTAGGGAAAGTTATGGCCATTTCTTTACAACATAAGAAATCTGCCCTACAAACTCCTCTATTGTTCCTTCGACTTCCAAGAATTTTCATAATTTTTCTACTGCATAAATTTCCACGATTTTCAACAGACTTTCAGTAGACATACTGAATAGTACATAATTAAAGTTTCATAATATTTGGACTTCATTTGCTATCTCAAAATCTTGACCAAACTCAGGGACTACGAAAATGAAATATACAAACAACAACTATATACTAACTTGCAACCATCACTAAGACCTAACCATAAGGAGTTAAATTCTGATTTTAGGATATGATATGAATATATGAGTATATTTTCATATCCAATTGGAATTTCTGAATTCCAGTATGCACACAAAGAGATATGAAAGTTTGAATACAAAGGGTTTCAATACAAAGCAATTTGACCTATAACACCACTTATCTCACATGTGAACCAATAAATATTATCACAAAGGAGGATGGAATTTGGATCAATACTTCATGATTTATATACTTTTAAATAAGTATAATAGAAGATTAAAACAATATTAACACATAATATTACATTGGAAACACCTTAAGGATTTTCTTGGAATTGCTTTCCTAGATTTTCCTTGTAACCCTTTCTTCCTTAACTTCTACCTCTCTTTCCTCAAGCTAATAACACCTCAAACTGAACCTAGGGACTTATTTGCTGAAGAAATAAGGTTAAGGGAGAGTTTTAATTCGGCCAAGGCTGCCTCCCAATCCATCCAATCAAATTAAAACATTTGGTTTAATAAAAGACAATTTACCACTTAAGGGGATTGACAGGTTTGCCCCTTGTTCGTAATTTCGGCCTAACTTCTTACTCGAACATCCGTTTGATGCACCGTTTATTGTGTTACAACCCTAACTCACATGTATACAACTATGTAGTTTTCACCTCAAGTCAATTGTAATGTTACAAGGGTCAAAACTAGTCTTAAACAGGAATATTTCTATCGAAAATAACCAAATCTTGTGTTCGTAAATAATTCGACATTTCATGATTTATGAAAGTAGAATTATACTAACCATAATCACTTAACATTAGATATAATAATAACACATTATTCATATCACATATGATAAGTATGATTTAAATATAATTTATCATAATTATATACGGGTTGTCACAACCTCCCCCCCTTAGAAAATTTCGTCCCCGAAATTTAATACGAATGTCACTTACCGAACAAATGGGGATATTGTTTCTTCATGCTATCCTCCGTTTTCCATGTTGATTCTTTAATTCCATGGCTCATCCACATAACTTTAACTTAGGGAATAACCTTAGTCCTCAATACTTGCTCCTTACGATCAAGAATTTCCACCGGTTCCTCGATGTACGACAAGTCTTCTTTCAGTTCAATAGGTTGGGTTTTCAGTTGATGAGATGGATCTGCCAAATACTTACGAAGCATTGATACATGGAACACGTCATGAAAACGAGATAACTCTGGAGGTAATGCTAATCTATATTCCAGGGTTCCAATTCTTTCCAACACTTCATATGGTCCAATGTATCTTGGACTTGGTTTCCCCTTCTTTCCAAATCTCATAACGCCTTTCCACGGTGAAATACGTAGGAATAAAAAATCCCCCTTCTGAAATTCCAATGGATACTTCCTCTTATCTGCATAAAATTTTTGCCTACTTTGCGCTATCTTTATCCGTTCCCGAATCATTTTGATCTTTTCAGTTATCATATCTATCAATTCAGGACCCAAAAGTTTCCTTTCACCTACTTCATCCCAACACAAAGGCGTTCTACATCTCCTCCCATATAAAGCTTCATACGGAGCCATACCAATGGTGGACTGGTAACTATTATTATATGAGAATTCCATCAATGGAAAATGATCATCCCAACTGCCCTTGAAGTCAAATACACAAGCTCGTAACATGTATTCTAATATTTGAATCATCCTCTGAGATTGACCATCGGTTTGTGGATGAAATGCAGTGCTGAACTTCAAACTTGTGCCCATGGCATTCTGTAAACGAGGCCAAAACTTAGAAGTGAACGTTGGATCTCTATCTGATACAATTGACACTGGTGCCCCATGTAAACGGATAATCTCATCAATGTACATAAGTGCATACTTGTCAACCGTGTAGGTGGTCTTAACTGGAAGAAAATGGACCGACTTTGTCAATCGATCTACAATCACCCAAATAGAATCATTCCCCTTTGGTGACCGTGGTAATCCTGTAACAAAATCCATCGTTATATTCTCCCACTTCCATTCCGGAATAGGCAATGACTGCAATAATCCTTCCGGCTTCTGATGCTCCACTTTCACTTGCTGACATACTAAACATTTAGCTACAAATTCTGCAATCTCACGTTTCATATTGTTCCACCGGTAATACTCCTTCAAATCTCTGTACATTTTGGTACCTCCCGAATGCATAGAATAAATAGAACTATGTGCCTCTTCCAATATATCCTTCTTTAAGGGTGGATCATTCGGTACACAAATCCTGTTTTTATAACACAACGATTCATCATTCTTAATTTCGAAGTCACTCTCTTTACCCTCTAAGACATCTTGTTTCTTCTTCTCAAGGAATGGATCACTGACCTGCAAATTTCTTACGCGTTCTGCCAATAAAGGTCTCACTATAACATGTGATAATAAGCCTCCCCTTTTTGAAAAACTTAATTAAATGCCCATCGATGCCAAGTCAAGGATATTTCCCACACGTGCACACTGTATGCAACCTAGAATTCCCGATGATTTTCGACTCAAAGCATCTGCTAATACATTGGCCTCCTTTTGCTGAGATGAATCAAATCTACTCCTCTTTCCCCTTTGTTCCCTATTCTTTATTGCATCGTTAACATCTCCTTCAACCATCATAGCTTTGTTAACTAAGGAAGAATAATCTACCATCTCAAGTGCAGTGAGTCTAGACTTGATAACCAAATTCAACCCATCCTGAAATCTGGTGCATTTATCCCCCCCATCATGTAAGAAATGTAATGAAAATCGAGACAAAAATGTGAATTTAGTTTCATACTCCCTGACCGACATATTCCCCTGAGTCAATGATAAAAATTCTCTCTCCTTTTGCTTCCGGTACATGCGAGGAAAATACTTTTCATATAAGACTTTAATAAAGGAATCCCGAGTAATTACCTCACCTCCCTCCGGATTAAGCAATAAATGTTTGGAAGACTCCCACCAATATTTAGCTTCTCCCTTTAACATGAAAGTAGCCAAAATCACCTTATGCGCGCCAGGTACATTCATCACCCCGAAGATTGTTTCTGTGTCTCTAACCCAAGTCTCAACTTCTAAAGGATCTACAAAACATGAGAATGCTGGGGGGTTCAATTTGATAAACTTCTCGTACAGAGTATTCTTCTCCTCTTGTTGTATTTCCCTTTCTCTTCTTGCCAAAGTTTGCTCCTCCAAGTACTTGGCTTGTTGTTCTGCTATTTGAATCATAAACATGTTTTGTTGTTCTGCCATTAAAGTCATGGCACGAGCCATCTTCTGCATATCTGTATGTTGTTCAGGAGCCCCCTATACATTATTTGGATTTTATTGGTTTACTGTATTTGAAGACTCCTCATCTACCCTCTCATGAACATTTGCCCCTTCCATAGCTTACTATCTGTCATAAACCACAATTATAGAAACAAGAATACAACATTTATTTCTAACATAATGGTTAGTATTTCTCACAAATTAATATAAATGACCCACACAACGCTATTTCTGCCACTGCCATATCTAGACTCTCTAATCCCAGAATATAAAAACATGGCTCTGATACCAAGTTGTCACCCCCTAACCCCATTAGGATATAATTAACTAAATAGCTTACAAACCACAATTATAATTTATTTATTATTTAGGTAATACATATTGAAACAACTTCAAGGTTAAAATGAGTAAATTAAAAAAATCCAATCGTTTTAAGGAGGCATAATTTCAACAGAACTCACATATCATTTAACTTAATTACAACTAGTGAAGTTTATAAAACAAACTAACAAGACCCTACTTCTATGTACTCAACCTCCTAGACTTGGCAGTCACTACACCAAAATGACAAAATTGTCACCTTTCAGCCGGTCACCCTTGTCAAGGTCATTGACCGTGATAAAAAATACGCATTTTGTGTCACAGTCATTGACCTTGACACGATCGTGACAATTCTTTAAATAATTGTCACGGTCAATGACCTTGACACGACCGTGACAATGTTTGCAGCAAAAACCCTTTCCCCCTTCTTTTTTCACTCCCGCCGTTCCCTCCCTCTCTCTCTCTCTCGACGCTGCTCTCTCTCTCTCTCTCTTCCATTTATATATATGTTTGTGTGTATATATATGTGTGTATGTGTGTATATATGTGCGTGTGTGTGTGCATGTGTGGGGGGTGGGGCAGGGTGGGGGTAGGGGGTTAAAAATGTAAATAAATAAGTAATTTTCTATAAATTTCCAAAAATAATATCCAAAAATGTAAATGTAAATAATATCCAAAAATAATATCCAAAAATGTAAATGTAAATAATATCCAAAAATATTGGATAACAATTTATTTTCATTCAAAATAAATAAGTAATTTTCTACAAATTTCATAAAAAAATGAAGGCCGGCTTAATATGTGATTTAAGTGTGAAATAATCGCTATATATTTATACTAATGGAGAAAAAAACCATATATGGCGTTTTTTGTTGACTTTATATGGTGAAATAATCACATGACTTTATATCCATCAAATAAAAGTATGAAAACTAAAAAACTACAATAAGGGTTAAAATGCGCATAAATTTGTAGTAATTGTCTTATAATAAAGATCAATTAGTCTATGTTGTTGAAAAATTTGATCAAATTGGTGAGCCCTTCATATTTTAAAAATGTTGTTTTTATTCCTATTTAACTTTTCTTTCTATACACCCCTAATTATATTTAAAGTTTAATAAAATAGGAGTTATAGAAAGAAAAGTGGGGTTTCCATAATCTTACTTTGTCACAATTAATTTATATGCCTCAAAGTTATTTTATCACTCTTAGTTTATATTTGTGATAATACTTTATTAAAGATTTTTATGGGAACTTGTTATACTAGAACTTAGATGAACACTAAGTGATGAAAATAGTCCTTAAACTTGAAAATTAAATAAAGTTTATAAAAGTAAAGATGCTGGTAATACATCAAAGATAAATTAATAAGGACTAAATAACAAAACGTGTTCAAGTGTATAACAAGAAAGAAAATGTGGTATTTAGATTGGGTAAAATTCTTAAAGTAATGTTAAGGGACTAAAAGACCCAAGACAACTGGCCAGTAAGTCACGGACCGAAAAATTTATGACGGGTGATGAAAGCCCGTAAACATGTTGGGGTGGGGGTGGAGTATGATGTATAAAAAGCACAAAACAATAGTAGAAATTCAATACCTGAAATTAACATTGAGATTATTTTAAATAGACAGTCACTACTGTGTGTGTGTTTAAATTGAAAGAAGATATGAGAATTTTATTAAAGATTTTTATGGGAACTTGTTATACTAGAACTTAGATGAACACTAAGTGATGAAAATAGTCCTTAAAATTGAAAATTAAATAAAGTTTATAAAAGTAAAGATGCTGGTAATACATCAAAGATAAATTAATAAGGACTAAATAACAAAACGTGTTCAAGTGTATAACAAGAAAGAAAATGTGGTATTTAGATTGGGTAAAATTCTTAAAGTAATGTTAAGGGACTAAAAGACCCAAGACAACTGGCCAGTAAGTCACGGACCGAAAAATTTATGACGGGTGATGAAAGCCCGTAAACATGTTGGGGTGGGGGTGGGGTGGTGTGTGTGTGTGTGTGTGTGTGTGTGTGCAGGTGTGTGCGTGTGTGTGTGGCGGGGGCAGGGGGCAGGGGGTGGGGGGATGTGGTGTGTGTGTGGTGGGGTAATCTTAACAATATATATATACACCTGCATGTTGTTAGAAAGTCTTAAATGTAATTCTCACTTTATTAATGCCAAACCCGACTCTCTTATAAGATATGCATATTGTGATAATATTATATCTGTACTAATAACATTTTTTTACAGCAAATGTCTCCTTCAGATATTAAGGCGAAGATGGTGATGCTGTTTATGATGATGTCGTCTGGGGTCGGTGGTAGTGGAGGCGACGAGGGCTCTTCCGCCCCTAGGCTCCCCAAATATGGGAAATTTGGGATTACCGTCGAGAACAAATCGGAGATATTAGCGAGATCCCTCGTTCTGCTAAAGACGGTCATCGGCCTGGGGTTTATGAGTTGGAAGGAGTTCCGATATGAGCTCAAGTTAGCTGTTTGGGCGGCTCTACAGGTAATATATTTATATTTATATTTATATGAATATTTCAATTTCAATTTCAATTTCAATTTCAATTTCAATTTCAATTTCAATTTCAATTTCAATTTCAATTTCAATTTCAATTTCAATTTCAATTTCAATTTTGATTTCATATTTATATTTATATTTATATTTATATTTATATTTATATTTATTCGCAACTAACATTGTATTTGTTGGACAGGAACAATTCAACTTGGATCCAAAGCTACGCGATCCCGCCTTGGAACAGATTAGGGAGAAACTCAAGTCGTGGAAAAAAATATGCGGGCACGGTACTTTGGGAAAACACGAGAGTCGATTATCCAATGGCGTGAATCCGTCCCCCCCAAGGAGCCGATCTCATTGGCATAATGGCAGAAGTTCATTGACAATGAGATCGAGGATCGACAATTGGCATCTCGCCAATCGGGGAGGGAAAATCGGGCAAAATAGACGGACGTGCACTACTCCGACCGGACCTCTTACGCCGAGGTGGAGCATAGGATGCAGGTAAGATTTAATTTTTCTATAACTACATAAATATATTATTCTTCATTATTTTACTTTGCGGGGCCGATACTAATTTTACTTCACTTTATTTTATTTCAGGGGGCAGGGAGTGGGCCAGGGGGTAAGCCACATAGGCCCGATACTTATGTGGCTCTTTGGACGAAGAAGGGGAAGGACAAGGAGGTGTCCCCGAGCGTCGCGTCCACGATTGTAAGTAATCCGACAGTTTAATTTTTGTTAATTACTTTATAATTTTTTAGTTTACTTATTTTACTAATCATGTGCTTTTTGTCGTTTCAGGCAAAGCTTAAGGAAGTGCATGAGTCGCAGTCTGATGCCGACAAGGCATCTTTGTCCACAGACGCACTCAGCCAAGTGCTTGCTCTGATCGCAAGGGGAGGACAAGGGGGGTGAGCTCGCGGGTGGCCAAATCTAGGATCATTGGATTGGAGACGAGCGACACCGGGTTAGCTCGAACGGTGGATTTACACGACGCGAAGCTGTCCCGTTTGGAGGAGACGGTCCAAGATATGTACGCATTCATGAAGCGTACGTTGGGCGGAGAACGTAAAGGGAAAGGGAAAGGGAAAGGGAAGGAGAAGGCGGTGGAGGAGGAGGTGCGGGAGGACGAGGCGCAGGATGACGAGGATGTGGACCTCGTTGCTTCATCACCGACACGTTCGTACTTCGATGATCCACTTCCCTATTTGGCGCCCTTCAACAGACCAATGTCGACACTTGGTTGGCCGAGCGTGTTCATATTGGACGTATTTGATGGCCAGTGGATAGGGCGGGGGTTGAGGGACCCGAATATCGTCCAGGGTGGAATAGTTCATGGACGTGCGCTTCAAGATATGGAGTCCAGGGTGCTCGTCACTCATGTCATACCCGGGAAGGAGAACTCCCTATTGTGGTTGCGCGAACAATGCGTCATGACGTATATTAGTGGGCGCGTCAATTCGTATGTCGTGTGGCCTACTCACCTCCTTAGTTTTAACAATACACCAGACATGTAGTGACATTGTTTTAAGTTTGAATTGAATTGTTTTAAGTTTGAATTGAATTGTTTTAAGTTGTTACATTTGAATTATATCGTGATGCATATTGTCTCTATTTGAATATATATTCGCATTATCTTTAGTTTGTTTGGATATATGATGTTTGGAACAGGTACAAATGGCCATAATGCCCAACAGATTTTTTTTAAATTCTTCCCAGAATTGTCACGGTCATTGACCGTGACACGTCCGTGACAAAAAGCTGTCACGGACGTGTCACGGTAGATGGCTGTGACAATTTTTTTAAAAAGGGTCACGGCTTTGTAACGGTTATAAACCGTGACAAACGTGTCAAGGTCATTGACCGCGACACGACCGTGACAAAAAAAATTGTCTCGCCTCGAAATGTCACGGTCATTGACCTTGACAAGTTGGATTTGTCAAGGTCAATGACCTTGACAATTCGGCAGATTTGTTGTAGTGAGTGGAAGCTGGAAAACCTGAAAATGTAAACATATAAAACTATGAGTTTAAAAACTCAGTGAATGTACTACATCTCTATATAGTAAAAGTACTATATTAACATCTCAACATATTAATATATACATCTCTGTGCCAAATTAGGCCATATACATATCCGGAGTTAATAAACCCCACATCTCCTGCCCGTAGGCAATAATCATATCCATAGGTTTTAAAAGCCTAACATCTCCTGAATTGCATAGCAACTCAACATATCCTGACTTTTATAAAGCCATAACATCTCAATATCTCTTGGCTTTTAAATAAGCCATAGCATCTCAACATCTCTTGGCTTTTAAATAAGCCATAACATCTCAACATATATTGGCTTTTAAATAAGCCATATCATCTCAACATATAATACATATACATCATATCCAAAATCAACTCAGTAAGTACACTCACCTTGTGTTGTCAACTATGTATTCACGTTTCCCTCAGGTGGAGATGAACTTGGTTGATTTGACCTTACACCTGTTAATCCAACTAAATCAGTACTAAAGCTCAATCATAAGTATTATTTTAATATAATTATGTAACTTTAAATGAGTACACAACCACAATATGATTCTACTCAAGTCGAATTCCATGAAACATATGTAAAGACGAAACGATGGTATATATGTTGATAAGGTTATGAACATTCAACCCTAGAAACTACCTCGTAAAGAATTTATAACTAAACTCAAGTAAACATAAAAGTATACTTCTGAATATATATACACATGAAACATGTACTCAAAATACCCTTGGAAAAGAGCAAATAAAAACATTCTTTCATGGAGTATCCAATATGGCCTCAAATTATTGTCCTCCATACTTAACCATCCCATATTCATAAATAGTACACATACAGGTGTCCAAGATTATCAATATGAAAACATATCTGAATATACTTTCCGTTACAAGTGACGGTGTAATTTTTCAAGCTTACTAGGGCAAGTTATGGCCATTTCTTTACAACATAAGAAATCTGCCCTACAAACTCCTCTATTGTTCCTTCGACTTCCAAGAATTTTCATAATTTTTCTACTGCATAACTTTCCATGATTTTCAACAAACTTTCAGTAGACATACTGAATAGTACTGGATTAAAGTTTCATAATATTTGGACTTTATTTTCTATCTCAAAAGCTTGACCAAACTCAGGACATACCTAAATGAAATATACAAACAACAACTATATACCAACTTGCAACCATCACTAAGACCTAACCATAAGGAGTTAAATTCTGATTTTCGGATATGATATGAATATATGAGTCTATTTTCATATCCATTTAGAGTTTCTGAATTCTAGTAAGCACACAAAGAGATATGCAAGTTTGAATACAAAGGGTTTTAATACAAAGCAATATGACCTATAACACCACTTATCTCACATGTGAACCAATAAATATTATCACAAAGGAGGATGGAATTTGGATCAATACTTCACGATTTATATACTTTGAAATAAGTATAATAGAAGATTAAAACAATATTAACACATAATATTACATTGGAAACACCTTAAGGATTTTCTTGGAATTGCTTTCCTAGATTTTCCTTGTAACCCTTTCTTCCTTAACTTCTACCTCTCTTTCCTCAAGCTAATAACACCTCAAACTGAACCTAGGGACTTATTTGCTGAAGAAATAAGGTTAAGGGAGAATTTTAATTCGGACAAGGCTGCCTCCCAATCCATCCAATCAAATTAAAACATTTGGTTTAATAAAAGACAATTTACCACTTAAGGGGATTGACAGGTTTGCCCCTTGTTCGTAATTTCGGCCTAACTTCTTACTCGAAAATCCGGTTGATGCACCGTTTGTTGTGTTACAACCCTAACTTACATGTATACAACTATGTAGTTTTCACCTCAAGTCAATTGTAATGTTACAAGGGTCAAAACTAGTCTTAAACAGGAATATTTCTATCGAAAATAACCAAATCTTGTGTTCGTAAATAATTCGACATTTCATGATTTATGAAAGTAGAATTATACTAACCATAATCACTTAACATTAGATATAATAATAACACATTATTCATATCACATATGATAAGTCTGATTTAAATATAATTTATCATAATTATATACGGGTTGTCACAACAGTCCTCCTGCCTAGACGGGGAGAACTATTTTTTCCAGGAGCAAAAGCATTCTTCCTTCAAATTCGACCAAGGGAACAATGGCTTCTTATAGGTATTATACATGTAGGTTTAAATTATTGAACATTTTAAGGTGCATCACTTTCGAAGATCTCTCTTGATCCAACAACAACTTGTCCACATCCTAGTTAGAAACTCTGAGAGTTATTATGAGAGCATCATGATGGTTACTTCGACCAAATCATCATCAGTTAAAATGATGTACTTCATATAATCAATATCTTCAGGCTGACGATGTTTTCTCGTAATGGGTTTGGCCTGGTCAATATAAAAGGCTTCTTTGACTACTGCGAGTATCTTTACTTCCATCCCGAGGGAGTTTCCTTTAATTTGGTTGGAATTTCATGCCCCATGAATTACTGCTAATTCATGACCCAAATATTCGTCCAAAACAATATATGGTCTTGGGCTCCCATGGTTTACCATGAATTTATGTCCCATGTCATCGTCTTGGATGTTATCTGGTCTCTGATTATGCACATACTGTGTTGTTCCTTCCTTATTCTCTATAGAGTCATTTAAGTGCCCGGTCTTGACCTGTTCCTCTAAGGGAGACTTAAGTGCCTTGTAATTTTCGATCTTATGGCCGTGATCTTTATGATATGCATACTTCACTGCCTGGTTCCTCTTTTTAGGACCGCTGACCATATTTTTGGGCCACTTGAAATATTATCGACCTCGGATCTTATATATGATATTATAAATCGATTTGGAGAACATCGTGTTAACTTCCTTGAAAGATTTTTATGATCCTTCCTCTCGGCTCCTTTTAGCGTTTCATTTTTCATTCTCCCTCCTTTCTTGTTTGCCCCCTCTCTCCCATTTTTGGATTGCTTATGTTAATCTCTGAGAAGACGGAATGGGGTTTTCTATGGATTTTTTCGTATCTAAGGGTACATACACAAATTCAAATTTTAACCAGATTTTATCTTGATTTAATTTAGTGAACATGCAATATGAATTATGAATAAAAATTCCAAATCAAACAAACATAAGAAGAATTTGAGAAAAAAATCCTTTTCGAGCAAAACATTTAATTTCAGTACTATATCAAAATTGACAAACATAATCGACTTATAGACTACTTAGCTCCACTAAGCATAACACGTAGGGTCTTCAAATATTCTTCGGAATACGACACAATCCATCATCGTCCACAACAATTAGCTCTTACCTTGATATCCACCGATCAGCCTCAAGAATCTTCAGTTCCTTTCTTTTTCAGTAGTCGAGCCTCGACTCCACAAATTAGTAGTAGAGAAAGTATCTATAAGGGTTCTTGAACTTGGAATATGTTCTGCTTGATTTGGAAAAATAATCCTTAAAGATCCAAGGGGTTTGGATGGAAAAAATATTGAGTTTGGTTATAAAAGGAACTCTAAAAAAGCTTGGGAAAAAGTCTAATCCCGTATCTCTATTTATAGGCAATGTTTTTGAAAAGATATATGTATTAGATACTTATATAGGATTTGTTTAAAAAATAAAAAATTGCATACTCTTTCAGACGGACCGGTACCTCATTCGAACGATATACCCTATATTTTTTGAACATGCTTCCAACGAGAGTTCAAACGACATTCCAGAAATTGCCAGAAGGTGTCATTTCAGAACTCACTTGAACGTGATAAACTCATTCTAATGACATACCCCATGTCATTTGAACGACTTCCAATGAAACTTCGAATGACATTCCATAACTGACCAAAAGGCGATGTTTAAGATTTCGTTCGAATGAAGGAATCTCATTCTAATAATACCGTGTAACTCGTTCGAATGACGTATTGAACTCATTTTAATGCATTGGCGAGTTTTGAAAAATATTTTTAAAATCATTTTAAACATTTTGAAAACTTTTAGTGCAAATGCTTTTAAAATAACCCCTGGATAATTAAAGACTTTACCAAACCTCCTTATAGCACTTCTAAATTTTGTTGTGACGAACGATCTTCTATTTTCCAAATGTCATCAACTTCTTGTCTTTGAATATTTGGAAGTAGTCATGAAGGTGAAATAGGGTGTAATGAGATAATCCAAATAAAACTAAGTTGAGCAATTATAAAACTTGCTCTTACAATCTCCTTCCTGACTAACTATGGTCACCGTATTTTTAACCTTGGTCTATTTTTTGATCATTGCCATGAGATCGTCGACTGTAATGGCCTCTTGATTAGTGATGAATTGGTAAAGTATATAACTTTTTGGCAGATCAATTTTGAAGGACGCCACTATGACTTGCTCGGTGAAGTCCTCTACTTCATTGTACACCTCCCAATAGATTCTGGTGTACTCGCAAAGTGTTTTGTGGGACTTTTTCTTCATCATCAGAAGTGAATCCATTATCTTAGGATGAGTGCTATTAGTAATGAGTTTGACCGTGAAGGAATCGGGTAACTGCTTATAAGAGACTATAAATCGGTGTGGCATATTCTCAAACCACTATTGGAAAATGTCTCCAAGACTAGAGTGAAATATGCGGCACATCAATCCTTCGTTAGTGTTCCATAATGTCCTTTCCTGGAAATATTTCTCGACACGATTGGTGGGATCGATCTTCTCATCATAAATCTTGTATATTAGGGGATTAAATTCCTTGGGAGGCTCAAACTCCTCTACAGAATGACTAAAGGGCGATTTCATCTGATAGACACGTGCTCTTTTAACGATCTCCTTAGTAGTGAGAGACCCTTGATGGTATTGGTATCTCTCTACCTCTCTTATGATGAAGTCACAAAGCTATCTATCTCCTCACCATTCATCGGGGCGTGGCGTCATTCCAGGAGACCTTTGGTGATGAGAGGGTTCCGTCTATCACTGAGTAATCCTTCCTCGATTATGAGATCTGCTCGCCCGAGGGCTAGGAATTCGCGAACCATACCCATGCTTGCACGTATCCTTATGGGCTTCCTTATTTATCATCTGTACGCATCATTGGAGCGTGATTTTATACTCTCGTTGGAGCCTTTTAGTAGCCATTTCATCTCAGAGGCACTTCTCATAGTTGCCAATGAGTTCTGAGATCTGGTTAGATCGTTCAAGCTCATCATTGTTCACCATTCTATCCTCATAAGGACGATAACGAGTATCAGAGGAACTATAATACTTACCAATATAAAATCTAATCTTATTAGAGGGAGGGGTTAGTTGGTGATTGTCATGGTCTTTGTGATCATCGTAATGGTCAAGTGAATAGCCTTCTGGATCCCCATAATCATGTTATTGATGGCCCTCTTGATCATCGACATTTATATTATCTTGGTTGGGTGAGTGAGACATCTCAGGAATTCAATTATTGATAAAGGACTTAGATATTTTCCCACAGACAAGCCAATTGTAGGTGATAATATCCTATGATAATAGTTTTAAATGCGCACAAGCCATATTAAGAAAATATTCATAGAGAAAGATAAAAAACATACAACACATGATATACTTATTTCGATAATGTACCAACGTCCATGGGGTTTAGGGTTTGTTCTTTTATTAACTTCAGAGTTAGAGTACTACTCGATAATACAATATCAGATGCCCCTTTTGATATGGTCAGGTTTATATTTATAGAGAAGCTTAGGGTAGGCCGAAGCTCCATTAGCCACTATCCCTATAAGTTCGGACATATCCTTTATCAGTTTAAACCATTCTAAGTGATGGATATGAGGGAGTCTTCCATAACTTGGACTCTTCATTAACTTGGTGTGCAAGCAGCTTGGACGCATGTGCTATCGTAATTCTTGTCCCCACATCACCTAATACACATACACACACACATACAAGGATGGAAAAATAAAGTTCTTTGGTGTTTTTTCTTCTATGATTGACATTCTAGAGATGATGATGATTTTGATGCTGGCGTTTTGAGAAAGGGTGGGGCTAGTTTGAGAGCAATAGAATTGGTGGAGATAGGGTGGGTTAGCTAGGAGGTTGTCATGGTGGTGGATGTGGGATTGGGGTATTGTGGTGGTGGTGATGGTGCGGTTTGAAAAATAAGATGGGATTAAAGTAAAATTTATAAAGTTTATGTGGGGTTAAAAGATAATTAAGAATTTTTGTAGGTTTGGTTTTTATTTTTTAAACTTTAGAAATGAATAAATGGTATTACAATGGTTTTTTGGGGTGCCTTTAAGCCTGGTTATGGAATGCTATTACAAATTTTTTCTCCCTAAGGCTTACTACTGGGAGCATCACCAATCCACACATCAAGACATTCTCTCACTACTTACCTTCACAATTTAAGCGCAGATTGATTTAGATATAATATATCTAACGCAATGAATCATTTTTCTTCACCAATATGATCTAATATTATTTTGTTCCACCAAAACAACTCTATAGAATTAAACAAAATAGATGAAAAAATATAATATAAACTTCCTCCTCTGATAATCTAAATGTCACGTGAAGGGTGAAAAGTAAAAAATTAAAAAAGTAACTAAATTGTAAAAGACAAAGAAAAAAAACCTCTTGCGATAATCCAAATGTCGTGCACGAGGTTTCCTCAACACACCCAAAATGGAAAATTTGAGAGCATATTGCTCCCAAATTTGTAAGTCTTTGTAGAAAATGCTATTTTGGTTCATGCTCTGGAGATCGAAACTACCTAAAGTAGTGCCTTTTAGATGGTCTAAGGCTCTTTATGGTAACTGTTTTGTTTTTGTTCTTTTCAAAATAATGAACGAACGTTGAGTTCACAACTTAATTAGGTTGTTATATATTTTTAAAAGTCTTTCATTTTAGCCCGAAAAATTGAAAAGATAAAAAAATATTTTTCTATGAAATTGTGGAGGTAACACATAATAATGAATGTCAACATAAACCTAAACATGAAGATAATGTATTCTCTCTCTTAATTAATCTTCTTTCACACACACACACACAACACACACACACACACACACACACACACAACACACACACACACACACACACACACACACACACACACACACACACACACACACACACACGTGTGTGTGCATATTTTTTCCTTTGCACACATTCTATCTATATACAGAAGTTATCAAGATCCATATTTTAGTCCTCTAGTAGTATTTAAACTTCATGGGTTGGTAGGAATTTTTTCAAATGGACATAATATCAAATGGTTTAATTGAGGAAATCACACTAAACATAAGGAATTCATCTTGCTGACCAAAGTAATTGAAAAAAATTCTTTTTTGAGTTGAGTTGAATGGAGTTTTTAAAGTAAGATCGTAAGTTATATTATGTATAATATGGTAGACCTCATAATTTTTTCATCATACAATGAGTTCACAACACTCCTTATTGTACCATGAATATGGTAGAACCCAGGAACTAATTAGAAAATGACTATTGAACTTGCTTAATTCTTAAAGGAGATCGATTCATCTGGTCAACCGGTGCCATTATGGTTGGCCTCAGTGTTATAAGCGGTTGAGTTAACCTATCTAGCTTATAATAGTTGATACTATTACATTAACAACATCAAAGAAAGCATGTACCATGTGATAAGATGATTCCAACAATAGTCACATAATAAACGCATGTGGGAGACATGCAAATATCCCCCTCCATGTATACGCAATAAACTCATGATTAAACTCCCCCACCTGAATGTCAAAGGTGTACCTTCTTAACCTGTATAGGCATGACACCTGTCATTACCCATTCTCTCTCCTATAAAAACTTATATATAACATGATATCCATCATTGTAAAGGGATAGAGATACATTTTCCATACAATTGTGCTATCTATTTCTAGAGTGAGAATGAGATATTGTAACTATTGTATATCTATGGATTTTTCCCATTAGACGTTATACATTCAACACTACACCTGTGGACGTAGGCACTGGTTTCCATCTCTTTCTCACATCTCTCTATATTGTTTGTTCTCTATTAGCATTTCTATGATTTATATCTTTATTTATGTTTTATTTTATAATTAGTGTACTATCGCTAGGACAATTTAGTATACTAGGTTTAGACAAAAATAAATTGGTACCGTCTATGGGAAATGACAAGCCATTTGTTACTTTCCACCATTTCTGATTCATGAAACTTGAGGATACCTAGTTTTAAGAAAACAGTGAATCACAATCCAATTCATCCTTGTTTTATTGGGTTATAATCCATTCATCAACAAATTTCCTTTTAATTTTCTTTAATTCCTTGAATCCTCACTCGGATCTTCTTTTCCCTATTTTGGATTCACTTTCCTACAGTTTTTTCGCTGTTTTTGGTACACTCTATTTTGCATTTGAAATACTCTATGTTCTATAACTTTTGTGAAATATTGTTGACAACCCCAGAAACCATCCACATCGTAGAAAGAATTCTTCCTTTAACACCTGTTGGTATGGGAGAACTGAAGGGAATCCTGATGAACCTAGCCAGAGGTCAGGAAGATATGTAAGAAAGCATGATGTAATTGATGCAAATGTTTTTAGCTTGGAAGAATAGTCCCCGAATGGATCGAGTTACCCCAACTGGGGGTGAAAAATCAGATAGGAGGCGTGGTGTACCACCTCCTACCCCGTACAAAGATATGAGACACACTCACCATGATAAATAAGCGGAGAATTCTAGGAGGCTGAAATTGGGATCACGAGATAAAGGTAACAGGTTCATAGGTCATGAGATAACATGTCCTACTTCCCCCGGACAACGTCTACCATAAGGAAAACTGTTTATAATGATGTACCAAATTATTCTATGAAGATACCAAATGTTTTGGAAAGGCTAAGTAGAGGCTTTGCATTTGATCATTTGGGACTAAGAGCATTGAGGGCACACCAACGTAGGGAGCCAAGAGAGACAAAAGAGGACACGAAAGAGATTAGGAGGTTTAAGACGAGAAGGGAAGAGTGCTCGACCAAATTTAGGACACGTGTGCGAGGGTTGGCCAAATCCGAGCAGACTTATCAGGAAGAGAGCTTAGCTAAAAGTGGAGACCGAGCATAAAGTCTATCACAGTGAAAGTCGAGAAGGAAGAACAACCTTGGAAAGGGTTCATTTAACATTTGGAAGATAGCTCAGGCGATATTATAAAGACCAAGAACCCTTTACAAATGGGTTTTGTTTAAGGATCACCATTTACCTCATTAATCATGCGTTATCCAATGCTCGCGAAGTTCAAACCGCCTGTCAGTACCACAAAATATGATGGAAAATCTGATCCTATACTGCATGTAGATTAGTACCAAGCAACTGATGATATTTATTCCATTCTCGATGATATGCATTGTAGAACATTCTCCAATACGATCACTAGGTCGACTCAAATCTGGTACAATGGCCTATCGAGAGTGCAAATCTCAAACTTTCAAAATCTGGCTGATTTCTTCATCAGTAATTTATGTTTGGAAACAAATCCATGCAAGAGGAGTCTCACTTATTTGGCGTTCATAAGAAGATGGATGAAGCGACCAAAGAGTTCATCACACGCTTTAATACCGAGAAGCTAAAAATGATTGATTATGATGAGAAGATCGCAATCACGACAATCATGAGCGGTTATTATTGTCATTTTATAACATACCGTAAGTGTACGAGATATTATATAATGACAAGTGTAAGTACGGGTCGAGTCCACGGATATTTGCCAATTTTAATAAATATGGGTCGAACTAACAAAGATTTGTTAATTTAAACGTTTAAAATAATTTTAATTGTCTAACTAAACTAAATGGGTTTAGAGATGAAATGGAATATTAAACTAAGCTAACACAAAAAAAGGTGTAAATACAAAATATATCATCAAGTGTGCGAGAAAACTAGGATGTTGGATCCATTTTTCATATTTAATCTATACTATGCAATAATTTAAACTCGTCGTTTCCAATTTTATAACTCAATTTAAACCGACTCTCGCCTCGTTTAATTCGGAAAATAACACGTTTAAGTTCACAATAAAATTTTACGTCTCTAAATTTAGACGGTTAAAATCCCTATTCCCTTAAAAATTTCACATTTTAACTTTCAAAGTATAATCTTTAAGCATGCGATATCAATTATTTTAATAAAAGTATAAAGTACTCACACTCAAAAATGAAAAAAAATAATTTTTCAAATAAATTCGAAGGTTTAAAATACATTCTCACGTTGTTAAATGAATACTGAATTCATAAAGCAATTTAGACAAGTAGAAAAATAATGACGAATTTAAATTAAACATAATAAATTTTACCTTGACCTAGTAAAGAAGTTAAACTAGCATCATTGAAGACAAAATAAAAGTGAAAGAATGAATTATAACTTTCATTAATAAAACAAACTTACAAATGTTGTGTTTTACAAATAATCCTGATAAAATTTCTCCCACAAAAGAACAATTCTTGGCCCTATAAAATATAAACTCTCAAACTACTAATAATTATGTCTAAAATCTCTCTAATTATTTCTCTCTAAAATAATGAGCCCATCGATCCTATTTATAGGCATAGGGGTGAGGTATTTGATTCGGATCAAATCACCATTTTATTGGTTGTATTTATGTTGGTAGTTATTTAAAACATAACAATTAAAAATATACCCACATCCATTTTATTGGTTGTATTTAGCTTGGTAATTATTTAAAAAAACCATTAAAAACATACTCACATTTTTGGGTGTTTGACACAAAATGGGACTCTTTTTTATACCATTCTGATAATGACTTGAGTCGTGAAAAAAACCCATCCGATTTGGACTTATCCACATAGATGTTGCACTTGTTACTAAAAATTCTAAGGGGCTGGGGAATTGAGCCAAGGAACTATGGAAAGCCTTCCATGTGCGCGGAACACTGAGCTAGGTAGAGTTTCAATTATCTTATTGCATCCGATTATATTTAAACTCTTATTCAAGATGAATTTCATATATTCCCAATTTTGAACCCCATAACTTCATAACTTCAGAAAATGATGTCGAATTTTTACCAAACTTCACAGGTAGCTGTAAAAAATAAAATAACTTCTATTAATTCCAAACCATCCCATAAAGTTTAGGAAATTACCGAATTACCCATATTTGCATTTTAGATCCCGAATTTATAAATTTTCGGCTTTAACTTTGAATTTAACCAAATTTTAGAGAAAGCATTATATTGCCTAAATAAACTTTTAGAAATTATTTTTAGGACCATAAAATGATTAAAATTAAAATTTTACCCCTCGAGTTATTAAAATTTATTCAAACTTTTATATTTCTTTTTATTTAAGAAAGTGACTGTAAAAGCTCATTATTTATTATACAAAGGGTCTAACGGGACCTAAATTTGGGCATAACTCATACAAACTAGTATAGTCATTTAAATACCCCCAAAACTAAACTTTGCAAGTCCTCGAGCAAAATTAAAATTTTATAGTCTAACTCACATTCGTAGGAATCATAATTGCACTTAGCATGTGCAATAAGCCATTAAACCCCTATGTTACCCTAGTGGAAGAGTTTTGTCTCATAAGAGTTTCCAATGAATATACCCACAAATATCAAACTTGACTCAATAGAAAAGATACAAAAGTTATAAAACCAAGTCTGAATGCAAACTTCATAAATATAGTAGAACTTCACTTTTCAATCTCAACTTATCGTGTGTGTGCGTGTGTGCATAGTAAATATAATCATCCATTTCAAAAGATTTTATAGTTACTTTTCTTATTCAAAAGTTTATCTTGATTTCAACATCTCATGGAATGTACTCACAATCGAACACTCGAAAATTGGTTATTTTCTCTTGGTAAATGTGAATAAAAGAGTAAATTTAAATGGAAAAATTTCACACATACATAATCAAAGACAAAGTTTTTATTTAATGGATGAATATGATCTCATGATCAGAAAATCTATTACATTTTGAAAATATTGAATCGTACTATAAATCCTATTCACCTTCTCTCCACACTATAACTAACTTTACTTGAGATCGATTAGGACCTTCTTCAGTTGTATTGTAGGCTCGACTTTTGGCTAAAAAGAATGGATTTTAGAATTCAAAATTTCTGAGAATATAAAGGTTTTTTAGTATTTTAGCTTTTAGGCATTTTTTCAACCTCTATTTTTTTCTCTTCTCTATTCACATATTATATTTTTTTCTTCATTTTTTATTTTCTCATTCTTTATTTCTTTTCCTTTTTTCATTCTTTTCTTTTCACATGTAATTATTGCAACCTCTTTTTTTGGCCTTTTTTCTACCGTATTTTTACCCATGTATTCACTGAAAAATAGGTATAGCTTTTTTATGATCATTATCTCCTAGTTGGAATTGGGTAAGATAATAGGTTTTTAACAAAAGGATAATTTTATTTTTGGCTCAAATGGGATTGCAACAGAATAATGTAAAAAAGTTTAGGCTCAATTTTGGGCTTTCAAACAATGGCCAAATCTCATTTCTCAACTTCTGTTAAGTGAATCCGTGTCTCAAGACGATTTACTAAGACTTTTAGTGCTAAATATTCAAATTTTGACTTTTTGTTTTTAAAAATAGAATAAAATGAATAATTTGAGATCATCAACGAATTTATCATTGAAGAAAAGTTTGAGTTATTTTTAATTTAGATTGATTGAAGTCTCTAGAAAACGATGAATGACAAAAAATCTCAGCGAGTTAATATCTTTATATTTATTCGATAAGTATATTAACTTTCATCTGAATATCCACTTTCGATCATATTATTTAGCTAGTGTGTAAAAATTTCATAAGTCGAGAGATCCATGAATTAATTCTATATTAAGAAATTGTTTCAAAATATTGAAATCTTTTTGAATTTTTGAAATTTTTTGATTTGTTTTTGAATTTTACATTTTTTTCAAAAATACCATCCTTACCCCCAAACTTAAATTTTACATTGTCTTCAATGTATGCTCAAATAGGTATATGAACAATGCAAATAAAGTAAAAAAGTAAAAGGATTATATATTTCCCGTGCATTCCACTTTTTATCGGATTCGAATCTATCTCGCGTCCATTGCATGATAAGTCAAAAGTCCAAACAATTGGGAGTCAAACCGATATAAAAAGTATATACTTGGAGGCACGTAATGAATGCCATGAGTGAACTTGTGGTGGTGCACAGTCGCATTATATCACAAATGGTCAGACCCATACATCTTGTAACAACGGAATCTTGAATGATACTTTACTCATATATTTCCCTCAAAATTGAGAATCAATAAATCGGGCTCTAAGTTGGATGAAACTCTAATTATTTCGTTGGTCTCATCAAAACACTCGAATGACTAAGATGATTAACAAGTGGAAAAAAATATGACGTGTTAAAACACGAAAAAATCAGATGGAAATGCTCAAATGATTTTGTCAACTCATCTCATCACTGATGGATAAAAGTTTACGAGTTAGCATACTCTCAAAAGGCTTAGGTTCGTATTCACAGAGAAGGAATTGATTTATTTTCTCATCCTAGTCACTCCCATCTAAGTGACAAAATGACTCCAACAATGATTGAACTTCAATAGTGAGATCCTCATCAATCGGGCTGAATTCTTTCTCCAAATCTTTAAGAGTCATATCTTAAGATAAATGAGGTGGCCAAGAATGTAGATAAGCTGGGTCACTATCTTGTGGGGTAGTGACATCATTCAGTTCTTGTACCTACTTGACTTCATTCTATCCCTCATCAAATGATGGCCTCTCTAAATTAAACACATTCAAACCTATGGTCATGTTCCTAAACGAGAGGTTCACTAACCCACTTCAACATCGAATTACAATGTCAGAAGTAGCTAAAAAAGGGTCGACTGAGGATGATTGGAGTTTATGTGGATGAGTTTAGTACATGTTGCATGTCTAAGACCAAAAATTTACCACAAAGATAAATTCATCCACTTTAATCAATACATCTTCTACAACACTTGAATAGATCGATCAACTAAGGATAAGGTAATATTAACGGGTCTTAACTCCCTCAAACCTAGTTTCTCGTACTCGATGTATGAAAGAAGGTTCACTCTTGATCCTAAGCATAAGAAAGCTTTATCTAAGTGACATTCCACTATATTGATAGAGGTCTTTAGATTCCCAGGATCTTTATACTTTACGAGGGTTTTATACAAAATGATCGAACTAGTTTGCTCGATGAGAAAATCTTTCTTGAGCATGTTACTATTTCTTTTTAAGCTACAAAGGTTCTTCAGAAATTTGGCATAGGACGGGACTTGTTTTATAGCATCAAGAATTGGGATATTGGTTTTTACTTTCTTGAATACTTCTAAAATCTTATCCACTTGTGTCTTCTTCTTTTGTGGAAAAAAGCATTAGGGAAGGAGATATTTTATGACATATGTCTCTACAGGTGGCTCGAAAGACAAGGACGGGGAGGAAGTTAGATTCTAGGGGGGGTATTTCTTCTCCTTATGTTTCTTGGATTCACTCTTGGTGGGTGGTGAGACATTATTTTTGAATTCCTTACTAGACCTAAATGTGATGATGGCTTTGATATCCTCTTAGGTTTGTGATGAACTGATGTTGTCTTAAATAAAATATTCACATTTAGGCATGTTCCCTTTAAGACTGGGCTCAGATTGACTAGGGAATGTTCCCTTATTCTTCCCACTCAATGCATTCGCTAGTTGGGTCACTTGGACCTCATGTTTGTCTATTGAGTGTTCACATAAAATCTTTGTTAGGTGGATTGGAGGACACTTTGAGTCAACTGCTAGAATTTGAGGGTACTTTGAGCAAGCAAAATTCACAATATCCCCTAAATCTTGGATCTTTTGGTATGAAGGATACGATGATGCAGGGTCGTATTTTGGAAACCCGATGGTTGGTTATCGAAAGACAGATCAACACCTCCCTCGAACTGACCTTCAGACCACGAAAGATTGAGCTGGTCCCACCAACCAGGATCGCATGCATTGGAATATGGACCGTACTTCGGTCTACTTTGGTAGAGGACATTTGCTTGCTTAAATAAAACCTTATTAGTCGGGAGAGTGGGGAAATTGAAAGACAAATGATCAAATGCGTCACAACACAGACACATGGGGGTGGCTACTTGTTGGATTGCTGTGGGTGCCGCATGGGTTCCCCCTTTATTCATCTCTAAAAATTCTAAACATTGGGCCAAGATGGCCATTTTGGCATTTAAATCAGAACTTTATTCGACATGGTGAGAGACACCCTCATCGGATGTTGTGGACCTAGATTCTCTATTGGGTGCCCATCGTTGGGACTTATTTGCTATGACTTTTAGGAATACCCATGCATGTGCCTAACTTTTCTCGATGAGATCACTGGTGCACATTGACTCGATCGTGGCTCGAGTATTAAAATAAAACCCGTCACACAAAATTTGCACTTAGTGACCCAATTCAATCACATGACGTGGGCATTGCAGTACAAACTTCTTGAACATTTTTAAATATACCCATAAGGCTTCTCCCTCTCTCTGGCTAAATGTTTTGATGACGTGATGTATAGACTCCGTCTTTTGGTTGGGGAACAATTTTCTGCAGGAATGAAATACTCATTTGGTTTTATGTGGTGATGCATTTAGGTTCAAATGAGTTAATTCGACTCTTTGCCTTATCTTTTAAAGAAAATGGAAACAATTTCAGTTTAACAATCTCATTAATGAGTTGTTGGTACTTATTCATTCCACAAATTTCTTTAAATTTTTGCATATGGAGGTAGGGTTCCTCTTTTTTTGTACCCCCAAAAATGGGAAAAAATTGGACTGTTCTCGAATGGAATTGAAAATTATTTTCGTTGTTCTTGGGTAAACGTATGAATGAAAGTTGAGTAGACCTATTCGAATAAAGGTAATCCTTAAAGGGAACGTGGGGCTAACTCGTCTCCCATATCAATGAATATCGAAGATATACCTACGAATGTGTCGGGAATACAAACTCCACACTATACAGATGATCGTTATGATCCCGAAACCAATTTCACATAAACTATGTGCCTCACTCAAATTGCTTTCTTTTTTTTATCTTTTCTATTTTTTTTAATTGTTGATTTTTTAAGGCAAACAAAAGAAAATACTTTGATTCAAAACTATGTAATTTCTAGTTCACACAAAGCAAATTGAATTACCTAATTTAAGTGAGGGAAATTTTAATTTTAAAATCTAGTTTTCTTGAGATTAATCGATAAAAATAGGTGTCTTCGAATTATTCTCCCTAATTAGACAGCTCCTACTCTTTGACAAGTGAGAATTTAAAAGATGATCAACTGCGATTATCACCTCAAATCCAGATTTTACCTCCATATAGAAGACTATTAAAAAAATCAATTCTAGATAAGGTAAAAAGGAACCAATTTGATAAGTTCGCATTGTAGTAGCTTTTACTTCTAGCCTTATTAAGAGGTTTTCTATGAGCTATGTGACATCCTAAGGCCAATGTCTACTTGATTTTAAATTTAATGTAATGGTTCTGGATATGAAAATGCTCGATTAATTAGTAATTTTTGGGCCAAAAAAGGGTGATGAAACCTAGTGTGGGTACCCGGATTTGCCATTATGGGACCAGACGAGTAGCTTAATAAAAACGGCCCAAAGTCCGGGCCCCTCGCACCTCAACTAAATTCAGTTATGACTTAGTCCTCTCCTGAAATCTCGTAGGGAGATATTCCAGGAGAGAAAGATGGACGTAGGGGAGTCAAACACCCCCACTCCCCGAAGATAAACATGTACATAAAAAACCCTAAGCCTGGGGCAAAAGGCACTCACTGTATTCTTTGTTAAATGCTCCCCGGAGTATATAGGAATAATACTGACTGCACCACCGTGGACGTAGGCATTCTTGCTGAACCATGTACATACTGTGTTGTGTGATTGACATTTTATCTTATTTATTTCCTCTGGTGATTGGACTTTTCTTATTTATTTGTGTTGAATATAATTGTCACCACAATTGGCGCCGTCTATGGGAACGTTTGTCTTCCTTGAGAAAGCCCTCACCAACAAAGAAATTTGAAATGTCTGGTCACAACAGTAATGCCCCTCAGACAGGAGATATCCCAGAATAACCTGCTCCTCGCAAGATCAGATCTAAAGTTTGGTGTTCACATCAGAGGGCTCGCCCAGAGAGGCCAACCTCAGAGGAGAGCCAAGGACCAACAAAATCCACAAAAATCTCCAGATTGATTGATGCCTATGAGATGAGGCTCCAAGAGCAGAGGAAATCCTCTTGGAAGCAAGTGGCTGAGAATGCTCGCCTCAAAAGGAAACTAGAAAGGATAGAGAAAGAGCTCCATCGTAGCACTAGGCGACGTCCATGCCTCACTCCTAGCCCTCAGACGAGCAAGTCTCGTAGCCGAGGAAGGAGCCCTAGACGTGGATCCCAGAAGAGTGAGAAGCACGAGTCAAGCGATGAATCACTCGGGCACCAGCAATCGACTCGTCGTTACAGGAGACCAGCTCGCAGCAATGAGAACATATGAAATTTGGTACGAAGGGAGATGGACCAATACCCAGTACATCGCGGTGCAAGATAGACCAGGGAGCTTGCTAGACGAGCTCTCAAGACCCAGATGAAATCCCCTTTCTCGAGGGAGATAGAAGAAGAGGAAGCCCCCAAGAAATTTGCTATTATGAGATTCAAGATTTATGATGGAAAAACTGACCCCATTGATCACGTTAGGCAGTACAGGCAAGACATGACTCTCTGGAACCACCGGGATGAACTGATGTGCTAAATTTTCCCCTCCAGTTTGCATGATGTGGCGCAGAAATGGTTCGAGAGGCTCCCTCACAAGTCTATCAGGAGTTTTGAGTCCCTGGCCGAGCTCTTTACCACCCGCTTCATTACTAGTATCTCCCATCCCAAAAGGATGGATGCTTTACTAACAATGAAAAAGACGCCTCAAGAGAGCCTCCGGGACTACGTGAAGAGGTACTGGGTGTTGTTCAATGAGGTCGAGGACTGCTCGGAGCAGGTAACAGTGGCCTCTTTCAAAATTGGGCTACCCATCTCTTGCCTTCTACACCAATCCCTGACGAAGAAAGAGGCCATGACCATCGACGACCTAATGGCTCGCATCGAGAAGTACGCTAAAGTGGAGGATGTGACCCGCCTCAGTGCAGGGGAAAACGGTCGAACTAAGCTCCCTGCCAAAGGCAACGATAAAGTTTAGAACCAGAAGAAAGGAGGCAAGAATGGCTCCAAGAACGAAGGCAGGAACGATTTTTCAAAAACATTTCAGACAGTCAACACTGTCTTCAAAGAACCAATTTATAAGATTCTGGCGAAGATAAAAAATGAGCCTTTATTAAGTGGCCCAGAAAGATGGGAGGAGATCCCTCAAAGAGAAACAACGCTCTGATATGCGATTTTCATAAAGAGGGAGGATATAAGACTGAGCATTGCAAAGCTCTTAAGTCCCACCTTGAAGAACTGGCCCAGTCCGAGCACCTGAATGAGTTTGTGGAGAAGAAGGCAGAGAAAGTCGCTGCTAAGGGAGAAGCAAGACCTGACAACGTACTCGAGGACGATGCTATCCATGAATTTGTAGTAATTCATGGGGCATCTGATGTGAAGCAGATTCAAGGAAATTCGGCTCGAATGGAAGTAAAAAGCTTACAGCAGTGATGCAAGCTTTTCAGATCGATTTAGTAAATACACAAGCAGGAAAGTGTCGGCGAGCAGATGAGGTCGACTATAACAAACATATCATGTTCACAGATGAAGATCTGGTGGGAGTGAGAACCCCATATCATGATGCCTTGATCATTACGCTCAGGATAACCAACTACGACGTCGATAAGTTGCTCGTCGACCAAGGAAGCTCATCCGAGGTAATGTATCTCGACCTGTTCAGAACATTGAAGTTGAGCGTCACCGACCTGAAGGAAACCACTGTCCCTCTAGTTGGCTTCGCTGGAAAAGTGACTATTCCATTGGGAAAGATTGTCCTACCAGTGAGGGAAGGAAGTATCTCCAAGATGATTGAGTTTCTGGTAGTCGACATTGACTCGCCATACCAAGCTATCCTCAGCAGAGGGTGGCTACTTGCGATGAAGGCAGTCCCTTCGACCTACCATTGGAAAATCAAATATATGACCGAGTGAGGAGTAATGGAGATCCATGGCGATCAAGTGATGGCAAGAAGGTGCTTCATAGCGAACATCCGCCCAAAACTAGAGAAGAAGGACGAAAAGCCCAAAGAGAAAGTAGAGGAATAAGAAGGCCTGATACCTTCAAAATAGCAGTAAAGGTATGGAAGACCCGGAGTGGAAGAGACCAGGCTCCTCCCCTCTGAGCGAGTCGTCAAAAACCTGGAGGAAGTTACAGCTAGTGGTAGCAAGAAAGACAGGATATTCTTGATTGGAGTTTCTCTCAAAGATCAAGAAAAGAAGGAATTGACGATTCTGTTGAGAAACAACGTAGACGTTTTCATGTGAGAACCATACGAGATGCCTGGAATTGATCCCTGTGTGGTTTTTCATTGGTTACACGTCAACCCCATTTTCAAACCTATCACATAGAAGGCACGATGAACTGCGCCCGAGAAGGTAAAAGCCATAGAAAAAGAATTTGAAAAATTGCTGGATGCAGGATCCACACGGGAGGTTCAATTCCCTAAATGGTTATCCAACTCAGTAGTAGTTACGAAGAGTAATGGGAAATGGAGAGTCTGCATTGACTTCACTGACCTTAACAGGGCATGCCCTAAGGACAGTTTCCCTCTCCCAAAAATTGACCAATTAGTGGACGCCACAACAGCTCACGAAAGAATGAGTTTTCTGGATGCATATTTGGGGTATCATCAGATCCCTCTGTATGCACCAGATTTGGACAAGACAACATTCATCACCACCGTCGGATTATACTATTACAAAGTCATGCCTTTAGGGCTCAAAAATGCAGGGGCAACCTACCAGCGGCTGGTCACCAAGATGTTCAAAGACCAAATTGAGACACCATGGAAGTTTACATCGATGATATGATTGTCAAGAGAAGGAACAAAGAAGACCACCTCTCAAACCTATCAAGAACATCGAAATCCTCAGGAAATACCGAATGAAGCTCAACATGAGAAAATGTTCTTTCGGTGTCCAGTCAGGAATGTTTCTTGGGTACTTGGTCAGTAAATGAGGCATCAAGGCTAATCTGGACCAGATCAATATAATCAACAGGGTACAGCCCCCTCGCACAATACGGGATGTATAGAAGCTCACCGACATGCTTGTTGCCTTGAACCGTTTCATCTCGAAGTCCTCTGAGAAGTGCAAACCATTCTTCCATCTCTTGAAGGGAAACAAGACAGTAGAATGGAATCAAGATTGCTCGCAAGAATTGGACGAGCTCAAGGCTTACCTTATCTCACCACCCCTGCTCATCATACCTCAAGAAAGAGATTCCTTGTACTTATACCTCGCCGTTTCCAGCCACGCCGTCAGTTCTGCACTGGTGTGCGAGAAATTAAGAATCCAGAACCCCATTTATTATGTGAGCAAGACCTTATTAGACGTCGAGCAGAGGTACCTACCACTAGAGAAGCTCAACTTTGCACTCATAGTAGCTTCGAGGAAGTTGAAGCACTACTTTGAAGCTCACACTATCGTCGTCCTTACATCACACCCCCTTAAAGCAATCCTGCGAAAAGTGGATTTGTCAGGAAGACTGACTAAATGGTCGATCGATCTCGGACGATTTGACATCCAATTTCAACCAAAGAATGCAATCAAAGGGCAAGTCCTTACTGATTTCATAGCTGAGTTCACAGGCGAGCAGCCTCTCGACCAACTTCAACCCATGAAGCAAAGAGAGAATCACGCAACTGAGGGAGTTTGGCGATTATTTATTGATGGAGCTTCCAACTCAAAGGGGGCAGGAGTAGGCATTGTGCTTGTTACTCCAGAAGATACCTTCCTCGAACAGGGAATCAGGCTTGGATTTAAAGCCTCCAATAATGAGGCAGAGTATGAGGCTTTGATAGCCGGCCTCCAGAAGGCAAAGAGGTTGGGGCCGAAGCAGTTACGGGTGTTTGGCGACTCACAATTGGTCTCCAATCAGATAAGTGGGGACTAAAATGCAAAAGATAAAAGAATGGCTGCCTACCTCGCCTTGACAAAATGCTAATGTCCAGCTTCGAGGAAGTCAGTGTCCAGCAGTTTCCTAGAGGTCAGAACAACCATGCCGACGCCCTGGCAGCCCTGAGTTCGGTAATCAATTCCGACATAAAAAGAATGATCCCCATCGACTACCTCGCCCATCCGAGCATCAACCAGAGCGATGAGTGCCAAGCATGGAGCGTGTGCTTCAGATTGAGTCAGCACCCAGTTGGATGGACCATTTAAGGGACTATTTGAAATATGGCGCACTTCCAAATGATAGGAAGACCGCTCACCAGATAAGAGTCAAAGCTTCTCGCTTTCACTTATCTCTTGAGGGCAAGTTGTATAAGAGATCATTCTCCGGCCCTTACCTTTAATGTGTTCACCCGAAGGATGTCGAGAAAATTATACACGAGCTCCACGAAGGAATCTATGGAAGCTATATTAGAGGAAGATCACTAGCTTTTTGAGCTATAAAGGAAGGCTACGGGTGGCAAAATATGAAAAAAGATTCAGCAGTATACGCTTGCAAATGCGAAAAATGTCAACTATATGCTCCTATGGTTCACCAACCTGCCAACGACCTAAGATCACTCACCAGCCCCTGGACTTTTGCCCAATGGGGAATGGACATAATAGGCCCACTTCCTACCACCATCGGCAACCACAAGTATCTGTTGGTAGTAACGGATTACTTTACCAAATGGATCGAGGCAGAGCCACTGGCAAACATCCAAGATGCAGATATGACGAGATTCATATGGAAAAACATAATTACCCATTTTGGAATCCCCAGAACCATCATCACTGACAACGGAACACAGTTCGAGAGTGGCCCTTTCCAGAACTTCTGCAATGAACATGGGATCAAGCACTATTTCAGCTCGGTGACATAGCCCCAGAGCAACGATCAAGCTTAGGCTTCCCACAAAACAGTGATTGATGGGCTGAAGAAACGACTAGAACGAGCCAAAGGTGCATATGTGAGTGAACTGCCGTATATTTTGTGGGCTTACCGCACTACCCCACGACGAGCAACTGAGGAAACCCCATTCTTACTAACGTACAGAATGGAAGAAATCATCCCCTTAGAAGCTGGTCTACTAATGATGAGAACCACCCTTGTCGACCAGGGCCAGAATGATGCAGCATTACTCGCTGAACTTGATCTAGCTGACGAATGCAGAGACCTAGCCCTAGTAAGGCTAGAGAGATATAAACAACAACTCGCGAAATAATATAACAAGAAGGTCAATCCGAGGGTATTCCAGGTTGGGGATTACGTCCTAAGGAAAGTCATTGGTAGCACAGTAAAACCATCAGATGACAAGCTAGGGCTGAACTGGGAAGGACTATTCAAGATAACAAAAGACGATCTACAAGGAGCCCATCACTTAGAAACGCTGGAGGGCAGAGAGATACCCCGAGCATGGAACGCAGCCAACCTAAAGAAATTCTATTTCTAGCTTTTTCTTTTTCTTAGCTCTCTTATCAAATCTTTGGAATTGTCAACTCATTTTTTATTTACTTGTGAATTAATGAAAGATGTTTGGCAGTTGCATTCTATTAAGTATTGAGAAATTTATAACTTGTACAACCTTTCCAAATAACAGGCACCTTACTCAAAGCATAAAAGCTGGGTATCACCCTCCTTAGGTATTCGTTATGAAACACGAACAACCTCCTAGCATTACCCCGACAATATATGAAGCCCTACAGGGGATCCTTAGGCAATTAGACCAAAAAAAAATTGGTCACCAGACTATGTTTGGATTAAAAAACCTGCTCGGATAGAACGTCCAGCGCCAGGTGTGTCCTCTCCATTGCCACACTTAGGCCTAAGGAAGTGTGATGACATGACCTAAAAGGTAAAGTAATGCATAACGGTATCTCATAAGCATACTGGACTGGGAGGACACTAACTCAACATTGCAACCCAACCAATCTAGTCGGCCATTAAGGGCCTAAGATAATCAAGTGAGAGATAAATGATGAACACATGCTTAGTTGGCGAGATAGCCCAAAACATGATATTATATTACTTCATCACATTTACAATAAGAATGTACAACCCATGTTTAGTCGACAAGATCGCCCAAAACATTAATATTACACTACTTTATTACATACATACAGAGAGTTACAATTGGTAAAATCCTAAAGAGGCTGAGGCCTCTGAACAAGATAGTCAGCCACTTGTGCTCTTCGACCATCGTCCGGATGAGGAGCCAGTTCCTGCTCGACCTCACTGGCGATTGGCTCTAATAACTGCCTAGGGATAGCATCGATAGGGATCCATTGGTCGTCCCTCCTGAAAGGGTTAGGCCATAAAGTTGAAGGAGAGATCTCATGTCGGTACCAGAGTACTGAGTTCCTTGGAACTTGCAGCTCCCTGAGGGCACTCAACCATCCCCTGATAAATACGAGTTCTTCAAACTCTATCAACAACATCTGCCCAACCTTGGTTGTAACCATCAACCCACACTCGTCAAGGTCCTTTCTTAAATAGATGCCTCAACCATGTCACATCCCTTTGGATCCCAACAACAATCACGTATGCTCGATGAACATCTTCACGGACCTCGTCCATCTCCCTAGATGGAATTCTTATGTTTGGACCAGCACGCAGAACAGTCGATGGGGTAGAACCTTACAAAATCGGCGGAGCATCGCTTGGTCCTGTGCCAACTCATGATGAAGAGGATCCCCTTAAAACGCGAGGCGCAATGCTCGGTGCATGCTCCCTGAGGCGCAACACTTCCCTCCTCAAAGACTCATTTTCCTATTGCAGAACTTCTCCGACTTGGTTAATCTCAATAGCATCGAGGAGCCTTGCTCTCAGTGTTCACTTCCTCTTGAACAGAAGATCCAACTTCTTCCATTTCCTGAAGCCTATCTTTCATTTTAGCAACGAGCTCTGACTGATCCATAAAACTCTTATTCCTCGATTGCAGCGATTTGCAAATTCTTATGAAGGTCTGGCGAACTTGAGCACTCACATTAGGGTCGAGCATTCTTCCCAGTTGAGAAGTGGAGGGTATATATCCATCTATATCAATCGACTACAGGCCATAAAAGAGGAGTAAAGGATAAAATAAATCAGTACACTAAGGGAAAAAGCATGTTCATTTCATTCATACATAAAGGATCAAAGTACATTGGGAATCAGAAAGGATCATTACAAACAAGTCAAAAATACAAAAGAAATCCTAAGAGCAGTCTAAATAGCAACCTCAGCTTGTTGCTTTCCCTTATCAGCAGTAGTAGGAGCTTCACCCTTAGAGGGAACAACTACTATTCCCTAAGCAGGAAGAGCACCAGCAGGAACAGTCTGTGAGGTAGGAGAAACACTTTCAATGATTGGGGCAGGGGCTTCATCTACAATAGGCTTTGGGCCTGGATCATGCTCGTAAAACAAGGGTGAGTCAGTATCCACACCAACAGCTAGAAGAGCCTTGTTCCAGCCCTTCTTGAAGTTCAGTCGGCTGATGTAGCCAATTTGAACATCGGCATTTTCATACGTCGCGGCCCAACTATGATTGTAAGAACTCTCCTTCGGAGCAGCTGCCTCAGACTCTTTATCCTTCAACTTCTCCATTAGCACCTTATTCTCCTCCGCCACTGCTAGCTTGCTCGAGCAGATTAAATCATAGGCCTGCTGTAGCTTGTTCAGACCCTTGACCGCTGCCTCCCTCGCCCGATTAGCTTTAACAAGGGGAATATCAGAGGACATCTGAGAAGTGTCAGCAGTCTTCAGACTGGCCTCGAGCTCGATGCTCTTCCCCTTCAAAGCAGCGTTCTACTTCTCAAACTTAGCATTCTTATTCACTAGCTCGTCGCGAGAGCGATAGAGCACGACGAAGTCAGTCACAAACTGCAAGTAAAAAGGAAGAATTATAAGAAAGCAGAAAATAGATTTTTACAAGTGTTAAAGAAAAAAAATAGACTTACCAAGACTAGCCTCTGGCTCGCTTGCAAAGCTAGTTGGTCAGTCGCCATCGCCCTTTGGCGATCAGCAGGAAAAACTGCTCTCTTGAGTAGCGCAGGAGCCAGTTGGGGAGAGATGGCAATCGAGGCCTCCTCTGGCAGCGCGGTTATGGGCACTAGAGCTTGCCCAACCTTCATCCTCACTTCCACTCTTCTCCTCTCCTCCTCTCTCTCCTTCTCCTTCTCTGTCCTTTTCCTCTTCTTCACCTTCTTTTTCTCCTCAGTCTTCTTCCTATCCTCTTATCTCTCTCTCTCTCTCTCTCTCTCTCTCTCTCTCAACTGCTCTTTTTCTTCTTTTCTCTTCTTCTCATGCTCATGAGTAGCAGATTGAGAACCGTTAGCAATAGCCCCACTGCTAGATTTTTGCTTCTTCGACCAATGAGCGAGAAGCACATCGTCCTCGTCATCATCGTCACGGATCAGATTCCTCCTAGGGGGAACCATTTCCTCACTAGAACTACTGGATAAACTTGAAAACTCTTGAGCCTGAGAGACCTCTTCTGAACTAGAAGAACTTTCACTACTAGGGCTTGCCTCAACAGAACCACCTTCAGCACCTCCTCTAATATCACTTTGAGAACTGATTTCTTTCTCGTCCAACTGGATGGCGTCAACGACAACTTCTTCAGTAATATCTAGGACCTGAATGCTATCTACAGGCCGCGCAATAAAACTGGACCCGATGTTCTTATACTTCAGGAGAAAAGTGGCTGACCGAGGATGTTCACCTTCTGCCAAAGGCTCTCTGATGTTTCAAGCCTTGATCAGCTCAGCAGCTCGAACTTTACTAAGAGCAGGTTCCAAATTCTTTGTCCTCATTGAAAAGAAGAGAGAAGAATATCAGAGAAAGCATATATTAACAAGAAGATCAAAAAAGAAGAGCGAAGATTACCTATGTACTCTTCCCCATAAAAGGAAATAATGAATCTATCACACCTCGCCCCCTCAATCTAGGGGGAGAGCTGCCAATTCCTAGCAAGAAAGCCCTCTTACCAGTAGTCCTTATAGGAATCAGGTAAATTTACTACCAATACCCTATCAGGACTCCTGTCCTTAAGGTAGAGAAAACCAGAGCTAGTTCGAGAGAAGGAATAAGAAAAACAAATTTCAGCAAGCCCTAATTTAGTGCTATAAAGTTGATTTATCCTATGGACACCATTGACTATCTTCCATACGTTGGGTGAGCACTGTGCAAGGACGATGTTGAAATAACCAAAGAAATGCAGAAACAAATTATTTGGAGGAAAATTAAGACCTCCTTGGGAAAGCAACAGAACATGAATCCAATGAGCGTCCTCTATCTCTATAAGATTCTTAGGGACAGAGACGCATTCAATCTCTACCCATGCAGGGATATTGTAAAACTTCCTAAACTCAGGCACTGATCTATTACCTATCTTCATCATGTGTAAACCCTAAATGTGTAAACCCTAAATTACAAATTCGAAGAAAACTTAATAGAGAAAGCACAAAGAGAGAGAAAAGGGGACTTACGAGATGAAAGTTTGGCTTGGACAACGCGAGATCACAAACCCAGACAATGAGGGAGATTAAAAAAAAGAAAATGAAGACCTGGAGAGGAGGGCACGACGGCTAAAACTTGCAGAAGATGAGGAAATGCTAAGAAGCTTGAAACGACAATATAGAAATTCCACTCCAAATGACCCCTTAAACATTCTCAATCATGATGCACGAAACACGAAGCAGGCTGTAGCCAAAATCAAAGTAAAAAGCTCCAACATTGGAAAGAGTTACACAATTTACAAAAGATCCATTATGACAAATCATTTAAATTTATTGAGCCCAAATTGTGGCCCAACAACTTTAAGGGCAATTGTGGGTACCCGGATTTGTCATTATGGGACCAGACGAGTAGCTTAATAAAAACAGCCCAAAGTCCGGGCCCCTCGCACCTCAACTAAATTCAGTTATGACTTAGTCCTCTCCTGAAATCTCGTAGGGAGATATTCCAGGAGAGAAAGATGGATGTGGGGGAGTCAAACACCTCCACTCCCCGAAGATAAACATGTATATAAAAAACCCTAAGCCTGGGGCAAAAGGCACGCACTGTATTCTTTGTAAAACGCTCCCCGGACTATATAGAAATAATACTGACTGCACTACCATGGACGTAGGCATTCTTGCTTAACCTCGTACATACTGTGTTGTGTGATTGGCATTTTATCTTCTTTATTTCCTCTGGTGATTGCGCTTTTCTTATTTATTTGTGTTGAATATAATTGCCACCACACGTAGTAATAATGCTCAGCTTCGAAGACAACCAAGAAGACTTCTCATGAAGAGAGCTCAATAAATCCATCCAATCAGATCGTTGACAGACCCCAGTTATCAACTCCGTAGAAGGAAAGAACTCGCTATCTTGAGCAAATGAAAAAAAAATGTTCAAGATGGGATGTTTAATTGAAGGTAGCTTAAAAAAGAGCCTCTGAAAAAGTAGAGGCTTATACGAAATTACTTGTATTTTAGGCCAAACACACCAATTCACTTTTTACTAAATTTTATCTTGATTTAATTTAAAGTGAAAATGTAATATTAATTGAAGCCAAATTCCAAACCAACCAACAAGAAGATAAATTAGAGAAAAATCCCTTTCGGACAAAACCTTTAATTTAGCACTATTAAAAATTTGACAGACACGTAATGACTTACAAACTACTTAGAGATCCACTAATTAGAGTTCCATTATGTATAACTCATAAGGGTCTTCAAATCTTCACTAAAAAATGATGCAGTCTAACATCGTCCACAATAAATAACTCTTGCCTCAGTATCCACCGATCAACCACAAGAATCTAATTTCCTTTCATCTTCAGCAGTAGAGCCTCGACCCCGTAAATTAGCAGTAGAGAAAATCTTTATAAGGGTTTTAGAACTTTGAATGCATTCTTCTTCATTTGAAAAAGTGATCTTCAAAGATCCAAGGCGTTTGAATAAAAATTGGTAGAGTTTGATCACAAAAAGAACTGTAGAAAGGTTTGGAGAAAAGTCTAATCTCGCATCTCCATTTATAGATAACGTTATTGCAAAGAGATTGGGATTAAAGATTAGAAAATATTTTCTTTAAAAAAATAAAAAAAGCATACTCGTTCGAGCGAACTGCCACCTCATTTGAACGATGTAACCTATCTCATTCGAATGACTTCTAACAAAACTTCAAACGACATTCCAGAACAAATCTAAAAGGCATTGTTACAAAATTGATTCGAATGTAGGAACCTCATTATAATGACCTTACACAACTCGTTCGAACGACTTATCAATATCGTTCTAACAAGTTAGGGAGTTTTCAAAAAAAATTTAAAAATCATTTCAAAAATATTTTGAAAACTTTTAAATGCAAGCTTTAAAAAAAAACTGGAAATTTAAAGCTTTGCCAAATCATCTCATAACTCTTCTCGTGTAAAGTTTTGGCGAACGATCTACAATCTTGAAAATGCCACCACATTTATCCTTTTCAAAGACTTGAGAACAATCATGAAGTTGTATTGGGGTATAACGGGATAAGCTACATAAAAATAAAATGGCAAATTATAAATCTTGCTCTTACAAATCTCCCCCTTTGGATATTTCGGTATAAAGCATAAATCGAAGCCAAATTGATCCCTAAGACTAATACAACTATTTCCCTCCCAAACGAAGAAATGGAAATGCAAAAATGTACAAGTCTTCAATGAATAGTCTTCATGTTGTGTGGTTTATGAAATTATCATCAAAACGGAATGACCTTCACACTTGAGACAAAAGAAATACCATGACACGTACAAGTTTAAAAAATATAACTCCTCCTCAATTTGTCTCCCCCTTTTTTCGTACAAGTTTAAATACTAGCATTATGAAAATCCAAAAGAAATAATCATCATAAAGATAATCAATAAAGAACATGCGATGAAATTATGAAGAAGCATATCATTTATTTTTTAAAAAATTTGAAATTTTTTAAAGCATAAAAACAAGTATATGTATAAAATACATCACACCATGGAATAATATGTAAATATCCGAATCGTGGAAGCATAATATAATTGTATGAACATTTTTCATAGGCAAATCAATATAGGTACTGATAACGTAGGTGCACGAAGTCAACGAGATACTTCTGAAGAAATAACTCAATTTCAACGTTAGGTGTAAGAGTGTTGAACAAAATGAAATTGACTTGACTTGTGCAACATGCCATGAAGTTAAGATAGTCCGTTATGTAAACCCATTAATCTTCTACTTTATAACACCCTCAAAATATCACATATTTAAGAATTCACTCCCAAATTTTTAAAGAGATCTTAATGCTCATATGTAGTGAAGCATCAATGAAATAAAATGGTCTTGGGACTTTCATTTTTGTGTGCCATTAATCTTTTAGGATCTTTTGTAAATGGTGGCTATTAATGCAAAGAGAATTTTGCTCTTTCTTAGCCCCTTGCATTGTACTATAATAATTTTTTTGGGAACGAAATCCGGGCAATAGTTCTTACAAGCACAACTTATCTATAGTACATTTGGTTCATTATTAAACAGTATTGAGATGAGAACACCGTCTTTGACATATGACAAGCAAGTACAATGTTCATTAAGTCCGTGTATGTGTTCAATAAAGGTGATAAAAATTCTAGTATGAAGAAAGTAATCATCAATGAACAACGAAATTCTAGCCATGCATTGTTAAGCATACTAAAGAAACAAAGTCATATCTTAAAACACTATGAAAAAGTCACATGAATGGATGGAATGTAGGAGTGATTCGAATATCTTAAATACACATCCATATATGGTGAAAAAATAAAATGCAAAACTCTTTTTGTCTTTTTAAAATTTTTTATCAATAATAAATTTTAGAAATAAACTTTTTCTTAAAAACTGTAAAATCCTTTTGCATTTTCATGATTTTTCAAACTAAAAGTATATATGCACATAGAAATACAATCTAAATACAATCTATAAATGAGGATAGATGATATGAACATGATAATCACCCTACACATAGAAATACAATCTTGAAATAGGGATAGAGGATATGAACATGATAATCACCCTACATATAAAGTAACCGAAATCATTCAACATAACAAATATCCAAAGACTTTCTAAAATTCTCGAATCTAAGTGTATCTAAAGTTTTCACAAAAATATCAGCTAATTGAACTTTGGTGCTCATAATGCTCAAGGACACGACCATCTCCTCAATGAGACCACAAATGAAATGCTCACTTATCCAGTGTGCTTCGTTCCAGAATGTTTAATTGAATTACGAGATATATGAGTTACACTCGTATTATCACAAAAAATAGTCACTGTACCTTAAGAAGTTCCATAATCTTCCAACATTTTCTTTATCCATAAGAGTTGCATGCAACGATTCCCGATGGTTATATACTCAGCCTCTATTGTGGACAAAGATATGGAGTTTTACTTTTTGATCAACCAAGAGACAAGAGCACTTCCAAAGTAAAAACATCCACTTGAGGTGCTCCTTCAACCATCGACATCCCCGACCCAATCGACATCCGAATAGGCGGACAGCCGGTCATCGGTATCAAAGGAATAAAAAATACCATAGAAAAGTGTACCACTCACGTACTTGATGATACATTTAAGTACAAGTAAGTGAGACTCTTTTGGATATGATTGGTAATGCACACAAACTCCAATGCTAAAGGAAATGTCGGGATGCCTAGAGATCAAGTTGAGAAGACTACCTATCATGATCCTATAAAGGGTTTACTCTATGTCCTTTCCTAAAGTGTCTTTGCTCATCTTAGTCGATGTACTCATAGTGCATGAGTGCTTAGTGGAGTTTACACCAAACTTCTTCATTAGGGACCAAACATATTTGGATTGAGATATGAGTATCCCATCCTCAAGTTGACGCACTTGGAGACCTAAGAAGAACCTAATGTTACCAACCATGCTCATCTAAAACTCCCTCTTCATATCCTCCTCAAACGTGTGAGCATGTTGGGAACATGTGGATCTAAATACTATATCGTCCACATAGACTTGGGCAACCAATATATCACCACTCTCTCTCTCCTTACAAACAAAGTATTATCCACTTCTTTTTTCTTAAAACCACGAGCTAAGAGATACGAAGTGAGTCTTTCATATCGAGCATGGGGCGCTTATTTTAAACCATATAAGGGATCCTTCAGATAAGAGATATGTCCCGGGTGCTTTAGGTCTTTGAACCCCTTTGGTTATTCCACATACACATCCTATTATCGAATGCCATTAAGGAAGGCACTCTTGACATCCATTTTGTATAACTTGAAGTGTAGATGACATGCTATGGTGAATACTAAGTGTATAAACTCAAGCCTAGAAACATGAGCAATTATCTCATCAAAGTTGTGAGGCCTTAAGAGACTAACCTAGCCTTGTTATGAATTATGGTACTATTCTCATACATCTTATTGTAAATTCACTTGGTACCGTTGGTATCCCTAGGTCGGGGAACTAACTCCTAGGCATCGTTCTTGCAAAATTAAAGAAACTCATCTTGCATAGTGTATATCTAATGCTTGCCCTTGAGTGCTTCTTTCACATTCTTGGGCACAACTAAGGAAGTGTAGTAAAATCATCTAAGCACATTATCAAGTTAAACGTGAGTCTTGAAACCAAGTGTGGGGTCCATCGAGGTAGCATGAGGAATAATGGGATCATTACTGGGATGGAATGTTCTCAAACTCAAAATTCGGGCCAACAAACGTTGGTGGCTTGTCATCTCTAACCTTGATGTTTATTGACTCCATAACATTTGAGCTTGCAAGGTTAAACACCAATAATACCTACTAGATGATGAATATCCCAAAAATATCTCCTCATCGCTTCAGGATTCAAACTTTCTTAGGTGATATCTATCTCACAAAATGTAACAACGACTTCTAAAGACTCGAAAATACGATAGGTTAGGTTTCTTCCCTATCCACAACTCATATGGAGTGTATGACGTGTGTGGATGAAGATATACTCTATTCATTGTATGGCATGCGATATTAACTGTCTCTGCCCAAAAACATTTAGGCACATTTCTATCAATAATTATGGATCTAGCCATCTATTGAATCATACGGTTAGTTTTTTCAACAATCCCATTTTATTGAGGAGAACGAACGATCAAAAACTCGTGTTTAATGCCCACTCCATCACAATAGCTATCCACATTAACTTATTTAAATTCAGTGCCATTGTCACCACGAATCTGAGTAATGGTGACATCGTATTGGTTTTATAGGATACGACACTTGGCTAATAGTAACTCAACCACATCAAACTTTTCTCTGAGAAACCCCATATTAGAGTATCTTTAAAAGTCAACGACCATCATGAAAATGTATCTCTTACCACCTATGCTCTCCGTTCGGGTAAAACCCATAAGATTCATATATATCAACTCTAACACACGATAGGTGGTAATTGTATTCAACTTTTGATGGGGACTTCGAATTTGTTTTTCTTATGGTTAAGGTCCACAAATCGAGGAAGTTAGCTTTCCAAGTGATGGTAAGCCACAAACTATGCCTTTCTTCACTAATTTCTCAAGATGTCCAAAATTCACATGACCTAGTTATTGATTCCAAAGGTCTATAGAGGAGACCCTGACATTATTGCACACAAAGGAGGACTTGGTAATGATCTCATAACGGTTATTGCCATTCTTCACTCCTTGTAATAACAGTTCATCGGATTGATCATATAAGTTACACTTGGATTGGTCGCAAAGTTAATTTATGTTATTTAAGTTCACTTGCAACCCTTATACTTACAACACATTTCCTAGCTTGGGAAATTCGAGTATCTCAATACAACCACGTTAAAAAATGCTAGGCCTACTCCTATCTGCAAAGGTAACTTTGCCTTCCTTGCGATTCACAAGGTCGGTAAAGTGCGACTTATCACCGGTCATGTGCCTAAAGCACCCAAAATTAAAATACCATTGGTAAGTATATTGAACCTTGAAAGCAATGTGAACAACAAGGGATTTATTGTCTTGATTAGGTACCCAAGTGGAGGCAACCTTTTGTTTGTGTTTATCGTTGTTGGCTCTAGTCATAGCATTAGAAGTGTTCTCAGGTGGCATAGACATTCTTTAAAAAAATTTCCATTAAGCTTTGAGAAATGGTGCCTAAAAACTCGAATTTCTCTCTAAGAATAACAAAGTTGCTATATCGGTGCTCGAGAGTATGTGTACATGTAGTTCTTCCTAACTTGTAGAAAAATTACCTAAGGTGACCTCTCCTTTTTTAATAAGTGCAAACATAGACTTGTTTGGGTCTACATTGGTTCATTCAATTTGGTTGAAATTTCTTTTGTTATTTAGGTCGAGGTCCATAAGGATCTAACAAAAACTTAGGAATTGCATTTGGTGCGGCATGGAAATTTGATGCACCGTCCTAACCTATTCCTTTCCTCTTCCTAAAACTTATAGTGGGACCGAGGAAAATCTTTCCTAACTTCTTCGATGTATGCTCTATAGTAACCTTGACCTCATGGACACGTTTGAGATCTTTCTCTAGTTGGGATACAAGGGCTTCAAGTTTTTCACGAGTCTCCAATGAATCTTAAAGTTCTCTCATAATAATAGTAACTTTATTAGTTAAGTCACCATTTTCCCTCTTCACTAAAACGACTCTATCACCCTAAGAAACTCTCACCAAGGACTGACTCTCTCTTGATTTTTTAACTCTCTCTCTCTAGACATAACACTCTAAGTGCCAAATTTTTATTTTTCTTTCTTCGTTTAAGGACTTGGTGTAAAACTCGACGTAGGCTCGACAAAGGCCACTTTGTCCCAACTCAAATCATAATCTTCCTCACTCTCTACGAAATAACTGACACATTATCGAGGTCATTATGTTTAGCAACTTCCTCATCGATGTGAGGTGTACTGGATGTACTAACATAACTGGCCATGAACGCGGTGAAGTTACTTTCATGTAGTGATTCGTCCCAAGAATCCACCAACTCAACATCGCTAAGAGTGGTATTATAGGCGGCTTTGCCTTTGCCTCTCTTTGTATCCTCATACCACACTTTTGAGCTTTATGACCCTTACCTTAGAACTCATAGCATCTCTCCCCATCTTTCTTATGGTACTCTTATCTCGATTGTTTGAAATTTTTCTTGCCCGATTTAAAATATTTATTTTCTCAAAATTTATTTTCTTTGGAAGAGTTTTCTTTTCTTAGCCTGAGATTTTTTTTAAAACTTTTTTGCAAAAAAGGTCAAGATTATTGAGGTCAAAATCAAATTCGGAGTCAGAATAGACCTCCTATTTCTTTTAAGATTGAGCTTTCAAAACAATCCCTTTTTATTTCAGCTTTTGAATTTTAGGGAGCATATCGATTTCATAAGTTTGAAGGTCTCCTCCATGTTCTTCTAATCTAAGCGTATCTAAAATTTCCAACAAATTAAGCATCGTATCTTTAGGGATCCAACGAGATGGCAGGGATCTCAACTTTTTTTCACAACTTAACTAAATTAAAACTAGAATTGACTATATCAGACAATCTAGTATGAAATTCATCAAAAGTCTTAGATTCTAGCATAGTGATAGTTTCAAGATGTGTGGTGAGATTTTGTATCTTTGAAGATTTCACAGAATTGGTACCCTCGTGAGTGAGCTGGAGGGTGTTCCAAGCTTCCTTAGACGTGGTGCACGTCATGATATAGAGGAACTCGCCATGGGTGATGGCTCCAGAAATTACACTTAAGACACGAGAGTTAAAATTACTCCATTTAACATCACCCTCTGTCCAAGCAGTGATAGGTTTAAGACTTTCGACATTGTCGTTAGTCACAGTGGGTAGTGTCCACCCTTTTTCATAAATAAGCCAGACACTCTCGTCAATCGTCTTAAATGACGAGCTCATTCGATCTTTCCAATATTCATAATTTAACCCATAAAAAAATAAGTACCCTATTATATAAATTACCCATATAATCCCAAATTTAAAGATCACACCGTAAATTAGTGTAATCGGCTTAAATACCAATTTGAGAAAGAATGGGCTTATATGGAATTACTTGTATTTTAGGTCAAACACATAAATTAACTTTTTATTAAATTTTATATTGACTTAATTTAAAGCGAACATGCAATATTAATTGAAGCCATATTCTAAACCATACAATAAGAAGAAGAAATAGAAAAAAAATTCCTTTCAGGCAAAACCTTAAATTTAGCACTATTAAAGAATTTAATAGACACGTATTGACTTACAAAGTACTTAGATATCCACTAAGTATAATGCACAAGGGTATTCAAATCTTCAATAGAAAATGATGCAATCCAGCACCGCCCACAGCAAACAACTCTTTCCTCGATATCCATTGATGAGCCTCAGAAATCTCAATTCCTTTGTTCTTTAGACAATTCCTTTATTCTTCAAAATTAGAGCCTCGACTGTATAAATTAGTAGTAGAGAAAATCTTTATAAGGGTTTTAGAACTTTGAATGTGTTCTTATTGATTTGGAAAAGTGATATTCAATGATCCGAGGGGTTTGAACGAAAAATTGGTAGAGTTTGGTCACAAAAAGAACTATAAAAAGTCTTGGAGAAAAGTCTAATCCCGCATCTCTATTTATAGGGAAAGTTATTGCAAAGAGATAGGGATTAAAGAGTTGAAAATATATATTTTAAAAAATAAAAAATTGCGTACTCGTTCAAACGAACTGCCACCTCTGTAATACGATGTACACCCTATCTCGTTCGAACGTATTCGAACGAAACTTCGAATGACATTCTAGATCGAACCAAAAAGGCATCGTTCCAAATCTCATTTGAACATGGGTACTTAGTTATAAAGACACTACACAACTCGTTCGAATGGCATATCAATCTAGTTCCAACGAGTTAGTGAGTTTTTCAAAAAATCTTTAAAAATATTTTGAAAACTTTTAAATAAAAACTCTTTACAAAACAACCCCTAGAAATTTAAATCTTTACCAAATAACTTTATAACTCTTCTCGAGTAAAGTTATGATGAACGACCTACAATCTTGTAAATATCACCAATGTTAATTATCTTTGAAGACTTAATAACGATTATGAAGGTGAAGTAGGGTGTAACAAAATAAGTCAAATAAAAATAAAATGTGAATTATAAATCTTAACCTTATAGCCTTCAGTTTGGCATCTGTTCATATATGACTCTTCATGTGACAACGATAGCGGAGTAGGCCACTATTAATCATAACATCTGATGGGGCTGATGTGGAGTTTGCCCTTAGGTTCCACTTTGAAGCCTCCAATAATGAGGAAGAGTATGAAGGTTTCACAGCAGGCCTTGGGTTGGCATCGTCACTAGGCGCCGAACAACTATCAGCACATAATGAATCTCAGCTCATAGTAAATCAAGTCCTCAAATTTTATAAGGCATTATAAGAGTCATTAAAGAAGTAAGTGTTAAAGGTGAAAGCATTGTTCTCAAAGTTTTCAGCTGTATAAGTGGTCATAATACCAAAGGTTGAAAACACACGTACATACTCACTTTCTTGTTTGACATCTGCATAACAAAGCTGAGAAGAACAATACTTATGGAAGTCTTGATGCATCGCAGTACAAATGAAGAATGCCTTTTTTATGATGGAGTTAGACATGGAACCATCCTGGATGGATCCCATCCGAATATATTTGCAGACCGACGTAGTTTCGGTAGATCCAAAGGAGGTAAGAAGAATTAGATATAAAGCGACAAGGTACATATTGTAAGGGGGAATCCTATTTTGACGAGGATTTATTATGTCACTAATTAGGCACATCCATCCTACTAATTTTAATGACTTGAAAAAGGAAGTGCACGAGGACTCTTGTGGGACCCATTTAATGGGCAGATCATTGGTAAAACAAGTGGCCACTCAAGGGTACTACCAGTCCACTATGAAAGCAGATTGCCCAAGCTATGAGAGAAAGTGCTATAAGTTCCAAATGTGTGTTATGATTCATAAAATTCCTGGTTGGGAATCTACCAAAGACAAAGGAAAGTTTCAGATATTTGGTCATAACAGTGGATTACTTCACCAAGTGGTTGGAGGCCGAGTCCCTAGTTGAGATGCCGCATGAAAAAATTCTTCCATTTTACATGGAGGAATATTATTTTCCATTACGGGATGATATAAGCCTTCATCACGGATCACGATACTCAGTTCGACAATAAAGATTTAAAGGATTATTGTACACGTTTGAAGATCCAAAAATTGTACTTAGCACATGGTCACCCACAGTCTAACGGGAAGATAAAGGTGATGAAAAAAACTCTATTGAACATAATAAAAAAAGTATAGATGACACCAAGGAAAACTATATCAATGAGTTACAGAGTGTACTTTGGGATATAGGGTGACACAAAGAACGACAATGGGCGAGATTCCATTCATCTTGTCCTTTGGTACTAAAACGGTAGTCTCAGCTCAGATTATCTTACCTATCCATATGGTACTCAATATTAACTCACCAAGGGGATATTTGATGAGAAGACTCGATATGGATCTTGTAAAAGAAGTAAGGGAGAGCGCGACACTACGGGTGGCAGTTGACCATCAAAAGAATAATTGGTTTTACAATAAAAAAGTAATTCGAGCACTTTAAAGGAAGGAGACTACATTCTCAAGATGGTAATTTAGAAAGGGAACAAATTGGAACCCAACTGGCAAGGCATGTACAGAGTAGCTACTGTCGTATGATATGGAACTTATATAATTGAGATTTTAAAAGGCGATCAATTTAAGAACTTATACAACACGGATCACTTGAGGAAATATTACTAGTGATATGAGCATATTAAAAATCGAAAGGCCAAAACACAATCTAATTGGTTTTTGTTTCCTTGTAATACGTCTTTAAGTATGAATGAGAATTAGAATTTTTCCCTCTTCATATGTTTTCATTTCATGAGTTTCTATATTATCCAATGTATGTTTAATTGGTATAAGAGATGTGAAAGAAGCCTAAGCCAAAGACATCTCAGAGTCGAGCACATCAATACACACCATAAAAACCACACTTCACGTATAACTTCATATTTGGAAAAATCACGATTAGGAAGTTTTATCCAAATTCAAAAAATCGATTGCAGTCATATGGATAACAAGATCCGACCATAAGTGACTTATGAAAGGATAAATTCTAATACATTTGGCTAGCTACGTTAACCAATGTTGACACATGATTAGGATGACAAGATCCATCCGTACGATTAGTAAGTTGACATAAGCATTGGTAGATCTTAAGTCAGGATAACTTAGGTTCGTCTAAAATTTGTAGCTAATTAGGCAAATTAGGTCAATAAGATCTGACCACACAATCATAAGTCTAAACTACTACAAGGCCTACCCCAACACTAAGTAGCTAGTATGTTGACATGGCAGGTGGATAAGATCCCACTATGAGTCCATAGGACTAGAACTAACTTTAAGGTCAATGAGATTCTACCACATTTACTTGTCAAAAATATTTTTACAAAAAACATTTAACTATAAGTGGTGGCTAAAAATTTAGCCTAGCATAATAATTAGTAGAAAGTCAAAATTTATATACATGCATGCAGATAAGAAATTGAATCATATTTGATTTTAATGATAAAAATAAGCAGAGTTCTAAATATTCATTACAAAATAGGGAAAGAGGAATACAAAATCTCCATAAAGTCACAAATTCAGAGGTGCTAGGATAGGGGAACATTCTCAATTCTAGGGGTAATGTCAAGAGTCTTGTCAGTCTCTGGATTAACTGAGGGAACAGTGGCAACGAGTGCATCAACAATGTCAGTGTTCAAAGCTACTTCTTAAGTATCAGGAAAAATAGCCTCCGCATCAATAGTCTGGTCGATTCCACCGATCTCTTCATCTTTAGTAGTTGAATCATCAACATCCATTAATTGCTTAGCGTCTAAGGCCGTGGCTTCCTCATCATCACCCTCCCTTTGGTTTATAACATCTATGATATCGGGGTAATGTTTCGTAACTGTCTTCTTAAGTTCCTCGTAACCATTAAGAAATAAGTTTATGGTCTCTATATTGTAGTTAGTAGATGATTTTAATTTGTTCACACCATTATGCTTAGCTTTAACCAGAGATTTATTAGTTTTAACAAGTTCCTAGATCACCATAACAAGGTCTAGGTTGCTGTGTCAAGTTCCTATTAGATGCAATCATCTCTTCATTGGACTTTTTGAGGGCCTCCTCAAAACTTTAAAACTTGATGGCATCAGTATTGTCTTGATCCTTCACCTTTTAGATTTAACCTTCTGCCTTGCTAAGGGATATCATTTTCACGACCCACTAGTAATCCATCCCTCGGAGCTCACTATAGGTCTTTCGCATTTCATCGGCACACCATTTTAACTCATCCTTTAGCTGAGTGTTTTACTGGGTGAGTGTAGTGATGGTATCTCTATTATACTCAAAGGTCTCATGATTGGTCACGGCTTTCTCTTTTAGGATAGTGGCAGCTCTGGTACCCTAAAAGAAAAATATAAAGAGATCAACAAGTAATAAACAACTTGGCCAAAATATATGAGCATAATTTAGCATACTTATAACCAAAAAATGATGTTGAACCGCTTCCATAAGGCATCGGGGTCATAACCTCTCAAAAATTCAAAATCCTTGCCATGCCCATGATAACCGAGCAAATCAGTAGCATTATTCATATGGAGGAAAATGGAATAATGATCATTTTTTAGATCCTCAGTCATGATGGGATTATTATGAATAAACTTTAAGTTTTCATCCTGTTTATAAAAGGAGACCAATCCCTGACCATGAATGAGCCGATGATAAGGTCATCCTTCGATTCAATACTTTCGATAGTAGACCCAACTAGACTAGACTCATCCACTAGTGGGACCTCAAGGGTCCTCTTATCACTAACATCGATGGGACCAGAAGACATTGGATGCTTCCCTTTTGATTTTCCCCAGGTAGAAACTTCATCCTCGGCCTTTATCCAAGCACTGATCTCATCTTGTTTCCCGTTCTCTGTATCAATCCTCTTTTGGCACCATCTCTCTTCTTGGCCTTGACCTCTGCATCAACTTTGTTCTTTTGTTCTTTCTCTATCCTTTTATGATGAGCAATATCCATAGTAATATGAATAATTATCATATGTGCCATCCCGATAGAGGGTTCAACACTAAAGTTAGAGGTAGTAGGTGTACAAGCTTTTTAAGAGTTCAATAGTTAATTGTACCATAATGTATAACAAAAAGACAACCTAATATAGTAAAATCTTGTCACCTGCTTCAACTTTGGCTTCAACACCCTGGTCGGCTTCAACAGGGCCTTCCCCTACCAAAAGAACTAATGTATCAAAAGGGGGAACACCACCAGGGAAGTGTTATACCCAACACATATACACTTAGTCATTAGAAGACATCTTGAAACTTTGGAGGATTGGGCACATAAATAGCCTCGACCAATTCTCGCAGAGCAGAAGGCGATACATAAGCTTTCATTACTGAAAACGTTTAATAAGGATGTCAACACAAAATCAGTTAAAATGAAATGAGAAGGCAAATGAAGAAAAAATGTTTACCAGATTTGTTCGGCACACACTAATCGCGTAAAACCTACAAGACCTATTCAGCTCATGGGATCTGAAATCCCACTCACCCTTCATAAACAAAAATTACTTTTTCCATCTATGGTTGCTCATCTTAACAACCTTTACCATTATCATATGGGCTTCCTGGGTGCAAAGTAGTAATACCTAAGAGATTTGGCATTGTCCTTTATTCCATGAACAAACCTAAATATATCCCGTGTAAGCACAAAACTAGTTTGGTATTGCTAAAACATCATTGATCTAAGAATTTCCCTATAGGCATTAGGGGGAAGTTAGATGGGAGAAACACCATAACCCTTCAAAATGGACCTTATAACTGGGTGCAAGGTTAGATGGAGCCCAACTTGGAGTGCCCACAAGGGGAGGAAAATCTCATGTGCATTAGGACGATTATACACCCTCTCATCACAATCAATCAACCTAGTCATAATAATAATGGGAATGCTATACTTCTCCCTTAGATCATACAACATATCCTCAATTAGATTTGAAAGCATGCCATCTAGAATAAGTGTTTGAAGGGTCATAAGAGTTAGTGGAACTCCCATAAGTGCTCTCTTCTCCAAAGTATTCCTCAATAGGAGAGATAGAAGTCACACATCTATCAAACATGATTATTCCAGTCGAATCTTCTAAGTCAACAATATATATGTTTAATACCGTGTTCACAAAATTTCCAGCACCAGGTATTGTTCAGCCTCGTTAACTATTTTTGGTCCCACAAACTCAGGACCGTGAAATTCCATGTTTGGGGCTAGGGTGCAGAACTACCAGAAGAGGCTATCATGGGAGTATACCTAAGGTGAATATGCTCGTCCTCAGGTATAACAAATTGGAGAGGCTTTGGAAACCTTTTAGTGATGATGCAAGATAATATTGCTCAAATTCAGTAAAATACTGTAACCACCTCTGAAAATAAGGCCTATAACTCATCAAGGAATGGAATAAGGATGTAAGAAGGATCCTATTTTGGGTAAACAAATACTTGGGGGATGTTTGGTTTTAAAAATCAAGGGTTTGGGAATTATGAAACCTTGGGAACACGTAAAAGCTGAAAAAGACCTAAAAATGGAAAACCCTAGGCTAACTAGCTCAATGGCCACCTAAAAATGCATGATTCTCCAAATAGAGGGTAAATATACTAACAACAGCAACAAATCAATGCCAAGAAGGGAAGAAATTATAGAAAAAAACTCAAACCAAAACCCTAATAGAGAAATGACGTATTCAAAACTTTAAAAAGGATAAAAAGGATTGAATAATGATCAAACTTTGCCAACAGATGGAGGAAAATTAAAAGAACTCTCCTTAAAAGAGCTCCTAATTAAAGGATCAGTAAAAAATGGCAGAAGAAAGGAGGAGTTTTATCGAAGAAGAAGGGATTTCGGAACGAAGGGAACTTTCTCTCTCTTAAAATAATCGTTTGGAGGAAAATGAAGTTAAAAAGTTTAAAATAATTTAAAAATCAGATTTTATAACTTTTAAGTGGCAATTATTACCTTTATTAATACATAGAATGATATCATAGATGGGAAAGTAGACTGATGTGGCATAGATTGACACACGCTACCCCAGGCACGCAAATCATAATTATGCCAAATGCCACTCCCAGTGCTATACACGTGTCAAGTTCAATTTCAAGCAAAAAATTTCACAAGTCAATCTGCTCGGCATGTGCCGAGAAGATTTAAAGACAACCAGACTTACGAAGGCCGATAATTTTCCACCGATTAAAATTTCACTTACTCAATCTGCACAGCATATACCAAAAAAATATAATACTTTAAAGAATTCCCTCTTTACCATCGTGAGCAAGGTCTTGAGGGTTTTTATTGTTCCATGAATATGGTGGTACCCAAGAACCAACTGGCTTACCTTTGAAAGGAGGCCTCTCAACTAACCATCTAGTCGTCCAGTGCAATTGTGGTCGGCCTCAGTGTTACAGGAGGTCGATTTAACCTACTAGCTCACATCAGTTCACATTTTTACATTAACACCGTCAAAGAGAGAATGTACTACGTAATAGGATGATTTCATAAATAGTCACATTACACACGTATGTGGGAGATATGAAAATATCATCCTCCATGTGCATGTAACAAACTTATGATTATCCTCCCCTATTGCATGTAAAAGGTGTACCTGCCTAACCTATAAAGGCATGACATTTAGCATTCTACATTCTCTCTCCTCTAACAACCTATATATAACAGGATATCCCTCGTTATAAAGGGATCGAGATATATTTCACATACCATTGTGTTTTTCATTTTTAGAGTGAGCATGAGAGGTTTTAACTACTATTCATAAATGCATTTTTCCCATTAGATTCTATACAATCAACACTACACATGTGGATGTCGGCACCTCTTTGGGACGAACCATGTAAACCTAGTTTCCATCTCTTTCTCTCATCTCTCTTTATTGTTTGCTCTAGATTAGCATTTCTACGATTTATATCTCTTTATCTGTTATATTTTATAATTAGTGTACTCTCACTAAGCCCCATTTAATATATTAGTTTTAGGGAATAACCCTCCCTCTTGTAGTTTAATTAAAAATGTACAGTACCATAGCATTTGAAATATCCTTTTAAACACGATCTCCTTTCCTAACCATTGTTATTAAGTTAATTTATCAACACACCAACCCGAATTCGGGTAACCTGATGGACCAATGCCTCAGCCATCGCTAAATTACTGTATAGGGTTCCATTGTTACTCATACTCAACACTCGCACAAATGATTATCCTTATTAGTTTGATGATCTTTTTAAAAATATATTAATCAATAATTATTCTTTCATTAATCTGAGTTGTACATTATTATTAATACATCCTTTTAATGATGGCATCAATGTACTTGCCTACCGTCATGCCAACCTCTTCTTTCTTTATAATGTGAACTAACCCCTAATGTATCCAATCCTGATTAGATACTCTATGTCGTTTTAATAATATTAATCATTGGTGTTATATCCGTGATCCTTGGGGAAGCTACGATACTGACATCCACCTAGATGAGTGCTTTTTTCCGTGGACACTTTTAAATTTTATTTTCCTCTATCTTCTCCAACTCCCTTCCTGTAGTGGAATTATGAGTGGTCTATATATCTAGATTAGGCCATCATAATTTATTCTCTTTTTAATATTTCTTATGTTTCCTTTTACGACCTCCTTCACCATCCTTATCCCTAATTTTCTTAAAATTCTCCATATAGGGAAGATATTGGTTACTCACCATATCTTCGACATGAGGGTGTTTCTTAACTTTCTTCAATTAATATGCAATTGTGATTTAATAAATTATTTGGATAATGAGTATAAAAAAGGTGGAGAATACAAACGTACACATGTTGTAAGTTCACTAAAACTAATTCAATTAATTTAAATTAGTTTTAAGAGGTAATTTGTCCACACACCAATTGTGGTTCAAATGAAATCCGATTACTTTTGATTAAGGTCAAGTTTATCCATTTACCCAATATTATTAATTAGATACAATTTTATGCGAGGTCACTTGTAAAAAGTAAATTCAATCACTCACACCACCAAATTTTTTAGTGGAAACTTGTGAAATGAAAATACTATGCACACCCTCCCCAAATTACACTTGTGTTGTTGAATGTTTGAGAACATTTACCGACGGTAAGACAAAACTTATAGTGCATACTCGATACCATGCCAATAATATTCCCTCTGCATTTTTACTATCAACCTCTACCCATATTAATTTCGATTGCCTTTTTCCACAACACCTCTGCAACCACCCATAACCCGTCGGTCTTAGTATCCACCGATCTATTGTGAGACTTCAGTCCACACAAATCCTTCGTGATATGGTCCTCAGATGTATTTGATCTCCACTGGTATAAAATAATTGTTTTTTAACTTGGATTAAACTAAGTGAAATAGAATTGTTCTCAAAGTAAAATAAAAATGATCAATTCTATGGTTCTGATAATAAAATGTGTATTGTATGATGACATAAAATGTCCCTTTATGAGTTGAAAATACCCTAAATGCACAAAATAATACATCTAGGGTTTTGGTCCCTCGTTCGAACGAGAAGGTGCACTTATATGATGTATCCTAAGAACGAAATTAATAGATTTTACAAGCCTTGCTTACGATGTGTGCTTTTTAAGATCTTTGTACAAGGTATTTATACTAAGATCTCAAATATATGAACTTCGTACAAAGGAATTCTATATCTTGTACTATGATCTTGTGATAAGTACTCATCATACCAAAAAAAAAGATACAAAATTATCTTCTTAAACAACCTTTTACGAAGACCTTGTTCGAACGAAGTCGTTATATGATCCCTTGTTAGAATGAAAGACTCTGAAATTGAGCTGCTCGAGTATCTTTTTAAGTCGTCAAGGGATCATCAAGTATTTGACGGAGCATTATGATGCCATCATCTAAGAAAGAAAATTTAGTAATGTGTTTTGTCAAAGATATAAAATATAAATTGGAAATAAGTATTTTGAAAAAATATATGTGGATCTCTAAAGAAATTCAGTATAAGAGAAGAAACTAAAAGTAATATATATAAAGTGCAAAAGAACAAGAGAAAACTGAAAAAAAACTCATGGGCGGAAATTTATTTGGAATACATTGTTCTTGTGATGCAAAATTATATTAAGTGAGGAAACAAATCAATACTATTTGACATGGTGGTTGAATTATAGTTTTCAATTAAGTAAAAGAAGGTGACTTAAGTTAAATATACACACAAGTTACCTAGAAATTTTTTTATAAATGGAAGAAACAAGCGAGGTTTTGTATCCAATATCGATTCATATTGGTTGAGTGCAGAACGAGATTCCCTAAAATTCTCTGCGAGAGGCACAAAGTAGCAAGGGTTCTTTATAACACTTACCGAAGACTCGCCTTATTGTTGAATAAAATTCCCCTATATTTAAGAGGGTGGTGAAATCAGTAAATTTCCAACATGATATAAATAAAGTTGGTGTATTTATTTATTTGATTTAATGGTGGTAAATATATAATATTGTTGGAAAAAGTAGAGAGAGGGAGAGAGAGCTAAACCCACAAATTTGGTAGAGAAATGAAGAGGACGAATTTCTCTTGAACACACCCACTTTGATTGAACTTTTGTGACTTCTTTAACTTATAAATTACATGAGGTATATATGAGAAAACATGTGTGTAAACAATATACACCAAACCTGAGGTGAGGGAGGAGGTGAATCCGTTTGAAGAATTCATGTGGCTAATTTTTGAAATTTTACAAAAATGTATTTCTAATTCAAATCTTGTAATAAAAAATTAATCAAAACACAATCCAATTGTCTTATTATATAAATTGACTAACTTTTATTAGCAAAAGGAAATTTAGGAGAAAAATCCTCTCTCAGGTGGCATACCAATGAAAGGAACATAGGAAACAAAACAAATATTATCAAACAATACAACTGAAAGAGATAGCTCAATAATTAAATCTATATTGGGAATGCATAGGAAATCATGCCCCAAAAGGTCTCTAATTTTAGCAGGTGATTCAGTCCACCATTAGAGATTTGGATAATTAATACCCAAATTAACAAGTTTGTTAGCCACCATATTATCTTATCTAAACATGTGTCAACTTATGCATCTCATATGATTAAGCTGCCATTTGCATATTCCAAGCAATAAGAAGTTGCCAAAGAGGATGTGAAGAGGAAGAAAAGAAATATGTCATAAACTCATAGAATCAAACTCAAGCCAAATATTGAACCAACCCTTATGATAAGAAAATTCAATAACAATAACGGTATCCTATCATTCTGCATAGAAAGCATTTTAAATACCAAGAGACCAAAAAAATCCACCAATAAAGTCCACCTGAGAATTTTGAAAAGCTCCACCATAAGCAGAAACACCAGGAGAACGATGGTCCATATTAGTATTGGGTTTAATAGTTCCAAAAGGAGGAGGATGGCACATAACCAACTGAATCTTAGGGGATTTTATAAACTTAACAGGATTACAAAGATTATTACAACGTCTTTAGACCCCACTATATATCGAGGAAAAGATTAGCTGGCTCTGAAAATTCAAGCTTTGATGCTTTGAGTTATTCAAGACATGAAAGGGGTGGTGTCTTCAAATCTAAGATTGTTCTTGGATTTCCATGTACTCATAATAGTAAATATGAAAGTGAGTCTTTTGATATTCCTAAGTTAGGGACCTAGATCAGCAAAGCAAAAGGCAACCCAGTAGTCTTCACAGACCTCAATTTTTCAAAAACTGATATGAAATGCATTTGCAATCCAATTCCAAATCTATTGTGAAAAACCACATATGAATAATAAATAGAAAGAGGTCTCCTTACAATATAGATTTTGACATAGGAGATAAGAAGAGACCATGTAAATACCATTATTTTGGATGTTATCATTAGTAGGCACTTTGTTGTGAAGGAGTTTTAAGAGTGCGCTATCGAGATCTTAATGGAGAATTTTTATAATCGAGTGCTCATCTTTGATGGTACTAATTATGCTTATTGGAAAGATATGATGAGTTATTTCTTAAATGCCATAGATAAGAGACTCTGGATATTTTGTGAAAGAGGATGGACTCCTCCCATGATCGTCATTGATAATATTGTTCGCCCTAAACCCGTTTCTTCCTGGACTGATGAGGAATTTAAGTGGGGTAATTTTAACTCTCGAGGACTTAGTGCAATTTGTGGATTTGTCACCCCTAACGAGTTCCATAGCATCATGATGCGCACTATGTCTAAGGAATTATGGGATACCCTCCAGGTCACTCATGAGGGTATCAATACTGTAAAAGTGTCAAAGCTTCAAAATTTGACCACCCAATTTGAGACCATCACTATGTTAGAGTCCGAGTCATTAAATGAGTTTTATGTGCATTTATCGGATATTGTTAGTTTGAGTTTTAATTTGGGTGAAAAAATTCTGGAGATGAGAGTTATGAAAAAGATTTTGAGGTCACTTCCTGCCCGTTTTATTCCTTAGGTCGCCGTTCTTAATTCAGTAGGGATCCTAGACACTCTTAGGTTATAAGAACTTGTAGGAGATCTTCAAATGTATGAGATATATATGTTCCCCCAAACCATTAAACCTAAGGAAGTAGGTATAACTTTAAAGACTCAAACTAAGAAAAAGAAGAAGAGAAAGTTTATGAGACTAATTTTTAGGGAGATTATGATTTTGATGACTTGGTCTTATTTGCGATTTTTTAAAAAAAGTTTCTCAAAATTTCCAAAAATAATTCTTCCAATAAAAAAGATTTTTGAGAAAAATGAAAAGAAGGATGAGGTCAAGAGTAACGGAGAGAAAGAGACGATATAAGGTGTTATAAGTGCGAGGGTAAAGTGCACAAGGCACATGAGTGTCCTACAAGGGTAAAGAGAAAGGTCAAAGAGATTACGAATAATGCCACTCTTAACGATAATGACATCGATTCGGTTGATTAAGGGGGAGAATTACCATATGAATCGTGCATTGTGTTCATGGCTAGTCATGTGAGCCCTTCTAGTTTGTGCCACTTCGATGATGAAATATATAAACATGAAAGTCTCGATGATGTTTCGATTCATTCTAGAGATAATGAGTGTGAGGATGATATTTTGAGCGAGGGAGAAGGTGTTCCCAATAAGCATTTAGTGATATTTACATCGAGACATTGAAAACTAAAAAGATTAAAAAGGATTTGTCTTCTAGGATGTTAGATTTAGAGAGAGAAAGGTAAAATATTTGAGGGCGTGTGAGGCGTCGGCGAGTCAACTCAAGACGATGAAGGTTTCTTTATGTGAGCAGTTGATTGTATCAAGCTAAGAAAGGAGTGATTTGACCAACATTATGGCTAGTCTTATCAGAGATCTTCAACCTTCATTGGAGACTCATGAGAAAATTTAAGCCCATGTATCCCAACTCAAGAGAGATATCGAATATGCCCGGGAGGTCAAGTTCACTTTAGAGGACACATCTAAGAAGGTAGGAAAGATGCTCCTCGGTCCCACTTTAAGTAACTTTGAGAGGCTAGGAATAGGATATAACTGTGCATCCACTTCCCATGTTACACCCGAGACGGTTCTCGAGTTTGTGTTAGATACATATTTTCCTCGATCGAACCTACCTATGAGAGCTCGTCTGAAACGTTTTGAGAGAGGTGGATCCAAGACCGTGTATGTTTGGTCCCATTGCAAGCAAAGAGGTCACCTTAGGGAATTTTGTTTTAAGCTGAGTAGAGTGTCTCATAGGTACCTTTCAAGTTATTCTACCACACGAGTTGCCATACACACTATTACATATGTTACTCCGCATGCTCTTGCACATCACATGAGAGATTCAGAGAGTTTTCGAGAGCATGTAAAGTATTTACTCAAGACTTCACAAAATTTGATAGAGGTTTTTCATAGGATGTTATCTCCTTTATAAAACTCCTCTGGGCCTAATGATTGAGGTTGAGATCTGTTTCTAGCATATGATGCTTTTCATGTCCATATCTTACATGCCTATTGATAGATTGTACTATCTTTATACTTATATTTTTCATTTTTGATATATTTTTTGAAAAATCCAAAAAGAGTTTTGTTTTTCTTGAAGATATAAAATGATTTTAGGTTTCTTTTTAAGAAAAAGTGAAAAAGACAAAAAGATTTTATTTTTGATAAATTTTTTAAAAAAATACAAAAAGAGTTTTGTATTTTTTATCACTATATTTGGATGAACATTAAAGATGTTCGAGTCACCCATTCATTCCATGTCCACATGACTATTTTCTGGTGTTTTGAGACGTGACATCATTTCATTTATGTACTTTATAATGTGAGGAGTCATTAAGATGTGATATGATGGCAACTTGCTATATGTTTGACTCCTTGTCACCTTTATGCACATGAGCATAAACTTATTTGAGTATTGCACTTACCTTTCACGTGTTGATTATAGTGTTTTCATATCAATCCTGCTTTTAAAACGAACCAAATATGTAAAACGAGATAATAAAAGTACTGCATGTAATAACCATTACACGAATTGAAAAAAATAAAAAATAATCTATCCGCTAAATTTGGTATGTTTTAAGCATTGGAATCGGGTTGTGAAAGACATGTTGACTTTGCGTGAAAAGCCACCATTTGCAAAAAGAAAAGAGCCAAAAAGATTAAAGGCACATAAAAACAGAAGTGTCAGGCCAATTTCTAAGAACATTGATGTTTCGCTACATATGAGCATTAATTCATTAAAAAAGAATTGAGAGAAAAAAATTCAATATGTGAGATTTGAAGGAGTTAAGTCAAAGATCAATGGGTTTGCACGTCCTATAAAAATATCGTAAAGAACTACATAGTTTTGGACGTTATTAGTGTGAAAATCACTTATGGTCTTAACCAGTTGATTAGGTTAAGTCAATTTTATTTGAGTTCACCATTTTTACACCTAAGGTGGACTTTGAGATCTTTCGTTAGTGGTGTCTTATTCCTTCTTGCACTTGTTCTATGTTTGTTTACATTGATTAACTTATAGAATATGTTCACACCCCTATATTACATTTCCATGACTTGAGAATTTTGTGTTTCTTCATGGTGTGTTGTATATGTAAATTTTATACTTGAAAAAAATTAAAAAATTTCAAAAATAGTTCGTGGAGACTTTGAGATAATTATTGCATGAAAATATTTTGTAATGATATCTTACACTTTTGGGTGATGTTCCCTATATTTTCACGATTAGTTTCTACTCCTTTTCTACTTCGGACAAAATAAAAGGGGGAGAACAAATTACGAGAGAGATTTACATGAGTTTGATTTATGGGGGAGATATTTATGAATTTATTTTATATGTCAAACTCGATGCATCACAGGGTATTTGCTTTGTTTCATGTGTGTAGGAACATTTAAAAGATCATATTATCATCACTCTCGATGAAGACATAGTGCCCAAGATAAGACAAAGAAGAAGTGGAGATTTGAAGACATCATTTGAGGAGTTATCATTATTCTTGTACCTATCCATTTTAGGGTTGGGGGTATTTGGATATGTTCATTGTCTTAGGGTATTTACATGTAATTTGAATTTCGATTTTATGTTTGTACCGGAATAGCCAAAGGGGGAGATTTGTAAGAGCATAATTTATGTCATTTGCTCATAGCTTAGGCTTATATATATTTTGGCGTATCTCGTTACCATTCGACTTGAACCATCATAGAGGCCCGAATATCCAACATCTTTAACTTTATAGGATCTCCACACTATGAAGGTATAATTTTATTAAGAGTTTAAATTATTGATTGAATTTATTTTGGGATGTTTGATTTTTACTAAGACTAAAACAGGTTTTTTTGTTTAAAAAAATCGAGGCATTTTTTATGTTTAATTTTTTTTTCAAAACTCATATGCCTCGTTCGAAAAAGAGGGATTCTCGTTCGGATGATTTTCCCTTTTCATTCGAAGTCTCATTTGAAGATTGCATCGAATTTCTATCGAGCAAGGGCATATTGTTTTAGGTTGTTTGAATGTCGTTAAAGCTGGTTCAAACGAGATAGTGGTTTCGTTTGAACGAGATCCTATTTTTTTTATTACAAACTTCTACTCTCGTTCGAACGAGCCTCATTTTTGTTGTGTTCACCTTATAAATACCTGTTTCGTGTTCAGATTTTTAAAAGTTTTGCTAGAACTATTCTTGCACATATTTTGCAAATGTTTTCAACCTTTTGAGTTTAGAAAACCCTTTTGATTCACAAATCACATCCCCATAATATATTTATGTGAATCTGTTTAAACCCTATAGTTTTGTATCATTGCATACACAACTCTTATGGTGAGTGTTTTTTTACGGCAGATTATTTTGATTCTCAAAGGGATCATTGCTGAGGATAAAAGCTGATCATTGGATACCGAGCGTGGAAGTCCGTGTGTGGATTGCTCCTCACCGAGTAGTATTCTTTTAAGATTATACGAAGACACTGCGCATTATACTTGGGGATGTTATCAAGCAGTCTGTAAGTCTATAGTCTTATAAACTCTCTAAAGTGCTGAAAATAAAAGGTTTTGCCCGCAAGAGATTTTTTTTCTCAAATTGCCTTTATTGAATGCATGCTTTACTTTATATTTTTTAACACCTATATGCATGTCTTAGATGCATGGAGTTTGACGCTTTGAATGCCGTAATAACAACATTAAAGTTTTGGTTTTGTTTTCTCGCCCAGTTTGTTTTCCCTTGAGAACTTTTCTCCAAATCATTCACTTTCTTTTAAAGTATTTTCAATTCACATTCAAGCTTTAAACTATTTCCTTGAAATCACTTCCTCTTGAAAATTTATAATATGATAATTGCTCCTCTCTTTGAAGTTTAAAACAAAATTTTCTCTCGTGACCCCTCATGTAGCAGTAGGATTACTTATATGTTTGAAATGATTTTGGAGCAAAATTCACGTTCTTTATTCAAAATTCTATACTCTATGATTTTGAAAACTCTTTTCTCTCTTAGGAAAACTTGAGTGATGTCTAAAATTGGGAATTTATTTTTCAAACACTTGTCTTTCAAATTGTTGCTTTTGAGGTCTTCGAACAAATTTGGGTAGATTGGCATTATGATTCTTCTCAACCTTAGAAACTTTCATGTTTGTACTCTTGACGGACAAGACTTTCTCCTTAACCTCTTTTCCTTTTGAAAACACTTTTTCTTTGTTAGCTTGAGTATAACTCTCTTTAACATTATAATTCTTTTCACTTATGAAATTCATAGAAGAATTAATAATTGGATAAAAATAGTCAAACCAATACCTTTAGCACCATTATGAATCATAGATTTTTTAGAAATCATTTTATTGATCTTTTTCGATCGTTGCTCTAAAGTAAGATTCACTTTCAAGTCATTAGACACGCCATTCTTAAGATAATCAACTTCTTTTTGATACCCTCTTTCCTCGAGTTCAAACATTTTGCATTGCTTTTCAATTCGCATTTCATTACAAGCAAATAGCCTTTTTCTTTTTGAAAAGAAGAATTTGGATCATTAACAGGATTCAACTCACGCTTTAGATGTAAAATTATTTTATATTTTTATTTCATAAATCCATTCTCCTCTTCAAAGACTTTGGTCCCATTTCTCATTTTAATATTTTGTTTCAATTTGAGTGATTCGTGCAAAAATTTGTTATACTCATGGTTTAATTCACTCATCTTCTCATCATCACTCTCATCATTATCATTATGATCAACCTCAAAACTAGACTCATTAGACATCAGTGAAGTGATCTTCTCAAAAGTATAATTAGATTATGAATACATATTATCTATACTCACACCAAAAGAATACATGTTCGCAATATCCGTGGAAATACACAAAATAAGAATAGACAAGTAAGTGTACACACAAATCAAGGATCAAACTCAAGTAGTAAAGCCTAAAATAACCAACTTAACTCTGCTAACCAATTAAGAAAACTTGTGTGTAAACTAACTACACTAAACTTAGAGGGGATGGGGTGAATAGGACTGAAGGTTTCATGTGCTTAATTTTTAAATTTTATATAAACATCTTTCAAATTACAACCTCTTAACAACAAATTAATCAAAACACAATCCAATTATTTTATTGAACTCACACAATAATGAATCAAATTGATCTAGGTGTTGAAAAACAATCTAGCAAGTCTAATAAATTTTTAACCTAAATTATTAGATCTAAATTTAATTTCAGTGCGGTGTGTGGTCAAAATCTGTTAATAAGAATAAGAAACAATCATAAACACACACAAGACATATGTATGGGGACCCCCCCTCCCCCCAATCTAGGGGTAAAAAACCTCAACCCGCTCCAATTCTCATTTCTATTTGATTTTTTTTACAAAAGTCAAAAGGTACCTCTCACACAATCTCTGTAGTGTAGTAACCTATAAACCTCTTCCCCGTAATCAATGAGAATCAATGACAAACTCCAACCCATGAATGGATAAGTCTATTTTCTTTCCTTGGAAGTCACGCCCCACTCCAAACTCTTCAATAACTTCGAATGCCTCTAATTTTAGGTCACCGAGTGGTAGATCATGATAAATCAAAAGTATAATGATCATCATCATCATCATCCTTGCCTTAATCCCATCATATGGGGTCGGATACATGGATTCTCCTTTTCCATTCTAAATTGTATATGCATTATTATCATTCAAGTTTAGTTCCTTAAGGTCTCTTCTAATAATTTCTTACCACGATAGCTTAGGGCGACCTCTTTTTCTTTTACCTCTATTTCCAATAATCTTTATCTTGTTATAGGGTCATTTATTAGTCTACACAACACATGTCCATACTGCCTAAGTATACTTTCTCTTAATTTATTGTTAATGGGAGCTACTCCTAATTTTCTCTCACATATTTTTTTTTATTTTGTCGTTTCTAGTAATTCCTATCATCCATCGGAGCATCCTCATCTCACTAATATGGAAACTTTGTTCATTTTTCTTCTTTAACTCCCAACACTCTTCTCCATACAAGATCGCTGGCCGAACAACTGTTCTATAAAATTTTCCTTTTAATTTATTAGTTATCCTCTTATAGCATAACACTCCACTCGCATGTCTCTATTTTATCCAACCAGTTGATATTCTACTAATAACATCCTCATCAATATTCCTATTACTTTGTAACATTGAACCTAGATAACAAAATTTATTAGTTTAGTTTACCACTTTCTTGATGTAAAAAATTATATTACTTCTAATTATTTAATCACAGATAAATATAAATGAGACAAAGGATTTTAAAGTGGTTCAGCCTTATAAGAATGGCCTACGTCCACTGTTCATGTTATTGCCAAGTGTTTTGGAGTTCTCGATATGTAATTCTATCAAGAAAATCCGGTCCCCTTGAATGAGGGTAATACAATGTATTTATAGCCCTTAGGCTGTACATGTGAAAGGGTAAACAATTAATGCCCTTTAAGAGTATACGTCTGTATGATAAGCATTCAATGAATAGTTAAACTGTTGATTATCTGGCAATCAATGCTGTGGCCGAGATGCAGCTCGGACCGCCTTAGTTTCTCGTCGTTAAAGAGTTCCTCGGAGCGTTGGAGTTCCTCGGAGCTGCTCGGAATGAGTATGATTTGGTCGGGGAAATAAACTTCCTCGTTGCTATTGTGCCACGTAGATCGACACGTGTCTTCTTATAATTCGTCTATATCAGCGTATTAATTTTGGTATCAACACACTTTTTCTTCAATCTTTAACATTATGTTACTCGATGCCTCGTTATTAAATTTACACTCCATAAATTCCGTTTTATTTCTACTGATTTTTAGTCCCTTAGACTCTAAGACTTTTCTCCAAGTATCAACTCTCGTCGCTAAGCTTCTCTTTGAGGCGTCAACTAGAACTATATCATACACAAACAACTAACACCATTGGACATCATCTTATATGTCCTTAGTAATGTCATCCAAAACTACGAAAAATAAATAAGGACTTAAGGACGATCCTTGATGTAACCCACTTTAATCGCAAAGTCATTAGTTTCTTCACATATAGTCCTTACTTTAGTCTTTGTGTTATCATACATATCTTCAAAAACTTTAACATAACTCATAGGGATTCTCTTCCTACTTAAAGCCCACCAAATTATATTTCTAGGTACTCTATCATAAGCCTTTTCTAAATCTATAAAGATCATATATAAGTTTTTATTCTTACTTCTATATTTCTCCATTAACTGTCTTAATAGGTAAATAACTTCCGTGGTGGATCTCCCTGGCATAAATCCATATTAATTTACTGAAATAGCTAACTCATTTCTTAATCTTTATTATAACTTTTTCCCATATTTTCATAGTGTGACTCATCAGTTTGATTCCTCTATAATTACCGCAGTTTTGTATATCCCCTTTATTTTTATACAATGGTATTATGGTGCTTTTCCTCCACTCATCTGACATATTTTCTTCTCTTAAAATTTTATTAAATAAGCTTGTTAACCATTCTACCCTTATACTTCCAAGGGTTCTCCACACCTTTATGGGTATTTTATCCAGACAAATCACTTTATTCTTTTCCATTTTCCTTATCAATATATCTACTTCTTTTTCAGTAATTGGACATACCATTCCTATATTCAGTTCAATGTTCTCAACATCTTTTTTAAGATATTCTTCATTCGATAATCCCTCAAAATACTCTTCCCATCTATCTACGATTTCTTTGTCGTTAATTAATATATTTTGATTTACGTCATTAATACACTTAACTGGACCCGTATCCCTTATCAATCTATCTCTATTCTTTTCCATTTATATATTTTCTTTTAACCTTACTTGGTACCTAATTTATCATAAATATTATTTAATGCGTTATGTTGCGCATTTCTAATAATATTTTTTACTTCACTTTTTAACTTCTTATACTTTTCTAAACTCTCAAAATTCTCTCACAAAAGATATAGATCAAGGATATGATCTAGGTTTTTAACAAATTATAAGGAGCAAGTGAAAAAAAATTTGGAGGTAAAAACAAAAGCTCTTAACTCTCAAAAATCCCTCAGAGGTATATTTCACTTGTGATTAACTCAAATCTACTCAAATGGGAGGGAAAACTCCTTTAAATTGGATTTTTCAAAATTTAGATTGCACTGTGTGCACGGGCATATCTAATCGTGCATACGGAATCATTCAGTCTGATTTCGAAGTCTCAGTTGTGCACGCGATCATAAACAAATGCAGTGCGAATGCCCGATGTGTACGAGCTCAACGTGGACCTGTGCGAACGGTAATGAAAAAAAATCCTTCAAAAAGCCTTAACAAAATATAAGAACAAAAACACCTTTAAAAACTTATTTTCCAAAACTTTAAGAAGGATTTAAAACAACTTGATTCCTCAATTTTGTAATCCTCACACGTTTTGAAATTAACTTTTGTGCACGTATGTTATTAGACAATGATAATTCACAAATACTACCAAAAGGATATTGTCTTAAATTTGATGTGAATGAGTGGCAATCTAAATACTTCAAAGAACGACATCAAGGTCTTCAATCTTCAAAGTTTCAATCTAAACACAAGACTGAACCTCACTCAAAGAAATATGGTCTTTGCGACCTGGTCAGACTTAAATGTCCTGACACGGGAGATAGCCAATATATATATATATATATATATATATTACAAATGTTTACATTTTCAATATATAGGTTTCCTAGAATGTATCTACTACATATAATCTAAGCAATCCCCTATTACAACTTTAGACATCTAAACATGAAACTGCTAATACATGAGCCAACCAAATACACGCGTTTACCAAACATAAATGTGTCTAACTTTAATATAGAGAATACCAAAATAATTAAACTAAGTTTATTTTCCAATATAGATAACTATATAGTGAGGAAAAGAAATAGGAGAGTTTTATGTAAGCTATTGTAAAACGTTTTTATCAAAATATAGTAGTTTCAAATAATTTCCCAAACCTTTAAAACATCAATTTAATAACATTTGTATTCCTCAATGCTAAAATAAGTTTGAAAATACTCTATTTAATACTTCAATATAGTCAATTTTATAAATGTGAACACAATATTCTTGAGGGCAAGGTCACCAGACTAAAGTAAAGATAAATTAGTGAGAACAAGGGATAATTGAAACTTTTACCTCATTCTATATTTCTAAAAAATTTGGATATATTTTGGGATAAATTATAGATAGAGAAGCAGAAAATTGCATGCAAAAAAATATGAAAAAAATTACACAGTAGCATGATATATTTATTATACCTCTAATAAGGTAGTATTAGAGGAGTTAATAAGGCTTTAAGACTTGCTATCCTTTTCTCTTTCATCTTAAACATTCTGTTCTTTGAAACCAAAAAAATGGATAAACCAAAAGTCTCTTGGAAACTAAAGATATTTCTCTCTCCAGAGAGAGTAATTTTTACCACCTCTAAAATAAACCCCTCAGTTAGACCTTAACTAATATGATCTTTCTTGCTTTATTACAAATAATCGAAATTTGATAGATAAACTTTCTTGATGATATACTTGAAGCATCTATTGTCATTATCATTCCATCACTTGTAATTTCCCTGACTTTTCTTATCTTCGGATGGAAATAGATCAGCCATATGATGCATTTTCCATCCACACACACACACACACACACACACACACACACACACACACACACACATATATATATATATGCCAACATATCTACTCAGATGAGAAGAAAACAATACTCCAAAAAATCACCTCATTTGTATTTTTATAGAATATAAACTTTTCACATAAAAACTTGCACTAATCATGGCAGGTATTGAAAAGAATGACATTGTTGAAATTTCAGATATTTCAGAATATACCCCGATAGTCGAGTCTCGGTTGAGAGCTTTCAATAAATATATGAAATTGGGTGGGTATATATTTACAAAAAATAAAAGTTGGTGCATTTACGAAGACGACCTAATAGAGTTCTTGGGTGGGTATAAAATTTATAATGACAAACTATAGGATACATTTTTACATATATGAAAATTTTCCTATAAAAGTAAAAATATAGTTTTTACATATAGTTTTTTCTTTTATTTCCCCCCATTTTTTGGTTAAAGAAGGATTTTTTCAAAACTAGATCTACTGCAGGATAAATTTTTACACACACACACACACACACATAATAATAATAATAATAATAATAATAATAATAATAATAATAATAATAATAATAAAGGGGGAGTTTTTTTATATATAAGCTAACTAATGACTGAGATTAAATCTAAGGTGTTTTTGTATAAGCTAACTCATGGTAAGATAGAGACCCACGTGTTAAGAGGAGGGATTTTGGTTGAATATTAAGGTTTGTATCTGATGGTTCGTATGAAGGCATCCCACTTAGAGCATGTAAAATGGTGGGACTAAACTACAAGAGAAACTGTGGTGAGGTTTAACGAAGAGAATTTGTAAGTGAATTTGCATAGGTTCTCCAAATATACAAAACAACTAGAGAATTTGTATATGTTTCTTACGAACTTCTGAAGTTCGTAGGAAACATTTTCACCACGGTAAAAATAATGGACGTTATCCTATATAATCACCTCCTTCACTCCCATCAATTCTCACCAAATTATATTCACCCCCATAATTCTCTCCTTTTTTCTTCCATCCAACACAATTCTTCCATAAAATTATATAAGAGTGATCCTCTCCTTATACATTTTAATTACTGACCAATATGTCTTCATCTCAACCCATTAATACTAATAGTTCTAGACAACCAAATATGACGCCTATTGAAGGCGAAATTTTATGTACCATTTATGCTAAATATACGAGTCATGGTATTGAAGGCAACTCGATATCACATGAAACATTTTGAGATTCTGTTATGAATGAATACAACAACACGGTTGAAAGTTATATTCAACGGATGAGGACCATGCTTTCAACACGTTACAATCATATTTTATCGTGTGTAATAATATATGTTGTGAAGTTGTCTCACCAACTAGAGAATGTAGGAAGCGACAATAACAAGTTCGACGTGGTTACAAAGGCCCGCGCGGCATACCGCATGGAAACAAGCAAGCAATTCATGTTTGATAAATGCTATCAAATTTTAAAAGAGTTGCTGAAATTTGATTTGAATAACACAACGTGTAACAACGACGACCCTAGGCCTCTAGCTCGGAGGACAGTCCGGGTGTACGTGACGTACTGTACAGACCCCTAGGCAGAAAGGGGGAGAAACAACGTGCCCGTCAGTGTGCATATTCTGACAGCCTTGATTGTAACACGACGGTCCTTAAACATTGCGAATAATTCACCAAGATGTTTAAAAGTAATCAAAAGTGGAAGCAAAGTCAGGCTATGAAATTCGATTCTCAAATGGATGCTTTCATGGAGATGAAAAGAGCTCATCAAATTATAAAAAAATAAGAGCATCTTGTGCGTCTAGGCTGAGAACAGTCATACATCATGGAGTTGGATATGACCAAAATGAACGAGGTACAACAACAATTTCATGTGAAAAGGTACACCGACCTCTCATATTTAGTAGTTGCGACCGAAGCTGTGATTGCTATGCTTATGTCAAATACTGTCGGCTTGTCAAATTCAGATTTCGATCTATCTGGTACAAACAATGCTGACTAGGTTGCTATGTAATGTGTGGCCGGTTTAATTTTTCGTTATTTGGTTATTATAATAAATGTAATGTCAACTTGAGTGTTATATTTTTTGAACATTGCATTTGTTATTTTAATGTATGCTAAATTGAAGCAGACGATTCAAAATACAATCATAACAAATATTACATATATTATTTATTTTGATGCACACCATAAAAGAACAATGTAAAAAGGGAACTAAAAAGTGATTAGAAACCCTCAAATACACATAAACTATATAATAATTAATTCGCCAAGTCATCACCGCTAGTTTTCCAAATGTGCTCCACCAAATCATCTCGTAGTTGTTGATGTGTAGTTGAGTCTCGAACATTAGCATCCCGTATTAGGTAGTCGTAAAAATTAGTTTACCTCCGTAGTATTTCAGGTGTGAGAACAGTTTGTTCATATTTATTTTGCCAAGGACAGTCTCTACGTTCATCGTCAATTCCATATTTACAAGGTTCGCGCACGAAAGCGAATCGTGCTTGTAGTACACCAAAAGCACGTTCGATATCTTTTCTGCACGATTCTTGTTTTTTGCAAAATAATTTTTGTTTTTGTGATAGCCCATGTTGGTTACTAAAGGTTTTAACGATTGTTGCGTATGAAGGGTATATGCCATCAACAAGGTAATATCCCATATCATATATCTTTCCATTAGTAGTGCAATTAATGGGAAGTTTAGTTCCATTGCGTAATTCTCGAAAAACATTAGACTAGTGCAAGATGTTCCTATCGTTGTAAGATCGGTGCAAGATGTATCCAGAGGTCATAAGAGGCCACCGCTATAGTTGGAGATTCTTTTCGTCCACTATATTGAGCGTGCTAGGCTATGGGGAAGTTTTCCACTGCCAATGCATGCAATCTATACTCCTTAGCATTCCTGAAAATCCTCGACTTGCATTTTGTTCAAGTAACCAAGTGACATCGACTGTTGTCGGATTTCTGGCATACATGGAACCGAATACAGCCACAATTGCCTCAGTAAATCTAATAACAGTTTCTAATAGAGTTGTTTCACTCATTGCGTACTTCTCAGACCATACGTCATGGGATCCTCCATTAGCGAAGAGTCGTATAGCCCCCATAATTTTTCTATGTGAGCTTAAACCTAGACGACCACACCCGTTGTACTTTTGTACAAAGTAGTTATCGTACTGAGAAACATAATAAAGGATACGATTGAAAGCAGAATATCGCTTCCTAAATATCCTTCGAAATAAATACTCGATGTATACCTTATCTTCACCAAAGTAATCTTTCCACAGTGTGGCGTGTCCCCTTTCTCTCCTTCGATTCACTCGACGTCTAGTTTCGAGTTCTTGCCCTTTTCGAATTATATTTTATTCAACAATCCAGCGTGTAATCTCCATGCATATTATCATCTTCTCATCTGAATAATCTGATGATGCACCATTATTAAATTGAGCATACTGAAGCATTGGATTTTGTCCCTCATCGTTAGAACTAGAGTAGTCCATGATATTTTTTTCTCAGAACAATTATGAAATGTAATAAGTTGTATTATAATATTTCATAAACTGTCATACTATTTATAAATGTCTATACTCATAAGTCTATACTCACCAGCTGATACTTCTACTATGTGTGCCATTACTGCTATGTGTGCTATACTAAAATTTACTGATCACAAGATTTTCTTCCGTGATTAATTATGCCTGAAGGCCATGATAGGTTTGTGTGCCATACAGTCTGTACAAAAGTTTTCACTGGTGAGGCAGATGACAGTTAATAGCTTCAAGGTAAAAAAGTTACTGATCTCATATATCACTTCCTGAATTATTACGCCTGCAGCCAATGGATTGGAAAGTGTGCCATTAATGGATCGGAATGTGTGTCACTCCTATATATATATTTTACAATAACTATATATATATATTTACTATTACCACTGTATATTAACTATATAAAATTAATACTTCAATATATATTAACTAGTACATTTATATATGTTCATTAAATATATTTACTATTACTACTATATATTAACTATATATAATAACCATATATATTTACTATTACCACTTTACATTAACTATATAAAATTACTACTTCAATATATATTAACTAGTACATTTATATATGTTCACTATATATATTTACTATTGCTACTATATATTAACTATATGTAATAACTATATATATTTACTATTACCACTGTATATTAACTATATAAAATTACTACTTCAATATATATTAACTAGTACATTTATATATGTTCACTCTATATATTTACTAATACTACTATATGTAATAACTACATATATTTACTATTACAACTGTATATTAACTATATAAAATTACTACTTCAATATATATTAACTAGTACATTTATATATGTTCATTAAATATATTTACTATTACTACTATATATTAACTATATATAATAACCATATATATTTACTATTACCACTTTACATTAACTATATAAAATTACTACTTCAATATATATTAACTAGTACATTTATATATGTTCACTATATATATTTACTATTGCTACTATATATTAACTATATGTAATAACTATATATATTTACTATTACCACTGTATATTAACTATATAAAATTACTACTTCAATATATATTAACTAGTACATTTATATATGTTCACTCTATATATTTACTAATACTACTATATGTAATAACTACATATATTTACTATTACAACTGTATATTAACTATATAAAATTAATACTTCAATATATATTAACTAGTACATTTATATATGTTCACTATATATATTTACTATTACTACTATATATTAACTATATATATATTTACTATTACCACTGTATATTAACTATATAAAATTACTACTTCAATATATATTAGCCAGTAATTTATATATGTTCACTATATATATTTACTATTACTACTGTATAATAACTTTATATATTTACTAGTACCACTATATATTCCCTATATAATTATAACAAATGACTGATTTCAAACAATTGTAATTTTAAACAAAATTTCAAATAGCAAAATATAATATTAAAATTTTCGAAATAAAAACATAGAAACGAGAGTTACACAGTAATGACTGATTTGTCTAGTGAATACAATTATTTTCTAGGCAATCACGGAACAAAACATAAAGCATTCCCATCCCCCATTAACATGGTTGGTATATTATGTACTAAATCCATGTTCGACTCGGCTCCTTTATAATCCGACAAGCCCGAATCCGATGCATACATTGGATCGTCAAGTTTAGTATTTATCAAATATTTAGCATGCCATCGCTCTAGCCTTTTCTCCATCTGTGCGATTTCGCGTTGCAATAAAAGTATACAATTTTCATTATCTTTGTTTGGATCTTTGAAAAATCTAGCCGATCTTGCTTGTGGCATGGGTAAACAATGCCAATAGTAGTAGCACTCAAAATCGCAATGCCTATCAAATAACCTAGGCCATTTCAAATGATCATCCAATGGAATATTTCCTTTTTTCGGCGTTAACCATTTCATCACATGATTAACGTCGCCTAAAGAATGTAGTGTGCATATAGGAATGTTTCAAAAAACCTTTTCTCGCCAAACCAACTGCCTCCATGGGGATCTTGGTAGATCCCTAGGTTAGTCAACACTGTTTCAACATTACTGCGCGTTACCTCAATATGTTCAACAACAATCGATGTTGATGCTTTATCCTTACAATTTTTCTTCGCGACGTGGTGCATCATATTTGACCCTCCAGTTAAGAGGTAATCACATCGCCCTACTTTTTAGGTGGTGACTAGTTACAATACGGAAGTTTTTGTTCGGACATAGTTTTCTTGGGAACATGGGTTAAGGAGGGTGAATCTTCATCATGCATGTACACATGGTTATGCATTATGAGGTTTATGATACAAGGAAGTATAACTAGATTTGTTGAGGGATACCTAACTGAAATTGTATATTTATAAGGAAAAGATTGGAAGAATACTCAAGTGATTTAAAATTTATCGGTTAGTGTGTCATCAAACAATATACCGGTTAGTGTGTTATCATAAATTATTAGGTTTGGGCTGCTCTATAATTTGTTGTCACTAATTGTGTAATAAATTGTAATACCCCGTATTTTTATGCTATATTAATTTGGGGATTTATTAAATTTAATGTGAGTTAATTATTTAATAAAAATCCAGAAATTAATTATGTTATAATTATTAATGTGACGAGAGTTAGTAATTATGGGAAATTTGTTGAATATTTCTAATGAGCAAAGTAATATGTAATATTGATCATATTGAATGTCACGAGTGAAAAATGACAATTTTGGAAATTTGAGTCGGGACGCGCCCGTGTCGCGTCGGGACTAAATATTGATAAATAAAAGTGAATATTTTATAAGTCGTTCGTATGGTCATTTTGAGTGCGCCAACACGTCCGGAAGGGTCGAGATAGTCGGAAAAGTGTACCCGGGGGTTTAGTTTGGGTCTCGGGGCGTTTTTAGGCCTAATTGGTACCCCGGGAGGGCGTTTTGGACATTTCACCTTTTTGGGTAATTAAACCCACGAAAATTCAAAGGGTTATATCAGATATCTGGATTTTCATCTAGGGTTAGAAACTCTAAACACAAGTGACGACCATAGGAGAGGAAGGAGAGAGCTCTCAAGGAAAATTCAAGGCCCGAAATCCACCTGTTTGCACCGCAACCACCACCAACGCGTAGATCGCGCAACGGGCTACGCAACCACACCAAAAACATCTGCAAATCAGAATGTCGAAAATCCCAGGCAAGTGTTTATCTTGCTTATTTCGTTGGTGCAATTTTCATATTAGTTTAGGGATGATTAGGGATGAATTTCATTGAAGAAAACCTAAATTGTGATAGGAATTTGCATGTAGTGATGACTTCAACCTTATTCTGGAAATTGTTGGTGATGTAGAAGAATAATCCACAAAATTTTAATGTAGTATAAGAAGGAATTTCTGGAAAAACATATTGGAACCATGATTTAGAGATTTTCTAGGGTTCTTGTATATTTAAATGAATTATGGCATGATAAATCCATGTTTAGTGACGTAAATTGACATGCTTTACGTAGAAAATGTATGATATCATGTTAGGATGTTAGTAGTACAAATTCTGGGACGATTGGGATTAGAAAACATGGAAATTGTTGAAGTTTGGAGATGAAACCCGTAACTGCAGAGTTTCAGTTTTCGCAGACCTGCTTGATCAATCGATCGAGCCCCAGACCTCGATCGATCGACCCCTCCTGGCAGACTCCTATTTCCTTTTTAAGTGAGTTAAATTCAATTTATTGTGAGATAATTCTTGGGCATCCTTAATAAAATGTTTTGGGAGATAGGGAAAACCAGTAAGACATGTGAATAGATTTTGGGACCCTTGATTTCGGGCTAAGATTGTATTTTGGGATAATTACATAAGGGTCGGTGAATTTATGATTTAAAGAGAGAGACACGTAAGAGAGTTACTTTGGGACAAATGTGTATACTTACTGAATTTTATAATTGGGAGGATAGAATCCATGAAGCGTTATGTAGTAAGTGGAAAGGTTCCTCAAATTAAAGTAAAATGTGAATGGTTATACGTGATAACTATATAATGAGAAATAAATGCAAATGACGTAATTATGGGAGTTGAGAATTTACCCATTATTGATATGGTAATATTAGTATAGTTATGTGATTGTGTACGCATATACTATCTATGTGTGAAAATCATGCCCACGCTACTTGCTATCCCTGAGGTTTCCGTGCTGGAACAGTCTTATCTCGATTGGACCTTTATGGGGGATATTGACTTGTACACTAGAAGATAGATATCCTAGGTACAGGCTATCGGAATGATAGTTCAAACGGTCCTAAGAGATGCGGGTATGTGCTTTCCTCTTAGAGACTTGGAATCTACGCTCCGCCTCATATTATTTGTGTATAGGTATCCTTGGTACAGGCTATCGCAGTGATAGTTCAGACGGTCCTAAGAGACTTGGAATCTATACTTCGCCTCAATATTGTTTGAGTATGTGTTAATACAATTCGAGAGTGGATCCGAATTTGTATTCCCCTTAATGTGAGTGATATGGGGTTTGGATAGTAGAGTATGCCCGCACCGTAGTTATTACTTGGGGTGCTATTATGCAATATATATTTTCGAGTAGTTAATATATATATATATATATATATATATATATATATATATATATATATATATATATATATATATATATGAAATTCTAAAAATCTGGAACTGCCTACTGTGAATTGCTATGTAGGACATGGATGATGACTCAAATTGTAAATACTTGTTTTGAGAAAGTATAATATGAAATTGGAAAACTTTATTGATTAATAAAGTCAAAATGAGAACTTTGGTTACTAATTGAAATATTATTTTCAAACAATTGAATCGTTAAATTTTAAATCTTACGAGTAATCTAAGATAAGTTAAATCATTGGGAAGATTAGTGCGATAAATGATAAGACAAACCGTTGGGAAGGTTAGTGCGATAGGTGTGCAGATTAGAAGAGAGGTGAGAATTTCTCAAGAGAGTGTCGCACTAATATGTTGTTGCATTGGCCTGTATGAATTTAAATACTTGCTAAACGTATTTTAAATCAAACACACTATCGGGCTCTGACCCATTTCTTTTTCTCTCTCTCTCTCTCTCTCTTGTATATATATGTATGTATTACAGGTGCCCAGCCACAGGGGCGTCTTGCTTATGATCCCTTGAAAGGAACGAGCTGCATCTTAGGTGGGAGTTGCACGCCACTTGCCTAGACGACTTCGTTCACTTGATTCCACATCTATCATACTCATTTATTGGGCATGTGTCGCCCTTTACACTATTTATCTATTTTATTGGGACAAATTTGTATTTCAGTTATTTCTAGTACTGTTACTATGGGATTTATTTCAGTATGGATGTTTTACCTTAAGTCTTAAATGTTGGGACTTTGAATGTTGAATGTTTAAATTAATTGGATTATGTTCCAGGATAATTGTTGTATGATTCTTACTTATTGAAAATGTTGTTACTAATTAAATAAATAAGTTTTTCTTTAAAAATACATTTTGGGTTATAAAGGTTAAAAATGGTTTTGACACTTAACTTAATTAATTAGGGTGTTAATTTGGAAAAGTTTATTTTTACGACAGTGATGCTAAGAATGAACCAACTGTTCACCTTGATTTTAATTTAATAAAGGAGTGATCTCCCGGTATTTAATTAGGCGGGGTGTCACATAAACTATAAATTGATTAATAATTACAATACAATATAATTGTCCAAGCAATAGAATTGATAATGGAAATGAATACAATTTATAAAATGTAAATTAATTGTTAATATTAAGAATACGAAATAAAGTAAAATGAATAAAATAAATATAATCAATGTGGCCCCTGCCCAAATTCATAATACTGACCCAAATCTACGTGCGGCCCTAGCATCGGATCGTCGCCCATATGACTGCCCCAAATCTGTTGCGTTTGATATCTAGCATATGGGTGAGATGGTGTGGCTAGTTGTAGTACGTAAACATCATCACGGGTGTAGCTCGGACCACTAATGGTAGGACCGGTACCATGCACAATACAAGAAGCAAGTTGTCACTCGAGTTCCTCAATTCTATCCTCACGCTCTCGAGTATCAGTAAGGAGTAAATGATGGAGACCATGAATATTATCTGCTGCGTCGATTAATGTCTCATGCCATTCTAATTATGACAACGAATGAGCCGAAGGAACGTTCATTGGGAACTCAGGTCGCAGGACACTTATTTCGTATGAAGCACCCTGCGATAGGTCGATATCTACTGTCCAACTCTGCCTAGGAGCATGTATTTGTATAAGGACAACTGATGCAAACTGTGTATGATACTTAGACGGCTGGTTAATTGGGGCTGGCGCCCGTGGGATGCGCAATGTTGATAGTGCAACTGTCCTAACCCCAATCAAATCAACGTTAACGTAGTGCGCCATCTCCAGAAGTAAGGTCCCTTGCACCACTGCTTTCCAATATGCATCATACTCTTCTTGGGTCCTAACTGATATATGGGCATTTGCAACAGGCCAATTATGGGCAAAGGCGCTTTGGTATTCAGAGTGGGGGGCTGAGCTCAAATTTCGAGGAGGGTTGTCTGCTATACATATCTGGCCCGTCAACTGTCGATACCCCCGGTCGCCCAAGTACCAAAATCCCTTAAATAAGGGATCCCAAAAAATCATACGCAGCCCAGATAAATAATGTGCGTATGTGATGAAGTCATTATACCGGTACATCGACGTCTCGTACGACTGCCAAATGATGGACTAGGGTGACCGCATCTCAAGCTGATGTTAACGGGCCGATATATTAAACCGTTGCGCACCCTTTGCCCGGCTCCGGTTTGACTTGACCAACGAAATATTCGGGGCTATACATCTACTGTCGAATAAACAATAATCGGACATGCAGTCGCCATGTACTCGTTATGTAAGTACTGCAAAATATGAAAATAAATTAAATTGATTAGAATACATTGACAATTATTGTGAGTAAACATATAATGCATAAATGTATAAGTAATAAAATTATAAATTGTGCCTCTATTAATTGCCACATGCACTTGACACTGGTTAATGATCATCGACTCGCTTTGTCCATTGACCAGATGATACGGGCATAAAGTACCGAATCCCAATCGTAGGTCCCAATCGTCGTAGCGTCCTCCAAATAATGTAAATACCCGAGGTCGGGCGTGGAATTGGCATCTGGAAAGAATAAACTTCCAATTACATAAAACCAAAATGCTCGAGAAATGACTGGCATCCTGTAATTGTGTAGGTCCGGCTGATTCATAAAATTGACAATGTATTTCTTGAGGTGAAAACCGAAATTCCTGGACCTGAAAATCATTTTATATGAATTTGGGGGAAAATTCGTAAACGGTATTTTGAATATTTGTGTATTATTCTATCGGCAAATTTTGAATGGGTAACCCTTGCCCAATCAGGATGCCTGTTCAAAAATTCAAAATACATGTCATATATACAAATAATATGAGAATTATTGTTACACCTACAAATTATTTAAATTTTATATAAATAATATTTAATAAGGGATTTAATACGAAATAAAATTTACCGAAAAGCATCGTGAAGTCCAGAGGCGTGAACACAATTTCAACAAACGATAGTTGGAACGTATGCATCGTGTCCCAACAATATTCGATCATCATCGTTACAATGCACTGATCGAAATTTGGCATCACCCTCGAAAATAAATTGGACATTACACCGTCACCGTCGATAAATTATTTTATCGATGATTTATTATGTCCGATCAATTTATATAATTTCATTGAACCCGCCCAATAACCACAAAATTCAAATTTATTATCGTTTATAGTCGGCGTCTACCCATCGAACGCGTGTGTCCCCAAAATAAATACGGATGTAATGCTTGTACACGGGATCAACAGGTTCACTCGGAGGAGGTTGAGTCGGATTTTTCGTTGACGTGGATCTATGTTTCTTGCTTTTCTCGATATTTAGGTATTTTTTCCACCTTTTGTCGTCTATAATGTATAAATAAAAAATTACGTAATTGAAGTTTGTTAATATGGAAATGAAGTAGGGAAATTTGGGGTTAAATAAAAGAATAAATTTAGGGATTATTACACTTGCAAGCAAGTTGGATTGAGGAGGAAGAAGAATAAATTATGCAGTAGGTGGAGAGGTGGAGAAGGAGTTCTGCGTGGGTAATAGAGGGGATTTATGTATTTAACAGAGTTAGCCATTTTAGTATCCCTTACAGTGCCGTTGGGATTTTCTATGAACTTCTGAAGTTTGTAGGAATTGCTATGAATAAAAGAAGTTCGTTCCAATTCCTACAAACTTGAAGTTCGTAGGAAGCTCCACCACTGCATGCAAGCCAACCGGGTGAAAGGTAAATGAGCATCTCGCTTTGTATTATAGAAATTTCATGGGAAGATCACCACTATGGATGTTCTTACTATTGATTTGTGCCTTGAGCCTTTAAATCTCTCACTAATCAAGACAAGGTACTTCCCACCCTATTCTGTTATCTTTCACCCACCCACTACCCGAGGAATCAAAGCACAAGGCTCGAGACATGGTACTTCCCATCACCTACAAACTCAAATAATTTCCATTTATTCAAATCCAATTTCCAGTTTAAACCCATATCTTCTCTCTTTATTATTTACTACCATGAACCAATTATAGATCTTCTTCATGTGAGAACTTAAGGAAGTTTTCTTATCATTTACTCATATTTGTTGGTCAATACATTGTGAAATTATAGGAAATTCCTTCATTGACTTTGTTGGCCTGTTCTCTAATCTTTGTTGGCCTGTTCTTTAATCTTTGCGGAGTTCAAAATGGGTTAGATTCATATTTTTGGGCTTTCGACCAACTGTGATTATTTCAATTTTTATCCATGTGTTTCGACAAGCTGTGATTATTTCCATTTTTTTGGTATTACTTTATTTTGCTTATTTTTATTTCATCGGATATTTCAGATATTTACCATTCTCTATTTTTTGGTGTTTCTAGACATACAAATCCATTGCTTTCTAACGAATCTGAATAAGTTTGTATGCAATGTTCTGATGTTCAGAGGGGTGTTTCTATAAATAATTAATAGTTGTATATCACGTTTGCTGGTTATTGGTGGTGTTGTCTAAACATCAAAACCTCATGATATGGTTTGTTGTCATCCTTCCTCTCTTTGTTGGTGAACGAAATCAGATATCATGTATTATTTCATCTCTTCACGTGTTGCATTCCATGTGTTTGGCAAAAGGCCCATGCAATTACTTTTAGCATCTTTTTATTAATTGTTTGGCTTTTATTTATTAAAAGTACCTTTATTAAAATCTTGCTTTAATGCTTGGTTAGTTGTTGTAGTCTTAACTATGCAAGTTCATGTCTTATCTTTTTTATCCCATAGTCTTAATAAGGAACTTTTTTATAGTATGTAAGATCAAGAGATCACCTTCAAGTAAAAATTATAGCCCCGTCATCTTTGGTTGAAATCAAGAGATTCCATACGTAGAATCTATCTATCTCAAAATATGTTTCTTTCTCTCTTCTCTCTTTCGGTATTTATTTGACCCAATCAATCTCTCTTCCCTCTTTGTGTATTTATTTGACCCAGCTTCCATGATTTGCATTTTGTAGGTTTGATATAGGGAACACATTTTTCTTACTCGAAGCAGGGGAGAGCGCATCTGAGTGATTCTTTTGGAACTCCCTATTTTTTTTAATCTCTTTTTGGTTATATCAAATATGGTGGCAGACATCACAAATAGTTTCAATTTAAACAAGAGTCTTCAAGGAAATTCAAGTGGGTATCAAATATAGATGGTGCTAATTTAATTGTGATTCAATGTGTTGGAGGCTATTGAGAGAATACTGACTTCGATATCTAGTCCTAAGGAACAAATTTATTGTATTATTTTTATTCTTTATTGTTATTTTTAAAATTTTCCTTACAAATATTACCCAAATCATGTAGTTATTTTCAATAATGTTTACCTTTAACATAGAAAAAAAGTAAAACAATAGAGTGTTTTATTAATGAATTAATTATTCTCATGATGGTGTTTAAAGTATGTCATATTCATAGTTGGAATGTGTGCATTTTTTAAACATAATATAAAATTTACTGCTACTTATTTGATTGATATGGGTCACCTATAAACTAATTCTTTGGTATTTGTCTCTTACTAAAATGACTGTCTTGGATTATTTGGGAAAACTAATTATTGCATACGCTGTTCATTACAAGTTTATCACATCACTCTTGGGATGGTAAAGTAAAGAGGATTACTATGCTTAAATGAAGTATTCTTCTAAGCAACTTATGCCTACATTTGTGTATTGATTTTTATTTAAGCGTGTATTTTATGGTACACCAAAATTGATCCATTGCAATTGAACACGAACTGAAAAACCATTATGCGCATCATTGCATTAGAATGGGTATAATGCTCATGCCATTACACACACTTTATTGCATTCTATAATATTTTAATACAATCGCAAATTGGATGGGTTCATAATCCTATAATATTTTTGATGACTTTTATTTTATATTTTCATCAACTCCCGACCGACATGATATAAGCGCGACTAGATAGGCATTGTTAATATGTTGCATGTGTCTTCTAGAATGTAAAGACCACATCTTTTTTCATATATTATTCATAATCTGATGATCAAGACTTACATTGGATAATATGAAAGTTGTGTGAATTATTTACATAGACGATATAATAGTAAAAGGGTACATGCGTGTACATATTTATATATGCGGGACTAGAGAGTCTAAATTAATTAATATGTGACGGAATAAGTGGAGGCGTGAAACCTTAATCTTATAACTATAGGAGTTGTGAAGTAAGGAAAATAATTATTATGACCTATAGGCTGTGGACGAAGCGAGGTGGGGTAGAATGCAATAGAATTAATTTTTTTTAAGTTGACTTTTTCTTTCACCCCTTAATCTTAGAACTATAGGAATTGTGAAGTAAGGAAAACAATTATTATGACCTATGGGTTGTGGATGAAGCGAGGTGGAGTAGAATGCAATAGAGTTGAATTATTTTTAAGTTGACTTTTTCTTTCACCATGACATCGGCATGAGTACATATTTATCATGAGAATAAATTTATCGTCATGCCATCGGCACGTGTACAAAATATAATGAGAACAAATTTATCTCCGTGCTATCGGCAAAGGTACATCCTAGTATGTATATATATATATATATATATATATATATATATATATATATATTAAAGTATACATTTTTTGAATTTTTTTAAAGAATATGTTTTGTTAACAGTTTAAAACAATTTATTTCGAAGATATTTATTTATTTCCTCGATTTATCTCTAAGTGTTATTTCTTTACAAAAAATATTATATTTGGAATGAATTTTCTACATTTGGTACAATAATGTTTGATTACTTAACTTGAAGACATTGAACAAACTTTGTATTATATTATTTTAGTTGCATATAAAGTTGCTGAAAATGTGATATTTTTTAGTTTATTTGAAGCACAAAATAGATGAAAAAAAAATGGAATATCCCTATAATGGCTTTAAGATAAGATATTGAATTTATGATATATACAATTTTTTTAATTATCTTAATATTTGTTTAATGTACATCGCCCGTGCATCGCAGAGATTGCATGCTAGTATAAGATATAATGTTCACTATGTGAGTAATTAAAAAGCATAATGAGAAAATAAAAAGAGATGGAGGTTTAACATTAGGGAATTTTTGAGTTTTCACCCTACAAATTAAACCATTTTGAGTTTTGCACCCTAAGTTTTGAATCTTAAATGTTGTATATAATTGGCCAGTTTTTATTGGAACTCTAAAGAAAGTAAACGTGGTGTTCAAACGCAGATTATGATTCAATACATTGAGTGCAAACAAAATTTTATCTTCACGTTATTACCTAAGAAAATGATCTAGCAACCGTCTCAGTACCAACCATGTGGCTTTCTAATCTTGCTTCCGAAATATCACCAGAGTCAAATATTTTGAAAATTTTGCAGTAATACTCGCATAGGCAAGTGAAATAGGGTGTTAGCAGATAAAGTATGCAATGATTTTGTCCAAATTGCAGTGTGTATTCCACAAAAGTTCGATGGGAACATTTTATTTAATACATGAAAGAAAATCCAAAAAGCTGAAAGAACTATTTCTTCCACCATCAAGTGAATGCTCAAATAAAAGATACAAATTGGTTAAAAATATCCAAAGAACGGCCTCGCACACATGTTATAAGGACAAACTGAAAAAACACAAGAAATTTAAATAATATTCATGGTTGTACTATCAATGCATTTGACAGCCATTCTACAACCTCAGCTTCACTTCTTTGATGAAATCCAGCTACTGAATCCACCAAATTTAAAGGATAAATCCAAGAGCCTTTACAAGATCAAATCCATATCACTTGGTCAACAACTTGATTGGGCATGCTACCTAAAGGTAAAACATTGTGGTATTTAAATTATTAGAATAAATCGAATCACAGTAAGGCCAATGATTCCATGGACAAGCCAAGATTAAAACATGTTGTTATCAAAACTTTTCGAAAAAGATAGAATGTGAATGATAACAATAAATTTAAATCTATATCCAACTGGAATTTAACAACACATAAAAAAAATTAACTTATGGGATCGAGTTATTTTGTAGTAAGCATGGAATTACTGATTTGATAATTAGCACCATCACACAAAGAAATATAAAAACAGTTTTATCTGGTTAAAAAAATAACACAATGAAAGTCGTCAACTTTAAAAAAATTGAAAGTTCAGATAAAACAGGAGAGATGAATTCAAATTGGGCTGAACAATACTATTGGATCAATGTACATCCACCATTAGGTACATTATTACCATACACAACAAGTTTGAGCATAACCTTTCCACCAAATGGATCCAATTAACAGAGTATATAAATAGATAAGATAAGAAGAAAATTAGTATGCTAGACAATTATCCATTTGTAGTTTACATAGACCAGTAGAGCTTAAAAGGTTGAAAAAAATTACGAAGGAGAAAATGATTTGGAACGTCCTTTCTCTCCATATTCATATTTAAAAGTTTGTTTTGCTGAAGGGACGTTTCGATCCACTAATGCTTCCTTGTCTGAATAATCCATTTTGGGGTCATTTGACAAATGTTGAACTTAGGGTTCTCATTAATGCTCTTGTACACGCATTGTGATGATAGTGATATTTGAGAGTTGTAATCCTATTGTCAATTGAATCGAATTATGGAAGCCATAGTTTTCTATGAGCGTAATCAAATTGGTTAACCATATACATCTCGTTTTTTTGCTTGCTGTTTGGTGTGTTTTCTCGTTACTGTTGATTTAAATTGTATTTTCTCTTGATTATCTCTTTGATTGACCTTGTATTAGATCTTGGGCATACAAAAATCACTATATTGAGTGGGTATTGATGTTACAAATAGGTCTTAGAGATTTGACTTGTAGGGATTTTGCTGTGTAGGAATCTAAGATGTTTGATAATATTCGTAAGTGTAATTTTAATCTTGTCCCAATTGTCTATCGTAGGAAACTTGGTTGGAGATAGTGAAGTAAGGTTGCAAAGGTGTCAAAGGTCGAGTTTGACCTTAAAAAGTTTATGGGAAACTATGAATTTTGACCTGTCAAAGTAGAGATGTTTTGATCCCACAATACTTGCATAAGGCATTTAAGGGCATTGCGAGTGGACCCACAAATATGTTCGAAGATGATTGAAAGAACTATGACTTGCAAGCGTGTTTCATTATTCAGTTGAATTTAATGGAAAACGTGGTATATTATGTTTTCATGAGGAAACAACGTTTTAGATATGGAAGAAATTGGAAGAAAAGTACATGGAAAATGGCATAAAGAAACATTAATTGGACAAGGTTGGCCTTTCCCCTTACTGACTAGTCAGACTTCCCTCGCTGACCTTACCGTACGCCTCGTTGACCTTGGGAGAATCATCTTTATCTAAAGAAGAAAAAGTTTAAATTTGAATATATGAAAAGTTCATTAATTTTTGAACATTATGAAGCTTACTGGTTGATATTAATAATGAAGGTAAAGACTTTTTACTTCTCAATCCACTTCCTGATTCATATGATCATTTGAGAAGCACATTATAATATGGGAAGGTTAAGTTAGGTTTGATGATGTATCTTCATCATTGGTGGGAAATGAAAAGCAAAAGAAGAAGGGTGATCCTCAGTCTAATGTATTAGTGGAATGGGGTAAGATAAAGGAGAAAGACATTATTAAAGAGGAAGTTCTAGATCTAAGTCTAAAACAAGGCTTTGATATTGTACTATCAAATGGGAGTATATTGATAGCTAGTTCATGGGGAAGCTTATCGAGTGAGTTAATCTTAAACTCGGGGTTCTGCTACCATATGCTCCAAAATAAATATTTTTCCCAGACCTTTAACGAGGTGGATGGAGGGATAGTCTTTATGGGGAATGATCATATCTGATAAAGTGTATTGACAGTTAACTTAAACATACATAATTGAGTAACTCACACTCTCACTAACATCAAGTATGTTCAGGGTTTAAAAAATAATTTAGTTTATTTGAGTGCTTTAAATTCCAATTGGTGAAAGATTGTACTTGAAGGAAAAATGCTAAAGGTTATCTTGGGTGCCATAGTGGTGATGAGAGAAAAGAAAGAGGGAAACATATACTTCATTCAAAATAGAATAATATCATGACACATCTCAATTGTAAAAAAAGAAGAAGTGTGAATTTAGATTCTTAAGCTTTGGCATTTGAATTTGGGACATATCGGGTAAAAGGCATGACAATGTTGTGTAAGAAAGGGTTACTAAAAGGAGTGAAGGTTTACAAGTTGTGATTATGTGAGCATTTTGCACTTGTGGAGCAAATAATGGTCAAGATTAGCATAACGATTCATTTAACAAAGTTCACACTTGATCACATCTAGGGGTGAAAATTTTAGAAACGAAACAAAATTGACACGATATTTCATGTTCGTGTCATTTTGACATGAAGTAGTGTCTTGTTTGTCACAAATTATGAGTCTTGCTATCGTGTCTTGTCGTGTTAATCATGTTTTTACTAGGGTTACTATCTATTTATGTTTAATTTAGCATAAAATTTATGAAATCATGTTAGTCGTGTCATACTATGTTTTATTCGTGTCGTGTTCGTGTCAGATAAAAAACACAAAGTCGTGACGTGTTTGGATTCGAATAACCCTTGTTGTGTCGTGTCTTGTCAACCCCCACCCAACCTAAAAACATGAATTTTCACCCCTAATCACATCCACACTGATATTTGGGGTCCTTCAAAAACACCATTGTTAGGAGGTAGTCACTATTTTGTCATTTTAATTGACTGCTTCTATCGGTATGAAACATAAAGATGAGATATTTAAGATGACTCTTACATGGAAGAAGATGGTCTACACTAGAAAGAATATGGAGGTGCTTAGGTCAGATAAAGGTGGTGTGTATTAATATGATCAATACTTTAGGATGATGGAAATATTCGTCTTTTATTGGTAATAATTGAACTGCCACATATATCATGAGCAATACAAGTCAAAAACTTTAGCCTCGTGATACTAATATCTCATACGTAGCACTATGAAATAAATACCTAAATCAATATAAAAAATATTATAATTCTCTCACCTTCAAAATAAAACATTTAACGAATAAATAGCCTATATTACAATTTTCTTAACAAATCATTCTTAAACTCTTACAAAAAATAAAGAAAAGATTACAACTTGACCCTCTTGAGCAACAACAACAACATTAATGGTAGGGTATGAAAGTAGATAATCTTGGTGTTGGTAGTATTAGCCAATAAATCATTGTTCTCTTGTTGTGGTGTTTTCATTATCTAGAAAACCCCACAGAAAATTGGAGTAGCGGAGAAGATGGAATGATCCTTACTTGAATAGGGGATGAGTATTTTATCTAATGCGGGTTTGGGAAAATAATTTTAGCGAGAGACTTTGTTCAATGATTATGCCGTCGTAAATTTTTTTCCATCTACCACTATTGATAATAATAATCCTATGAAATCTTAGTCTGGATCACATCCTACTTATGACATGCTTATTATCATGTTAATGTGAGTAAAATTGATTGTATAACATAGAAGGTAAATTTCATGGGTTCAAGGACTTAAGGTTCTAAGAAAAGAAAATTATCTTAAGGAGATTAAAATAGTAAGTTGTAAGTGGAGGTGACTACTTTATTTATCTATATAATTTTGTAAAATGACTCATTTAAACCTTACTGGGACACTCAACAGGTGCATGCGTCCAACTGCAAAAGACTAAGATAATGTTTTGGGAGTCAATTTTTACAAGACATAAAATTATACAAATAAATATCGAATTAACTGAACCTAAACATCATTTTATTTTTGACTACTATATGTAAACATTAATAAAAAACGAACGTTTAAATTATTCTATAAGGCATGGACAATAATCTAGAATCAATTATAACAAGTCATGCATGTTAATAAGGACCTGTAATCTCATATGAGTTAACACCTAAATCTTCCTACAAAAGGGATTGTAAGGACATGTAGTTTGGCCCATACCTCCTCTTTCCTTGATCTCGAACTTAGATTTGTTTCCTTAAACCCTTCAAAGTGTGCTGAAATAGAGAATTGAGGTTTCTCCCCATGGCCTTTAAATTTCAGAATTGCCAAAAGTGTGTAGAATGATGGAGAGAATACAACTTATTCGAATGTAGAGGGAGGACCCAAGAGTCCCTTAATTAATCCTTATTTTACTTAGCCATTACAGTAAACTCTTGATATTTTCTAATAAACCTTTCATTATTCCCTAAATCTCTTCAAATTTTGGATTGCTATTAGGATGACATAATTACGGGTTTTATTTTAATTCTGAAATTATAATTAAAATCTAACATTCTTCCACTTGGTCCAAATAACAATCTATTGATTTATCGAGTAACTTGATAACGATATATATTGGAATAATTTTAGACAATGGTTTTCAATACCTTATTTGAGAAAATCACTAATGTGAGTCATGGAGCTTGCACACAAATTTAAGGGAATATTCCTTTCCATGTATGACAACACTAATGACTTATTTAATAAAGCCTATAAGTTGTGTTTTTCTTAATGGTCCATAAATGTCTCGTAAGAGACTATTTGTGTCACATATACCAACAATAACATGCATGTAACCAATATTAAAATATAGAAATATGAATATTCAAAAAACAACTTTATTGATATCATAACATAGTGTTTTTACACAACAAACACTAACAAATTCACAATCATAATCTAGACATTATGCTCAAAACCCATCGATTCAACATGTTGCAAAAAGTTCTTTATGGGTAGTGCTTTAGTGAGTGGATATGATGTATTAACATTCATGTTAATGTGTTCAATAGATATTATCTTTCTCTGAACTTCTTTTTTCACTAATAAATACTTCACGTCATTGTGCTTGGATGCTTTAGTGTGTTTATCATTATTTGAAAAATGACTACCATGACATTATCACAATAAATTTTTAGTGGTTTAGTAATAGTGACCATAATACTAATCCATAAAATGAAGATTCGTAGCCATAGTCCATGATTTATAGCCTTAAAACACTCTGCGAACTCAGTCTCCAGAGTGGATGATGAAATAGCAGTTTGCTTTGCACTTTTCCACAAAATCATCCTTCCTCCATAAAGTAACACATAACCCCCAATGCTTTTTCTAATATTTAAACATCCTCTAAAATATGAATCTGAATAATTTACTACCTCAAAATTATCCATCCTCCTAAATGCAAGCATGTGATAGTTAGTCCCCTATAAGCACCTGAACACTTTCTTCGTAACTTTCTAATAATCTAGTCTTGGATTACTTTGGTATGTTAAAAGCATTTCCTACCACAAAACTAATGTTAGATCTTTTGCAAACCTGTGCATACATCAAATCCATACAATAGAAACATAATAATATTTATCCATTTGTTCTCATTCTACGTCATCTTGGGGACATTGACATAAGTTGAATTTGTCTCCTTTTAGAATTGGAACAATAATAGAAACACAGGTAGCCATTGTAAATCTCTCCAAAACTTTGTTAATTTAAGATTTTTGAGACAATCCTAACCATCCATGTGATTTATCCCTGAATATTTCCATCCCGATCATGAAGGATGCCTCACCTATATTTTTTTTTTCAAACTTTTGAGAAAGAAAGTTCTTGGTATCCCGTAACAAACCAAGATCACTGTTGACTATCAATAATATATCATCAATATATAGAACAAAGAATACAAACTTACTTCCACTGATCTTCAGGTATATGCACGGATCCATAGTGTTTTCCTTAAACCTATAGGAGGTAATATTTTCATGAAATGTAATGTACCATTGTCGAGAAGCTTGCTTAAGTCCATATATAAACTATTTAAAAAGAAATGACATGTCCTCTTTAACCTCGATTATGAAGACTTCGGGATGTACCATGTATACTTCCTCATTTAAGCTCCCTTTTAGAAAAGCTATTTTCACATCCGTCTGATGAAGCTCTAAATCATAATGAGATGCTAATGCCAAAATAATTCTGAACGAGTCCTTCTTAAAAATAAGAGAGAATATTTCATTATAATCAATGCCTTCTTTCTGATTAAAACCTTTGACTGTTAGTCTTGCTTTATGTTGCTCAGTATTACCCTTTGAATCACTTTTGGTCTTGAAGACTCATTTACACTCGATTCTTTTACATTTTTTAGGAAAATCGATTAAATTCCAGCCTTTAGTATAGTCCATAGATTTTAATTCATCTTTCATTACAACAATATATTTTTCGAAATTGTTACTATCAATGTCTTATTGATACATAATTGGATCATATATATCCCCAATGTCAAATTCAGTTTCTTATAAATACACCATATAATCATCTGAAAAATCTGGCCTTCTAAGTTTTTGATACCTTCTTAATGTTGTTTAAGATGGAATTTCTATATCAAATTCATTGATGATAGTTTTAAGGTGGGGTTCATTATGTGATTCATTAATGGGCTTGTGCTTATTAATTTGTTGTTCATTATTGTTAACTAAAGCAACATGATTGGGAACAACAAATTCATTAAGGGGATTGATACCCCGACTTCTTAAATAATCCTTTCCCTAACATTCTCACTACCACTGGCTACAACACTCTCAATGAATTTAGCGTTACTAGTTTTAACTATTCTAGTGTATGGTTAGGGAAGTAAAATCTATATCCCTATGAGTTTTTCAGGTACCCAATGAAAAAACCACTAATAATCTTAGAATCCAATTTTTTTCCATGCGGATTAAAAATTCTTGCTTCACTGGGCTACCCCAAACATCCAAGTGTCTTAAACCAGGTTTCCTTCGTGTCCATAGTTCAAAAGGAGTCTTTGGAATGGACTTACTAGGAACCCTATTCAAGATATATACAACGGTTTTAAGAGAATACATCCACATGGATAAAGGCATATTAGTATTACCAATCATGCTTCTAAATATATTAGTAAGGGTATGGTTACACCTTTTAGCCACACCATTCTGCTAGGTTATACCTGCCATTATGTATTATGAAACTATACCTAAATTTTTAAGGAGCTTAGAAAACAAGTTAGGATGTTGTCCTATTTCCTCATATTTACCGTAATATTTACCGCCCTATCAGACCTAATAATTTATTACTTTCCCCTAGTTGTCTTTTAACTTCTTTGTAAGGACAAAATTTCCAATTGAGTTCGTTGTATGTTTATTTGACTTATTTTCGGAAGAAAACATGTTTGAGTCATAGGTCGTATTTTTATTGTCATGATCCCACACAGACTATAACATATTGAAGTTTAATGAAGACGTTGTGACAAAGCTTCAAAGATTTTATCATACAGGTTTATGGTGCAAATTTTGTCTTCAAGTTTAATTGCATTCCTAGACCACTCAGATATGAATGCGTAATTATAATGGGACTCAAAATTTATTTAAAAATGTTTAAGGATGTTATTTTATTGAAGAAATAAATTTAAAATGTGTTCAAAAGTGTTTGAAAAGGTTTACACTTCGTTTTATTCTGATAAGGATGGATTAGAGTAGTGTTTTATTGAAAGTCTAATTCATTGTGTCGCTCAAACGACCTGACTAGTCATTTGAGCGAGATGGCACTGTCATTCGAACGACATGTCCATCTTATTAGAGTGACAGGTCAAAGTCGCTTGAATGATTCGCCGCCTCAAAAAAATTATAAGAGGCATGTTTTCATCAGAATTTCATAAGTGTGCATTCTGCAAAAACAGTATAAGACCAGAACGTTGGTTGCATATTTTTTCTAAGGTTTTCTAAAGCCAAATACATCCTTAGAGTTTCAAAGATCCGACTTTTCATTAATATATGCTATAGTGATCTTTGTTTTCACCAATAAGAGTGCGTTCTACACTTGAACATTGGGTTTTGTGGTAAAGAAGCGAATGAGTTCGTGTTCAACATCTAGATGACACAAAACCATATCGGTGGACACCGAGACATACATGGATGTGTGTGTTGTGGACGAGCATCGTAAAATAAGGACTTTCAGCGTGGGCACTATGGAGGAGTGGTTAAAGATTAGAAGAGCGTCAAGTCTCGTGGGGATCAAGTCGTTGAGTAAGACTTATGTCTGTTCCTTGTAATTCCACATCATAGTGATAGTTTGGCTTGGGCCGTTTGAGATTTTTCCCTTAGTGGTTTTCTCGTACATCCGACGTTGTGAGTATTCTTTACTTTATTTTACTTTCTTTAATCACTAGATGAATGTTTAGGATTAATCAAGATAAAATTTGGTTAAGTTAAAATTAGTTCACAACTTTGTGCAAATTAAAAAATTGGAAAAAGGGTTTTCATAAAAAGAAAGTTTGTTTGTCATCCTTAAAACACTTTCTGCATTGAAAAAGGGGACTACACTTTTATATAAATTTCAGCAAACTTAACTGATTGAGATTTATGATGCAAAGTAGAAAGATAGCATAAATGTGAAAAGTCGTCTATAAAGGTGATAAAATACTTTTCTCCACCAAAGGATGGAGCATAAAAGGACCGCAAATCTCTATGTGTATTATTTCGAGGGGATCATTAGTTATTATGTATCTTTTCTCTGTATGTTTGGTGTGCTTTCCTTTAATTACACAAAAATTACTAAAATATAGGTAAGGGAGAATTCCCTCTCTTACGAGTCTTTGACCTCTATCCCTGGAAATGTCCCCTCATCTTTTATTCTGTAAGAAAGAAGAATTATCATTCGCTAAAGCCCATTTAATTCAAAAGTTGGGTATCACTATTAAAAATTTATCTAAATTAATTTGATACAAATTATCAATCATAAAACCAAAATCAGCATAATTAATACCTTTGAATAAGTTAAAGCATTTATCTTAAATTCAAATGAAAAACCATCAACATCAAGTCTTGATAAAAAAATCAAGCTTCTCGAAAAAACTAGGAACATAAATAGTATCTTTTAAATAAATAATGTCGAGTCCAAAACATGTCTAAAAGTGTCAGTGGCTTCAACTTTGGTTGTCTTCCTATTTCCCATGCATAAAAAAATCAGTTGGTCGTATGTTTAAGTTGAAAGGTATCCTTCTAAGGATGTGGAAACATGAGTGCTTGAACCAAAATCTAAAATCCAAGATTTTGAATAAACATTTGATTCAAAACATGCTAAAGCCTGTAACTTGCCCTTATTTTCAAACCAAACTTGCCTTTTCAGACAATCTTTTTTGAAAATGCCCACTTTAAAAAAAATAAAAGTGACACTTTTACATTCTGCTTATTCCATATATTCAGCACTGCGTTTGGCACTACTTCAGATTTACTAAGTTGGCCTTGCTTTATGCCCTTCCTAGTAGTATTCTTTAATGTCTTCTTTTTCCCAGAATTATTTGGCACACTGAAATGAGCTACCTGACTATTATTCTACTTCAAATATTCCTCCTCCTGAATCAGTTTAGATGTCACCTTATTCAGGATCCACTTAACCTTTATAGTGTTGTAGTTTATCACAAATGATGCGTACTAATCCAGGAGAGAGTTAATAATAAACTAAACGAAAAAGGCATCATCCAATTTCACTTTCAAATTGTTTAATTTATCAGCAAGGTTAGTCATTTCTTGAATGTGCTCGTTCATGGTACGAGTGCCCTCAAATATCATTGTAGTGAGTTTTCCCATTAGTGTCCCTTCTAGGTACTTATCAGCCTGCTAAAATCTCTATTTAACATTATTTAAAAATTCCTTGGCAATTTCAGTCTTGGGTAGAGAATTTTCAATGGATGGATTAACGGTCAACTTTAAATACATTAGGCTCAACCTACTGATCTCTCCCACACTTCAGATAACTCATTTTAAGTATCACTGCTCTCGTTAGTTATGGCAATGGGATTTTTAATAAGAAAGGAGATATCGGGGGGAAACCCCCTAAGGTGAACTGCACATGCTCACTACAATCAGAAAAATTGGTTCCATCAAATTTTAGAGTGGATGAAGTTGCATTAATAAGGCTAATCACAATTGTTGCAATAAAATTATGTACATATTAAAAATTGGAAACAAACATAAGAACGATAATTTCAAGGAATATATTTCACGGATTGTATATCTTTAGAGCAATAATATATTTACCTAAAATGACAAAATATATTTCCCCATAATTTAATTTAACCATTGCGATCAGACTCTTTCGAGCAACCAAATCACTGTGGCTTCATTACAGTAATGCAATCAGTATTAATCCGAACATTCAAAAACCATATTTGAACTCTTAGGATCAACATAACCACAATGTTTGAATGTTATCTCAAAGTTCTGTTTTTACAATTTTTAGACTTGACCATTTTAATGGAATGATAATCTAAACATAATATAAAGAACCAATGTGAAAACCTTTAGGGTATGCTTCTAATATCCATAATTGTACATTATAAGCGTATTCAAGAAATAATGGTTTAAAAAGAGAATGGTTCATCATTACAAAATAATAATTTTATATCATTTTATTAAAAAAAAACTTGATTTTGAGAGGCATAAACGATCTCAAATGGCCGAAAAATAATGTTCATCCGTAGAAAAGTTATTGGGTTTGTCACGAAATACTGTTTCCAGTCAAACCATGTCGTTTTCAATTAATTCTGACACATACAAGATTTGAAAATTGTAAATATCATCATTGAAATGTAACAATTCATATTTTTTCATGTTATTTTATAGTTCTCTTTAGGGTAAAATATAAAGGAAACTATATGAGATTAAAATAAGTATTCTATGCCACATGTAAACATAAATAAAAAGTGAACATTTAATTTATTCTATAAGGCATGTACAATAATATAAAATCAATTATAGCAAGTCATGCACGTTAATCAGGACCTTTAATCTCATACGAGTTCACATCTAAATCTTCCTACAAAAGGGATTATAAGGACATGTACCTTGCTCGATATCACGTTTTGTCTTTATCTCGAACTTAGATTTGTTGGCTTAATTAATCCCGAATTTTGAATAGACTTGAACCCTTAAAAGTGTATTGAAGTGGAGAACTGAGTTTTCTCCCCCTTGCCCTTTAAATTTAGGAATTTCTAAAAGTATGCAGAATGATAGAGAGACTAAAACTTATTTAAAGATATAGGGAGGATCCAAAAGTCTCCTGATAAATCATTTGTCTTGCTAGTCATCAAAGTAAACACTTGATATTTCCTAGTAAACCTTTCATTATTCCATAAAACTCTTCAAATTTCAGATTGTTATGAGTTCCATATAATTATAGGTTTTATTTTAATTCCGAAATTATAATTAAAATCTACCATTGTATTAGACTGAAGTATTCATATCCAAGTAGAATAGTACCAGGGATGTTGAGCCACAACAATAAAAGTACTCGCATATGTATCAGGGAAAATTCCATTTAGATTCTGTACTAAACAAGTCTATGGGAATGATCAATATTCAATATTATAAATAAACTATTCAAGTATGAACCAACCTCAACACAAGTTATTTCACATCAATTGGCAACATCATCCCATTAACAATATTTGTCACGGATGTTATGCTCCTTTATATTACTACTGCACATTAGTATAATTTCCATGGGACATATGGTGATTGCAAACCCTAACACTCATCATAAATCTTTTAATAAAAGGTTATTTTATTTAACACTAGTTTATTACATCATTATGCCTTCACTCTTCACTTTTGTCATTCAACCAAATTTAAAAAGTAGAATTTCAGCATTATTATTCCAGTGATTCGACAAAAATCTCTTTCATAATTTTTTAATTAAAATTTTATTTTGTTCCAAAAAGTTCCTCGCGATATAAAACACTCACAAACATTTTTTTTCTATTAGCCTAAAATCTAAGAATTTTTTATCAAAAAAATAGACAAGGGACTTTTCAGAAACATAAAAATATAAGGTGGACTAAGTGTGAACTATACTTATCTCCCACTAATTGTAATTAATTTTCCATTATTATATTCTTTTCACCCTCACCTTATCCTTCCATTAAAAATTTCGTTATTCATCGAGTATATCTCCCCCTCAATTATCTTTATCTCCTATTTTCTCCTCCTATGTGAAATGATAAAGCCATTGTATTTTGTATCATTCGAACTTTGATCACCATAATTATGTCATAAATCACTTTGAGTGCTAAAATTAAACTTATTTCCATTGTGGGTACCAAAATAACTTTTGTGACTCTTTTATGGAAAAAAGATGTCTTTAAAAACAATATAAAAATGTTTCGCAAAAGGTTGCTATGGTACCCAAAGTGATATACAATACTAGCCAAAATGAGATAGATATAAACAACGCACCCAAAATGCTTAAAAGACAAGTCTTAATCAACTTGAGCATTAATCCTGAATTTATATCCCCACAAATGATTTACAACATTCCGAATTTTTTCACCCTTATAAAAAGGATCTACCAATTATTTTGAACAACTAAACAATTTTTTTTCTCTTTTTGTAAAAAGAAAAAATTCTCTCCAAAATATTTATCCCCACAAGCAGTAACGGTGATTCTGTGCAGTGTAAATTTGAATGAGTGATAGAATACAAGGCACCTATTGTGTACATCTCTTTAAAAAATATGGTTATTTTTTTCTCAGTTATTTTATCATTGAGATGAGGGGTGTAGAAACCCTATCCTAGGACCCCCCAAGCACCTCCTTATGTCCCTAGAACTCACTCGTTCACCATAAATCCTAGGTCATACTTCGAGTGTTGATTTAGAGGCCATTGGGAGCTCCCGAGCCCTGTTTGACTCCATTCAATTCTCAAACTAGAGCAAAGATCATGAATATTTTAAGGTCACTAAATTGTCTTTCCAACGATCCATTATGTGCGCAGATTGGCCTCACGGTCCGTATAAATGATCCGTTTTACTACGAACACCAATCTAGAGGCCACTAGGTGCTCCCTGGCCTCGTTCAACTCAGATCAACTCTCTAGATAGAGCAAATCTGAATGAATATTTTAATGGCCATGGATCCCCTTTCCAACGGTCCATCTCGTGCGCAAATTAGCCTTATGATTTGGACGAATGATATATTTTACTCCGAAGGGTCATCGTGCATTTTCGAGCCCCGGCTGACCTTGGTCAACATTTCGAACCATGTGAAACTCAATGAAATATCGATAAGTACTTAATTTCCTTTTTAACGATTTACGCCATGCATGGATCGGTCTTATAATTCGATTGAACGATCCGTTTTCCTTCGAAAACCTCCCGTCTAGAGGCCACTGGGCACTTCTGAGCCCCGTTTGACTTCGATCAACTCCTAGACTTAGGTGTGGATCAATGTATTCTTAAAGGTCTATATATTCCCTTTCCAAGAGTCCATCCCGTGCACGATTCAGACTTATGGTTTGCATTTTATGCCCCTTTTTTAGAAAAAAACATTTCGGATTGCCTATAGGCACCCTGCCTATGGACAGGGTGTACGTTTCCTTGCCAGCAAGGCAGGACTTATGACGATAGGAAATCCATGGGCCATGCCGATTGTTACCCCCTCGACCTTATAAAAAAGGGGCCATGACCTCACCTTGAGGGAGACACTAGAGACCCCTCTCAGAAAGTCAGAAAACATTCTCCTCGAATTCAGAGCCTTTCCCTTTCAGAATAGCCCATTTTCTCTTATTCTCTTACCTCACTTCCTTACCTGACTTCGTAATTTACCCCACCTCTCCATATCATTTTCATAATACTTTAAACTCAGTGCACTTGCATCTCAAAATTATCAACAAACATTCATAAGGAGGTTTATTTCTCCATTCCTTTCTCTAGTTTATTCATTTTTAAATTATTCACCTTATTTATATTTTTGTGCTTTGTTTTATTATACCACAACCACTAATCTCTACTTTTTATTAATAATATTGGACATAAACTACTTTTATAAAAAAAAACAAAAGGAAGAAAAATAGTGTTTATTCGTAAATTCCAAAAGCAGGATTTCCATGTCACACTTTTAGTCTTAAAGCACATTTTCTCTACACACACATAAGATAAGTCCCATGTTTGGATTTATGGGTTGAACCCCACCCCTATACTACTTTCGAATTACGTGGACTTTGATGCCCTTTGGGCTATGTAGGTGTCTCAGGTCAATCTCAAGATTCGAGTCCTTCTTCCCTTCTTCATTACTATATATTTCTTTTATATCTTATCATATATATTTTTTGAGTTCTATACTCCTTTATACTTATGTCTCACCCGACGTGCACATTCTTTCCTTCGTAGCGATTTGTGATTCGGTGAGCACTTACATTACATTTTTTTATTATCATTATTTTTGGGAACACTCCTACGGATGAGTCCGCTTTATCCTATCCATGATGCGAGTTGGATGATTCCTTTCTCCCATTGTTTATATTATACACACGTACACACATGTCTCATAGTCAAAAAGGAGAAGATTAACATTAGCCCATGAGAGACCGAAAGGAGGAATAGGTGTTGTAAGTGCAAGATTTGCACGTTATCAATTTATATATCATACACCACTACACCGTTGGTACGCCAATGCATTGCTAAGCATGTTCAAGGGTATTTTGGTAATTTTTAATCTGTAACCTGAAAGCGAGGTCAACTGGAAAGTTGAAAAGCTCGACACCACGAGAATACTAGAAAAAACGGCACCTCAATCCGAGTTACGGTGAAGAGGTTATGCGCATTTGAAGAAAAGGAAAAAGGTCCCTGCATAAAAAATATGGGCGGTCCGGACCTTTTAATAGCTTGACTATTTCGACGCCGTTTGTGAAGAGCGCTCTTGTACGAAACAAAGGGGAGATTCTAAACGCGCTGGGAACCCAGTCCGGACCGCTTTGGATTTTTTTGCGATAATATATGGTTTTATCCCATGCTGATCCCATGCCTATAAATTACTATTTCGTCGAACATTTGGTTCAAGACTTGGAGAGACATTTTTTAGAGTTCTATGAGCTCAAGTCTTCATATTTTTTAGTCCCCAAAACTCATGTTTTGATTCACACATCATTATCATATTTTTTTGAATCATTTTGGAACCCAAGAACACTTTGCTTTTGTTCATTCTTGTGAACTGCGTCTTTACACCGTATGACTGTGTGTCATTGAGTATCTTGCTGCGTGAAGATTCTTTGTCGAAGATTGGGCTGCGAGTTCTTGGAGGGTGCTGCGTGCATTCTCTTGCTGAGTTCAAGACTGCGAGTGCGTTGATCCATTGCAGATTTCTCTATGTAATTGTAAGTTGCAATTTATTTAATTCGTAGTAAAATAAAGGTTTTACCCGAAAGGGTTTTGTTTCCTGAAATTTGTGTCTCAGCAAATTTATTGTGTCACATGCTTCAATCTCGATGGTTTGATTTATTGACACATAGATGCATGTTTAGGGGCTGAATTAAAATGAAATTTGGTTTGTATAAATTTAGACACCTAATTAAATAAATAATCCGAGAAAATTGGAAATTTACGAACTTTGATTGATATCGCATTCTCAAATTGGTATTAGATCAAGTATCACTTTTTTTTTTGTGATTTCCTAATTTCACAAATTTTGTGTGATATTGATTTTTTTTTATTTTTTTTATTTTGTTTAAATCGCAAGTTTTTCAATGGATCACTTATATAATCGGATGCCAATCTTTGACGAAACAAATTATGCCTATTGGAAAGCCCGTATGAAATCTATTTTAAAGGCTATTGATGAACATGTTTGGTTATTGTGTGAAAGAGGATGGACTCCTCCCACTGTCACCGTTGAAAATATCACCTCTTTAAAACTCGTGTCAGCCTAGACTGAAGATGATTTTAAAATGTCTAATTTTAATTAACGTGGTTTGAATGCTATTTTTGGAGCCGTCACTCCCGACGAGTTTCGCCGAATTATGACGTGCACCACATCTAAATAGGCCTGGTATGTAATCCAATTGACACATGAGGGTACGAATGCGGTTAAAGAATCAAAATTGCAAAATCTTGCAACCCAATTTGAGACCATTACTATGTTAGAGTCTGAAACTTTTGATGAGTTTTACGCACGTTTTTCGGACATTGTCAGCACTAGTTTTAATTTGGGTGATGCAATTGATAACACGCGTGTCGTTAAAAAGATTTTAAGATCACTCCCGAAAAGATTTATTCCTAAAGTCACTGTTTTAAATTCAATGGGAAATTTGAGCATTCTTAAATTAGAAGAATTAGTAGGAGAATTACAAACGTATGAAATTGATATGTTTCCTAAATCTGTCAAGCCTAAGGATAAAGGGATTGCACTTAGAACCCATGCTAGGCAAGGTGACAAGAGTGAGAAGAAAAATAAAGAGCGTGTTTGTGAGTTTGACTCTGAGGGTGATTTTAATTTCGACGACATGGCCTTATTTGCGAAATTTTTTAAAAAGTTTCTCAAAATTTCTAAAGTAAATTCTTCCAATAAAAAGAGATTTTTTTAGAAAAATAAAAAGATAGGAAAGGCCAAAGAAAGAGGTGAGAAGTAAAAAGAGAATGACTTAGATGAGGAGTGTGAGAAGGATTTTGAGGACGTGACTTGTTTTGAATGTGGGGGTAAGGGGCATAAGTCGTTTGAGTTCCCTACGTGTCTTAGAAAGAAAGGGAAGAAAGTAGCCATGCCCGCCACACTTAGTGATAGTAGTGAAGGTGAGGGAGATGTGACTGGTGAGAAGTTTGTTGAATTTTTAGCAAGTCGAGTGAGCACACCCACTGTGTCCCAGATAGTGCACACGAATGCGATGGTGATGATTTGAGCACTTCAAGTGAGGGAGAAAGCGAGTGTGAAAGTGGGGATGAAAGTGAGCTCCAAAAAGCCTTTAGAGTTTTATACACCGAGACCTTGAAAACAACGAAGTATAATAGGGATTTAGATCGTCAAGTGTTAGATTTATAGAGAGAGAAGGAGGTTTTAAGAAAGGAAAAATGTGATTTGACCTACACGGTGTCTAGTCTGACGACACGTGTATCCTAACTCGAGAGTGATATCAAACGTGCCAGGGAGATCAAAGGTAATTTTGAGAATGCACCTAAGATGGTTGAAAAAATGGTTATTAATCCCGATAAGGGTAGAGTTGACGAGCTAGGAAAAGGTAATGACGGTGTGTCCACTTCTTTTGTTGCACCCGAGTCTGTTCCCACTTTAGTGATAGATCCACATGGCCCGAAAATTAACCCACCTAGGCATCCCATTAGGAGAGTTCGTCCTAGTGTTGTTGAGAGAGGTGCTCCTAGGCCGGTTTATGTTTGCACACAATGCAAGAAGAAAGGTCACCATAGAGAGTTTTGTTTTAAGTTGGGGTACGTGCCACAATATACTTCTACACATGTTCACGCACGTGAACCCACACATGACACTTTGTTTGCACATAATGATAGGGAGTTTGCACACATATGAGAGCAAGTAAAGTTCTTAGTCAAAACTTCTCTTGATTTGATGGAGTTGTTCCGAAAGATGTTACCGTCTTTGAAGAACTCACCCGCACCCAATGGATGAGGTGTGACTTGTTTGCTAGCAGTGGATGATTTTCATGATGATATATTTTTCCTATTGCTAGTGTGTACCATTTGTATATTTTTTTTTCTTCCAAAAAATTTAAAAAATACAAAAAGATTTTATTTTGATAAAATTATTGAAAATCCAAAAAGATTTTTTTTGTTTACACCATATATGAATAAAACTTAGGATGACCAAGTCACAACTTCATTACATATTCATGTGACTGTTTGATATTTTTTTTAGACAATATGTTGTGTCATTCATGTGCTTTACAAAGTTTGGAGTCTTCGAGATGATATAGTGTTGCTACCTATATGTTTGACTCACTTTGTCCTTTATTGCACACATGCATGGATTTTTTTGATGTTTGTGCTTGTCTATCACATGTTGGTTTGGTGTTTCCATCTCAATTCAATATATACAACGAACCAAATGCGATAAAACAAACAATAAAAAGTGTGCACATTTGAACCATGTTTACGAGGATTTGTGTGTTTTGTTTGAAAACTGTGAAGTGATACGAAAGGTTATCATTCATCCTTTGCAATTAAGCCGCTATTTAATTGGACCTAAAAAAATGGGGATTTTTATTATCTGGGGCCCAAAGAGATTTAAAAGAGCGCGAAAAAAAATTGAAAGGAAATAATAAAAAAATTATGCCAATTATGGGCCATTTAGGTTTTTCGCCAATTCTCCAAAGTTTGAGAATTTAGTTTATACACCTCTAAAAGAAGATATGTTTGAGGGAGATTGGTTGGATTTTTTAAATGAGTTTGCAGGTTCTTGAAAAAGTATTACATAGTTTTGGACATTATTGGTGTGGAAATCATCGTGACTTTGATTTGTTGAAATGTTTAAGACGATGTCATCTAAATTCAATAATTTCACACCTATGGACGATTTTGATGTTCATTCGTTGGGAGTACACTTATGCATCTTGCACATATGATATGATTGAGTTGATTCTCCTATCGAATATGTTCACACACATTCATTCCGTTTCCATGATTTGGTTATCTTAGTGTAAATTCATGGTGTGTGATTTTTGTAACATCATTTTTTTGCATTTTTGTGTGAAAAAATTTGAAAAATAAAAAATAGTTGGTGAAGATTTTTTGAGTATCTCTTTGCAAGAGCACGTTTGCGATTTCATTGATGCCATGTTTTGAATACACTGACACCCCGATTTTTCTTGTTTGATTTATTCTTCACATTTGTCTATTTGTGGACATAATAAAAAGGGGGAGAAAGAATTATCATATTCTGGCTCCCCGCCTACTAAAATACCGGGTGGCCAGACCATGATAAAAATAAAATGTTGGTCTCATATTGCTCATTTTTAGCATCATTGTAGAAAACTTTTTAAAGTTACTAACCACCTAGTAATTTAATTAGACTGGTGCCAAATTTTATCTTTCATTAATTAACAACAGGCGAAAAATAAAAAATAATAACACCATCAACACAACTAATAACTAAATCCTACATAGATGAATAACATAAATTAAGATAACCGAATCAACTATCGGTTTAACGATAAAATGCAACAGTAACTGAAACAATAACCTGGATACACAAAGTTCGATAAGTAGACTAAATACAAAATCTGAGGGCGACATGCCCAAATGAGTACTGAAGGTTCCTACACTAGGAGTAAATAAACGAAGCGTCTATAACAAAGTTCTGCAACTTCCACATGAGCTGAAACTGCGCATTCCTGACTAGAATCCTCAAACTGGGCATCCCTGTGGCTGGACACCTAAAATGTTATGGAAAATATTTTTGACACGGGTCAGAGCCCAAGTAAAACATTTTGAAAATATTTAGCAAGCAATTAAATTGCAATAATTAAATATGCATGAACACTTTCATATTTAAGCTAGTGTCGCACTCTCTTGGGACATTGCTCACCCCTCATCTAATGTGCACATTTAACACCCGCCTCCTACCTCTAATAGTTAAGCTACCCCACCTAACTAGCCATAACAAGTCTCCTTCTACATACTAACTTATTGTACCCACCCGTATTACCCATACAATATCCTATCGAATTTCCATGTCTTTTATCCCATTATAAATTTCTCAGTATATGTTTATTTCTCTTCATAATATAGTTATTTTTAATGTCACTATCTTTCTCTTCTACTAAACTCACACAGTAGAATAAAATCATACGTATACATATATCACTTTGTTATACATATACCAACACTGTACCCGTAAGATGAGCTGTGGTGTGAGTATATTATGCTATAATGTCCTGGTACATCATCTACCAAACACACGTAGTAGAATAAATCACAAGTATATATATTTATCACACTAATTATATACATACAATACAGCACCCCTAGAGTGGGACTTGTGGTGCATGCATACTCTGCTATCAAGTCCTGGTACATCACGCACTGTATAAAGGACTACGGATTCCGAATCACTCTGGAACCGTGTCAATACAAACCACACATATTGGAGGCGAACATAGTTCACATATCCATGGGTCATGAACATACCTATGCTCCCATGGACAACTGACTTATCAACTCATAAATAAGTCATTCACAGTCATATGTCCTTAAGGTACCAATCTAAATCCACCCGAAGGAACACAAAGATAAGATGACCCTTTTTAAAAAAGCAACCTCCCGTGATAGCAGGTATGGTAGGTATATCATACACATAATAAATCATACAAATTAGTATAGGTATACACACAACCTATATCATATATTCTATACATAGAATATATATCTCCCGAAGATCCTATGTATTATTTAATTTCAATTATACGTCTCATCGTATATTCCCGAGTATCCCTCACTACTCGAAGTGTGCCAATTTTTCTTTAAAATATTGCAGTAGGTAATTCACTCATATCCTACTGATCTAAGTCATAGGCTCGCTCATCCCCCGAATTCATTACATTTCAAATTACACCAATTAATCTAATCAATTTCACATTAATTAATTTATTAAAGTAGTGTCACCCAACTACAATACTTCGACTCACTCATATAGTCCGTACCTTCACCCTTTAGAATTTGTTACACAAAAATCCACTATTAAGGTTAACACCTCTCGTTAAATTCACTATTCGATGATTTATTATATATCTCTATAATAAATTAAACCGGCTAATCTGTGCCTAAATCCCGTAGCACTAGCTTGAGAAATATCATAGTCAAAACCCCTACCCGCAATTTAATTACTATTTGTGACACCCCGCCTAATTAATTACCAGGTGATCAGTCGTTAATTAATTAATTTCAGAATATCAAGTTGGTTCAGATAATGCATCACTGTAAAAAAACTCAAATTTTAATTTAATAAAAACTAACCACCTAATATTTAAAAAGGTTTATGTCCAAATTTTTATCTTAACACTAACTAATATAAAAAAGAATACTAACTAATACCATGCATCACAGTAATATAAATAAAGTCTAACTGAAGTAAAATATATGGCTGGAGTAAAACACATCCAGATACAATCCCATACAATAAATCTAATAAAAGGAAATCAATCTAAGAGAGGATTTAAAACAACTAAATCTCTGAATGTAAACAGAAGAAAGGTCGACATGTCCAACAGAATAGATAACTAAAAAAGGGAGAATAGTCTGAGTCGTCTACTAGCAATTATCCTACAGCTTCCACAGCAGCTACATCATGGCAACTGAATAGAGTCTCCTAAGGCTGGTGTCCCTATGGCCGGGCACCTAAAAATAATGGAACAGTAGAAAGATATACAGAAAAACGGGTCAGAGCCCGAGTTGAAAACAATTTAAAATAGCAAGTGCTTAAATTGATTCAATTAGCACAATTATTATTCAAGTTAACTTAGTGTACTCACTTGAGATACTTACCCCTCAATCTAGTGTGCACGCCTAACGAGACTAACTACCCATACTAGTCATGATATCCTGACTGGCAACTAAGTACATACTATTATGCTGGAAAGACTCCCTAAATAACTCAAAGCCGACGTACGTAATATTTCGATATAGGTTTAGAGTTACTTTAGTTTATTCTCATGTTCTTCTAAATGCCCAACTGATAATACCATAAGTACAAATTAAAAAAATAGAGTCATCAGCATAAGACACAAAACAGGATTTTGGTATTCACACATTATTCTCTTTATGTATACATATCAATTTATATATAAATATAGCAATATTTCACCCCTGGTTGATAAACCCTTAGTGCTACGCATACTCGGCTATCTAGTCCCATTACAACACTCATGTATAGAGTACAGCCGGTTCAATCTCTCGAGAACCAATAAAAACACAAACACCTATTGGAGGCAATCATAGTCCCAAGCCGATGGGCAACGCACATACCTACGCACCCATACGACCGTCATCACTATCATTCTCACAGATAGCCCGTACCTAGGTTCCATGCTCTAGTTGTATGACTCTAAATCTCCCGAAGGAACACAAGATCCGGTCATCCACAACGCATTAACCTCCGTTCGATAGCCAGTAGCTAGGTATGTCATACACATAATATTTTGAGCAATAAGCATACACACAACTTATATAAATTCATTGGCTTTCCTGCAATCTAGTATTAGCAGTATGTATAATATATCCCCTATCATACCCCGTACCTTATACGTATGTATTCTCCCTTGTATTTTCGCATCTCTCTAATTATATGAATTTTCATACCTTCCGAGGGTAGACATATTCTCCACTCACTAATAATTATAAATTTTAAGTCACTCGACATTCATACAGGTATAACACTCATTTAAATATGCCTACGGTACATTTGAAACAAAAATCGAGCCTTAGGAGTCATTCTGGAATCTCATTAGAAGATTCAAAAATCTCGTTCGAACGAGGTCGTTCAAACAAAGGCCCCCTACTTCGAACGAACTACCAAACTCGTTAGAAGGGTCATTGGAATCTCGTTAGAAGTCTCATTCGAACGAGGACGTTCGAACGACCTGGGCTGGACTTCTAACGAAATTTCTGAAGTTGCTCAGTTCATCTTCAAGGTTCATTTTTCCAGATTTTCTCCTCTTCAATGTCAACCTAAACCCATTCCAACCCAAGTAAAAGGTTTCCAAACTACTTTAAGTCACCCTAGAACACTTCTTAGCATAGTTTAGGGGTCAAATCCTTCTAATCATCAAGTAAATTCAACAAATTCCTAACTTTTCCTCTGAGTCATATTAATATAAACCCAAAATTATTAATCTATTAAAACCCCATTTTTATTTCATGATTTTAACATGTAATTCACCAAATTTCACATTCCTAATAAGGGAAGAAATCCTCTACATGCAAACCCCTATCAAATTTCTAAGATTCCTACACAATCTCATCATAGGTAAATTGGGTATTAATAGTTCTAAAACCTCAACATATGTTAACAAGAGTAATAAATGATAAGAGAGAGAGAAAGATAATCACTTGACTTAAATTAAACTTCGTTTCATGGGTTGAAATTAGTTTGGGAACGATCCTCTTGACACGATCTACACGCTGGTGTACTTTTTGGTGTGAAAGCTTGAGTTATTGGCTTAAGGCTCTAATGAAGTCTTCTTCTTTCTTCGTTCTCTCTCTCTTTTCCTCTCTTTCTCATATAGGTTGAAACTGACAGGCCACTAACCCTAAATAATTTTAATTAAATCCAATTTTCGTCCATTTAATTACCCCAAAATCCCTAAAGACCAAAATACCCCTTCGGGGTGTCATTTTGGGTTAAAAATGCCCCGGACTCCAAATAAAATACCCTAGTAGTGTTTTATGACTATTTTAACCCTTCCAAACACTCTGGCACACTCAAAATAGTCATCTGAGTTATACAAAAATAATTTACCTTTTAAACCCCCAAATAAATACTAGTGACGCGACTCATACGCATCCCAAATATTTATAACATAACTGTCGTGTATCTCATCCCCGACCATAATATTATTTCAATAACTACTAATTTTAATCACGCTAGTAATTATTATCATAAAGTTGGATTAATTACAATTAAAAAATTTCTCCCTTTAATTTACTTAATCCCCATTTTCCACAATTTCATAATAATAAATATGCGTAAAAATACGGGGTATTACATACTTCCCCCCTAATAACAGAATTTCGTCCTGAGATTCGGTAAAGAATATATATACCTGGCAAGAATAACTCTGGATAACGTTCACGCATGTCATCCTCGCGCTCCCAGGTTGATTCCTCAACATTATGGTGCCGGCACTGAACACATACTAGTGGTACTATTTTCGATCTCAACTTCCTCTCGCTATAGTCTAGAATAGCAATCGGCCCCTCCTCGTAGGAGATATCATGCTGTAAGTTTATCTCCTCTAACGCAATGTGGGTGTGGGCCAAATCATCTCGAAGAAATCTCCTCAGCGAAGATATATGGAACACGTCATGGGCTCTATGCAAGTGCTCTGGTAACCCAAGTCTATAAGAAACTGGACCAATCCTCTCGATAATGGGGAATGTCCCTACATACCTCGGTACCAACTTTCCCTTCTTCCCAAAATGTATAACTACCTTCATAGGAGACACCCAAAGTAACACCTGATCTCCAATGTTGAACTCACGAAAATACCATTTGGCGTCAACGTAGATCTTCTGTGGATCTTGAGCAACTCGAATATGGCTCCGTATCAACTCTATCCTCGTCGAAGTATCCTGAATCACTTTCAAACCAAGTAACTTCTTGTCCCCCACCTCTAGCCATCATACTGGGGAATGACAAGGTCTGCCGTATAGTGCCTCGAATTGATCCATACCGATAGTAAACTGGTAGGAGTTGTTATAGTCAAACTCCACTAGTGGAAGGTACTGCTCCTAGCCTCTGCCAAAATCAATGGTGCATAAACTTAACATGTCCTCCAACATCTGATTCATCCGCTCAGTCTGAACATCCATTTGTGGGTGATAGGTTGTGCTCAGTCGCAACTCCTTACCCAATGCCTCCTTAAAACTCTCCCAAAATCGAGACACAAACACCTTATCTCTATTAGACACGATATTAAGAGGCACTCCGTGGAGTCTCACTATTTATCCTATGAATATCTGGGCATACTGTCCTGTGGTGTAGTCTGTCCTGATTGGCAGAAAGTGGGCTACCTTGGTCAATCGATCCATTATCACCCATGTGGGTAATCCCGTGATGAAGTCCATTGAAATGCTCTCCCATTTCCACATAGGAATCTCTAATGGTTGAAGAACTCCCTCTGGTCTCTGATGATCCACCTTTACTAGCTTACAAGTGGCACATTTCAAAACAAACTCGTCAATATCCTTCTTCATCCCGCTCCACCAGTACTATCTATGTATGTCCTGGTAAATCTTATCCCTACCGGGATTTACCATAAATTGAGAACCATGTGAATCCGTATTACCTTGTGTTGCAAATCTTCACCCTCGGGAACAACCAATCTCCCATTGAAACGTAGACTCCCGTCTGAACCCACGGTATAAGACTCATCCCCCTCAGCTAGAAGCTTCACTATATGACTTTGGTAGAACGGATCATCTGCCTGAGCTTGTACTATTCCCGTAATAATCTGGGGCGTAACCATCATCACAGACATAAACAATCAAGCCACCGTATCCTGGTTCCCTAACTCCTTCCATTTCGCTTTCCATACGTCGACCACCTCAGCAATTGGCCTACGGCTCAACGCGCCTACTACCATATTACCCTTCCCCGAGTGGTATTGGATATCAAATTGATAATCCTTCACAAACTCAAGCCACCGACGTTGATGCATATTTAACTCCTTCTGCGTGAAGAGGTACTGTAATGACTTGTGGTCTATGAATAAATGAAATTTCTAGCCTAGGAGGTAATGTCTCCAAATCCGAAGTTCAAGCACCACCGCTGCCAACTCTAAATCGTGGGTGGGGTAATTACTCTCGTGAGGCTTAAGCTTACGGGAAGCATAAGCTATAGCCTGATCCTCCTGCTGTAGTACACCTCTAAGTCCTAATAAGGATGCATCAGTTTAGACTAGATACTCCACTCCCGACTTGGGTAATGCTAACACTGGTGCTAAGGTTAATTTATCTTCCAACTCATCAAATACTAACTGACAGGTATCACTCCAGATAAACGACACCCCTTTGCGAGTCAAATGCGTAAATGGAACAGCTATCTTTGAAAACCCTCGAATGAACCTCCTATAGTATCCAGCTGAGCCCAAGAAATTGCGTATCTCGATTGGTGTCGTGGTCTATCCCCACTCCCTCACCTCTGACACCTCCCCGGGTCCATGGATATCCCTCTATCGGAGATGATATGCCCCCCAAACTTTACCTCCTTCAGCCAAAACCCACATTTCTCATATTTTGCGTACAACTCATGCTGGTACAGTGTCTGTAAAACTTTCCTCAAGTGCTCGACATGATCCTCCTCGATCTGCGAGTAAACCAGAATGTCATTTATGAATACGATGATGAACTGGTCCAAGAACTCTCTAAACACCCTGTTCATCAAGTCCATGAACACGGATGGGGTATTGGTTAGCCCGAAAGTCATAACCCTGAATTCATAGGAACCATATCTCTTCAGTAAAGCAGTCTTTGACACGTCCTGTTCCCTGATACGTAACTGATGGTATCTCGATCTCAAATCAATCTTCGAGAAGAAAGTCGCTCCTTTCAACTGGTCAAATAAGTCATCGATTCGAGGTAACGGATATTTGTTCCATATTGTGACTTTATTCAAGTCCCGATAATCAACACATAGCCTCAATGATCCATCCCTCTTTTTAACGAACAGTATGGGAGCACCCCATGGCGAAGTACTCCTACGGATAAACCCCTGCCCCAACAACTGCTTAATCTGGTCACATAACCCCCTCATCTCTTCTGGAGACATATGATAAGGTGCGCGAGCTATCGGTTGAGTATCTGGCGCTAAATTAATGATGAAGTCTATCTCTCTACTCGGTGGTAACCCCGGAATCTCCTGAAACACATCGGTAAACTCTCGAACTACAAGAATCGAATCAAGCGATACCAAAACCTTCATAGAGGTCTCATCCTCTATATAATATTAATGAGTGGACGATCCTCCCTCAGAGCGAGGCATCGCCACTAAAAACATCTCCTGCCCGGGTATGGAAAAAACTATATTCTTACTAAAATAATCAATCATGGCCCTATACCTGACAAGCCAATTCATACCCACAATCGCGTCATACTTGCACATGTCTAATACAAGCATGTCAGCGGTTAAGATAAACCTCCCAATCTCTATACCCACTCCCTGACAAATAAAAGAAATAACTAAACCCCTACTCAATGATGAATCCACACAAGTGACCGTACCCTCTATTATATAAAATAACCCCGTAGTACATGCAAACCCTATGGTAATAAAACAGTGCGTGGCTCCCATGTCAAATAAAATGCGCCCCAAAGTCCCCTGGATAGGAAACATACCCTCAATTGTTGGAGGGTCCTATGGGACTGTGGCCTGGTGAAGATTATATACTCGTCCATATTGAAGCTTCCCTTGCTGAACTAGGGCGACTGGAATAGGTGGCAGTGTTGCCATCTGTGGAGGTGCTGGAAGAGCTGCGATAAATAACGGTCTCTAGGGTTCCTGACGAACACCCTGCTGCTGCTTCTGGCCTCTACCCTTTTGAGGGAAGTCTTGGCACTTGTGGATAGTGTTACCACAGATGAAACATCTCCTTGGGAAGGGTCCTCCCCTCTGTCCCTGTCCGTGATGGCTGTTACCACCCCTCCCTTGGCCATTCTGGTCCTGCTGAACCTGTTGCTGGCCCTGTTGGTCATGTTGGCTCTGATGGCTATGTCGAAAGCCTCCCTGCCCATGTCTAAAACCTCCTGACCTGAACCTCTTAGGATCCCCATGATGGGAACCCTAATCATTGCGCCTATACTGACCCTGAATTACCTGTGTCCCATCGGCACCATTCTCTCCTGCCCTGCCCTGTTGGCTGGACTATCCCACTTTCTTAACCTCAGACAAGTGGAAGCGGTGGTGCTGGCAGTGGAGTAGTGCTGCATTGACCACATCTGAATAGGTGGCCAAGGGGAGATTTCCTATAAAATGCTGGCGAATCCTCCATGTCAACCCATCCATAAAGCGCTGAATCTTTTTCTCTTCGGTCGGGATCTCACTCGGTACAATTTTGAGAAGATTAGTAAACTCTGCCTCGTACTCTTCCACGGTCCTTCCCTCCTATTTCAGATTTTCTAACTTTCAACTCATCTCTGTCTGGACAATTGAAGAGAAGTATTTGTGGCCGAACCTCACCCAAAAGTCTCGGATACTGAGTGTGTCTCTCTCCTCAACGGTGGTGATAAACTGCCACCACTGCAGTGCTGCCCCCACCAGTTTGAACGTGGCCAAAATTTGACTCTGTACCTCCGTGCACTCATGCATCCTCAAATGCCTTTGGATGTCCTTTTTTCATTGGCTCGCTATGACTGCATCGAAGATTTTTGAAAACTCCGTAGGATGCGCCTTCTGAAAGGCATCCCTAACACGCTCCCAAGCAGACGAGAAAGCCTGGGCCTAAACTGGAGCCACCACCGGTGCCTGAGGTGGGTCTTGTTGCACTACTGCCAAAGCAGCATTTACCGCCTGAGCTATAATGGCGGCCACTTTCGCGGCATTCATCATACCCTGAGAAGGTGCAGGATGAGGCTCTGGCTGGGCATCCCTGGGAACTCTTTGAGCACATTTAGGAGGCATCTGAAAAGAGAGAAAAGTTTCACAAGTCTTCAGTTATATTCTCAAAATAACAAAAGAACTTAAAACATATGAAGAGTAAAAAAATCCTAAAATACAGGGCTCTATATCAAAGGACGCTATGCGAAAACATAATACGCCATACAAATCCTAAGGGAACTAGAACCTTATGCTCTGATACCACTTGTGACACCCCGCCTAATTAATTACCGGGTGATCAGTCCTTAATTAATTAATTTCAGAATATTAAGTTGGTTTAGATATTGCATCACTGTCGAAAACTCAAATTTTAATTTAATAAAAACTAACCACCTAATATTTAAAAAGGGTGATGTCTAAATTTTTATCTTAACACTAACTAATATAAAAAAGAATACCAACTAATACCATGCATCATAGTAATATAAATAAAGTCTAACTGAAGTAAAATAAATGACTGGAGTAAAACACATCCAGATACAATCCCATATAATAAATCCAATAAAAGGAAATCAAATCTAAGAGAGGATTTAAAACAACTAAATCTCTGAATGTAAACAGAAGAAAGGATGACATGTCCAATAGAATAGATAACTGAAAAAGGGAGAATAGGTTGAGTCGTCTACTAGCAATTATCCTGCAGCTTTCACAGCAGCTACAACACGACAACTGAATAGAGCCTCCTAAGGATGGTGTCCCTGTGGTTGGGCACCTAAAAATAATGGAACAGTAAAAAGATATACAGACAAACGGATCAGAGCCCGAGTTGAAAATAGTTTAAAATAGCAAGTGCTTAAATTGATTCAATTAGCACAATTATTATTCAAGTTAACTTAGTGTACTCACTTGAGATACTTACCCCTCAATCTAGTGTACACGCCTAACGAGCCTAACTACCCATACTAGTCATGATATCCTGACTGGCTACCAAGTACATACTATTATGCACGAAAGACTCCCTAAATAACTCAAAGCCAATGTACTTAAGATTTCGACATAGGTTTAGAATTACTTTAGTTTATTCTCATATTCTTCTAAATGTCCATGCGCAACTGATAATACCATAAGTACACATAAAAAAAATAGAGTCATCAACATAAGACACCAAATAGGATTTTGGTATTCACACATTATTCTCTTTATGTATACATATCAATTTAAATATAAATATAGCAATATTGCACCCCTGGTTGAGAAACCCTTAGTGCTACGCATACTCGGCTATCTAGTCCCATTGCAATGCTCACGTATACGGATCAACAGGTTCAATCTCTCGAGAACAAATAAAAACACAAACACCTATTGGAGGCGAGCATAATCCTAAGACGATGGGCTACGCACATACCTACGCACCCATACGACCGTCATCACTATCGGGCCTTAGGAGTCATTCTGGAATCTCGTTAGAAGACCCAAAAATCTCGTTCGATCGAGGACGTTCAAACGAAAGCCCCAACTTCGAATGAGCTACCAAACTCGTTAGAAGGGTCACTGGAATATCGTTAGAAGTCTCATTCGAACGAGGTCGTTCGAATGACCTGGGCTGGACTTCTAACGAAATTTTCGAAGTTGCCCAGTTCATTTTCAAGGTTCGTTTTTCTAGATTTTCCCCTCTTCAATCTCAACCTAAACCCATTCCAACCCAAGTACAAGGTTTCCAAACTACTCTAAGTCACCCTAGAACACTTCTTAGCATAGTTTAGGGGTCAAATCCTTCTAATCATCAAGTAAATTCAACAAATTCCTAACTTTTCCAATGAGTCATATTAACATAAACCCAAAATTATTAATCAATTAAAATCCCATTTTTATTTCGTGATTTTAACATCTAATTCACCATATTTCACATTCCTAATAAGGGGAGAAATCCTCTACATGCAAACCCCCATCAAATTTCTAAGATTCCTACACAATCTTATCATAGGTAAACCAAATTTGGTATTAATTCGTGGGTTGAAATTGGTATGGGAACGATCCTCTTGACACGATCTACGCGTTGGTGTACTTTTTGGTGTGAAAGCTTGAGTTCTTGGCTTAGGACTCTAATGGAGTCTTTTTCTTCTTCCTTGGTTCTCTCTCTCTTTTCCTCTCTTTCTCACGTAGGTTGAAACTGATAGGCCACTAACACTAAATGATTTTAATTAAACCCAATTTTCGTCCATTTAATTACCCAGAAATCCCTAAATACCAAAATACCCCTCCGGGGTGTCGTTTTTGGTTAAAAATGCCCCGAACTCCAAATAAAATACCCGAGTAGTGTTTTCTGACTATTTTGACCCTTCCGGACACTCTGGCGCACTCAAAATAGTCATTCGAGTTATACACAAATAATTTACATATTAAACCCCAAAATACATACTAGCGATGCGACTCATACGCATTCCAAATATTTATAACATAACTGCCGTGTATCTCATCCCCAACCATAATATTATTTCAATAACTACTAACTCTCATCACGCTAGTAATTATTATCATAAAGTCGGATTAATAACAATTTAAATTTTTCTCCCTTTAATTTACTTAATCCCCATTTTCCATAATTTCATAAAAATAAATATGCGTAAAAATACTGGGTATTAAACTATCACCTCAATTAATTTTTTTTATCCAAGTGGTATCACTCAACCAAAATGCTAGACTCCCTTTATTGTTCTGTATTTTAACCTGTTAGAATTCATTTCACCAAATTCGGTTAATAAGTTTAATACCCTTATTAAATTTAATAGTCCTTAATACTCATCCCATAAGACTCTAAGTATTAGGTTCCATTTAATTTCTATCAATTAAATTCCACCTTAAGATACCAGCCCGTATGCTAAACTCATCGAAAATTCCCATTCGAATACGTTCGTATATTTTGACATATATTATCGAGTGTCGTTCATTATAAATACTCCTAAATACATATCCCAGATTCATCCCTATCTAATCCAAAGATAAAATAATGTTCCTTTATATTTTTCCAAAGTCCTTCTCTCATCTACAGACATCTCCAAATAACCCAAATTTATTTATTCCTAAAGATGTCGGTCTCGCGCACCCTATCGTAGAAAAATCATATCAAATCCAAAAAAAAATAGAAAAATACGAGGTTGGCTCCCACGCGACCGTGAAAAAAAGATCTACAATCTCATGTTTTGCAATAACTGACAAATGGAGTCGATCAATCGATCGACCAGATAACACTCATCTTCCCCGAGTGCTTTTTCCACCATTTTTAAACTCCTAAGCTTTCCAACTTCAATCCAGAACTCGATTACTTTATCTCTCATATTCATTTCATCTATAAACATGTTCAAAAACTAATATATGATATTAATCCTCAGTAAATTTTATTAAAATTCTAGGGTTCATAAATTGGGTTTTTCTCAATACCCCTTAAATAACAATTCTCAATTCGATTCAATAATCCGAATTCAACAACAATCTCTACAGGTCTTTGATTCTAAATCATATTCTAGACTCATATGATATTATTCTCACATCAATTAAACATCAATTTCACCCTTAATGCTTAAATCCCCAAAACCCAGATTTAACATGTGATACCCTCCAAAAATGAATTTTGCTATAATAACTCATCCCAATATGAATATGCTTTACACACACCATGATATGAATCGCAATACCGCAATTAAATAAAAGCAAGTTTAACTACTTTCCTGAATAATTTAGTAGGGTCTGATCCTTTGATGTAGATGTAAACGGAGATTTTGACGAAGAACACATTAATCTCCTCTTATTGATTTGGCTCCCAAAATATGCCCAATTTGATCTCCCAAACTTCCTCTCAATATTTAAGTTTTCTCCTGTCGAGTTATGGATGCCCCCAAATCCTTTAATTGACTTTTATTGGGCTAATTCCGTTTTTAGACTAATGGACTTAATTAAAATGGCCCAAACACTCCGGTGTGGACCCGATTATGCCTAAAAATGCCCCGAGACCCGATTACTACCCCGGGTACTCTTTTTTGACTATTTTGACCTATCCGGAGTCAATCGTACACTCAGAATCATCATCCAAGTTACTTAACTAAAATCTCAAATTTCAACCTCAAATTATGACACATGTATTCATAAAAGAAATAACCCGAATTAATTTAAATCTCAATTCTCCTAATAAATTGAATCTTCAATTTTAAATAAATTCTCCAAATTAAATAGTTTCTCCAAATCATCAATTTAGTTTAAATTCTAATCCTCCAAATTAGATAAATTATTTATCCTAAAAAATATGGGGTGTTACATACTTTCCCCCTTACAAAATAATTTCGTCCTCGAAATTATGATACGTCTAGTACTCCAAGCCTCAAATACTTAGTTAATCACATGTCTCTAAGATCGCTACACATATTCCTACCTCTTCAAAACGTGAATTGTACTAAAATTTGAGAAAATATGACTGTGGTATAATTGATTAAGTTCGTAGATATCTAATTTGGCACACTTATATAATTATAGTCTATTTTAAAACAAACTAATTCATCCCCTACACATGCATCTAAACAACATAAGAAATTCAGCCCATGCATGAAAAATAAAGACGACCGATATAGGAAAAAACCCCTTTCGGGTAAAAACCTTTAATAAACACTTTGAAAAATTCACAAGACCTTTGTCTTATATACAACCTGATAATCTCCCACAAGTGTGTAATGCATGGTGCCTTCAGCAAATCTTCAAAGATACGAGAGACAGCGAAATACCCTCCAGGCGTCGGTTCGTCATCTTCGGCTCGTCCACACGCAGAATGACTACGCTTGGTATCCACCGATCAAATATGGAGATTCCTTCTCCACAGAGGTTGAACAAAAGAAAAGTTGTTCTTAAACACCAAACAATTCACTAAAGCATAAGGGAGTTTTGTGAATTGAAAACAAAAAGGATTAAAACCCTAAAGGAAGAAGTCAAAAAAAGGATTATGCTTTCGCAGTATTTCTGTTCGTCAAAATGCTTTGACTTCTTAATGAAAATGTTACCAAATAATGATATTTTATAGAAAATCGCGCCTCGAAAACAGAGCTCGTTCGAACGAGATCGGCAAGTCGCTCGAACGAAGGACAAAAGTCGTTCGAACGAGATCTCACGACATGCTATGTCGTTTGAACGACAATTTCAGGTCGTTCGAACTACCTATAAAATGAGATTCCATGCGAGCCTATAGAAAATTTCGATACGAATGCGTGGCCGCTAGTTTCGTATCATTTTGATTTTTTATGAATTAGTTATGATTTTTCTACGGAAAGGTGTCCGAAAATAAAATTTTTGGAAAAATATTTTGTAAAAATATCCCAAAAGCTCTAAGTGAAAAGTTAAGGTATTTAAAACATAACCTTACCAAATTAAACTTTGCGGAGTCTTGAATGATGAAGAACTTGAGTAATTCGGATCCGTCTTTGATGTAGATGTCTCTTGAATGGTCTTTGACGGTGTAGCGGTATATGACATAATAAATTGATAACAGACCTATAAAAATATGTCCTTACAAATCTCCCCCTATGTCTATGCCGGTACATGTATAAAAAATCCGAATTATCAAAAACCAAATTGCCTATACAAATCTACCCTCCCATGAATAAATTTACAAGACTTCAAAACTGTTCTTCAATCATCTTCGTCAAATCTTAAAGCTTTTCTCGTCAGGGTGTGCAACATCATGATCTTCAATATTTGTACCTACACACATGAGATAAATTAAAAACCTTCATGACGCATCGAGTTTGAAATGATATAAGAATAAAGTATTAATAATCAAATCTCCCCCATAATGCAAAAACTCCACCATAACTGATAATTCTTTCTGCCCCTTTTATGATGTCCCCAAATAGACAGATAAGAAGAAACAATCAAAACATGGAGTGTCATGATAAAAATGCATAGCAAACAAGGATCAAACTACGTGCATGCAAAGGGATATCTCAAAAATCTCACAAACTATTTTTGGATTTTTCAATTTTTCATACAAAAATAAGATACTAAAAATCGCACCATGGATTTAAACTAAAACAACCAAGTCATGGAAATGGAATGAATGGGTGTGAACACATTCGATAGGTAAATAAACTCAATCAATCATGTGTGCACGATGCATATGTGTACCCCTAACAATGAACATCAAAAGTATCCTTAGGTGTAAAAATTTGTTGAATTTAAATGACATCGTCTTATGCAAATCAACAAATCAAAGTCTAAATGATTTCCACACCAATAACGTCCAAAACTATTTAGCGCTTTTTCAAGATTTTCAAGGACGTGCAAACCCGTTTAAAATATCCAACCAAAAACCCTCATATATATTTTCTTTTAGAGGTGAATAAACTAAATTCTCAAACTTTGGAGAATTGGTGCAAAAATCTAAATGGCCCATAATTGGCATGAATTTCTTTTTATTGCCTTTAAATTTTTTCGGGCTCTTTTAATCCTTTTTGGACCCGGATAATAAAATTCCTCCATTTTTAGGTCCAATTTAACGGTGGCTTAGTATTCACAAAGGCAAAATGAACCTTTCTCAGCCCTTCCCCGTTTTCAAACAAAGCACACAAACTCACAAAACGGTTCTTATATGCACAATTTCCTTATCAAGTTTTATCGCGCTTGGTTCGTTTTAAGAACAGGATTGAAGTGAAAACACCCAACCAACATGTGATAAGACAAGCACAATATTCAAACAAATCCGTGTATGTGTGCAATAAAGGAAATCATGAGTCAAACATGTAGGAAGTAACACTTAATTACATCTTAATGACTCCAAACATTATAAAGCACAAGGATGAATTGACCTATTGTCTCAAAACACTATCAAATAGTCACATGAAGAATGTAATGATGTTGTGACTTGGTCATCCTAAGTGTCCATCCATAAAAGGTGCAAACAAAATACAAAAATCTTTTTGGATTTTCTCAAAATTTTATCAAAATAAAATCTTTTTGTATTTTTTAAAAATTTTTCTAAAAAAATAAAACATACAAAAATGATACATACTAGCAATAGGCAAACAATGTCATCATGAAAATCAGCCTATGCTAGTAAACAAGTCAAACCTCAATCATTAGGTGCTGAGGGGTTTTCCAAAGGTGGTGACAACTTATGAAAAAACTCCATCAATTCTTGTGAAGTTTTGACTAAAAACTTAACTTGCTCACCTAAATGTGCAAACTCTCTCATGTAGTCTCCGAGAGCATGTAAAGAATCATGTGTGGGTGCATGTGTATCAGAAACACGTGTAGAAGCAAAACGTGACACATACGCCAACTTATAGCAAAATTCCCTAAGGTGTCATCTCCTTTTGCAATGTGAGAAAACATAAATAGGCCTCGCAACACCTCTCTCAAAAACTCTAGGACGCACTTTCCTAATAGGAATGGGATGCCCAGGTGGGTGAGGGTGAGACTCATGTGAATCTGTCACTAAAGTTGGAACCGGCTCGGGTGCTAATTGGGAAGAAGAAGCACCGTCATGACTTATTCCTAAATTCTCACCGTTACCCTTAAGAACCACCTTTTCAAACTTCTTAGGTGCATTCTCAAACATGACTTTGACCTCCCTGGCACGTTCGAGATCACTCTCGAGTTGTGATACACGTGTCGTCAGACAAGACAACGTGTCGGTCAAATCACATTTCTGCCTTCTCAAAACCTCCTTCTCTCTCTCCAAATCTAAAATCTGACGACCTAAATATCTATTATACTTCTTTGTTTTCAAGGTCTCGGTGTACAAATCTCTAAAATATTTTTGGATCTCACTTTCATCTCCACTCTCCTCCTCGCTTTCTTCCTCACTCAAAGAACACAAATCACTATCATCGCTCTCATGTGCACTCTCGTGAGACAAAATGGGTGTGCTCACATGACTAGAAAAAGTGACACCCATCCCATGTCCTAAACCTTTATCGAACTCATCTCCCTCATCACCCTCATCACCCTCACTATCACTAAGAGTGGCAGGCATAGCAGTCTCTTTTCCCTTTCTCCTTATCCTAGTAGGACACTTTTTAGTTATGTGCCCTTTTCCCTCACACTCAAAGCACCTGATCTCATCCTCCTTGTCACTATCTTTGGCCTCCACTTTCTTTTTATTTGACTCAAAAGATCTCTTTTTGTTGGAAGAATTTTCTTTATTCATTTTGAGAAACTTTTTAAAAATTTTTGCAAATAAGGCCATATCAAAATCTTCCTCAGAATCAGACTCATAAACATTTTCTTTCTTTTTCTTAAAATGAGTCTTTAAAGCAACGCCATTATCCTTAGCCTTAATGGTTTTGGGAAATATGTCAATCTCATAGGTTTGAAGATCTACAATAAGTTCTTCCAACTTAAGTGATTTCAAATTTCCCAAAGAGTTCAAAATAGTGACTTTAGGAATAAAACATTTTGGAAGAGATCTTAAAATATTTTTAACGACATGCATGTTATCAATCACCTCACCCAAATTAAAATTGGTGTTAATAATGTCTGACAAACGTGTATAACAATCATCAAAGCATTCAGACTCAGACATGGTCATAGTCTCAAATTGGGTGACCAAATTTTGTAACTTAGATTCTTTAACCGCGTTCGTACCCTCATGTGTCAATTTCAAAACATCCCATGCCTCTTTAGACGTGCTGCATGTCATAATTCGACGAAACTCGTCGGGAGTGACTGCTCCAGAAATAGCACTCAAACTACGGGAATTAAAATTAGAAATTTTATAATCATCTTCAGTCCAGGCTGACACGGGTTTTAAAGAGGTGATATTATCAACGGTGACCATGGGGGGGGGGGGGGTCCATCCATTTTCACAAAGCAACCAAACCCGCTCGTCAATAGATTTTAAAATAGATTTCATACGAGCTTTCCAGTAGGCACAATTAGATCCGTCAAACATAGGCATCTGATTATATAAGTGCTCCATGAGAAAAACTGCGAATTTGCACAAACTTGATTTTAAAAAATCAATATCACACAATTTTGCGAAAAATAGGAATACGCGACAAATTAGTGTAACCTGCTCTGATACCAATTTGAAGAAACGTGATTGTGTGACAATTGATTAAATTCGCAAATATATAATTTGGCACACTTATTTAATTAGAGTCTATTTTTAAACAAACTAATTCAGCCCCTACACATGCATCTAAACATCATAAGAAATTCAACCCATGCATGAAAAATAAAGACGACCGATATAGGAAAAAACCCCTTTCGGGTAAAAATCTTTAATAAACACTTTGAAAAATTCACAAGACCTTTGTCTTACATACAACCTGATAATCTCCCACAAGTGTGTAATGCATGGTGCCTTCAGCAAATCTTCAAAGATACGAGAGACAGCGAAATACCCTCCAGGCGTCGGTTCGTCGTCTTCGGCTCGTCCACACGCAGAATGACTACGCTCGGTATCCACCGATAAAATATGGAGATCCCTTCTCCACAGAGGTTGAACAAAAGAAAAGTTGTTCTTAAACACCAAACAATTCACTAAAGCATATGGGAGTTTTGTGAATTGAAAACAAAAAGGATTAAAACCCTAAAGGAAGAAGCCAAAAAAAGGATTCTGCTTTCGCAGTATTTATGTTAATAAAAAAGTTGTGACTTCTTAATGAAAACTTTTTTCAAATAATGAGATTTTATAGAAAATCACACCGCCTCAAAAACAGAGCTCGTTCGAACGAGATCAGCAAGTCGCTCGAAGGAAGGACAAAAGTCGTTCGAATGAGATCTAACGACATGCTATGTCGTTTGAATGACAATTTCAGGTCATTCGAACTACCTATCAAATGAGATTCCATGCGAGCCTATAGAAAATTTCGATACGAACGCGTGGCCGCCAGTTTCGTATCATTCTGATTTTTTATGAATTAGTTATGATTTTTCTACGGAAAGGTGTCCGAAAACAAAATCTTTAGAAAAATATTTTGTAAAAATATCCCAAAAGCTCTAAGTGAAAAGTTAAGGTATTTAAAACATAACCTTACCAAAGTAAACTTCGTGGAGTCTTTAATGATGAAGAACTTGAGTAATTCGGATCCGTCTTTGATGTAGATGTCTCTTGAATGCTCTTCGACGGTGTAGCGGTATATGACATAGTAAATTGATAATGGACCTATGAAAATATGTCCTTACAAAATTAAATTAATTGTCCAGGGCGCCCATACACCCTATACCCATGCATAACTGCATAAAGGTTACCCGGCTCCACTAGCATTACATTTTAATACAACTTTCAACTTACAGTCATAACTACTTGAATGCATAATAGCCAAGGTACCCAAACTATGTGCTAGTGACCAAACATCTCCCCACTTCCAACGTTGTGCTAAGTTTCATGCGTGGGATGTCTCGCAAAGTGAAATCCAAAAAAATAACCCCCTGGATACACTACTACCTAGCATTGTCGATAGATGAGATCTGTTTGGCCTTCAGTCCATAGCACGTACCCTCAAATCCCTTCTCCTGACATAAGCGTATACTCGACCATTTTCATATAACCAAAGATATCATACAATATAGCGCCCCTTACTATCACGATTATCTTAGCGCGAGTCAATCACAAGCTATATATCCTTGCTCATTACTAAACATATACACTCTGAATCTCATCAATAAACATCCCTACTTACCGAGATCAAATGTAATAATACAAACATTTCTCATAAGTATATTATGCAACACACGATAATATATATACACGAATATATTGGTTAGACCCTCTTTCAGGTGAACTAGCACATGTAAATCATATATCAGAACAGAGAACACAAAGTCTCACCATACTATATACTATAGCCCAAACATTTCATTATAATTATCAGTAACATCTTGCACGTAATATATTTATCTCAAGCTCAGATCCGCACTCTCGGCGTGGCTATGTCATACGGGTATTATCGATTACCCCAATTTGCAAATTAAGTCCTTCCCGACCTTTCCCCACCCATTAACTTGTGGTTCAAAATTTTTCTCAGTGCATCCTTCATAACACTCCTTGGCTCCACTAGACATATATCGTATTAACTTTCAGCTTAAAGTGTTTCCTCTACTCGTTTAATAATTTAACATTTAAAACCGATGCACTGGCATCCAATAACATCTGCCTATTTCCAACGTTTATTACGATCCATGTGTGTAACCTCCCGTAATGAAGTTCAAAATAACTTTCCCCAATGCACTATCCCCTAGCATTGTCGATCATCAAAATTCGTGCATCCCAAGGACATAACCAAGATATCATAAATTTTGTGTCCCAACACATTAATCAAATCATATATTCCCATGTCTGTCAAGGTGTCACATGATACTATTCTCTCACTATCACTAAGTTCTCAGCACTTACAAAATAATGAGTTAAATCTCTCCACTCAACGGTAAACTCTATATACCCTGAATCACATTAGTAAAAGTCCCTATGCACCAGGATCCAATATAACTAGACATATGTACTCTCTGAAGTCTACTTTATAAAACTATCGTCGCGAGCTCGACCCTCTTTCAAGTGAGACATCATAAAAATATCCATCCTACCTCGGAACAGCGAACATGATAAGCTTATTGTAACCACTCACCATCGCTTAACAGTCCGTACTTAGGATGGAACCATACCTTGAATATTACCTCTCAAAATGAGATAGCCTCATAAGATATATATATCCTATCAGTGTTCACACCCTCTCCCCTGCGGATGGATCTGAAGAGATCCCCTCAACTACACAGTGAATAACCACACACTATAATTGTATTTACGATACCTCTACTAAACCCGTTTCACATGTGAATCTACATTAACGCCCGTCGTGCTAACCGAATTTTTCCTATACTCGCTTGTGTATTTTTACCACGAGTCCATTTTTAACTTACATACTTTTTTTTTATTCTCCGTATCCACCTCATTGGGCTTAAAGTTTGCTAAACAAGTTAACTCTCCTTCATGCCCGACCACTGTCCGACCCTTCTAAAGTAGGACTGAATTTCCTTTACCCCTCTATTTAAATAACTGATAAGGGGATTTGCGGTTAGACCACACCCCAATTTCCTCATTATCTATGGTATCTATACATGGTTTTGGTCAGAGGCTCCCACCACTACTACGTCACTCCTATGAGCTAAGATTTTGTCTGAAATTTAATTAAGGGTGTCACTGCACTCCACCCTACTCAATTGAATTTGGGTTATCTCTTTCCAACAACCCGTTACACTCCCCCTCTTTCCTAAATCCTCATGGATGGATTTTTAAAGGATTTCCCCCAACTCCACCCCTTTACCGAATACATTGGGTGAGTTTGAATGTGCACTGCCGCTTTCTACGAAGGTGTTTAGGGAAACTAATACACCCTGGTGTTTATCCTAACTCCATCTATCGTGAATAATAATTATGGTGACTTCTATTGCGAACACCGTTTCCAGAATATTCCATGCCTTCTTCTGAGCCTCCCCTCTTACAGTTCTTCTAACGGACTTTGTTGGTTGTCCCAAAGTTGTTCAGTGTACGAAGCCCAACTAAACTCATATACAAATCGCATCAGCTGTACTTAATCGCAGGAGAACGTAAGTCATTTACGTGAAGGAATACAACAATCCTATAATAAGTCTCGATATCAAAGAACGCTATGCTAAAATTTAATAAGCCACACAGATCCTAAGGACTATAGAACTTGATGCTCTAATACCATCTATGACACCCCGCCTACTAAAATACCGGGTGGCCAGCCCGTGATCAAAATAAAACGTTGGTCTCATATGGCTCATTCTTAGCATCACTGTTGAAACTTTTTTAAAGTTACTAACCACCTAGTAATTTAATTAGACTGGTGTCAAATTTTATCTTTCATTAATTAACAACAGGCAGAAAATAAATAATAATAACACCATCAACACAACTAATAACTAAATCTTACACAGATGAATAACATAAATTAAGATAACCGAATCAACTATTGATTTAACAATAAAATACAATAGTAACTGAAATAATAACCTGGATACACAAAGTCCAATAAGTAGACTAAATACAAAATCTGAGGGCGACATGCCCAAATGAGTACTGAAGGTTCCTACACTATGAGTAAATAAACGATGCGTCTATAACAAAGTCCTGCAACTTCCACATGAGCTACAACTGCGCATTCCTGAATAGAATCCTCAAACTGGGTATCCCTGTGGCTGGACACCTAAAATGTTTTGGATAATATTTTGACATGGGTCAGAGCCCAAGTAAAACATTTTGAAAATATTTAGAAAGCAATTAAATTGCAATAATTAAATATGCATGCACACTTGTCATATTTAAGCTAGTGTCGCACTCTCTTGGGACATATCTCACCCCTCATCTAATGTGCACACTTAACGCCTGCCTTATACCTTTACTAGTTAAACTACCCCACCTAACTAGCCATAACAAGTCTCCTTCTATATACTAACTTATTGTACCCACCCATATTACCCATACAATATGCTATCGAATTTCCATGTCTTTTATCCCATTATAAATTTCTCAATATATGTTTATTTCTCTCCATAATATAGTTATTTTTAATGTCACTATCTTTCTCTTCTACTAAACTCGCACAGTAGAATAGAATCACACGTATACATATATCACTTTGTTATACATATACCAACATTGTACCCGTAAGATGAGCTGCGGTGCGAATATATTATGCTATAATGTCCTGGTACATCATCTACTAAACGCACGTAGTAGAATAAATCACAAGTATATATATTTATCACACTAATTATATATATACAATACAACACCCCTAGGTTGGGACCTGCGGTGCATGCATACTCTGCTATCAAGTCCCAGTACATCACGCACTGTATAAAAGACTAACGATTTTGAATCACTTTAGAACCATATCAATACAAATCACACATATTGGAGGCGAACATAGTTCACATACCCATGGGTCACGCACATACCTACGCTCCCATGATCAGCTGACTTATTTACTAACAAATAAGCGTTCACAGTCCTATGTCCTTAAGGTACCAATCTAAATCCCCCCGAAGGCACACAAAGATAATATGGTCCTTTTTCGAAAATGAACCTCCCGTGATAGCAAGTATGGTAGGTATGTCATACACACAACCTATATCATATATTCCATACATAGCATATATATCTCTCGAAGATCCTCTGTAATATTTAATTTCAATTATACGTCTCATCGTATATTCCCGAGTATCCTTCACTACTCGAAGTGTACCAATTTTTCTTTAAAATATTGCAGCAGGTAATTCACTCATATCCTACTGATCTAAGTCATAGGTTCACTCATCCCCCGAATTTGTTACATTTCAAATTACACCGATTAATCTAATCAATTTCACATTAATTAATTTATTAAAGTAGTGTCACCTAACTACAATACTCCAACTCACTCATATAGTCCGTATCTTCACCCTTTAGAATTTGTTACACAAAAATCCACTATTAAGGTTAACACCTCTCGTTAAATTCACTATTCGATGATTTATTATAAATCTCTATAATAAATTAAACCGGCTAATCTGTGCCTAACTCCCGTAGCACTAGCCTGAGAAATATCAGAGTCAAATTCCCTACCCTCAATTTAATTACTATCAACTCAATTATTTTTTTTTATCCAAGTGGTATCACTCAACCAAAATTCCATGACTCCCTTTATTGGTCCGTATTTTAACCTTTTAGAATTCATTTCACCAAATTCGGTTAATAAGTTTAACACCCTTATTAAATTTAATAGTCCTTAATACTCATCCCATGAGACTCTAAGTATTAGGTTCCATTTAATTTCTATCAATTAAATTCCACCTTAAGATACCAGCCCGTATGCTAAACTCATCCAAAATTCCCATTCGAATACGTTCATTTATTTTTGACATATATTATCGACTGTCGTTTATTATAAATAATCCTAAATACATACCCCGAATTCATACCTATCTAATACAAGGATAAAATAATGTTCCTTTATATTTTTCCAAAGTCCTTCACTCATCTACAGACATCTCCAAATAACCCAAATTTATTTCTTCCTAAAGATGTCGGTATCACGTACCTTATCGTAAAAAAACATATCAAATCCAAAAAAAATTAGAAAAATATGAGGTCGGCTCCCACACCACCATGATGAAAAGATATACAATCTCATATTTTGCAATAACTGAAGGGATCGATAGATCGACAAATTGGGTCGATCGATCGACCAGATAACAGTCATCTTCCCCTAGTGCTTTTTCCACCATTTTTAAACTCCGAAGCTTTCCAACTTCAATCCAGACCTCGATTACATTATCTCCCATATTTATTTCATCTATAAACATGTTCAAAAACTAATATATGATATTAATCCTCAATAATTTTCATTAAAATTCTAGGATTCATAAATTGGGTTTTTCTCAATACCCCTTAAATAACAATTCTCAATTCGATTCAATAATCCGAATTCAACAACAATCTCTACAGGTCTTCGATTATAAATCGTATTCTAGCCTCATATGATATTATTCTCAAATCAATTAAACATCAATTTCACCCTTAATGCTTAAATCCCCCAAATCCATATTTAACATATGATACCCTCCAAAACGAATTTTACTATAATAACTCATCCCAAAATGAATATGGTTTACACCCACCATGATATGAATCAAAATACCGCAATTAAATGAAAGAAAGTTTAACTACTTACTTGGATAATTTCGTAGGGTCCGATCCTTTGATTTAGACGAAAATTTTGACGAAGAACATATTAATCTCCTCTTACTGATTTGGCTCCCAAAATATGCCCAATTTGCTCTCCCAAACTACCTCTGAATATTTAGGTTTTCTCCCATTGAGTTATGGCTACCCTAAAATCCCTTAATTGACTTTTATTGGGACAATCCCATTTTTAGACTAATGGGCTTAATTAAAATGGCGCAAACACTCCCGTGTGGGCCCGATTATGCCTAAATATGCTGCGAGACCCGATTACTACCCCCGGATACTCTTTTTTGACTGTTTCGACCTATCCGGAGTCAACCGTACACTCAAAATCATCATCCGAGTTACTTAACTAAAATCTCAAATTTCAACCTCAAATTACGACACATATATTCTTAAAAGAAATAACCCGAATTAATTTAAATCTGAATTCTCCAAATAAATTGAATCTTCCATTTTAAATAAATTATCAAAATTAAATAGTTTCTCCAAATCATCAATTTAGTTTAAATTTTAATCCTCCAAATTAGATAAATTATTTATCCTAAAAAATACGGGGTGTTACATACTTCTCCCCTTACAAAAGAATTTCGTCCTCGAAATTAAGATAAGTCTAGTACTCCAAGCCTCAAATACTTAGTTAATCACATGTCTCTAAGATCGCTACACATATTTCTACCTCTTCTAAACGTGAATTATATTAAAAGTAAATTAATTGTCCAGGGCGCCCATACACCCTATACCCGTGCATAACTGCACAAAGGTTACCCGGCTCCACTAGCCTTACATTGTAATACAACTTTCAACTTAGTCATAACCACCTGAATGCATAATAGCCAAGGTACCAAAACTATGTGCTAATGACTAAACATCTCCCCACTTTCAATGTTGCAATAAGTTTCATGTGTGGGATGTTTCGCAAAGCGAAATCCAAACAAGGACCCCCCCGATACACTACTACCTAGCATTATCGGTTGATGATATATGTTTGGCCTTCAGTCCATAGCACGTACCCCCAAATCCCGTCTCCTGACATAAGCGTATACTCGACCATTTTCATCTTACCAAAGATATCATACAATATAGTGCCCCTTACTATCACTATTATCTTAGCGCGAGTCAATCATAAGCTATATATCCTCGCTTATTACTAAACATATCCACTCTGAATCTCATCAATAACATCCCTACTTACCGAGATCAAATGTAATAATACAAACATTTTCTCAATAGTATATTGTGCAACACACGATAATATATATATACACGAATATATAGGTTAGACCCTCTTTCGGGTGGTAACTAGCACATGTAAATCATATATCAGAACATAGAACACAAAGTCTCACCATACTATATACTATAGCCCAAACATTTCAATATAATTATCAGTAACGTCTCGCACGTAATATATTTATCTTAAGCTCAGATCCGCACTCTCGATGTGGCTATGTCATACGGGTATTATCGATTACCCCAATTTGCAAATTAAGTCCTTCTCGACCTATTCCCACCCAGTAACTTGTGGTTCAAAAATTTTCTCAGCGCATCCTTTATAGCACTACTTGGCTCCACTGGACATATATCGTATTAACTTTCAGCTTAAAGTGTTTCCTCTACTCGTTTAATAATTTAACATTCAAAACCGATGCACTGGCATCCAATAACATCTGCCTATTCCCAACTTTTATTACGATCCATGTGTGTAACCTCTCGTAACAAAGTTCAAAATAACTTTCCCCAATGAACTATCCCCTGGAATTATCGATCATCGAAATTCGTGCATCCCAAGCACATAACCAAGATATCGTAATTTTTTGTCTTCGAACACATTAATCAAATCATATATGCCCATGTCTCTCAAGGCGTTATTCTCTCACTATCACTAAGTTCTCAGCACTTACACAACAATGAGTTAAATCTCTTCACTCAACGGTAAACTCGATATACCCTGAATCACATTAGTAAAAGTCCCTATGCACCAGGATCCAATATAACTAGACATATGTACTCTCTGAAGTATACTTTATAACACTATCGTCACGAGCTCGACCCTCTTTCAAATGAGACATCATAAAAATATCCATCCTACCTCGGAACAACGAACATGATAAGCTTATTTTAACCGCTCACCATCATTTAACAGTTCGTACTTAGGATGGAACCATACCTTGAATATTACCTCTCAAAATGAGATAGCCTCATAAGATATATATTCTCTCAGTGTTCACACCCGTTCCCCTGCGGATGGATCTAAAGAGATCCCCTTTACTACACGGTGAATAACCACAGACTATAATTATATTTACGATACCTCTACTAAACGCATTTCACATGCGAATCTATAATAACACCCGTCGTTCTAACCAAATTTTCCCTATGCTTTCTCGTGTATTTTTACCACGAGTCCATTTTCAACTTAGGGACCCTTTTTTGATTCTTCGTATCCACCTCATTGGGCTTGAAGTTCGCTAAACAAGTTAAATCTCCCTCATGTTCGGCCACTGCTCGACCCTTATAAAGTAGGACTGAATTCCCTTTACCCCTCTATTTAAACAACTGATAAGGGGATTTGCGGTTAAACCACACCCTAATTTCCTCGTTATCCATGGTATCTATACATGGTTGTGGTGAGCGGCTCCCACCACTACTAGACCGCTCCTATGAGTCAGGATTTTATCTGAAAATTTAATTATGGGTGTCACTGCACTCCACCCTACTCAATTGACTTTGGGTTATCTCTTTCCAACTACCCGCTACACTCCCCCTCTTTCCTTAATCCTCACGGATGGCTTGTTAAAGGAGTTCCCCCGACTCCACCCCTTTACCGATAAAATTAGAAATTTGCGAACTTTGATTGATTTCGCATTCTCAGGTTCCTAACACCTTCTCATTCCCCAACTATCCCCTTACCTTCGAATTACTTGGTTTCCCAAGCATTAGTTTGACTTTGATGTCGTTCTATCGAGGTGCTAACATTCTTTTACCTATTTTGAGAAAAATAGGTTGGTGACTCTATCTCTTTACATTATCCCCCACTTGACAATGGCCGACACCCGTATCTTCACGTGCCAGAGGGAATCCGACCCTGGATAGCCACAATGACGACTCCGCTGGAGACATTTTTAAGAGGGTTAGAATTTATTTCTTCATGGGTGTTATTCTTTGTTCTCTTACTTTTTTACACATGTATATATGCTCCCATTTGTATGTTCCCTTTGATCCTTTACTTATTTCATTTGTATGCCTATCTCATGCTTATCTCTACCATGATCTCTTCTCATGTACATATTAATTTTCACCCACTTATATATGCTCACATCAAACACTTGTATATATTTTACATGCTCACTTCACACACTTGCATATATTCTACATGCTCACTTCTTACACTTGTATACATTATCCATGCTCACTTCATGCGCTTGCACTTGTATATAGTTTTGCCACTACTCACATGCTCCACACACCACTTGTAGACTATTCGTGTTTGGTTTCACTAGCATGCACCCACACTTCTCTCACCTGTATATATCCATGCTCACTTACACATCTCACACACCACTTGTAGATGATCTATACTTAGTCTCACTAGCTCACACATTTACTTGCAGATATTCACATGATCACTTACACTATTCTCATGTCACTCTCTTTATACATATATCTCACTCACTTGTATATTCACATGATCCCCTATCACCATGCTTAGTATATTCTTCATGATCCATGCTAGACTTACTTTTCATAATTCTTGTATATTCTCCCTCATTAGTGTAGTACTCCCCTTACTTAGCATGCAAATAAAATATCTCATTCACGTACATCGAGTATATCGAATTCGCTCTCACATGTATCGTCCTCGAGAGGTTATCATGAGGCAATTTATATACACTCAGGTATATCAAATGTCTTATCCACATGTACCGATGAATGATTGCCCTTATAGGTAAGAGGTACATCGTGGAAGTCATGCCAAAGGAAGAACCCTTCCACTAACCCAACAAGTGCATAAACCTCATATAGGCATCAACCTTAGGGAACTCATAATTAGTTTGTTGGTTATCATGCGAAACTTTGCCAAAATTTTGGGTCGACATACTCTATTTCAACTTTTTTTTAAATAGAACCCTGCCCGTTAGCCTAGAAATAAGTCAAACCCTATATTTGCCAGGCTCGGGTCTTATCCGAAATTTTTCTTACATTTAGGCAAACACAATACAAGTGAAAACCTAATAATGATAATAATCATACTGAAGTTTCCCTCATCCTCAAAAACTAAGAATACCAAAAACATTTTTGTCCCTTTTTCAAAAATACCAAAAAAACTTCTCTTCCTCTAACTAAAATTAACCCAAATTATTTTCCCTCTCAGGTCGATACCCAAATTTGTCCTAGCTCCCTATTGGCTTCGATCTTTCGTCAAACACCCCTGAATCTCCACTGCTTCTTTTGCTACTTCAACCGAATTTGAGATATACCTTCACACGCTCTTCATGGAAAACTCCAATTAATCACCGAATGTCCAGCAAGATCTGATGGCTATCTTAGCCTAACTCAGTGCCAAGATTGACAACCTTCAAATCGATGTACAAGAGATGCAACAACATTGAGCCCTAACTCCATAAGCTCATAAACTTGAGATCCTCTTTCCTCGTGCCATGGATCCACCTATACCTAAGTCTATTTAGGTCTTTGAATAATATACGCATTCCCCTCGTGCCCCACCTACAAATGGGTTACCACATGCTCAGCTCTTGATTCTGAATCTTTCCTAACCAAGAGTTAATATGCCAGTGCCTGTGGATCTTAAAAAAGAATAATTGAACAAGGTCAAGGAATACCTCAAGCTTCTATCGAAGACGTTTGACCAAGTCAAAAGCTTCAAGAACTACATAGACTACACCCACATATCTTCTTATCCAAAAGCCAGACTGCTAGAGAAGTACAAAATACCTGACATCGAGAAGTTCGGGGGCAATGAGCCTCCAATTGTGCACCTACATGGATATCACTGAGCCATGACCCTTTTGCCTTAGAAGAGATAATGGACCAAATGTTTAAGAAGGCCCTTTTGTGTGTGTGCTTAGGAAAACACAATCTTTTTGAATTTTTCTCAATTTTACTATGCACCAAGTATGTGAACCAATTTAATTAAACAAATTTTAGTTTCTTAACCCTAGATCATGCAACTAAGTGATTCAATACATTCATCAACAAAGCATTCAGGGAAAACACCATTTTAGGGAGAAAAAACCTTTGGGTCTAAAACCTTTTATTTCACTAATAATTTTACAAATCTCAGCTTACAAATACAATCAGAGATATCTACCCATCCTCCCGCAAGTGACTGTTTTCTTTCGTAATGAATTCCCGCAAGAACCCATAAAGATCGTAACCTTGAACCAGCAATGAATCCTTCGAGAATCATAATGACCGCAGTCATCAATAATGATTCTCGCACGAACCACAGGATCAGTAGTAGAGACTCCTTCTCTACAAGGTCAGTAGTGAAGACTCCTTATTTATAAAAGTAACTTCAATATAAAAGTGCTATGGATTTCAAAGATGATTTATAAAAGTAATTGGGATGTGTTTGTGTGAATCAAAAACAAGTTTTTGGCCCTAAAAATGTGAGAACTTAAAGAAGAAAGTCTAAGGTTTTCGTATCTCAAAAGTCTTAATTGAAAAGCTTCACGGAACAGGTATTTATAGGCTAACAAAAAAATTTAAGGCAGTGCATGTCATTCAAACAACTTCCTCATGTCGTTTGAGAGATATTAAGATGTCGTTTGAATGACCAAGATATGACCTATCAAAAATAAAAATAGTATGACCTCGTTTGATCCGTATTCGTTCTGGTCCATATAATGACCTAGCTAAAGACATTATCATGTCATTTGAATGACATTGCCATGTCGTTTGAATGACAAGAATGAAAAAATATTATTTGAAGTTTGCCTACAGGTATTTTAGAAACCATTTTAAGTTCGAACAACGCCTCATTTTGAAATAAAATATTTTACAAAAGTATCCCAATACTTAGTAAAAAAATATAAGCAACTCCGAACAAAATATATAAAAATGTACACGTCATGTCGCGTAGTTGTTGAAGATGCGTGATAATTGGATCCTTTTTCTTAAACGTGTGAAGGTGAATTGCCTTGATGGTAGTAACAGGATACAACATAATTCATGTAAACTAGGGACTACGGAAAATATATGTAACAACCCGAATTTTTTAAATGGGATGTTTTTAAAATTAATTTTGGAAATCGGAGAAAAATAAAATTTTGGATTTTATAAATTTTATAATTTAAAATGTTGGTTTTTATATTTAAAAACTAAATTTTCAAAAGAAATTGGAATCGGAATTAAAATGGAGTTTTAATTGAATTTTTATTATATAGAAGAGTCCTCAAAACATAAACTCTCTAAGAGTGCTCAAAACATAAAACTCTGTAGAAAAAAAATATTTAAAAATATTGGACCATCCGATCGAGCTGAAATTTTTTGAGAAGCTTCCTCTCGTCTTCAGCTAATTCGTTAAAAATTCATCCAATTCCAATGGTCCGATCGTATAAAATAAATTTTTTAGTGTTTGTATCTGATTCAAACTCTTAATCCTTTATATATCAACAAATTCGTGGCTTGGTTTTTCAAATCACTTTTTCTCAAACTTTTCAATCAGAAGACCACTCCAAAATTACTCCCTTTCATCTACAAACCATAGCCCCAAACTTATTTAAGATTTCAACCTTATATTATAAGGCTTATTTGGTGTTTTCTCGAGTTTGGGCTAGAATGAGATTTGATTATTTTCGCGAGAAGAACGTGATGGTGTGATTAGATTTTGAGGCTAAAAATTATGTGATGATTCATGTGATGATGTTGAGGTATGGGATTTTACACAATGTGCTCCTTAATCTCGCGAGTGTTACTCCCTTTGATTTCATGTGATTATTGACTCATATTTGAATTGTTAAATTCTTTTAGAAATCTGGAAATATTTGTTGGAATCTAATTTTGATTCATGGGGTATTATATTTGTGTTGGGAATATTGTCATGAGATTTTAATATGTCACTGATGTTGGGCACCCGCCAAGACTCCTTTTTCGACTACTTAATAAAGTATGGCACGGTATGGTGAGGCCTGGTGACTCTGATTAACGTGTTGTTGAGAAATTATAGTGATAAAAATACTTACGAAATTCATATTTGATTTTAATATTCATGCTCGTATTGTTACGTTTTATTCACCGCTAATATTCCTTGAGCATCTTTCCTGTCATATTGTGTACTTCCCCATATTTTCTTTTAGTGGCAGGTCTGTGCTGATTTTGGGCGCTGTGGATTTGATTTAGAGAATGGATTTTAGCGTGGATTATTTTGGAAAGATTATTCGAGAATAAAAGTTGGAAGATTGTATTTTTTTATGTATAGACCATTGGAGATTTATTTTGTTTCGAGATAGATAGTTGTCTTATTTCGAGAGATTTTGTTGTATTTAATTTGAAGAGATTTGAGATTAGTGGATTTCTCTTATATTTTATATTGCAGGATTTTTAGATGCTCTATACCATATTATTGTAGATTTGATTTAGTTTTATCGAGTAGCGCTCTGCTCCGCCCTCCCCGGGTGGGCGGAGCGTTACAGAATGGTATCAGAGCTTAGGTATTCGACAACCCTTGGGTCTTGAATTTTGAGTCTAGTATGCGAGTAAGGCAAATTTTTTTTGGAGATACAAATTTTTGGTGATAAGTGGTGTTAGGCATCGAGGTTAGATGTGAGGTATTTAAAGTTGATTTTTGGAGACGAGATTTGTTTTTGGAGATTGTTTGTGTGGCCTAATTTTTTAGTGTTATGCTTCGTTGAATTTCGAGGGCGAAATTCCTTATTAGTGGGGAAGTATATAACAACTCGAATTTTTGAAATGGGATTTTTTTTAAATTAATTTTGGAAATCGAAGAAAACTGAAATTTTGGATTTAATAAATTTTATAATTTAAAATATTGGTTTTTATATTTGAAAAATAAATTTTCAAACGGGATTGGAATCAAAATTAAAATTGAGTTTTAATTGAATTTTTATTATATAGAAGAGTCCTCAAAATATAAAACTCTCTAAGAGTCCTCAAAACATAAAACTCTCTAGAAAAAAAATATTTACAAAAATTGGACCGTCCGATCGAGCTAAATTTTTTTGTGCAGCTTTCTATGATCTTCAGCTAATTAGCCTCCAAATTTCATCCAATTCCAATGGTAAGATCATCCAAAATAAATTTTTTAGTGTTTGTATCTGATTAGAACTCTTTCCTAAATCAAACTCTTAATCCTTTATATATCAACAAATTCGTGACTTGGCTTTTCAAATAACTTTTTCTCAAACTTTTCAACCAGAATACCTCTCCAAAATTACTCCCTTTCATCTGCAAACCATAGCCCCAAACTTATTCAAGATTTCAACCTTAGATTATAAGTCTTATTTGGTGTTTTCCCGAGTTTAGGCTAGAACGAGATTTAATTATTTTCGTGAGAAGAATGTGATGGTGTGATTAGATTTTGAGGCTGAAATTCATGTGATGATGTTGAGGTATGGGGTTTTACACAATATGCTCCTTAATCTCGCGAGTGTTACTCCCTTTGATTTCATCTGATTATTGACTCATATTTGAATTGTTAAATTCTTTTGGAAATATGGAAATATTTGTTGGAATATAATTTTGATTGATGTGGTATTATATTTGTGTTGGGTATGTTGTCATGAAATTTTAATATGACACTGATGTTGGACACCCGTCAAGACTCCTTTTTTGACTACTTAATAAAGTATGCCGTGGTATGGTGAGGCCTTGTGACTCTGATTAATGTATTGTTGAGAAATTATAGTGATAAAAATGCTTATGAAATTCGAATTTGATTTGAATATTCGTACTCATATTGTTACATTTTATTCACCGCCAACGTATTGTGTACTTTCGCATATTTTCTTTTAGTGGCAGGTCAGCGCGGATTTTGGGGTGCTTTGGATTTGATTTGGAGAATGGATTTTAGCGTGGATTATTTTGAAAAGATTATTCTAGAATACAAGTGGGAAGATTGTATTTTTTTATGTATAGAGCATTGCAGATTTATTTTATTTCGAGATAGATAGTTGTCTTATTTCGAGAGATTTCTTTGTATTTAATTTGAAGAGATTTGAGATTAGTGGGTTTCTCCTATATTTTATATTGTGGAATTTTTAGATGCTCTATACCTTATTATTGTGTATTTAATTTAGTTTTATTGAGTAGCGTTCCGCTCCGCTCACCCCGGGCGGGCGGGGTGTTACAGAATGGTAACAGAGCTTAGGTATACGACAACCCTCGGGTCTTGAGTTTTGGGTCTAGCATGCGGGTTAGGCATATTTTTTTTATGATATAAATTTTTGGTGATAAGTCGTGTTAGGCATCGAGGTTAGATGTGAGGTATTTAAAGTTGATTTTTGGAGATGTGGACTGATTTTCGAGTGTGAGGCTTTGTTGAATTTCGAGGGAGAAATTCCTTTTTAGTGGGGAAGTATGTAACAACCTGGATTTTTTAAATGGGATTTTTTAAAATTAATTTTGGAAATCGAAGAAAAATGAAATTTTGGATTTTATAAATTTATTATTTAAAATGTTGGTTTTTATATTTGAAAAATAAATTTTCAAACGGAATTAGAATCGGAATTAAATGGTGTTTTAATTGAATTTTTATTATATAGGAGAGTCCTCAAAACATAAAACTCTCTAAGAGTCCTCAAAATTAAAATCTCTCTAGAAAAAAAATATTTAAAAAATTGGACAGCTAATTCGCCTTCGTCTTCAGCTAATTCGCCTTCGAATTTCATCCAATTCCAACATTAAGATCGTCTAAAATAAATTTTTTAGTGTTTGTATCTCATTAGAACTCTTTCCATAATCAAACTCTTAATCCTTTATATATCAACAAATTCGTGGCTTGGCTTTTCAAATAACTTTTTCTCAATCTTTTCAACCAAAAGACCTCTCCAAAATTACTCCCTTTCATTTACAAACCAATGCCCCAAACTTACTCAAGATTTCAACCTTAGATTATAAGGCTTATTTGATGTTTCGTCGAGTTTGGGCTAGAGCGAGATTTGATTATTTTCGTGACAAAACGTGATGGTGTGATTAGATTTTGAGGCTGAAAATTATGTGATGATTCATGTGATGATGTTTAGGTATGGATTTTTACACAATACGCTGATTAATCTCGCGAGTGTTATTCCTTTTAATTTCATGTGATTATTGACTCATATTTGAATTGTTAAATTCTTTTGGAAATCTGGAAATATTTGTTGGAATCTAATTTTGATTCATGTGCTATTATATTTGTGTTGGGTATGTTGTCATGAAATTTTAATATGGCACTGATGTTGGTCACCCGCCAAGACTCCTTTTCTGGCTACTTGATAAAGTATGACGCGGTATGGTGAGGTCTGGTGACTCTGATTAATGTGTTGTTGAGAAATTATAGTGATAAAAATGCTTATGAAATTCGAATTTGATTTGAATATTTGTACTCGTATTGTTATGTTTTATTCACCGCTAATATTTGTTGAGCATCTTTCCTGTCGTATTGTGTACTTCCCCATATTTTCTTTAGTGGCAGGTCCGCGCGGATTTTTTTCGCTTTGGATTTGATTTGGAGAATGGATTTTAGCGTGGATTATTTTAGGAAGATTATTCGAGAATACAAGTTGGAGGATTGTATTTTTTTTTATGTATAGAGCATTGGAGATTTATTTTTTGTCGAGATAGATAGTTGTCTTATTTCGAGAGATTTGGTTGTATTTAATTTTAAGAAATTTGAGATTAGTGGATTTCTCTTATATTTTATATTGTGGAATTATTAGATGCTTTATACCTTATTATTGTGGATTTGATTTAGTTTTGTCGAGTAGCGCTCCGCTCCGCTCTCCCCGAACGAGCGGGGTGTTACAGAATGGTATCAGAGCTTAGGTATACGACAACCCTCGGGTCTTGAGTTTTGGGTCTAGAATGGGGGTTAGACATATTTTCTTTAGAGATATAATTTTTTAGTGATAAGTCATGTTAGGAATCGAGGTTAGATGTGAGGTATTTAAAGTTTATTTTTAGAGACGAGATTTATTTTTCGAGATTGTTGGTGTGGCCGGATTTTTGAGTTTTAGGCTTCGTTGAATTTTGAGTGCGAAATTCCTTGTTAGTGGGGAAGTATGTAACAACCCAAATTTTTTAAATGGGATTTTTTGAAATTAATTTTGGAAATGGGAGAAAAATGAAATTTTGGATTTATAAATTTTGTAATTTAAAATGTTGGTTTTTATATTTGAAAAATAAATTTTCAAACGGAATTGGAATAGGAATTAAAATGGTGTTTTAATTGAATTTTTATTATATAGGAGAGTTCTCAAAATAAAAAACTCTCTAGAAAAAATATTTTAAAAATTGGACCGTCCGATCAAGCTGAAATTTTTTGTAGTCGTCTTCAGCTAATTCGCCTTGAAATTTCATCCAATTCCAACGGTCCGATCGTCCAAAATAAATTTTTTAGTGTTTGTATCTGATTATAACTCTTTCCTTAATCAAACTCTTAATCCCTTATATATCAGCAAATTCGTGGCTTGACTTTCAAATCACTTTTTCTCAAACAATTCAACCAGAAGACCTCTCCAAAATTACTCCCTTTCATATACAAACCATAGCCCCAAACTTATTCAAGATTTCAACCTTAGATTATAAGGCTTATTTGGTGTTTTCTCGAGTTGGGGTAGAACGCGATTCGATTACTTTCGCGAGAAGAACGTGATGGTGTGATTAGATTTTAAGGTTGAAAATTATGTGATGATTCATGTGATGATGTTAAGGTATGGGGTTTTACACAATATGTTCCTTAACCTCGCGAGTGTTACTCCCTTTGATTTCATGTGATTATTGAATCATATTTGAATTGTAAAATTCTTTTGGAAATCTGGAAATATTTTTTGGAATCTAATTTTGATTCATGCGGTATTATATTTGTGTTGGGTATGTTGTCATGAGATTTTAATATGGAACTAATGTTGGGCACCCGCCAAGACTCCTTGTTCGCCTACTTGATAAAGTATGGCGCGATATGGTGAGGCCTGGTGACTCTGAATAATGCGTTGTTGAGAAATTATAGTGATAAAAATGCTAATGAAATTTGCATTTGATTTGAATATTCGTAGTCGTATTGTTACGTTTTATTCATCGCTAATATTTGTTGAGCATCTTTCTTGTCGTATTGTGTACTTCCCCATATTATCTTTAGCGGTAGGACAGCATAGATTTTGGGCGCTTTGGATTTGATTTGGAGAATGGATTTCAGCGCGGATTATTTTGGGAAGATTATTCAAGAATACAAGTTAGAAGATTGTATTTTTTTTTATGTATAGAGAATTGGAGATTTTTTTCCGAGATAGATAGTTGTCTTATTTCGAGAGATTTGGTTGTATTTAATTTGAAGATATTTGAGATTAGTGGATTTCTCTTATAATTTATATTGTGGGATTTTCAGATGCTCTATACCTTATTATTGTGGATTTGCTTTAGTTTTATCGAGTAGCGCTCTGCTCCGCTCTCCCCGGACGGGCGGGGTGTTACAGAATAGTATCAGAGCTTAGGTATACGACAAGCCTCGGGTCTAGAATTTTGGGTCTATCATATGGATTAGACATATTTTCTTTGGAGATATAAATTTTTGGTGATAAGTCATGTTAGGCATCGACGTTAGATGTGAGGTATTTAAAGTTGATTTGTGACGATGAGATTTATTTTTAGAGGTTGTTGGTGTGGCCTAATTTTTTTAGTGTTAGGCTTCGTTGAATTTCGAAGGAAAAATTCCTTGTTAGTAGGGAAGTATCTAACAACCCGAATTTTTTAAATGGGATTTTTTAAAATTAATTTTGGAAATAGGAGAAAAATGAAATTTTGGATTTTATAAATTTTATAATTTAAAATGTTGGTTTTTATATTTGAAAACTAAATTTTCAAACAAAATTGGAATCAGAATTAAAATGGAGTTTTAATTGAATTTTTATTATATAGAAGAGTCCTCAAAACATAAAACTCTCTAAGAGTCCTCAAAACATAAAACTTTCTAGAAAAAAAATATTTAAAAATATTGGCCCGTCCGATCAAGCTGAAATTTTTTCTGCAACTTTCTCTCCTCTTCAGCTGATTCGCCTTCAAATTTCATCCAATTACAACGTTCCGATCGTCCAAAATAAATTTTTTAGTGTTTGTATCTCATTAGAACTCTTTTCTTAATCAAACTCTTAATCCTTTATATATCAACAAATTCGTGGCTTGGCTTTTTAAATCACTTTCTCTCAAACTTTTCAACCAGAATACCTCTCCAAAATTACTCCCTTTAATCTACAAATCATAGCCCCAAACTTATTCAAGATTTCAACCTTAGATTATAAGGCTTATTTGGCGTTTTTCCGAGTTTGGGATAGAACGAGATTTGATTATTTTCGTGAGAAGAATGTGATGGTGTAATTAGATTTTGACGCTGAAAATTATGTGATGATTCGTGTGATGATGTTGAGGTATGGGGTTTTACACAATATGCTCCTTAATCTCGCGAGTGTTACTCCCTTTGATTTCATGTGATTATTGACTCATTTTGAATTGTTAAATTCTTTTAGAAATCTGGAAATATTTGTTCGAATCTAATTTTGATTCATGTGGTATTATATTTGTATTGGGTATGTTGTCATGAGATTTTAATATGGCACTGATGTTGGGCACTCGTCAAGACTCCTTTTTCGACTACTTGATAAAGTATGGCGCGGTATGGTGAGGCCTGGTGACTCTGATTAATGTGTTATTAAGAAATTATAGTGATAAAAATGCTTATGAAATTCGCATTTGAATATTCGTACTTGTATTGTTACGTTTTATCCAATGCTAATATTTGTTGAGTATCTTTCCTGTCGTATTGTGTACTTCTCCATATTTTCTTTAGTGGCAAGTCAGCACGGATTTTGGGCGCTTTGGATTTGATTTGGGGACTGGATTTCAACATGGATTATTTTGGGAAGATTATTCTAGAATACAAGTTGGAAGATTGTATTTTTTTTTATGTATTGAGCATTGGAGAATTTTTTTTTCAAGATAGATAGTTTTCTTATTTCAAGAGATTTGGTTGTAATTAATTTTAATAGATTTGAGATTAGTGGATTTCTTTTATATTTTATATTGTGGGATTTTTAGATGCTCTATACCTTATTATTGTGGATTTGATTTAGCTTTATCGAGTAGCGCTCCACTCCGCTCTCCCCTGGCAGGCAGGATGTTACAGAATGGTATCAGAGCTTAGGTATACGACAACCCTCGATTCTTAAGTTTTGGGTCTAGCATGGGGGTTCGACAAATTTTCTTTGGAGATATAATTTTTTGGGGATAAGTCGTGTTAAGCATCGAGGTTAGATGTGAGGTATTTAAAGTTGATTTTTGGAGACGAGATTTATTTTTGGAGATTGTTGGTGTGGCATAATTTTTGAGTGTTAGGCTTCGTTGTATTAAGAGGGAGAATTTCCTTGTTAGTGGGGAAGTATGTAAAAAATCAAATTTTTTAAATGGAATTTTTTAAAATTAATTTTGAAAATCAGAGAAAAATAAAATCTTGGATTTTATAAATTTTATAATTTAAAATGTTGGTTTTTATATTTGAAAAATAAATTTTTAAACGAAATTGGAATCATAATTAAAATGGAGTTTTAATTGAATTTCTATTATATAGAAGATTCCTCAAAACATAAAACTCTCAAAGAGTCTTCAAAACATAAAATTTTTTAGAAAAAAAATATTTAAAAATATTAGACCATCCGATCGAGCTAAAATTTATTTTGCAGCTTCCTCTCGTCTTCACCTAATTCTCCTTCAAATTTCATCCAATTCCAATGGTCCGATCATCCAAAATAAATTTTTTAGTGTTTGTATCTAATTAGAACTATTTTCTTAATCAAACTCTTAATCCTTTATATATCAACAAATTCGTGGCTTGGCTCTCAAACTTTTAAATCAGAAGACCTCTCCAAAATTATTCCCTTTCATCTACAAACCATAGCCCCAAACTTATTCAAAATTTCAACCTTAGATTATAAGGCTTATTTTGTGTTTTCTAGGGTTTGGGGTAAAACGAGATTTGATTATTTTCGCGAGAAGAACATGATGGTGTGATTAGATTTTGAGGCGAAAATTATGTGATGATGTTGAGGTATGGAGTTTTACACAATATGCTCCTTAATCTCGCGAGTGTTACTCCCTTTGATTTCATGTGATTGTTGACTCATAATTGAATTATAAAATTCTTTTGAAAATTTGGAAATATTTGTTGGAATCTAATTTTTATTCATGTGGTATTATATTTGTGTTGGGTATGTTGTCATGAGATTTTAATATGGCACTGATGTTGGGCACTCGCTAAGACTCCCTTTCCAGCTATTTGATAAAGTATGACGCGATATGGTGAGGCCTGGTGACTCTGATTAATGTTTTGTTGAGAAATTATAGTGATAAAAATGCTTATGAAATTCGCATTTGAATATTTGTTCTCGTATTGTTACGTTTTATCCACCGCTAATATTTATTGAGTATCTTTCCTGTCGTATTTTGTACTTCCCCATATTTTCTTTAGTGGCAGGTCAGCACGGATTTTGGGAGCTTTTGATTTGATTTGGGGACTGGATTTCAACATGGATTATTTTGGGAAGATTATTCGAGAATACAAGTTGGAAGATTGTATTTTTTTTTATGTATAGAGCATTGGAGATTTTTTTTTCGAGATAAATAGTTTTCTTATTTCGAGAGATTTGGTTGTATTTAATTTGAAGAGATTTTAGATTAGTGGATTTCTCTTATATTTTATATTGTGGGATTTTTAGATGCTCTATTCCTTATTATTGTGGATTTGATTTAGTTTTATCGAGTAGCACTCTGCTCCGCTCTCCCCGGGCGGGCGGGGTGTTAGAGAATGGTATCAAAGATTATGTATACAATAACCCTCGGGTCTTGAGTTTTGGGTCTAGCATGGGGATTAGGCATATTTTCTTTGGAGATATAAATTTTTGGTGATAAGTCGTGTTAGGCATCAAGGTTAGATGTGAGGTATTTAAACTTGATTTTTGGAGACGAGATTTAGTTTTGGAGATTGTTGGTGCATCCTAATTTTCGAGTGTTAGGCTTCGTTGAATTTCGTGGGTGAAATTCCTTGTTAGTGGGGAAGCATGTAACAATCCGAATTTTTCAAATGGGATTTTTTAAAATTAATTTTGGAAATCGGAGAAAAATGAAATTTTGGATTTTATAAATTTTATAATTTAAAATGTTGGTTTTTATATTTGAAAAATAAATTTTCAAACAAAATTGGAATTGAAATTAAAATGGTGTTTTAATTGAATTTATATTATATAGAAGAGTTCTCAAAACATAAAACTCTCCAAGATTCCTCAAAACATAAAACTTTTTAGGAAAAAAATATTTAAAAATATTATACCGTGCGATCGAGCTAAAATTTATTTTACAGCTTCCTCTCGTCTTCAGCTAATTGGCCTTCAAATTTAATCCAATTTCAACGGTCCGATCGTCAAAAATCAATTTTTTAGTGTTTGTATCCAATTAAAACTCTTTTCTTAATCAAACTCTTAATCCTTTATATATAAACAAATTCGTGGCTTGGATTTTCAAATCACTTTTTCTCAAACTTTTCAACCAGGAGACCTCTCCAAAATTACTCCATTTCATTTACAAACCATAGCCCCAAACTTATTCAAGATTTCAACATTAGATTATAAGGCTTATTTGGTGTTTTCTCGAGTTTGGACTAGAATGAGATTTGATTATTTTCGCGAGAAGAACATGATGGTGTGATTAGATTTTGAGGCTGAAAATTATGTGATGATTCATGTGATGATGTTGAAGTATGGGGTTTTACACAATATGCTCCTTAATCTCGCGAATTACTCCCTTTGATTTAATGTATTTATTGACTCATATTTGAATTGTTAAATTCTTTGGAAATCTGGAAATATTTGTTGGAATCTACATATGATTCATGTGGTATTATATTTATTTTGGGTATGTTGTCATGAGATTTTAATATGGCACTGATGTTGGGCACCCGTCAAGACTCCTTTTTCAGCTACTAATTAAAGTATGACGCGGTATGGTGAGGCCTGGTGACTCTGATTAATGTTTTGTTGAGAAATTATAGTGATAAAAATGCTTATGAAATTCGCATTTGAATATTTGTACTCGTATTGTTACGTTTTATCCATCGCTAATATTGGTTGAGCATCTTTCCTTTCGTATTTTGTACTTCCCCATATTTTCTTTAGTTGCAAGTCAGCGCGGATTTTAGGCGCTTTGAATTTGATTTGGAGACTGGATTTCAGCGTGGATTATTTTGGGAAGATTATTCGAGAATACAAGTTGGAAGATTGTATTTTTTGATGTATAGAGCATTGGAGAATTTTTTTTTCGAGATAGATAGTTTTCTTATTTCGAGAGATTTGGTTGTATTTAATTTGAAGAGATTTGAGATTAGTGGATTTCTCTTATATTTTATATTGTGGGATTTTTAAATGCTCTACACCTTATTATTGTGGATTTGATTTAGTTTTATCGAGAAGCGCACTGCTCCGCTCTCCCCGGGCGGGCGGGGTGTTACAGAATGGTATCAGAGATTATATATAACATAACCCTCGGGTCTTGAGTTTTGGGTCTAGCATGGGGGTTAGACATATTTTCTTTGGAGATATAAATATTTGGTGATAAGTCGTGTTAGGCATCGAGGTTAGATGTGAGGTATTTAAACTTGATTTTTGGAGACGAGATTTATTTTTGGAGATTGTTGGTGTGGCCTAATTTTTGAGTGTTAGGTTTCGTTGAATTTCGAGGGAGAAATTCCTTGTTAGTGGGGAAGTATGTAACAATCCGAATTTTTTAAATGGGATGTTTTTAAATTAATTTTGGAAATCGGAGAAAAATGAAATTTTGGATTTTATAAATTTTATAATTTAAAATGTTGGTTTTTATATTTGAAAAATAAATTTTCAAACGGAATTGGAATCGGAATTAAAATGGAGTCTTAATTGAATTTTAATTATATAGAAGAGTCCTCAGAACATAAAACTCTCTAAGAGTCCTCAAAACATAAAACCTTTTAGGAAAAAAATATTTAAAATATTAGACCGTCCGATCGAGCTAAAATTTGTGTTACAGCTTCCTCTCGTCTTCAGCTAATTCGCCTTCAAATTTCATCTAATTTCAACGGTCCGATCGTCCAAAATAAATTTTTTAGTGTTTGTATCTGAATAGAACTATTTTCTTAATCAAACTCTTAATCCTTTATATATAAAAAAAATTCGTGGCTTTGCTTTTCAAGTCACTTTTTCTCATACTTTTCAACCAGAAGTTAATGTGTTGTTGAGAAATTATAGTGATAAAAATGCTTATGAAATTCGCATTTGAATATTTGTACTCGTATTGTTACGTTTTATCCACCGCTAATATTTGTTGAGCATCTTTCCGGTCGTATTGTGTACTTCCCCATATTTTCTTTAGTGGTAGATCCGCACGGATTTTCGTCGCTTTGGATTTGATTTGGAGAATGGATTTTAGCGTGGATTATTTTAGGAAGATTATTCGAGAATTCAAGTTGGAGGATTGTATTTTTTTTTTATGTATAGAGCATTGGAGATTTATTTTTTGTCGAGATAGATTGTTGTCTTATTTCGAGAGATTTGGTTGCATTTAATTTTAAGAAATTTGAGATTAGTGGATTTCTCTTATATGTTATATTGTGGAATTATTAGATGCTTTATACCTTATTATTGTGGATTTGATTTAGTTTTATCGAGTAGCGCTCCGCTCCGCTCTCCCCGAACGAGCGGGGTGTTACAGAATGGTATCAGAGCTTAGGTATACGACAACCCTCGGGTCTTGAGTTTTGGGTCTAGCATGGGGGTTAGACATATTTTCTTTAGAGATATAAATTTTTGGTGATAAGTCATGTTAGGCATCAAGGTTAGATGTGAGGTATTTAAAGTTGATTTTTGGAGACGAGATTAATTTTTGGAGATTGTTGGTGTGGCCGAATTTTTGAGTTTTAGGCTTCGTTGAATTTCGAGGGCAAAATTTCTTGTTAGTGGGGAAGTATGTAAAAACCCGAATTTTTTAAATGGGATTTTTTAAAATTAATTTTGAAAATCGGAGAAAAATAAAATTTTGGATTTTATAAATTTTATATTTTAAAATGTTATTTTTAAATTTGAAAACTAAATTTTCAAACAAAATTGGAATCGGAATTAAAATGGAGTTTTAATTGAATTTTTATTATATAGAAGAGTCCTCAAAATATAAAACTCTCTAAGAGTCCTCAAAACATAAAACTTTCTAACGAAAAAATTATTTAAAAATTTGTACAGCTTCCTCTCGTCTTCAGCTAATTTTTCTTTAAATTTCATCCAATTCCAACGGTCCGATCATCCAAAATAATTTTTTTAGTATTTGTATCTGATTAGAACTCTTTTCTTAATCAAACTCTTAATCCTTTATATATCAACAAATTCGTGGCTTGGCTTTTCGAATCAATTTTTCTCAAGCTTTTCTACCAGAAGATCTCTTCAAAATTACTCCCTTTCATCTACAAACCATAGCCCTAAACTTATTCAAGATTTCAACCTTAGATTATAAGGCATATTTGCTATTTTCTCGAGTTTGGGCTAGAACGAGATTTGATTATTTTCGCGAGAAGAACGTGATGGTGTGATTAGATTTTGAGGCTGAAAATTATGTGATGATGTTGAGGTATGGGGTTTTACACAATATGCTCTTTAATCTCGCGAGTGTTACTCCCTCTGATTTTGAAAAGCGAGTGCTTTTCTCAATCAATGCGGCAATACCAATTTTAAAACGGAGGGACCCCCAAATTTAAATGCTTTACTACAAGAAGTTAATTTCCTTTAAAGATGCGGAAGTGAAAGATGGTTCAAATTAAACAAGTTAACAAATTTTAATTTCTTTTCAAATTAAAATTAAACAAAGTGAAATAATGAAGTTCCAGTGTGAACACGTTACAAAACTCGTTCGAACATCATTCTCGTTCAAACGACACTTCGAACGACATTCCAGTGGCCAATTTGGGAACTCGTTAGCAAACTCGTTCGAACGACAATATCGAACGAAATGCCAGAAAGCTAAAAATTATATTTTTAGCCCAGAAATTGTATTTTAATGTTTTAAAGAAACTTTATGAAACCAAACAACAGTTTAAACAAAACTTACACCCATATCAATATTGTTCCTAGATCCTATATATATAATAAAATGCATTCATACCTTAGGAGCAATGGAACCATGTTGATGACGTAGAAACGAGGCACAATAAACTCGACATTTTGATAAAGCTTTAAACTTGACCGCTACGTATTTAACTTTAGTATGTCATAGGATTGAAGGATGGTCAATATATTTATCCTATGACTCAAACGTTTTTGTCCGGAATTGAGCCAAAACTACAAAGGAATCAATTGGAAATTTGTGCCCTTATAGATTTCATGTGATTATTGACTCAGATTTGAATTGTTAAATTCTTTTGGAAATGTGGAAATATTTGTTGGAATCTAATTTTGATTCATGTGGTATTATATTTGTGTTGGGTATATTGTCATGAGATTTTAATATGGTACTGATGTTGGGAACCCGTCAAGACTCCTTTTTTGGCTACTTGATAAAGTATGATGCGGTATGGTGAGGCCTGGTGACTCTGATTAATGTGTTGTTGAGAAATTATAGTGATAAAAATGCTTATGAAATTCACATTTGATTTGAATATTCCTACTCGTATTGTTACTTTTTATTCACCGCTAATATTTATTGAGCATCTTTCCTTTTGTATTGTGTACTTCCCCATATTTTCTTTAGTGGCAGGTCAACGCGGATTTTGAGCGCTTTGGATTTGATTTGGAGAATGGATTTTAGCGTGGAATATTTTGGGAAGATTATTTGAGAATACAAGTTGGAAGATTGTATTTTCTTTTATGTATAGAGCATTGGAGATTTTTTTTATGAGATAGATAGTTGTCTTATTTCGAGAGATTTGGTTGTATTTAATTTGAAGAGATTTGAGATTAGTGGATTTCTCCTATATTTTATATTGTGGGAGTTTTAGATGTTCTATACCTTATTATTGTGGATTTGATTTAGGTTTATCGAGTAGCGCTCCACTCCTCTCTCCCCGGGCGGGCAGGGTGTTACAATATGTCTTTACAAATCTCCCTCTATGTCTATTCCGATACAAAATAAAAACATCCGAATTATTAATAAATGTACTATACAAATTTAATACCCTATTATGAACCCAAAAGTGGAAAGATAATAAATATGCAAGTCTTCAAAAAATCTTCAACTGTAAAATATTCAAATCTCCTTGCTTTCTATTTCTCTTCTTTTTGTGTTCTTTCCAAATGATTATTAAAGTTCTACACACAACGAACAAATCAAATACCTTCGTGACGCTTTGAGTTTGAAATGAGATAAACATAAATCAAATATCAAATTAAATCAAGTCTCCTCACAATTCAAACTTTCACTTCCTCATAATTCAAAATCCGTTCTCCCCTTTTTGTTTATCCAAAATAGACAAGGAAAAGAATAAATAATAATAAATCGGAGTATGTCACAAGAAACATAGCAAATCGTCACAAATATATAACAAATTAGCTCATGCAAAGATATACTCAAAAGGCTCTACAATCTATTTTAAAATTTTCAAATATTTTAAAAAAAATTTACAAAAACAACACACACCGTGAATTAACACTAAGATAACTAAACCGTGGAAACATAATGAATGGGTGTGAACAAATTTGATAGAAAAATCAACTTAAACATTCATAACCTATGTGCACGATGAATTTTGGATACTCTTAATGAATGGACTCAAATTCTACATCGGCTGTAAAAATTGTTGAAATCCTATGATATTGACTCCATCTAATCAACAAATCAAAGTCTAAAATGATTTTCACACCAATAATGTTTATAACTGTATAATGATTTTTCGAGACTTTGGCAGGACGTGCAAACCCATTGTTTTTCAACCAAACTCCCTCATAAATAATAGTTCTTTTTATTTTTCTATTGAGTTGTAAATTCTCTTTTTAAGAGATTTATTATTGCCCCCCCTGTTTTGGTATAATTTTCTTTTTATTGCCTTGATTTTTTCTTGAGCTCTTTTCAAACGGTGGCATTCACGACGAGTTCACATGCCTCTCGCAGCCCTTTCTCGTGTTCACTCTTATTTTTTCAATATTAAACAAGTCCTCACGGGCAACAGTTTGATATCAAAATGGAAAAAAGCTATATATATATATATATATATGGGGAGAATCACATGCAAGCAAATAGAGTCATGAAAGATAATTTCTGACGCCTCTAAGTCCAATTTCCTAACCCAAATAGATGTGTAACGACGCATGGGGGTTTTGGGAATCGAAGTTACTCTATTATTATACTTCTTAGGAGCATTTTAAAATTTGTAATAGAAACGCCTAAGGTGACCTTGCCTACCACAATGAGTGCAAGTGTAGATGAGTCAGGGAGCATTTCCTACATGACAATTATTCCTAACGTTCCTAGGTGGCTTTCTCTTAATGTTCCTAGTCGGCTCTCTCACGTATGTGGTATTTGGGTTTAGGAATGGGAGCAACATGATAATCGAAGCCAATGCCACACCTATCATCTTTGATTTTGATTGTGCCTAATATCTTATTTAACTTTCTGACCTAGCCTCCAAGTCAAACTTAATCTTAGACGAATCTCTCAACCTTTCCTCAGGTTCACCAATTCTAGACTCAAGTAAATGCCGAGACTCCTCAAACTCTAGAATCTCCTTTTTCATAGACTCCATTAACCTTCGAAGAGTCTTCTCACGTGCCTTAAGATCATCAATCAAAGCATCATTATTATTACCTATGGCACGTTCTTTTAACTTAGTTTCTAGTTTAAAGTTAGACTTCTTTACCTTTAAAGTCTCCGCAGATAAATCACTGAAGGCAACTTGTGACTCAATCTCCTCAAACCCTTCTCCCTCACTCGCATCGCCCTCACTTTCTTGGGCTTCACTAACTATGGCCACAGAAGAATTATCTGAAGAAATGTCTTAATGATTTTTTGTCATCACTCACATGATTTGCCACGAAGGTGGCAAGGTCTCGCTTACTTTCATATAATTTTTCTTTTTCCGAATCACTATCACTAAGGGTGGAAACATGAGTTATCGGTTTATTAACATCCTTCTTTAAATTAGTGTGGCACTCATCCATCCTATGACCAAAACCTTCACAACAAAGACACATCTCAGAGTCATCCTTTTAACTAAAGTCATAAGTGCAGACTTCATACTTGTTTTCCAATTAGGCCCTTCAAACAAGTGTGTTATAAAATCATCAAACCCTCCAAAAGGCATACCTAAAGACACGAATCACCCACATAATAAAATAGTGTTTCTAGCTCTGATGCCAATTTGAGAAGGCCCTTTTGTGTGTGTTCTTTAGGCAAAGACAATATTTTTGAAATTTTCTCTATCTTAATATGCACCAAGAATGTAAACCAATTTTATCATGCAACTAAGTGATTCAAGACATTCATCAACAAAGCATGTAGGGAAACATAATTTCGGGAAAAAAAAACCTTTTGATTAAAAACCTTTTATCTCACTAATAGTTTTGTAAATCGCAACTTAAAAATACAATTAAAAAAATATGCCCAACAATCCTCCCACAGGTACATTGTGTTCTTCCACAATAAATCCCCACAAGAACACATAAAGACCGTAGTCTTAAACCAACAATGACTCCCTTGATAATCACAGTGATCGTAGTCGTTAGTAATGATTCCCATAAGAACCATAAGATCATCAGTAGAGAATCCTTCTCTACAAGGTCAGTAGTGAAAACTCATTCTTCACAAAAGCAACTTCAATATAAATGTGTTTTGGGTTTCAAAGATGATTCACAAAAGTATTAATTAAAAAATTTCACAAAACAGGTATTTATAGGCTAACAAAAAAATTTGAGGCGGTGCATGTTGTTCTAACGACTTCTTCATGTCGTTTGAATGACCCAATAAATGACCTAATAATAATCAAAATATAATGACCTTATTGGATCCATATTTGATTCTGTCCATATAACGACCTATTTAATTACATTAGCATGTCATTTGAATGAAATTACCTTGTCATTTGAAGGACAGGAACAAAAAAAAATATTTTTTTAAGTTTGCCTACAGGAATTTCAGAAACCATTTTAAGTTTGAAAAATGCCTTATTTTGAAATAAGACATTTTATAAGAGTATCCCAATACTGAATAAAAAGTCTAAGAAACTCCAAACAAAATATATAACAAAGTATTCCTCATGTCCCGTAGATGTTGAAGATGTGGATATTCGGATCCATCTTCTTAAACGTGTGAACGTGAATTAATTTGATGGTTGTAATAGGATATGATACACTTAATGTAAACTAGGGACAATGGAAAATATGTCCTTACAATGTTTCAGCAGACCTTGAAAGAAAATGCCCTACGATGGTCCTTATCTCTCGAATATTCTAGGATCCGTAGTTGGTAAGATGTGGCCCGGGAGTTTATGTCTCCATGAAAGTATAATGAATAGTTAGAAGTCACTCACAAAGACCTAAAGCTGGTAAAAAAACTCAAAAAATTAGTCAGTAGCTTCATTGGAAGGTGGAGAGAGAAAGCCGCCACTATGATCAACATGCCCTCAGAGGAGGAACAAGTGAGCATTGTGAAGAAAAACCTCTTGCCCCATATTCAAACATCTATGGGGGGACACTACTACCCGCGCTTTCAATCCCTCTGAGAGGCTGGTGTGGAAATCAAAGAAGGTGTCACCAAAGTGGAATCTGAACCAAAAACGTTGACTGGACAGTTTACACCGAAAAAGTATGAGAAGCCCTCCAATCCCTCAGTCTCAACTATCAACAACATATCACAACGTGCTACTTCTTAGGCACTAAAAAATTTCCCCAACCCTGTTAGGAAAGATTACAATGAACTCTATGCTCCCCTATCAAAAGTTTACCAGGCCTTGATAGCTCGAAATCTTATCAAGCCATTGGAACCTCGACCATTACCAACCCCACTCCCTAAAAACTTCAAACATCATGCCTGCTGTTGTGACACCACGCTTATTATAACCATGGGTGATTAGTCCTTCATTAAAGCAAACAGGAATATCATTTGGTTCATTCTTAGCATCATTGTCGAAAAACTTATTAATTACTAGTCACCTATGTCAAATTAAGCCGGTGTCAAAATTTTATCTTTCATTAATAACAACATGCGAAAATAAATTAATTTAACCAAACCATCCACAAAAAAATAACATGAACAATCACATGAAAACTATATAAATAAGATCTAATAAACCATAGGTTCCCAAACAAATCCAAATATAAGTCTCACATAATAAAACTGAATCCAAATACAGTCTGATAAATAAACTGTAGAAGTAAATTGTTTGAAGGGGGCAACACGCCAAAATGAAATATTGAGAGAAATTCTATCTAGAAGTGAATGAGCTGAAGCGTCTAAAGCAACTCCTGTATGACTCCACAATGCTGTAGCTCTGCATCCCTGGATAGAATCATCAACCTTGACGCCCTTGTGGCTATATACCTAAAAGGTTTTGAAAATATTTTTGACATGGGTGAGAGCCTAAGAAAACAGTTTGAAAATATTTTGAAAGTGCTTAAATCACAGAATGGATCAGTTATTTATCATACATGTAAATTTCACATACACTCCCTTGAGATCCTCACCTCTTAACTAATATGTATGGCTAACGTGCCCTATCTAGCTATACTACCCATCCCAACTAGATAACGTACCTAAATAACCTTGATAAGACTAGTTCGCTCATAATACCCATACAGCACGCTACCACAGTCTTAATAATCAATTTATTCATGTATTATAATTGAGTCAATTAATTAAGTTTCTCTACTTAGTTACTTATATGTGTACACAATCTATCAGTTATACTATCACACACATAAGTAGATATAACGTACTTGCATATATTTAACATACATATAAGATATACAACTATAGCATCCATGAAATGGCCCTCATGATGCTGTCATACTCTGCTATCAAGTCCATGTACCTCTTCTATTAAACCAAGGACTAATGGTTTGACATGTCTCCTCGAACCCAAAATAAATCAACACACAATGGAGACAAACATGGTTCTAAGCCTTTGGGACATGTAAATACCTAAATGACACATCAGTCCCACTAATACACGACACATAGTGAGTCGCGCTAAGTTCCATGTTATGGGGCACAAATACAGACCTCGCTGGAATCGCCAAGGTGGGATCGCCCTCTGTGCAGAAACCTCCAGATATTATTCACCTAAACCTCAAGAACATAATTAAAAATTATGATGTTATAATCCCTACCCTACATGGGAATTATAACTAAATCAAAACATGCAAGATAGACAATTGACTTATCAATCAGGTAGGTCTGATTCATGATTAGGATGATAGAGTTGGTCTTCCCTTGCTCCGATCACGATCCCGATAACGTTCGGTGTGAGAATTAGTGTGGGAAGCCTTGGTTTTCTACTCCTCTTCCCCTCCTATGGCCTATTATCTCTCAACTTTGTGTGTACCTAGACTCTAATCCAAAGGGGTAGATATAACACTTAGAATTTCAGAGTTCTCTCTACCCTAATCTGTCGAATGACCAAAACGCCCTCTCGTGGTGCTGATTTAGTCTAAAATTGTCTCGGAACCCAAATACTAACCATATGCACACTATTCCAACTATTTCGACCCTTTCGAAATCAACCTTGACCTCAAAATCATCATCTGAGTTACTCTAGAATAATATTCTATCTCAACCTCATATAGTCCACACACGACACCTTGTTGAGATATATCAATGTCACTCACTATGACGTAAAATGCTAAATCACTATTCACATAGTAATTTTATTCAATGACATTAATAATTTCTCTTCGATTAATAATTTAAACAACACATAATATTTTATTTCATTAAATTACATCACACATGTAATTTAAAATTTTACTGGATTAATTCAATTTTAAATGCTAAAAAATATGGGGTGTTACAGCTGTGACTTTTACCAAGCCGTAAGCCACACCACCGACCAATGTTTTCACCTAAAAATGTGATCCAAGGCCTGATAGACCGAGGCATCTTCATCTCGCAAGGTAATCCCAAGCCTAACACCAGTCACAACCCTCTTTTTGCACATGGAACCAGAGAAAATGCTATCTTCTTATAAAGGAACCCTGAGTTTGACCATTCTACCTAAATTGTTCCTGTTAGAGACCCCATCATCCCTATAGTCTCACCCAAACCTCTCAAGGTTTTCTCATCCTTTCTCATACACCCTGTCTGCCTTACTGATCAAGCTCTCTCACTCCTTACGCGGGCCTGTATAGCCATCCGCACCCGATCAGGAGGAGGTATGAAACTACCTATTGTGCTAGACCAACTCCAAATATTTGGGTTAAAATTTCCCACCAAGATGACAATCGACTACCAAAGATTCAGGGGTCTATTAATGGAAGTCTAAAAATGGGCTTGAGAATCAAATGAGTGAGTAGTACCTATTGAAAAACTCAGTCTAGATGACTTCGTACAGATTATGGACGATATGTTTTGTGAGAAATCTATGACATCTATGATTTTCTCAATGCTTTAAAACTTCAGGGATGGTTGGTCCCTTCACTTCTGTATTTCCCCACTGAGTGGGAAGATTTATATGATGAGGTCGTAGAGGTTGTCGAGTACATTGATTACTCTTAACAGGAGGACATCATCGCCACCGGAGGGGATGACTTTGATAGCTCAAATGATGAATCGAGTCACAAAAAAGACATTTTTGTGCCAGTTTATGTGGAATGATCTCTTTTGAGGATTTATTAGGAGAAATCAACAAAGTATCCATTCAGCCGGAAGTAGATGAAGCTATGTGGTTCTTATTCTTCCCCATCTCTGTGAACCACATGACCAAATTAAGGCAATACTATAAATACCCAAGTACACATTCAACCGGAGTAGACAAAGTAAAGGGAGTTTTTGAAGAGCTCCTAGTGCCATAAATGACCTTTGAAGAAAGTAAAGTTCTCAATTAACTAAAGAAAACCCAAGCTAATATAACCTTATGGGGACTCTTCTTGTCCTCCTAGTTATAAAAAAAATGCCCTCATAAAGCTCATCACCGGACCTACAATTTCTCCCTCTGCTACTCCTTAAGAAGTCATGAATATGGTCGGATCCTTAACCTTTACCAGAGTCCTTTCTTTTTTGGAAGAAGAAATCCTGAAATTTATCCCTGGTCACAATTATGATCTCAACAGCTTCATAGAAATCTTAGGGAAAATGGTCCTACTATCACTTATCGATAATGGATTTTCTTTAAATATTTGACCACTCATAACCTTCAACTGCTTGGGATTAAAAGTCAATGATCCCACTCCTACATCTGTCATTGTGCACGCTTATGATTACACTCATCGAGAAGTAATGAGTTCCATAAAACTCACACTAGGGGCAGAGTTGGTAATTTTTGACCCGATAACCCATTTACGGTAATAACTCGAACATGACCCGATTAGCTTGTATAGATTTAAGAGTACCCAAAACTTATACTAAAATAAAAATCAACGCGACCCGAAAATGACACGACTAACTCGAATTTCCACCCCTACTTGTTCCTATCAATCCTTTGATGGAAACATACTTTCTTGCTTCAACCTACTCCTTGGCATCCCATGTCTCCACAACATTCGATGGGTATCCTCCTCTCTCCAATTAAAACTAAACTTCTTTGCCAATGGTCAAGTCATCACCATTTTGAGGGATGATGATAGTTCAGACAATTCTAGTACTAGGAATCCACTATTGGAGATTCATTATAGGACCAATGATAATTTCCTCTCTGACTTTAGAATTGATCCGCTTTATGTCCTGATAGGGGGCACCTTTAAAGATCGAGTCTATCCAGAGCATAGCCCTCATGACAATGTCAATGTAATTCAAATGTTCAAGAATATGCACCTCATGCCTAGAATGGGTATAAAAAAACGCCAAAGGAATCCTCGTTCCCATAATCCTTAAAGAAGCCTTTTCTACATGTGGCTTATGCTACCAACCTTCACTAGTTAAAGTAAAAGAACTTCGTCGATTGCAACCAAAAAGAAGCATATAGAAAGAAAAGAGTATTTTTGGGGACTCAATGAATGGAAGGTTTGTCAAGAAGGGTGAAAACTTCCACTTCTATGGATTATCTGAATCATGGTATGATCACGTTGATAAGAAGATGAAATCGGGAGTGGATATCTTCTATCAAGACAATAACATTTGGGAAGAAGATTGGAACCATGAAGTACAACCTCTTACCAAGAAAACCATGACAATTACTAAGAATTACGAGGGTAGTGACTCTGAAGAATCATTTGACCTCTAGACACTGGGTCTAAGTCTCTTCATGATCTGCCTAGATGCTGCGCTGTCAGATCCATCCACTAGAATCACAACTGCTGATATGCCTCTCTTGAGATGGAATGCCATCCCAGTCCAGCCTGCTCAATCTCAACCCAACCCTGATGTATATCTTATTCAAATCTCTGCACTTATTTTATTTCTCCTTTTCTTGATGTAAATGTAACTGAGACCTATTTTGATGAGGTTCTCAATGTTGTTTTCCTTGAAAACAAAATTAATGTGGATTTTGAGTATATTGTTGTGCCTTACATTAATTGCATTGATTCTAATTAGACTTTTGATGATGATGATTTTATAAATGAACAATTCTTAACCAATCTCAATAAGGAAAATAATAAATAACACAATCGTATTTAGATTAATGATGATAAGACTGTTGTTATTAACCTCGGTTCTAGTAGCCATCAACATGAGATTAGGATAAGGTCCACCCTTAATAAGCATAAGCGTGTGTAATTTGAAGATCTAGTGAAAGAGTTCATAGACGTCTTTGCATGGTTCTATGGCGACATGGCTGACATGGCTGACATTGACCTAGAGATAACTCGACATGAGATCTCAACATTCTCGGATTGCAAATCGATTAAGAATTTTTTTTTTAAAATATGAATGTAATAGTCCCTCAAGGTCAAAGAGGACATAGTCAAATAACTGAATGTGGGTTTCATTCGTGTGGTCCAATACCGTACATGGCTTGCCAATATCATTCGCATGTTGAAATCGAGAGAAAAAGTCAACATGTGCGCCAACTATCGAGATTTGAACAAATCATCCCTGAAAGATGATTATACATTACCAAACATCGGCATGATCATGGATAACATGACCATCCACATCCTCAAATCATTGGTCAACTAATTTATTGGTCATAATTAGATCAAGATTCACCCTAACCATCAGAATAAAACTGCCTTCATAACCCTCTGGCGAACTTTGAAAATTCTCCATCTTTATTGGCTCAATTTTGAGACAAATATCATTTGGTAATCCTTTATGATTTTTGCATTTTTATTCTTAGTTAAAATCTTATTTTATAAACCTTAAATCATAATCAAATTACACAACGACAACGTGTTGTTCCTTTGGGCTCGATCCAAGTGATGGTTGTTCAACCAATCGAAGTGAGGCGTTCCATGAACGTGTTGACCAAGTGTGTGCACTATCTTATGTCTGATCTTTTGAACATTTTGTTCCCCGTCATTTTATGTTTCTGCCCTTATAGAAGCGTTGGTTTTTTATGCATGTGTCCCTTTATTTTCGTTTCATTTTGGGCCCTTAGATGTTCCTGGCCTTTTACGTATTTTCCTTATAGTTGTGGGATTTACGATTTACCCGGGCGGTTTCTAAATCCTTTTCATCCCTCCTATAAATAAAGTTATTGGGTTGTTTTGAAAATTAGAGTTTTTATTTTACAAAATATGGGGAAATGCTGCCAAAATTTCTTTCGATCTTTTCTCTCTAAATTTCAGAGTGTTCTTTCCTTCTCTTTGAGAGTTTAAGTCACCTCTTATACTTGATACACCATTTCTGAGTTCACCATACATTTATGAGGGTTCTGTATTGCTCTTCCAATTGAGGCCGCCACGTATTTTGGGTTTTATTTCAAGATCTAAGTTTGGAGGTTTTCGTGTTGGAAGCCTAAGTTTTGTTTGAGGCTTGGATCTACTTGGGAGGATGATTTTGTTCTTGATCTTGAAGTCGTTGGTGTTCTTTAAGGTGACTTTTTATTTAACAATTTGTCTCTCAGTATAAGTTTAATTTTTAAATCTGTTTATATATATATAGCTATTTTATATTTATATTTATATTTTTTTTTGTTAACATCACTTTGCTTGTTTTGATCACCTTGCATGTAGTAAAACCTTAAGTAAACTTAGATCTGAATTGAAATTTTTGTTCAAAATGTTTTTTTATTCGATTTGAGTAACCTATATATTCTAAATTAAACACTGTGTTGTGTTGTTAAAATGAGACTTAGCAGCTGATTGTGTATAAGCTATTTTGGCGTAAAATGGTTTTAGATTTGGTTTGTTAAAATTGTGGTATAACCTTATTTTGTGTTTGGAATTTTATTATATTTAAAACTGATTTAAGATTAATTTGTTAAGAGATTAAGTCTAATCTATTTTTTTTGCCTATCCAACTTATACCAGTTTATATCCTTTAAGTTGAACACCTTTCATTGTGTTCATTTTAATTAGGTGGATTTAATATGTGTGTTAGTTTTTAATCAAAACCTTACTATATTGTTGTTAGTGTTTTACAACTTCATAGATCACTAGCGTTGTGCGAGTTCGAGGTTATCATTACCTAGGTGTTATTGGGTTACTAATTTTCAGTCAGTGGGGTTGTATTTATAGTAGGCTTACTATACTGGTTGTATGTGCTTAGTTTAAATTCTTGTACACTTGTGGGACTGTAATCTGTAATTAATAATTATTAATCGTAGATTTGGGTGCATGCGTTGTCCGAGTACTAAAGGACATGGGGATTTCCACTTGTTGGTTTCCTCAAGAAAAAATATTGTGTTTCTTTCTACTTTTTCTCATCCCATCACAAATCTCTTTTTATTTGTATGTGTGTTTGTGTTTTATAGTTTCAATTAAATTTTTAAAATTGGTTTTATCAAAAAGTTAAAAGAATTTTCCATAATAACTAAAAACTTTAGTTTGTTAGGTTATTTCAAGTGGTATCAAAGATTTTGGATTCACTTTTTAAAAATTTTTATTCTGCAAAGATCCTGAAAACTCTTTTGTTTTAAAAATACATCTTTTATTATGAGTGATCATAATGGTTCTTCAGTACGTCCTCCCATGTTCGATGGTGATAACTTTGCTTACTTAAAAATAAGAATAGTTGCGCACCTCCAACATTTGGGAGATGAGGTATAAGAGATGGTTGAAACTAGTTTTTCTGCTCCTGCTCATTTAGTTGGTGATGGTGATGCTCAATTTTCTGCTAGTTCAGAATCGACAAAAGACGAAAAGTTGAGCTCACAATAAAACAACAAATATAGAAATTCAATTTTCAAAGCGATGGGTGCAACTGAATTTAAAAAAACTCTGCTTGCATCACATCTAAAGAGGCTTGGATATTTTAATGGAAACTCATAAAGGAGATTCTAGGGTTAAAAGGGCTAAGTCATAAATGCTAGTTAGACTTTATGATTCCCTTTATATGAAAGATAATGAAAAATTTGACAAATTTTACCTTAAATTGCAAGACATTATTAATCAATCACATGCTAATGGTATTGTGTATGCTGATTTTGAAATATGTGATAAAATCATTAGGTCTCTTCCTAAGAGTTTTGATTTAATAATTCATGCTATGGGTGAAAATATAGATAATAGTTATGCCTCTCATCTTTTGTGTTGTAAATTTAAAACGTTTGAACTTCAAAACACTTTAAGAGATGAACAAGAGGCAAAGCACCTACACACACTGAAACTTAAAGTGTGCTAAATTTTAGGTTTAGTGATAACAGTCTAGCCTTTGTATCCTCCTTGACTAATTTGAATGAATCTGAAATCTGCTTAGATTCTATAGATAATTAAATTGCCCTTATGACTAAACAATTTTAAAAAATTGTTAAGTTTCGGAATAAGTTTGTTTAAAGGGATGGTCGTTATTCAAATAGACCTCATGAAAAATACTTTGAAGAGAAAAGTTTAAAAAAATCAGAACCTAAGAGGGATTTAAGACACATTCAATGCAGAATATGTAATGAATATGGACATTATATGAACAATTATTTTTCTAAAACTAAATGGGAACCTTTTAATAAAGCATATTTGTCTAAACCTTGGGATGATAGTTCTGATAGTGATAATGAGTAATGATTTGATAATATTATGGCTTTAAATGTTATTTGTGCTATCAACACTTTTTAATGATTCTGACTTATGTGTAGATAATTGTTAATTAAACTATATAAATTTGTCTCATATCTCTCCTGCCCAAAATCATCGTACTGTTACGTCTTCTTTATTTGATATTGGCAATATTTATCGTGATTTTGATGATTCCAATCCTTTAGAGGATTCCTCCATTATTCAAGGGTGTGTGAGTAATAATTCTATTCACGGCACACTTGATAATAGTAATCACTTAGGAGAAATTAAGTCTAGGTTATTTGGAAAGATTTGTGTGTTGAATAATCAAATCAAACTAATAACTAAAGAATCTGCCTATTATGTTAAAGAACATGAAAATGGTGTTTTATTACTTGAGAGAAGGGTTGTTATGTTAACTAATCTTAACCACTATCTAGAAATTGGACACAACTATGTTTCGAATAAATATGATGAATCTAAAAAAGAACTTTATGAAACTTTGAAAAAGTTACATGCGTATTCAAACTCTAGTATAGTTGTAAAATGTTAAAATAAATATGATGATCATGTGCCTTTAAAAGGAATTGGATTTTTTGGTGAGGATTTTGGTGAAACTAATTTCGTTAACTCTAGAGAACAATTCCTTCATTCAACTGAAATTAAGATGAGCTTTAAACATGTTAAAAATGAGGATTATCCTACTGCTTTTGTTAAGCTGGTGTTTGTGCGTAGCTTCTATCATAAAAATGATCATCCAGAAAAATAATGTTTTAAGAAATTAAGACAAAATAAAACTGACTTAGGTAAAGTTAGGCAATCAAAAACTGTTAGAAATAATCAAATTGCCAAACCTATTTTTCAATGTGGTTTTTGTTCTAAGAAAGGTCATTTGGAACCAGTTTTGTTTTAAAAAGGAAAAATTGAATAATAATAAAGTTGTGCCTAAACATTTTACCCCAACTAAACTTGTGTATCAAAACTTTTACCGTTGCAAGTTTTGTAATAAAAATGATCATTTGGTAGATTTTTTTCTATAAAACGTTGCATGCAATTAACAAACCATGTTTGTTTTTTGGTAAAACTGAATTAGTTAAGAAGCCTATTCTGTCTAATATACAACCTTAAAAAATTGAAATGAAATGTTTGAAAACCAAGGATGTTTGGGTTAGTAAGGCTGAATCAAGTGACACATTGATATGTAATGTTGTTTTAACTGCATTAAATGCTTGCAGTAAAAACTCTTAATGGCACTTAGATTCTGGATGCTCTAGGCATATGATGGGGGGAAATCCAAATTCACCACCTTAAAATCTTTTATTAGTTGAACTGTGACTTTTGGTGATGGAAAGACGTCCCGCAACATAGGCAAAGGATCCATTAAGACAGATGGGCTCCCTAACTTGGAGGAAGTTTTACTTATTGAAGGTTTAAAAGTAAATCTTCTAAGTATTAGTCAATTTTGTGACACTGATGATATTGTGAATTTTTCAAAATTACATTGTAAGATTTTAAACCCTAGTGGGAATACTATTTTGTGTGGAACTAGGACTATAGATAATTGTTATGCTGTCATTCATGAAAGTGATTTTGAAAATTGTCTATCTTCTAGGATTAGTGATTTAGACTTGTGACATGAAAGATTATGATATTTAAACTATAATAGTTTATCTAAACTAACTAGTCAAAATCTTATTCATGGTGTACTTAAAATTACTAAAGTTAAACATTCTATTTGTGGGCCATGTCAATTTGGTAAAATACACAAAGCCCCTCATAAGAAAGTGAATGATATCTTTACTTCTCATCCTTTAGAATTATTATGTATGGATTTAATGGATACCTATAGGATAATTAGTTTATGTGGTTACTGTTATATTCTATTTATAATCGATGACTTCACTAGATTTACTTTGGTAGCATTTATTAAAGAATTATCCGACACATTTAATCATTTTTTGAAAATTTTGTTGAAAATTGAAAATGAAAAGGATACTCAAGTTACTCCTATTTGTAGTGATATAGGTGGAGAATTTAAAGACATGGGTGTTATTGATTATTGTATTGGTAGTGGGTATCAAAACGAATTTAATTCTCCTAAGACACCTCAACAAAATGGAACTATAGAAAGGAGAAATCGAACCATTTAAGAAATGGTTCGAGTTTTAACTCATTCTAAAAAATTGCCAAATTATTTTTGGGTTGAAGCTACTCAAACTGTTTCTCACATAATAAATAGGGTTCACTTAAGGAAAAATATAAAACAAACCCCTTATGAATTATGGTATGGAAAGAAACCAAATATGAAATATTTTCGGGTTTTTGGTAGTGAATGTTAATTGTGTAAGGATCGTGAACATTTATCCAAATTTGATACTAGAGGTGATAGGGCTATTTTTTTAGGATATTCCCAAAATAGTCGTGCTTATAAAGTTTATTATCTGAAAACTAAGATTATAATGGAATATATCAATGTTGTTATAAATGATTGTGTTGCCCCTCCAGTAGAAGATAGCCCAAAATCACTGCCAGTTGAAAACGACTCTTTAAATGATTTGTGAAATCGAGCAACGGATAGTGACTCGGACTCTTTTCCCCTGGAAGATCTTGATGTTCCTAATTGGGTTAGGGATAATACTAAGAAAAACATTTTAGGTAATGTTAGATAAACAATCAAAACTAGAGATCAAACTCTAAATGCTTTAATGTCTTCCTTTATTTCTTTACTTGAACCTAAAAATATAAAAAACGCCCTTGTTGATGAATTTTGGTTACTTGCTATGTAAGAAGAGTTAGGTCAATTTAATATACATGATGTTTAGTTTTTAGTTCCTTATCCCTCATCATACTCATACTAATTTTATAGGAACTAAATGGATATTTAAAAATAAATGTGATGAAATCATAAATGTCTTACATAATAAAGCTAGACCAGTAGTTCAAGGTTACTCCCAAATTGATGGGATTGATGTTCATGAAACTTTTGCACCACTTGCTAGGATAGAATCTACTAGACTTTTACTTGTCATTTCATGTCATTTAAAATTTAAACTACATCAATTGGATGTCAAATCTGCTTTTTCAAATGGGTTTCTAAATGAAAAGGTCTATGTTGAATAGCCAAAAGGTTTTGTTTAGCATTTTCTTCCCGATCATATGTTTAAATTAGAAAATCTCTTTATGGGCTCAAACAAACCCCGCGTTCTTGGTATGAGCGTCTTGATACGTTTCTCATGACCAATGACTTTAATCGAGGGGGAGTAGACCTAACAATACTTGCCAAAAGAAACACAAATTGTTTACTTATTGCACAAGTTTATGTTGACAATATTATTTTTGGGTCTACATCTCCTCAAGAGGCTGAAATTTTTGCTCACATTAGGAAATATGAGTTTCAAATGTATATGATGGGGTGAGTTGAAATTTTTCTTGGTTTTGCAAGTATCTCAAAAATCGTACTGCATTTTCATATCTTAAACTAAATATGCAATTGAACTAGCTAAACGGTTTGGGTTAACCAATGCAAAAACATATAGGACTCCTATGAGCTCTTCTATTAAGCTTTCTAAAGATCTATCTGGTAAAAAAGTTAAAGTCACTCTATATCATAGTATGATAGGTATCCTTCTCTATTAAACGGCTAGTAGACCCGACATAATACATAGTGTGTGTGTGTGTGTGTGTGTGTGTGTATGTGTGTTCTAGATACCATTGTGAACCAAAAGAATCACATTTACTTGTTGTTAAATGCATATTGAAAATGTTAGTGAAACTTTAAACTTTGGTATAATGTACATTGTTGACACTAATTCTAAAATAATTGGGTATACGGATGCCGATTGGTCTAGTTGTGCCGATGATAGTAAAAGAACCTCCAGTGGATGTTTTTACTTAGGTCACAACCTCGTCTCTTAGTCGTCTAAAAAGAAAAATTGCGTGTCTCTTTCTTCTGTCGAATTCGAATACATAACTACTGGTAGATATCGTACTCAACTTTTGTGGATCAAACAAACGCTAAATTATTATGTTATAATAGAACCAACTGCCCTTAATTTGTGTGAAAATCAAAGTGTTGTTAGTATTTCAAAAAATCCAGTGTTTCACTGACGCACAAAGCACATCAAAATCCAATGCCTTTCCAAATTAAATTCTTGGTCGGTTTATTTGGTAGTAATTTATCCACTTTATCTTCTGTACTAGCTTTTTCTTTTGCTCCTTCCCTCCCCTTTGTCCCTTTGAGACAAACAGGGGGAGAATTTGAGACTCTTAGAGTTTGTAGAATTGCACTTGCAGTTTTTGACTCTATGAGGAATCCTAGTTGTTAGTTAAGTTATGTACTTTTCTTTTTATTTTAGGATCGCATGTTATTAGTTGAGTCATGTAATCTTTCATTTTGTAGGACTCGTGTGTATAATTGCGTAATGTAATACTTATGGTTTATGTTTTTGAGTCTTAGCTTAGTTGGTCTCAAATTGTCCAAAGAGGGAGATTGAAAATTCTCAATTTTTATTGGCTCAATTTTTAATCTTGGTTAAATCTAATTTTATAAACCTTATTTATCCTATTTTTGCCAAAGTACTTTTATTTTAAATTTCTATCTTAAATAATTTTTATATTAGATTTTATTTTATTTATAATTTTTTCAGAATTTTTATCTAATTGTTTACGTTTTTTAATAATTTTTCTGGATTTTTAAAATGATAAAATGTTATTTGATTAAAAATTTGTTATTGTTTAATTTAAGATTTTATTAAACAACAAAATGCAACGTTTTGTACCTTTTGGCTGAATCCAAGTGATGGTTGTTCATCCAATAGGATTGAGGCATTCCATGCACGCGTTGACCAAGCATGTGTGATGTTTTATGTCTGATATCTCGACTACATTTCTACCCTTAATGTAGCATTGATTTTTTATGCATGCGTCCCTCTATTTTGGTTTCCTTTTGGTCCCTTAGATGCCCCTTGCATTTTACGTCTTTGCTTTTATAGTTGTAGGATTAACGGTTTACTCGGGCAGTTTCCAGATCTTTCAAAGCTCTCTTATAAATAAAGGTGTTGGGTTGTTTTGAAAATCAAAGTTTTTATTTTGCAAATTACGGGGAAATGATGCCAAAATTTCTTTCGATCTTTTCTCTATAAATTTTAGAGTGTTATTTCCTTCTCTTTGAGAGTTTAACTTACCTCCTATACTTGATACATCATTTCTGAGTTCACCATATATTTATGAGGTTTCTGTATTGATCTTCTGTTTGAGGCCATGTATTTTGGGTTTCATTTTAAGATCTAAGTTTGGAGATTTTCTTGTTGGAAGCCTAAGTTTTGTTTGAGGCTTGGATCTACTTAGGAAGCTAATTTTGTTCCTAATCTTGAAGTTGTTGGTGTTCTTTAAGGAGACTTTTTATCTATCAATTTGTCTCTCAGTGTAAGTTTAATTTTTAAATACGTATATATATATATATATATATATATATATATATATATATATATATATATATATATATATATATATATATATACATACCACCATTTCTATTTATAAGTTTTTTTTGTTTAAAATCACTTTGCCTTAAGTAGTCTTAGATCTAAACTGAAATTTTTGTTCAAACTTTTTTTTTGTTTTATTCGAGTACCCTATAGTATTCTAAATTAAAAACTGTGTTGTTTTGTTAAAATCAAACTTAGCAGTTGATCGTGTATAAACTGTTTTAGGGTAAATTGGTTTTAGATTACGTTTGTTGAAATTGTGGTATAACCTTATTTTGTGTTTGTGAGGTTATTATATTTAAAGCTGATTTAGGATTAGTTTGGTAAGAGATTAAGTCTAATCTGTTTGTGCCTTAAATCCTCTAAGTTGAACACTTTTTGTTGTGTTCATTTTAATTAGGTGGATTTAATATGCGTGTGAGTTTTTAATAAAAACCTTAATATATTGTTGTTAGTGTTTTATAACTTCATAGATTCACTAGTATTATGTGTGGGGCTGTATGAGTTCCAAGTTGTCACTGCCTTGGTGTTATTGGGTTACTGATTTTCAGTCAGTGGGGTTGTATTTAAACTAGGCTTGATGTACTGGTTCTATGTTCTTAGTTTAAATTCTTGTTCACTCGTGGTTTGTAATTTGTAATTAATAATTGGTAATAGTGGACTTGGGTGCGTGTGTTGTCCTGGTACTAAATGATACGGGGTTTTCCACTTATTGGCTGCCTCTAGAACAAATATTGTGTTCCTTTATACTTTTTCTCATCCCATTTAATTTATTTTTATTTGTGCAACATCATCATAAATCTCTTTTCATTTGTGTGAGTTTTATAGTTGCAATTTAAAACTAGTTTTATCAAAGAGTTAAAAGAGTTTTCCTTAATAACTAAACACTTTAGTGTGTTAGGTTATTTCAAACTTTCTGATTCACCGTCATGCCATTCAGACTAAAAAATGCTAGGACTACCCACTAAAGGTTTTCCATAACCATCATGAACGACCTCATTCACAAAGACGTCTAGGTCTATGTTGATGATAGGATCATCAAGTCCAAGACTCGGGAAGGTCACATTATCGCCCTCCAAAAAATCTTCGGGTGACAGTGACAATGCCTAATGCAGCTTAACCCACAAATGTATTTTTGACGTTACTAAGGGAAAACGTTTTGGAATTATGGTTAGTGAGGAAGGAATTGAAGCGGACCTCACTAAATTGAAAGACATACTCAAGATTCCACAACCCCGGATGGAGAAATAAGCCCAAGTATTCTTGGGTAAATTGCAATACATTAATCGGTTCATCAACCAACTGGTCACGAAAGCTAGGTAGTCATAACTCGCTTTCGTATTAGTATAAAGCATATAGGGCTCACCCATCATTGCTGCCACCCTAGCATCATCTGTCATCTCTCTCACCCACCTCATATACTCTGGAGGTGTCAAAGGTGGGACCTCCACCTCATCCTTTATAATGCCTCACAACTCTCTCCCCCAGGTACCAGGTGTACCTGAACTCATGCGCCAATAGCCATCGCATCTATGCATGTAGACCTGTAACCCCCGTGGACCATAAAGAAACACCCTAAGGGTAAAAGTTAACCTACATCCCTAACAAAGAATTAGTATCACCCAAAATAGAGATACCAAAAAATTCAAAAAAATAAAGTAAAAGCTAACATGGTCGCTCGTCAGGTCATTCAACACCTTCCGTACGTCCTTCTAGGATAAGGACTAGTTCAACTGCCGGTTGATATTTTGCCATGGGTACATCCTGCAGAAATGACCATGCTCGTTGTTATTTAGTGACACCAACCACACATTGCGCATAAAACCACGTCTTTGGAAGAAAGAAAAGAAATCAGAATAAAGAAACAAGAGAAGGGACTGTGAGAGAATAAAGGAAAACAAACTTAAAGTATACAGGGAAGCATAAAGGTATGCCAAGGTAAATCTCTCCCAATTATATACTACGTCCGCACTAATTCGTAGATACAACAGAAACCAGAGATGGACGACATCACTACTTGTCGCCACCTTGAATCCTCTAAGAAAAAACAAATAAGTATATGCGTTATCTATCTCACCTGCCTCCCATCATCCTCGTCAATCTTCCTCCTCAGCAGCATCTCCCTCCGTATAGAAATTCGAATAGAATCCCTTAACACGATTCTATCCAAGTCCCCAAAGAGGCCTACACTGCCTTTGGTGTGACCCATAGATCACGGTCCACTAATATCTGATGCCTCTCAAAATCTAGCCCCATTAGCTTCTAAACATCCATGGGAGTGACGATCATCTCCACGACCTCCAAATGGAATGTATGGTTGTTTCACACCATCTCTCACCAAGTGCACAAAACACCGTAGAAAGGCGCAACATTTTATCCATTGCGCCGGCCAACGCTCCAAATCCAATAAAGAACACCATCCAGCACACCGCTGCTGGAAGATTATCCCAAACCTCCTTCAAACCAGTCATCCCCTAGTACCGGATGCTCAAAGAAGCTAGATTAGTCTGCAATAAACCAAAAACACTTCATTAGAGAAAGAAGAAGAGAAAGAAAAAAAGAATTGGGAAAACCAAAGGTCATAGTACTCACATAGCCATTAGGGTTCTTCACCCTTGTCGAACGGTGTTGCGCGGGCTCGCGCAATAAAACCCTCTCATTAACATCCAACTCAAAGGAGCCATAGTCATTTTCAATGCCCAGAGTAAGTCGTGATTTCTTGAAATACATTTAGTATTTAACGAGGCGTAACCCCTTATTAAGATGATGATTAGTCCGCACAAAACGATCATAACCAATAATAAATACAAGCTTCAATAAATAACCTATAATATTAAAAGCTTATATTAAATGAGATTCTTACGACATAAATGCTCTTGGAATATATTAGATGAAAGGAACCACGCAATCAACTTAGTTGGAGGGAGAAAGAACAAGCAACCTAGCACAATAAAGACAAGGTAGTAACCTAGAAAGAACAATAACTGCTAAGGTAGGTGAATTGGTGGATGCAAAAGGAATAATCACTCAATAATGGACTCATGACAAAGTCTATTGTCTAGAGAAAACTCAATAGAAATCCTGAATATCAAAATTACGACCCTTTGGAAAAATACCACTAGAAGTATTTATATGAGTACAAGGTAACTCAAGTGGCCTTAATCGCATTAAACACACGTGACCATATTTAATGCTAACAGTACCATGCAATAAATGCCAAAGATAGTGCATTAAATGTGTAAGATATGATATTTTCACGAAAAAACTGTTTGGCCTATCATAAGTCATTTAACATTAACTAGGATGTGACATGGCAGCCCAAAGGTTTATCCTATGACGGTCGAAAAGACAATCACTTTAAATAACTTGGTTACCTTAGGAATAAACCCACTTGAGTGGTACCTTTTATTGAATTAAAAAATGTCAGATATGGTGACGTCTTGACAGCTAGTGAACAGTGACATGTATGGGGTGAGCTGTCCGATCAACCAAATTTGGTTGCTCGGATGATAGTCATTCGAATGATGGTTGTTTAAGCAACTTCGAATGTCTGTGAGGAACTAAATGCTAATCTTTGGACAACTGTTTTGGGTTGAGGTCCCATGAGAAATAGCATCTCGAGCATCTATTTAACTGTTATTGTTTAAATAAAGGTTTTGCCTAACTGTGATAAAGGGATTGGTATTTCTTTCCCAGTGTTACCTTATTACCAATCCTCCAAACCAAATCCCTGCAAGCTTACCAATATGAGATTGTTCGATAGAGAACGTGAGTTCTCTCACGCACTTCTGAACACGGTCCTTCGAAGGTACCGATTAACCTCACAAATATTACAAAACAAAGTTAAATATTAGACCAAGGGAAATGAGTACAAATATACTGTAACGTTTATTACAAATGAGTTATCTTCATCTTTTGATTGAGATTGATCTTTATGGGAGGTCCTTCGAGCGACCTCAATGTTTATGAATGACCTCCTTTCGAACAATCTTCTTTACAGGAGGTCCCTTTGAGTGACCTCACTTTTTACTTGATCCTCCACGTGTGCAATATTAGCTTGTTAATCAACCTTGAACTTGGACCTCCCCTTACATTTGCCCCTTTGTAGAGATATTTCTTTACTCATGAAGAAATATCTGTACGAAATACCATCATCTTTCTTCGAAAAACTTATGGGCCTGGTTTTTTTTAAACAGATAACAAATAATTATAAAAACAATAATTCTCTGTGTAAAAATGTGCGCGAGAGACCATACAATATTTTCCCTTCGAATGAGCTGATATTCGAGTGACTTGTGAATTCAGTCATTAAGAAAATGGTTGGTTTTATCTCAGAACATTACCCTTGTGTATAAAGAAAATGGTTGATTTGATTAGGAAAAAATAATGGTTTTCAAAATCCCCCCCAAAACAATTTATTTTCCAAAATGATGAAAAATATACTAAACGTCTTTTGAATTCCCCCAATATCATCATCACTGTGGCATCGTTTCATATTAATATCCACTGACATACATCCCCCCCAGCTTTACACATGGAAAGATAGGGTCTGTGTGCGTGTTCCACATGAGGAACCTCATGTGTCACCACTGTAGTTGCAATCATTAAACTTCCCACACGTACATGTGTGCATTCCAGAATGCCCTTTCACATTTAAAACTTTTCCCCTTATAAAAGGGTTTCCGCTAACTCCAAAGCATTTTACCTTTACGATTTTAAGCAAAATTTTCTTCTCTAAGGAGAGAAAATAAAAGAGAGAGAGAGGGATAAAGAGATAAGGAGAACTATTTCTTCACCCATTCGTCCCAAACTCCATTTTCTTATAAATCTTTCTCCTTCCATCACTTACCCATGGAACCTATTATGAAGAAAGCCCCTTCTTCTAGGAGTGTTTCTCCCCGTACTGTTGCCCACCAAAATCAGTGGGCTAAACAAATACCACTATGCTCCCTATTTTGGGGATGTCTACTAGTTCTGGACGGTGTCTAACCAGTTCCCTGGTTTCCTCACTTTTAAAGATGACCCCAACCTGCTTGTGGGTGAGGACGATGTCATTGAGAATTATGCGTACATTCCTGGTTCTATCATTACCATATTTAGGATTGAAAGAGGGGATTTCCCTTATTCCAACGTGGAGTTTGAGTCAGCTGGTGGTTCCTGCGAAGGACAGATTACACTTATGGGAAATATGCTGCAAAATTATGTTTGGTGGGTCTATCCTCTAACTTGTGGCTGGGTATTTTCACTTTAGCCAAAAATAATAATACTTTAAGTATATTGGTTTCTTGTTGGAGTCACAGGACTCACACTTTTATTATTTCATGGGGGAGTTTACCATCACGTTGGAGGACGTACGTGAGTTATTGGGTGCTGAGGTAGTAGGTATAGAGACCTTCATTGAGGAGGCTATTTCTAGTGAAGAGGCAACTGCTCGCAAGGATATAGAGGGGGTAATAAAAAATGTATGAAGACTTATAAGAAGTGAACTTTTTCAGAGATGATTAGGTACTTCAATTTTATGGAGGATAGAGCCAGTGCCAAAGCTAGAGAGGCATCAAAACATGATCCCAAAGGCAAACGAGTGTCTGCAATTCCTCCAACTAGGGATGGTTATGCGAGCTACCTTAAACTGGATGGTTATATATGGGTCATTTTATCTAGAGTCTTTATTTTTGGTAAACCTCATGATTGTCCAAGAAGGGTTCTCATAAACCTTGACGTTCACATGTCCTTTGGGGTGAAGGTTCCTCTGGTTGACATAACCCTTGGTTCTTTATATACCTGGCTCAATCACGTACAACATGACTCTACTAGGTCAGTTGGTAGGTTTGTCATTCCAATTATGCGAACTATGTCCTCCTCACAATCTTTATATATGCTAGGTTCCCAGATTATGACCCTAGATCCTTTTCCCTTCATCTCATGAAATCGAGGTTCCTTGTATTCTTGCTTGGAACTAAAGAAACTAAATAAAGCCTCTACCTTTCTGATAGACAACGTCAAGAAGTCCAAATTTTGCCCTTATTCTACTGTTGATCTATTATTTCAAACACTTTATTTGAGAAGAGCTTTCGACCAGTTGCAGCGGTCAAGGAGTCTTATGCCCTTAATTTCCCCTTTCCGAATGTTCTCCTAGTTCTTACCCCCTCTTACCTTCCTTCTTTTATTAAGTGGTCTAACCACTGCTCAGTATATTCACCCCATCGAGTGGCCATGTAATTTGGATACAATCAAGGAGTAACCCTTTTAACCACAATACCACCGAGAAACATGTTAACTTTCCTTAGCTCGTGGGAATTTCCTCACCAAGACCATGACATCATTATCCCTTAAAGTCCAAGGACAACTAGTGATTACTACTAAGGTAATTCTAGGTATTAGATCCCTCATCTATCCCAATGTCTTTTCGCCCAACCAGTTGGGTAAGTTTGAAAAAAATTATTGAGTGCCCGCCAATTTACCCCATTATTGAATGATTTTCTCCAATGGAGTTAGGACTGATGATCCTATCTATCCATAAATATTTATTACCTCTAAGCATGACTAATGATACAATGCCTGATCGTCTTGCTCCTTTGGCTCATGTGGAGGAAGCTATTCAAAAGAAGAAAAGGAGTTTATGCTTTATAGTCTATCAAGGAATCTACGGACACACCTGCTCCCGCATAACCTATTATTGAGGAGAGGACACCTCTGGGTGTTTCAATTGAGGTAGTTGCAAAGGCCAAGAGGAAACGTCCAATAGAAAGAATACTACTGCCTTAAGTAGTCCCCGACATCTCTTCCTGTGGATAATGTTGATCCTATGCTGGTGAACTAAGTTTATAATTTTTTAATGATCTAATGAGGTAATGGGATCTAGGTACCTCGACCTTCAGAGACATTATTTAACAACAGATGGTTGAATAATGTATCCTCAACCATTAGTTGCCAAGAGAGAACAAGATCAAGTTCAAAGTTCCCTCACCCTATCATAACCCATGTTGACCAAACCGAGGAGATTGAGGAAGATAAGGAAAAGGAAGAAGAGGAAAGGGGAGAGGAGGAGGAGGAGGAGGAGGAGGAGGAAGAGTACATTGAATAGGTTTCTTTTCATCATCCAACATGCAGGCTATGCAAAATGTATTCCACAGAAAAGTTTAATTCTCCTCTTACTGACTATACCACCTTGGAGGATTTTTTTGCTAATGAGGAGGTACTTCCTATACTCGCTCTTTTCATAGTGTTAAGTGTTCAAGCTCTCACCCTTGGGCAGATGCTTGAAATCTTTGAACCAATACCTCTACCACTTGGTGAAGGAGTGCTTGGTGGCCCTAGTTTGATTAATGGAAACATATTTGGAGCACTCACTTAGAGCTGAGTGGAGCTCCCCTACCATCCTCTCCTCAATGTCATCCTCGAAACCATCAGTAAGTACATGATCTCCCAAGTAAGGAAGGGTGAGCAGCTCATAAATGTCTTCTATGGTAATAGTAAACTCACCACAACCAGTAACAAAAATGTGTGAGTTCCTACTCCAATGAGAAGCCCACAAAGTAAATGTGGGAGGTTATTTGGCAATAGAGAAAGACTCAAGGCTGCTGAGAGTAGTTATGATACCTAGCCCCTCGATAACAGGCTCGTACGAGGGGTAGACCAGACATGATCCACCCAAGGTCTCCATTCCTCTGTGGCAACCCCACAAGCTCGCACATCTATATTGGAATGGGGAAAATCACCCCTATCTACTTGTACTCTAAGAATTGAATCAGAAAAGACAATATGAAGATCAGAAGACTCACCTAGACCTATATGGGGATGCTCATTTATTTTTGCCATAAACTCCTGCTCAAGATTTATGAGGGAGGACATGAAAGTGTCCTCCTCGCCAAAGTAAGGCGTTAGACGAAAAAAGCCAAAATCCCTCCTTACACGAGTGGCTAGATATTCCCGTTGAGATTTCGAGTAAGTAGTAGACGAGGTACCCTCCCTTGTAGGTACCTCAATAGACGAATCGCCTAAAATAGTAGTGGCAGAATCCATAACATCATACATAATGGCAGTAGCTCCGGTAGCCAAAACCATTGAAACCATGATGGAGATAGGGATCCTACCCACTAGCACTTCGCTAGTGGTGGTGAAGACCCCCAAAATAGGGTTCACAGAAGAGGAAAAATCCATTTAGGGTGTAGATAGAGGAAAAAATGACAGTCAAAGGTGATGGTAATGGCAATTGAAGTTTTTTTTCTCTCTATCTCTAAAAAACTCAAGTCTGAAGACAAATTATGAAGTAAAAAGTGAAAAAGGGTTTAACAGGGCCTTTAATACCCTATTAACCCACACACACTCCTGCCAATAAAAAGGGAAGAAAGTCATTTACCTAGTGATGAGATGTATGTTCCCCATACAACATGTGTAACCTAGAGACTCTCAATGTGGTACAATTTTACAAAGCTATTAAATGTCAATAATGTTATGATGAGATTGAAATTGACTGTTCATATTCCAAGACAGTATTAATAATTGTGTACAAGAACCTTTAGTCTACCCAACATAAAGTTTTTCATATGATGATACTAATGTAGAGGGATGCTCACTCATTTGCCTAATTAAATAGGTGAGCGAGCCCATAAGGTGAGGGGGGCCTATCATGAGAAGCCCCCTCTAAAAAGATCTCTGGAAAAGATAAAACTTATTTTGTAAGGAGGTCCACCACTAAGAGATCCCCTTCCTCAAAATCTCAAGGATCACATAAATAAAGTTGCAACGAGGAGGCCCACCATGAGGAGCCTCTTGTCACCAAACCTCAAAGATCACATAAATGAAGTTAGGACGAGGAGACCCTCTTCCCCAAAGCTCAATGATCACAGAATTAGATTTAGGACGAGGAGGCCCACCACAAGGAGCCCCCTATCCTCAAAACTTAAGCCACAGAAAAAGGATAGTTCGAGGAGGGCAGCCATAAGCAACCCTTCCAAAGTAATTGAGACAATAAAAAAAAGCCAAGGCATGGGACTCATTGCGGGAAACCCCTTCTGCCCTAGTTAACATATCACAGAAGGAAAAAGGGTGAAGAAATTTACCCATAAGTGATAACTCTACCCCCAAGTGACTTGCCGTATAAACGATACAGGGCGAGGAGGTCCTCCTAGAGTGACCTCCTCTCCAAGATTTGTTACCTAGAAAATATTAAAGTATAAATATTTTACTTTATTGTATGGGTAGCCTAGTTGAGAAAGCAGGGCTCAAATAGGCCAGATGGGATCTCCTGGGAGTTTTGGCTTAGTGGATAAGGAACAAGGTTTGTTGAGCAAGATCAACCACTTAGCACTTTAAGATTAAGAGAATACAAGTAAAAAGAGACCCTAGGGGTTACCCAGGCCTTGCATAGTTCACACCCAGTCACATTAGAAGTGAGCAACCAAAAGTTTGCTCACAAGAAATGAATTTTTTATAAAAATGATTGTAGAGGAGGAGGTCCTCAAATCCATTATCAAGTAAAAAATATTTTAGAGAAGGGTGTCCTCAAAGCCCCCTCTCAAGTTTAATGGTTTTAGAGGATGCGGTCCTCGAGGCCTCCCTCGAGTTTACAAAGTCTTTACAATAAGTTACCATTTCAAAAGATATTTACAAAATCAGATATTTTGTCTCCATAAGGAGATATATTTGCTTTTTGACTTTAGTTCACACTAGGTGCCTTCTATCAGAGGGGACAGAGGGCTGCAGACCTAGTAGCCATCAAAGGTACATTGCAAACCTTGTTTCTCTAAGCTTTCCCTCTTTGTTGATAGTACCCAACTAGCCTTAGTGTTCACCTATAAATAGGATCATTGGTGAGGTCAAATGAGATATCAAAAACTCAAGTCATATCATTACTCTGTCAAAATCACACCAGACCACCTAGTATTCTCTCCCTTCTCTCTCTCCAAGTGTTAAGTGTTTATTTATTCACTCCCACACTAACAACCATTATTCTCAGGAGATCCTCTTGACAAAAGTTACTATTATTGTTGTGAAGTTCATCTTCTTGCAGGCGGTGGTTCTAACATTGGTTCAATTTTCACCAAAAAGGGAATGTTTTACCAGGTGCAGCTCTAGAAATTCTTGAAGACCTTGGAGGCAGAGTTCATTGAATTGTGTCACGCCTCACCCATTTCAGTATCTTACCAGGTCCTAGTCACACTGCTATCCTACATTAACCTTTTATTTTTTGCTTGACGATTAAGGCTTACTATGGCACGCTAGAAGGCACCCATATTGCTGAGGGTGAACCATCGTTGGAACAAGTTGTGGAACAAACAGTGGGCCTAACCCTTTCTCTATCTTATGACATCCTCATGGTATCAACAGCTGTCGCAAACCTTCTAGAGCGAACTTTGTATTCCCCCTTTAGGACAATTACTGATTTTTGTTTTAGTGATTCTATGAATTGTGGTTATACCCCTTGCTCCTCTTTTTTACACAACTAGGCTATACTTTATGAGAAAGGACAGGCAAGTATTGCAATGGATATTAGTTAGCCAACTCCTCTTAAGCCAACTTCTTTGGTAAGTGTTATTTTTTATCAATGACAATTTTTCACTTTGTATTTTTGACTTATATGTTCTAATTCCCCCTTTTACTTTGTTGTGTTTACAGGTTGCTATCTTCGAGGGTGCTTCTGTTAATACCTGTAGGGACCTTATTATTATTACCACCAAATCCATAGTTAAGGAACAAGTGTTGGTGAGGCAATTTAGGCCCTCTATTTTGGAAGGTGGAGCAGCTTCTCCAAAAAATGAGGTGGGAGAGATGGAGACTGTTGGGGAAACCAAGGTATTTGAGGAGGCAACTATTAGGGAATCTCCTTACGAAGAGGTATATTTTATTTTTATTTTTCCCGCCTTTTTTTAAAGTGTTAATGTCACACTGGGTTTTTAGAAATTAACACCAATCCTCCTTAAATGTGCCCTCTTGGCTTAGTCGAGCAACCATAAAGGTCCTTTAAAAAAATTAGGACTTTGAGCATGTCCAATTTACTTATTCAAGAAACCATAAAGGTCATTTAAGTAAACTAGGACTTTAAGCATGCCCAATTTACTTATTCGAGCAACCATCAAGGTCCTTTAAGTAAACTAGGACTTTAAATCATAAAGGTACTTTAAGCAAACTGGGACTTTAAGCATGCCCAATTTACTTATTTGAGCAACCATAAAGGTATTTTAAGTAAACTGGTACTTTAAGCGTGCCCAATTTACTTAATCGACTAACTATAAAGGTCCTTTAAGTAAATTGGGACTTTTGAACATCTGTCAGGTCAATATTTTGTCATTCTCTAACATTGGTCTTTCAGGTTGAGGTTGAGCAACCTGTTATTGTGGAGGAGCCTTCACCAATCATTGAACAAATGCCCCAGGAGGGTGCCCCTAAGGAGGCTATTGTGGAGGATATATCCATTAGGGAGTTTGTTAATAAAAGTGGTGTGCCCCTTATTGGCCCAGTTGTTGAAAAAATTGGTCGGACCATCAAGTCTGTATTGTAAAAAGGTGACAGGGACTCAAACACTTTTTTCCCTCTGCGAGAAATAGTGCATTTAGCGTACATCCTTCTGAGGATCCATCGTGAGTTGCTCAAACAGCTATTGGAGCACCATCCTTTAACCTTCAACTCCCACTGTATCCAACCCTTGCTTATGATGATGGCTTGTAGGTTACTGGGATTTTTCACCATTTTAAACGAGGTCCTAAGCACCCCCTTACGATCACTAGGCTCCTTTAAAGTCAAGGAGTTAATGGGTAAAAGCAATGTGCTTGTCAATGATGGGTTTTCACAAGCATGTTTGATCGACCTGCTTGAAGCATTCAATAAAGATGATCTTCCTACCTTCTACACTAAACATTAATCCACCAATTGTTCCCAAGTGGCCATTGCAAAGGAAATGGCAATTCTGAGCCCCAAACTTATCAAGGCATAAGTACAAGTGACAGCTACTCGAGAAGCTTTGGCTAATATTGAGGCAGAGTTGGAAAGACTTCAGCAAGAAATGGATCATCATGAGAAGGATATGGCCAACCTGGCCAACGAGCAGGCTATTTTGGAGTCTATTTTACCCCATTATCACCACATGTTGATTGATTCAACCAACTTATGAATTATTATAGATGATACTAGTGATTATTAGGTTTTTCCTTCTTGTTATATCTTCTTTTTCTTATCTTTTGTAATTTAAGGTAGTAGCTTCTCCTACTTTGTATTTTGAATTTTTAATGGTATGAATGGAAGTGATTAACTAACCTTTTGCTTGAATGTGTATTCCATTTATTCTTTAAAAAAATTTACACTTAGCTGGTTCAACACGCAATCATCTTTATATTATATAAAATTTTATATTCTTCTAAGTTATGGGAACAACCTCTCAACCCACTCTGGTAATTATGAACTCAAACAAAAGATTGTCGTGGAAATAAAATCTAATAATACATAGCAAAATGTTTTAAACATGATATATTTTCAGCCACTTATTGTTGATCTTGAATGTCACTTCATCTTCAATCTTTGAGATTTCACTATATTTCAATCGTGCGTCGTTCGTACAATGTATGGGCCTTCCCAATTAGCTTCAAACTTGGGTAGTGAGAGACCTCGTATATGTCTTGTACAAGACTTCAAAACTAGATCCCTTTTGTTGAACTTTCTTGGCCTCACCATTTGGTCATAGGACCTGGACAACTGCTTTATATACATGCACTACATAAGTTATATTAGGCATAAGGTATTTCCAACTCATTTGGAAGGATCGCTTTAACTCTACCAAGAAAAAAAGAGTGTAGCCTGTAGGTTTCCTTTTTGTTGTTCGATAATCCCATTGAACTTCCGATATATTGTCATCCAAAGTCCTCAAAAAATCCTTTAGTATCTTTTTTATAATGTTTACCAAAGTCTTATTGGTATTTACGCTTGCCCATTGCACTTTGGATATGCCACAGTAGACTTATGGTGAATGATAGAGAATTTCTCTATAAGCAGGCTCACCTAATTGTTCACAAATGGGGTACCATTATCTGAGAGGAAGACTTATGGAATTTCGAATCTACATATGATATACTCCTTCATAAAGCGAACACCCACCCCTATTGTGTCCTTCTTCAATGGTATAGCCTCTACATACTTAGTAAAACACTTTGTGGAAACAACGATCTAAATTTTTCCTCGGAGGAGGGATTAATTGACCCCACCAGATCAAACTCCCATGTATGGAAAGGGAAAGGAGTGGAGAGAGAGTGAAATTCCACTAATGGGTTGTGAATAATATTCCTATGAAGATGGCAAGACTTGCACTTTCACATAAACTCCGTAGGGTCTTTTTCCATGGTTAGCAAAAAGTATCCCAAGGTCATGAGTTAATTATAGAGTTTTGCCCTTCTAATATGAGTTTGCTCGTGTGCTTGCTTCAAAACCTCCTCTTTTTTTTTCTAGCCTGATGCACCTCAATGGTCTATCGTGATAACCCCTTCAATATAGTTAACCATTTTGAGTATAATATCTGGATATTCTCATCTTTAGCCTCGTAGCATCATCTTTTTATGATGTAACCACCCCATCTACTATCATATTAATGTATGGTTGTCTCCAATCAGATCTTGTTCGAGTAATTTATACTCAGCTACTTGATAGTACACTTGGCACGTGCCACAATCTCTTTATATCTCTTGCCTTATCGTAGGCTAAAAGTAACTTGCTTTTTGGAATCTCCTATACAAAGGGATATCTATGGTATTGAAACTCTCTTCCTGTACCTCTTTTAATATCCTTTCAACTTCTTCAGTATCAACACACATTGATAACTTTCCCCCTTTATTATTTTAGTATAAGTTTCCCACAGTGGCAAAATATTATGTTAAATTAACCAAACTTCGTGGTTGTTCCTTTGTATCAAGATGTTTCCTGATCTTGCCCCTCTAGTCATCACTATGATCTGTGGGTAACATCTCAGTTATGGTCGAGGGAGTGGTCCTCTTAGTGATTCAAATCACCATTGAATCCGCTTCAATGGAAATTTTCTAACCAATTATTGCATAAGCATCAACATGTATATTCATTATTCGGGGGTGCCTTCTTATTTTCACCTAATGGAACTAGTCGAGCAACCTCTAGATGATCGTTCTATATGATGCCAAACTCATGTCCTTTAGAGCATACTCATCATTCATTTGTTTCACCACTAAGTTGGAATCCCCCCTTATTGTAAGCACCTATATGCCCCTTTTCAGTGCTTCTAACAGCACCAACACCAAAGCCGCATACTCAACTTCATTATTAGAAAACTTGAAGTCTAACTTGAATGCTAGTCGAACTTCTTCTCCCTTTTTACTTAGGATCACTCCTGATCCTCCTTTTCCCGCGGTCGACGAACCATTAAAACCCATGTTCCATCCCTGAAAACTGGTCTCCAAGTAATTGACTTAAAGGCCATCACCCAAAAGTTCTTCGTGGGGTGGCTTTATGATCCCGAATAGGAATGTGGTCAATAAATATGCATAGGCTTGGCTTTTGAAGGCCGAGGAACCACACATTTAAGATCATACTCTGAAAGTATCAGAAACCATCTCATCGCCCTATCAATTAGTACCGTTGTAGCAAGCAAACATATTATAGGATCATATCTAGTTACAATGTGAACCGTGAAAGACAACATATGGTGCCTAAGCTTTTGGATAATAAATACAAGGGCTAAACAGTGCCTCTTAATACTAGTATATCTAGCCTCAGGCCCATGTATGATATGACTTAAGAAATAAACAGGATTCTCTACACCATCGCTAATAATGCTCCAATTGATCTTTCAGTAGATGTGAAGTAGAATTGTAAAGGGATACCTGACTTTGGAGGGACTATGGAGATGTGAGGAGCTTCTTCAACTTATCCAGATATTCCTAATGTGTATGCTCCCATACAAACTTTATCCCCTTTTGCAGCAACTCCATCAATGGGTGAATGACCTCAGTAAGTCCAGTCATAAATCTTTTTAACTCTTTTGAAGATTTGGGCCTTAGTATGTTGAGGATGGCCTTCTTCTTGTCAATATCCATCTGCACACTTTGTTTATTCACCACAAACCCCAAGAACTTCTCATGCCCCGCCATTGCATCTATCAAGTTGTCAATAAAAGGCAATGAGAATTCATCTTTTGGAGAGGCCCAGTTGAAGTCTAAAATCCATAAAAATCCTAATCTATTTTTTATCTCTTTTTCCCACCAGCACAATGCTAGATAACCAAATCGGATGTTGGATGAGAACAATGAATCTTGCTGTGAGAAACCTCTTGACTTCCTCCTTTATCTTCATAACTAGTCTTGCTTTATACGTTCAAGTTGCCTGCTTCAATGGGATGACTGAGGGAATGACATTCAACTTGTGGCAGCTTACCTCCTTATCAACCTCGGGCATTTCGGTATACTTCTAGGTGAATACATCTTTGAACTCATGCAGCAGTTCAACTAGACCTTCCTTTAATGGGTCATTAAGATCATTTGAGATAAAAATTGACCTTGGATCATCACCTTCGTTTGCCAAATATATCTTCTATAGTTCTTGTATTTGAGGCCTTGGTTTATATTTCATATACTCAGGCTCCTCCTCAATTTCCTCCAAAAAATCCTGGATGTTAAAATTATCAATCACTAGATGTTGCCCTAGTTATCCACAAAAAAATACTCATAAATTGGGTCAATATCATCATCCAGGGTTTCATCTTCCCGCTTACACCTTTATAGTTTATAAATAATCTTGCCATTGGGAATACCACCCTTTTATGCTGGCGAGGATTTTCCTCCCAGTGGGATCTCTCTAAGGGCTATTTTCTTCCCATTCCCTCGCTGAGAATCTTTTAAGAACACTTTATTTCCAGACTTAGTGCTCAATGGGGTCAATATGAGGTCTCCTCCCGCTAGGTAGTTATCTGGATAAGCTGGGAGGCCTTATTTCCTCTCGAACAATCTGTTCTTCTTCCTAAGCAACCACCGGTCGAGATGGTGCATGCACCCTTTCCCTAGCACTGGGGATTCTGGTGCCTCCAGTATATCGTGTGAGTATCATAGTTTCTTCGTCCAACTCAATTTAAAAAGATGCATCCCCCAAATGTGCTTCTTCTCACATGAATGGATTCTTGGATGCCCAAATAACTACCTCCTTGCCCTTGATATTTTCCTTGGCACATTGATGGTAAGTGGATGGTACCAACCCATGATTATTCATCCATACTCATCCCACCAACATCTGGTATGACGGTTGATACTCTATTATGTTGAACTATATATGGCAAGTGATGTTCCCCATGGTAATTCCACATTAACATAACTATTGGATTTGGAGGCTTGGTTGTCATACCATGATATTAACAAAGCATTTTGCACTATCCTTGTCTCAGCAATGGTACAGGCATAAAAAGATCCGATATGCATGATGTTGATGGAATATCCTCCATATAATAAAACATGGTTAAAATAACACCCATTGACAGTCGCTGTAACATTAAATGACATGTTATGAGGACACCTGAACGAATGGTCTGCCTTGGAGAAAGTGACCTTTGAGAGGAACTTTCTGACTAGCTTGGCCATGGGCCCTTTCCATCACACGTTTGGAGCCATGTTATTTTTAGCAATCTCCAATATCACCCAAGTAACCTCCAATATAGCCTTGTAACCAACTAAACTTATGCAAGTGCGCTACCGCGGTACACTCCACCCAAGGATCAACTTGTTCGTCATCTAGCTCATAGACCTCCTCTATATCTCTATAAGAACATTCATCATAGGCTATCACAACACTCGCTTTACCCAATGAACAAGCTTCCATCTGCCTGCTCAAATCATTAATTGGGATCTACTCTCCCACCTTCTCATCCTCTAGCCTTAGCTGGGCCATCTCAATCACACACTCTTCCAGAGACTCCTCAAAAGTTTCTTCAAAGAGCCATTGCTCTTTCATCAGCTGTTCTGCCTCCTCATCATACGCGTTGTCTATATTTTCCCTATGTGCTTGCAACAGGTTATCATTTACATTGGCCAAAGGAAATTAAATATATCATTTATTTGACATGCATGTCAATGATCCTTCATGTCAAAATCTAGACCTTGTTAGGCCCATTGTATCATAAATAATGACCTTTTAGAACTGTTTTCCTAAAATAAAAGAAAAATGCATGTTTGAATAAAATTTGAGTTAAAAATACAATTTTAGTATTTCAGGGGTGAAATCATAATTTTTTAAACTTTTTGGGCCTAAAAATAATTTTTAATTATTTATCTAAGCAAAATAAAGTTCTCTCTCAAATTTGGCTGAATTCCAGATTAAAATGAGCAATTTTTGAATTTCGGGGGATAAAATGCAAAGAGGGGTAATTCTATAATTTTTAAAATATTTATGTTCATAAATTTGAATTAATTGTTTTTATTTTGCATTTTTACAGTACCCCGAAAATTTGGACAACAAAGGAGTCGATGTGCAAAAATTGTTACGATAAGTCGCGACATGACACGACACGGTTGACACAACTATACTAAATATTTTTTATAAAATCGATCGAGTGTCCGTTGATTAAGGGAAAAAATTCAGCAGTTTCTTAGTGTTCAAATAGAGGAGCGAGACTTTGTGGAGCTCTAGTGTTATTTGTAAAGAAGAAGGACAAGTGACTCCAACTGTGTGTAGATTATAGGGAGTTAAATGAGGTTACGGTATGGCATAAGTATATATTCCCCGTATCGATGACATATTTGATCAATTAAGGGCCGCATCATTCTTCTTTAAGATTGACTTGTGCTTAGGTTACCATCAGCTAAGTATTCAAGGGGAAGATATATCGAAGACATATTTTCTCACACGGTTTGGGTCATATGAGTTTCGGGTCATGTCATTTGGGATGACCAACATAATGCCAGTTTTTATGGACCTCATCAACTGAGTGTTTCGACCATACTTAGATCAGTTCGTCATCATGTTCATTGACGTCATCATACTATATTCACACTTAGAGGAGGATCGTGTTCATTATTTGGGGATGGTTTTCGATACACTTAGTGAGAATAAGTTATAATCCTAGTTCTCTAAGTGCAGGTTTTGGACCTGTTAAGTGAAGCTTTGGGGGCACATTGCATCTGAGGTCGGGATTTTGGTGGATCCTAGAAAGATATCTGCAACTATGGATTGGGGATAGCCCATGATGCCCACTGTAGTCGAGAGCATCCTGGGTTTAACGGGGTATAATAAGAGGTTTATTCAGGGGTTCTCAAATATTTCTTAACCGCTGACTAACCTCCCCCAAAAGTGGTTACTATTTGTTTGGACTTACGATTGTCAGAGAGCATTTTAGGAGCTTAAGGAGAAGCTTATGATCGTGCATGTTCTCACTTTGCCTCAAGGATGCATTGAATATATGGTTTGAATGGATTCATCACTTTAGGGATTAGGAAGATTTTTTATGAAATAAGAGAGACCCATAACTTATGCCTCTCATAAGCTTTATCCACACGAGGGAAACTACCTGACTCAGGATTTAAAGTTACAAGAGGTTATATCCGCCCTTCGTATGTGGAGGCAGTATTTTCTGGGTGAGAGATTCTCATTGTTTACCAATCACAAGAGTCTTCAATATTTTTGCGCAAAAAGATACTTGAACATAAGACATAAGAGATGGTTAGAGTTTGTGAAAGACTACCATTTTGAAATCTAATACCACCCGAGGAAAGAAAATATGGTAGCAAACTCTTTGAGTTGTAAGCTAATAGTTACTTTGGTCAGTTTATGGGCTGAACGTGGGGATAGTTTTTAAAATTTTTGGGCAGAGAGGTGGAGTACCTCGAGATAGATGGACTTAGTGGATGCCTTACATGAAGTATTTACCATTATCGCGGCTATCATATCGCGGGTAGGTCCGACCGAGGATTCTAATTCCTTTTATCAAGAAAAGGTGAGGGAACTCATAATAAGTGGAGTTTCTTTCTTGTCGATTACATTAAATGGAGGGTTACAATTCTAAGGATGTCTAGTCATACCTGATCATCTAGAGCTCTGAGGCACATGGTTCATGGCAAATGGTACATACCAAAGGGGATAATATGTACTAGGATATGCGACGATTGTATTGGTGGTTGGAATGAAGAGACATGTGGCTGATTTTGGGTTTAGGTGTGCCACCTGTCAACTAGTGAAGGTGGAGCACCATAATTTGGAAGGGTAGTTACAACAGTTAAAGATTCCTTAGTGGAAATGGGAGCATATCTCCATGGACATTATTGTAAGGTTATCTAGATCATAGAGAGGTTACGATTCCATCTGGATCATCATCAATAGATTGAAGAAGGTGTCTCATTTTCTACTAGTTAGGATAGATTTCACAGCATATCAGTATGCCAGACTATTCATGGTGGAGATTGTAAGACTTCACGGGGTGCTACGAGACATCATGTCTGATAAGGGAAGCATTTTTTTGGTTTTAGAGGGGATTTCAATATATAATGGGAGTGCGTTTTCATATGAGCATGACCTTTCAGCAGGTAAATAAGATTATGGAAGACACGCTTCGAGCTTATGTGTTAGATCTCAATGAGAGGTGGGATGCGCACTTTCCACTAATAGAGTTTGCATACAACAATAGTCACCAGCATACTATTGGTATGGCATTGTACGAGGCGTTATATGGATAATTATTCCTCTCACCTAGGTTTGGGGAAAAATTAGAGGAGTATAAGATGCTTGGGTCGAATCTTATTCGGGACACCTCAGAGAAGGTGTCTTTCATCCAATCATGGATGAAGACAGCCTAGGAACGATAGCAAAGTTACGCCGATATGAGGAAGCATAAGTTGGAGTTCCAATATGGGAAACAGGTATTAGTGATAATTTCCCCGATGAAAGGGGTAGTCATATTTGGGTCAAAGGGGAAGTTGGATCCACAATACATAGGCTACTTTATGATTCTAGATAGGGTGGGATCGATGGCATACCATTTGTGTAAGATGTGAGTGAGGATTTGAGTAGGCACCGCGTCGAACGTGGTTTATAGTTGAGCAACGTGGTTGAGCCTATGTATCCATATTTGCGGAATCAAAGTTTGCGTAGTTCATGGTTCCATACGATACGCCGGAGAGATCTCATTTTTGGTGGGTTTGGTTTGTAGGGGGTGCCAAATTCGGTGAGTCGCCTCTCAAACGCCCATTTTTGGTAGCTTTGGTGCTCAAGGGTGCCAAATCCAGCTAGCCCCTCAAATACCCATAGACCGAAATGAAACTATGAAAATATGCTCATCACTATTGAACCCTTGACGGAGCTCAAAAGGTGCATGGGGGAGAAAAGTTAGATTTCCTCTCCTTACTTTGCCCCCAAGAACATCATCCATCAAATGAGGGGGGAAACCCTCTTTTATAGCAAAAGTGCCTCAAGTGGGCTTGTCACATGTCGTGATCTCTATGGAACCAAGTGTCCAATATTTATGGTACCACTTGTCACAATATATGAGGTGGCATATTAAATGAACAAATTAAATTACTACTAGAATATTGTCTAGTGTAATTTATTAATTGCGAAGTATACGCAATATATTAAACCGCACATAATAATATCTCAGTCCGTGTAGGGTCTCGATTGTAGTAAAACTTGATAAATCATAAATCAATATTTGATCAAATCTGCCGGTTTAATTTATTAGAATGTTGGTGGTTAATTCATTTAACCCCACTCTACAGTTTGGACTTACCCAATCATTTTTAGTGTGCGTATGATGTATTCCACATATTCACATTGAGAAAGTTTCTGAGGGACAGGTATGCATATAACCATAATGACCTCAACAGGATCGAGCTATAATAGAACATCGGTTATAAGAAGAGTCCCTAACGTATCATTGATCAAAGAGAGAAAATTTTATGATGGAAGGTCATTCCTTCAGTGAAATTTCTATGGGGGTGTCATAGTGAGGCCGAGTCCACCTAGGAGAGAGGTGAGGACAAGAGGGAAAGGTACCCAGAGTTATTCTTGCCAAGTAAGAATTTGAATTTTGAGGATAAATTCCTTGATTAAGGGAATGTAATGCCCTGAATTTTTATGCATTAAAATAATTATATATTATTATTTGTGCTTGTGTGAAATATGATGTCACTATTTGGAATTGATATGTGTTACATAAATAAATCTTAAATATGACTTAAGACGTGATAAAATATCAATTATTTTAACATGACTCTGTATTATGGGTGACTATGTAATGGTCAGGGATTCGGTATCTTGGATTTTCTTGTTTGCATTGTCCTCATGGTGTTAGGCCCCAACGATCATGAAGTAGTTTCCTATAATGCCATGTTGCACTAAAGTTAATGATGAATTAAATAAATTACTTTTGGACTTATACGGGCTTATTTAACAAAAATGTAGAATTTAATTTATAAATTATGATGCAATATGTTGGTGAGGTTTGGGACGTGTAAAATAAATATTTTGAACTTAAAATGATGAATTTTAGGCCTATTGAGTTAGTATAGGGACTAGGTAAAGTTTTAAGTCATTTGGAAGATATTTTGGACTCTTTAATTAGAGGAAGGTTTAGTACCAAGCCTAATTACGAAATAAAAAGGGTTTAATGAATATTTAAGGATCTCATAATTATCATAACATAAATTAGGAAGCATCACAAGTCAAAAGAGAGGAAACCTCGAGAGAAAAGGAAGATTGGGAGGGATCTTATCATTAATTTCTCTTCAAACTTTATTGAGGCCAGTTTATTTAGAATAGGATTATGATTTCTATTGAGTTAGATTATGTCCATACTTTAAATATAAATTTAATCATGTTTTAATCTGGTTTAAATGATTAAATTTATTAATTTATTAAATTACCTAATCAAGTTCATAATTAGGATAATTCCAGTTCATAATCAAGTTCGTAATCAAATTTATTAATTTCATAATTTATTAGAAGATGATTAGGATTTATTTTTTATTGTAAATCATTGAAAACTCCTCTGATTATGTGTATCAATCCATTGAAATCATAAGCTAATTGAATAAATTAGTAGATTTAGTGTTCTTAACTGCGAAAGTGGGTTTTCCTTTGAATCTTAATATAAACATGGGGATTTATTATTATATATATATATGTTCCAATCGTTTATATTAGATGGATTTGTTATTGGGATGTTTGTTGGGACTTGAATGAAGGTTTTTAACTCATTAGTGGTGATTATTGTGGTGAAAATAAATCTCACAAAATAATAAGAAAATGCGCTCACCAGAATAAATAAATAAATAACATAAAACAACTGCAATCACACACAACACAAGAAATACGTGGTTCAGCAGAATGGCCTACGTCCATGGTGGTGCTCTCTTTGTATTATATTTCTCTTTACTCCGGGGGAGTGTTACAATTGCGTACCCTTTGACCTAGGCTAGGGATTTGATATATACATGCCATTTTTCAGGGAGTGGGGGTGTTGGACTCCTCCACGTTAACCCATAATCCCTAGAATATCTCTTGAGAGATTTTAGTGGTTGAATGGGTCATAACTGAATCAGTTATGCACGAGGCCTCTAAACTTTGGGCCGAACTTAATCGAGCTACTCATCTGGGCATGAATAATTAATCGAGGTACCCACAATTGCCCCTAAAATTTTTGGGTCATAATTTGGGCTCAATAATTTTAAATAATAGCCTTAGTGACATTTTTGTGAATCGCGTAGTATCTTGGGATTAAAGCGTCTTTCTTGAGTAGATTTAGGCGGCAAATTTTCTTCGTTTCCTGTGTGTCATGATTGAGAGGGTTTAAACCGGTTTGGAGAGGCCATTCTCTGATGTCGCTTCAAACTTCTTTGCGTTCTCTACATTTCTCCAACTTATTACTGTGCTTTCTCACTTCCAAGTTCCGTCTTTCATCTTCAAGTTTCTTCCTTGTCTTCCTATCTTCTTTGCTTGTGGACTTGCATCGTCTCAAGATGATTCTTACTTCATAAGTTCTTTATACTCCCTCTCTTTTCTTTTTATGTTGGAATCTCTTCATTATTGGTGTTAGGGTTTTTCTTGTCTCATGGAGAAAATAGGCAATAGGTCAATAACTGACTTTAGGAAGTTCTACAATATTTCGAGCTGGGTAGATATTGAATGTGCCCCTGTTCCTCGTAATGTTAGAGATATTGAGGATGGTCATTGGATACATGTTCTTCTATTGTCTCAGGGTGGTCTTACTTTCCCCCCAAATCGTTTATTTTTGCATTTTTTTAGTTACTTCTGTATAGTTCCTGCACAGTGCTCGTCAAATGTTTGGAAAATTATCAATGGTGTACATAGGATTAATCAGCTCTACGGCACCAATCTAGGGCTTGCTAAAATTTGCTATTGTTATTATTTCTCTTGAACAAGCTCTGGTCTCCTTTATCTGAAGGCTAGGAGTCCTGATAGGGTATTGGTAGTCAATCTACCTGATTCCCACAAGGACTATTGGCAAGAGGGGTTTATTGCCAGGAACTGGCAGTACCCTCCCCATACAGAAGGGGCGAGGTCTGGGAGACATGTGATTTCCTTTTACTAGGAGGAATATATAGGTAGGCATAGATCTTGTTCTACTAATTGATTCTCTGTTAATATACTGCCCATCTTATATTTTCCTCTTTTATTTTCTCAGCGAAGACAAAGAACTCAGAACCTGCTCTTCACGAGATTCAAGATGCTGAGTTGGTCAAGGCTTGAAAGATCAGGGACTATTTGGCTGATGGTGAGCATCCATAATCATCAGCATTCCTTTTGGAGTACAAGAACATTGGGTCCAGTTTCATCGCACGACTTGTGGATAGCATTCCTCAGCTAGATATCATATAAGAGGTTGCTGCTGACCCAATTCAATTAGACGAGGAGGAAAGCAGCTCAGGTGAAGAGAGCGAGGGAGATAATAGGGGTGGTGTTGAAGATAATTATAGTGAGGAGAGATACATTAGCGAGGAATCTTCCAATTCAGAGGAGGGTTCGGAGACTTTGGAGAATTCATAGGATTCAAGTAGCTCCAGGGAGGAAGATATGGCTCCTCCTAGGAAAATTTTGATCCAAGATGATGATGAAGACCGGTTGAAGAAGCAAAAATATGGGAGCGGGGATACTACCACTGGCTCCCAGACTATTGCTCATAAGAAGGAGAGAGATAGAGAGAGAGAGAGAGAGAGAGAGAAGGAAGAGGAGGAGAAGAAGAAGGTGGAATAGAGAAAGAGGATAGAGAGGAAGAAGAAGGAGAGAGAAGAAGAGAAGAGGTGAGGACAAAGGTGGGGAAGTCTCTGGTGCCCATGTCCGCTCTGGCAGAGGGGGCTTCTATTTCTCTTACCCCTCAGTTAGCTCCAGAAGTGCTTGAGAGAGCAATACTGCTAGCTGATCACGAGAGGTCGCTAAACATATGGACCGAAGTTAGCCCTAAATGCGAGTTAGGGGCTAGACTTGGTAAGCTTATTTTCACTTTTCTTTTCTTGAAATTCTCCTTTAAATACTTTCTCTATTAATATTTTCCTTTTTTCTACAGTTTGTGTTTGATTTCACCGTCCTTTACTGCAACCGCGATGAGCTGGCGAAAAAGAACGCTGAGTTGAACAATAAAAATATCGAGCTAGAGGCTAGATTGATGACTGTCAGTTCTGCTCAGAAGTCTTCTGACCTCACCTTAGACAAAGACAACAAAGCGAAAGAGGCGGCGACCAAGGATCTTGAAGAGCTGAGGCAATCTTATGACTTGGTCTGCACGAGCAAGCTGGTTGTGGTTGAGGAGAACAAGGTGCTTGCTGGGAAGGTGAAGATGGTGGAATCTGAGGCTGCCAACCTCAAGGAGAGCTCGTACAACACTTAAAGGGTTGTAGCGTACGAGGATAATGACGTTCAGATTAGCTATATTAGCCATCTCAACTTTAAGAAGGGTTGAGACAAGGCCCTGCTTGCTGCCGAGGTGGATATTGACTCCCTCCTCTTTGACGAGCATGACCCTGGCTCCAAGCTTGTTGTGGATGATATGCCTTCTCCTACTATCAATGAAGGTGCTCCAGTTGTCCAAACCACTTCTGCTAGTAATCCTCTTGACTAGGGGACGATGACTGCTCTGTCTGAGGGAGGTGTACCTGGAGCTGCCGCAGACAAGGGGAAGCAACCAGCGGCCTCAGAGCAGACTGAGGTTGCCAACTAGTCTTCTTTAGGGAGCCCTTTGTGTTTTTGTTGTTCTTTATTTTTAATGATGTACTTTGAACCTTCTTTTAACGAAATGAAATTCAGTTCCCTTCCGCGTACTGATTTATTTATTCTTTAATGATTATATGGTTTGTAGCTCATCGATGTTGAGGAGTATATTCCTGATACCTCTTAGTTAGGAAAAATTCTTGGATATGACACGAGCAATCGAGTTCGCAAAGCCTTTGTAAGGATCGACAAGTCTCTTAGGTCGAGGAATCAAGACTATAAGGACCAGTCAGATCTCGTTGCCAAGCTGAAGGACATGCTGCAGGAGATGGAGGAGATTGGCGCTTCTGTTCAAGAAGAAGTGGATGCTCTGAAGTCCAAGCTTCTGGATACCTTCGAGCTCAATCAAGTTGGAGAGGTACTTCAATAAGAGAACGATGCTCTGAGGAGATAAGTCTCGTGACTTAGGGAGAATGTGCCGAGCATTGCTCCTCGAGTTTTACGTGGTTCCTCTTCATCGATCGGACCACGAGCTGGTACTAATGACAGTGGTTCATCTAGAGAGATTACCGATTTTCGAGGTGATGTTCATCAGTTGTATGTGATAGCTCCCGGTATTCAAAGAGATGTTACCTTGCTAAGGAACCTATTTAAGAAAGGTCCTCAGCGAGTGTGGGCTAATGGTTATGATCAGGGTTGGACCGATGCTCCGACAAAGTTGGGGGAGGTTGAATAGTTATCCTTCATTAGAGGATGGTTTAGTACTCTTAGGGAGTTGCAGGTTCCTAGTAATTCTGTCCTCTGGTATTGTCATGAGATCTCCCCCTCAACTTTGATGTCAAACCCATTCAGAAGGGATAATCAATGGGTTCCCATAGATCCATCCCAAGGCAGCTGTTGGAACCAGATTCAAATGAAGTTGAGGAGGAATTAGCTCCTCGCCGAGATGATGGCCGAAGAGCGAAAGTGGCTGACTATCTTGCTCGAAGACCTAATCCTCATTAGGATTTATTTTTCTCAGCACATGTAACTCTTTGTATATGTAATGATGTAATAAAATAGTTATGTTTTGGGCGATTCGCCGACTAAACATGTGCTATTTTTTTTTACTTCATTGATGTCTTGTTCGACTATCTTGGGCTCTTCTTAGCCGACTAAATTTGATATAGGAAGATTTGGTTTGTTGAGTGATTATCCCCCTAGTTTAGTATGCTTATAGGATACCATTCTGCCTCACTTTACCTTTCAGGTTGTGTCGTCACACTTACTTAGGTCTAAGTGTGGCAATGGCGGGGACACACCTAGTGTTGGATGTTATATCTGAGCAGGTTTTTTGAGCCAAACATTATTGGTGACCAACCTAGGTTGTCCTTGCTACCTATGGGTTCCCTGTAGGGCTTCATATATTGCCAGGGGAAATGCTAGGAGGTTATTCGTGTTTGATGACAAAAACCTGAGGAGGGTAATACTCTACTTTTATATGTTAAGAGGAGAGCCTGTGACATGAAAAACGTGCATGAATTATAATGTAATTGAGAAACACTTCATATAATGCTACTGCCAAATAAATTTTTATTAATCATAAACGAATTGAAAATTTCGACATTGCGTTAAAAAAAGATCAAAGAAAAACTAGAAGTAGAATTTCTTGAAATTGGCTGCATTTCAAGCTCTAGGTATCTCCCTGCCCTCCATCGTTTCTAAGTGATAGGCTCCTTATAGGTCATCTCTTATCACCTTGATTGGTCCCTCCCAGTTTGGCCCTAGTTTGTCGTCCGATGGTTTTATAGCGCTGCCAAGAACTTTCCTTAGGATGTAGTCCCCAACTTAGAATTTACTTGGATTGAAGGTCTTGTTGTAGTGCCTGGCTAGCTGTTGCTAATAACCAACTAATTTCACTAGAGCCAACTCTCTTAGTTCCTCAGCTAGCTCAAGTTCCGAGAATAATTCCGCATCGTTCTGGCCTAGGTCGACTAGGGTGGATCGCATGGTAGGGAGGACTAATTCCAAAGGGATAATTGCCTCCATTAGTGTGAATGGGTTTTCCCCAGTTGATTGTCGTGGGGTAGTGCGGTAAGCCCATAGGATGTGGGGTAGTTCATTTACCCATGCCCCTTTGGCTCAGTCCAACCGCTTTTTCAATCTATCGATCACTGTTTTGTTAAAAGCTTCGGCTTGCCCGTTGCTCTGAGGGTATGCTATAGAACTGTAGTAGTGTCTGATCCTCTATTCGCTACTGAAACCCTGAAAGAGGCTGCTTTTGAACTGGGTTCCATTGTCAGTGATGATGGTCTTGGGGATCCTAAAATGAGTGACAATGTTCCTCTATATGAATATTATCATATCTGCGTCTCGAATGTTTTCCAGCAACTCTGACTCTATCCATTTGGTAAAGTAGTCTGTTGTGACTAATAGATACCATCGATTATCGACTGCAATAGGAAGAGGGCCTACGATATCCATTCCCCATTGGGTGAACGACCATGGGCTGGTAAGTGACTTCAGGTCGTTGGGTTGTTGGTGAACCATAGGAGCGTGAAGTTGGCATTTTTTCCATTTGCGAGCATAAACTCCAGCGTATTTCCGCATGTATGGACACCAGTAGCCTTCTTTCATTTCTCAGAAAGCTAGCAACCAGCCCCTAATATGACTCCCACAGATTCCCTTATGGAGTTCATGAAGAACTCGCTCGACGTCCTTCGGGTGAACGCATTGGAGGTAAGGACCAGTGAAAAATCTCTTGTATAATTTACCCTCAAAAGATAAGTGAAAGTGAGCAGCTTTGACTTTTATCTGATTAACGGACTTTAACCATCTGGTAGCGCACCATCCTTCAAATAATCCCTTAAGGGGTCAATCCAACTGGGGGTTGTCTCAATCTGGAGAACATATCCCACGTTTGGCAATTCGTTGATCTAGTTGATGCTTGGATGGGCGAGGAAGTTAATTAAAATTGTTCTCTTCAAGTCAGAATTGATCACTGAGCTTAAGGCCGCTAGGGCGTCAGTATAGTTGTTTTGTCCTCTAGTAAACTGTTGGACACTGACCTATTCGAAGTTAGCCATTAATTTCATCGTCGTGGCGAGGTAGGCCGCCATCCTCTCATCCCTAGCGTTGAAGTCACCACTTATCTGGTTGGAGACCAGCTGTGAGTCGCCTAACAGTTGGAGTTCCTTTTCCCCTAGCGCATGTACCTTCTGTAGTTCTTCTATCAGTGCTTCATATTCTTCTTCATTGTTGGAGGCTTCAAATCCAAGCCTGATTCCTTGCTCGAGTATTGCATCTTTTGGGGTAATCAGCACGATGCCTACTCCTGCCACCTAGAGTTGGAGGCACCATCAACGAACAGTCTTCAGATGCCTGATGCCGAGGGAACTTCCTGCTTATGAATAGTTTAAAGTTGATCGCAAGGGTGTTCTCCTATAAATTCTGCGATGAAGTCGATGAGGAATTATCCTTTGATAGCATTCCTTGGTTAGAACTGAATGTCGAATCACCCGAGCTCGACTGACCATTTGGATAATCTACCTGATAGGTCCACCTTCTGTAGTACTGTTCTGAGAGGGTGGGACGTGAGTACAATGATGGAGTGGGCTTAGAAATAATGTTTCAATTTTCTTGAGGCTACCACTAGCGCAAAGGTGAGCTTTACCAATGGTAGATATCGATGTTCGACGTCCAAGAGAGTCTTGCTCGTGTAATAAAATGGGTGTTGGATCCCCGTTCTTTCGCATACTTGTGCAGAACTGACAACGTGGCTGGAAACTGCGAGATATAGGTACAGGGAATCATTATCTTGATGTATTACGAGCAAGGGTGGTGTGCTGATGGAAGCTTTGAGCTCCTCTAATGTCTTTGAGCAATCCTCGTTCCACTCCATATTTTTGCTTTTCTTTAACAACTCGAAGAATGGCTGGCACCTTTCGGATGACTTCGAGATGAACCGATTTAGGGCGGCGAGCATCCCCGTGAGCTTCTGCATGTTTTTTATCATACGGGGGGCTGCACCCTATTGATGGCATCAATCTGGTTTGATTTGGCGTCAATGACTCTTTTGTTAACCGAGTACTCGAGAAATTTTCCTGACTGGACACCGAAAGGAACACTTACTTGCGTTAAGCTTCATTCGGTATTTCTTAAGGATTTCTAGGTTCCTAGATAGGTCAGAGAGGTGGTCTTCTTTAAGCTTGCTCTTGACGAGCGTATCATCTATGTAGACCTCCATGGTGCTTCCCATTTGGTCTTTGAAAATTTTGGTGACCAACCGCTGGTAAGTTGCTCCTGTATTTTTTAGACCAACGAGCATGACCTTATAGCAATACAACCTGACGGTGGTGGTAAATCCTATCTTGTCTTGATCTGGCTCGTGTAGAGGAATTTGGTGATACTCGGAGTATGCATATAGGAAACTCATTCTTTCATGATCTGCTGTGGCATCCACCAACTGGTCAATCTTTAGGAGAGGAAAGTTGTCTTTAGGAAAAGCTCTGTTAAGGTCGGTGAAGTAAATGTAGACCCTCCATTTTCCATTATTTTTCGGGACCACTACTGGGATGGACTGCCACTTAGGGAATTGAACATCCCGTATGGATCCTACATTCAGCAGCTTTTCCACTTCCTTCTCCACATATTTGGCCTTCTCGAGTGAAGTTCACCGTGCCTTTTGTGCGATCGGCTTGAAAGTCAGGTCAACGTCCAGCCGATGGCAAACCACACTGGGATCAATCCTAGGCAGCTCATAGGGTTCCCACACAAAAACGTCCAAGTTATTTTATAAAAGTACATCAGTTCCTTCTTCTCTCGATCTGTGAGAGAGGCTCCGATCAAGAACATCCTATCTTTCTTATTACCGCCGACTGTAATTTCCTCCAGGTTCTCAATGGCCCGCTCAGAGGGATGGAGCCTAGTCTCCTCCACTCCAGGTCTTCCATATTTTAGCTACTATTTGGAAGGTATCAAACCTTCCTGTTCCTCAACCTTCTCCTTGGCTTTCTCGACCATCTTCTCCGATTTGGGGTGGATGGCTCTTATAAAGCACTTTCTCTCCATCTCCTGGTCTCTATGGATCTCCATCACTCCTTGCTTAATCACATATTCGAGTTTCTAATGGTAGGTAGAGGGGACGGTCTTCATCGCATGTAGCCATCCTCTGCCAGGGATTTCCTGGTAGGGTGAGTCAATGTCGACCACTAGAAACTCGATCATCTTGGAGATACTTCCTACACTCACCGGCAGAATAATCTTTCCCAAAGAGATGGTTACTTTACCAGCGAAGCCAACTAGAGGAACGGTGGCTTCCTTTAAGTCAGTGATGCTTAACTTCAACTTTCTGAGTAGGTCGTGATACATAATTTCGGATGGGCTACCCTGGCCAACGAGCAACTTGTCGATAACATAGTTAGTTATCCTGAGTGTAATGATCAAGGCATCATGATGTGGGATCCTTACTCCCACTCGATCTTCATCCATAAACACAATATGCTTACTGTAGTTGACGTTCTCTGCTCGCCGACACTTTCCTTCTTGCATTTTGACTGGATCGATTTGAAAAGCTTGTGTAAACACCCCATTTTGTTTCCCCCTAACTCTCCTTAGGTCCCTAGTACCTCCCTTCATCACCGTAAACCCAAGTCATGTCCCGAGTACTGACCTGGAGGCAATCGGGCACTCCCCGGCTCAGTTTGACCCAAAAGTCAAACTCTTCATCTCGACCGAGACTGAATGAATCTTTGAAGGGCACTGAATACCCTTTCTAATGGTCCGCCCCCTGTGCGATTCCGACTTACCATTCAGACGAACGATCCGTTTGCGTCCGAAACTTGACCTAGAGGCCATCGGGTGCTCCCGGGCTCTGTTTGACCTATGTCAACTATTTAGCTCGACCGAGGCTGAATGAATCTACAAAGGGAACAGAATACCCTTTCCAACGGTCCGTCATGTGCGCGATTCCGACTTTCCATACGGACGAACGATCCGTTTGACTCCGAGAGGTCACCGAATGCTTCTCGGGCCTGGTTGATCGAAGTCAACTCCCCAAACCTGTTCAAACTCTTTTAAATGTCGAAGTACATATCCTAACCTTTCCAACGGTCTACCCCGTGCACGATTCGGACTTACCATGAGGACGAACGATCCGTTTGTGTCCGAACAACCCCGTCTAATGGACCGACAAATGCTTCCGAGAAAAATTTGACCCGAAGTCAAGTCCTGAACCCAGGAACGGTCCAAAGGACTTTCGAAGGTCTCTGAATTACCATTCCAAGAGTATGCCCCGTGTGCGATTCTGACCAACGGTTTGCCTTCGGCGGTTGATTTTTCGAAAAAGCCTAAAGCGCACTACCAAATGGCAGGTTCCAGACCCTGCCTATCGGCACCTGCCGATAGGCAGGAATAGATATATGTCAATCGGCACTTACCTGGGCCTATAAGAAGAGGCCTTCACCTCATTTGCAAGGGGAGCCCAGATCTGATAAAAACCTCTCTCAACGAATCCCAGAAACCTCTCTCGAAGGCAGCGTGATTTCAACTTCCAAAACCCTTTTTTACTTCCACTTTTCATCATTCTTTTCTTCAAACTTGGTGAATTAGCCACTCTCCATCATCATCCAAGTGCAAGGGCTGCTCTCCCACATTCAAGATCAAGCTCAATATCTTCAAGAAGGTCCAACTTTCTCAACTTTCTCTTAAATTCTCTTAAATTCGCAATAGCTTGTTTTATTACTTAGAACTTTTTATTATCTCATCTCACAAATCCTAATATACTTTTTATTTAGTATTATTGCACATCTCTTATTTTCATATAAATAAAAAACCCAAGAAAACAAGAAAAAGAGGGTTTGCTCATAAGTTCCCAGTAGGGATTCTCACACTTTTCCACACTTTTCTCACAACTAAAACACTTTTTCTACACACACACACACACACACACACTTATAAATAAGAGATCCCCCATTTGGATTTATGGGATAAACCCCACCCCTCATTTTGTATGCGATCTACATGGACTTTGATGCCTTTATAGGCTACGTAGGCGTCTCGGGTAAAACCCGAGACTCGAGTCCTTTTTCTCACTTTTTCTCTCATTTTCTATCTTCTCTAAATCCCATCTTCTTATATCCTATATACTTGTTCTTAGTGAGGTATTACTCCATATGCGTTATCGTTCCATTATAACGATCAACGTAGGGGTAATCACGTAAATATTATTTTTCTAATATTACTCTTATATCTTCCTACGGATGACTTGTTTTATCTCTTCCATGATACAAGTCGAGAATTCCTACCTCCATTATATATATATATACACATGCACACATATCACGGGGGGAAACAAAAGGAAAATAGCAAATATCCATGAGAGACCGAAATGGCGAAATGGGTGACTAACACCTTCCCATTTCGTAACTAAGCCTCCAAACCCTTCTCGAATCATTTTGTTTCGCACGCACCAGTATGTATTTGGATGCCATCCTTCGGGGTGGCTTCCCCTTTTTCTTTTGTCCGTTTTGAGTAAAATAGACTAACGACTCTGGATTTCTCTACATTTTTACATCTCAAATGACGCCGGTCAAAGCGCTCCCGAGAGGGATATGCAGGACCCGAAGGATCCTTTCCTCCTAGCTCCCGCCCGCACGGCGAGGATCGGGGATGGCCACAGTGGCGAATCTACTGGGGATATGTGTTTGTTTGTGGGCTTAACTCTATTTGCATGGATGATATATTTGCTTATGTTTCCCCCCATATCTGCATGTTCCCCTTTCTCATCTGTATCCCATGCTTATGCTTATGTTCACACACTTGTCAAAAATTCTCCATGTACACTTCACACCACGTGCACCTAGGATCACATGTATATCCCCATGTTTCACGCATCACTCATCCGTACTTGGTGTACCTTTTGGGGTACTTATACTTTGCTCCCTGTTTGGAATAATCAAGAAAGGCATTCTCATCATAAGATACTAATAAGGGAATCATGCATGATTCACACGACATCACCAAAGAGCATTGATATTGACCAAATTTTACCCAGTAACTGGAGGGTCACTTCGTAATGGGCGCTGGTCCGGTAGGTCGCAGTTAGACTAAGCGATATGACTCTCACCTTCCATTGGATAAGTACCTTCTACGTATATCAAACGGTTCCCCCGTATCGTACTACTTGACCGAAGTCATGACGGGAGGTATATCGCAGGGAATTCGTTAAAGTACGTCGAGTATATCTAATTCACTCTCACATGTACCGTCCCCATGAGGTATATGGTGAGGCAATTCATGTACACTCAGGTATATCAAATGGCTTGTCCACATGTATCGATTGCCCATAAGAGCAAGACGTATATCGTGGAAGTCACGCCAAAGAGGGAACCCATGCCGATTCACCCAACCAACTGCATACCCGCATATAGGTGTCAGATCTTGGACAAGCACTTTAGATTGTCAGTTTCAACTCGAAACTCTGCCGAAATTCTGGGTCGGCCTGCCACCCAATTTTCACGCATTTTTAAAATGGGGCCCTGTCCGCGAGCCTGGTTAATAGTCTAAATCGTAGCTTTGCATATATTAAGACCCCCACTTTTCTAGGCTTGGGTCCCGTCCGGCATTGCATTTAGGAGAATTAAATACAAGTGAGAACATAATAATTATAATAATCATGTTGAGTTCCGTCTCCAAAAAAAAACATTTCTCCCTTCTTTATCAAAAATCCAAAAACATTTCTCCCTTCTCTATCAAAAATCGAAAAATATTTTTCCCTTCTTTATCGAAAATCCAAAAATAGTTCTTCCTTTTTTTCTCAAAAATAAATCTCATCCTACGCCTTCTCAGGTCGATTGCAAGTCCTTGGCCTGGCTCCCTACTGGCTTCAGTCTTCAGTCAAATCACCCCGGAGTTTCATCCGTTCCTCTACTACTTCTTCCGAGTTCGAAATCCATCCATCATCTATGGAGAATATAGATCAAGCACCAGTCATACAGCCGGATATGACAACAGTCCTAGCTCAGCTCGTATCCAAGATTGACAACCTCCAAACTGAGGTTCGAGAGACGCAACCAAACCAAGTTCATATTCCTCAAGAGCCCAAGGCCCTGTTCCCTCGTGCTATGGGTCAACCCGAGCCTATCTGGGTTCCAAAAGAATATCAGCACGCTCCACGTGCCCCTCCTGTCAATGGGCTGCCGCCTGCCCAGCTTCCAATGCCAAACATTGCCTAGCCTATGGCTAACCTGCCTGTGGTCGTTGATCCAAAGGAGGAGGAGTTGAATAAAGTCAAATAGGATCTCAAGATGCTCACCAAGAAGTTTGACCACCTCAGGATCTCTGGGAATTACATGGACTACACCCACATGTCTCTTTATCCTAAAGCAAGGTTACCCGAGAAGCTCAAGATGCAAAATATCGAGAAGTTCGGAGGGAGTGGACCCCCAATTGTTCATATTCGAAGTTATCATCGTTCCATGACTATACTAGGGGCTTCTGAAGAGGTGATGGCCCAATTATTTCAGCAAACTTTGAAGGATAGTGCCCTCCGATGGCTTTTATCTCTTGAGGAATCCAGAATCCGTAGCTGGGAGGATGTAGCCCAAGAATTCATGTCACAATACAAATACAATGAAGAGCTTGAGGTCACCTATCGTGATTTAGAGATGATCAAACAGAATCCAGGAGAATCAGTCAGTAACTTCATAACCCGGTGGAGGGAGCGAGCATCTATCATGACCAATCGACCATCTGAAGAAGAACATGTCAACATAGTGAAGAAAAACTTCTTACCGCATGTCTGAGCGACGATGGGAGGACAATACTATCCCCACTTTCGAGCTCTTAGAGAGGCTGGAGTGGAAATTGAGGAAAGCCTCATTAAAACAGAGGTTGAACCAAAGAAGGTGTCCGGACAATTCACCCCTAGAAAGTATGACAAGCCTGCCAGTGCTACCGTTTCGACCATCAACAACATCTCTCAACCAACCACATCATGGACACCAAAAAGCCACCCTGTCCCCATCCAAAGGGAATACACTGAGCTCCATGCTCCCTTCTCCAAAGTTTACCAAGCCCTGTTAAGCCGAAACCTCATCAAACCCTTGGATCCCCGTCCATTGCCAAACCCACTCCCAAGAAACTTCAATACTGATGCTCATTGCGCCTTTCACCAAACTACCGGCCATACCACCGACCAATTCTTTCACCTTCGAAACATAATCCAAGATCTCATTGACCGAGGTACCATTGCCCCACCAGCCAATCCTAAGCCAAACACTACTCACAATACACTTTCGAATCACACCAACACCATCTTCTTAGAAGAAAACCCAGATTTTGATCCCTTAACTCAAATCACACCCATATACTCTCCTAAACCTCTTCAAATTTTCCCATATTTCCTCCTACACCCTACTAGACTCGTTGATCAGGCACTGTCACTCCTTACCAGAGCATGCATCGCTATCCGTATCTGTCCTGAAAATGGAAGTATGGAATTATCAGAGTTGTTAAACCAACTCCTAGAGTTCGGGCTGAAATTTCCCTCACAGATGGTCATCGATTGCCAGAAGTTCAGCACACTGTTCTTGAAGGCACGGAAATGGGCCCGAGATTCAGATAAGTGGGTGGTACCAACCGACGAAGTCAGCCTAGATAATGTTGTCCAGACTATGGAAGAATTATTTGAGCAAACCAACAGCATTTGTAGTATCATCGGGTTACTTGATACTTTGAAGCTACAAGGGCGTTTGGTCCCTTCAATCACACATATCCCCACAGAATGGGAGTACCTGTATGAAGAAGCCATTGAAGTTGTGGAATGCATCGACTTTATATGGAAAGACAGAATTATTGCTACTGGATGGGGGGGGGGGAGAATTCGAAGATTCGAGTGAAGAACAAGCTTCAGGAAGAACTGGACCAGTAGCCGATATATGTGGGATGATATCATTTGAAGAACTCCTCGGAGAAATAAATAGGGTGGCAACACAACCTGAGATTACGAGGAAATGGGATTCATGTTCTTTCCTTCTTCGGTAAATCACATGACCAGATCAGGGAGACATTACCAGGTTCCAAGCTCACTACCAGCAAATGACAAAGGGAAGGGCGTTGAAAACATTCCTATGCCAGAGATGACCATCGAGGAGAGCAAGATCCTCGATCAACTGAAGAAAACCCAAGCTAACATCACTCTATGGGGGATTTTCATGTCTTCCAAGCTGCACAGAAAGGCTTTAATCAAATTACTCACTGGACCCATAGTTCCTCCATCTACCACACCAGAAGAAGCGGTAAATCTCGTCGGATCCTTAACCTCTACCCGAATGCTATCATTTTCTGAAGAAGAAATCCCCAGAATTGGGACGAATCATAATCATGCACTCAATGTCTCCGTCGAAGTTATGGGGAAGGCCGTGCCACTCTCCCTTGTCGATAACGAATCTTACTTGAATGTTTTCCCTCTGAGAACTTTCAAGTGTTTAGGCCTGAAAGAAAGCGACCTCGCTCCAACCTCCGTCACTGTGCGTGCCTACGATAATACCCGTCATGAGGTGATGGGATCCATAAAACTTACAATAGGGGTTGTCCCTATAAACCCCGTCATTGAATTCCAAGTCATAGACATACCAACTTGTTTCAACCTGTTGCTCGGACGACCCTGGCTGCACAATATCAAGGGTGTGTCTTCTTCACTCCATCAGAAATTGAAGTTCTTCGCCGACGGGTGAGTCATCACCATTTTGGGCGACAATGAAAATGCTGAGGGGGAAAACACAAGCATTCCAATTCTCGAGATACAGCATGGGTCAAATGATATGCTCCTATCAGGATTCCAAGTTGAACCACTCCTACTCCCGGCAGGGGACGATTTCAAAGAAAGGGTTTGTCTAGAATATGGCCCTCATGGCAATGTCAATGTGATTCAGATGTTCAAAAACATGCACTTCATGCCCAGACTGGGGCTAGGGCAAAGGAAGCAAGGGATACTCGATCCCATCAAACTGAAAAAAGCTTTCCCTCCTTGTGGCTTGGGGTATCAACCATCAGAACAAGAACTCAGAATGATCCACCAGTCTCAACCAAAGATAAGATTAGACTGCATCCGAATTATCTCAAGAGACTCCTTAAATGGATGATTCATCAAAGAAGGCGAGGACTTCCCCTTGTGCGGTTTTCCAGAACCATGGTATGACCACACAGACAAGAAGATGAGGCCGGTAATGGAGATCTTTTTCCAAGACAGCTACCTAGGGACCGAAAGTTTCCCACACCAAGTACAACCGCTTATCAAAGATGCCGAAAAGACTGAGGAAAGCGATTCCTAAGATTCCTTCAACTTACAGATACTGGGGCTGGCATTCTGCATGGTTCATTCAGGCACTACATCAATGGACCCATCCCGTCTGATTAAAGCTGCTGGTACTCCTCTCCTCAACGGGCATGCTGTGCCAGTTCTACCCCTTGAAATCTCCCCTAACCCCAATGTTTGCCTTATTTCTTCTTCTGTTGTCTATTCTTGCTCAAATGTAATCAAGACCTCTTTTGATGAGGTTCTCAATGTTGTTTTTCCTATCAATGAAATAAATGAAGATTTTGAGTATCTTGCTGTGCCTCACATTAATTATTTAGATTCTAATCGAACTTTTAATGATGATGATTTTGCAAATGAACAATTCTTAACTGATCTAAATAAGGTTAATAATAAACAACATAACCGTGTTCAAGTTAATGAAGAAGAGACTATTGTTATTAGTCTCGGCTCTAGTAGCTAACTGCGCGAGATTAGGATAGGGGCCACCCTTGACGAGCATGAGCGTTCACAACTCGAAGAATTGCTGAAGGAGTTCCTAGATGTCTTCGCATGGTCCTATGATGATATGCCCGGCATTGATCCTGAAATAGCTCAGCACGAGATCCCCACTCTCCCAGATTACAAGCCGGTAAAATAAAAATTGAGAAAGCTCTGCACCGAATGGTCGCTTAAGGTCAAAGAAGAGGTGGCCAAACAGTTAAACGTGGGTTTCATTCGGGTGATCGAATATCCCACATGGCTAGCCAACATTATACCTGTGCTGAAATCAGGAGGGAAGGTTCGAATGTGTGTATATTACCGAGATTTAAACAAAGCTTCTCCAAAGGATGATTATCCTCTACCCAATATCGACATGATCGTGGACAACATAGCCAGTTATGCTCTCAAGTCATTAGTCGATGGGTTTGTCGAATACAGCCAAATTAAGATGCACCCTGACCACCTAGAAAAAATCGCATTCATCACCCCATGGGGAACCTTTTGCTACATCGTTATGCCATTTGGTCTCAAGAATACTGGGGATACCTACCAAAGGGCTGCCACAACCATCCTACACGATCTGATCCACAAGGAGGTCGAGGTTTATGTGGATGATATGATTATCAAGTCCAAAACTAGAGAAGGTCATGTTCCCCGTCTCCGGAAGTTCTTCGAACGACTGCGACGGTATCAGATGCGACTTAATCCACAGAAGTGTTCTTTGGCATTACAAAGGGAAAACTCTTGGGATTCATGGTCAGCGAAAAGGGGATAGAAGCAGATCCTGTAAAGCTGAAGGCCATACTTGAGATGACACCACCCCGAATAGAGAAAGAAGTCTGAGGTTTCCTTGGGAAATTATAATATATCAGCCAGTTCATCAACTAGCTAACCTCCATCTGTGAACCGATCTTCAAGATCCTTCGAAAAGATTCAACCAAGGTTTAGAATGAGGCCTGTCAAGAAGCTTTTGATCGAATCAAACAATACCTGACCCAACCTCCAGTTCTCATGCCACCACAGTCTGGTCTCCCTTTACTCCTATACCTAACCATAACCGACGTTGCATTCGGGGCTTAGCTAGCCCAATACCTTGAAGACTCCCGCAAAGAAAGAGCCATCTATTACTCCAGTCTCAAATTGGCCGGGTACGAGGATAATTACACTACTTTAGAAAAGGCATGTGTCTCACTTGTCTGGGTCACCCAAAAGTTGCGACACTACATGCTCGCCTTCCCCATAAAACTTATATCACGAATAGATCCCATTAAATACCTGCTTGAGAAACCCGCCTTATCCAGCCAAATGGCCCGATGGTTGATGCTCCTAATCGAGTTCGATATCGTGTACATCACACATAAAGCCATTAAAGGAAGAGCCGTCTCTGACTACCTCGCCGATTACCCCATAGACGAAGTAGATGTCCAGATCTCCGAATTCCCAGATGAAAATATCACTACTCAAGACCGCCTTCGATGTAAAATATTCTTTGACGGCACTGCCAATAAAAAGGGATATGGCATCGGGATACTCCTGATCGCCCTAGATGACTCCCACACTCCCATCGCCTTAAAATTGGATTTCCCTTGCACCAACAACATGACGGAATACGAGGCATGCACAATGGGCCTTAAGGTTACTCTCAAGAAAGGTATTCAATATCTTGATGTCTACGGGGATTCTGCCCTTATCATCGGTCAAGTGCTCAGAAAGTGTAAAGTCAAGGATGAAAATCTCCAACCCTTTCATTCCCAATTAGAAGAGTTAGCCTCACGATTTCGAGATATCACCTTCCATTACCTAACCCAAGCAAAGAATAACCTAGCCGATGATCTCGCCACCTTAGCTTCCATGGTCGACATGCCCGAAGGAATAACAATGACCCCCTTCCTAGTTCAAAAGCAAGACAAACCGACCCATTGCTACCATATTGAGCTTGTCTCCACTGAAGATCCCGAACCAGCCGATTGCTAGTACTATGATATCTGGTGCCTCCTCAAATATGGTAGGTATCCCGAGGGTTCCAATAAGAAAGGTCGAATGACCCTCCAAAGACTGGTCGCCCAGTACATCATCTGTCATAAAGCTCTACTTAAGAGGAATTTTGATGGAACTCATCTACACTGCATCGCAGGGGCTGAGATTGAGAAAATAATACCGAAAGTCCACAGCGGGGAATGCGAACCCCACATGAATGGTCACATGCTCACCAAGAAGATCAGTCGATAGGGCTACTACTGGACCACCATGATCCAGGATTGCACCACCTATGTCTGGAGGTGCCTTAAATGCCAACGATTCTCCAACCTTCAACACTTACCTCCGCGAGATTATATAACATGACCTCTCCCTGGCCGTTCTCCACCTGGGATGTCGACATCGTAGGGAAGGTTACACCAAAGGCTTCAAACGGACATGAGTTCATCCTGGTTGCCATCGATTACTTCACCAAATGGGTCGAGGCTGAGTCATACGCACTATTGAATGCCAAGAAAGTGGCCAAAGTCCTCAAGAAAAATATCATCTGCCGATATGGGGTCCCGCACGAGCTGGTATCGGATAACGGGTTGCATTTCAAAGTAGAAGTCACAGAAGTAGTCAACGAGTACGGGATTCAGAGACAAAAATCTTCTCCCTACCGACCTCAGACCAATGGTGCAATTAAAGCCGCCAACAAGAACCTCAAAGCCATCATCAGCAAGATGACCGAAAGTTGTAGGGATTGGGCCGATCGGATACCATACGCCCTCTAGAGATATCGAACCTCAATCTGAACTTCTACTAGGGCTACCCCTTACTCCCTGGTCTACGGCATGGAAGCAGTCCCACTTGTGGAGCTGGAAATACCCTCGCTACGCATCATGCTCGAAAGCAAGGTTAGTGAAGAAGACTGGTGCCAAAGCCGTCTTGATGAGCTAGCCCTCCTAGATGAAAGAAGATTAAAATCTCTTTACCACATACAGGGGTACCATCGTCGAATAGCGCGATCATTCAATAAAAAAGTAAAGGACCGCGGTGTCTGGGAGGGGGATTTAGCCCTCAAAGATATAATAGAACCCATCTGGGACCCCAGAAGGAAATTCAAGCCTAATTGGAGCGGCCCCTACATTGTGAAGAAAATCTTATCCGGTGGTGCCGCCATGCTCACTGACCTAGATGGGGAAGAGATGTCTCGTCCAGTCAATCTGGACCATCTCAAGAAATTCTACCCGTAGTCCGAAATCTCGGCGCGCTACGACTCTTCTCGTCCCCCTTCTATTTTAAAAAAAAACTATTCATTTCCCTCTCCCCTAGAACTACGTGTGTCTGATCCTCTACAAAAACTATTTTAAAACATTTTTAAAAAACCCCAGAGGTACGTAGGCAGCTCATGCACCTCACATGAGTGCGGCCCCTTTCTTTTTCACAAAATAATATTCTTTTCTTACCTCCGAGAACGACGGTTCATTCTAAAATTATTTGAACAAAAGGATTATGTATGCCTTTGCGATCAGTATAGATAATTCAAAATACAAAAACTCATCGAAAGGCATAGCTGGATGATCAGAAACTTTTTTATTTCATTAATAAGAAATTACAGTACGGATTACATAAGAAAAAGGAACGGATAGCTCCCTTCCCCACTACCATAAAAAGCCAAATAAAACCCCCACATACATTCCCTGTTACATAAATAAACTCTCCAAGAGCCTGACCCACAGCTACCAGAGGAGCCTGCACCCTCATCATCTACATCCTGAGGTCCCCAAGTTTTCCCTGCTTGAATAGAGTGCCATAAACATTTCATGAATCGATGAGCCTTAACCATCTTCGAAAAGACCACAACACCCCCTTCCTTGGTGTTAAATAAAACAAACCATCTTTGTCCAGTCTCCACTACCAACATCTTGCTGACTACTTTGCTCCACAACCACTTCATATAATCTTTGGGGACATGCCAAACCTTCCCGAAAGACTGAGAGGGACGGGTCAACGGACGCCGATTTTCCCACAGAGACCCAAGCAACAGACGCAGGCAGTCAGTCAAATCTTCTACCGAAAAGAAGTCTGAGGTTCGAGGGGGCACGACCTGTGCCCAACCGAATTGGCGCAAAAGCCACCAAGGGAAATAAAAAGAGGTCTGTCTGAGACCAACCAGCCGCACATATGAATACTCTCCTAGCTCCAGAACAGGCTGCAACTGTCCCCACCAAGGCACTGACCAATACAGACCACAAGCCCCATGCTCCACAAGCTAATTCTCCCTGTTCTCAACATACAGGCCAACACGGATGAAGTAGCGCTAAAAGAAGTTGGGAACGACCGACAAGGGATATTCCGGAGGAGTATACAAATGGAATCTTTCAGACAACAACTTGAACAGCATCACAAGGCTACCCCTCAAAAAGTCAGAACGACCTTCTCTCCAGGCATCCAGGCCATTCAGAGTCTCTGCCAATATCACCGCCGTAGGATTGCGACGGTATGACATCCATGAAGTAATGGTTGTAAGTTGTGGGTCCACTTTCACCTCCCCAGTCACCAATAACAATTTTGAAACCAGGCCCAGAACAACGGCTCCAGCATAGCTGGCATCACCTACTTCCCACAAATGCACGGACTGCAGCACCATCGGGAGGGAGATCATTCCTCCAGCAACCAATGATCTAGCCGCCGAAGGCGAAATGTAAAGAAGCCCGGCCAACAAATCCCTAGGAGAACGGGAAAATTAAGGTAAAACCGCAGCAACACAGGGATTTACACCCAGCATGGAAGAAAGTTCCTCATAGATAGGACAAACTTCTTCCAACCCAAAGCAGAATACATGGTCTTCGGGGTACCAGAATTGTACCGTCTCCATCAGCATATTCCACTCAATAGGCCGATTGTGCCACAAGGAGACTCGACGCATGTTGAAAGCATCATAGTCGACATAACTCAATGCTACCAGGGAGAGCCATCTTGCAAGGCTAAGAGATGGTGGGCAAGTAGGTAAGAATGAAAAGGTGTGATGAAAACACTCCACCCTTACCCCTTTTTATACTTGAAAATCCTCACAAGGGACATAATCCCTGCAGAAATCGGAGGGAATCCTACCCCACAATATGGGTGTAAACGGATCGGGTCTGGGTATATCCAGATCCGACCCGGGTATATTTTTAGCGGATCGGGTCTTACCCGATTACCCGACGGGTCTCAAAAAATGAATCCAGACCCGGATCCGTTAAGGACCCGAATATATATATATATATATATATATATATATATAAACTAACTTAGATATATATATGAAAACAATTTTACATATATGAACATATATATAACAGTTTTACATATATAAACATATATATAATAGTTTTACATATATAAAACAGTTTTAGATATATAAACATGTATATAATAGTTTTAAACTGTTATATATATATATAAGTTAGTTATATATATATAATTATTAACTATATGTAAGACTATATATATAATATTATATATAAATATATATTTATTATATTATATATATACACATTCGGGTCGGGTCCATATCGGATCGGAGTCATGTATATCCAGATCCGATCCATTAACTAATCGGGTAATCGGGTAATCGGATAATCGGGTCTATAAAATTTGCTCAGATCCGTTAATTTAGGTCGGGTACGGATCGGATCCAGGTCCAGACCCGGTCCATTGACAACCCTACCCCACAAGGTACCAAAGGCTAAATAGGGTACCATTCAAAGCTTTGAATTGATGGGATTGGACTGAACTGCCGATAGGCGGGTCAGGGTGCTTGCCGATCGCCCCCCCCCCCTCCCCCCCATTTTTAGAAATTTCCCTTTTTTCCTCTTTTGTCAAATCAGAAAACTCAATAAAAATAAATTGATATTCTCGATAGAATTTCAAAATCCCTTTAAATTTCCCCTTTTAAATAAAAAATGTTCCTTCAAAAAATTTTAAAAATATTACTTTTTACGGTCTCAGCAGAAAAGTAAAAAGCGCATGTGCATGCATTCATTCATCATCAAATAAAAGATAATAAAAAAAACTCCATTGCATTGCATATATCTGTTTTATGTGTTACATCATCTTTGCAGGAAATACAAAGAAAAAGCAAAAACAACGGGACTCAGCCCGAACCCACATTCTTTCTCTCTCTCTCTCTCTCTCTCTCTCTCGAGAGAGAGAGAGAGAGAGCTTCCACCCCTGCGACGTGCTCTCTTCCCCCTACGGCAAGACGATGCGCCACCACTACCCGAGCCCGAGTCCTCTCCGGATGAAGCAGACGGCACCAAGAAAGAAGAAACAGGAACTGCGTCCCGAATATGGGCAGTCGCCAAAGATATCCAGTCTCTGATGTCCCTTAGCCAAGTGGTCGACACCCGGAGTTGCTGCAAGGAAAGGCCAAATCAGTATCAAAGCAAAAATTACCAAAACAAAAAAGAAAGAAAGAGAGGAACAAAAAAGTATACCGCAGGTCGAAGGCCTCCTCTGTCAAACCCAACTCCTCCAGATCCATCGCATGAGGACGGTGCAGCATAGGCACCATCCCTCCATCAGCCCGTCGAATGTTGTATGAAGGGGTATGAGCCATACAAAAGGGACCTCAGAGGTCGCCGCCACCGCAGATGCCGATGGACCACCGCCCGACTCGAACCCGCCGAAGGGAATGGCAGTGCATCATATATGATGGGTGCCATCAACCAGCTCATCATAAAATTCATATAGTCATACGGCGCAGCCGTATCGGTGTATAGCAAGTAGGACTCGCCAATCATCGCCGTGATCCTCTCATCCTCCGACATCAGTCGCTCCTGCCTCATAAACGTAGGAGGCTGCGTGGGTGGCACCACCACCTCCTCCTCAGCAATCTAATGAACCACCCTTTCCCCGAGGTACCAGGAATGGTCGAACTCATGCGCCAGCAAATGCCTCATTTGTGCATTCACCCCGGTAGCCCCCGCATCCCAAATGGCTGTCCCCCAGGGATAAAAGGTCACCTGAAAATCTCTGAGCGAGCATTAATCAATATAAGATCAGAAGGTGCAAAAAACCAAGACTGAAATAGAAAGAGTCTTATCCTACTACTGGTCAGGTCATTCAAGACCTAACACACTGCCTCCAAGGAAAGAGATCCCTTCGACTGTCGATTGGCCTTACGCCATCGATACAATCGACAAAAGTCCCCAACAGTATCGTCCTTCAAAGCAATCAATGGGGTATTGCACCCAATCACCTCATAGAACCATGTTTGAATTCACAAGCAAAAAGAGACGCATAAGGAAATGCAAATGGATGAAAGGAAAATACGAATGCATGAAAAGAAATGCACAAACTGAAGAATACCTCAAGAAGTTACGTGGCCCCAGTGAAAGTCTGCCGAAAGCACCGGATGAATACATCCATAGAAAAGTAAAGGATTGCCAAGGTCAGACTCCCCCAATCATAGAAAGGTATGTTCAAAAACATCCTCAAGTACGGCAGAAAACTACAAATGAACGACGTCGTCGCTCGACGCCACCATGAAACCTCCCAATACCAGCAGAATGAATAAACGGGCCATCTGCCTCACTTGCAGCCCGTCCTCCACATCAATCACCCTGCCCAACAGATAATCCTTCAGCAGGGACAGCCGTATTGAATCCCCAGAAACTATCCTCCCTACATCACCAAGTGCCACACGCACTGCCTCCGGTCTCACCGTAAAGAGCGATCCACCTCTATCTGCTCTCCATCACAATCCACCCCCAACAGCTACTGCACGTCTATGGGAGTCAAAGTCATCTCCTCGAAACCAAAATTAAAGGTGTGGGTAGTGTCCCACCACCTTTCTCCCAAAGCGCACAAGATCGCTGTCGAACGAGGCGTCTCATCCAGCGCCGATGCCAATCGCCCAAAACTCGCTGATGAGACCATCCAACACACCACAGGTGGGAGATGCTCCCAGACATCCTTGAGCCCCGTTGTCCCACGAGCATGCATGTTCTTCAAAGAAATATCAGACTGGAAAAAAGAAAAGTCTCATCAAAGGTCAAGAAAGAAAGAAAAACCACCAAAAAGAGAAGAATGCCAAAGATTGGGTTACTTACATAACCGCCGGGGATCACTCTCGAAGAGCGATGACGCGATGGCTCCCACAGCAAGGTCTGATCATCCACAACACGCTCGAACGCATCAAAGGAGTTCTCACTCCCCAAAGCAAGAGGCGCCCTAGACCTCCACTCCACATTCGCCAAATCATCAACGGTCAACCACTCCCGGTGGACTGCAGTGCTCATAAAAGCGGCCATTTCTTGAAGATCGAAATGATAGAACAAGTTGCAGGAGAATCACAGAGAGAGAGAAAGCAAAAGAAGCTGTGAAAAAATGAAGGGATTCGCCCCTTTATATAGGATGCCAAGTGCCATGCCGATCGGCATCTCCCCCTACCATACCGATCGGCACTGACCCCTTGCCTTCCCGAGGTAGCCCAAAAGTCCGTGCCACTGCCAAATGGCACCCTTCATACTATTCTGACCGGCACCCCCCTTAAATTTCGTACAGAAATTCCCAGAAAATACCAGAAAACCTCGAAAAATCCTCAAAAAATTCTTAAAAATCCCAAGAAGGATTTAAAGCCTTTTCACCAAGAAAACTTCGTGTTCCCTCGAGCGAAACCCCGCTTCCCCAGCGGAATCCTCTAAAAACAAGTGAGAACTCCTCCCGGCAAAGCTCCGGAGGATCCCTAAGGATCACCTGATCACTTCCCCAGTGGAATTCTCTTACAGTATCCAAAATAGGTTATCCTCCCCTACGAGGTCTCCTAAAAGCTTCCCCAGCTATCAGCTCCCCATCTTAGATCAAAATCACAAAGCTCTTTCCCCAGCAGAATCAAAATCCAATCTTTATCCATTCTTGGGTCAGAATTGACACCGATCTTAGATCGTCACCTGAGTTAGGTCAGAATTGACCTCGGTCCTCGGTCGTCACCACTCTTAGGTCATAATTGGCCCGGTCTTGGATCATCACCTGAGTTAGGTCAGAATTGACCTCGGTCCTCGATCGTCACCACTCTTGGGTTAGAATTGTCCCCAATCTTGGATCGTCACCTGAGTTAGGTTAGAATTGACCTCGGTCCTTGTCGTCACCACTCTTGGGTCAGAATTGGCCCCAGTCTTGGATCGTCACTTGAATTAGGTAAGAATTGACCTAGATCCTCGGTCTTCACCACTCTTGGGTTAGAATTGGCCCAGATCTTGGATCATCACCTGAGTTAGGTCAAAATTTACCTCGGTCCTCGATCGTCACCACTCTTGGGTTAGAATTGGCCCCGATCTTGGATCGTCACCTGAGTTAGGTCAGAATTGACCTCGGTCCTCGGTCGTCACCACTCTTGGGTCAGAATTGGCCCCGGTCTTGGATCGTCACCTGAGTTAGGTCAGAATTGACCTCGGTCCTCGATCATCATCACTCTTGGTTCAGAATTGGCCCCGGTCTTGAATCGTCACCTGAGTTAGGTCAGAATTGACCTCGATCGTCACCACTCTTGGGTTAGAATTGTCCCCGATCTTGGACCGTCACCTGAGTTAGGTCAGAATTGACCTCGTTGCTCGGTCGTCACCACTTTTGGGTCAGAATTATCCTCGGTCTTGGATCGTCACCTGAGTTAGGTCAGAATTGACTTCGGTCCTCGGTCCTCAATCGTCACCACTCTTGGGTCAGAATTGGCCCCGATCTTGGATCGTCACCTGAGTTAGGTCAGAATTGACATCGATCCTCGGTCGTCACCACTCTTGGGTCAAAATTGACCCCGATCTTGGATTGTCACCTAAGTTAGGTCAGAATTGACCTCGGTCATCACCACTCTTAGGTAAGAATTGACCTCGATTATTAAATCTTCACCCTAAGCCCATAGAATTGGCTTTCACCCGCATAATCGGTCACCCTCATCACTTAAGCCCACGGATTTAGCTTTGACCCATAGATTGGTCGCCCTCCCCAACACCACTTCAGGCCCTCAGAATCGACCTAAACCTTCGATCGTCATTCATCACCAGCACACTCCTTAGGTCCGCAGAATCGGCCTCAACCCTTTGAATCAATCATACTCCATCAAAAGCATCATGTGGTGTCTATTCGACGGTCATCATTTGTTTCAAACTCACTCATCAAGGGTCTCTGTAAACACCCCATTCTGTTACCCCCTAACTCTCCTTAGGTCCCTAGTACCTCCCTTCATCACCGTAAACCCAGGTCATGTCCTGAGTACTGACCTGGAGGCCATCGGGCACTCCCTGGCTCAGTTTGACCCAAAAGTCAAACTCTTCATCTCGATCAAGACTGAATGAATCTTTGAAGGGCACTGAATACCCTTTCTAATGGTCCACCCCGTGTGCGATTCTAACTTACCATGCGGACGAATGATCCATTTGCGTCTGAAACTTGACCTAGAGGCCACCAGGAGCTCCCGAGCTCTGTTTGACCTATGTCAACTCTTCAAATTGATCTAGGATAAATTAATCTTCAAAGGGTATTGAATACCCTTTCCAACGGTCCATCCCGTGCACGATTCCGACCTTCCATGCGGACGAACGATCCGTTTGACTCCAGGAGGTCATCGAATGCTTCCCAGGCCAGGTTGATCGAAGTCAACTCCCCAAACCGGGTCAAACTCTTTGGAATGTCAAAGTACATCTCCTAAAATTTCCAACGGTCCACCCTGTGCGTGATTCGGATTTACCATGCAGATGAACAATCCGTTTGCGTTCGAATGATTCTCCGTCCAATGGACCGACAAATGCTTTTGAGTCTTATTTGACCCAAAGTCAACTCCCTAACTCGGGAGCGGTCCAAGTACTTTCGAAGGTCTCTGAATTACTGTTCCAACAGTTTGCCCCGTGCATGATTCTGACCAACGGTTTGCCCGACCGATTTTTTGAAAAAGCCTGAAGCGCACTGCTAAATGGCAGGTTCCAGACCCTGCTTATTGGCACCTGCCGATAGGCAGGAACAAATATATTTTGATCGGCACTTACCTGGGTCTATAAAAATAGGCCTTCACCTCATTTGCAAGGGGAGCCCAAATCTGATAAAAAACTCTCTCAACGAATCCCAGAAACCTCTCTCGAAGGCAGCGTGTTTTCAAATTCCAAATCCCTTTTTTACTTCCACTTTTCATCAAACTTGGTGAATTAGCCACTCTCCATCATCATCCAAGTGCAAGGGCTTCTCTCCCACATTCAATATCAAGCTCAAGATCTTCAAGAAGGTCAAACTTTCTCAACTTTCTCTTAAATTCTCTTAAATTCACAATAGCTTATTTTATTAGTTAGCTCCTAATATACTTTTTATTTAATATTATTGCACATCTCTTATTTTCATATAAATAAAAAACCCAAGAAAATAAGAAAAAGAGGGTTTGCTCATAAGTTCCAAGTAGGGATTCTCACACTTTTTCCACACTTTTCTCACAACTAAAATATTTTTTCTACACACACACTTATAAATAAGAGATCCCCCATTTGGATTTATGGGATAAACCCCACCCCTCGTTTTGTATGCGAACTACGTGGACTTTGATTCCTTTATAGGCTACGTAGGCGTCTCGGGGTAAAACCCGAGACTCGAGTCCTTTTTCTCACTTTTTCTCTCATTTTCTATCTTCTCTAAATTCCATCTTCTTATATCCTATATACTTTTTCTTAGTGACGTATTACTCCATATGCGTTATCGTTCCATTATAACGATCAACGTAGGGGTAATCACATAAATATTATTTTCCTAATATTACTCTTATACCTTCCTACGGATGACTCGCTTTTTCTCTTCCATGATACAAGTCGAGGATTCCTACCTCCATTATATATATATACACATGCACACATATCACGGGGGGAAACAAAAGTAAAATAACAAATGTCCATGAGAGACCGAAAGGGAGAAATGAGTGCCTAACACCTTCCCATTTCGTAACTAAGCCTCCGAACCCTTCTCGAATCATTTTGGTTTCGCACGCACCAGTATATATTTGGATGCCATCCTTCGAGGTGGCTTCCCCTTTTTCTTTTATCTATTTTGAGTAAAATAGACTGGAGACTCTGAAGCTCTCTACATTTTTACATCTTAAACGACGCCGGCCGAAGCGCTCCCGAGAGGGACGTGCGGGACCCGAAGGATCTTTTCCTTCGCGTTCCCGCCCGCACGGTGAGGATCGGGGATGGCCACAGCTTGAATTACTGTTGTAAGATTTTTGACTTCCATCTGAGCTGAGTTTCCTTGAATCTACTTTAGATAGGATGACCCATGAATCATTCCAAACTCATGGTCGACGTCCTCCTCGAGCACGTTGTTAGGCCTTTGGTCTCTATTGGTAGCGACCTTTTCAGCCTTCTTTTCCATAAATTCGTTCAAGTGTCGAGTTTGAGATAATTCTTCAAGGTGAGACTTGAGGGCCTTATAGTGCTCGGTTTTGTGCCCACCCTCTTTATGGAAAGCATATCTCAGTGCGTTGCTCCTTTTTAAGGAGTCTCCTCCCATCTTCCTAGGCCACTTAACGAACGGCTCGTCCTTGATCTTTGCTAGAATCTTGTAGATTGGTTCTTTAAAAAAATTTGTTCACTGCCTAAAATGCTTTTGAGGCATCATTTTTGTTCCCACTCTTGCCCCTATTTTTGATTCCTTTCTTTTGGTTCTCATCTTTGTCGTTGCCCTTGCCGACGAACTTGGCGCGACCATTCTCCCCTGCACTGAGACGGGTCACATCTTCAACTTTGGTATATTTTTCAATACGAGCCATTAGGTCATCAATGGTCATGGCCTCCTTCTTAGTGAGGGACTGGTGAAAGAGGAAGGAGCTGGGTAGGCCAATCTTAAATGATGCCACAGTGACCTACTTCGAGCAGTCCTTGACCTTTGTGAATAAATCCCAATATCTTTTCGCATAGTCTCTGAGGCTTTCCTGGGGAATTTTTTTCATTGTCAACAAAGCATCCATCCTCTTTGGATAGGAGCTACTGGTAATGAAGCGAGCTGTGAAGAGTTCTATCAGGGACTCGAAACTTCTGATGGATCTGTGAGGGAGTTTCTCGAACTACTTGTGAGCTAAGTCATGCAAGCTCGATGGAAAGATCCGACACATCAATGCGTCCTTATGATTCTAGATGGTCATGTCCTGCCTATACTTCCTAACATGATCAATAGTATAAGTCTTACAATCATAGATCTTGAATTGGGGCATCAAAAATTTCTTGGGGTATTTTTCTTCCTCTATCTCCCTTGAAAAAGGGTATTTAATCTAGGTCCTGAGATCTTGTCTGGCTAGTTCTCTGGTTGACCTGGCTAGCTCTCTGGTCGACCTGGCACCGCTATGCGCAGGGTGTTGGTCCATTTCCCTCCGGACTAGATTTTGTATGTCGTCGTTGCCTAGACCAAGGCTCATATAATGGAGAGCTTATTGTTGTTGCTCAGGAAAGTCATCATCTAACTTGTGTCCCTCAAATCTTTGAGATCCACATCTAGGGCTCCTTTCTCGACTACGAGACCTACTCGCATAAAGGCTAGGAGTGCGATAGTGACCTTGCCTCGTGCTGCGATGGATTTATCTTTCCATCTTCTCCAGTCTTCTTTTATGGCAAGCATTCTCAGCCTCTTTCTTGCGAGTGGCTACCTCCTGCTCTTGGAGCCTGGCCTCATAGGCATCGATCAGTCTGGAGACTTGCGTGGACTTGGCTGGTCCCTAACTTTCTTCTGAAGCTTGCCATTCTGGGCGAGGCTTGGGATTTGAGCGTTGAACTTCAGGTCTAACCTTCTGAGGGGATGGTTGCTCTTGAATATCCCCTGCTTAAGGGGGCATTACTACTATGACCAGACATTCTAGGTTCTCGTTGGTGAAGGCTTTCTTAAAGGAAAAAAATTGTTTCCCACAAACGGCGCCAATTGTGGTGACAATAAATCTCAGCACAAAATAATAAGCAAATGCGATCACCAGAATAAATATAGAACATAAAGCAACTGTAATCACACACAACACAAGATATACGTGGTTTGACAGATTGGCCTACGTCCATGGCGGTGCTCTCTTTGTATTATATTTCTCTTTACTCTAAGGGAGTGTTACAATTGCGTACCCTTTTCCCTGGGCTTGGGTTTTGATATATTCATGTTATTTTTCAGGGAGCGGGGGTGTTGAACTCCTCCACGTTAACCCATAATCCCTAGAATATCTCTTGAGAGATTTTAGGGACTGAATGGGTCATAACTGAATCAGTTATGCACGAGGCCTCTAGACTTTGGGCCGGACTTAATCAGGCTACTCATCTGGGCTGGAATAATTATTCTAGGTACCCACAATCATGAAATAGAATTTAGATGTTGGAGAAGATGAATCCCGTAAGGGGGAAAACTTTCAAATACCTTTAGCTATCTATCGATCGATGCTTCCATATTTTTTAATATTTTACTTATTATTTTGTTGGATTGTAGGATCTTAGAATAATTTGGGATTGAACTTTAGTCCAATTTGATTTATATGATCATATTAATATGGTGGATTCAAGGTTTCTAAGTTGGTTTAATGGTCATATCCCAAACTTTATAAAAATTTATGGAATTGGATAATTCATGTTAAAACAAGATTTCTATGAATGAGCAGGATTTCTTCTCGTGTTATTGTGAGTTCTCGTGGGTGACGTACTAGGAGGGATTACATTATGGGGGAGCATGTGACATCGATCGCGATGGTTCCTCAGTGATGGAGACAAATTTACTATAGCCATTTATAACCTGAGTCCTACCATCGATGTACTCGTATCCCGAGGGGGTTTCATGGGGGTGGTCTTTGTTTAATCTATGGGTATGGTAGGCTATATGAAAGAAAATAAGGCTTAAATATTTATCCCTCAATTGGTGATAAGTTCTTAGGTTTGGGGCGGCCTAAGACTATACCTAGTACGCATGAGCTATCCAAGAAAGCGATTAGAATAGACCTTCGTTATTTGTGGTCTTGAGTGTGTACAAGTCAGGGGCGAGTTAAATCCTCCCCACCCGTTGCTGGTGGAAGTACTAAATTATTATGGAATACTTACAATCCAAGAACACGATAGTTTCTATTGGATTATGATGGGTACAGTTGTTATAAATTGGATTTATGGGACCAACCTTGACCTCAACGAAATGAGGTATTATTACGAACTTAAGTGTTCTCCCGGTATTAACATATACCATTTTTAGGTTAGGGACAAGTCTCGTAACCTGGTTACATATCTACCCAGATCGTAAAAGGATACTAAGAAGTATATCATTATGTTTTTTGGGTTGTTATATAGTGAGAACTATAGAGGTCTCTAAGTCCCCTCAACGACCGAAAAATATGGTAGGTCGTTTACCATTTTTTACATAGTAATGTGATTTTCATTCTATTACTGATCGAATATGCTTTATGTTCAGGTCATTTCCTTAATAGAAACTCATAGGACAATCGAGTCAAGTTGAGAGATCTGGATCTTGTTTGGAAAAGACGAACTCCAATTAGCGTGAAACCCCACTCAAGGGCGGACCGTGTTTTTCTCGATTATGAATTGACAGTCACTTCGGTCAAAAATTTTACTATCGTACCAGATACAAGTGTAGAGAATTATATCATGGTCAATGACGAATCCATTCCAGCAGTTACATCGGTCCTCAGTGAAGCAATAAGGGGCGTATACTTAGGGTATTCTCCCCCCGTTTATGTCATCTCGACCGACTCTAGGGACGGCTAAGAAGAGGAGGCTAAATAGATGGAGGATTTATCATTGGAAAACCTAGATCCACAATTATCCTACTAGGAGGAGGGCATCTTAGGTCCCTTTTGGGAAGAGGTAGAAGCATGCCCCGTTCTAAAAAATATTAAAGAAATGAAGAGCTGACTAAGGAGATCGGTTAACTTGGACACTGTTTGGTTTAACTAAAAGAACCAGGTGGTCAAGGTATCCAGGTCACTCAGAATGATTCTGGAACACAAAAAAAAGGATTGTTACTCTCGGGGAGAATGAATACCAATTACTCGAGAAAAAATAGGGAGGCAGAGGCAGGATAATCAGGCTAAAAAGAGTAAACTCGATAAATCTCCTATCAATACTCTCATCCTCCTCTAATGTTATTAAACGGACCTGTAATAATCAACCCACAAACATAGAGTTATGATAAGGCTCCCCTTACACTTAATAGGAAGGCCCGTCCTTGGGAGAAAGCCTTTATAAATGCCAAGGAGACGGTCATCTCTGAAAGAGAAGTTTGTTGCTAAGTATAAGGCAATAGAAGAGGCTTAAAGAACTCAATTAGTTTGGTAAGGTTTATATCAAGTCAACCCACCTGAGAAAATACTATTGCGGCAAGACTCTCCAAAAGTTCATCCTCTAAAGTAAAAAGTTCCTTTTAGAGAGGAAAACTAACAAAAGCGTAAACAAAGCCTATGATGATGGTTTTAAGGTAACTATCCAAGAGCACTCTTCGTAACTGGACTACCATAAGTCTATTGCATTCAACGATGGATGGTTAACCAGGCTTCAAAGAGGGAAAAGTCCCCAACGCTAACCCAACCTATGCCGAACACCCTCCCTTGGAAAATCTAATAGGAGGATAAGAAGAAGATTCTAAGGTTCCAAAGGTTATCCCCCTGCTGTTGAGGTCAAACAAGTTATTGGTGAGGTCGTTCAAGTTGTTTATGCCAACAACTAGATTGTCATCGACTTTACTACCCCGAATGAGGAGGCAATTGGTGTTATGGAGAATGTGCCTACAATAGGTCAGAGGGAGGTAACCCTGGGCCATTTTTTATTTTATTTTAATGAGAGCAATTAAGTTTCCTTTATTGTCCTTTTTTATTTTTATTTTACTTGTGCATGCTCAGTCCTTTATTGCTTTGATTACGCCTATGTGAAATATGCTTATATATCATGTTAAATATTATAAGTTAATTTGATTGTCCAACTTTAATATGTACCCCATCTTGGGGCGATCAACCTTTTTTAAAGCTATGCCACTTAGGTTTTAAATGGGTTTATGCATGTTCTAGGCTGACCAACCCAAATTGGGTAGAACCACCATTTTCAGTTGGGTTTTATGCCAAACGTAGGAGACTATTTTATTTCTAAGTTGTACCAGCCAATTCTTAGGTGGGTTGTATTCCTCTTCTAGGTTGACCATCTCGATAGGTTGTACCATAATTTTTAGATGGGTTTAGTGCCAGATTCTCAAGCTACTGACTCTTTCTAAGACTTACGATTGTTTGAGTGGGTTTGATGCCAAACGTAGGCGACCAACTTATTTCTAATTTTTGGGTGGGTTTTAGTTCAATCATCCCGGATTGGGTTGTACCACTTCTTTCAGGTGGGTTTAGTGTCAGATTCTCAAGAGACTAACTTATTCAAAATCGTACGACTTCTTAATTGGATATGATGACAAACATAGGTTACTAATTTATTTTTACATTACACAACCTAATTCTTATGTGGGTTTTATGCCTCTTATAGGCTGACCGGCTTGACTTGGGTTGTACCATAATTTTCAGGTGGGTTTAGATAAGAAAAGTACAGAGACAAAATTATGCTAAGGAAATTCCTTCATTAATCATTGATCGTCTTCTTGAAACCTAAATGGAAAAGTACTTATGATTCCTACATAATGATAAAACATCCTAAGTTTTATGGCATTCCACTACCTTGGGACTATTGTTCCATCTGATTCTTCTAGATGACAATACCCATCGCCACCCTTTGAGGTTATTCTATAGAGGCCCTGTCAGTTTGGTTCTAGTTTCCCATCCGATGGCTTCTTTACTGTAGGAAAGAGTTTTTTAAGAAACAGATGGTTGACCTAGAATTTCCTAACATTGACCTTCTTGTCATGCTACCTTTTTAATTCTTTTTGGTAAGCTACCAAGTGTATGAGAGCTTTCTTTCTTCTCTCTTCAGCTAGATCCAACTCATGATCCAATCGATCGTTATTTCGACTATCCTAAAAATTATGATCTGAGATTTGAGAATATGTTCTCTAGAGGAATGACCACCTCATGACATAAGTAAGAGAGTAGGATGTTTCCTTAGTCGGCCTCCATGGCATTTTCCTGTAAGCCCAGAGAATAAAAGGGAGTTAGTCTACCCATATTCCTTTCGCATTTTCCAATCGGCATTTGATGCCTGATAATAGAGTTTTATTAGTGATCTGAGCCTGGCTATTACACTTCAGGACCACGATTGTTGCATAGGGGATTCTGAGCCCATGTTGTGAACAAAAGTCTCAAAAGATATCATTGTCAAATTATATTCCATTATTGGAGACAATGCTTTTGGTATCCCAAATCTTATGGTGATATTTATCCATACGGGTTATCTCATGTCTTCTTCTCTAATATGGGTGAGTGACTCTGCCTCCACCCACTTTATGAAGTGGTCGGTGGTAATTACCAGGTATTTTTGGTTATCAGGTCTTATTTGTAGAGGTCATATGATATTCATGCCCCGTTAAGAAAAGGGTCAAGGACTTGTGTAGGGGTTCAGATCTCTAGTTGGCTTCTTGATAACTAGGGAGAACAAATATAATTTATTCACTTTCGAGAAAATTTAAATGCATCCATTTATATAATAGGCCACCAGTGTCCTTGAGAGATCTCCTTATAAGAGAGTGATGTTCCTCCTACATAATCACCACAACTTCCTTCGTCCATCTCTTTGAGAATTCATTCCACTTGGTTTGGATGGATGCACTTGAGTGGAGGACGAGCGAATGATTATCGATAAAGTTTTGCCTCGGAGTTAAGGAATAACCTTGTCGCTAGATTTCATCTTATGAGCCTATTTGGGGTCTGACGGTAAGTCATCGTTCTTCAGAAAAGTGATGATCAGGTTCATCCATGATGGTGCTGACTGAGCCTACATTACTTCCAATACTAGCTCTAGCTCATTAATGTTAGGATGATCTATGTATTCAACCTCAATTTTCCTCTTTATGTCAGTGTCGGTGGAAGATGCCAAAGTATCTAATGCATTTACATGACATTTTTTGTTTCTTAGTAGTTTCTCTACTGAGGACTGCCTAAAATGTTGGGAAAGACTTATCATTTTGTTCGTGTAAGAGAGAATCATGGGATCTCTGGATTCATAATCACTGTTGAGTTGGTTTGTAATAAGTTGAGAGCCAAAATATACTGCTATATGACGAGATCAAAGATTGATCTCCCTTCGAAGGTCGTGGTCATGGATTTGTACTTGGTTTCATCAATGGAGACTTTGAACCCCATTCAGGTTGCTTATTATATGAGTTAACCTTATGTCCTGACATAGACAATTCCAACTCTGATGCCACATTCATTAGATGCCCCATCTATGAATAGTTTCCATCTTTGATTGCCCTCACTGATGATTAATGCTTCTAGGATAGGATTTTATTCCTCCTCCTTTCCTAGTGATGATGATGATAATTTAGCAATGAAACTATCCAGAACTTGTCCTTTGATGGTAGTTTGTGGCTCATGCTTGATTTCAAACTATGTAATCTCCAAGGAGCACTTTGTCATTCTATTAGAGAGATTTGACTTCTTGAGAGCATGTTTCAACGGATAGGTCTTTGGGATGACTATAGCATAGGCATCTAATTAATATTGTAGCTTCTTGTTTGTTACCAGTAGTTCACGGACCATCTTCTGAATAGGAGTATATTTGGTTTCTTCCTCAAGGATAGTATAAATGGCATAATATATAGGTATTTATTATACGTCCTGTAATCTCACCAAAGCTGTGTTGGTCATATGTTATTAAACGATCAGGTAGAGGTAGAGGACTTCACCGATTGTAGGAATTGACATTAAGGGAGAAAATCCAAAGTACTGTCAAATTCCCTCGAGTGCCTGGTTGTACTCCTTTGTTTAGACTATTAAGCTTGCCTCCTTCAATGCTTACTAGAAAGGTCAAAATTTGTCCAACGATTTAGATATGAACCTATTCAATATGACCAGTATGTCGATGAGAATCCATAAGTCTCTGATGTTGGTTGGATTTCTGATGTCCTGTAGAGCATTAGTCTGATTGGGATTATATTTTATTCCCTTTACATTACTAGGTATCCCAGGAACTTACTAGAGATTAATCTGAAGACGCACTTAGAGGCATTTAACTTCATCTTGTATTACTTGAGTATCTTTAAGGTCTTTGTGAGATCTTTGATGTGTTTGGCCGCCATCTTACTCATAACGAGCATGTCATAGATATAGACCTCCATGGTTGTGCCAATATTATTCTTGAACATTTTACGGATAAGACATTGGTAGGTTTACCCCTGTATTCGTCAAACTGAATGGTATTACTTTATAGCAGTAAATCCCCAAAGTAGTGATTAACCCGTGGTCAACTTGTTTGACTTTAACTAGTAGCTTGGTCTTTATAATAGGGGTTTTAACATTCATATTAAAACTGATCAATGACCCAATCATAGTATCCATATCTTAAATGGTGTAGCTGGCCTTGAGTAACAAACTTAGGAGCAACATCTCCGATGAGATACCTTAATCGACCAGAATTATCCTAACATCAAAATTATCCACTCGAAGGGTCATGACCAAAGCATCCTTGTACAAAAATTTTACGTCAGCCATATCTTCGTTAGTGAACATGATGACTCAATAAATGTTTGTATCTTTGTGTTATCTTTAAGATAGGATGGGCTTGGACACTTCCACCATGAATGCCTCCTATATGTAATATGAAATTTTTATCCTCTCCCTAATCTTCTTACCTGAACACTAGGAAGGATCGATAAAGCCACTAATGGCTTTGATCATCTCTGAAGGAAGTAAAGCACCATCTTCAATCTGCACTTCATTCACCTTGGACGAAGACTTGGTCTTAGCTGTGTTAAAAAACTCCTTGAGGTACCCTTCTTAGACAATCTCCTTTAAATGTTTCCTAAACATCTTATAATTCTCCGTAACATGTCTATAGTCTTAGTAATAGGTTCACATGAGGTTGGCATCCTTGTTTCTAGGATCACTAGCCATCTTGGCTGGTTTCTTAAATTATGGAATATCTCTGATTAATGTAATCATCTTGTAGAAAGTTTCTTTGAATAAAGTCTCAACTAGTTGGTAACTACTTTTGTAGGTTTGCAGCTTGGATCGCCCCTTGCCAGTGTCATTTCATGATCCCTTCTTCGTCGAAGATGAATGATTTTTTACTTTGAAGGTATTCTTCATATTCGTGTCATTTTTATTTAACTTCTTAGGACTCTGGTCATTTGAAGCCTCTGAGGTAAAGAGTTCATCCTCTACTTCGACGTATTTTTCAATACTCTCCATAAGATCATCCATAGTTGATGTTTGATTCTTTATCAAGGATTGATAGATATCATCTGACCTAGAAAGGCCTAACTTGATGGATGAAATGGCAAATTATTTATTTTAGTCATCTATCTCGTTGAATAATTCCCACTAGTGTTGTGCATATTTTTTGAGGGATTCTTCCTTTTAAGGGCAATAAGCGAATTAACCTCCTTAACCGCTTTGCTTCAAGTGACAAATGAGTTATAAAGTGTTCGACTATCTCTATGAATAGAGCTATTGATCCGATGACCTCTTATCAAAATACTTTAGTTGAGGGTAAAAACTCGCACATAAGGGCCTCATGATGGCGCTAGAGAGGCATCGCATGTCGGTAATGTCTGATCTGATGGGAAGGATCTGCCTTCCCATTATAAGTTATGATCTTCAAAACATAGAAATTATTTGGCGGATCTGAGGTCTCTATCTCAACAGTGAAAGGTTAGTTAAAGCCATGACCAAGTGTTATTCTAGAAAGATCTTTTGGAGTTCGTGCAAAATTCATATTCAACCTTCCTTCTGACTCTCTCCTAATGAAATTCAGGAGTTCATCACTCCAAAATCTATTCAATGGCACTCTGGGTGAGTCTATTTATTACTTTATGTGGACTTCATTGGCCAAGATAATGGGCAGTTACGGCTTACGGAGTTATGATTCGACAAGCGATGCATACGACTCGAGTTAGAGTGCATAACAATGGGTTACTAGACCTGGAAGCCTTGACTTGTTATTCCTTAGGGAATAAATTATCCTCCTTCTTTTTCATTATAGGATGTGGGAATTAGAGCTATGCTCTTGTTATTGCCCATTCACTTGCCTCCTCGGACGAGTAATTTCCTCATCATGGTGGTCCAACCTTTCGTCATAAATACTGAACAGTCGTTACATTTCTCTCCCCATGTGTCGGTCAATTAAGGGATTACGATATCAACAACTAGGGTTGGACCTTCTAAGTGAGTGACAACTTAACCTATATTTCTTGGGTGAGGAAGGAAGGTTGGTAGGGGTTTTGTCCCTAATAACAACTTGTATCTCAATCTGGACATGACTTTTGGCATGCGAACAATGATAAATGTTTAGCACTTATATTAGTTATAGGGAAAATGTTTTTACGGTGTTGAGAATTCATAACTTTCCCACATATGGAACCAAATTGTAGGGGATATCAAACTCGTAATAAAACCTATGATGTAATTTAACCTAGAGATGTGAATGTAAAAAATAAAGAACACAATATGTATGTGGTTTGACAAATTGTCCTGCCTACGTCCACGGGGAAGGTAGGGAAAGTTTTTTATTTCCTTGAAAAATGAAGGACTTATAGTTCTAGGTTGCTAACTGAGAGTCCAAGTATCTGTGAGCAAGATACATGTCAATACCCTCAAATTGGGTGAGGTCTCCCTTATTTAAAAGTGGTAAATCACGAATATTGTATATTAGTGCCCTTTATACTTATGCATTCTAGAGAAATTTGACTGATACTTCCTTATTTTATGCTCATTTATGGTTTAACCTTGGTGTTCGATATATATATTCTTTGAAAGTTTTACTTGAGCATTTGTAGGTATTGGAATGCTTAGGAGAGTAATTGATTGCGTTTCAAGAAAGTTACATCGCAAGATGCAACTTCAAGGGCATTTTTGTAATTTTAAAACTCTAAATTTGGGCACTTGGTGTACTTAGCTTTCTATATCGTCGAATTAGATTAGCGTGACTGCCAATCGTACATCATTCCGAGTTCGGATGAATAAGTTATGTGGATTCCAGTTGGATGCTCCCGAAGATGAAATTTACAAGGGAGTCGATTCTCACTTTTTGAGAATCGATTCTCAGTCTTTTCCCAGCTCTCTATTGTTTGCTGAATATTACAAAGGGAAATGATTCTCACTTTTTGAGAATACATTCTCACCCCAAAATCAGATATTTCGACATTCTTTATGCGTTTTTCTGTCTTTAATACTTTACTCTCTCTCTCTCTCTCTATATATATATATATATATATATATATATATATATATTTTTGTGTGTGTGTGTGTGTGTGTGTGTGTGTTAATTAGTTAATTGTATTTATTAGTTCATTATCTAGATTTTAGTTTAGGTGGGGGATTTATCTCTCTTAAGGTTCATCCCATTTGTGTATGTAAGTATTATTCATTGTCTTCTTCCATTTAATTCAAGCTTCCATCATTGTTTAATGCTTTGTTAACTTAGTTTTCTTGCTTTAATTACTTTTTCCCTTTACTTTCTTTCATCCAATTTATGTCTTTTGCAATGCTTTATAGCTAATTTAACTTAGGTTGAGATGATTGAACTCACCTTAGATTAGTTGGTTTCCTTTGTTTGGTGATGGATTAGGCTAGTTTTAATAGGTTAGGCTGGTCTTGATTTTACGCCTTGGGGATTTAACAATGTATATCATGTATGTGTCCTATTTACGACCTTACGTGTGTAATCTCAGGGGTATTTTTTGATGCCATTGATAACGAGACTTTTGCGTGTATGTCGTTGTTGATAGCCAAGTTAGTCAAAACCTCAAATACCTACAAAATATAATAATCTCAAGTGTAGAGGTAAGTAAGGGTATCAATCCACTTCCAAGGGGGTAAGCTAGAGACAAAATCAAATGTAATTCACTTTTTATTTTCTTTTTGTGCTTTTTCACTTTTTCTAATTTTTTTTAGCTTTTCCAATATTAAAACAATAGGGTGAGGTGAGGTTTTAAACTAAACTAAACTAAGATGAAAATAACTAACTAGAAAGCGACTAAAATGAAAACAAAGTCTAACACTAAAATAAGAGATAAAGTGAGGTAAATAATTGTGAGAATAATCAAGGAATGGGATTACACCACAAATTTTAGCTATTTTAATTAATTAATTTAATTAATTGAATTATCCCAAATTAATATCAAAATTACAAATCAACTCTTGTTGCAAATGTAATTTTAGTAGTAACCTTTTAGAAAATTAAGTTTAACACCCCACAACTCTAGAAAAATAGATCTACACTCCTTTTAATTAATCACCCGCTAGGATCGATCAATTAGAATTTATGTAAATCATATAAAATAAATTTAGAGTTGAAATTCAAGTAATAATACCCCAATTAAGAAACCCCTATCTCTAGTTCGAATCTAAAATGGGTATTATAACAAGAATTTCAATTTTCTCTCGAAAATCATTTACCCTCTCTCGTGGCATAAATCTAAGGGTGAGGGATCAAAATTAACATTCAAAGGGAAATTTCAAGTAATCAAACTAATTAAACTAAAATAACATCAAATAAGGGTTTCATCCCACCCCTTGAAAGGGAATTTAGCCTAACATGATATGAAATATGACAAATTAATAATCAAAGGCATAAAATAAATGAGATGAGAAAAGAACAATCAAACCCTAATCTCTTGATGCTTAATTGATCTTCAATCCATGAGTTGAAATTCATAATCCATCAACTTGAGTGATCCAAACAATATTATATAAAAATTTCACTCAAATTAATCCTCACACATTTATCACTCAATAATCTCAAAAAAGAAAAATAAAAACTATTTACAAAATGGTGTTTATCCTAATTTATTTCTAACCCTAAACTTTTGCTCTCTACAAATTCCTATCTATCTAGCTCCTTTTCAAATGGGGTCTTCATCTTCATTTATAATAGGCACATGGAGCATAGGGTTATTTTTGGGTATTGGCTTGAGTGTGCATGGGAATGGTGAGGTGTGAGGATAAATGGTAGAGGGAATAAAAATATGATATGTTAAAAGGGTATAATGGGAAGTTGGGTTAAATTAGGTAGTTAGGGGCATTTTGGGAACTGGGGGTTAAATTGTTTAATGGCATGTGGGCATTTAGACTTATTTGGCTTTGGTTTGTGTTTTGGAAGGTGAAGCCGTGTGGCTTATATGGTTTATGAGAAATGGGTCTATGGAAAGGAGTGGGGATGAGACGGAATGGGTTCTCGGGTTTTGGGATTGGTTGGGTGGAGATCGGGTCGGGCAGATGGGACGAGGGACGGACTGAGTAGGTGGCTGGTTCGAAGCGGGTCGATGGGATTAGATTTGGGGGTGAGGACGGCGTCGTTGAGGCTGCGGGGTCGTCGCCGCCGGCGGGGGTGTTGATGGGATATCCGGACGGCATTGGCGGGTGGTAGGAAGGTGGTTGGGATTGGGGTTGCGATCGGGTTTCAGGGTACAAGGGTAAAGCAGGTGTTCGGAGCTTGGTCACGGACAGCGCAAGGGGCAGCGAGGGGATTCAGGCCGGAGCAGGTGGGATTCCGGCGGCTTGAGTTTATGTTAATGGAGGGTATGGGCTTTTGGTTATGGTGGTTTTGGTGAGAGGAGAGAGAGTGTGGGGGTTTGAGGTTGAAGAAGAAGGGGATGGGATATAGTATAAGTGAGGGTGTAGGGGATAGTGTGAGAGTGTAGGAGATTGGGTGTATGATAGGATGTGTTTGGGTGTAGGGTGTGTGTGTGTGTTAAATTTGTGACCCTAAATAAAAATAACACTAAAAAAAACTAAAACTAATAAAACTAAAAATCTAAAATAAAAATCCTACTTCTAATAATAAAATAAAGACTCAAATTAAAAATAAAACTGAAAAAGAAATAAAATAAAAATAAAACTAAAAATCTAATAAAACTAAAATTCTAATTAAATGTAAAATCAAATAAAACTAATAAATGAAATCCTAAAAAATCTAATCCTAATAAAAATAAAACTAATAACTAATAAAAATAAAGATGAAGTAAAAATATACTAATAAAATATAAAAATACTAAATAAAACTTAAAAATCCTAAAAATAAAATAACTCAAACTAAAAATCTAAAAATTAATTAAAAAAATACAAAATCAACACACACACGGGTCGGGGAAGGCTAAGGCTAGGATGGGCAAGGTTAGGGTTAGGTAAGGTTACGGTGGAGGGAATTAGCTCCATTTTAGCTACAAATTGCCTGGAAATATAGATTTTGACACCACAACTGCAATTAAGTCTGCATAATGAACAGTTAAGCGCATAAGACCCAAATTTCTGAGAATTAGCAACTAAAGTACGTCTATTCGGGGTATAAAATGTACAGTTTTGGGTGCTTATCACACCACCCCCAAACAGAGCGTTGCTAGTCCTCGAGCAATAAGATAGAGAGAAAGAGAAAGATAAGAAACCAAAAGTGTACCACTTTCGCGGGCACTTGCGATTGTACTTAGCATGTGCAACAAGCCTTTAAACCTATAGGTTGCCCTATAGGACGGGTTGTGTCTCATGAGGGTTTGCAGGGAATATACCCACAAAATTCTTATTTGCAAAAATTTATTGAAAGGCAGTCAATCTCTTATTAGACATAGAATAATCGCACAATCCATCATATGAGAAATATTTTGAGAAATACAAGCGAGAATGTGTAAAAAGTTTAGCTAAGTCAATACTCAAGGCTCATCCTTCCTAGAACTCAACGTGTGTAGTGTGAATCAGTCAAAACGGGTCGAGTATCACAAGAGTAATTCCTAGATTGCCTCTTTGGAATCAACGCTTCAACTTCAAATCTCACTGGATATATATCTCTCAATTGAACTCTTGAGATTAGGGTAAGTGTATCGCTCTTCTGTGTGAGGAGGTGAGTAAATGTAAGCAAGTTCAAACGTCTCACACCCACATAAGAAAGAACGAACAATTAGAAGAAAAATGATCTCATGAAAGAATGCTAATCACTACAGTGAGAACGTCGAGTTATTCACCACATCGAATTTCATTTGCCTGAACACCCAGGGGAAATATATGGATGATAATGGGTGAGGGGAAATGAGATGGAAAGGATATGAGGTAGGGTATGATAGAACGGTGATGGATGAGTGATGAATATGTGCTCTGAAATGGATGAAAAATGGATGCGATAGAAGAGTGTATACACTTTAGGCACAAATGTATTTATTTCAATACTAACTACAAACTCTCTTTCTTTTCTTTTTTCTCTTTTTTTTCGATTTTTCTTTTCTTTTTTTTCTATTTTTATGTTTTTCTATTTTTTTCTTTTTTTTTCTCTCACTTTTCAAACCAACACTGAAGACATTTAACATTTGGAATCAACACTCTTTTTCTCAAAACAATGGATGATATATGAGTGGAATGATAAATGGATGGTGTGGGGAATGTATATGAAATATGGGAAAGTGATGGGTGAAATGAATGGGAATATGATATAGGAAAAAAGTGATAGGTGTATGAATGAAAATCCTAGTGATCGGGAGAAATTTCAAGACACATGTTTCTTACAACTCGAAAGTGATGTCGTTCTCAGTGATTAAGTAAAATTTTTTATGAAAAATAATGAGATCATACAACGATTTGGTGCGGACCCAAAAGAAGTTGAATCAACTTGTGACTCGGAGATTGCGTAAACCACTCTGAAAGGGTGAAAGGCACAAATCTCACAAGTTAAAGTCTCCATTAGTGATCCTTAAGGTTTCTTGAGAATTATAGTACTCCTCAACTCTAAACCGTAGTGACGTGATAAGTGCGCAAATTTTGTTGAGTCCAGAAATTCATGGTGCAAAATACCTTGCTACGTATTACATAAGCTATTAGAAAAAATATTCTCTAGCTTGATTCCTAGACTTTTGAAAGATGGATGATTAAAAATTCACATCAATGAGTGAGATGAAAGAAACTGCACGAAATTTTAAAAATCAAGTTTAAAATTCAATATTTTTCAAAAGAGGTACGATTTTGATAAAATTCCCAACCCTAAACAAAAAGGAACATCGTCCTCGATGTTAAGTAAAATGATTTTTAAAATTGAGAGCATAAGGTAGGAAAGAGATTACCAGAATCAACCGCTCATGAAGTGGAAATATGTAGACAAGAATAAATCTGAATTAAAAAATGTGTACAAGTCTATAAACATGATAAAGCATTGGGTGATGTGCAACACCACCCCCAAACAGGATGAGACTAGTATAAGAAATGCGGGTTGCCTCCCGGTAGCGCTAAGTTTAATGTCTTTAGCCAGACCGAACCATTCTCACCCTAAAGATAAGATCTATGAAAGCGCGGGGTGGCAGAAAAATTGGGTGATGAGAATCACCCCCAAACAAGACTGAAGCGCCAGTCTTATTAGAACAGGCTAAATTGGTCAATGCACTTGTATGGCAAAGTGCATCACGCGATGTAAAGCATCGGTGGACCATGGGTGGGTGGGGATCAGGGTAATGGTGAAAAAGGCATGGGTAAGGGTGAATAGGCACCGAGCACGGGCCTTGTTGAACTTAAAGGTGAGGGCAGCTAGGGCCCTATAAGCATGGTGCTCTAGTTGGTGAGGGAGGCGGAATGGTTTGCTAAGTTGAATCGAATGGGCCTCAGATAAATCAAACGACCATTCTATAAATGAGCGATGGTAATGGTCCTGTCGTGACACACCAAAGAGCTGTTGAGAAGAAAAATCAACACCACAAGAGAGTGGAGGGTATAAAGTAACAAGCTCGGTGTCACGATGGAGAGTAGCACCACAAATACTCTAGAGAAAGATGGAGGATGGTTTCAGGTTAGGATCTAAAAATGTATATGGAAACTTGAAATGTGTAAAATCGAGATCCAAACTAGGTGGTAGGGTGGAAAGTATAATGGGTGGGGTAAAGGGTGGGATAAACGCTGGGTCGGGTGGGATAAATGGTGGATCGGGTGGGATAAATGGTGGAGGAAGATGATCCAACTCAAGAGTGGGAGACACACACTCCTCATGAGGCGCGGAGTGATCTACAAGGGAACTCGCAGGAGGAAGTGTGGTTTCTAAAGATGGAGTTGTCAACTTCTCCATAAGAGTATCATCGGTGAATGTGGTGGATCGGTAAGACGAGGCACCAAGATTGGAGATAGAGGAATCACTAGAAATATCAGGCTCAATGGGAGCCATGCATGGTGGGATATCATCCATATCTGGATAGATAGGAACTATCACGGATTCTATCTCGGGAAAATGGTGAGCACTCGTAGTCGGAGCTAACCTAGGATAAATTGGTTCCTCGGGAACACAAGAGTGAAGCTCGATAGGTGTAGACTCGGGCATTTTTTTGGATATCACGGGAGTGGGAAGGTGAATGGGAACCTCAAAGTGGGGTTCAGGTGGATATGGTGGGATTTGATCAGGCTCACTATCGAAAGGAAAGTCAACACAATTGTTGACTTGGGACCCGAACCATGGAATGGTCTCAACTTCAAGATTCTCGGGGTGGTAGGGTTGGTCACAGTCAAAATCCATGTCACAAGAGGAGACATCATCGTCACACTCGTGTGCAACAATGGGTGGAACCATGGGAATATCCGACTCTCTCGCACACTCCAATTCAGTTAACCTTTGTTTAAGCCTTTGGAGAGCTTGAGTTTGAATTAGAGTGGCTTGCTCTTGCGCGAGTATGAACTTTTGCAAGAGGATTTCGAGAGAGGAGGTGGATGGTGGTGGTGGTGGAGTGACGGGTGGTGGTGGTGGGTGAGGTGGACACAACTCGCTACTATCATGAGTGTATGGAGAGTACTCAAAGGAAGTGTGTGGGGTGGGGCCAAGTTCATCATACACGAAAGGATCGCTTTCGTGATGAAAAAATGGTTGATACTCATGGGGTGCGTAGTGAGGGAACTGATCGTGAACGGGTGCACAAGATTGCCATGACAACTGGTGGAATGTGTGAGGATCCACAACATCGGGTTGGGATTCGTATTGCATGAAAGGGTGATCAGGCCTCCACAAATAGCTCGGGGACTCACACAACTCGGGATTGGGTGTATCGAAATAGTAGGCTGGGTGGGATCCGGAACAGTGTCATATGGATACACATGTTCCGTGGTGGTGTCGGATGGATATGACAAGTATGGGCACTCATGGGACATGTGATCGGCATAATAACAGTGGGTGCACAACAAAAGAGGAGACACGTTGACACTTGACACCGAGGGTGATGGAATAGGAGGTGTGTGCATGGACGGGTCAAGAGTATCAAGGGCACTCGTGAGAGAGGTGAAACCAGTAAAAATCTCATAAAGAGACGGCTCGGGATCACTCTCACACGTGTCACGTGTCAATGGAAAATGACCAAAGTAGTCCCGTAAAGGACGTTCTTCGGCCATGAGGAGAGTTTTTTTTTTTTTGGATTTTGTAAATTTTTTCAAAAGGAAAGAAAATATTTTTGGATTTTTCTAAAAAGGAAAGAAAGAAAATATTATTGGATTTTTTTTATAAAAATAAAGAAAGAAAATATTATTGGATTTTTTTTATAAAAATAAAGAAAGAAAATATTTTTGGATTTTTTATAAAAATAATAGAAGAAAATGTTTTTGGATTTTTTTATAAAAATAGTAGAAGAAAATGTTTTAGGATTTTTCTAAAATGAAATAAAGAAAATATTTTAGGATTTTTTTGGAAGAAAAGGTGGGGAAAAAATATGGACTCTTGATTTGGACGAACTAACTAAAATCGACCACCGAAAAATGGAATTGGACACACACACAAGTCAAGAAAAATTCCTAACTATCACATAGCCAATTTTTATCTTTAAATTTAGTGAAAGGGTAGTCAAATTTTAATTAAGTCCGTGGGCGATAAAAATTCACGGAAATCTCTTTGTGATCGCCTTTGCAAAATATTCTCCTAGTGGGTACCTAGTTAATTGATTTTAAATTTAATGATGGCTAGGGTAGCACACAATGGTAAGCGAGTGAGTCGGGTGATGAAATCCCTTCTCGTGAGTGATCGGTTGTAGGTCTTAGTCAATTAATTCATCACAGCATTCAAAAATAAATGCGATAATAAAATCAAATAAGAGCACACAAGAGCACACAAACTTGAATTGCTAACACGAGAGGCGCGAGGGTGTAAGAAATGTACCTCCCACGGTTTTTACGCCGTGGGGTGCCAAAAAATTTGAGTCGACCGGAGGGAGATTACGACTGTCTCAGTCGTCCCCGGGAGTCCTACCGACCCAAGATAGAGAAGCTTCTAAATCCTCTCCTTTGGACGCCCTCTCTCTACCTTGTCCGATTTCCCTATCATGCTTGTCTTCGATTATTACGATTTTTAAACTGAAAAATAAAATAAAGGTGTCTCTATGCACCGCAATACAAGCCAAGAATGGAATAATCCTAATACAAGCCTTCTAAAAATATAAAAATGGTACAAAAAATACAAAAATATAAAAAATAAATAAACTACAAAATTGAATCCGCTCTGAGTGCTTCACGCTCCTAAGAATGGCAAATCAGTCAAAACCCCAAATACCTACAAAATATAATAATCTCAAGTGTAGAGGTAAGTAAGGGTATCAATCCACTTCCAAGGGGGTAAGCTAGAGACGAATTCAATTGTAATTCACTTTTTATTTTCTTTTTGTGCTTTTTCACTTTTTCTAATTTTTTTAGCTTTTTCAATATTAAAACAATAGGGTGAGGTGAGGTTTTAAACTAAACTAAACTAAGATGAAAATAACTAACTAGAAAGTGACTAAAATGAAAACAAAGTCTAACACTAAATAAAGAGATAAAGTGAGGTAAATAATTGTGAGAACCATCAAGGAATGGGATTACACCACAAATTTTAGCTATTTTAATTAATTAATTTAATTAATTGAATTCTTCTAAATTAATATCAAAATTACAAATCAACTCTCATTGCAAATGTAATTTTAGTAGTAACCTTTTGGAAAATTAAGTTTAACACCCCACAACTCTAGAAAAATAGATCTACACTCCTTTTAATTAATCACCCGCTAGGATCGATCAATTAGAATTTATGTAAATCTTATAAAATAAATCTACTGTTGAAATTCAAGTAATAACACCCCACTTAAGAAACCCCTATCTCTAGTTCAAATCTAAAATGGGTATTATAACTAGAATTTCGATTTTCTCTCGAAAATCATTTAACCTCTCTCGAGGCGTAAATCTAAGGGTGAGGGATCAAAATTAACATTCAAAGGGAAATTTCAAGTAATCAAACTAATTAAACTAAAATAACATCAAATAAGGGTTTCACCCCACCCCTTGAAAGGGGATTTAACCTAACATGATATGAAATATGACAAATTAATAATCTAAGGCATAAAATAAATGAGATGAGAAAAGAACAATCAAACCCCAATCTCTTGATGCCTAATTGATCTTCAATCCATGAGTATAAATTCATAATCCATCAATTTAAGTGATCCAAACAATATTACATAAAAATTTCACTCAAATTAATCCTCACACATTTATCACTCAATAATCTCAAAAAAGAAAAATAAAAACTATTTACAAAATGGTGTTTATCCTAATTTATTTCTAACCCTAAACTTTCTCTCTCTAAAAATTCCTATCTATCTAGCTCCTTTTCAAATGGGGTCTTCATCTTCATTTATAGTAGGCACATGGAGCATAGGGGTATTTTTGGGTATTGGATTTGGGGGGTTGAGGATGACGCCGTTGAGGCAGCAGGGTCGTCCCCGCCGGCGGGGGTGTTGATGGGAGGTCCGAACGGCGTTGGCGGGTGGTAGGAAGGTGGTTGGGACTTGGGGTTGCGATCGAGGTTCAGGGTACAAGGGTAAAGCAAGTGTTCGGAGGTTGGTCGCGGACAGCGTAAGGGGCAGCGAAGGGATTCAGGCCGGAGCAGGTGGGATTTCGACGGCTTGAGTTTGTGTTAATGGAGGGTAGGGCCTTTTGGTTATGGTGGTTTTGGTGAGAGGAGAGAAAGTGTGGGGGGTTTGAGGTTGAAGAAGAAGGGGATGGGATATTGTGTAAGTGAGGGTGTAGGGGATAGTGTGAGGGTGTAGGATATGATGTGTTTGGGTGTAGGGTGTGTGTGTGTGTTAAATTTGTGACCCTAAATAAAAATAACACTAAAAAACTAAAACTAATAAAACTAAAAATCTAAAATAAAAATCCTACTTCTAATAATAAAATAAAGACTCAAATTAAAAATAAAACTGAAAAAAAGAAATAAAATAAAAATAAAAATCTAATAAAACTAAAATTCTAATTAAATGTAAAAGCAAGTAAAACTAATAAATGAAATCCTAAAAAAATCTAATCCTAATAAAAATAAAACTAATAACAAATAAAAATAAAGATGAAATAAAAATATACTAATAAACTATAAAAATAGTAAATAAAACTTAAAAATCCTAAATAAATCCTAAAAATAAAATAACTCAAACTAGAAATCTAAAAATTAATAAAAAAAAAAAATACAAAATCAACACACACACAGGTCGGGGAAGGCTAAGGCTAGGATGGGCTAGGTTAGGGCGAAGTAAGGTTATGGTGGAGGGAATTAGCTCTATTTTAACTGCAAATTGCCTGAAAATATAGCTTTTGACACCGCAACTGTAATTATGCTTGCATAATGAACAATTAAGCGCATAAGACCCCAATTGCCGAGAATTAACAACTAAAGTACGTCTATTTGGGGTATAAAATGTATAGTTTTGGGTGCTTATCAGCCATCAATTAAGCTTTCATGATCATTTATAAGGTGGCAGCTCTAGATTTTATTAATTGTGAAAATGAGATTTAATCTTGATAATTTTTTCCTCCTATTTAACCTTTTATACTAATTAACCTGTGGCGAGGGATATTATTCTCAATATACAGTTTTTACTCTTTTTGGGTTAAACTTAGTTTAAATATACGCCTAGATTAATCTTTTATTAAAATAGTTGTGGTGATAATTATATTCAACACAAATTAATAAGAAAGCGCAATCACCAAATGGAATAAAGAGTAAAAAATGCTAATCACACAACACAGCGTATACGTGGTTCAGCAAGAAATGCCTACGTCCATGGTGGTTCTCTTGGTGTTATTTCTATATACTCCGGGGAGTGTTTTTTAGAGAATACAATGCATGCCTTTTGCCCCTGGCTTAGGGTTTGTTATATACATGTTTGTTCTCGGGGAGTGAGGGTGTTGGACTTCCCCACGTCCACTTTCTACTCCTAGAATATCTCCTTACGAGATTTTAAGGGTAGACTAAGTCATAACCGAATTCAGTTGAGATCTGAGGAGCCTAGACTTTGGGCCGTTTCTATCGGGCTACTCGTCTGGGCCCGTGATGGCAAATCGAGGTAACCAAAATTGCCCCTAAAGTTGTTGGGCCACAATTTGGGCTCAATAAATTTAAATGATTTGCCATAATGGCTCTCTTGTAGATTGTGTAACTCTTCCCAAGATTGGAGTTCTTTACTTGATTTTGGCAGCAGCCTGCTTCAGGTCTCGTGCGATATGATTAGAAATAATTAAAAGGTCACTTGGAACAGTATTTCCATACTGTCGTTCCAAGCTTCTTCATATTTTCTCGTCTTCTCTTTCAAGCATCTCCTCTAAGCTCCTACCGTTGAGCCCTCTTCCCAGGTCATCGTCTCCCAATCTCAATCTCCTACATCGTCTTTGCTTGTGACTTCGCGTCGTTTCAAGCCATGTTTTTATTTCGTAAGTCCTTCTTGTTCTCTTTCTGTGCTTTTTTCTTTTGCAATCTCCTCGCATTTGTAGTTAGGGTTTTGATAATGGAGAGAATAGGTAATAGGTCAATAACTAAATTTAGGAAATATTATAATATTCCGGATTGGATAGACATTGAATCTGTCTCTCTCCCTAAAAAATTTAGAGAAATAGAAGGTGCTCACTAGATTCACGATCTTTTGCTATCTCAAGGGGGATCACTTTCCACCCAAGTAATTTGTTTTTGCACTTCCTTGGTTATTTCAATATCGTTCCTGCATAGTGCTCGCCAAACATTTGGAAGATAGTTAATGGTGCCCATAGAATAAACCAACTTTATGGCACTAAATTAGGGCTCGCTGAAATATGCTGCTGCTATTCTTTCTCGCGAACAAGTTCTGGTCTGCTCTACCTCAAGGCCAGGAGTCCTGACAGGGTATTAGTAGTAAATGTACCTGATTCCCACAAGGATTACTGGCAAGAGGGTTTTCTTGTTAGAAATTGGCAATTTCCTCCTCATACCGAGGGGTCGAGGTCTGATAGGTTCATGGTCCCCTTTTATGGGGAGGAGTGCATAGGTAGGCTTAATTTCTGTTCTTCTCTTTGATCTTCTTGTTAATATATGATTTCTCTGATATTCTTCTCTCTTCTTTTTAGTAAGGACAAATAATTTGGAACCTGCTCTTAGTGATGTCCGAACTACCGTGTTGATCAAACCTTGGAACATCAGAGAACCCTTGGCTGACGGTGAACCCCGATCAGCTACTTTTCTTTTAGAGTACAAAAATATTGGGTCTAGTTTCATTGCTCGGCCTGTAGACAGCATCCCTGAGTTGGGTATCACTAAAGAAGCTACTGCAGACCCCATTCAGTTGGACGAGGAGGAGAGTAGCTCTGAAGGTGATAATAGGGGAGGTGTTGAAGGTGGTTATAGTGAGGCAAGCTCTAGTGGTGAAGGATCTTCCAGCTCGAAAGAGGTTTCAGAGGCTCAGGAGTCTTCAAGTACATCCAGTAGTTCCAGTGAGGAAGATATGGTTCCCCTAAGAGGAATCTGGTCCGTGATGACGATGATGATGATGATGATGATGATGATGATGATGATGATGATAACGTGCTTCTTCCTCAGCGATCGAAGAAGTAAAAGTCCGAAGGTGGGGATGTCACCACCGATTCTCAGTCTGCTGCTCATGAGCAGGAGAAGAAGGAGGAAGGAGGATGAGCTGTTGAAAGAGAAAGAAAGAAAAAGAGAGGAGGAGAGGAAAAAGGCTGAAGAGAGAAAGAAGGCGGAAGAGAATAAGAGAGTTGAAAGGGAGAAGAAGGAGAGGGAGAAGGAGATGAGGAGAGTATAAGCGAGGACGAAGGCAGGGCAAGCTTTGTTGTCTGTCTCTGCATTGCCCGAAGGGGCCTCTGTCGCCATCTCTCCTCAATTAGCTCCTGTATTGCTCGAGTGAGAAATTTTGCCTACTGATCGACAGAAGGCAATGGCGATCGACCAGTTAGCTCTGCAAGCGAACAAGAGGCTAGCCTTGGTAAGTCTATTTTTATTCTTCAATACTTGCAATATCATGTTCAATACTTTATCTAATGCTCTCCTTTTATTCACAGTTCATGACCGAATTCGCTGTTCTCTATCGTACTCGTGATGAGTTAGTGAGTAGGAATGCGGATTTGGAGAAGCAGAATGTTGAACTGAAGGGGAAAGGCACCGAGATGGAGGCCAGTTTGAAGGCTGCCAACGAGGCTTATAAGTCCTCCAATATCGCCCTTGTTGATTATAATAGAGCAAAGGAGGTGACAATAATGGAGATGAATGAGCTCAGGCAGTCCTACGATCTGGTCTGTACGAGCAAGCTGGCCGTGGTTAAAGAGAATAAGGTGCTGGCAAAAAAGCTGAAGAGGATGGAGTTCGAGGCAGCCACCATTAAGAAAAGTTTGTATAATTTCGGGTGGGCTGCCGCATATGAGGATGATGATGCTCAGATAGGCTATATCAGCCGTTTGAACCTCAAGAAGGGCAGGAACAAGGCACTTCTAGCTGTCGGGGTAGATATTGACTCACCCTTATTTGACGAGCATGATCAAGGCCCAAAGCCTATTATAGATGAAGCACATTCCCCAACCATTGAAGGTATTGCCCCCTCCCTCCCAGATTGTTCCTATTGGTGCTTCTCCTACTCAGGGGAACAGTAGTTATTCCTTCTGAGGGAGACGCTCCTACTGCTCCTGACAAGGGAAAGCAGCCAGCTTCCTATGAACAAACTGAGGTTACTAGCTAGTATGCTCTTTGGACTTCTCTATATTTTTTCTTCATTTGTACTGCTCTTTTTTAATTATCGATGTAATTGGACCCCTTTATTTCAATGAAATGAAAGTACTTTATTTTTTGGGTATTGATTCTTCTGCTTTTTACTGCATGTATGGCTTGTAGTTGATTGATGTAGACGGGTATATACCTACCACCTCTCAATTGGAAAGGATCCTTAGACCTATGTGAGCACCCAAGTTTGTCAGGCCTTCGTTACGATTTACAAGTCTCTCAGGTCGAGAAATAAGAGATTTAAGGACCAGTCCGAGATCATCGCCAAACTGAAGGATAGACTTCAGGAGATGGAAGAAGTTGGTGCCTATGTCTAAGAATAAGTGAAAACTTTAAGATCTAGGCTCCTACATGACTCTAAAATCAATCATGTTGGAATTCTTCAGCAGGAGAATGAGATTCTGAGGAGGGAGGTGTCGCGACTCAGGGAGCATGCACCGAGCTTTGCACCTCATGTTTTAAGATTTTCCTCTTCATTGGTTGTTTCGCGAGCTTCCACAGGACCGAGCGGTGCTCCTCCAATCTTGGGAGGCTTTACCTCATTAGTTGCTCCACGAGTTAGTCCAGATGCAGGAGGTCGATCTAGAGATATAGACGAGCTCTGAGAAGATGTTCGTCGAGCATACATGATTGCTGCTAGGCTTCAAAGGGATGTTACACGACTGAGGCATCTATTCAAGAAAGGGCCTCGATGATTGTGGGCTGATGGTTATGACCAAGGTTGGATAGATGCTCCGATGAGGCTGACAGAGTTTGAAGAGCTCACCTTTATTAGGGGATGGTTGAGTGACCTCAGGGAGCTGCAGGTCCCCCGAAACTCAGTACTTCGGTATCGTCATGAGATATCTCCCTCAACTCTGAAGCTTAATCTGTTCAGGAGGGACAACCAGTGGATCCCTATAGATGCTAGCCCTAGGCAGCTGTTAGAGTCAGATGTTAATGACGATGGTTGAAGAGCACAAGTAGCTGATTATCTTGTTCAGAGGCCTCAGCCTCATTCAGATTTTACTGGATGTAACTCATTGTACATGTACCGAAGTAATGTAATATTTATGTCTTGGGCGACTTCATCGACTAAACATGCGTTGTATATCTTTTATCTCATTTATTTCCCATTGGAATATCTTGGGCTCTTCGTATCCGATTAGATTTGATGCAGGTAAAGTTGTTTTGTTGTGTGAGTATCCTCCCAGTCCAGTATGCTTTATGAGATACCATTCTACCCTACTTTACCTTTTAGGTCGTGTCGTCACACACCCTTAGGTCTAAGTATGTTAATAGAGAGGACACACCTGGTGTTGGATTTTCTATCCAATCAAGCTTTTTGAGCCAAACATTGTTTGGCGGCCAATTCGTTTTGGCCGAACTGCCTAAGGCTCCCCTGTAAGGCTTTATATATTTCCAGGGTCAATGCTAACAGGTTGTTCGTGTTTCATAACGAAGACCTGAGGAGGGTGATTCCCTGCTTTTGCATACTTAGCAATATGCCTGTCACTAGGAAAAGATGTGCAAGTTATAAAGTTCATAATATAAAATTAACACTTCAGAGTGTCACATCAGAATGTCACTTCCAAATAATCTTTTATTAATCATACACAATAAAAACTGAGTTACCAATTCCATAAATGCGATAAAAGATGAATGAAAAGAAACTAGAAGTAGAATTTCTTCAGATTGGTTGTGTTCCAAGCTCGGGGTATCTCTCTTCCCTCCAGCGTTTCTAAGTGATAGGCTCCTTGTAGGTCGTCCCTTGTTATCTTGAATGGCCCCTCCCAATTTGGACCCAACTTGACATCTGATAGTTTTACTGCGCTGCTAAGGACCTTCCTTAGGACGTAGTCCCCAACCTGTAATGCCCTTGGGTTGACCTCCTTACTATAGTATCTCGCGAGCTGTTGCTGATAGCTCGCCAGCCTAACCAGGGCTTGTTCTTTGCATTCGTCAACTAGGTCAAGCTCAGCGAGTAATGCTGCATCATTTTGGCCTTGGTCGACAAGGGTGGTTCTCATGGTTGGTAGGCCATCTTCCAAGGGGATGATTTCTTCCATTCCATACGTTAGTGAGAATGGGGTTTCCCTAGTTGCTCACCGTGGGGTAGTACGGTAGGCCCACAAAATATGTGGCAGCTCACTCACCCATGCGCCTTTAGGTCACTCTAGTCATTTCTTCAGTCCATCGATAACTATTTTGTTAGAAGTCTCGACTTGACCATTGCTTTGGGGGTAGGCCACCGAGCTGAAATAGTGCCTGATCCCATGTTCTCTGCAGAAGTTTTAAAAGGGGACACTCTCGAACTGTGCTCCGTTGTCGGTAATGATGGTTCTGGGGATTCCAAAATGGGTGATTATATTCCTCCATATGAACCTCATCATATCTGTATCTCGGATATTTTCCAGTTATTCCACCTCAATCCATTTGGTGAAGTAATCTGTTGCGACCAACAGATACGTGCGGTTGCCGGCGGTAGTAGGAGGAGGGCCTACGATGTCCATTCCCCACTGGGCAAAAGGCCATGGGTTGGTAAGTGATCTTAGGTCACTAACAGGTTGGTGAACCATAGGATCATGTAGTTGACATTGCTCGCATTTGTGAGCATACACTGCCGAATCTTTTTACATATATGGACAGCAGTCGCCTTCCTTTATTACTCAAAAATCAAGTGACCTCCCTCTAATATGACTTCCACAAATTCCTTCGTGAAGCTCGTGTAGATCTTTCTCGATGTCTTTTGGGTGAACACATTGAAGGTAAGGGCCGGTGAATGATCTCTTGTATAGTTTTCCCTCAGGAGATAAGTGAAAGAGAGCAGCTTTAACTCTTATCTGATGAGCGGCCTTCTTATCATTTGGAAGTGCACCGTCTTTCAAATAGTCTCTCGGGGGTCCATCCAACTAGGTGCTGACTCAATCTGTAGCATATGTCCCACGTCGGGCAGCTCATTGCTCTGGTTGATACTTAAATGGGTGAGGAAGTCAATGGGGATTATTTTCTTCAAGTCTGAATCGATTGCTGAACTTAAGGCTGCCAGGGCGTCGGCATGGTTGTTCTGTCCTCTAGGGAACTGTTGGAAACTGACTTCCTCAAAGATGGACATTACCTTCTTTGCCAAGGCGAGGTAGGCTGCCATTCTTTCATCTCTGGCATTGAAGTCCCCACTTATCTGATTGGAGACTAATTGCGAGTCGCCGTATACCTACAGCTGCTTTGCCCCCAATGCCTGTGACTTTTGCAGGCCGGCTATCAGAGCCTCGTATTCTGCCTCATTATTAGAGGCTTCAAATCCAAGTCTGATTACCTGCTTGAGGATTGTATCTTCTGGAGTAACGAGTACAATGCCTACTCTTGCCCCCTTTGAGTTGGAGGCTCCATCAATAAATAGTCACCAAACTCCTTCTGATAAGTGATCTTCCCTTTGCTTCATGGGTTGAAGTCGGTTATAGGGTTATTCGCTTATGAACTCTGCGATGAAATCCGCGAGGACTTGCCCCTTGATTGCATTCCTGGGTTTAAATTGGATGTCAAATCGTCCGAGCTCGACTGACCACTTGGATAGTCTTCCAGACAGATCAACTTTCTGCAGGATTACTTTAAGGGGGTACGATATAAGGACGACGATAGTGTGAGCTTTGAAGTAGTGCTTCAGCTTCCTCGAAGCTATCACTAGTGCAAAGGCGAGCTTCTCCAGTGACAGGTATCGCTACTCGGCATCCAATAAGGTCTTGCTCGCATAGTAGACCGGGTGCTGGATTCCTGCTTTCTCGCACACTAATACAGAACTGACGGCGTGGCTGAAGACGGTGAGGTATAAGTATTGGGAATCATTTTTCTGAGGTATGACGAGCAAAGTTGGTGTGATGAGATAAGCCTTTAGCTTTTCCAATACCTTCGAGCAATCTTGAGTCCACTCTACCGTCTTATTTCTTTTCAAGAACTAGAAGAACGGCTTGCACTTTTCAGGGGACTTTGATATGAAACGGTTCAAAGCGGTGAGCATGCCGATGATCTTCTAGTTCAAAGCCATTATGACCAATTGGTGCATGCAGAGGGATCTGATGGTACCCCAAATATGCGTCTAGAAAATTAATTCTCTCGTGAGTTGCTGTGGCATCCACCAATTGGTCGATCTTTGGGAGAGTGAAACTGTCCTTAGTTCATGCCCTGTTAAGGTCAATGAAGTCAATGCATACTCTCCATTTCCCATTGCTCTTTGGAACTACAACTGGGTTGGATAACCATTTAGGGAATTGAACTTCCCGTATGGATCATACCTTTTTCTACAGCTTTAGCCTTCTCAGGTGCGGTTCACCGTGCTTTCTGCGCGAAAGGCCTGAAAGTGGGGTCGATAATTAACCGATGGCAAACCACACTGAGATCAATGTTACGCATCTCGTATGGTTCCCATGTGAAAAAGTCTAAGTTACCTCTCAGTAGTACGGTCAATTCTTTCTTCTCTTGATCTGTAAGAGAAGTCCCAATAAAGAAACTCCTATCTTTCTTGCTTCCATCGGCTGCTATCTCCTCCAGGTTTTCAACGACCCGCTCAGAGGGGAGGAGCCTGGTCTCCTTCACTCCGGGCCTTCCATATCTTAATTGTTATTTTGAAGGTATCAAACCTTCTTCATCCTCGACCTTCTCTTTGGACATCTCGACCCTCTTCTCTGGTTTTGGGTTGATGGCTGCTATAAAGCACCTTTTTGCCATTGCCTCATCTCCATGAATCTCCATTACTCCTCGCTCAATCACGTACTTGAGTTTCTGATGGTAGGTCGAAGGGACTGCCTTCATTGCATATAGACACCCTCTACCGAGGATATCTTGATATGGCGAGTCGATGTTGACCACTATAAACTCGATCATCTTGGAGACACTTCCTACCCTTACCGGTAGCACGATCTTTCCCAATAGAATAGTCACTTTTCCAGCAAAGCCAACTAGAGGGACAGTGGCTTCCTTCAAGTCGGCAACGCTTAACTTTAACTTTCTGAAGAGGTCGAGATACATTACCTCAGATGAGCTTCCCTGGTCGATGAGCAACTTATTGACGTCATAGTTGGCTATCCTAAGCGTAATGATCAAGGCTTCATAATGTGGGGTTTCTACTCCCACCAGATCTTCATCTGTAAACACGATGTGTTTACTGTAGTCGACATCATCTGCTTGCCGATACTTTCCTGACTGTGTCTTTTCTGGATCAATCCAAAAAGATTGCATTATAACTGTAAGCCTTTTCACTTCCATCCGAGCTGAATTCCCTTGAATCTACTTCATATCAGATGCCCCGTGAATAACTGCACATTCATGTCCAGCATCATCTTCGAGTACGTTGTTGGATCTTTCTTTTCCATTGGCAGCGACTTTCTCTCCCTTTCTTTCCACAAACTCGTTCAGGTGCCCAGTCTGGGCCAGTTCTTTGAGGTGAGACTTAAGAGCCTTGCAATGCTCAGTTTTATGTCCTCCCTCCTTGTGAAAAGTGCATCTCAGCGCGTTGTTTCTCTTTGAGGGATCTCCTACCATTTTTCTGGGCCACTTAACAAATAGCTCATCTTAACAAATGGCTCATCTTTTGTAGATTAGTTCTTTGAAGAGAGTATTTACGGCCTAAAATTCTTTTAAAACATTATTTTTGCCTCCATTCTTGGAGCTACCCTTGCCCCGATTCTTGCCTCCTTTCTTCTGGTTTTCATCCTTATCATTGCCCTTAGTAGCGAGCTTAGTTCGACTATTATCCCTTATATTGAGGTGGGTCACATCTTCCACCTTAGCATATTTCTCGATGCGGGCCATCAGGTCATCGATGGTTGTGGCCTCCTTCTTCGTCAGGGATTAATGCAGAAGGCAAGAGCTGGGTAGGCCGATCTTGAAAGAGGCCACTGCTACCTATTCCGAGCAGTCCTCGACCTCGTTGAACAACTTTCAGTACCTTTTTACATAGTCTCGGAGGCTCTCCTGTGGCGTTTTCTTCATTATTAGCAAAGCATCCATCCTCTTTGGATGGGAGCTGTTGGTAATGAAGCGATCCGTGAAGAGCTCGACCAGGGACTCGAAGATCCTAATGGACCAATGAGGGAGCCTCTCGAACCACTTCTGGGACACATTATGCAGGCTCGAGGGGAAAATTTGGCACATTAGTGCATCCCGGTGTTTCCAGAGAGTCATGGCTTTCCGGTACTGCCTAACATAGTCGATAGGGTCAGTCTTTCTATCATAAATCTCGAATTTGGGAATAGTAAACTTCTTAGTGGCTTCTTCATCTATCTCCCTTGAGAAAGGGGATTTCATCTGGGTCTTGAGAGCTCGTCGAGCAAGCTCCCTGGTTGATCTAGCACCCCGATGAGTTGGATGCTGGTCCATTTCCCTTCGGACCAAATTCCGTATATCCTCATCACCTCAAGTTGGGCTCCTATAATGGCGAATTGGTTGTTGTTGTTCGAGCAAGTTTCCATCCGAATCATGCTCCTCAAATATCTGGGATTCGCGTCTTGGGCTCCTTCCTCAGCTGCGAGACTTGCTCTCCTGAGGGCAAGGAGTGCGGTATGGACATCGCCTAGTGCTGCAATGGATTTCTTTCTCCATCCTCTATAATTTCCTTTTGAAGTGAGCATTCTCAGCCTCTTGCTTATAAGCGGACTCCCTTTGCTCTTAGAGCCTTGCCTCATAGGCATCAATCAATCTGGAGATTTTTGTGGACCTCGCTGGTCCTTGGCTCTCCTCTGAGGCTGGCCTCTCCGGGCGAGCCCTATGATCTGAATGCCAAACTTCAGATCTGATCCTATGAGGGGCAGGTTGTTCTTGGATATCCCCTGCCTGAGGGGAGTTGCTATTATGACCAGACATTCTAGATTCTTTGTGGGTGAGGGCTTTCTTTAAGGAAGACAAATGTTCCCATAGACGGCGCGAATTGTGGTGACAATTATATTCAACACAAATTAATAAGAAAGCGTAATCACCAAAGGGAATAAACAGTAAAAAATGTCAATCACACAACACAGCGTATAAGTGGTTCAGCAAGAAATGCCTACGTCCACGGTGGTTCTCTTGGTGTTATTTCTATATACTCCGGGGAGTTTTTTTAGAGAATACAATGCATGCCTTTTGCCACAGGTTTAGGGTTTGTTATATGCATATTTGTTCTTGGGGAGTGGGGGTGTTGGACTTCCCCACGTCCACTTGTTACTCCTAGAATATCCCCGAGATTTTAAGGGTAAACTAAGTCATGACCGAATTTAGTTGAGATGCGAGGAGCCAGACTTTGGGCCGTTTCTATCGGGCTACTCATTTGGGCCCGTGATGGCAAATAGAGGTAACCATAATTGCCCCTAAAGTTGTTGGGCCACAATTTGGGCTCAATAAATTTAAATGATTTGTCATAATGGCTCTCTTGTAGATTGTGTAACTCTTCCCAAGATTGGAGTTCTTTACTTGATTTTGGCAGTAGCCTGCTTCGGGTCTCATGCGATATGATTAGAAATGTTTAAAAGGTCACTTGGAACAGTATTTCCATATTGTCGTTCCAAGCTTCTTCATATTTTCTCATCTTCTCTTCCAAGCATCTCCTTTAAGCTCCTACCGTTGAGCCCTCGTTCCCACAATAGTCATCTTTTAAACTTTTATTCGGAAGTAATAAATAAATTAAAGTTTATCATTCATTCCATGTGGATTTGATACCCGGACTAATCATTATACTCTCGTAAAGAGTGTAGTCATATATTAGATTTTTTCATAGTCGTGGGAGCCAAAAACAGTAACAGGCGTAGTAATACAAACGCTCGTGTTTCCCCTATTATCAAATGGCACCTTTGTCGGGATTGTTGTGCTTTAAAATTTCATTGATTTAGTATTTTGTATATATTTTTATATTTCCCCGTTGTTTTAATTTGTTTTGTAGACTTCTACATTTGAGCGCTAAGAAAAGCTTAAATTCTCTACCGCATATCTCACTGCGTGGATTTTTCGTCTTCAAACTTTTTGATAATCGTCTTATTTAGTAATCAAGGTAATTGTAATTATTCGTGTTCGTATCACAACACTAATGGCTAAAATCCCCCACATTCGATGACATTTGGTGATTACTTATAAATGGAGGCAATTAAAAAGCTTATGAATTTGGTGAGTATTGACAAAGTAAAGTAAAGGACGTGGGAAATATTAAGAACATTTATATTGGGCCTCAAAATTCTTACGATAAAAATGTTGAAACTTATCATGATAAGAGTTCTCCAAACTATTATTGAAATAACTTTCAAAACACTTATACTAATAATTTTGAAAGTAGTTCCCACAATATTTCATAAACTTTTTATTTTGAAGAATCCATGCCTCCACCTATGACCTTGTGTGGGGCCCTTTGCATTGTTCAGAATTAAAAGCATGAAAATCGTTATCGGGAAGAAAATCATTATTGGGAACAAGAGTTGGATTCATAATTCGAATTCAATGATGATTTTGTAATACCCCGTATTTCTGCGTATTTATAATTTAATTAATTGGATAATTAAATAGAAAATACATGATATTTAAATTACGAGAGTAGAGTAATTTAATGTGATTTAATATTTTAAATTACGTGAGTTAAGTAATTTAATAAGATGAAATTATAATTATGAATATTGAGTGGTCGTATAACAATTCGTGATATTTTTATATTAATCGAGAGATAGAGACTGATTAATATGTGATTTAATTTTACTAAGAGTGAATAGTATATACACGTTAAAAAGGGGTTAACTAGGTCCCTTAGAGTTGGGTGAATACTCGAGAAAATATGATTAAGAGAGAAATTGACAATGGAAGGTACGGTGAGTATTGGAGAGAAATATACTACGTACTAACGTAAATCTTGAGGTCGTGTGTATACCTATGAATTTTGTACTTAGGCTGAGTGAATACCTAGAATGCCTATATGATATTTGAGTCGAGGATTAACCGGGCCAATATTTTACTATTTCATTTACATTTGGAGTCGAGGATTAGACCGGGCCAATGTAAATGATAGGAGAGATGGAGTCGATGATTAGACCAGGCCAATACTCCTTATACTATATAAATAATCTACTTAGGTAGAATGGTAGATGATGATATGATGTACATACATCTAAAAGATAAATAGTTTGGGATAATTGGAGTCGATGATTAGACTGGGTCAATTATCCTTATACTCTATATTGTGTGTGAAATATACACTATATGAATAATCTACTAGGATGGTATAGTAGATAATTAGATGATGGGAATACATCTAAAATAATAATCTAAGCGGAGAAATCTTAATTGGAAAAACATAATATTAGATAGTGAACATCTAATAAATAAGATTAAGTGGTCAGACTTAACTTTCAAATCAGAAGATAACATATGTAAAATGTTACATGGAAATTTATTAACAGAATGAGAAGTGTTAAAGAAACTTAGTACTGTATGGGTGGTATGGGAACTTAGACGTGTAGATGAGTTCAGACGAGGACTATAGTCTAAATAGCTTTGGGTAGTTGTAGCTCACCAGACTAAGTATGGGACGTTAGGCGTGCACTATAGATGAGAGGTGAGGAAACTCAAGTGAGTGTGCATAAGCCTAACATGTGTAATCAATAACTTATCTTTACTGCAATAAATTTTCTTGCTAAATATTTTCAAAACGTTTTGAGTACTAACTCTTGCTATGTAAAAAATTTTTAAAAACCTTTTCGGTGTCCAGCCATAGGGACGCCAAGCATGAATTCATTCCAAGGATCTTGGAGTTGCAGCACAGGTGGATGTTGCAGGACATTGATTAGATGCTTCTTTTATCATTTTTTTATCTAGTGTAGGATTTCAGTTTCAGTATGGACATGTTGTCCCACCGTACTTTCTTTAGTTTGGATTTTGATATTTGTTTGTTTTTGGCCGATGGTTTATTCGGCAAAATTTGTTTACCTTAGTTGATATATTCAGACTTTTATGTTGGTATTTGATTTATACATTGTTCCACATGTTGTTTTATGTTTAATGAAAGTTAAAATTTGACACTAGTCTAATTTCAACTAGGTGATTAGTAATTAAAAAGTTTTCGACAGTGATGCTAAGAATTGACCAACTGAGAAATCGGTTTAAATTTGATTTAGGATTGATCGCTAGGGATTTAATTAGGCGGGGTGTCACAGATGGTATCAGAGCATCAGGTTCTAGTGTTCTTACGATCTGTATGGCTTACTGCGTTTTCAGCTATTCGTTTGTTTGTTATAGAACCCTATTTTAGGATTGTTGCCTTATCTTTGCGTGCTTGAGATATCGTACTTCTGCTATTGGATTTTTTATAAAATGGGTACTTTTATAATTCGTTCTATTTTCAGATGCCATCGAGGAGACAGAGAGCGAAGAGGGCCGAGGCCTGGGATGAGGTGAGGGAGGCTCATCAGGAGCCACAGATACTGCCACCCCCACCCCCACCCCCACCCGAGTTAATCTTTACTACTCAGGTGGCCGTGATAGTAGCTTAGGTAGTCGAGACAATGATGAGGGACATGGAAACCCATTTTCCTCAGCCCCAGGCACCACCTCCAGTGGCACCAGTAGTCCAATCCCCAGTAGGGTCGCCTTCTTGGCAGTGAGTTAGGGAGACCTTTCAGAAGGACCACCCACCCGAGTTCCGGGGCAGTACTGATATGGTAGAGTCATGTGACTAGAAGAAGAACATTCAGTGCCATCTGTGCATGCTTGAGTGTACCGATGTGCTGAAGCAGATGCTTGCTACCTTCCATCTATCAGGGGAAGCTTTATAGTGGTAGGAGTCAGTTACCACCACCGAGGAGAGAGACTTGATGACATTATCTGATTTATGGGTGCAGTTTGATCGCAAGTACTTCCCACCTGTCATTGAGACTGAGATGAGAAAGAAATTTGGGGAAGTGTGTGAGGGTGATCACTCGGTAGCTGACTACGAGGAAGAGTTTACTCGCCTAGAAAGGTTTGTACCATATGAGGTGAGCAATGAAGAGATGAAGAAAGCAAAGTTCATGGATGGTTTGGCCTGGAAGATCAGGCAGCACCAGATCAATAATCCTGCATTGAGGACTTTCACTGACGTCATCAATGTTAAATTGTTATATTGTTAGGATCACCGCTTCAATGCTAAAGGGAGCAAGAGAAGTGAGTCGAGCCAGCAGGGTAAGGCTAGGGGGAGTGCTAGTAATGGGGCACCACCCCAGCAGTAGCAGATAGCTGGTCAGTAAGGGTAGGATTCCCAACAGGGAAATTTTTCCAAGAGATTTATATCTGGAAAGTATAGAAATGGGGGGATTTAAGTAGGGTCAGTAGGGCCCCCAGCAGCAGCAGATTCCCTATGGCCAACTAGGCCAAGGGAACTAGGGAGGAGGCCAGCAGGGACAGGTATAGAGACAGTTCAAGGGTCAGTGCTTCACATGTGGTCAGTAGGGCCACAAGAGTAGAGATTTCCCCCAGCAAAATGGGGCTCAACGTCGGGGCACCCAACAAGGGAAGCAGGCTCTATTAGCCCCAGCACCAGCACAGGCCCCACAGCAGCAGCCAGGCCAGATGCACTACGGACGTGTGTACAATATTCGAGACGTGCCTTTTTAGCCATCACCTCCAGCACCGCCAGAAGTCGCGGGTACGTTTCCTATCCATAGGAATGAGGGTAGTATTTTATTTGACATGGGAACGACACACTCTTTTGTTGCCACTAGATTTGCACAGGTAGTCGGCCTTTTTGAGACAGCCAACACTCATCTTATGTGTGTGGAGTCACTAATGGGTAGTGGGTCCCTTATACACTCAATCTGTAGGAGTGTGGACATTATGATCGGGAGATTTAATCTAGAAGCATACCTTCTAGTGTTAGACATGGAGGGTTATGATGTCATCTTAGGCATAGATTGGTTGGCGGGTCATAGAGTGATCATGGATTGTTATGAGAGTACTATCGTGTTTTCCATTTTGGGACAGGAGATGTTCCTAGTGGCGATGCCTCTTCCCGAGGGAGGATTACGGACTCACTTATATTATATTGAGGAAGAGACCTTACAGGAGGTGGGTGTTTCCCTAGACTCAATCACAGTCATGAGAGATTTTGAGGATGTCTTTCAGGAGATACCGGGATTACCACTCAGCAGGGAGATTGAGTTTGTTATCGATTTAGCACCGAGGACGAGACCGATTGCCAGAGAATAGTATCGCATGGCCCCTTCAGAGATGCGAGAGCTAAGAGAGCAAATCCAGCAGCTCTTGGGACAGGGTTTCATTCGGTGAAGTACATCTTCATGGGGCACACCAGTGTTATTTGTGAAGAAAAGGGATGGTTCGCTTGGTTTGTGTGTGGACAATGGGGAGCTGAACAAGGTGATGATACGTAATAAGTATCTGTTACCTAGGATTGATGACTTGTTTGATCAGTTAAGAGGGGTTACGTACTTATCAAAGATTAATTTGAGGTCAGGTTACCATCAGTTGCGCATTCGAGAGGAGGATGTACCTAATACCACTTTCTTGTCATGGTACGGGTCATATGAGTTCAGGGTGATGTCGTTTGGGCTTACTAATGCGCCCGCGATGTTCATGGATCTCATGAACCGACTATTCAGGGAGTTTTTGGACCATTTTGTGATCGTATTCATAAACGATATTCTGGTTTACTCTCGCATGGAGGAGGATCATGCTGAGCACTTACGTATGGTGCTTCAGACATTACGGGACCATCAGTTATACGCCAAACTCGGGAAGTGTGGATTTTGGCTTCGGGAGGTTCAGTTTCTTGGCCATATAGTGTCCGACCGGGGCATTGCTGTTAATCCAAGTAAAGTATTAGCGGTGAGGGAGTGGGGATAACCCACAACACCGATCGAGATTCGTAGATTTTTAGGTTTGGCCGATTATTACCGTCACTTCATCAAGGGGTTCTCGAAGATTGCAGGTCCTTTGACGAACCTGATGCGGAAGGGAGTACCATGTAATACCCCGTATTTTTATGCTATATTAATTTGGGGATTTATTAAATTTAATGCGAGTTAATTATTTAATAAAAATCCGGAAATTAATTGTGTTATAATTATTAACGTGACGAGAGTTAGTAATTATGGGAAATTTGTTGAATATTACTAATGAGGAAAGTAATATATATTATATTGGTTATATTGAATGTCATGAATGAACTAAATGACAATTTCGGAAATTTAAATCGGGGCGTGCCCGTGTCACGTCGGGACTAATTTTTGTTAAATAAAAAGTGAATATTTTATAAGTTATTCATATACTTGTTTTGAGTGCGCCAACACGTCCGGAAGGGTCGAGATAGTCAGAAAAGTGTACCCGGGGGTTTAGTTTGGGTCTCGGGGCGTTTTTAGGCCTAATTGGTGCCCCGGGAGGGCGTTTTGGACATTTCACCTTTTTGGGTAATTAAACCCACGAAAATTCCAAGGGTTATATCAGATATCTGGATGGTCACCTAGGGTTAGAAACTCAAAACACAAGTGACGGTCATTGGAGAAGAGAGGAGAGAGCTCCAAGGCATTCCAAGGCCCCAAAAGTCATCCGATTGCACCACAACCACCACCACCGCGTAGATCGCGCAACGGACTACGCAACCACACCAAAATCATCTGCAAATCAGAACGTCGAAAATCCCAGGCAAGTAATTATCTTGCATGTTTTCGTTAGTGCAATCTTCATATTAGTTTAGGAATGATTAGAGATGAAAAATATGGAAGAAAACCCAATTTGTGTTAGGAAAATCCATGTAGTATTGATTTATATGAAAATTCTGGAATCCTTGCCATGTAGAGGAATATAAACCACGAAATTTTGATGTTATATTAGAAGGAAATTCTGGTAAAAACATATTAGAACCATGATTAAGAAAAACTATAGGGTTCTTGATGATTAGATGAGATTTTGGGTTAATTATCCATGTTTAATGTTAGATATACACATGCTTTACGTTGAAAACATCTGGTATATTGATATAATGTTAGTAGTAGGATTTTTGGGACGTTTAGAATGTAAAAACATGGTTTTGGATGAAGAAAATTGGTAGAACCCGTAACTGCAATTCTGCAGATTTCGCAGACCTGCTTGATCGATCGATCGAGCCTAAAGCTTCGATCGATCGACCCCTCCTGGCAGACTCCTATTTCCCTTGTTTAATTAGTTAAATTAAATTTTTCGTGAAATAATTCTTGGGTATTCTTCATAAAATGTTCTGGGATAGGAAAGACCAGTAGGACATATGAATAAGTGTTGGGAACTTTATTATGAGACGAGAATTTTGCTTTTGGGATAATTATATAATGAACGATGAAACTATGTATTCCAAGTGAGAGATTACGACGAATAGTTATGATAGTGAATAGAGGTATACCTACTGAATTTTCTACTTGGAAGGATAAAGTCCACGAGAGTCACGTAATAAGTGAGAAAACCCTTCGAGTTAAGGTTAGAGATGAAACCTTATGCGTAATACTAATAACGTGAGATTAAGGATAAATGTTATAATTATGGGTGATGAGAAGAACCTATATTAATATGATAAAGAGGTATATTTATATGATTGTGTGTACATATATTATATACATGTGAAAAACATACCGCGCTACTTGCTATCCTTGAGGTTACCGCGCTGGGACAGTCTTATCTCGATGGGACCTTTATGGGGGATATTGACTTGTACCCTAGAAGATAGATATCCTTGGTACAGGCTATCGAATTGATAGTTCAGACGGTCCTAAGAGACGCGAGTATGTGCCATCCTCTTAGAGACTTGGAATCTATGCTTCGCCTCGATATTGTTTGTGTATGTGTTAATACAGTTCGAGAGTGATTCCGAATTTGTATTCCCCTTGATATGAGTGGTATGGGGTTTGGATAGTAGAAGTATGCACGCACCATAGTTTTATGTGGGGTGCTGTTATTTTATATATATTATACGAGTAGTTAATATATATATATGAGATTTGAAAATGTGAAACTGCCTACTGTGATTTGATAAGTAGGACATGGTTGTTGACTTAAATTATAAATACTTGTTTTGAGAAAGTATAATACGTCACTGGAAAACTTTATTGATTTTATAAAGTTAAAATGGAGAACTTTGGTTACTAATTGGAACATCCTTTTCAAAATGGAATCGTTGAATTTTAAAACTTATGAGTAATCTAAGATAAGTTCAATCGTTGGGAAGGTTAGTGCGATAGGTGTGCACATTAGAAGAGAGGTGAGAATTTCTCAAGAGAGTGTCGCACTAATATGTTGTTGCATTGGCCTGTATCAATTTAAATACTTGCTAAACGTATTTTAAATCAAACACACTTTCGGGCTCTGACCCGTTTCTCTCTCTCTCTCTCTCTCTCTCTCTCTCTCTCTCCCCCTTGTATATATATGTATATATTACAGGTGCCCAGCCATAGGGGCGTCTTGCTTAGGATCCCTTGGAAGGAACGCGCTGCAGCTTAGGTGGGAGTTGCAGGTCTCTTGATTAGACGACTTCGTTCATTCGGATCCACTCTTAGTACTTTCACTAGTTGAGCATGTGTAGCTCTTTCCATTATTCCGTTGTTATTGGACATTTGTATTTCAGTTATTTCCAGTAGTGTTACTATGGGATTTATTCAGTTTGGTTATGTGATTTTAGATTTCGTATGTCGACATTCGATTGACGAATGTATTCTATTAATTGGTTTATGTTGCAGAATTTAATGTGGTGTGATTCTTACTTATTGAATGTTGTTAATAATTAAATAAATCTTTTTCTTTAAATAAAATTTGGAAAGTATGTATGAAAAATGGTTTTGACACTTAGCTTAGTTATTTAGGGTGTTAAATTGGAAAATATATTTTTATCGACAGTGATGCTGAGAATGAACCAACTGTTTACCTTGATTTAATTTAATAAAGGAGTGATCGCCCGGTATTTAATTAGGCGGGGTGTCACATACCATTCGTGTGGAGAGACCACTGTCAGTTAGCATTTGATGAGATAAAAGACAGGCTAACATCAGCACCCATACTAGCATTGCCTAGGAGTGGATTAGAGTACCAGGTATACACTGACACATCCCTGCAGGGACTTGGGGGGGTGTTACAGCAGGAGGAAAGGGCGATAGCTTATGATTCTCAAAAGCTAAAGCCACGTGAAAAGAATTACCCCACCCATGACCTTGAGTTGGCAGCGATCATTTTCTCTTTGAGGATATAGAGGCATTATCTTTTGGGGGAACAATTCACTCTTTTTCCGGATCATAGGTCACTTCAGTATCTATTCACACAGAAGGATTTGAATATGAGAAAGAGATGGTGGATAGAATTCGTGAAGGATTACCAATTTGATATATAGTATCATCCTGGTAAGGCTAATGTGGTGGCAGATGAGTTGAGCCGATGACCTACTGGGGATGTAGCTGAGGTGTGGAAAGCTAAGTGGAGTGAGATCCAGAAGGAGGATGAGGTGGCCATGGCATACATGGTAGTTATGAACATCACTCCCGAGATCGTGATACGGGTAGTGAGGGCTCAGGCAAAGGACCAATTCTCTCAAGACAGGGTGAGATAGCTAATTAGCCGAGGGTGAGGAGTCTTACTCATTCAGTTCAGAGGGATGTCTGCAATTTAATGGGAGGTTAGTAGTGCCCAAGGATGAGAAGTTGAGGCAGGCAGTGATGATCGAGTCCTATAATTCCAGATTCACGGTACATCCTGATGTGCACAAGATGTACCAGGATATGCGGTGATAGTATTGGTGGTTGGGCATGAAGCGATACATAGCAGAGTTTGTCTCAAAGTGTGTTACATGTCAGCTGGTGAAAATTGACCATCAGAGACCTTCAGGAATGCAACAGCCACTAGATATTCCCACGAGGAAGTGGTAATGTATTTCGATGGACTTTATTACTGGACTACCGACATCATAGAGAGGTCACGATTCCATTTGGGTGATAATGGATCGGCTGACCAAGGTAGCTTATTTCTTGTCAATTTTTACTGACTTTGATACAATGTAGTACGCGCGGCTATTCATTTCAATGATTTTTAAGTTGCACGGGGTCCTTATTAATATTGTGTCTGACAGAGACAAGATATTTGTGGCACATTTCTAGCAGAGCTTTCAGGAGGGCATGGACACGAAATTATGGTTGAGTAAAGCATATCACTCGCAGACAGACGGACAGACTGAGAGAGTAAATCAGATGCTTGAAGATATGATGAGGATGTGTATCCTAGACTTTGGGGGAGGATGGGAGAGATATCTTCCATTGGTAGAGTTTGCATATAACAACTCTTACCAATTTACTATCGGTATAGCTCCATTCGAGGCACTGTATGGGAGGCCTTGTCGTTCGTCCACCTGCTGGTTAGAGGTGGGAGACAATAAGCTATTAGGTCCAGAGATGATACAGGAAACTTATTCCATGATAGATTTAATTCGAGGACATATTCTAATAGCTCAGGATAGGTAGAAGAGGTATGCTGATGCCGGTAGAAGACACGTAGAACTAGAGGTGGGCGACTAGGTGTTGGTTCGGGTGTCTCCTATAAAAGGGATTATGAGACTCGGTAATAAGGGAAAGTTAGCGCCGAGATACGTGGGACTGTTTCCTATTATTGAGAGGACCAGTAGCATAAAGTTTGGGAATTCCAGAGTATCTTCAATGGGTACATGACGTGTTCCATGTGGCATCACTAAATAAATACAGGAGGAGCAAGAGGGCCTTCTAGCACGTCCCACTTGAGGAGATTGATTTGCAGCCAGATGTCTCGTATGAGGAGAGACCCGTGGCTATTATGGATTATAGTGAGCGTAAACTACGATCCAAGATGGTACCATTAGTACGAGTGCACTGGGGTCACCACAATATTGAGGAGTTGACATGAGAACGAGACGAAGATATGCGAGAGCTATATCCAGAGTTATTCACCGAAGGTATACCCTAATTTTGAGAACAAAATTCCTTTGTAAGGGAGGAAGTATGAAATAACCTGTATTTCTGCGTATTTATAATTTAATTAATTGGATAATTAAATAGAAAATACATTATTTTTAAATTACAAGAGTAGATTAATTTAATGTGATTTAATATTTTAAATTACGTGAGTGAAGTAATTTAATAAGACGAAATTATAATTATGATTATTGAGGGGTCGTATAATAATTGCGATATTTTTATATTAATCGAGAGATAGAGACTGATTAATATGTGATATAATTTTTCTAAGAATGAGTAGTATATATACGTCATTGCGAGTGATATGGGCATATTTCATGTTATCTCACCGAGGGTCGCAAGTTAAACTATGATGAGGTGAGAAACGAGAAATATTTTAAGTGACTCAGATGATAATTTAGAGGTCACAAATGAGCCCGAAAGGGGCGAATTAGTCAAAATAGTATACCCGGGGATGTCAATTGAGTCATGGGTCAATTTGGGGCCAAACCGACACCTTACGGGAGTAATTTGGTCATTCTAAAAATATAGGTTAAAGGACCTACGAAAATTAGAGTCCTAATCTGATAATTAGAATTGGGGATTAGGGTTGATAACTCAAAAAGATTAGAGAAGTCATTAGACGGTGAAGACAGACCGTTCTAAAGAGCTAAAGGAGGGTTTACGAAGGATTGTAAGGTGTTCTTGCATCCCAAGTGCCTAAGGAGTGAAGATTTAAAAGGAAGCACATAAAATCATCATCTTCATCAAAAAATCAGATCACCTCTGTATAAGGCAAGTGGTTTATTGCAAAATTAAATTGATGTTATAATACCCATGTGTAGGATTTTATGAATAGTTGCTCATATGAATTTTCTTGGTGAAAAGAAATGATTTAAATACATGTTGGGTAGGAAATCGCATGTAGGTTGTATGAATAACTGTAGAGGAATATAAATTAGTGTTTTCAAGATCATTTTTACGAAATCTAATCTAGATTAATGAGGATAATTTATGAAGAACATGCATATCTAGGGTTTTTGATGATATTTAGATTTGGGTTTGAATGAATTTCGTAAAGATTTGATGATGTATTTACATTGGAAATAGTACCTATACATGTAGTGGATGTTTGGTTATGTTGGTAGAGATTTTCATAAGGTTTAATGAGGTTTTGAAAGATAGAACTTGGTGAAAACCGTAACTGAACATGGCTGATATCCGTTCGATCGATCGACCCATGAATGTCGATTGATCGACCAAAACCTTCGATCGATCGAGTAAAGCTGAATTGAGGCTCTTTTGTACGTTAATGGTTATTTGATTCCTAACGATTGGGGGAAACTTAGGGATGATATTATACCTAGTTAGGGACTTAGGAAAGACCAGTAGGTATATTATTAAGTTCGATAGAGTACTTTAGAGTGAGGCTTAGAGTATGGACCGATGAGGATATATCGACTGGGATGTGTATCGAGAAATGTGTGGCATAAGTTATGGAGGGAGAGTAAACATTAATCCATGACACATACCAGTAGACTAAGTTAAGCTTAACTACTAAAATTAAAAAGGGGTTAACTAGGTCCCTTAGAGTTGGGTGAATACTCGAGAAAATATGATAAAGAGAGAAATCGATAATGCAATGTACGGTGAGTATTGGAAAGAAATACACTACGTACTAACGTAAATCTTGAGGTCGTGTGTATACCTATGAATTCTGTATTTAGGTTGAGTGAATACCTACAGTGCCTACATGATATTGGAGTCAAGGATTAAACCGGGCCAATATTTTACTATTTCATTTACATTTGGAGTCGAGGATTAGACCGGGCCAATGTAAATGATACGAGAATTGGAGTCGATGATTAGACCAGGCCAATACTCCTTATAGTATATATTGTGTGTGAAATATATACTATATAAATAATTTACTTGGGTATAATGGTAGATGATGATATGATGTGCATACATATAAAAGATAAACAATTTAGGATAATTAGAGTCGATGATTAAACCGGGCCAATTATCCTTATAGTCTATATTGTGTGTGAAATATACACTATATGAATAATCTACTAGGATGGTATAGTAGATAATTAGATGACGGGAATACATCTAAAATAATAATCTAAGCGGAGAAAGCTTAATTGGAAAAACATAATATTATATAGTGAACATCTAATAAATAAGATTAAGTGGTCATACTTAACTTTCAAATCAGAAGCTAACATATGTGAAATGTTACTTGGAAATTTATTAACAGAATGAGAAGGGTTAAAGAAACTTAGTACTGTATGGGTGGTACGGAAACTTAGACATGTAGATGAGTTCAGACGAGTACTATAGTCTAAATAACTTTGGGTAATTGTAGCTAACCGGACTAAGTATGGAACATTAGGTGTGCACTATAGATGAGAGGTAAGGAAACTCAAGTGAGTGTGCATAAGCCTAACATGTGTAATCAATAACTTATCTTTACTGCAATAAATTTACTTGCTAAATATTTTCAAAACATTTTGAGTACTAACTCTTGCTATGTAAAATATTTTTAAAAACCTTTTAGGTGTCCAGCCACAGGGACGCCAAGCGTGCATTCATTTCAGGGATTTCGGAGCTGGACCAAAGGTGGATGTTGCAGGACATTGATTAGATGATTTTTTTAATCATTGTTTATCTAGTGTAGGATTTCAGTTTCAGTATGGACATGTTGTCCCGCCATACTTTCTTTAGTTGGGATTTTGATATTTGTTGGTTTTTGGCCGATGCTTTATTCGGCAAAACTTGTTTACCTTAGTTGATATATTTAGACTTTTATGTTGGTATTTGATTTATACATTATTTCGCATGTTGTTATATGTTTAATGAAAGTTAAAATTTGGTACTAGTCTAATTTCACCTAGGTGGTTAGTAATTAAAAAAATTTCGACAGTGATGCTAAGAATGAACCAACTGAGAAACCTATTTTAATTTTATTTAGGACTAATCACCCAAGATTTAATTAGGCGGGGTGTCATAGATTTTACTTTCGAATAATTTTGATGTTGAAGAAAGTTTTAAACCAAATGAGGAATCCAAAGCCAAGGAAGCCTACTCTTGAAGAAACCATCCTTCGTTTAACCCAAAGTGTAATAGAGAACTATAATGGTGATGATTTGGAAATTGGAGCACATTGCAATGATATTATTTCTTCTTTGAAAAACAAAAGGGAGGTTGAGACATTCGTCTCACCTCAAATAATTTTACAAGAATATTTCATTGAAAGTGAATCTTTCTCTTTCGAAATTCAATCTTCGAGCGATGATGAGTCATACATCGAGATTGAATTTATTTCTTTTCCATTCCCGTTCACCGTTATCGAAATATTGTAAGTACTACAAGAATCGAATGATAGTCTTGAGCACTTTGACCTGATTCTTGTCAATGAATGATTTTTTGAAATTTTTTCCATGATGGGATTCTCCCTTACATGTGTCCCGCCTCCCATTCCATTTGAAAACCAACGGAAGGAAATTCTGAATTTTTTCATGTGTAATTGTCCCCCATAGAATCCAAACCCCACATCGTCCCCCCAAAACTTTTAATTAGTGATGGTTCATTCCTTCCACCTTATGTATGCCTTTCGTTGCTCAAACAGAATTCCTATTTTCTGTAAGGTATGAACCCAAATGAGGGTACACCAATTATCCTTAAAAGTCAAATCATATTTTGGGTGGACCCTCAAAAATTTAAACTTCTAGTGTACAGTTAGTTAGAAGTTTAAATTATAGGTTGTAGATATTAGTTTCATTTCTTTTTTTACTTATTGTGTAGTGTAATTGGTTAAGTTTTTTTATTATTTTTTGTTATGCTTGGTGCCAACATGTTTTGTCGAATCTTTCGACTTGTGCTATCCAAAGATCGCTCCATTTTGGGTAATATCTCTATCTTCCTCTCTTTAACTTGGTTCTTGATTTACATTTACGACAATGCAAGATTTAAGTTATAGGTGTGGGATATTTTTCCCATTGGTTTTTGAGTTACATGATTTGATTATATGCTCTTCCCAAGCATTCTTTTGTTGTAACAAATTGAAAAAAAAATCAAAAATATTTTCTTTTTTTTTTCTCCTTTATAAGGAATTTGGTATTTGTTTCCAATGTAAACTTCAATAAATGCTCAATCCAATAGATACTTCAATAATGCATGTTCTCGATCTTAAAATTTATTAGACTTTAGTTGAATCAGTGGTATTATGAAAAAATCATAAATAAAACGTTGAACCCATGAGCATATGCATTTTTTGTGTTTAAATGATTTGGTTTAATATTTTCATAACTCGATAATATTTTGTTGCGTTTGTATATACTTACACCAAGTGAGATGTGGGCTTTTCTTCATTTTTGAGTGTCTATACATTATTCTTTCCTCTTTGATAACGTTAATTTGTTGGTAATCTAAATATTCTTTCAGTTAATTGTTCATTAAATGAGTTCATATTTTGAAATGTTTTACTTCAACATGATTTTCAAAATTGTTTTGACTCGAGAATTGTGTAAACTTTAGGAAAGGATCATAAGACCTCTTTATTATTACACCCATATTAACCTTCACATCACCTTATATATTCCCCCTCATCAACCCCTTTGATCATAAAGACAAACTTTCATTCCAAAATCCAAAATCCCATAACCAACTCCAAATTAGAGTTTTAAACCATATATATCACCTTTCATACCTCTGTTTAGAATGATAGTTGGGATTGGATGATGTTCTTGTAATGTAGTTTCCATTAAGCATATGAGAGTGTGAATGAAAATAAAATATGAAGTAAAACAAAAGAAAAAGATGAGAAAAAGAAGAAAAGAAAAACAAAAGAAGAAAATGAGAAAAAGAATAAAAGAAAAGAGAAAGTATTTCCATTTTGTATGTAGTGTTCTGTGGGATGCAAATCGTAACAAACGAAATCACTGTGACCTAAATGCGCCCAAATCATAAACCAAAAGTCTATCATTCAAGTTAAGATTAATGGCATGAGGGATAAGTATGGAGATCTCAATATTATTATGTAGAATCTTGGGGGAGATAATCATAAATCAACAAATGATCCAACCCTTAGCTGGGAGAAATTCAGCATAATTCAATTACCTTTATGGATATAAATAGAACCCTGAACCGAGGGCAAATGGGCATGTAATTATTTATTTACGAGCTATAAAGAATTAATATCTAGAAAAAAATGCCATGTGGAGTAGGAATTTCCTAACCACGTAAACACTTCCATTATGGGATTATTTTTTTCTTGTATGGTTTCAAATTTCTTATATTCATTCATTGTGATTAATTGCACTCGTGATTGGCATCGTCTATGGGAAATGATTATTTTACCTAAGCAAATCAAATCCAACAAGTTAAGCGATGTCTTACCCTCACCGTGCACCTGTCACGGGCGATCAGAAAGGAGAATTCTCACTACTTAGAGTCAAGTCTGAGATCCACCTAGACAGAAATCAGGCTGTCAATCATCCATGATTCCTCCCAGAAGAGTCGTCTTCTAAGCAGAGAAAGGTTGGTGGACGCTTATGAGGAATAACTCCATCAATAAGAGGAGATATCACGTCTTCAGATGGAGGAAAATGCGTGTCTCCAATGATGTATGGAAAAAATAAAACGAATGTTCCATGGAGATAAATTCTAGCATCATGGTTGGACGCCTAGACCTCAATCATGTAAAACTTGCAACTGAGGAAGGAGTTCCCACCGCGAACATTCAGAGCAGGAAATCTACCCGGTAAGGCGAAACTAAGATGAAGGACATCTTAGACACCATATCTGATGTCTGGTTCGAAGGGAGATGGATTAACACCTAGTTAACCATGGGGGTAGATTCACCAAGGAATTGACAAGGAGGGCACTCATCACCCAGATGCAGTCCCCCTTCTCGAGGATAATTGAGGAGCAAGAGCCCTGAAAGAAATTTTTAACCCCAAGGTTCAAGATATACGATGAGAATACTGATCCTATAGACCATATGTGTTAATATAGGCAAGCAATGACCCTTTATAATCATAATAACACCCTTATGTGTTGTATATTCCCATCTAGCCTAGGAGATATCGCATAAAAATGATTTGAGAGGCTACCTCACAAGTCGATCAAGAACTTCAATTCACTCACGGAGGCCTTCACTTTATTATAAGTAGTTATCGCCTAAAGAGAATGGATTATCTCCTTACTATTAGGAAGAAACCCCAGGAGACTTTACAGGATTTTCCCAAGCGCTATTGGGAAACCTTTAATCAAATTAAATATTGCTCAGAGCAAGTTACCATAGCATCACTCAAGATAGGGTTTACCCATAACTCCATATTTCACCACTCCCTTACCAAAAAGGAGGCAGACACCATCGATAATCCTATGCCGCGCATAGAGAAATATGCCAAAGTGGAATATGTGGTCTCCCTCAACCAATGTGATATAATGGTCAGAGAAAAGCGACCAAAGGAAAGGATAAAGAGATCACCCCTAAGAAGGGGTAAAATTAAGAACGGGGGGGGGGGGGGGTTTAAAAAATGAGTACAAGGCAGTCCCATCTAAAGTATTTTAAGAAATCAACCATATTTCTAAAGAACCAATCTACAAGATCTTGGGTAAGATCAAAGACCAGTTGTTCCTAAAATAAAAGAAGAAGATGGGTGGATATCCAAGAAAGAGAAATAGCTCACTCATATTTTCCTATCACAAAGAGAATGGGCACAAAATAGAGAACTTCAAGGACCTCAAGTCCCATTTGGAGGTATCGTCCCAGGCGGGGCATTTAAGTGAGTACATAAAAAAGTTGGGTGATAAAATTTCCCCCTGCGTCGATAAAAAATCAGACATTGTTTTGGAGGATGAGTTGGGGCATGAGTTCGTTGTCATCCATGATGTTTCAAGTCCCAAAAAGATCTAAGGTAATCTTGTTAAGATGGAACTCAAGAAGGTCACTCCAGTTATAGAGGGCTTCCAAATTGACCCTGCGAAAAACCCACCAAATAAGTGCATGCGACCAGAAGACGTGGACTACAACAAGCATATAGTCTTCACAAAAGACTAATTGATCGAAGTGAGGACCCTATACCATGATGCTCTAATAATCACCCTCAGGATTGCAAACTGGGGCGTGGATAAGTTACTAATAGATCAAGGGAGATCCTTTGAATTCATGTACTTGGAGCTTTTTGACAAGATCAAACTAAAGTTAGAAGACTTAAAGGAAGTGACCATCCCTATAGTGGATTCATTATAAGAATAGATATGTCATTAGGAAAGGTGTATCTACAAATTAGGGTTGAAAATATCTCAAAGTTGAACAAGTTCTTGGTAGTGGACATTAACTCACCTTAGCATGCCATTATTGGGAGAAGGTGGTTGCATGCCATGAAGGTTATTCCCTCCACTTACCACCAAAAACCCAGGTGCATCACAGAGTGAGGAATAATGGAAATTAGAGGCAACTAATCTATTACTAGGATGTTTTTATTGATTCCATTAGGCCTAAACAAGAAAAGGAGTCATTACTAAAACGTCTCAAGATGGGGCTACACCATCAAAATTGCAACTAAAGTACAAAAAAAAGGAGTACAAGGGACGAGAGTTCACCCAGTAGATAGGGTCATGGAGAACTGGAAGAGATAACTTTTAATGAGACTCTGCTAGAAAGGAAATTCCTGATCGGCACCATATTATTCGAGTAATAGAGGGAGGGGTTAATTTCTTTTTTGAAGAAGAATCAAGACGTATTCGCATTGCATCCATATCATATGCCTCGGATCGACCCTAAAATCTCATGCCACAAATTTCACATTGATCCCACGTATCCGCTAATCACACAAAAGGCTCTTCGAACTGCCCCGAAGAAAGAAAAGGCAGTGGAAACAGAGGTAGGGAAACTTCTGGAGGTAAGGTCCATCAGAGATGTTCAATTATCAAAATGGCTCTCAAACCCAGTGGTGGTAAAAAGGAGTAACGATATATGGAAAGTGTGTGTGGACTTCACCGATATTAATAAAGTCTTCCCCAAAGACAGTTTTCCTCTGCCTAAGATTGATTAGCTAGGCGATTCCACAGCTTATCATGAGCGGATGAGTTTTCTTGATGTATACTCAGGGTATCATTAGATACCTTTATTAGGACCCAACCAAGACAAAAATTCATTCACAACCACACTTGGCTTGTATTGTCACAAGGTTATCCCTTTGGACTTTAAAATACAGGAGTCGCATATCAAATATTGGTTATAATAATGTTCAAGAAATAGTTGGAAGAGAAGATGGAGGTGTATATTGATGATATGCTCATCAAGAGCAAGCTCAAAGCCAATCATTGGAAGGGTTTAGGGGATACTTTTGAGATCCTCAAGCATTAAAAAATGAAGCTCACATGGCCAAATACTCCTTTGGGGTTCAATCCAAATAGTTCCTAGGGTATTTATTTAGAAATAAGGGTATTGAGGATAACCCCGATCAGATAGTCACAATTAACAATGTTCTGCTTCTAAAGGCGTTGCGAGAGATTCAAAAGTTAATAAGGATGTTAGTATTCCTCAACCATTTCATCTCAAAGTCCTCCAAACACCGACCATTTTCTTAGCTATTGAAGAAGGAAAAAGTCCTCACATGGAATGAGGAATCGTCAAAGGCCCTTAAAAAATCAAATCATATATAAGAAAACCTCCTCTAGTGACTATTATAAATCCAAGAGATCATTTTTATCTCTACCTAGAACTTTCAAGTCACGCAGTCAGTTCAGCCTTAGTTTGCAAGAAAGGGGGGCGTTAATACCCCATTTACAATATCAGTAAAACACTCATAGATGCCAACAAACGCTACCTCTCGCTGAAAAAATTAGCCTATTCATTGTTCATCGCATCGCGCAAGTTGAAGCACTACTTTGAATCTCACTCAATCATAGTCATTACTCCCTTTTCCCTCAATGTCGTCTTTTGGAAGGCTGGCCTATCTAGGAGGATGTTAAAATGGTTGATCGAACTTAGGAGGTTTGATATACAACGTGACCAATAAATAGCCGACTAGTTAATAAGCCAGATGTTTAACCAAACCAAAAATGGACACTTAGTGTGGATGCTATATCCAATTTAAAGGGTGCGAGAGTAAGAATTGTGATTATCTCCTTAAAAAATGTCATAATCGAGTAGGGGATCAGACTTGTCTTTGAAGCTTCCAACAACGAGGTTGAGTATAAAGCCCTCATCGCTAGAATGCGCAAAGCTCACTCACTAAGGATAAGACATCATTCAAATCTAGTATCCAATCAAGTAACCAAAGATTTAAGTTCCAGAGATAAGTGAATAGCAGAATACCTCGCAGTCTGCCATGAATTGATGGCCAAATTTGAGCATATCCACATTCAATAGTTCCCCCAGGAACATAATAGCCATGCTCACGCGTTAGCAGCCTTAGGGTCAGCAGTGGACTCTAAATTCAGAAGAACCAATAAATTTGAATTCCTCACCAAACCCAATATCACAAAGCCCGTCGTCACTGAAAAAACTCTCGACGTGCAGAAAAGTCCCAACTGGATTGACTCAATAGTCACTTATCTAAAAAATGACATCCTTCCATCCGATAAGAAACAAGCCCACAAGGTTAGCGTAAAAGCCACACGATTCCACATGATGCCCAAAGAAAAACTCTAGAAGTGGTATTTCGTCGATCCCTACCTATAGTGCATGCACTCAAATGACATCGATGAAATCTATATGAAATTCATGATGGAATTTGCGGTAGCCACTTGGGAGCGAGGTCTTTACCTTTTTGATTAATTAAAAAAGGGTACCGGTGGTCGTATATGCAAATAGATAAAACCTCTTATGCTAATAAGTGTGAAAAATGCCAAAAGTTCTCCCCTTGATCCATCAGTCGACCGATGACTTAAAGTCGCTAACTAGCCCGTGGCCATTTTCCATATGGGTTTGGAAATCATAGGTCCACTTCCAACACCAGCAAGAAACCCAAATAACTTTTGGTTGGCACAGACTACTAAAAAAATAAATTAAAGTAGAACCATTACTAAACATCAGGGACACCGATATGATCAAGTTCATGTAGAGGAATATCATGACATGATTTGGCGTACCTAGGGTGATCATGATGGATAACATCTCACAATTTGTAGGTGGACCATTCTAAGGTTTCTGCGACAGTTATAGCATTAATCATCACTTTAGCTCTGTGGCCTATCCTAGAACAATCGGAAAGCGAAGGCTTCCAACAAAACGATGCTCTATGTCATGAAAAAAGATTAGATAGGATAAAAGGATCTCACAATGAGCTTCCTCACATCCTATGAAAATATTATATTATGCCCAAAAACCATACTAGGGAAATGCCTTTCACTCTGACCTATGGAATGGAGGTTGTTCTTCCCTTAGAAAATAGTCTGCCAACTATGGAAACCACCATTACCAAGAAGGGTTTGAACGAGGAAGATGCAAAGATTGATCTTGACCTAGTCTATGAGCAAAAGGAGCACGTTATGATAAATCTTACCTATTACCAACAATATATAGATAAGTAGTACAACAAGGGAGTGATTTAGATAAAATTCCAAGTCAGAGACTAGGTCCTTAGAAAAGTCCTCGGTAGTGCTAAAAAATCTTTGGACAAAAAGTTGGGGCCTAATTGGGAGGGGTTGTTCAAGGTCATTAGAGACAATTTTCAAGGAGCCTACCATTTGGAAACAATAGAGGGTAGGGAGATACCAAGAGCATAGAATGCAAACAAGCTCAAGAAGTTTTACTTATAATTTTTTTCTTTCTTAGTTATTTCTAGCTTAGTTAGTTTTTGAAAATCATTATTACAAAACTTATATTACTCATAGTCTATTCTAGTTTTTCTAATAAAGTACAAGCTTAAGTGGTCCGTTTAGCTATTTAACATTGTTCCAGGCAGACTTACAGTTTTGTCAATGGTCAAACAATAATCGATATGACCTCAGTTTGATTAAAATTAATCTCAAGGTTCCACGATCTTCGTCATGAAAAACATAAAATCTCACGAATTGCTCAAACTAAAAAAAGACCTACAGTGGATCCCTAAGCACTAAGTGAACCTGACCTTGGTCACATAAAAATCATGAATAGATGAATGGTCCTAAAACCAGGTGCATTTTTTCTAAAGTCTGCTCTAGACCTAATGTAGTGTCATTACACGACCTAAAAGGTAAGACAAGACAATAAACACATGCTTGGCATACCATAATGAAAAAATGTAAAATGTGGAATTATAAAAACACCATATTGTTACATAAAGTTATAATACTCATTAAAGATCATTTACAGCATTGAAAGAACAAAACCAATGTAATTACTACCCCCGATGAGCAATCACCTCAGTAATGGTCGTTCTTCGACCATCATCATAATTTAGTCGGACTTTATCATCACTCTAATGTCATGACAAGTAATGCTTAGACAATTAAAGAAGAATGGCATCATGAGGAACCCAACTCTCACTACACCAAAATGTCCAAATTGTCACCTTTCAGCCGACCACCCAAAATACGCGTTTTTTGTCATGGTCATTGACCTTGACACGACCGTGACAAGAAATTGTCACGGTCAATGACCTTGACACGATCGTGACAATGTTCACAGCAAAAACCCTTTCCCCCTTCTTTTTTCCCTCCCGCGTCGTTCCCTCCCTCTCTCTCTCTCTCTCGACGCTGCTCTCTCTCTCTCTCTCTCTCTCTCTACTTTCAGGTTTAATTCTCTCTCTCTCTCTTCCATTTATATATATTTTTATGTGTATATATATGTGTGTATGTGTGTATATATGTGCGTGTGTGCATGTGTGGGGGGTGGGGCAGGGTGGGGCAGGGTGGGGGCAGGGTGGGGCAGGGTGGGGGCAGGGTGAGGGTAGGGGGTTAAAAATGTAAATAAATAAGTAATTTTCTATAAATTTCCAAAGATAATATCCAAAAATGTAAATGTAAATAATATCCAAAAATGTAAATTTGAAGTAATTGTCATCCGAAGTTGCTAAAAGCATCCGAAGTTAAAAAAGCATGAAAAATAAAATATTTTTTAAGATTTGTGGTGAATAACTGAAGTTAAAAAAAGTATTACTTTAGTCATTAAATTACTTTTTGAATTCGGGCGATGCGCGTAAATTTGTAGTAATTGTCTTATAATAAAGATCAATTAGTCTATGTTGTTGAAAATTTTGATCAAATTGGCGAGCCCTTCATATTTTAAAAATGTTGTTTTTATTCCTATAGAACAGTTTAGATAGTGTGTGTGTGTGTGTGTGTGTGTGTGTGTGTGTATGTGGTCAATACATGAATTTATTTTTGTATTTGAATTAACCCATGAATTTATTTTTGTATTTGAATTAACCCATGAATTTATTTTTGTATTTGAATTAACCCATTATATGAAACATACTTGAATTTAAATATAGTGCGCATAGATACTAGCATTCTAGTTCTTATGCGTACGCATTCAATAGCCCTTAGACCCGTTCGAGAGTCATTACCCCTGTAATGAGATCTCTCGAATTGTCCCGTTTGGACAGTTTGAGACTGTATAATTTCTGTATAATATTCTTATTGGCTTAAAGTTGTTACTTTTGGAGGAAGTTCTGCAGTCGTCTCTTAATGTTCTCTGGGTACATACTAGATTGACAAGTGTGACTGTTATTTCAATTGACCAATTGAAATAACACTCACACCTGCCAATCTACGTCGTGTACTTGGAGAACTAAAGGAATATGCTGTCGATTTTTTTTCAAATCGTAACAATGTGCATGAGCTGTTAAGTATATTACAGAAAAAATGCATTCTTGAATGGGATAGGACCACTTACCCTTTAATAGGATAATTAAATGATGGGATAATTAAATAAAACATACTATAAATCTAAGTTTTGTTTACCTTTAATAGGTGTTTAGTTGTGGTAGCTGTGATGGGATATCCGAAATACAAAGAGTGGATGGGTGAGACTAATAGAATGGGGGATGTGTTTCGCAGAGGTGCTAAAGAATTTGTGAAATATGCAAAGAGATGTCGTAATGATGAAGAGTTTCCGTGTCCGTGTGCTAGGTGTAAGAATGGTAAGGTGTTTGAGTGGAAAACAATTGAACTACATTTGTTAAGATTGGGTATGCAAGATAGTTATCGATTTTGGAGTTTTCACGATGAATTGAAAGTTCCTTTTATCCCCGGCCAACCTTCACAACAACCTTCAACAAGTAGAATAGATGTAGAAGGGGATGACGTAGATCATAATATGTTAGAGGATTTAGTTGATGATGCGTACGGAGTTTATGAAGCTGAGGAGAATGAGGTTACTGATGATGTAGAAGATTCAAGTGCTCGTGAAGATAACACGATAAAACTTGACGATGACTACCAAAGTTTAAAATTTAAGGCGACCCAATTGTTATACTCTGGTTGTGAGAAAGATCAAACAACTTTACATGCCATGGTTGGTTTACACAGTTTGAAGACGCAGTACGGTTTGTCTGGCAATAGCATGACGGGAATTCTGAAATGGGTGAAGGGCTTATTACCCAAGGTGAATACACTTCCAAATAGCTATCATGTTATGAAGAACAGTTTGAAAGGTTTGGGAATGAAGTATAAATCGATTCATGCTTGTGTGTATGACTGCATACTATACCGAAAGGAGTATGAAAATGTCGATCGTTGTCCGGTATGCGATGAACCTAGATATGTCCAATCTACTAGTAAGGAAGGCACAAGCTCAAAAGTGCCTCAAAAAGTATTGAAATATTTTCCCGTTGGGCCTAGATTAAAGCGATTTTTCACAGTACCATGGATTGCAGAGGCAATGACTTGGCATGCTAGGGCAGAAGTAGGGGGTAATATCATGCGTCATCCTATTGATTCTACTGCCTGGCGGAGGATGAATTTTGAGTATCCCGATTTTGCTCGAGAACGATGCAACATTCGTTTGGCTATATCAACAGATGGTTTCAATCCATTTGGAAATCTAAGCACCAATCAGAGTGTATGGCCAGTGATCCTAGCCCCACTCAACCTCCCTCCTTCACAGTGTATGAGACCTGAATTTTCGATGATGGCTTTATTGATACCTGGGCCAAAGGCACCAAGTGAAGACATTGATATCTACATGGATCCTTTGGTAGAAGAATTAAATGAGTTGTGGGAGGAGGGTGTGCAATCATTTGACCCTTTTAGAAAAGAAGAGTTTACGCTGAAAGCTATGTTGATGTGGGCAATTCATGATTTTCCAGCTTATGGGACATTATCCGGATGTGTAGTACATGGTTATTTGGGGTGTCCTATTTGTGGAGAGGAGACTAAATCTCTTCGTCTATCCTCTAGCTTAAAAAATGTATACCATTTCCACAGGAGGTTTTTACCCCCAGCTCATAGTTTCAGATTTGAGAAAGGTTCCAATTTTTTATTGGGCGGAGTTGAACATAGGCTACCGCCGAGATAACTTTCGGGTTCAGAAATTAAAAGTAAATCTTCTGAATATGGCCCAAATATGCCAGGTAAGAATCCCAAATTTAAGAATGTCAAGCATAAGAAGACCCCAACTGGGAATGAAACTGAGATAAGAAAGGCATGGTCTCGGAGGTCAATTTTATTTGACTTTCCTTATTGGAAGAAAAACCCGGTGCGCCATGTATTGGATGTGATGCATGAAGAGAAGAACTTCGCTGAACATATTGTGGGTACTTGCCTTGGGGGGAGTCATTCGAAGGATGGAGAAAATGCACGAAAAGACCTTAAAATGTTAAAACTTAAACCACAACTATGGTTGAAAGAAGATAGTAGGGGAAGGACAATAATTCCCCCTGGTGCGTTTACTTTGACGAGGAAAGGAAGGTGCTTCTAGACACAATATATAATTTGAAGGGCCCATCTACTTTTCCGTCCAACTTGCAAAGGATTGTGAATTATGTTACTCATGATTTACATAAGTGTAAGTCCCACGATTGGCATGTGATCATGCAATTGGTTCCTCTATTGTTTAAGCACTGTTTCTCCAAGAACAAGGATTTGCGTAGGGCTATTATGCAAATTAGTATTACCTTCTCCCTCTTGTGTGAGAAGGTAGTGAATCGAGAACACATAGTGGCCGCAAAATTGGCTGTGAACGAAGCGATTTGTGTATTGGAGAAGTAATTTCCCCCATCATTCTTTGACATAAGTGTTCACTTGTTGGTACACCTATGCGACGAGGCACTTCTTTGTGGTCCAGTTAGATATCGGTGGATGTATCCGTTTAAAAGATTGATGAAAGTTTTTAAAGATTACGTCAAGAATACGCGATATATTGCAGGATCAATTACAGAGGAATACATCACCGTGGAGTCATCAATATATACTCGGGAATATATTCCTGACTCGACCAGCGTTGATGACATTGATGAATTCCTCGATGATGGTGGTAATGTGATGGGAAAACGAGTGAAATTAACGAGTTTGCAACAAGAACAAGTAGCTCGTTATCTATTTGACACACATGAAGATGTCGAAGAATGGAAAAAGTAAGTTTCGAATATTATAATGTTTAACATTATTTTAGATTATTTTATACATGATTAATTTTGTAATATGCAGTAAATATGAAGCCTATGAGAACAATAAAAGACGAAAAACAATGGTACAATCAGACACCGAATTTAGGCTATGGTTGACACAAGAGGTAATTATAATGAAAACAGTCGTTATATAACGTTACATTACACTCAAATTTTACCACTAATATAATTAATTTATATATATTCTCAGCTCCTAAATATGGGTGATGCGACATCAAGGCTTGCTCGTCTAGCCACTGGACCCTTGTTCGTGGCACAAGAGTACAAAAAGTATCGATTGAACGGTTACATTTTCGGCGCTAAAGTGTACGAGGAAAGTACAAATATACAGAACTCGGGAATTTCATACAAGGCTCTTACTTTCTTTCGAGCGAGCGCAAAAGATAAAAACGTCGTTGAAGCTGAAATGACTTACTATGGTGTAATCCAAAATATATTTGAATTGGATTATATAAGCTTCAAAGACATTGTATTTTACTATGAATGGGTAAGAGTTGAGGATAAAAATGCTTGTAAAGTTGATCCTGTCACCAATTTGATCATGGTTGACTTGTCCAAGTTGAAGAGCAAGGACCACGTGAGCGATGAGCCGTTTGTTTGTGCATTTCAAAAGGTTAAGCAAGTGTTTTACTCGGAGTATATCAACAATGAGCCGTGGTCAATTGTCCAACACGCGCCAAGGCATCTAAATAGTAGTGTGGATGACTTGGCTGCTCTTACCGAATATCAATCCATTTTTTATGATAACCCGAATTTGAAACAATTTTTCAATTTGTAATAAATATTTCAATTTGTACCGAAACATCCATTTTTAATGCTTTTACTTGATCTGCACTTTATCATTTTCACTCTTGTGTAGTGTGCGTGTGTGGAGAGGAGATTAATACATAAATATTCCAAATACATCTAAGTTTTGTTTATACTAATCCATGAATATACGCTTCTTACCTTTAATAGGTGATTAGTACATAGTTATTTGGGGTGTCCTATTTGTGGAGAGGAGACTGAATCTCTTCGTCTATCCGAACACTAAGAAATGCCATAATCCTATGGAGCGATGCTCTGCAAATTCCTCCCAACCGTTATGTAGCCAAACATCACCAGTTGAAGTTGTCAATTCCACTTTCCATACCCCACCACTTGGAACTTCTAGCAAAACATGGGAGACCATTGAAAGGTGGAATTGACAACTTCAACTACTGATTTTCGGCTACACAACGGTTAGAAGGAATTTGCAACGCATAACTCCATAGGATTATGGTATTTCTTAGTGTTTAGATATAAAGAGAATTATAATTGACACGATTGCTCGGGGTACATTAGTTGGAAGGAGGTGCCATATGAGCTCAAGTTAGCTGTTTGAGTGACACTACAGGTAATGTATTTATATTTATATGTCAATTTCGATTTCGATTTCGATTTCAATTACGATTTATATTTATCTATATTTGAGGGGCGGATACTAATTTTACTTTATTTCAATTCAGGGGACAGGGAGTGGACCTAAGGGGAGGCCACATATCCTCTATACTTATGTGGCTATTCGGACGAGAAGGGAAGGATAAGGGGGTGTTCCCGAGCGTCGCAGTACAAAATCTCTTTTCCATGCAAATAGTTTGTAGATTTGAGATAAAATGATGGTGATGTTGTTTCTTTTTAAATAGTTTCTTACTTGAATATGTATTTGCATTACCTTTAGTTTGTTCGGATATATGATGTTTGGTACAGGTACAACGTTGTTATAACAGGTACAAATATACTGCTGGGCAGTGGCAGTGGCCATACTGCCCAGCAGATTTTTTTAAATTCTACCCAAAATTGTCACGGTCAATGACCGTGACAATTTTTAAAAAGGGTCACGGCTTTGTCACGGATATAAATCGTAACAAACGTGTCACGGTCATTGACCGCGACACGACCGTGACACAAAACGCGAGTTTTGTGTCAAGGTCAATGACCGTGACACGGCCGTGACAAAAAAGTTGTCTCGCCTTGAAATGTCACGGTCATTGACCTTGACAAGTTGGATTTGTCAAGGTCAATGACCTTGACAAATGGGCAGATTTGGTATAGTGTCTCTCTACTTTCGAAAGGGAGATAGCGATAGGTCAGGCAATCAACTTGGTACTAGTACTAAAGCTGAGACTCCATTGGAAATTTCATAACCGCCAAAGCATTCAACCATACATGTTTATAGACCAATTGAGTTGCTTCATCCAACATAATGGTGGCATTCATGAACCATTCATCATAGCCAGCAACCCATTACGCATGAGGACCATTTCTAAAAAGGTAACATAGTTTGATTATATTGCAGGTTAGCCCCATTTTAATGACTCCCTCCCTCCTCAGGTCTTTCATGACTTTAGAAAGTTGTTTCCTCAAATAATAATTCTCTTTTTACAATATGCGGTAACATCACTAATGTCTTTGGTCTCAACGAGCTGCCTTTTCTAATAATTCATCTCCTCCTGCATGAGGGTGTCAACATCGCCAAGGTCCTTCATCTTGGACACTAAGGCAGCCTGATCTTTATAAACCTTGATCATCTTTCGAAGATCCTTCCGAGCAGAAATAAAATCACGATGAACTTGAATATTAGACCCCAAACCAAGAACCATATATAGATTATAAGTAAAAGAAAGGATTTTTCTAGGAACATTACTATGCTACAAGAAGTAAAAGGAAATAACTCAGCAATAATGGAGGACAAAACCAAACATCGACTAAATCTTTCATTATAATAAAATTGGGCAAGGCCCTTACAAACGAGAATAAAAGAAAATACAAGGATTCATAAGGTAAATATTCCTAACCTGCTTTGGGATTCTTTTTTCCTTCACCTGCTCTTGTATTGCTAGGATTTTTCCCAAAGAAGCCTCAAAGGATTCCTGGTCGGTGAAAAAATATGTTCGAACATCTCCAGTTGCCCTTGGTGGGGAACCCAAATTGTGCTCACCAAAACGTTCAGACTCGGTCGGGACATTGGCCCTCATCGGGGCAGCATCCTAGCCTTTCTTAACTTTCTGATAAAATCCAACTGGCATTTGGCATCATCAAAGGCCTCAACATAGCCCTTGTTATAGCTTTCATCTTTTACCGCAGCTAGCTGGTTGTATTCAGTCTTCAGCTGGTTGTGATTAATCTCTAATTGATCACGTTCATTCATAGCCAAGCTGGTAGATTGAGCAACATTCAGCTGGTCACGCTCAATCTTTAACTCGTCCTTAGCCAAGCTAGTAGATTTATTCTCCGCATCATTCGCCATTTGGGAAGAAGTGATATCCTCTTTATTTATGCAAGGCCCGTGTGATCCCTTGCACCATCAGTCAGGAAGTGAATTAAAGTCGATAAATAGCATATGGATATTTGCCCAATGTGTTTGGATACCGTAAGCCCACTCCTAACAGCACCAGGAAACCTTAAATAACTCTTAGTCAACACAAACTACTTCATCAAGTGGATTGAAGTAAAACTATTATCAAATGTCAGGGACACCGATATGATCAGGTTCATTTAGAGGAATATCATGACACGATTTGGGGTACCTAGGGCAATCATTATGGATAACAGTACATAGTTTGAAAGTGTACCTTTCTAAGGTTTTTACGATAGCCATAGCATCAATTATCACTTTAGCTCTGTAGCCTACCCCAGATCAATGGGAAAGCAAAAGCTTCCAAACAAAATGATGCTCGATGGCATGAAGAAGAGATAAGAGAGGGTAAAAGGATCTTGGGCAGATGAGCTTCTTAACATCCTATGGGAATTTTATACTATGCCCAGAAAGCATACTGGGGAAATTTCATTCACTCTTACCTATGGAATGGAGGATGTTATTCCCTTGGAAGCTAGTCTGCCAACCATTAAAACCACCATTATGGAGAAGGGTTTGAATGAGGAAGACATAAGGACTGATCTTGACCTAGCCGACGAGCGAAGGGAGCAAGCCATGATAAGGATCACCTCTTACCAATAACATCTAGCTAAGAAATACAATAAGGGAGTTAATCTGATTAAATTTCAGGTAAGAGATGAAGTCCTTAGAAAAGTCCTCAGAAATGCTAAAAAATCTTCAGATGGAAAGTTGGGGCCTAATTGGGAGGGACCATTCAAGGTCATCAAAGACAATTTTTAAGGAGCCTCCAATATGGAAATAATATAGGGCAGGGAGATACCAATAGCATGGAATATAGCCAACCTCAAGAAGTTTTACTTTTAAATTACAAGCCCAAGTGGTTCGTGTAGCTATTTAACATTGTTCCAAAGTGAAAGGCTTACAATTTGGTTAATATTCAAACATTTATTGATATCACCTTAGTTTGATTACATTTAAACTCAAGGTTCCACGGTCTATGTCATGAAAAACATGAAAATCTAAAAAATTGCATAAGTAAATAAAAGATTTATGGGGGATCCCAAATCATTAAGTGAACCCGACCTCGATCAGATGAAAATCATGAACGGGCGAATGACCTTAAAACCAGGTGCATTTTTTTTAAAGTCTGCTCTAGGACAAAGGTAGTGTGATTACACAACCTAAAAGGTAACACAAGACAATAAACACATTCTTGGAATAACGGAATGAAAATATATAAAATGTGGAATTATCCAAACACCATATTATTACATATAATTATAACACTTAATAAAGATCATTTACATCATTGAAAGAAAAACACCAATGCAATTACTACCCCCGATGAGAAATCACCTCAGCAATGGACGTTCTTCAACCATCATCGGGATTTAGTCAAAATCCATCATCACTCTCATGTAATGACAAGTAATGCTTAATCAGTTAAAGAGCAATGGAGTCTATATGAACCCAAATCTCTTTACTTTAGAAGGGGAGATTGAGATAGGTCGGGCAATTGACTTAGTACTAGTACCAAAGCTCAGACTCCCTTGGAAATTTCAAGACCCCAAAAGCATTTAACTATCCGTGTTTATAGGCTAGTTGTTTTGCTTCATCCAACATAATGGGGGTATCCATTAACCCCTCATCATAGCTAGCAACTCACGACGCACGAGGACCTTTTCTAAATGGGTAAGAGAGTTTGATAATATCGTGACTTAGACCTATTTTAATCACTCCCTCCCTCCTCAATTCTTCCTTGACGTCAGCAATCTATTTCCTCAAAGAATCATTCTCCCTTTATAATAATACGCTAACAACACTAATGTGTTGTTCTCAGCGAGCTTCCTTTTCAAAGAATCCATCTCCTCCTGCATGAGGGTGCCAATATCACTAAGGTCCTTTATATCGTCCTTTAGCTTTACCATTAAGGCAGACCGATCCTTATAAGCCTCGATCATCTTTTGAAGAGCCTTCTAAGCAGATAAATAAAAGAGTGGCGAGCTTGAACACTATCCCCCGACCACAAATGGTATCTAGATTACTAGCAAAAGAAAGGATTGTTCAGTAACATTGTTATGCTATAATAAGTAAAAGGAAATAACTCAACAACAATAGAGGACAAAATCAAACGTCGGCTAAATCTTTCATTATAACAAAATTGGCCAAGGCCCTTATAAATAAGAACAAAAGAAAATACAAGGATTCACAAGATAACTATTCCTAACCATCTTTGGGATTCCTTTTCCTTCACCTGCTCTTGCTTTTCTAGGAGTTTGCCCTAAGAAGCCTCAAAGAATTCCTGGCCAGTAGAAGAATCTATCTGAATATCTTAATCTGCCTATGGTGGGGAACTCGAATTGTGCTCACTAAAAAGTTCAGACTCGGTTAGGATATTAGCCCTCGTCACAGTAGCATCCCAACCTTTGTTGAAGCTACACTTTCTGATAAAAGCCAACTGGCATTTGGCATCATCAAAGGCCTCAACACAACCCTTGTCATAGCGTGCATCATTAGTCGTATCTAGCTGGTCGCATTCAGTATTCAACTGGTAGCGATCAATCTTTAGTTAGTCACGTTTGTTCATAGCCGATCTAGTAGATTAAACAACCTTCAGTTGGTCGTGCTCAATCTTCAACTCGTCCATAGCCAAGATGGTACATTTCTTCTCCACATCATACAACTTTGGGCAGAAATGAGATCCTCTTGGACTTGTCCAAGCCCTTGTGAGGTCATCGATGACCTTGGACTGATCGGACCGTTTTTCCAAAATGGAGACAAAGTTTGCCACAAATTGCAAAAGGAAGAACATGAATTATGTCAAAATTTTAAGAGATTTAACAATCCAAACATATTAAAAGAAAATTTTATTTACTAGTGACAACGCCTAAGCAGCATGGGTGGAAAGATGATTGTGTATCAATTGATTAACTTGCTCACGGTCAAGTGCGAGCACTCCCCTTTCAATAGACCAAAGGACAAGAAGTAATTTTTGGCCACCAACATCACTTGGTGAACTTTCCCAGATTTATGAGCGTTACCCTTCTTGAAACTCATCACATTCATTAAAGAATAATGGGTCTTCTCCTTCTTATTTTTTTAAAACTGAGTCATCCAATACATATATGGGGATAGAGGGATTCTCAAGCTCGGTCCTCTCGGTAACTTTAGCCTTAGGGGAGATAGGCATTATATCATTATCCTTTACTAGCATTATTTACCTATTAGAAGCCATTACTTCATCCTAAACGGTGGGGATGGACTCAATGTTCATAGATTCTAAAGAGGAGGGGGTAGATGATTCCTCTCTTGATGAAGGAAGAAGGACATCAGGATTGACATCTACTAGGCAATCAGCAAAGATTCTTCTTGTACTAAAGAAAGAAAGAGGCAAACCTTGGGTGATCACCACCTTAAATAAGTGGCCTCCTTAATCCCCAAACTTTGAGCAACTCCTCCCTATTAAAATTAGAGGGAGAGTGTTCTTTTTTCTTTCATCGAGCAGGACAAAAGAAAGAAAAATTATTCAGTAATGATATTATCAAACAAAGCTCAAAGCAAGAGAAATAAAATTTAACCAATGTCACTTCCTTCTCCAAGCAAAAAAACTCGCGATAGTGCTCGCCCTCAGGAAGAGGTGGGTGTTGTCAATTTTTTATGATGAAACCTTGATCACAATAACCCTCATTGGAATCAAGAAGGTTGGCAAATGGTACTTTTTCAACCTTCCTCACCTTTAGGTATAGAAACCCATCTATTGTGTAGGACTAAAAAATAGCAGTATCAAATCTCTAGAATCTCTATTTTGGTCACATATAACTCATTGATCCTATGGACTACCTTGACAATTAGCCACGTGTTTGGGAAAAATTGGGCGGGACCTGAAAGAACTTACAAAACTCTAAGAACAGTTGATTTAGAGGAAATTATATCCCCTTGGCCACTGAGAGGGTATGAATCAAAGGACCACCCTCAACAGCAACACAATTTTAGGGACAAGGGTACACTCAATCTTTACCAAAGAGGGAATTGAGTATATTTTCATAAACTCTCCTACGGTCCTCTCACTAATCGAATAGATTATTTTGTGAAAGAAGAAATGAAAGAAATGACTACTCAATGGAAATAGAGAGGATCGAAAGGAGTTACAAAGCATAACACATTCGCAAGAAAAATAAACAAGAGATAAAGTAAACTTACGTGTGAAGTGTGAAGACAGAGGCTCAAATGTTCTTTCTGAATGAAGGAAAGTGTGCAAACAATGGTGCGGAGTTTTTTTTATTAAACTAAGACCAAAACCCTAAAAGTTTAACAATATGGAACAAAGACCAAGATCATTTTATAAGCAGCTAGCTATTCATTTTTTAATAAGGACCAGTGTATCCCACATCGTGGTCTATTAATTATAAATCATGCCCCTGCAAAAACCCAACTCTAAATTATAATGGGTTCACCAAACATTTGGGCCAAGCAAACATATAAAATTCTTCAACCCATTTATGCCAGATATTTTTTGGGAAAATTGTGGGATATAAATCGTAACAGCCCAAATCACTTTGGTCGAAGTGGGGCCAACTCAAAAACCAGAAGAGTATCATTCAATTTAAGATTAATGACACGAGGGATAAGTATAGAGAGCTCAATCTTGTTATCTAGAATCTCGGAGGAGATGAGCATAAATCAAGAAACGAGCCAACCCTTAGCTAGGAGAAGTTCAGGATAATTCAACTACCTTTATGGCTATAAATAGAACCCTAACCCCAGGGAAAAGGGGCATATAATTATTTATTTACAAGTTATAGAGAATTAAAATATAGAGAGCAATGCATCGTGGAAAAGACAATTGTCGAACCAAGTAAATTGTTTCGTTATGGAATTGTTTTATTCCTTATTTTATTTCAAATTTCTTAGATTCATTTATTGTGATTAGTTTCACTCGCATGTTTAATAATCTTTCTCGATTTCCAATGTTGTATCCAATTTTTGTTATGGAAATCATATTCCAATTTTGAAATCGCCCACAATTTTCCATTATCCCAAGTGTTTCATCCCCAAACACCTTTTAATCCATACACATTCCTTTCATTTCATAACCTTAACCCCAAACTTACATTATAACTCATACAAGCCATATGCGACCCTCAAGATGAATGTAGTTCAAAAGTTTAAATAGTGCAATAATCTGTGAAAATTCATTTCTCCTGGTATCCTTTAATTAAGAAAACAAATTTTGCATTTTATATATATCATTCTTCTTTGATGACATGTGTGCGGCCTAGTTTATAATTACTCTTTATGCCTTCATGTCCCGTGTGTTTCACCCCATTCCCGAGTACTTTCATTTGTTTACTGTAAACAACAGAGAGAATTAAATATCATGCACATGTAAGAAAATTTTTACTAACATTGTTTATAGCATAGCTTTAGGCTTGTTTGGTGTATTCCATTAGAAATCATCATGAACCGTCAAGAAAAACTGAACTCAAGCATCTCTAAGTTTGAAGACTTCTCGACATCCTGTTAAGGTATAAAACAATTTAGAGTTTAGATTAATTAATGAAATTATGTTTTAAATGTTTATTTTTTTTTATCAAAAATGAACAGGAACTTTTTATTTAAAAAAAGAAATATATTTTGGTTTTTTAATCTCGTTAAAACGAGATTTCTAAGTCATTTAATAGGTCGTTTCTTTTATGCTTTCAAACACGGGTAAAAAAAGGCTTACTGTTTTGATTTTCTTTAGGTTGTTAGAAATGAACTTCATGTCATTAAAATGACATTGATATGTCATTAGAACAATGTCTTGTTATCGTTCGAATGATCGCGTCACCTCGAAATGTGTGAAACACCAATAAATACCTGTTTCGTGTTCAGAACACTTAAGACTATTATCATAACTGTTTCTGCATAACATTTGCAAAAGTTCCTCATTTTTTGTATTGTAAAAAAATCGTTTAATTCATAACAAAACATCCTTGAATATTATTCTTGTGAATTCATTTACAACCCTAGAATGTTTAGTATCTTTGCATACACCTTATGGATAGGATCTCTACGGCTAACTTGTGTTACTTGTAGGGACTCATTGCTAAAGACGAAGACCGAAGCTGATGGAGGACTGTGGTCTTGTGATTCTTGTGAGGATCATAGTTTTTCATTAGAGATTTATAAAGATTAGCACGTTATACTTGTGGAGGTTATCAAGTAGTTTGTAAGTCGACTATCTTATAGATTTCTAAGTGAATAAAGGTTTTTACCCGAAATGGTTTTTTTTCCTTAAACTTGGCTTGAGTTAATTGCTTTGTTTAATTTATCTGTTTTATCACAATAGATGCATGTTTAAGATAAAAAGATCAAATATGTTTAAAATTGGCTTCCGCATTTAAAATTGGTATTGCAATCTTTATTTGTTACCACCCTTGGATTTTTTGTTCTATCAAATTGGTATCATAGATTTTATCCATTTTCACATTCTCAGCACACTTTAATGCTTCTTATCTGGTTTATAAAAGTTTTCTCATATCAAAATATTTTCACATGCTCGCTCTTCCTCCCACGTTTTAAGGTTTCAATTATATTAAGTTGTTTCTATAATGTTAATGATAAATAACTTGTATGAAATCTTTTCTGCTATTGATAATCTTATCGCAATGGTTCGTTGGGCATACTTTTTGAGAAAACTTGATGTTTGTGAGCTTTATCCCTGAAAACCCTCGCGAGACAACACTCGTCCCCACTAGGGTAACCTATGGTTTAATGTCTCATTGCCTTCGCTAAATGCAATCGTTCGCCCGCAAAATCGGCAATTCTATCTTTTTTGCAAATATATTTTTTTATTTGTCTATTAGGATGACTTTTTTTTTGTTTTTCATCACTAGTAACTAACCATGTCTAAGTTAAGGGGTGTGATGAGTAAGGAATATTTTATATTAGTGTCATTTATATTTATGCATTCTAGCAAAATTATATTCATTATTTCCTTCGTTTATGCACATTTATTGGTAACTTTGGTTTCAATATATATATATGTGTGTGTGTGAATTTCAAGGTATACTTTGGCTTGTGTAGGTACTGGAATACTTAGCGAGGCAATTGGTTGTATTTCGAAAAACTTATGTCATAAGATGCAACTTCAAGGGCATTTTTTTAATTTTAAACTTTCGAATTTGGGCACTTGGAATACTTGATTGTTATCTCATCAAATTAGCATGTGGTCATTGATCGTGCATCATTCCGAGTACAGATGAAGAAGTTATGTTGATTCCCGTCAGAGGCTCCCGAAGATGAAATTTACAAAGGTAATCGATTCCCATTTTTTGATAATCGATTCTCAGTCTTTTCCCAACTCTCTAGATTTTGTTGAATTTTACATAGGGAATAGATTTTTACTTTTTGAGAATCGATTCTTAGACCCATAAATTAGATATTTCGAGATTTTATATGGGTTTTCTTAGTTTAATCCTTTACTATAGATATGTAAGTTGGAATTATTAGTTCATTATCTAGATTTTAGTTTAGATTTGGGTTTTCTATGGCTTTGAGAGCTTCTCTCTCTCATAGGGTTCATCTCATTTGTGTATGTAAGTATTATTCATTATCTTCCTCCATTTAATTCAAGCTTCTACTGTTGTTTAGTGCTTTGTTAATTTGATTTTCTTGCTTTTATTACTTTCTTTCTTTACTTGCTTTCATCTAGTATATGTCTTTTACAATGCTTTGTAGATAATTTAATTTAGGTTGAGATGATTGAACTCACCTTGGATTAGTTGGTTTTTTTGCTTTAGTGATGGATTAGTCTTGTTTTAATGGGTTAGATTGGTCATGATTTTGCGTTTAGGAGATTAATGGTGTATATCATATATGCGTCGTATTTATGATCTTACGTGTGTAATCTCAGGGATATTTGTTGATGTCAAAATCAATTAAGCTTTTATGATAATTTAGAGAGTGATAACTCTAGATTTTATTACTTCTTAAAATGAAATTCAATCTTAATAATATTTTCTTCCCATTAACCAATTATACTAATTAAGCCGAGGTGAGCGATATTATTCTCAATTTATAGTTTTTACTCTTTTGTATTTAACTTAGTTTAATTCATCTTTAACAAAAATCATCATCTTTTTCACTTTTATTCAATATCAATATATCAATTAAAGTCTAGCATTCATTCCCGATGGATTCGATACCCAAACTATCCGATATACTCCAGTAAAGAGTGTAGTCATAGTGTAGGTTTTTTGCATAGCCGTGGGAGCAGAAAACAATGACACGACTGCCCGGTTTTCTCATGTTATCAATAAGTACAATATTCCTACCCTTATAGGTCTCTTTATGTTGATCATATCTATAAATTATAGATTTATGCTATGATAAGTCATTTGTATCATCCATACGATCTTCCCAAGTTCTTACTTAGCCCCCCTTGATTATTCGGCGGATTATGCTTGCTGATTACTTTAGTCCACGTGGAGTATTCGATCATATTACCTTCAATAAGTATCATGTGTGATATATGCATTAGTGCAAATAGTCATAGCAAATTAATAGATTCATATTTTATACCAAGGTAATCATGTATGGTCTTTTATACAGCATCATAGTTCAAAGTCATTTTCCAAGATTGATTTTCTTCCTCAAAAATTTTTGTAAATCACATTTCATTATTGTGAGGGTTAAAGAATAGTGTGTACATTTCAATATGTGCAAGGAGAGTTATTTGTGTGATAGAGTGAGGTGTACTATGTGAAACAACCCCCACCCCTTTTTATATGTGAGGTCAATTATGCATATTCATTGTCCATCATATTGTTGATATTATGTCGTTTTATGGCATGATATAATGATTAATGCCACCAAAATAGTATATTTTACAAGTTAATATAAACACAAAAGACTTGTAAATGGGAGTGTAGTTGTGTACATAATGAATTTTATTTTTAATGACAAGTTCAACTATAAACATAACTATGGGGTTTTCAACACAAAATTATATGATATTAATTTTTGGGAATCTTATAAAAGCTTCGAGTTTTATCAAATCTTTCATATTCTTTATTAATTTGTCATTTTTTCTCCAATCATGAATTTATTTTCTCCATGTTTCTCTTCCCATGTGTCTTCCATTTCTTTCCTTCGTGTTTTTTTTATGAATACTTAAAAAAATAATGCATAAAAAGTATTTTTGATGCAGAACCAACCATTGAATTTACATTATATATTAGAACCGGTCTACTCTGTTCCTTATATTAATTTATTTAGAAATAGATAAAACTGGATCATAAACACCCTTGTTGGTGCCTATCTTCTCCGGCCAAGAGAATCACGGGTTGTATGGCAGTAATCATGAGAAGAACATCTTCTTCATTATTATCACGAGCTTGAGTCGAAGACATGTCATTGAGAATTTGATCTTTGACGTTTTTGGATTAGGGAAGCATATTTAACATTAAAACTCGAGTAACTGGCTTAAACTGGGGAGAATAACATTAGGAACGGATAAGAAATGTTATAGAAACTTAACATAAATAATTAATGAGTTATTGTTATTAGTTCGTACATCATTGAAAGTGTTGCCCAAATCTGTGAGCATTCAAATACCATGCCATTAACAACTATGCCCAAAAGTCTAATACATTTCCGTAATTTGAATAGATATTTTACTAATACGCAAAATGTACTTAGGTGCATATCACAAGTATTTAGTCTCACATGATATGATTTAGTTGAATTCAATCCTTTTTTTTTAGTTTTTGGTCTTGTTGAGTTGTAACTCCGCATATGTCGTGCTTAACTTCTTATATTGACTTGGACACTGTCGGTCCGAATCCCGAATAAAGGAGGAGGGTTGTGTTAGGTAGCTGAAAGCCAGTGTTGAACTTTGTCAGATCCTTATGAACATGAATCCTATGAATATACATGCTAAAATTACGGTTTCCTCTTTAGCAATGCATTGCGCCTGCCACCAGGTGTCTCAAAACAAATCAAGGGGTGTTGCGCCTACCACTGGATGTCTCAAAAATAGGCAAGGGCTATCGCATAGGGGTTCGGGTCCGATGAGAAATAAGTAATAGTTCTTGCAATAATCTGGACATGTGCGGGAAAAGAAGCTAGTTCGAAATAGTAGACTTAGGTTAGCGACTTGGAACATAGGAACTATGACAAGGAAAGGGATGGAGCTAGTGGATACCACGATAAGAAGAGAAGTTAACATAGCTTGTTTACAAGTAACTAAATGAGTCTGTGAGAAAGCTAGAGAAATAGAAAATGTAGGGCTTAAATTATACTATATAGGAAAATGTAGAAATGGGGATGGGTCGAAATAATAGTAGATAAAAACCGTAAGAAAGATATCATAACCTTTATTAGGAAAGGTGATAGACTTGTACTTGTAAAATTAATATTAGGTGATAGCATAATTAATATTGGTAGTGTTTATACACTCCAACTAGGATTAGATTAGCATAATTTTAGGAACAGATGGATTATTTGATTCAAGAAATACCCTTAGATGAGAAAATCTATATGGAAGGATATTTTAATGGTCATGTAGGAGAAGATCATGTAGGATATTAGATCATTCATGGAGGATGTCATTTGGGGGATATGAACGAAAGTGGAGAGTCCATCTTAGATTTTATGATGGCTTATGATTTTCTAATACTAAATACATGTTTTAAATAGAATTTTGAACACTTAATAACTTATAAAAGCGGAACAAATAAGAACCAAATAGACTTTTTCATTAGTACAAAAGGAGACCCATTAACGTGTAAAAACTGTAAGGTTATCCTGTGAGAGGTCGTAACCTCACAACGTAGGACAATAGTGTTGGATATAAATATTAAAAATCAATCATGAGTGCGAAAAGAGAAGATTAGCCCACGAACTAGGTGGTGGAATTTAAAAAGAGTGAAATTATAACCATTGAAGATAAAATATTAAATGAAGCGTTATGGAACACTAAAGATGAGACTAACATAATATGGGATAATATGTCCACATGGGTTAGGAGAATATCAAAAGAAATTCTTGGAGAATCAAAAGGTAAGGGGGTACAATCTAAAGAAACTTAGTGGTAGAATACAGAATTACAAAATATAGTAAAAATAAAAAAATGGTGCTTTAAAACATGGCATATAACTATAGTTTTGCTATTTTAAAAAAATCGGTCAAACTGTGTCAGTTTTTAAGCTATTAAAAACTGACACAGTTTGACCAGTTTTTTTTTAAATAGTAAAAAAAATTATTTTGAGCTGATTTTTTTATGGGTTCCCTAAAATGCTTAAATACCATTAAAAATAAACCTAAAATTATTTTTTTTACTAGTTTAAAAAAAAATGGTTCGCAATGGTGAATTTTATTGGTGGTGTGTATGAGATTCAGACTTTATATATATGTTCTGGCAAAAGAATAATATGTAACTGATTGTACATCAAAATTTCTTAAACATCACACGAATAATTGTAAAACAATACTACATCATAACAATTTGAAGTAAAAACTAAAGAACCTGAAATATAATTGCACATTCGGACATGTTCTACCTCTAAATTTAATTAATAATAAAAAGAGAGTTTACGCAAAAACTGTAGAAAAATGACAATACTAAGCCAATATTTGCATTCATTTCGCATTTTATAGAGGTTTTGACATTGCAAAAAAGTTAAGTACACATTGTGGGCATTAGTCAAGGATGAAAAACATGTTGGAGAATTTTTAAAATAAGTGAGTAAGAGCTTTGGGAATAAAATCTTAAAAGCTTGTCCTACATTGGAAGCGTGTGGGGAAAAATGGGAAGATAACCCAATATAAAGAGGAGAGTGTCCCACATTGGAAAATGAGTAAAGCTAAGTGATACCCACTAAGCTATAAAAGGAATGGGAAACCTTTGAGTCCCACATTGGAAAAATATTAAGAAAGTGTGCACTTAATAAGTAGAAATGGAAGATGAAGAGTTACTTAATCTAGAATTTAAGAGGCTATTTAAGAGACCTCCAATATGGTGCGAGACAGTGAGTTGTAAAGGCGCTAGTGGCGCACTTTGGCTCGGGTGCGGTCATTTTTTGGTGGGCCCGTGTAAAAATGTTTCGGTATTACTGTACCTATTCGGAAATGATTTAAGACTGTTGGTAATTAACAGTCATACCATTTCAGAATTAAGTAAAGACTGTTAAAACTCAACAGTGAGGACCCCTGAGATACAGCCTTTCATTTCCTATAAATAAAGGCACCCTATTTCGAAATTGCACATTTTTAAGATTAACCCAGTTTTGAATTTTCCAACCCTTGCAATTACTCTCTTATAATTTTCAGGAGATATAAATTATCTTATAATGTTTTGTGCACATAAACAGAATAAGAACTTGATTAACTGTTCTTTACTGCTGCATCCAAAGGCTGTCTTCAAATATACAAGTTGCAAACAGTGAAAGTTGCTTCATTGTATCGTGAGTACGGATTTGTGGATTCCCGTTTATATACCGAAGTTATTCTTCTGGGTCAAATACTCTATGGAAAGTGACATCACACCTTGAAGTTTTCCAGAATCTATTCAGAAGTTACATTATTGTATTGAAGTTTACATTATTGTGATATATAAAGAGTTCCAATTCTGTATTAGCATATATATTATCCAACAATCTAAATACAGTATTCCAGAAATGGCAGACTCTTCCAAATCACTTCGATAAATAACAGAAGGCTTTGTCAACTTGGACCGTTTTGATGGTGGTAATTTTTTGCGTTAGCAGAAAAAGGTTCACTTTCTTTTAACAACATTGAATATTGTGTACATCTTGTCACAACCAAAACCAAATGAAGAAGAAGATGAAATCGTGGAACAGATAAGGCAACGCACAAAATTGGAGATCGATGATTACCTGTGTTGTGGCACATTCTCAATGCACTTGCTGATAATTTGTTCGACCTGTACCAAAATGTTGGGATGGCAAAAACTTTATGGGACACAGTGGAGACCAAATATCTTACGAAAGACGCTACAAGTAAGAAGTTCCTTATTGGTCAGTTTTTAAGCTTTCAAATGCATGATAATAGGCCTGTGCTAGAACAATTTCATGACATCCAACGCATCTTAAATCATTGCAAGATTAAAAATTTAAATATGGACGATAATGTAATTATTTTTGCCATAACTAAAAAACTTCCTCCTTCATGGAAAGATTATAAGAAAGAACTCAAACACAAAAAGGAAGATCTTTCACTTGAAGAATTAGAGACTCATTTAAAAATTGAATAAGAGTCTTGATTCTATATGGTAAATAGGAACAGGAAAATTCTGTTTCTAAGGTCCATGTGGTGGAGGAAGGAAGGAGAAAAAATATGGCAATCATGGAAAAAATAACAAGCGAAAGAATTTTTCAAATAATTCTAAAGCAAACAAAAAGAAGAAAGGAAATTATTTTCATTGCAACAAAACAGGTCACTTCAAGAAGGATTGTCGTGAGTTCAAGAAACTAAAAAAAAAAAAGGGACATCAGACAAAAAGCAAAAATTCGCTACTATGATATCCTAGGCGAATATGCTTGGAGAAAACAACTCTTGGTGGATTGATTTCGGTGCCACAAGGCATGTTTGTAAGGACAAGAGCTTATTCTCTGCCTATGAAACTGTGGAAGCAGATGTTCTCTATATGGGAAATTCTTCAACTGCTGTGGTTAAAGGCAAAGGGACAGTGGATCTTGAATTCACTTTTGGAAAAATCCTTAGTCTCACCAATGTTTTTCATATTCCTGATGTTAAGAAAAATTTACTTTCTGGAAGTCTTCTTAACAAATTTGGCTATAAGCTTGTATTTGAGTCAGACAAATTTGTTCTGACTAAAAATGGCACAATTGTAGGCAAAGGTTATATGTATGAGGGCATGTTTAAGCTCAATATCAATGAAAAAGATTCTTCTGCTTATATCGTTGATTGTATTTCATTATGGCATTATCGTTTAGGACATGTTAATATAAAGAAAATGCATTTCATGGTTAATTTAAATTTAATTCCTAAATATGAGAATGATATGAATGAAAAGTGTAAAATATGCATGCAAACAAAAATAAAAAGATTGCCATTTTCAAAAATAGAAAAAACTACATCTTTGTTACAATTAGTACATAGTGATGTTTGTGATTCGCATGGAACACCTACTAGAGGTGGTAGTAAATATTTTGCTAATTTTATCGATGACTTTTCAAAATATTATTACGTATATCTTTTAAACTCTAAGGATGATGTGCTTAATAGATTTAAGATATATAAAAATAAAGTTGAAAATCAATGTGATACTAAAATAAAATGTCTTAGATCTGATAGAGGTGGTGACTATCACTTTCCTCAATTTTGTGAAGAGATGGGTATTATACATGAAGTTATTGCACCTTATACACCACACCAAAATGGAGTAGCAGAAAGAAAAAATAGGACACTAACTAAAATGGTTAACAATATGCTTTTCTATTCTGATTTAAGTAAAGGGTTTTGGGGAGAAGCACTTTTAACTGCGTGTCATATTCTGAATAGGATACCTGTTAAAGATAATAAGAAAACTCCTTACAAAATATGGAAGAATAGAAAACCTAATTTAGGTTATCTTAAAGTTGGGGGTTGTAGAGCTATTGTAAGACTACTTGAAACTAAGAGAAAGAAATTAGGAAGCAAAGGCATTGAGTGTATTTTCATAGGTTATGCACAGCATAGTAAAGCCTATAGATTTTTGGTTAGTGAACCTAATGATTCTGTTAAGGTAAATACAATAATTAAATCGAGAGATGTAATTTTTTATGAACAAAGGTTTTCTTTTATTCCTAGAATAAATAATGAAAAAGAAGTAAACACTCATTCACAATTACCTGATACGAGATTAGAAAAAGTAAAAGACTTAGAAAAGAAAAAAGCTTTGGTCCTGACTTTGTAGTCTATCTTATTGAAGGAACTAGAGACACACCTTGTAATAAATTTTCTTTGACTTTTAGTATTGAAATAGACCCACAAACTTATAGTGAGGCAATTAAGTCTGAAGATTCCGCATTTTGGAAAGAAGCTATAAATGATGAAATGGATTCAATCATGGGAAATAAAACTTGGAAGTTAGTAGATTTACCTCCAGGATCTAAACCTATCAAGTGTAGATGGATTTTTAAAAAGAAAATGAAAATAGATGGAACAATTGATAAATTCAATGCTAGATTGGTTGCTAAAGGTTTTATGCAGAAAGAAGGAATTGATTATTTTGATAACTATGCACCAGTTGCCAGAACATCTACTATTAGAATTTTAATTTCATTAGCATCTATATATAATTTTGAAATTCATCAAATGAATATGAAAACTGCCTTTTTAAATGGTGACTTAGAAGAAGAAATTTACATGGAACAACCTGAAGGGTTTGTTATGCCTGGACAAGAACATAAAGTATGTAAATTAATTAAGTCCTTATATGGCTAAAACAAGCACCTAAATAGTGTCATAAAAAATTTGATAAAGTCGTTATTTCTTATGGTTTTAAAATTCATGAATCTGATAAGTGCGTTTATAGTAAATTTGCTAATGGTAAAGGTGTGATCATTTGTTTATATGTAGATGACATGTTAATTCTTAGTACTGATTTAGAAAGCATTAATAATACAAAGAGTTTTTTATCTTCTAAATTTGATATGAAAGATATGGGTATAGCTGATGTCATATTAGGAATGAGAATAATAAGGAAAGATAAAAATATAATTCTCACTCAATCTCATTGTGTTGAGAAAGGTTTAAAGAAATTTAATCAGTTTGATTGCACACCTATTAGTACACCTTTTGAGCCACAGCTAAAGATGATCCCTAATACTGGTAAAGCTATTTCACAATTGGAATATGCACGAGTAATTGGTAGTTTATGTATGCCATGACATGTACTCGACCTGATATTGCATATGTTGTTGTTAAATTAAGTAGATATACTAGTAATCCAAGTTTATTGCATTGGCATGCTGTCAATAGAATATTAAAATATTTAAAAGGAACTATGGACTATGGTATATACTATAGTGGATATCCTTCAGTATTATAAGGTTTTTCGGACTCCAGTTGGATAACTGAGTGGGAGGATCATTCCTCAATAAATGGATGGATTTTCACTCTTGGTGGAGGAGATGTTTCTTGGGGATTAAAGAAACAGACTTGTATAGCTGATTCTACAATGGCAGCTGAGTTTGTAGCATTACTTGCAACTAGTAAAGAGGTAGAATGGTTAAGAAATTTATTAATTGAAATTCCAGTTTGGCTAAAACCAATGCCTCCAATATCTATACATTGTGATAGTGAATCTACACTTTCTAGAGCTTATAGTAAAGTGTACAATGGAAAATCTAGATATATTGGCCTGAGACATAGTTATGTCAAACAAATGATTATAGATAGTGTAATCACAGTGGATTATGTAAAATCAAGTCAAAATTTAGTTGATACTTTTATAAAAGGTCTTGCAAGAGGACTGGTGTCTAAGACATCATTGGGGATGGGACTAAAGGCCATTAACAATAATCACTCTTGATGGAAACTCAACTTGATACTTGACATATTCAAGTCTCAAGTTCAATGATTAAAGTACACCATACGACATGATTGTAAGCACTACAAAATCAAACATCCCAAGGTTAAGTGCTTAGAACATGTAATGAATAATGAAAGAGGATGAGTTTAATCTTAATAGATATATGGTGTTTTAGTTACATGGATACCTATGATAGTCTACCTATATGAGTGTGTAAGTGTTGCCGCTTCCTATGAGAATTGGGTTTGACTCTAAAGCACTCACAAAATCAAGGTACGGTAGACGAATTCGGCTGATCAATATAGATTGATAGTTCAAATATAAGTCTACTATACTTTCATGGTTAGCATTGGCGAATCTTCACAGGGTACTGGTTCAAGTCGTGACACACGAGTGCGTATACACAGTTTTATAGACAATCAAATATTTACAAAACTTATTTTGAAAACGGTGAAGGAATATTGGAGAATTTTTAAAATAAGTGAGTAAGAGCTTTGGGAGTAAAAGCTTAAAAGCTTGTCCCACATTATAAGTGTGTGGAGAAAAATGGGAAGCTAACCCAATATAAAAGGGAGAGTATCCCACATTGGAAAATGAGTAAAGCTAAGTGATACCCACTAAGCTATAAAAGGAATGGACAATCTTTGAGTCCCACATTGGAAAAATATTAAGAAAGTGTGCACTTAATAAGTAGAAATGGAAGTTGAAGAGTTACTTCATCTAGCATTTAAGAGGCTATTCAAGAGACCTACGATGCGGTGCGAAGCACCGTACGCACATGCACGGGTGCACGCGTGCGGGGCAGTGGGCTGTGGAGGCGCTAGTGGCGCACTTTGCACTTTGCATGCCGCGTGTCCGTAGTGGTAGCGGGTTGTCGGGATTCATCCAGGTCGGATCGCGGTAGCTCGAGCGCGGTCACTTTTTTGTGGGTCCGTGTAAAACCATTTTGGTATTACTGTACCTGTTCAGAAATGGTTTAAGACTGTTGGTAATTAACAGCCATACCATTTCGAAATTAAGTAAAGACTGTTAAAACTCAAAAGTCAGTACCCCTGAGATACAGCCTTTCATTTCCTATAAATAAAGGCACCCTACTTCAAAATTGCACATTTTTAAGATTAATCCAGTTTCAAATTTTCCAACCCTTGCAATTACTCTCTTACAATTTTCAGGAGATATAAATTATCTTATTCTATTATGTGCACATAAACTGAATAAGAACTTGATTGATTGTTCTTCGCTACTGCATCCAAAGGTTTCTTCAAATATACAAGTTGCAGACAATGCAAGTTGTTTCATTGTATCTTGAGTACGGATTTGCGGATTTCCATTTGTATACCGAAGTTATTCGTGTGGGGCAAATATTGTATTTAGGAAAGTGATATCACGCCTTGAAGTTTTCCAGAATCTATTCAAAAGTTACATTATTGTATTGAAGTTTAAATTACTGTGATATATAAATAGTTCCATTTTTGTATTTGCATGCATATTATCCAACAAAACATATAGGAAACAATTATTGGAAAGTAATAATGTATCCATATACTAACACTTGGCATTGAGACCTTGTCAATTCTCACTTCTTGTCCAAGCATTCCTATATTTCACTAAAAATTCGATAAAAACACATGAGAATCGCCATTCAGGATTTAAAATAGTCAATGCCTAAAATTTGAGAAAAAACCTAAGTCGTCTAATTGAAATGCAAGGAATGAGGGAAGGACAATCTGAACATACCATGCGCATCTATGTCCCTTGATGCACTACGATGTTTCACCATTGTGCACTAAACATGTCTCGAACTTGCTTGCAATTGTTTGCACATATATTCATAATGGGTGTTTTTATTTGCACCCTAATTATCTTTCTACAAACCCAATTTGTATTCTTAAAATTTTAAAAATGGATTGTGTAAAAAGACTTTGATAACCCATTTAACATGCACCGATTTAATTGAGATTGCACTTTCACATATATACCCTTTCAAAAACACAGTCTAAAAAAGTAAAAATCTAATGTTTTGCTCCTTCATACGCTTTCAAGTAACAACTATCTTACAATAAGAGAATGTAACCTAAGTCTTCTTTTGAGCCTTTCATCGAACACGCTTGGTCGTTTTAATTTAGTTTGAATTCAAACATTCCTTTGTTGATAAAATCAAGCAGTCACAATATTTCATCACCAATTTATAAATTTAAGATTCCCGATGCCTTTGCTAGGATGGGGCTCAATTGTTCCCGTTGTCGATATTGCACCAGTAACACAAAAAAATCGCAATTGGTTTTGGTATCATAGAATGATTATAAAAAAACAATGAATTGTAATAAAACTGGACCCTCATTTATGTATTCAGGTTGAGCTCTCAGTTGTTCTCGAATGCAATTGTTCTTTTATCTTAGTGGTTTCTTTATCTCTGAAATGGAATATTAAGATTTTCTCAAACTTCTTATGTGGAATCGTAGATAGATTTTATGTTTTGCTGAAATAATTCGATTAGATACCCATTTGTGTGGGGTTAATTAGAATGAGGGTTCTTAACAGGAAATTTGGGTTAGAATAAAAATACCCATTCATATGTCACATCTTTAAAGGGTGCAAATCCCTTGAACTCCAATTCAACTTGCGTGAAGAGGTAGTACTACAAAAATTGTCACAAATTGTCGTCATTCGGATTTAGGAAAAACACCCCTTACGTTGAAAGTTAAAGTGCGACAATTTTGAATTGGGTGATAAATTTTATAATTATGACAAATTTGTCAATTTTAATCCAATCATATATATGAAAATTTCTAACATTGAAAACATTAATATTATGGTAGAATAATAGTATTTGCTACACAATTCTTCCAATCCTATTTAATACCAATGGTGATAATATTGTTTTAGTATCTAATGTATTTTTGCTTCAGATACACCATAACTAAGGAGTCAACTTAGTCTTATAAATTTCGAGCAACGTCTATCAAAAAATATGAGGACATCACAAAAGAAAAAGTACCACTTATTGCGCACACGTGTATGGACCATTGCTCTTGTGCGGGAGCCTTGTTTTTTAATGAGAGCAGTCGTTCGAGGGCCTTTTTGATGATGAATGGGATATGCCTAGAATAATAGCATAATTTATAGTAACAAATAAAAGACAGTTGCACAAAAAACTGATAATAACAATGCAAATTTTGACACTAAAATAACCACGAAACTATTAAAAATTCAGGACTTTAAATAAAAGTGTTTTGGATCGAGTAAATGCTTTGCTTTGAGATGTGCATTTAGCATGGTGGAGCTGTGCAAAAGCATTAGATATTAACGATTGCACTAAACATAAAGCATTCAAAGGGCCCTTTTATACAGATCCATGTAATTGTTTTATATCCCTCACCCTATCTACCCCTCCCCAAACATATGGGGTATACCCATTTAAATCACCCCACCAAACGTAGGCTATTCAAAAGAAAACCTTAAGGGTCCGTTTGGTTGTAAACATTTTTTTAACATTTTTTTATAATATTAAAAACAGTTTTTGAAACATTACAAAACAATTTTTAAATATTCATGACAGTTTTTTAATTATTTAAAACAGTTTTTAAATTATTTTTTAAAACATTAAAATCGTTTAAGAAGTTAGCAAATTTGTGGGCAAATATTTCCCACTCAAATAGGTAAGCAAAATTTGCCCACAGATTGTGCATAGAAGATGTTGTACATTGGCAAATAATGCCTAGGCAAATTATGCAACCAAACAGTCAAAATGTGGACAAATTTTCATATTTGTCAACTTTTTGACATTTGCCTAGGCAAATTATGCCAACCAAACGGACCATAATTTAAAGCATCACTTTCAGCCACGTGTGACAGCTCTCCCTCCTACGTCAAATTAAGAAAGTTCCTTCAAAAGTCATGGCTTTCAACAGTGCCGGTTTGGGTTTAAATCCAAATTTTAAACCAAATTCAAGAGGAACAAAGCAACTGAGGGTTCTTCATTTTCCACCCCTCTTATGATGGGTTGTTCTTGTTCTTATTCTACAGGATGGAGCCATTTCAGAGGGCTTCCCAAATTGCACAAATGAAAAGTTTCAAGTTTTTGTGATTGTGTTTTTTACACTGATTTATTATTATTTTTTAATCTCATTTCGTGTCGTTTTTTTTTTTCTGTTGATTAAGATCGTCGAGTCTCTTACGATCCGTTTGGTTCGTGGTGAAATATTTTTTACCGCGTTAAAATATAATTCCCCTAGGTAAAATATGTGTTTGGTTGGATATTTAACACGGTGAAATAAAATGAATATGGTGAAAAGTGAGGTGAAACTTTAACCATTTTAAACCATGGGTAAAGTGAATAATTTAACAGGTGAAAGCAATGAAATTTTTCTTATTACCAAAGTAACCTTTCTTATTTCCACTTACCAATATCATACATTCATTTCTCCCTCTCAATTAATACGATCATCAAATATTCATTTAAAAAAAAAATCTAAATTTCATTTTTTATTTAAAAAATTTTAAAAATAAAATAGTTTAAATAATTAAAAATTTTAAAAATAAATAAAAAATAGAATAGCTATTCTTACACCTTCTATATCTTTCCCCACACCCTTTTCAATATTTAAATACTAAAAGATCAAAAGACCCTCTATGCATATATGATTTGAACAAATAAAATCTTTTGCCCAAAAATCTGTTACTTTAAAAAAAAAGGTAATATTATGAAAAAAATAAAACATAATATTTTGAAAATAAAAATCCTGATATTCTAGAAAATTAAAATTTTAATATTCTAAAAATATAAAAATTATAAAAGTTATTTTTTCATTTAAAAAACATTATGTTATTTATAAAAAAAACATATTATTTTTTATGTAAATGGACGTTGATAAAAAAACTATTTCGTTATTTATTTTAAAAATGGACATTCTTTTTATCATTTCTAGTTAAAAACTGTTTTTTTTATTTATTTAAAAAAATTGTTTCGTTATTTATTTTTTCAGTTAAAAACTGTTTTTTTTTCTATTTTAAAAATAATCTTTTTACTATACAAAAAAATGATCCTCGTCAGCAGTATGTATAGGCAGTTCGACCACTTATACATATCGTTGGCGCGGAGCAACATATTAGACAAAAATGCTCCGCACCAGCGGTATGTATAGGTGGTCGGACCGCCTATACATACCGCTACCGCAGACAATATTTTTTCAAAATAGTAAAAAGATTATTTTTAATATAGTAAAAAAAACAGTTTTTAACCAAAAATAAAATTTGTAAATAAAAAATAAAACACTTTTTAAGAAAAGAGTTTCTTAAGAAAAATAAATTTTATGTTTTATATACAGTTTTTTAATAAAACAAATAGATAAGATTTTACGTTTTATAAACAGTTTTTTTATTATTACTTATAAAAAACAATTTTTTTATTGAAAATATTTTTTTTTTGTTTTTATCAAATGTATTTATTTTAGTTGGAGGTGAAAAAATTGGACTTTTAGATTTTTTAAATTTAAGGGCACAATTGTCATTTATTATTCAAAGGGTGTGAGGGAACATATAGAGGGTGTGGGAATATCTATTCCCATAAAAAAAATAAAATAAAAATGAATATTTGTTTGGTTCGTGGTAATGTGTTGGGAATTTAATTACTAATTGGAACGGTTTCATAGTTGGGAACTATTTTTTTTTAATTCTTTTAATTGGAACACTTTTTTTTCATAGTTGGGACTTTTTTTTTAATTGGGACTATTTTTTTTTCAATGTTGAAAACTTATCTTTTAATTGGGACTGTTTTTTCATTGTTGAGAACTTTTTTTTTTATTGTGGAGTACTGTTTTTATGGTTGACTCTTTTTTTTTAATTGTGATTGTTTTTTTTACAAATGACAGTTTTTTTTCATTGTTGGAATTTTTTTTTTAAATTGGGACTGATTTCTTTTTTAATAAGGACTTTATTTTTAATTGGTACTGTTTTTTTTACTTATTTGTCTTGCGTAGCCAAATATGACTAGTTGTGGGGGGGTGATTATGTCAAATTTTAGTTTGAGGTAAATACATATTTTTTAATGGACATTGACACTTGTGTGATGAAAATCAAAATAGTTATGTACATTTGAAGCATGAGGGTAATATGATCATTTTATTTTTTCACCATATTAATCTTGCCATCCAAACAACAAATGGTGGAAAAATTAAAATTTTCACCTAGTGAAAACTCGACCATCCAAACGAAGATGGTGAAAACAAAATCACCGCACTAATAATTCACCTTTTACTTTTAACACGATGAAAAGTATTTCACCACGAATCAAACGAACCCTTAAAGTTGATTTTGTCCTATTACAACTGAAAAGGCTTCAGTCTGTTTTGTTACGTTGTTGTTAGCATCGGGGTGTTTTCAAAGGATTATTAATGCCTTTTTCACGAATTACGTCTTTCAAATGCAGAAAATCAAACATCAGTGTGGCTGTAGAAAGTTACCTGGGGTCTGTATATAAACACCCCATTCAAAGAAACACTTCACCATATTCTGAAACATTGGTAAGAAACAAAATTGAATTGCTTTGTTTAGCTTATGTCTTAGCATGTAATGAAAAAATAGAAAAGTAACAATTTGTACAGAAGTTACTTTTTCATCGTATTCTTTGTGGCATTTAATCAAAGATAAATATATAACATAACTAAGGTCCTTATTCAAATGTGTAATATTAAATTAATAGTAACACCTGCAAAATACATTGACAAAGAAATATATACATACATATATTTACAATAATGAAATCATGAAATTTAATCCCATGGAAATAGGAGTGAAAGAGAACTACATACCATTTTCATTGTGAGGTTATATTTTTTTTCTTAGATGCCCTTTTACATTGGAACAAATCTAATACTATAAATTTGCATATAATTCATCATTAAATTAGCAACTCAGCTCTTAAAGAACTTCCATTGCAAAGAATTTTAGAGACCTATGGGGTCAAAAAATGAAAGTGAGTAAATTAGAATAACTTATGAAAGGATTGGTGGAATTTAATGGAGAGAGAGAGAGAGAGAGAGAGGAGCATTTCAGAGAAAAAATTTCAAATTCCATTCCTATGTAACTAAGAGAAAACTTGTCATTTGCGATGGAAAAAATCCATCATAAAAACGTCAAATTTGTATAAATATTATTTGTGATGAATTAAATTCCTTTTGTGACAATTTTGTACCCGACACAAGCTCAGTGGTAACAAAAGCTTTGAATCGGCACAAAAATCATCAAAAATAGTTTTTTCTGACGAATTTTGTGTCGATTTTGATTGCGACACAAATACAAATCACATGCATATTATTCGTTACAAGTGTTTGTCATAGCCGTCACAAATATTTGTGTCGTTTGTTGTACGAGGCAAAAATAGTCAATTAAAATACCTCTAATGAGACGTTTTTAGAACACAACAAAAACTAAATATTTTTTTCACATGGAAATTGCCTCGGCAACAATTTAAATTTACAATTATTCAATTAGTAAAATTACAAAAGGGAAATGCAATATTAAATGTATGTACCATAGTTACAGATACTATATATGCATGTTTCTTGATTTGGGAGATATACAAGTATATATCAAAAGAACACACACTATATTTAACTCTAAAACAAGATTGCATCAGCAAACAATAGGGAGTTGTGGGGGTACTAACAGTCTACTAATCTAACCCATCACTTTTGGTCGCCAACCCTCGATTATGTCTTCTGTCAGAGGCTTTGTTTTAATGAACGAATCCATGGAAAATATAGTCTTCATGTAGGATGTCATATAAGGAAGTGTATCTGGAACCGACCACTTCTTATAGTGTCGCAAACTGATTTCTAGATGGAACAGCTTTGGTCCAAGAGCCAAGTCTGCAGCAGACACCCCTTTTCCGTTGATAAATGGGCCATTTTCTTTAATATAACCATTGAAAGCAGTCAACTCATTGAGCAATGCTTGCTCTGTTCCATCACTTGGGTCTTTGCTTTTTAGGAAACCAATAAATGTAGAGAAGATCTTTGATCCAACTGAAGCCTTCTGAGGCGGAGTTTCCAAAGGTGGATTGGGGAACTTTTCTTCCACTGATTTTGCAATAACATCTGAATCTGCAATCCATTCCTCATCCAACTTCAGCACCGGAACTTTACCTTCGGGACTTATTTTTAAGAACCATTCTGGCTTGTTAGACAAATCAACCAACTTCATGTTATATGGAAGACGCTTTTCCTCCAAAGTCAGCAAAACCCTTTGTGTGAATGGACAGTCGCCAAACTTGTTAGGGGTGGTTATGGAAGCTTTAACGCACACTTCGATCGGAGACAAAAACATTGATACTATGAGGTTTCTTCTTTGTTTTAAATGGGTCAAATTGTTTAATCGAATTTGAGGGCAGATAGGGTGTTTGATGGCTGTTGATAGTGCCGTAGTTAAGGGATGTATTTTCAAGGTCGGCATTTTCTACCTCTGCCGCTTGGATGGAAATGAAAACCTGAAACCAACCAACTTAATACTTGTCACCCTATCACAGTTCAGTCCATGTAATACACGAATCACAGAAGTTCATAATACATTTTTTTTTTTATAAAATATGTAGATTTGTACTCATATTTCAGAAGTTCATTACAAATTTTATCAATTTACCATTTGAGTTTAAGTCACACCCTCAAGAATTGCAAAGAAAATTGAGCTATCCACGTCAGGTTGTGAGTGAGACTCGAGAAACGTTTGAGAAAAACATGATTTAAAAGGCAATAACATGCTTTAAAAACTACATAAATTGAAACATAGTTACTCACAATAAAACATAGATATAGTCATTCCTAATAAAAACACAGCCTTCAAAAAAGTTTATCCCAGTGAAAAAGAAACATAACGATAGTCACTCCTAAGAGCAATCCTTATGGGTATGCTAAAAGGCTCAAAATGCGGTTTGGACGTATGTTATGGGTACCGCATATGTTCATATATACCATTTGCTAGGGTAAAATTTAACAAATATAGAAATGCACTAGTTGGTTTTAAGTGGGCCCATCCCTAAAACGGAAAATGTAGTTCCGCGGAAGGAAAAAAAAAAAAAAACGCATTTTTATTTTTAGTTCCTAGAAACAAATAAGAAGTTGTGTTATTTTTATTTTTTTTTCCACTGGCTACATTTCTCAACGGGTATTTTTTTTTATTATAAATACATGTCGTCTCTTCTACTATTTTTTTTGTAACTATTTATCATTTAGTAATTAACATTTACTTCATATACTTAAACATTTACTAATTAACAAAAATTTAGGGAACTAAACATGATAAGATAAGAATTTTGGAAAGAAAAAATTAATTTGGGACAATCCTATAGCGGAACATGATGTTCCGTCCAAGGATGTCATTCCACCACCTATACACTGTCGTTTTGATGCAAAAAGGGTATCTTTGGCTGGTTTTTGTTTTGCCCACAGCATTTTCTTCACTTAGTGTAGTGTATATTCCGACTAGTATAGCTCAATTATACACTATGCATAAGGGATGCTCTAACAAAACAAAACCATAGAAATAGCTAATCCCTATAAAACATTAATTAAACAAATTACTATAATTATTCTTTCCATCCCGGCAACAAGAGAGCCATGATGAATTAAAATGTGTGGATCCAAAGAGCTGGGTGATGGGATGCCCTCAATACGTTTTTAATAGCCACCATTCACTCAATACATTCATGCCCCGTATTAAGAGTATTAGTCTACATAGTGAAAATTTGATTCAAGACAGTATCATGCTTTGTAAGTTCTCTAAAATAAAAATCATGACTTTAGTAAAACATTGGTAGACGAATACAACTTTTGTGACAGGTAGACTAAGAACTCAGCAACAACAATCTATTTTTGTATTCTTTTTAAATAAATGAAGAAGGGATAAAATATCTTGAGAATAGCATAATCAGTGGAACCAAATGAACCATTAATAAGCTGTAATAACAGTACAACATACCTCTCAATCCGATTTGTAGCAACAAATTTAACAAAATACCGTGATTTGCTCCCCTCACTTGTACATATCAGTACCTATATATGTGTAAGAAACTGCAAATGGTTAGAAATCTTGCAACAAAACCAACTAATTGAAAGAACCTTACAAATCCTGATAAAATTGATGTGAGTGCAAAACAGAGTATAGAAAAGAAAATATGATTTCATTATTCGAACTAGGTTCAAAGGTGTTGAGAATATTAAATGAGAGATATTGCTTCATTGAACAAAGTATTTATCATGCTTCTTAAAGAAAATGGCAATCAAAGTTTGAAATCAAACTAAGAAAAACTTGTGAGATTCTAGTGTCCAATTCATTACGAACCTTCAAATAGAAGAGCAAATAGAATAGCAGGGGCGGTGACAAACCTGTCCATCTTTTCTTGACAATGAAACTCTGTATTTTAGATTTATCAGGTTATCGCGAATGTGGGAGGAACTGAGACAAATTAGGGACTATGGGTTATTGCGGGTGTAGGCAGGGAATAAAACCTTTTGGGGGTATAAAATGGAAAACAACAAAAATATAAAATAACATAAAAATTTCGTGGATAATGTTCTTATCCAAAAAAAATGTCGTGGAGAATCCCATTGTATGAGTAAAGCAATGTTACCCTTTTTATCGCTTCATAATATAGTTAACAACACAAGAAAGGTTTTTTTGGCGGGGGAATTGCAAGAGGCTTCTTTAACACGACTCAAGGTGAATATGTAACTTCGGTATGTTCCTAAGGGTCCGTTTAATTGTCAATGGACAAAAGAGTGAGCATGGCAAAATTTTAGACAAATTTACAAGAGGCTATCAAACAACCATTAGGCGAAATTAAAGTCAATCCAATTAATTTATTTAAAAACAGTTTTTATATTATATTCAAAAATGTTAAAAACAGTTTTTACAATATTTTTGAATTACAATTTTTAAAATAAATTGTAAAACATTTTCTCAAGAATTTTTTATAATATTAAAATCAGTTTTTAAAATATTACAAAATAATTTTTAAATATTGACAACAGTTTTTTTAACTATTTAAAATATTTTTTAATTTGGTTTTTAAACTTTTAAACTGTTTTTATATTATATTCAAAACAGTTTTTATAATTGTTAAAAACTATTTTTACAATTTTTTTATATTATGATTTTTCAAAAAATTTATAAAACATTGTCTTAACAATTTTTTATAATAATAAAAACAGTTTTTAAAATATTACAAAACAATTTTTAAACATTCACAACAGTTTTTTTAAACTATTTAAAACAGTTTTAAAAAAAAAATTAAAACTTTAAAACAATTTTTATAATATATCCAAAACAGTTTTTTAAAATGTTAAAAACTGTTTTTACAATATTTTATAACAGTTTTTTTTTAAAAAATTGTAAAACATTTTCTTAACATTTTTTTCTAATATTAAAAATAGTTTTCAAAACATTAGTTTGTAAAACATTTTCTGAACAATTTTTCCTAACATTAAAAGCAGTTTTCAAAACATTAGAAAACAATTTTTAAATATTTATAACAGTTTTTTTAACTATTTAAAACAGTTTTGAAAATTATTTTTTAAAACACAAACTGTTTTTATAATATATTCACAACAGTTTTTTAAAATGTTAAAAACAGTTTTTACAATATTTTGTTAATATGATTTTTTTTAAAATTTGTAAAACATTTTCTTAACAATTTTTTATAATATTAAAAACAGTTTTTAAAACATTGTAAAACAGTTTTTAAATATTCATAACAATTTTTCAATTATTTAAAATAGTTTTTAAATTATTTTTTAAAACATTAAAATCGTTTAAGAAGTTGGCAAATTTGTTGGCAAATATTTCCCACTCAAATAGGTAAGCAAAATTTGTCCACAGATTGTGCATAGGAGGTGTTTTACATTGGCAAATAATGCCTAGGCAAATTGTGCAACCAAACAGCCAAAATGTGGACAAATTTTCTTATTTGCCCACTTTTTGACATTTGCCTAAGCAAAACAAGGCAACCAAACGGACCCTAAGTAATTCATGAAATCACAACTCGTGTTAAGGTAAAAAATATTCAAACAAAAACACATCAATACAAATTTTATTGATGTAATATGATAAATAAAAATGAGTTGCGACCCTTTAAATCTTAAATGTGTGGGCAACTCGTGTAAGGTAAAAAATATTAAAACAAAAACACATAAATACAAATCTCATTGATGTAATATCATTAAAAAAAATGAGTTGCGACCCTTTAAATCTTGAATGTGTGGGCGGTTATAAAAGAAAAGATAGAAATTATAAGCATCTAACAACAATTTCAAGTAAATATCATTAATTTCTTGACAAAATACATATAAAAGAAAAAAACATCGAATTAAATAACACATTGATTTTTTTATATACTTTTATGTCTTTCACTATTAGGTAAAACTATACTTTTCACTTCATATAAAATAAAACATTGAAGTTGAAAAATAGCAATGCTAACCTTCAATGAACCTTTACCAAATAAAAAAAGACAGAGATCTATACCAAAAATGAAAGACATTAAAGACCAATATATAAATGAAAAAACATATTCTCTGACCCATCACAATTCCACAAAACTCTTTGCTATAAAAAAATTAAGGGTGTATTTGGCAATCCAAATTCCCTGCCTTGAATTTTTGGATTTTTCCAGTTCAAAAATTTTCAAAAGTTAACAAAAAAAACTCAAATTCCATGACAAAGAATTGGGGTTGCCAAATATGCCCTAAAAGGAATCCATGAATTGCACATAAGAAATTAGCCTATAAAAATAATAAAAAATATATTTTGTAAACTTAAAAATGAAGTTCATAAAAACCAGTGCAACATTAACATCCACGTTTTCATACCGTGATATAAGTAATAAATCAATTAAGCGGCAATATATTCAAAGATCCGCTAAAATTTTAGTTCCCCATTGGTTAATGGCAAATTACTGGACAAACAAAAACAATATTGTATCATACACTTAGGGTCTGTTTGGTTGCGTAAATTATTTAATTTTATAAATTGATCAATTTGGAATGAATAGATTGTCGATGTATTCAATTTAAATGGATTTAAATCTAATTTGTGGTGTGTTTGGAAAAGAAAAATGGAGTTATATATATATATATATATATATATATATATATATATATATATATATATATATATATATATATATATATATATAATGCTCTTGTGCGGACTGTCCCGCATTTTAATAGTGCGGACCGAACGTGTGTCGCCTGGCAGTGATTCCAGAAATTATCGGCTAAATTATAGGCGTTCTCTCTCTCTAGTGGGGGTTGCAGCCCCCACAGATTTTTTTTTTAAAAAAAGTAAATTTTTATATTTATATAAAGTTTTGGGTATAGATTAAAAATTTAGAAAATATTGGGCGTAAATGTAATTTGAAAAACTTAACTCTCACACTTAACCTAAAAAGATAACCATAAGGTCGTCCACACACAACACAACTGTCAAGTTCAACAAAAACAAATTGGGAGTTCCATCGTCTCTGCTTACGGCTTAGCTGCTCCACCGTTGGTTCGTCCCTGCTTACAGGCTAGCTGCTCCACCGTCATCAACACAAACAATTCAAGGTCAGCTACTGCCGCTCAACCTTTATGAGCTGCTGCTCCATTGTCAAAGTAAGTAATAATCTTCTACATACTTTAATTTATGTTCTTTAAATTATGTTCTTTGTTAAGATTGTGCTAGCTTTGCTTCTAATGGGATTCCTATGGGGAAAAAAAGTGAAAGTTTGGTGAGTGTCAATTTGAGGTTTTTAATTTATGTATTCTTTATTTGTTTTAATTTGTAGTGAGTGTCAATTTGTATTAGTTTTTTGTGAGTGTCAATTTGGGGTTTGAATTGAAATAAATTTAGGGTTTGAATTGAAATAAATTTGGGGTTTGAAATAAATTCGGGGTTTTTATTTAAGGTTTGAATTGATTGTTTAAATTTGATGTTGTAGGATTGAATTATGGAGAAGTATTTTAGAAAAAAGGTGGTGACAACAACTTCCTCGCCACCACCTATTGAGATTGAGAGCAATGTAGAAGAGGATGAAAGAATATTGGAGGATTTTCACAGCGATCCTTCGCTTCGAACTCCAATCTCCCGTGGTAATCTAAAAAAGGAAAATATACTTAGAAGAGCCTATTTACCAAAGGGGCCTTGTTAGCCCTGCAGACATACTTTCCCACCCAAAACTTTTGGAAAACAATTGAGGTGTTTTAATTCAGCTTGGTTCAATGAGTTTTCTCCATGGCTAGAATATATCACTACTGCTAATGCCGTATATTGTTTATGTTGTTATCTTTTAAAGGCAAACATAGTTGACCAAGCAGTTGGGGACTCATTTGTGGGGACAAGATTTTTGAATTGGAAGAAGAAAGAAATATTTTTAACTCATATTGGGGGTCCCAATAGTTCTCATAACCAAACTTTGAAAGCATGTGAGGATTTAATGAACCAAGAGCAACACAATGAGACAGTTGTATTTAAGTAATCGAATAAAGCTCATAGTGAATATCGAACACGGCTAAGTGCATCAATCAACTCAACTCGATTTCTTTTACGGCAAGGGCTCGCATTTCGTGGTAGCGACGAATCGGAATCGTCAAAAAATTGAGGAAACTTTCTTGAACTTATGAAATTTTCTTGTGAGCTTAATGCATATATTAGAGACGTTGCAATGAAGAATGCTCCTTCAAATCATAAATTTACATCACCGGATATTCAAAAAGACATTGTTAATTCAATTGCAAGCGAGATTATTGACTACATTATTAAATATGTAGGAGATTCATTTTTTGCAGTTTTAATTGACGAATCTCGTGATGTATCTGTAAAGGAGCAAATGCCCATTGTTTTGCGCTATGTGGATAAAAGTGGGCGAATAATGGAACGCTTGATTGGTGTAGAACATGTTGGGGATACAACGACTTTGTCACTTAAGTTATCAGTAGATAGTTTATTTGCAAGATTGGTATTAAGTATTTCTAAACTACATGGGCATCAAATATGCGTGGAGAATTCAATGGTCTTAAAACGCTTATTTTATGGGAGAATGAATGTGCTTTTTATGTTCATTTTTTTGCTCACCAATTACAATTGGATCGTGTTGCGGTGTCAAAGAAAGACGATGATATTATGACTCTTTTTACGTTGGTTTCTAGTGTTGTCAATCTAGTTGGAGCCTCATGTAAACGTTGTGATATTCTTCGTCAGCAACAACTTGAAAATATTAGTAGTGCAATTTTCAAAGGTGAGATTCAAAGTGGGAAAGGACTAAATCAAAGTACCTCTCTACAACGTCCCTGTGACACTCGTTGCGACTCACATTTTGGTAGCTTAGTTAGCTTGATTACCATGTTTTCCTCCGTAATTGATGTTCTTGATATTGTAGAAGAGGACGCTATCAAACACAAGCATAGATTTGAGGCTAGGGTTGTTATGGATTCTATGCATACCTTTGACTTTGTTCTTGGTATGAATTTGATGAAAAATGTGTTGGGGTTTGCAAATGAATTATCAAAGGCATTGGAAAGAAATATATCAAGATATTGTGAATGTCATGTCTTTGGTCCGGATATGTAAGCAATGACTACAAATGATGAGAGACGATGAATGGGGCTTGTTGCCTGATGAAGTTTCTTCCTTTTGTGAGAAACATGACATTTTAGTACCCGACATGAATGATGTATTTGTTTCCAATACACGATCACAACGAAAAACGTCCAAGAAGACAAACTTGCATCGTTATCGTGTTGAGTTATTTTATGGGATCATTGATTTGCAGCTTCAAGAGCTAAATGGTCGTTTCAATGAATTACTTATTTGTGTGGAATCTCTTTGTCCCGACTATGAATTTGTTTCGTTTCACAAACAAAAGTTACTTCGTCTTGCCCGGTTGTATTAAAATAAAATTTCAAGATTCCAACTCATTGAACTTGATATGCAACTTGAAACGTATATTCTTGATATGCACTCTAGTTTGGACTTTAAAGGATTGAATGGAATTTATTCTCTTGCAAAAAAAATGGTTGAAACAAAGAAAAATGAAGTATATAAATGGAGTTTTTGCTTGTGACCTTGGCGTTGAATCTATCTATAGCAGCGGCCTCCTTGGAGAGAACATTTTCCGCTATGAATATCATAAAGACTTCATTGCGCAATATGATGGAAGATCAATGGATGAATGATACGATGATTATATACGTAGAGAAAGACGTATTTGATGAGATAGATAATGAGATTATCATTCAACGCTTTCAAAACATGAAAGGTCGTTGAGGACAATTGTAATTGTAATTGTGTGAAAAAATTTCAATCGAATATTATGTCTTTTTTGTGTTATGCTCATTATTTTTTAGCCCCCACTAACCCAAATTACTGGCTACGTCCATGTATATATATATATATAGAGAGAGAGAGAGAGAGAGAGAGAATAACTCTATGGGGTGGCACATTTAAGATTTATGTTATAATTATAAATTGGGCAATTTCAAGCTTTTGGTGAAATTGACTAATTTAAATTTTTGTGAATCAACATAATTGGTCCATTTTTGAATTTGTTCATTCTTGCAACCAAACACTAATAATAAGGAAATTCATAAATGAGACCAATTTAAATGGGGTAAGTTATAACTTTGGGGGCAACCAAATAGACTTTTAGGCAATACGTGTCTATACTCAACTCTAATAAAGATACGACATGGATGTGATCTGTGAGTGGGACATGTGGGACACGTATCGCATCCATGTCATATCTTTATCAGTATTGAGTACAACACTCAGTTAAATAAATCCAACTTTCTGCTATTTTTATCAATACATATGATGTTTAAAAAAAAATATGAATACATTTGCTACTATTTTTATATCTGTAAATAAATTTGTTGGGAATTCAAAACAAAAAATATCAATATGAAACAAGTCAACTCATATTTCCAAAGAATCTGTCAATTGCGATTTCAATCAATTAAAAATAAATAAAAACAAGTTACTTCAAATGAATCGCGAGGGGGAAAAAAGGTAAAAATGAGAAAAAGTACTCGTGCAGTTGCCGGAGGAGGGTGTCGTTTGACGTTTGTGGGCAGGCGTGTTGTTTAACCGGTGGCTACGGAAAAGTTAGTGAGATAGAGAGGGAGCGCGAAGAGACGCAAGAGGGATAAAAGAGAGTGAGTAAACACGCAGGAGACACGAAACCTACCTTTTCATAATTTGGGTTATTATATGGCTTTAAGATTTAGGTCATTTCTCTATCTTATTATTATAGAATATACTAGCATGTAACTCGCACGATGTGCAGGCGACATACATAATGGCCCTCAAATTAAAATTCATCTCACGTTGATCGATTTCGCGTCCCAGCTAATATATGAGTTACATGTTGGTATTATTATTTTTATTATTATATTTAAAAAAAAGTCACTTCTAACTTGATCTCATTAGTAAATATGAGTCATTTTTAATAAAATAATTAACAAATGTCTTGAAAAAACAAAGAGTGTAGATTAATACTTTTTTTGATAAAAAAAATTGTCTTTAAATTTCAAAATTTGTAGCAAAATTACTTATCTATCCACGATCTCTTTTGATAAATTCCCTCAAAATATTTCCTCTGAATTTCATATCAAACAAATTTATATTATGAGAAATATTAAAAACAATGAAAATTATATATTAATGCATCATATGAATTTATACATTTGAGTTATTTATTTTAAAGTTTTTTTATATTATTATTTTCAAAAAACACTAATAAAAAGGGTGATATAAAGATTATCACCAATGGGGAAATTAGTGGGGTGTGTGGAAAGTGGAATATAGAAGGGAAGAAGGTTAAAGAAGTAAATATGACAATAACAGAAGATTTTATACATTGATAACGCAGTTAATGAAATGCGGCGCGTGAGTATGAGGATAGGATAAATTAATTATGGAGAGAGAAAATAAATTTTGAGTCGGAACATAGACTCGGGAAATAATAAGTTACGGGTCAAGTAAGTGAGTCCGGGATAATGGTTGGGTGACACCAAGTTATTAAATTAATGGATGTGATAATTAATGAAGGTAGAGTCGGAGGGTAGACTCGGAAAAGTATTAAATTAATTGATGTTGTAATTAATTAGTTTAGGGTCGGGTTGTAGATCCGGGATTGGGTATAAATTAATTAATGTGTAAATTAATTAAATGAGAGTCGTACCATAGACTCGATTTAGTATAAATTAATTAATGTGTGAATTAATAAATTGGGAGTTGGACCATAGACTTGGGAAGATATTAAATTAATAGGTGGGCTAATTAATTTAATTAGAGTCGGACGATAGACTCGGGAATGTATTAAATTAATATGTGTGTTAATTAATTTAATTAGAGTCGGATGATAGACTCAGGAATATATTAAATTAATAAGTGTGTTAATTAATTTAATTAGAGTCGGACCATAGACTCGGGGAAAATAGTATATTAATTGAAGTGTGACACTACACCAAAATGGACAAATTGTCACCTTTCAGCCGGCCAGCCTTGTCAAGGTCATTGACCGTGACAAAAAAACACGCGTTTTATGTCACGGTCATTGACCTTGACACGACCGTGGCAACTAATTGTCACGGTCATTGACCGTGACAAGCCCGTGACAATTAAATTTGTCACGGTCGTGTCACGGTCAATGACCGTGACAATTCGTGTCACGGTCAAAGACCTTGACACGACCGTGGCAACTTTTCCAGCAAAATGACTTTCCCCCTTCTTTTTTCCCTCCCACCGTTCCCTCTCTCTCTCTCTCTCTCTCTCTCTCGACTCGACGCTGCTCTCTCTCTCTCTCTCTCTCTCAGGTCCAATTTCTCTCTCTCTCTCTCTCTCTTCCATTTATATATATATTTGTTTGTATATTTATGTGTGTATGTGTATATATATATGTGTGTGTGTATGTGTGTGCGTGTGTGGGGGGTGGGGCGGGATGGGGCAGGGTGGGGGAGGGGGTGGTGGAGGGGGGCAGGGGGTGGGGCGGGGTGGGGCAGGGTGGGGGAGGGGGCGGTGGAGGGGGCAGGGGGTGGGGTGGGGTGGAGTGCAGTGTGTGTGTGTGTGTGTGGTGGTGTGTTTTGGGGGAGGGGGGGAGGGGGTGGTGGAGGGGGGGAGGGGGGGAGGGGGTGGGGTAGAGTGGTGTGTGTGTGTGTGTGTGTGGTGGTGTGTGGTGGGGGAGGGGGTGGTGGAGGGGGGCAGGGGGAGGGGGTGGGGTGGGGTGGGGTGGGTGTGTTTTGGGGGAGGGGGTGGTGGAGGGGGGGCAGGGGGTGGGGTAGAGTGGTGTGTGTGTGTGTGTGTGGTGGTGTGTGGTGGGGGAGGGGGTGGTGGAGGGGGGCAGGGGGAGGGGGTGGGGTGGGGTGGGGTGTGTGTGTGTGTGTGTGTGGTGGTGTGTGGTGGGGGTGGGGCGGGATGGGGCAGGGTGGGGGAGGGGGGTAGTGGAGGGGGGGAGGGGGTGGGGTGGGGTGGGCACACCTACGCACACACGCACACCTACGCCACACACACACGCACACCTACGCCCCTACGCACACACGCACACCTACGCCACACACACACGCACACCTACGCACCTACGGACACACACACACCCCACCCCACCCCACCCCCTGCCCCCCTCCACCACCCCCTCCCCCATCATTGTGTGAATAGGTATGAGATCATAATTTGGAGGAATTCACGTCCAAGAAATAATTTGGATTCCCTTTAGGGTCTTATGTCTTGAATTAATCTGAGGGGGTGGGGGTGGGGGCGGGGGTGGGTGGGGTTTTGAATATTATTTACATTCAAAATAAATAATTGATAATAGTTGGATAATAATTGGATAATAATTGTTTTTATACCTATAGAACAGCTTAGATAGTGTGTGTGTGTGTGTGTGTATGTGGTCAATACATGAATTTCTTTTTGTATTTGAATTATCCCATGAATTTATTTTTGTATTTGAATTATCCCATGAATTTATTTGTGTATTTGAATTAACCCATTATATGAAACATACTTGAAATTAAATATAGTGCGCATAGATACTAGCATTCTAGTTCTTATGCGTACGCATTCAATAACCCTTAGACCCGTTCGAGAGTCATTACCCCTGTAATGAGATCTCTCGAATTGTCCCGTTTGGACAGTTTGAGACTGTATAATTTTTGTATAATATTCTTATTGGCTTAAAGTTGTTACTTTTGGAGGAAGTTCTGCAGTCGTATCTTAATGTTCTCTGGGTACATACTAGATTGACAAGTGTGACTGTTATTTTAATTGACCAATTGAAATAACACTCACACCTGCCAATCTACGTCGTGTACTTGGCGAACTAAGGGGATATGCTGTCGAATTTTTCACAGTACCATGGATTGCAGAGGCAATGACTTGGCATGCTAGGGCAGAAGTAGGGGGTAATATCATGCGTCATCCTATTGATTCTACTGTCTGGCGGAGGATGAATTATGAGTATCCCGATTTTGCTCGAGAACAACGCAACATTCGTTTGGCTATATCAACAGATGGTTTCAATCCATTTGGAAATCTAAGCACCAATCAGAGTGTATGGCCAGTGATCCTAGCCCCACTCAACCTCCCTCCTTCACAGTGTATGAGACCTGAATTTTCGATGATGGCTTTATTGATACCTGGGCCAAAGGCACCAAGTGAAGACATTGATATCTACCTGGCTCCTTTGGTAGAAGAATTAAATGAGTTGTGGGAAGATGGTGTGCAATCATTTGACTCTTTTAGAAAAGAAGAGTTTACGCTGAAAGCTATGTTGATGTGGGCAATTCATGATTTTCCAGCTTATGGGACATTATCCGGATGTGTAGTACATGGTTATTTGGGGTGTCCTATTTGTGGAGAGGAGACTGAATCTCTTCGTCTATCCTCCAGCTTAAAAAATGTATACCATTGCCACATGAGGTTTTTACCCCCAGCTCATAGTTTCAGATTTGAGAAAGCTTCCAATTTTTTATTGGGCGGAGTTGAACATAGGCTACCGCCGAGACAACTTTCGGGTTCAGAAATTGAAAGTAAATCTTCTCAATGTGGCCCAAATATGCCAGGTAAGAATCCCAAATTTAAGAATGTCAAGCATAAGAAGACCCCAACTGGGAATGAAACTGAGATAAGAAAGGCATGGTCTCGGAGGTCAATTTTATTTGACTTGCCTTATTGGAAGAAAAACCCGGTGCGCCATGTATTGGATGTGATGCATGCAGAGAAGAACTTCGCTGAACATATTGTGGGTGCTTGCCTTGGGGAGAGTCATTCGAAGGATGGAGAAAATGCACGAAAAGACCTTAAAACGTTAAAACTTAAACCACAACTATGGTTGAAAGAAGATAGTAGGGGAAGGACAATAATTCCCCCTGGTGCGTTTACTTTGACGAGTGAGGAAAGGAAGGTGCTTCTAGACACAATATATAATTTGAAGGGCCCATCTACTTTTTCGTCCAACTTGCAAAGGATTGTGAATTATGCTACTCATGATTTACATAAGTGTAAGTCCCACGATTGGCATGTGATCATGCAATTGGTTCCTCTATTGTTTAAGCACTGTTTCTCCAAGCAAAAGGATTTGCGTAGGGCTATTATGCAAATTAGTATTACCTTCTCCCTCTTGTGTGAGAAGGTAGTGAATCGAGAACACATAGTGGCCGCAAAATTGGCTGTGAACGAAGCGATTTGTGTATTGGAGAAGTACTTTCCCCCAGCATTCTTTGACATAAGTGTTCACTTGTTGGTACACCTATGCGACGAGGCACTTCTTTGTGGTCCAGTTAGATATCGGTGGATGTATCCGTTTGAAAGATTGATGAAAGTTTTTAAAGATTACGTCAAGAATACGCGATACATTGCAGGATCAATTGCAGAGGAATACATCACCGTGGAGTCATCAATATATACTCGGGAATATATGACTGACTCTACCAGCGTTGATGACACTGATGAATTCCTCGATGATGGTGGTAATGTGATGGGAAAACGAGTGAAATTAACGAGTTTGCAACATGAACAAGTAGCTCGTTATCTATTTGACACACATGAAGATGTCGAAGAATGGAAAAAGTAAGTTTCGAATATTATAATGTTTAACATTATTTTAGATTATTTTATACATGATTAATTTTGTAATATGCAGTAAATATGAAGCCTGTGAGAACAATAAAAGACGAAAAACAGTGGTACAATCAGACAGCGAATTTAGGCTATGGTTGACACAAGAGGTAATTACAATGAAAACAGTCGTTATATAACGTTACATTACACTCATATTTTACCACTAATATAATTAATTTATCTATATTCTCAGCTCCTAAAGATGGGTGATGCGACATCAAGGCTTGCTCGTCTAGCCACTGGACCCTTGTTCGTGGCACAAGAGTACAAAAAATATCGATTGAACGGTTACATTTTCGGCGCTAAAGTGTACGAGGAAAGTACAAATGTACAGAACTCGGGTATTTCATACAAGGCTCTTACTTTCTTTCGAGCAAGCGCAAAAGATAAAAACCTCGTTGAAGCTGAAATGACTTACTATGGTGTAATTCAAAATATATTTGAATTGGATTATATAAGCTTCAAAGAGGTTGTATTTTACTGTGAATGGGTAAGAGTTGAGGATAAAAATGCTTCTAAAGTTGATCCTGTCACCAATTTGATCATGGTTGACTTGTCCAAGTTGAAGAGCAACGACCACGTGAGCGATGAGCCGTTTGTTTGTGCATTTCAAAAGGTTAAGCAAGTGTTTTACTCGGAGTATATCAACAACGAGCCGTGGTCAATTGTCCAACACGCGCCAAGGCGTCTAAATAGTAGTGTGGATGACTTGGCTGCTCCTACCGAATATCAATCCATTTTTTATGATAACCCGAATTTGAAACAATTTTTCAATTTGTAATAATTATTTCAATTTGTACCGAAACATCCATTTTTAATGCTTTTACTTGATCTGCACTTTATCATTTTCACTCTTCTGTAGTTTGCGTGTGTGGAGAGGAGATTAATACATAAATATTCCAACTACATCTAAGTTTTGTTTATACTAATCCATGAATATACGCTTCTTACCTTTAATAGGTGATTAGTACATAGTTATTTGGGGTGTCCTATTTGTGGAGAGGAGACTGAATCTCTTCGTCTATCCGAACACTAAGAAATACCATAATCCTATGGAGCGATGCTCTGCAAATTCCTCCCAACCGTTACGTAGCCAAACATCACCGGTTGAAGTTGTCAATTCCACTTTCCATACCCCACCACTTTCCATACCCCATTCAAAGGTGGAGTTGACAACTTCAACTGCTGATTTTTGGCTACACAACGGTTGGAAGGAATTTGCAACGCATACCTCCATAGGATTATGGTATCTCTTAGTGTTTAGATATGAAGAGAATTATAATTGACACGATTGTCCGGGGTACATTAGTTGGAAGGAGGTGCCATATGAGCTCAAGTTAGCTGTTTGAGTGACACTACAGGTAATGTATTTATATTTATATGTCAATTTCGATTTCGATTTCAATTACAATTTATATTTATCTATATTTGAGGGGCGGATACTAATTTTACTTTATTTCAATTCAGGGGACAGGGAGTGGCCCTAAGGGTAGGCCACATATGCTCTATTTATGTGGCTACTCGGACGAGAAGGGAAGGATAAGGAGGTGTTCCCGAGCGTCGCGGTACAAAATCTCTTTTCCATGCAAATAGTTTGTAGATTTGAGATAAAATGATGGTGATGTTGTTTCTTTTTAAATAGTTTCTTATTTGAATATATATTTGCATTATCTTTAGTTTGTTCGGATATATGATGTGTGGAACAGGTACAACGTTGCTATAACAGATACAAATATACTGCTGGGCAGTGGCAGTGGCCATACTGCCCAGCAGTTTTTTTTTAATTCTGCCCAGAATTGTCACGGTCATTGACCGTGACAAGCCCGTGACAATTTTGACACGGTCTTGTCACGATCATTGACCGTGACAATTTTTTTACAGAGGGTCACGGCTTTGTCACGGTCATTGACCGTGACAAACGTGTCACGGTCATTGACCTTGACACGACCGTGACACAAAACGCGAGTTTTATGTCAAGGTCATTGACCGTGACACGACCGTGACAAAAAAAGTTGTCTCGCCTCGAAATGTCACGGTCATTGACCTTGACAAGGTGAATTTGTCAAGGTCAATGACCTTGACAAATGGGCAAATTTGGTGTAGTGTGAATTAATTATATTAGAGTCGGACCACAGACTTAGATTGGTATAAATTTAATTAATATGTAAATTAATTAAATAGGAGTCAAATCATAGACTCGGGAAAATTTCGTATAAATTATTGTGTAGAGTATTATTATTTAGAGTCGGACCACAGACTCGGGAAGATGATAAATTATTAAGTGAGAAAATTATTAATTAAGTTGAATCGGGTCACAGTCTCAGGAAATTACAGGCTAATGTACGGGATTTTGAGTACACGGTAAAGCCGGGGTTTATATTATATATATACGGTGTAGTGATAGTATGTATATATATATATATATATATATATTGTGCGTGATATTAAATATCAGTGACTAGATATTTACTTAATTTATATACTCTAGTCCTATCAAGGGAGGTTGCCCGATGTGGTTGAATCCCCTAGCTTGAGGAGTATGGAAAGTATATCCCCAGGTCATAGCATATGGTATATATGGGTGAGGGATTTATCTCACTTTCACGAAAGGAATATGACCGCCTCCACTACGTTTATATTTTGGGCCCAGTTGGTGAGCGATTCCAACTTGGGGAACTAGTTTTTGTGAGCACACCTAGTGAGATAGAATTTTAGAGGGAATCATCCGGCGAGGGTATACTTGAGGGGATAGATATACGTATGTTATATGTGTGGATGTCGTGGTAAAGGTACGTACATAATGGTAGTAAATATTATATGCGGGTAATAATACAGTGTGTGTTGTATTTACTTTATATAACTTGTGACACGGTTATATGCTACTATTTAAGAAGGAATTAATTAAGTTAATTGTGAGATAACTTATAATTCAAGAATCATTACACTCGGGTTAGAGTAATATGGCAAGGGAATGTTATACCAGGACTAGTTGGACGGGGTAGTACAACTAGGTGGGGTTAAGGTAACCGTTAGGTGTGCACAATAGTGTAGGGGTGAGAATGTCCACAAGGGAGTGCGACACTAACTTAAATATGAAGCGCATTTATGCATTTTAAATTATTGCAGTTAATTCACTTGCTAAATATTTTCAAAATGATTTGGGTTCTAACCCTTGCTATAAAACTATTTTCAAAACATTTTAGGTGTCCATGCACAGGGACACCAGGATTGATATTCTATTCCAGGGACACGGAGCTGTGGCATATGTGGATGCTAGCAGGAGTTTGGATTAGACGCATCGTTCATTCATTCCTAGAGTAGGAATCAATTATCAGTCTCAGTTTTATTTAGGGATTGTCGCCCAGACTTATCAGTACAGTTTTCAGATGTATTTTATTCAGGCATTGAATATTTGTATTGGATTATTTCACTTTGGTGGCCGATGGTTTATTCGGTAAATTGTTTAATTCATGATTCAGTTTATTTTCATTCAGTTGTATGAATGGTTTATATTTAATTTCGCATGTACTGTTTATTTAATTAAAAGTTAAAATTTGGCACCAGCTTTTGGAATATTAGGTGGTTAGTATGTTTTAAAAAGTTTTCGACAGTGATGCTAAGGATGATCTAACTGGGATTCTTGTTTTAATTTGGTATAGGACTGATCATCTGGTATTTTATTAGGCGGGGTGTCACATGTCCCTGCAAAAGCTACCTAATATTTTTTTGTCCATCAAACCATTTTTATTATAATGTTTACTGCGGTAGATATAAGCATCGCATACACGCCATGCTTTATAACATTCACAATTTCACATGCCACCACAAGTAGTGCATAGTCAACCTCACATTTCTTTTTCTTTTCTTTTTTTTTTACAATAAAATTGATAACATCCACAATTTCACATGCCACCGTAAGTAGTGTATAGTCAACCTCACGTTTTTTTTTCTTTTGTTTTTTTTACAAAAAATTTTTATTCGCAACAATTAGCCACCAGGCATTGAAAACGCTTTATTTCCCCACCATACTCCACCGTCACCTGAGATGTAGAGGTGGAAATAAAGATTTAAATCCAGGTCTATTCACTATCACGGCTGCTACTATCACCACCATGGCCATGCTCATGCTCATGCTTCTTCTTATCCTTGTTATCGTTCTTCTTTTTATTTCCCTTATGCTCCTTCTCATGATGGTCTCCACTTTTATCACTAGATATCTTGTCCTTGATCTTCTCAGTCATACCCTCATTTTTGGGCTCACCATGTTAGTCAGTTTTGTGGTGCTCACCAACATGTTTGTAAGTCTTGTGTTCACCTTTGTATTTGTCACCCTCGTGTTTGTTACCTCTAATGTGGAGAGCCTCGGTAACTTTGTTTAATAATCCCGCCATTTTTTTTATTTCTCTTTGTGTTTGTGTGTGTTTGGATGGTTATAAACAAATAGTTATAAACAAAACAGATCTGTTAAAAACAAGGAAAATATCCCTAACCCTTCATCACATTCTAAAACACATAATAACCAAACCCACAGAAAATAAAATCTGTAACGATAATCAGAAGTAGATTGTTGTTGCTACTGTCATTTGCTTTTCAAAGCTTCAATGGAATTATCAAAACATATTCTTATCGTAAGAGATAATATTAAAATTGTGTGCAGAAAGGATTTCTTGTGACATTTCATGTAGATGAAGATGTAAAGCCCCATTGTGGTGTGATTTCTATTTGTGGGCGTGGGCACTTAATTTATAGAACTCCAATAAAGATATAAAAACCATTTCAAGAAGGAGAAGGGGTTGGGAAGGAGAAAGGGCATTTAGGAAAGAGTTAAGAGAGAGAATATCAATAGTTGATAAATTGGGTGGAGAGAGTGAACAGGTTCAATGACTTTCAAAATTAATTACCGGTAAAAAACCCATTCTCTGTGTTGATGTAAAAAACTAGATTTTATCTAATTTATTAATCACAAATAAATATTTGTAAAGAAATAAGACGATATTTTTAAAGTAGTTCTACCTTAAAGAAAATGGCCTACGTCTACTGGTTTGTATTACTGGGTGTCTTGCCTTGATCTCGATTATGTTCGCTTGCCCTGCCAATAGGATATTACAATGTATTTATGGCATTTGGGCTGTCAATGTGAATAGATAGTGTGCCTTTATCGAATAGGCGTATACATCTGTACATAGTAAGGAATGACTGTAATATAATAAACATTGAATATGTCTGGTCGTTTGGCCTTCTCAATAAGTTACTCGATACGCTGAGTAACTCGGTATGCTGAGTAGCTCGGTACATTGAGCAGCTCGGTACTTGAACTTGTGCCATGTTGGATAACACGCATCTTCATATAATTGGTCCACGTCAGATGACTAATTTTTTTATCAACAGAATCCCCAATGTTTCACAGTTGAGGTTGGATGTGAGAGTGTGGAATATTTTACCCAAGAAGTTATTCGGGCACATTTCCCATGTCTTGGTTAATTACAGACCTTCAACACTTGTAAAGTTTTTCCACTTTACGTAACAGTTTTGAGCGCAAAATGGCAAATTTGTAGGTATTTTTGAGTTCTGGCGAACACTTAAGTATTTGCATCTTTTTCCTCTGATTAATGATGAAGGTATTTCCTTTTTGGATACTGAAAATGCTTCACTAAGAGAAGAGTTGGAAACTTTGAAAAGAGTTAGACCTGCATCCACTTCCCGAGGTAGAACAAGAGCAGGTAGAAGTAGCATTAAAGAGACTAGAACTCAGCAAGTCTTAGAAAATCAAGTTGTTCAATTAAATGTGAAAAATCAAGATTTGGCAGAGATGTCCCAGAAGATTCAAACTCCTACAGAACAACTATCCACTCAGAGTTCTTCGTTGCAGAATAAAGAAAGTGTACTGAAAAGACTTCACCAACATGTTGAACGGCTAACTTATCAGTTTCACAAGCATCCCAGGGAGTTCTGAATGGAGGGATACAATGAGGCTTTATATCATCTTGATGACAAAGTGAAACAATCAAACAATGAAGGGTACAAACAGGGATGGATGAACGCTTTAATTGTAATGAAAGTTGAGCAAGGAACTGAACTGTGGGATTGGTATGACCCTGGATTACTTGATCTGCCAAAACCACCGTTTCAGCTAGATGTTAATTGGATTCCAGTTAGCTCCATTCCTCATTGTTTGATTTCCATGTACCTATATGATTACGGCCTTCATGAAGATTTTGAGATATCCCGACCTCCTCATTTGCTAGACCGACCAAGTTCAAGTTACACCAGAATGATTCAAGACTTGAATTTTATCAATTCTTCTTATGTTTTAGAAGACCTTCAAGATGGAATGGATCCTGTATCAAAATTCGAAGGAAAGAACACTACAAGAAAAATACCTTTTTATGACACTCGTAAAAATAAGTTAAAGACATTTATTATAAAAATGTCATTTAAAGGTTAATTTTTTATTACTATGGCATTTCAAATATAAAATTTCATTTTATACATATGAGTATGATTTTTTATGACATTTTAAATATAAAATTCATATTTAATTATAGATATTATGACATTTTTTAAAGAATTTTTAACTTAGATTACATATTATGAACCTTTTTTCTCCTCGAAAGTTTAGGAGCGGAGGTTTTTTCCCACTAATTTTTTTTGTCTTCCACGAGTTCCCGCTTCCTCCAAAATTCTCCTCAATCAAGATTCCCTCTCCCTCCCTCACGCTCTACTCTATCCTCTCTCACGTTGGGCTGCCCCTCCCTCACGCTCTACTCAATCAAGATTCCCTCACGATCTCATCTCCATTATCTCGACGATCTCCTCTCCATTATATCAGTCTGGTACGTTTTCTCTCCTACTTTAGTTTTTGCACTATTTAAAAATTGGAACTCTTGAAGTAGCTCCGCCTAGTTCGCAATCGGAATCAGAAGATCTGGAAATATATATGGAATTAACAACAAATGGATCTGATATTAACAATAATTAGGTTTAAAAAATGCCTGATTTGGGATCTCGAGTTTGGTCCTGACGTCGCTAGAGGAGACGTGAGAGGGATATAATATGTTATTCTTCCATCTTGACTGTTGAGAGAGTAGAGGTCGTAGTGCTGTAGACCGATCACTGCCTGATTGCATAAGAATCTTTAGGTTGATTAAAACTTCTCACTCTGATTAAAGATGATGATCTGGAAATAAAACTGCCTTTAATATTATTATGCCCCACCCCTGCCTCCTCTATAGAGCATAACTCGCTATTAAAAAACATATTCACACACACTCACACTGAAGCACCGCTAAATTCATATAGAGATAAGAAATCTCTTCTTAGTAAAATCATCCGACTCAAATAATGAAATTGAAATCACACACCCCTACTCGTAAGATGACTATTGTATGAATAAAATGTTTGTAGAAAATAGTAGTTAGAAATGTATCTATTTCAGAGCAAATTGACAATTTTGTTGCTCCCCCAGAGAAAAATGCCAATGTTGTTGCTTCTTTAGTGCAAAATGATAATGTTGTTGCTTCTTGCAAATTGTTAAAAATACTTGTGGATTATAGTGATGATCACGTGACTCCTTAAAATTAACAAATATGTCTTTATTATTATAGAGGGGGCTTGAAGGTAATCCTGAAATTAGGGATAATTCACCCATTAGCAACCACTACACCAAAACTGGCGATTGGTCACGGCCAAAATCCCTGACCAAGACTGTGGGTCGCGGACTTGGGCCGTGACCATTTCTGGCGTGACCAATTTCGTGGGTCGCGACCCAAGTCCGTGACCCACAAATGGTCACGGCCACAGGGGGGTCACGGCAGATGGTCGCGGACCTGAGCCGTGACCCATGCCGTGACGGGTCGCGGCCAAAGTCTGTGACCCACAACCGTGACAAATTGGTCGCGGACTTGGGCCGCGACCCATAACCGTGACAAAAAAATACAAATAAATTGGTCGCGGCCCAAGTCCGTGACCCACAACCGTGACAAAATTGGTCGCGGACTTGGGCCGCGACCCACAACCGCGACGAAAAAAAAAGGAAAAAAATGGTCGCGGACTTTGGCCGCGACTATTTTTGGTCACGTTTAGGGGTCATGGACTTTGGCCGCGACCATTTTTAGGCGCGATGGAAAAAATAAAAATGGTCATGGACAAAGTCCATGACCATATTTAACTAGAATTTTAAAAAAATATTTTTTTGTCCAATGCTATAATATTGGGGGTCCTGTGAGTGCACTGTCGGTTGCTACGTGTAACGTTGGACACGTACGGGATGTTACAAATATTTAGTATTGGCAAAACAATAAAAAAATCACAAATTGCGAATCGAGAACGTTGTTAATAAACTAATATATATACAAACTTAAAAATATTACACGTCTTAATAATTCACAGACCAAAAAAAAATTGGGCAGAGTTTTCCCTATTTTCTGGACATTCCAAACCCTGTAAATATAAAACCTGCTTATTATAAAGCCCGCAGGGCTATCAAAATTTAACAACTAAATTATAAAAGCCCGCAAGGCCATAAAACTAAACAATAAAAGCCCGCACGGCCATAAAACTAAACAATAAAAGCCCGCACGGCCATAAAACTAAACAATAAAAGCCTGCACGGCTGTAACAAATAAAAAACATAATCCGGAACGCCCAAACCATTATATAAACAATCTTCATGTCGTAAACCATTGCCTTCTTCATTTGTTCCACGTGCAAAAATCCTACAAATGATAGGATAAAAAAAATGATATCAGTAACCAAGTAGTTTTACAAAAAATTTATTCAAGCTGAAAATTGCATATATGAGTTATAATTGTCAACATATCAATGTTTTTAAGCCTAAGTCTAGAAATATCTAAAGTATCGTCGTATTCTCAAACCGGGGGTCCCGTGATCGCGCGGTCAGTTCCTACGAGTTACATTGGTCCCGTGCGAGGTGTTGGTGCCACTCACGGGGCCGTTCGGGGGCTGTTTCGGGGTTTCACCCACTAACGCCATGTTTTTAAGCCTAAGTCTAGAAATATGCAAATTATCGTCGTATTCTCAAACCGTGGGTCCCGTGATCACGCGGTCAGTTCCTACGAGTTACATTGATCCCGTGCGAGGTGTTGGTGCCACTCACGGGGCTCTTTCGGGGTTTCACCCACTAACGCCAAGTTTCTAAGCCTAAGTTTAGAAATATGCATATTATCGCCGTATTCTCAAACCGAGGGTCCCGTGATCGCGCGGTCAGTTCCCACGAGTTACATTGATCCCGTGCGAGGTGTTGGTGCCACTCATGGGGCCGTTCGGGGGCTGTTTCGGGTTTTCCCCCACTAGCGTCATGTTTTGCCTAAGAACTAATATTTTTAAACAGCCCCCGAACGTCCCCGTGAGTGGCACCAACACCTCGTACGGGACCAATGTAACTCGTAGGAACTGATCGCACGATCACGGGACTCCCGGTAAAAATATGCAAATTATCGTCGTATTCTCAAACCGGGAGTCCGGTGATCGGGCGGTCAGTTCCTACGAGTTACATTGGTCCCGTGCGAGGTGTTGGTGCCACTCACGGGGCCGTTCGGGGGATGTTTCAAGTTTTTACCTTCTAATGCCTCGTTTTTAAGCTTAAGCCCTCATATTTTCAAATTATCATCGTATTCTCAAACCGGGGGGTCCCGTGATCGTGCGGTCAGTTCCTACGAGTTACATTGATCCCGTGTGAGGTGTTGGTGCCTCTCGCGGGACCGTACGGGTGCTGTTTCTAGTTTTTGCACTCTAAACCCAATTTTTAAGCCTAAGTCCATATATATGCAAATTATCCTCGTATTCTCAAATCGGGAGTTCCGTGATCTCGCGGTCAGTTCCTACGAGTTACATTGATCCCGTGTGAGGTATTGGTGCCTCTCACGGGACCGTACGGGGGTTGTTTCATGTTTTTACCTTCTAACACCTTGTTTTTAAGCCTGAGTCCTCAAATTTTCAAATTATTATCGTATTCTCAAACCGGGAGTCCCGTGGCTGCGCGGTCAGTTCCTACGAGTTACATTGGTCCCGTGCGAGGTGTTGGTGCCTCTCAAGGGGTCGTTTGGCGGGTGGGGGGTGTTTCGGGTTTTTACCCCCTAACGCCTTTTTTAAGCCTAAGTCTAGAAATATTCAAATTATCGTCGTATTCTATAATCGGGAGTCCCGTGATCGCGCGATCAGTTCCTACGAGTTACATTGGTCCCTTGTGAGGTGTTGGTGCCTCTCACGGGACCGTACGGGGGCTGTTTCATGTTTTTACCCTCTAATGCCTTGTTTTTAAGCTTAAGTCCTCATATTTTCAAATTATCGTCGTATTCTCAAACCGGGAGTCCCGTGATCGCGCGATCGGTTCCTACGAGTTACATTGATCCCGTGCGAGGTATTGGTGCCTCTCACGGGACCGTATGGTGGCTGTTTCTAGTTTTTTCACTCTAAACCCAATTTTTAAGCCTAAGTCCTTATATATGCAAATTATCCTCGTACGATAATAGTTTTTATATGATCCACACAAGTAAAAGATACAGATTTGCAATGGATATCGTTTAAGTCCACACAACGATAATAATGTTGATATTGAATACAATACCTGAGATAGCGAGAAACGAGGTTGATGAATCCAGATTTCCCATTTTCACTGCAAAATAAAGAATTAGCCAAACGTTCACATTGTAAACTAATACAAAGAGTGAAATGCGAAATGTAAAATGAGGCGTAGAGAGAGAATGTATTGCCAAATATGAAACTAGAAGAAAGCCGGAACCTTATATAACAACAGTTATATAACTGTTATGTAACGACAGTTACGACAGTTATATAACTGTTGTTATATGACAGTTATATAACTGGTGTTCTAACAGTTATATAACTGTTATAACAACAGTTATATAACTATTCTAATAACATTAGAGGCCTTGATATAGCTAGCATGTTCCCAAATAAGGCCCAAATATAGCTAGCAATAGGACCTGTTACGAACAAGTGTTCAATATGCTCTTCTGATCTATAGCGGCATAAACATCTGGAGGTAATAGTAATACCTAACTTTTTCACATTTAGATCAATGGGGAGAGCATTGTTCAAAATTCTCCATGAGAAGGTGGATAAGTTTGGAGGGATATTAGGATCCCACATAAAAGATTGAGAGATAGAGATAAGCTTTGGAGATCTGACTATTTCATATGCAAACTTGAAAGAGAAATTCCCTAAAGCAGTTGGCTTCCATATATGGATGCCATTAAGAATCGTAGTATTTTCCTCACAAAAAGACCAAGCTTAAGAAGTTCTTCTAGCAACCATTGAACCTGGAAAAATAGGCATGGAGGTGTACTTTTGATTCATGAAAGTAGACCACAAGGAACTACCTGATTTGAAAGACCATGCCAACTTAAGATTAGAGGCTTTGATAAGGCTGCTTAAATTCCTAATACCCAAACCACCTTCATTCTTTGGAGCACAAATTGAATCCCAGTTGATCCGATATTTTTTCCCATAGTTCTTATTAGACCCCCACAGAAAGTCACTAAGGACTTTATTCAGAACAAATATTGTCTTTTTATTAGGACTTAGAGCAAGAAAAGTATAAACTTGCATATATTGAAGCACTGACTTTAAGAGAGTAATTCTACCCCCTATAAAGAGAAATTTGGATTTCCAAATGTGAATTTTGAAGTTTATAGCTTGCACCAAACCATAAAATAACACTTCCTTCTTCCTACCTTTGAAAAGAGAACATCCCAAGTATTTAATACTGCCTTTTTCTTGTTTAATGCCTGTGAGATCCGCAACAGTTTTAATATGGCTCATGTTTGCTTTATTCCCCATAATGAAGCTACTCTTTTTGCAATTAATTGAAAGACCTATCTTCCAAAATTTGGATTAATACTTTTAAGAGCTTCCAAAAGTTCTATGTCATCAGGAATCCTTTCCATATCTTCATTCATCTGGTTAGTCAACCAGGCAAGGATATACTTCAACACTTCAAATGACTCAGTAGAACCTGTAGTGACTAAATTTTAAAAATAAGAAATAAAAGTGTTAGAAATTCCTTCAGTTGACTCCTCTAAGCTGCCATCCTCATTTTTGATGCTATGAATCAATCATTTCCTTCTATGTTGATTCACCAATGAGTGATAGTATTTAGAGTTCCTATCTCCATCTTTGATCCACTGCCTTTTGAAATTTTGAAACCATAATTGCTCCTCAAATGACAAGGCGACATTTAATTTAGCCTTAACTTTGTTTAGCTCCACCAAAAGGCCCTGAGTTTTATTCTCTTCATAATGGATCTATGCTTTGAGAACCTTATCCTCCAGGTTAATACACTTTTGAAAAATGTTTTTGAAATTTTCTTTGCTCCAATTCCTCAAAATCCCTTTAAGTTTTCTAAGTTTGAAAGCAAAGACATTTAAAGGTCATCTTGTAGAGAATGATTTCCAAATGTTACAAACCAATTGGTAGAAAGAATCAGCTGAGGTCCAAAAGTTTAGGAATTTAAAAGGTTTCTTGATAAAGTTTATAGAACTAGGAATAGAAATAAGAACAGAACTATGGTCAGAGAAGGATCTATGAAGGTGTTTAAGATTAGAATTGAGGGAAAGAATAAGACCAAGACTCATTAATTAGACCTCTGTCTAGTCTCTGAATAACCAAATAACCATTTGAAAGTCTTTACCAAGTGAATTTAGAGCTTGAAAATCCAAAATCCATAAGATTACTGGCTTAGATGCAATTATTAAAATCTGAAGATGCATCTAAGAAAATAGGCAATCCACTTGCCTTTTCTTTTGAGAATGGGGACGTTGCTTCTAAAGTGTGGGATAAAATGAATTAAGAGTATGGAATCAAGAGGGCTACTGGAGGTATTAGAAGTCAACTTTTCCAATGGTGGATACATGGCCCAAGACAGATCCAGTTACAAACAAGCTTATCCCATCTATAGTGTGTTGGAGTTTGTGGATGCACAGAAATAAAAACAAGTATGAGGATTATTCAGCTAACGTTTGTTTAGTTTTGTATCAGGTTCACCAATTGAAGAAAATTCAGACTTTCAATCAATGCAATCAGCCCCAAATCAATAGGCTGCCAATTAAATGGATGAATCCTCTCACGGGACCGTATGGGGCTGTTTCGTGTTTTCCCCCTCTAAAGCCTAATTTTTAAGCTTAAGTCCACATCTTTTCAAATTATCATCGTATTCTCAAACCGGGAGTCCCGTGATCAAGCGGTCAGTTTCTACGAGTTACATTGGTCCTATGAGAAGTGTTAGTGCCTCTTATGGGACCGTACGGGGGCTGTTTTGAGTTTTCACCCTCTAACGCCTTGTTTTCAAACTTAAGTTCTCATATTTTCAAATTATCGCCGTATTCGGAAACCGGGAGTCCCGTGACTGTGCGGTCAGTTCCTAGGTGTTACATTTGTCCCACGAGAGGTGTGAGTGCCTCTCATGGGACCGTACGGGGGATGTTTCGAGTTTTCACCCTCTAACGCCTTGTTTTCAAGATTAAGTCCTCGTATTTTCAAATTATCATCGTATTCTCAAACCGGGAGTCCCGTTATCGCGCGGTCAGTTATTACGTGTTATATTGATCCCGTGAGAGGTGTTGGTTCCTCTCACGGAACCGTATGGGGGCTGTTTCGTGTTTTCCCCCTCTAACGCCTTATTTTTAAGCTTAAGTCTTCATCTTTTCAAATTATCATCGAATTCTCAAACCGGGAGTCCCGTGATTGTGCGGTCAGTTTCTACGAGTTACATTGGTCCCGTGAGAAGTGTTAGTACCTCTCATGCGACCGTACGGGGGCTGTTTCGAGTTTTCACCCTCTAATGCCTTGTTTTCAAGCTTAAGTTCTCATATTTTCAAATAATCGCCGTATTCTCAAACCGGGAGTCCCGTGACTGCGCGGTCAGTTCCTACGTGTTACATTGGTCCCACGAGAGGTGTGAGTGCCTCTCATGGGACCGTACGGGGGTTGTTTCAAGTTTTCACCCTCTAACGCCTTGTTTTCAAGCTTAATTCCTCGTATTTTCAAATTATCATCGTATTCTCAAACCGGGAGTCCCGTTATCGCGCGGTCAGTTCCTACGTGTTATATTAATCCCGTGAGAGGTGTTGGTTCCTCTCACGGGACCGTACGGGGGGCTGTTTCGTGTTTTCCCCCTCTAACGCCTTATTTTTAAGCTTAAGTCTTCATCTTTTCAAATTATCGTCGTATTCTCAAACCGGGAGTCCCGTGATCGTGCGGTCAGTTTCTACGAGTTACATTGGTCCCGTGAGAAGTGTTAGTGCCTCTCATGGGACCGTACGGGGGCTGTTTCGAGTTTTCACCCTCTAACGCCTTGTTTTAAAGCTTAAGTTCTCATATTTTCAAATTATCGTCGTATTCTCAAACCGGGAGTCCCGTGACTGTGCGTTCAGTTCCTACGTGTTACATTGGTCCCACGAAAGGTGTGAGTGCCTCTCATGGGACCGTACGGAGGCTGTTTTGAGTTTTCACCCTCTAACGCCTTGTTTTCAAGCTTAAGTCCTCGTATTTTCAAATTATCATCGTATTCTCAAACCGGGAGTCCCATTATCGCGCGGTCAGTTCCTACGTGTTATATTGATCCCCTGAGAGGTGTTGGTTCCTCTCACGGGACCGTACGGGGGCTGTTTCGTGTTTTCCCCCTCTAACGCTTTATTTTTAAGCTTAAGTGTTCATCTTTTCAAACTATCGTCATATTCTCAAACCAGGAGTCCCGTGATCGTGCGGTCAGTTTCTACGAGTTACATTGGTCCCGTGAGAAGTGTTAGTGCCTCTCATGGGACCGTACGGGGGCTGTTTTGAGTTTTCACCCTCTAACGCCTTGTTTTCAAACTTAAGTTCTCATATTTTCAAATTATCGCCGTATTCTCAAACCGGGAGTCCCGTGACTGCGCGGCCAGTTCTTACATGTTACATTGGTCCCACGAGAGGTGTGAGTGCCTCTCATGGGACCGTACGGGGGCTATTTCGAGTTTTCACCCTCTAACGCCTTGTTTTCAAGCTTAAGTCCTCGTATTTTCAAATTATCATCGTATTCTCAAACCGGGAGTCCCGTTATCGCGCGGTCAGTTCCTACGTGTTATATTGATCCCGTGAGAGGTGTTGGTTCCTCTCACGGGACCGTACGGGGGCTGTTTCGAGTTTTCACCCTCTAATGCCTTGTTTTCAAGCTTAAGTTCTCATATTTTCAAATTATCGCCGTATTCTCAAACCGGGAGTCCCGTGACTGCACGGTCAGTTCCTACGCGTTAAATTGGTCCCACGAGAGGTGTGAGTGCCTCTCATGGGACCGTACGGGGGTTGTTTCAAGTTTTCACCCTCTAACGCCTTGTTTTGAAGCTTAAGTCCTCGTATTTTCAAATTATCATCGTATTCTCAAACCGGGAGTCCCATTATCGCTCGGTCAGTTCCTACGTGTTATATTGATCCCGTGAGAGGTGTTGGTTCCTCTCACGGGACCGTACGGGGGTTGTTTCATGTTTTCCCCCTCTAACGCCTTATTTTTAAGCTTAACTCTTCATCTTTTCAAATTATCGTCGTATTCTCAAACCGGGAGTCCCGTGATCGTGCGGTCAGTTTCTACGAGTTACATTGGTCCCGTGAGATGTGTTAGTGCCTCTCATGGGACTGTACGGGGGTTGTTTTGAGTTTTCACCATCTAACGCCTTGTTTTCAAACTTAAGTTCTCATATTTTCAAATTATCGCCGTATTCTCAAACCAGGAGTCCTGTGACTGTGCGGTCAGTTCCTTCGTGTTACATTGGTCCCACGAGAGGTGTGAGTGCATCTCATGGGACCGTACGGGGGCTGTTTTGAGTTTTCACCCTCTAACGCCTTGTTTTCAAGTTTAAGCCCTCGTATTTTCAAATTATCATCGTATTCTCAAACCGGGAGTCCCGTTATCGCGTAGTCAGTTCCTACGTGTTATATTGATCCCGTGAGAGGTGTTGGTTCCTCTCACGGGATCGTACGGGGGCTATTTCATGTTTTCCTCCTCTAACGCCATATTTTTAAGCGTAAGTCTTCATCTTTTCAAATTATCGTCGTATTCTCCAACCGAGAGTCTCATGATCGTCCGGTCAGTTTCTACGAGTTACATTGGTCCCGTGAGAAGTGTTAGTGCCTCTCATGGGACCGTACGGGGGCTGTTTTGAGTTTTCACCCTCTAACGCCTTGTTTTCAAACTTAAATTCTGGTATTTTCAAATTATTGCCGTATTCTGAAACCGGGAGTCCCGTGTCTGCGTGGTCAGTTCCTACATGTTACATTGGTCCCACGAGAGGTGTGAGTGCCTCTCATGGGACCGTACGGGGGCTGTTTCGAGTTTTCACCCTCTAACGCCTTGTTTTCAAGCTTAAGTCCTCGTATTTTCAAATTATCATCGTATTCTCAAACCGGGAGTCCCGTTATCGCGCGGTCAGTTCCTACGTGTTATATTGATCCCGTGAGAGGTGTTGGTTCCTCTCACGGGACCGTACGGGGGCTGTTTCGTGTTTTCCCCCTCTAACGCCTTATTTCTAAGCTTAAGCCTTCATCTTTTCAAATTATCGTCGTATTCTCAAACCGGGAGTCCCGTGATCGTGCGGTCAGTTTCTACGAGTTACATTGGTCCCGTGGGAAGTGTTAGTGCCTCTTATGGGAGCGTACGGGGGCTGTTTCGAGTTTTCACCCTCTAACGCCTTGTTTTCAAGCTTAAGTTCTCATATTTTCAAATTATCGCCGTATTCTCAGACCGGGAGTCCCGTGACTGTGCGGTCAGTTCCTACGTGTTACATTGGTCCCACGAGAGGTGTGAGTGCCTCTCATGGGAGCGTACGGGGGCTGTTTCGAGTTTTCACCCTCTAACGCCTTGTTTTCAAGCTTAAGTCCTCGTATTTTCAAATTATCATCGTATTCTCAAACCGGGAGTCCCGTTATCGCGCGGTCAGTTCCTACGTGTTATATTGATCCCGTGAGAGGTGTTGGTTCCTCTCACGGGACCGTACGGGGGGCTGTTTCGTGTTTTCCCCCTCTAACGCCTTATTTTTAAGCTTAAGTCTTCATCTTTTCAAATTATCGTCGTATTCTCAAACCGGGAGTCCCGTGATCGTGCGGTCAGTTTCTACGAGTTACATTGGTCCCGTGAGAAGTGTTAGTGCCTCTCATGGGACCGTACGGGGGCTGTTTTGAGTTTTCACCCTCTAACGCCTTGTTTTCAAACTTAAGTTCTCATATTTTCAAATTACCACCGTATTCTCAAACCGGGAGTCCCGTGACTGCGCGGTCAGTTCCTACGTGTTACATTGGTCCCACGAGAGGTGTGAGTGCCTCTCATGGGACCGTACGGGGGCTGTTTCGAGTTTTCACCCTCTAACGCCTTGTTTTCAAGCTTAAGTAATCGTATTTTCAAATTATCATCGTATTCTCAACCCGGGAGTCCCAATATCTCGCGATCAGTTCGTACGTGTTATATTGATCCCGTGAGAGGTGTTGGTTCCTCTCACGGGACCGTACTGGGGGCTGTTTCGTGTTTTGCCCCTCTAACGCCTTATTTTTAAGCTTAAGTCTTCATCTTTTCAAATTATCATCGTATTCTCAAACCGGGGGTCCCGTGATCGTGCGGTCAATTTCTACGAGTTACATTGGTCCTGTGAGAAGTGTTAGTGCCTCTCATGGGACCGTACGGGGGCTGTTTCGAGTTTTCACCCTCGAACGCCCTGTTTTCAAGCTTAAGTTCTCATATTTTCAAATTATCGCCGTATTCTCAAATCGGGAGTCCCGTGACTGCGCGGTCAGTTCCTACGTGTTACATTGGTCCCACGAGAGGTGTGAGTGCCTCTCATGGGACCGTACGGGGGCTATTTCGAGTTTTCGCCCTCTAACGCCTTGTTTTCAAGCTTAAGTCCTCGTATTTTCAAATTATCATCGTATTCTCAAACCGGGTGTCCCGTTATCGCGCGGTCAGTTCCTACGTGTTATATTGATTCCGTGAGAGGTGTTGGTTCCTCTCACGGGACCGTATGGGGGCTGTTTCGAGTTTTCACCCTCTAACGCCTTGTTTTCAAGCTTAAGTTCTCATATTTTAAATTATCGCCGTATTCTCAAACCGAGAGTCCCGTGACTGCGCGGTCAGTTCCTACGTGTTACATTGGTCCCACGAGAGGTGTGAGTGCCTCTCATGGGACCGTACGGGGGTTGTTTCAAGTTTTCACCCTCTAATGCCTTGTTTTCAAGCTTAAGTCCTCGTATTTTCAAATTATCATCGTATTCTCAAACCGGGAGTCCAGTTATCGCGCGATCAGTTCCTACGTGTTATATTGATCCCGTGAGAGGTGTTGGTTCCTCTCACGGGACCGTACGGGGGCTGTTTCGTGTTTTCCCCCTCTAACGCCTTATTTTTAAGCTTAACTCTTCATCTTTTCAAATTATCATCGTATTCTCAAATCGGGAGTCCCGTGATCGTGCGGTCAGTTTCTACGAGTTACATTGGTCCCGTGAGAAGTGGTAGTGCCTCTCATGGGACCGTACGGGGGCTGTTTTGAGTTTTCACCATCTAACGCCTTGTTTTCAAACTTAAGTTCTCATATTTTTAAATTATCGTCGTATTCTCAAACCAGGAGTCCCGTGACTGCGCGGTCAGTTCCTACGTGTTACATTAGTCCCACGAGAGGTGTGAGTGCCTCTCATGGGACCGTACGGGGGCTGTTTTGAGTTTTCACCCTCTAACGCCTTGTTTTCAAGCTTAAGTCCTCGTATTTTCAAATTATCATCGTATTCTCAAATCGGGAGTCCCGTTATCGCGCGGTCAATTCCTACGTTTTATATTGATCCCGTGAGAGGTGTTGGTTCCTCTCACGGGATCGTACGGGGGCTGTTTCGTGTTTTCCCCCTCTAACGCCTTATTTTTAAGCGTAAGTCTTCATCTTTTCAAATGATCATCGTATTCTCCAACCGGGAGTCCCATGATCGTGCGGTCAGTTTCTACGAGTTACATTGGTCCCGTGAGAAGTGTTAGTGCCTCTCATGGGACCGTACGGGGGCTGTTTTGAGTTTTCATCCTCTAACGCCTTGTTTTCAAACTTAAGTTCTCATATTTTCAAATTATTGCCGTATTCTGAAATCGGGAGTCCCGTGACTGCACGGTCAGTTCCTACATGTTACATTGGTCCCACGAGAGGTATGAGTGCCTCTCATGGGACCGTACGGGGGCTGTTTCGAGTTTTCACCCTCTAACGCCTTGTTTTCAAGCTTAAGTCCTCGTATTTTCAAATTATCATCTTATTCTCAAACCGAGAGTCCCGTTATCGCGCGGTCAGTTCCTACGTGTTATATTGATCCCGTGAGAGGTGTTGGTTCCTCTCACGGAACCGTATGGGGGCTGTTTCGTGTTTTCCCCCTCTAACGCCTTATTTTTAAGCTTAAGTCTTCATCTTTTCAAATTATCGTCGAATTCTCAAACCGGGAGTCCCGTGATTGTGCGGTCAGTTTCTACGAGTTACATTGGTCCCGTGAGAAGTGTTAGTACCTCTCATGCGACCGTACGGGGGCTGTTTCGAGTTTTCACCCTCTAATGCCTTGTTTTCAAGCTTAAGTTCTCATATTTTCAAATAATCGCCGTATTCTCAAACCGGGAGTCCCGTGACTGTGCGGTCAGTTCCTACGTGTTACATTGGTCCCACGAGAGGTGTGAGTGCCTCTCATGGGACCGTACGGGGGTTGTTTCGAGTTTTCACCCTCTAATGCCTTGTTTTCAAGCTTAAGTCCTCGTATTTTCAAATTATCATCGTATTCTCAAACCGGGAGTCCCGTTATCGCGCGGTCAGTTCCTACGTGTTATATTGATCCCGTGAGAGGTGTTGGTTCCTCTCACGGGACCGTACGGGGGGCTGTTTCGTGTTTTCCCCCTCTAACGCCTTATTTTTAAGCTTAAGTCTTCATCTTTTCAAATTATCGTCGTATTCTCAAACCGGGAGTCCCGTGATCGTGCGGTCAGTTTCTACGAGTTACATTGGTCCCGTGAGAAGTGTTAGTGCCTCTCATGGGACCGTACGGGGGCTGTTTCGAGTTTTCACCCTCTAACGCCTTGTTTTCAAGGTTAAGTTCTCATATTTTCAAATTATCGCCGTATTCTCAAACCGAGAGTCCCGTGACTGTGCGGTCAGTTCCTACGTGTTACATTGGTCCCACGAGAGGTGTGAGTGCCTCTCATGGGACCGTACGGGGGCTGTTTCGAGTTTTCACCCTCTAACGCCTTGTTTTCAAGCTTAAGTCCTCGTATTTTCAAATTATCATCGTATTCTCAAATCGGGAGTCCCGTTATCGCGCAGTCAGTTCCTACGTGTAATATTGATCCCGTGAGAGGTGTTGGTTCCTCTGATGGGACCGTACAGGGGCTGTTTCGTGTTTTCCCCCTCTAACGCCTTATTTTTAAGCTTAAGTCTTCATCTTTTCAAATTATCATCGTATTCTCAAACCGGGAGTCCCGTGATCGTGCGGTCAGTTTCTACGAGTTACATTGGTCCCGTGAGAAGTGTTAGTGCCTCTCATGGGACCGTACGTGGGCTGTTTCGAGTTTTCATCCTTTAACGCCTTGTTTTCAAGTTTAAGTTCTCATATTTTCAAATTATCACCGTATTCTCAAACCGGGAGTCCCGTGACTGTGCGGTCAGTTCCTACGTGTTACATTGGTCCCACGAGAGGTGTGAGTGCCTCTCATGGGACCGTACGGGGGCTGTTTCGAGTTTTCACCCTCAAACTCCTTGTTTTCAAGCTTAAGTCCTCGTATTTTCAAATTATCATCATATTCTCAAACCGGGAGTCCCGTTATCGCGCGGTCAGTTCCTACGTGTTATATTGATCCCGTGAGAGGTGTTGGTTCCTCTCATGGGACCGTACGGGGGCTGTTTCGTATTTTCCCCCTCTAACGCCTTATTTTTAAGCTTAAGTCTTCGTCTTTTCAAATTATCGTCGTATTCTCAAACCGGGAGTCCCGTGATCATGCGGTCAGTTTCTACGAGTTACATTGGTCCCGTGAGAAGTGTTAGTGCCTCTCATGGGACCGTACGGGGGCTGTTTCGAGTTTTCACCCTCTAACGCCTTGTTTTCAAGCTCAAGTTCTCATATTTTCAAATTATCGCCGTATTCTGAAATCGGGAGTCCCGTGACTGCGCGGTCAGTTCCTACGTGTTACATTGGTCCCACGAGAGGTGGGAGTGCCTCTCATGGGACCGTATGGGGGCTGTTTCGAGTTTTCACCCTCTAACGCCTTGTTTTCAAGCTTAAGTCCTCGTATTTTCAAATTATCATCGTATTCTCAAACCGGGAGTCCCGTTATTGCGCGGTCAGTTCCTACGTGTTATATTGATCCCGTGAGATGTGTTGGTTCCTCTCACGGGACCGTACGGGGGCTGTTTTGTGTTTTCCCCCTCTAACGCCTTATTTTTAAGCTTAAGTCTTCATCTTTTCAAATTATCGTCGTATTCTCAAATCGGGAGTCCCGTGATCATGCGGTCAGTTTCTACGAGTTACATTGGTCCCGTGAGAAGTGTTAGTGCCTCTCATGGGACCGTACGAGGGTTGTTTCAAGTTTTCACCCTCTAACGCATTGTTTTCGAGCTTAAGTTCTCATATTTTCAAATATTCGCCGTATTCTCAAATCGGGACTCCCGTGACTGCGCGGTCAGTTCCTACGTGTTACATTGGTCCCACGAGAGGTGTGAGTGCCTCTCATGGGACCGTACGGGGGTTGTTTCGAGTTTTCACCCTCTAACGCCTTGTTTTCAAGATTAAGTCCTCGCATTTTCAAATTATCATCGTATTCTCAAACTGGGAGTCTCGTTATCACGCGGTTAGTTCCTACGTGTTATATTGGTCCCGTGAGAGGTGTTGGTTCCTCTCACGGGACCGTACGGGGGCTGTTTCGTGTTTTCCCCCTCTAACGCCTTATTTTTAAGCTTAAGTCCTCATATTTTCAAACTATCGTCGTATTCTCAAACCGAGAGTCCCGTGATCGTGTGGTCAGTTCCTACGAGTTACATTGGTCCCGTGAGAAGTGTTAGTTCCTCTCACGGGACCTTACGGGGGTTGTTTCGAGTTTTTACCCTCTAACGCCTTGTTTTCAAGCTTAAGTCCTAATATTTTCAAATTATCGTCGTATTCTCAAACTGGGAGTCCCGTGATCGCTTGATCACTTCCTAAGTGTTACATTGGTCCCTACGTGTTACATCAGTTCCTACGTCTAGACATTAGCAAGTTATCGTCGTATTCTGAAATCGGGAGTCTAAAATATTTTCAACATATTATCCAACAATCAAACCAATAATTATCCCATATTCCTTCTAATTATCCCGTACTCCTTCTAACATAATATCCAGCAACAAACCAACAACCAATAATTATCCAACAACCAAACCAAACAAAACCAATAATTATCCCGTACTCCTTCTATCATCTAAAATATTTAATAGATAATGTATATCTATTATATAACTACTTTAGTTAAAGTAAAGAGTACCTGGTGTGTAATGAAGAACTGGTATGTAATGAAGAACTGGTATCTAATTGGTTAGATCTGCAATACGTAAACAATGTGGTATGAAGAACGGGTATGTAAAATTAAAGAAAGTACCTCACAAAACCACTGAAGAATTAGATCTGTTGCCTATAATATGTCGTAGATTTACATATGACGCAGATTTATTCCCCCATTTTAACACCGTAATTCGAACGAACATGAGTAACCTGCTGCCTATAATATGTAAAGAAAAGTGCACAAAGGCAAAGGAGAATAAAAATCTATAATATCAACCCGGTGCCTATAATATCGATGTAGTTGTGATTATTACGCCGCCATTTTAAGGTTTTAAAATACATATCCAATCAAGTTGATCACAACAAATCTCAAACTAAAACAGAACTGTATGAAATCAACAGAATTATGGCATACATGTCAAGTTAAAATATGAATGAACGGAATCAAGTTGTATTTGTTCCATGTCAAGTTGTAGCCTCCTAATATCTTGACGTAAACGTCAAAAAATGCACATTAATCGAAAGATATGTGATATACTTTTTCATAGGCAAATCAAGAGCACACCCAACAAATTTAATAACATGTACATTTATCGACACTAGTATCAATTCAATAAATTCAACATAGTATCCAACAACCAAGCCAACAATATCTCACTATAGTAATGTGCACACGTGTTTGCGACTCACATGTTATAAAAAATCATTTAATTATATTTTGTCAAAAAAAAAACAAGACAAGCATATTTTGTCAAAAAAAATACACACATATACAATCTAGGGTTTATTGACGTAATCTATACATACACACACATACAATCTAGGGTTTACTTAAACCCTAATATTTTTTTGACATAAATCTATGCATACATATAACCCACAACAAGGCGGTTATAATTTTTTTTACTTATTATAAATCCATTTAATTATATTTTGTCAAAAAATACACATATACAATCTAGGATTTATTGACATAATCTACACATACACACACATACACACACACATAATGTCTAGCGTTTTGAATACTATTTTGTAAAAAAAAAATACACACACATACAATCTAGGGTTTATTGTCGTAATCTATACATACACACACACACACACATACACACACATATACACCCAAATATACACACAAATAGCTGCCACACAAACACACAAATATACATACACACACACACACACACACACACATACGCACATAGCTGCCACAAATCAAAACAAATCGAAATGCACACACATATACACATACCTTTCACGAATCTTAGATGAAATCAACAAAAAACCTAAATAGCCGAAATCCCAAATCGCCCAAATCGTCCAAAGCTAAATCGCGAATGGCAGAAACAAAAGTAAGCTAAATCGCTAATGTTTCCCAAATAGTTATTTAATATGTTGACCTGGTCACGGCCTAGAGCCGTGACCCAACCTCCGCGACCAATAAGTTATCCCCCATGACCACTGGTCACGGATCTAGGCCGTGACCCACCATGCGCGACCAACAGCAGTCCCACCATGCGCGACCAACAGCCCTTCGAATGAGGTATGGTCACGGCCTCAAGCCGTGACCCACTTCAAAATTTGGTTTTGGCCCCCAGTCGTGACCCCATTTGCGCGACCATTTCTTTTTCCTGGAAGTGGTCACGGTCCAAGTCCGTGGCCCATCCGCGACCAAGCTTGGAGGGAATTTTGGCGCGAATTTGGCGCCAAGATGGTCACACCCTGGTCAGGGACTTGGGCCGTGACCACTTCCAGCGCATCCATAACTCAGTGTGGTAATGAATATGGTCACGCCAAAAAATGATATGGTCATGGCCCAAGTCCGCGACCAGCTGGTCGCGGACTTGGGCCGTGACCATCTGGGCGTGACCATTCGCAGGATTTGGTGTAGTGAACAGTGTTTGGGATTAAGAAAGCGTGGTAACTCAGGCGAGGCAGCTTAGCGTGGCAACTCAGGCAAGGCAGCTTGGCGTGGCAGCTCATACTTTAGATTTCTGGGATATTTAGTCATGATTGTATCATTGTTTATATTGGCTATGAGCTATAACGATTGTAATGATGCAACGAGAAATAGTGAATTTGTGTGAGGTCGAACAGTACTCGCGAGAGACCAGGCTTGGCAGGGCCTGGGAGAGCTTTCATGCTCTATCAAACGACCTCTCTGTGGGAAACTTAGAGGGACTTGGTTTGGAGGATTGAGAAGTAGGGCACAGTCGGGGCTTTTCCTGATCATGTTAGATACACCTGGTAAAACACCGAAGAACCCTCACCGTGGAACCTCGAGCGGAGCAGCTTCGAGTTCCATCGGGAGTTTAGCTGTGAACCAAAGAGCCCTCTACTTTATGTCCCATCTACTGTAGGTGATGTCACTAGCCAGCTAGACAATATCAAATCTGCACTCGAGTAAACCACCGTGGTATTTGGGGCTGTCAGACAGTTAGTAAGCAACCTCTGTGGCAACAGCCCCTGACACACTGTGATTAGGCAAAAGGCATATCTTGGCATTTAATGTCTATAACGTGGAGGCAGCTAGTTGATCAGGTATTTAATGTTGGAGACATAAAGTATGAGGGATGTCTTTCATAGGCATTGATGACTGAGTTTCATCAGGGGTAGTATAAGGGCTATTTAAGAGCTCCAACCACCTCCAAGAGAATGAGGTTCTTTTCTGAGAGTTGGAGAGTTATTACAAACCATAGAGTTTCACCCACTCACTATTATTATTATTTTATTACGAAGCTTTTAATACTTGACAGAGATTCTTGAGGATTTTTGGTGTGTTTTTCTACCTGCCTACTAAGGTGTATCTAGGGTGCTTACTTCTCTCCTCCTCCTTATTTCTAAGTTTATCACTGTATTCTGAGACATACACGAGAGATTTGTGAGTTTAAACTGGGTTTCTATATTCTCCAAACTGTGTCTATATGTCTTGTGGTTAATCAATAGTGTGAGCAGATTAATTTTGTCATTACCATACTCAAAAGGGGTTATGCCTCCATCTTACTTAAACTACCCTCTTACAATTGTAACGTATCCTTATAAGTGTGAAGTTCCGCTTGGTTCAAGGGGAGCCACGGCCTCCCCCAAGTTCTTTAAAATCCTTTCAAGTATATATGCTTTTTGTTTACTTATTAAAGAAAAAAGATACTTTTAGTTGAAAAGCATGTGTTTTCATGCCGTCATTATTCATCTCAGAAATGACACTGCATCTCTTCTGTTCTGTTCTATCGCTTGGGTTGGCTATTTGTTGAGCTCTTAAAATATATAGATAATTGCCTATTTGACCCCACGGTAAAATGGACCAATATAGAAAATACTGACTTACGAAAAACTTGATATACTTCATATGTTGAATCAATATTAGAGTTTACAATTTCAAATTATATATTAAATACTTATTTAACAAAATATTTTAGTCAAATATATTTGTTCACATATTATACACCCAAAAGTAATATTTGAAAAGAGTGGCTTTAAGTCAAAAATCACAATTTTTAAATTGCATTTTTTAGAGTGCAATATATTCACAAATAAGTTAAAAAGTGAAATATTTTGTCAAATAAGTATTGAAAGTATAATTTTAAAATAAAAAACTTTGAATATTTCTCTCCTCTTTTGTGTTGCATCTCATATTCCACCTCAATTAGTTTTGAATATTTTATGCGAAATTTTTAAGATGAATTTATATAGTATATATTACCGGGGAAGTGAAAATCAATAACACATGTTTTATTTACGGATGCTGATTGAATACACACCCATTATTTTTTTAACCTGGATAGCACTTCAGAATTCTCCTGCTCCTTTTTTTAAGTTAGACCTAAGTAGAGGCTTTTAATTTGGTCTATAAGACCTTGGTTTCATTTTCGGATTCCTTTTGGAATTTGATATTGTGACAGTTGATTTGGTATAAAAACGCTGTAATATTCATCTCCTATGACATTGTAATAGTTGATTTTAGTTCAGTCTGAATCTGAATAAGTCTATAAAATATTAATTGACAAACATTTTATTTCTTTCTCTGAAGACATTTATATTTCGTAATATTTTTCTTGAATTACAAACACTTTATGGTGGATTGAAGACATCTTTTATTTCGCTTATCATGGTTTGAAGCTTCAATTAACTTCTTCGGATTTTAACTCTTTTTGATTATTTCTTTAAGCTTGCATTAACTTATTGTCATTCTATTTTAGTTCTTGCCGTCAATTGTTTACAAATATTCAGCCACAAGAATGCTATTAGGGTTTAATTATTTTTTCATTGTATTTGATTAGTGATGAAATGTGGTAGTGAACTTAGAAGTTAACAATTTTGTGTCTCCTTGACCTAAGAAATCAATACTTTCCACTTTAACCCAGGATAAAACAATTGTTTCGTTGATCTTAGTATTAAAATTCATGGCAGTGATCTTAATTACCTCATAAAAGACGACCGTTTGATGTTATTTTATACGAAATCACACTTGTACAACTAATATTTACAATCCTAATATAGGTACAATTTGAGAAATAGGAACAAACAAGTCGTGGATGTCTACGCATAAATTATCAAACGAGTACTTGCAAGGGGTTGAATATTTTCTTAAAGTTGCAGAGAGGAATGCTGTAAATTGTGAAGCTGTATGGTGTCTATGTACATCATGTGAAAATTATTTTAAATAGAGTTTAAAAGAAATTGAAGGTCATTTATATGCGAACGGTATTGACCAAAGTTATCATATATGGATATGGCATGGGGAAGTTGCTCCTAATTCAACTTTCTCACATGTCAACATGGGTGATCCCATCCATCATAATAATTTGGTTGAAATCTAAAAGATGCTGATTATGTGGCAGAGATGTTTGAGACGGTAAATGAAGACTTTATGGGGGATCCTAAATCATTTGAGAAGTTGCTTGAGGATGCCAAAAATCCCTTTTACAAATGGTGTGAAAAGTTTACGAAGATGTCTGCACTAGTGAGTCTACTCAATTTGAAAGCAAAGAGTGGGTGAACTCTACTCAATTTGAAAGAAAATAATGGGTGGAATGTTACGAGCTTTTCAAAAATGCTTGAATTATTGGCCCAATTGCTCCCAGAAGATAATGAACTGCCTTTATCTACAAAAAATGCCATACTTTCTTTACTGTAATACATGTGCCTTTTGAGCAAAACTCACATTTTATTTCACTTGTTTGGTACAAAATAGCTCATGAAAGCTAAAAAAAACAAAGCCTAATTAGCCATTATGTGCAAGCTAAGTTGAGACGGTCTCATTGAGTTGTGATTGAAGTATAAGAAAATGGGTGATAGTTGCGGCAAAAAGCTGAGTGCGGATCGCATGCAATTTCTCTATGTAAGGGTATTAAAGGTCAAAATATCAGAGGTAGAGGAGGGTACTAGTTGGTCCATCTATGCTAAGATTGTGATTGGAACTCACGCTATCAAATCCAAGCCCCAAACACTATATAAAGATTGGGACTAAGTATTTGCATTCGACAAAGGAGGCCTTAACTCAAGTTTGTTGGAGGCTTCAGTATGGGTGGAAAAGGTAAAGAAATATGGGGAGAATAACATTTGTAGGGAAAGTTGTTTGGGGATCATTTCATTCGAGTTGCAAGAAGTACCCAAGTGAGTCCCATCGGATAGCCCTTTGTCCCCCTAGTGGTACACCCTTGAAGGCTCTCCTATAACTGATGTGATGTTGGTTGTGTGGGTAGGGACTCAGACGGATTACTCATTTCAAGAGGACTGGAAAACTGATTCCGGTGGTCTCATACCCGAAACTCGAGCCAAATTTACCTCTCCCAAACTCTGGTATTTGAGGCCAAATGTCATCCAAATCCAAGATTTACAGCTATCCCATTCCCATCCTAATCCTGAGATCTACGTCAAGGCTCAACTTTTCACAACAAGTAGAACAACAGTGGGCTCCTCTAACCCCGCCTGGAATCAAGATCTCATTTTTGTTCAGTCGAGCCCTTTTTGATATTAAATGTGGAAGATGTGTCCAATAGGTAATGCGTGGGTCATGCTAAGGTCCCTGTGGCCAGCATTGACAGGCGTACATATGACCATTCCGACACCAGATCAAGATAGTTTAATTTGGTTACTGATGAGAAATGCCCCTACATGGGGAGGATACATATTCACGTTTTCCTTGAAGGTGGTTATCACGTGCTTGACAACGCTGATCACGTGACCAACGATATTCGATGACCCGCAAAGCACTTATCCAAACCACCCATTGGATTATTAGAATTAGGCATCCGTGGGGAAACAAACTTTATTCCCCTCAAAACCACATACGGTACACGTGGCACCACGGATGCCTATATGGTGGCCAAGTATGGGTCCAAGTGGGTTCATACCCGTACAATCATTAATCGCTTTAACCCACGATGGAATGAGCAGTACACATGGGTGAGATTGAGATTGCTGTAAGATTTTTATGTTCATCGCGGTTGAATCTCATTCAGGCACACGCTAGTCCTGTGTTACCTAGAATGCACTATGTTTGCCCACTGACCCAACCTAATAAGATATCCCAAGACACACTACTATGAGGATCGTTACAGCTCGACTCGCTCGGTACGAACCTGTTTTAGTTCAAGAAGTGTCTCAGTTAATGTTAGACTCGGACACTCACATATGGATCATGAGGAGAAGCAAGGCAAATTGGTTTCGAGTCATTGGGTGTTTGTCCAAAGCAACCACATTTTCCCGTTGGCTTGACAGAATTCAAACATGGGTGCACCCCCCCACAACTGTATTAGTACATCTTCTACTTGTACATGGGTGCACCCTCCCAGAACGAGTCACATCATCTTCCATATTTTCTAACTTTTGGTGTGTTTCTAGTTACTTTAATAACTTGGTTTGGGGGTTATATTTAGCTGAACTTTCTATTTGGAGTCCATTATGCTATGTGAACTTTCTAACCTGCAGGATTAGTTGAAAGCTCTTCAATTTAAACATTTTATGCTGCGGGCCAAATTAAGGTAGTTAGAGGTACTTGTCTTACTTTTACAATCAAATGGTACGTGAACATTAAAAGTATCTATAAATTTTTTAAGTACATTGATATGAATCTTGGTTTTGACTCAAAATTCAGGGCTTACTAGTCAAATAACTAGTATAACATAGAAATATAATGGAAAATTATTTGTAGAATTGTGTTGTTTTTTAATTAACACTAGTCCACTTGCTTAGTTCTGATATGCAGAAGTGAAGAACAAGGAAACCTTATATCTGATTATTGAAAATATCTAATGTTGTTCTTTTGTTGTTTGGATTTACCATCCTTAATAATAGTTAATTCATAATAGAAGCGAGATCATTGCAAATTATCATCCTTAATAATAGTTCATTCAAATGTTGATACGTGAATATGAAAATGAGTATTAGTATATACTTTATCACAAAATATGGGTTGCCATTGTGTTAGGCTATTGATAAAGGATTCATAGCCATAATTATGTTAGCTTGAGGGAGTTATAGTGCCTTTAATACCATTATTGACATATGGGATATTGATGTAATGATTGTCCTTGTTTATCTAATTCTATTATATGTACATGGAACCCTTGTTTGGCACTCTCATTGCTTTGTTGCACAAAGGTAAACCTGTATGAATCACCAACCACCTAATTGTACGTTTAAATGGGTGCATATTCATTTTGCTAGTGCTTATGGAAAAGCGTTATTAAAGGTGGAAATAAATCGTATGAATTTTTTTAATCAAGAGATGCTGATTTCTAGCAATTTCATCTTGCTACACGATGAAGGGACAGTAGAATTGTGGGATTTATCCAACAATTTCATTTTCTCAGAGGGAGATGGTGGTAGAACAGAGCACTTACTTCTCTTCGAAATCTGCAAGAGCTCAACAAAGCTGTGGTCATCTCTACCGTAACAGCAAAACTGAAGAAAGAATAACTCTATGATTTCTAGGTAATTTATTCTTGTTTAAATTTTTTTAAATTAACCTATTGACTGCTTGATTAATTATATAAATCTACCCATAGGTTGCTTGATTAATTTATGCTGATTATTGACTTATGTACCATTGCCAGTTCTGTCTATTATTTCATTGGTGCATTTAATTTTCTGCATGGTTAATGGATATGTGAATCATGGAGTATTATGTTATCTTGCAATGTAGTTACTTTGATACAAGCAAAATTCAAAGTTTGGTTTTCTTATTCATAGGGTTAATTCTATTGCTGTAATTTTTTTTTAAGATTACCTTGTTGCCTTGTGTCATGGTGCATATTCCTTTCATTATTTGTAAGGTTATTTAAACAACCAATTTCCTTGTTTTCTGTCATGTGGAGTTCAAAAAACAATGTTCCCACATGACAAAGTTCCCATGATTTTGGAAATGAGTATGTTTCCAGAATTAATGAATGTTATAGTTGATGTTATCTGCTTCTAATTAATGGTTACTTTTATCTGTGAAAATTATCATTCTTCCTCAAATTCTTATAAGGGGTTGGAGTCATCTAATATTTCACAATGATTGATTGCGTCATTGAGTTAATGATACATCACATATTATGATGACTTTAGTGTGTAACTTCATAAAAATATTATTATGCAAACAATGTATCACTAATTCGATTAGTATTTCTACTTTTACAATCCAATATACATTTTTGTGGTGGTTACTAGTTTTCAGAGTCAGAAAGACATTTTTCAATCCTTAGTTTCTTATAATAGATCGAGATAGAGATATAGATAGAGATAGTGTCATTAATATTTTGTTAGTGATAATGATGATCTGCATAATTTGTGTAACAGGACCACAATACCCATAGTTTGGAAATGGATCAGCGTCAAATTGTGTAAAAGAGAAATAATATCAAGTCATTGCTGAGGGGACCGGATGATGGAGGTCCTTTAACTTTTAGGGACACATGTTGGATTTGGTGTCCCTTATACTCTGCAATTTTATTTAGGGACCATCAAGCAAACTTGATGCGCAAGGCCAGAATCCGGTTAGGGTGTTGGAGATTGGGGGTGAGGAGTAAAGTAACACTTAAAACTTATATTTGAAAATTTTTAAGGGTTCAAAGTCCTATACTACTAAAAATTTAAAGCAATTTTAAATATACACTTGCTACTACTGTTGTGCTATTTTCTAAATGTAAGGGGGCAAGTTCTACCCTTATATACGATGTGGACCTGCCACTCAAACCAGTCACATCATAAGTATGCGTTCAATATACATATGTGAGATTGATGGATTCTACTACTTTATTATATTATTGGTATTTTTCATTACGATATTATTTTTATTCTTCTAAAAGTTTTTTTTAATCATAAGTTGTTCGAAAAATTGAAATTTCCTTACAAATTGCATTCTACTTCATGGCATCTGAGTTTTATAAGCTAGAGATTAATCTTAGGAGTTAACGTCTCACATATTAAACCACAATCAGTCTATTTGTTAATTCACTATTGTCTCACTTCTGTGATTGCCTAAGAATATCAACGGTTTTGCTGCATATTTGGGTATAGATAGATAAATGGAGCCTATTTCCCCCTTTCTTTAGTGTTACGTTGATTATGTTGATGGTATATATTGCAGGTACGCATAATAGAAGGGAAAGGGAACCTTCATGAGCATTGGAGTGTCATCTTTTGATGGATCTACTTTTAGTCTTACTTCTATTTGAGATATCGTTTCATGTGCTTATGTTGAATACTTGTAGGTGGAGTTCTGGACAGCTACAATTTCAAGCACAGAACTGGAATTCTGCATTGAGGTTGTTTGAATACTTCACTCACAGATATATTACTTGTAATCCAGTCTCAATAATGTGGGATTTTCACTTATCTTTTACAAAACCTACATCTCTTAAGTAGGTCATGCACTGCATTTTATTTTGTAGGTTTGGTTTGCGAAAGACAAAATTGGTGAAGGAATCAGTAGAACCAAGAGGGAAGCAAATTTATCTATCCATACGCTCTTAACATGAAAAATCGTGGCATCTTTTTGGTATTCAAAAATAAGAATAAGCATAGAAATTCCTTAAAAGTTTACACTATTTTTTAGCATTGTTGGAACTTACTATGACGTAAAGTATTCACTAAATTGATAAATTGACCCATTTTTATAACCCTGTTTAAGTGAGTCTTGCGATAAGTGAGACCTGCCACCTTTATACACTTTTAATTTATAGAAACAAGTCAGATATTATATTTTTTATATACATCTAATCTGTAGTTAATCATCATATTTATGTATTTCACCTAACAATATCTGACTCGAAATCTGTTACTAGTATACAAATTCATTTAACTTCACATCTGTGAGCTAACGTGGCTAGAGGATAGGCGTCCTATTTGTGGATTCCATAGGAACATATTGCGTGACTCTTTTTGGGATCTGGGTGATATTTTTTTTAAAAAAAATATGTGTAGATTATGAATTTGATTCCCAAGGAGTCTGATGGTGAGCTATTTTAGGACGTTCTTCCTCGGATTCACTGTTGTGTTTGTGGTGGAACTGCAACAGAGAAGGTTAATGTACCCAAGAATCCTAATGTTTATTTATTTAATTTTATTTTTTAGTGTATATATTACTTAATGTTTTTATATATGAGCTGATTTGGCGTCACTTACAGCCGGGAGATATTTACCTGATAGATGAACTGAGTGCTTATCTCAACTCTGAGCAGCGTATTATTGCTTCAAAAGTCATAAAGAGGTTTATACTTCACGCTAAGAAGACTGCGTTCGTGGTGGAGCATGACTTTATAATGTCAACTTATCTGGCAGATAGAGTCATTGTATACGTGGGTAATCCTTCCATAGATTGTACTGCAAATGCGCCTCAGTCATAGTTGATTGGAATGGATCTTTTTTATCTGTAAGCCTCGCAACTATAATTTTACTTGGGGAAACCTCCGTGAACTATTCATGGTATTACAAAAGTACCCGTTGAACTATTTTTATTGTTAAAAATCCCCCATGAATTATGCATTTTGGTTCAAGGGACTCCACTCCCCATAAAGTGTCCATTGTTGTGGCATTTTTAGTTGTGTTCTGCTCTATCATGACAAACATATCTTCTGCCAAAGAAGTTTTTTTAATGAGATGGACCATCAATGGTGAAGATTAGGATATATACTTGTTTATTGTTATAATTTAAGACAATTATGAGATTAGAGTCAAGATACCCTCCATATATAGTTTTAAAAAAAGTTGGACACTCAGGCGTAACTCACTCACTGAGTTACGTACTGTTATATATATATATACAAAACACAACTAAAAATGCTAATATGACTTAGTCTCGTTCTCATGCGCAATTCATGATTTTTAATGGTATTTAAGCATTTTAGGGAACCCATAAAAAAATCAGCTCAAAATAATTTTTTTTACTATTTAAAAAAAACTGGTCAAACTGTGTCAGTTTTTAACAGGTTAAAAACTGACACAGTTTGATCGATTTTTTTAAAATAGCAAAACTATAGTTATATTCCATGTTTTAAAGCACCATTTTTTATTTTTACTATATTTTGCAATTCTTTATTCCACCACTAAGTTTCTTTAGATTGTACCCCCTTACCTTTTGATTCTCTAAGAATTTCTTTTGATATTCTCCTGACCCATGTGGACATATTATCCCATATTATGTTAGTCTCATCTTTAGTGTTCCATAACGCTTCATTTAATATTTTATCTTCAATGGTTATAATTTCTCTCTTTTTAAATTCCACCACCTAGTTCGTGGGCTAATCTTCCCTTTTCGCACTCATGATTGATTTTTTATATTTATATCCAACACTATTGTCCTACGTTGTGAGGTTACGACCTCTCACAGGATAACCTTACAGTTTTTATACGTTAATGGGTCTCCTTTTGTACTAATGAAAAAGTCTATTTGGTTCTTATTTGTTCCGTTTTTATAAGTTATTAAGTGTTCAAAATTCTATTTAAAACATGTATTTAGTAGTAGAAAATCATAAGCCATCATAAAATCTAAGATGGACTCTCCACTTCGTTCATATCCCCCAAATGACATCCTCCATGAATGATCTAATATCCTACATGATCTTCTCCTACATGACCATTAAAATCTCCCTCCATATAGATTTTCTCATCTAAGGGTATTTCTTGAATCAAATAATCCATCTGTTCCTAAAATTATGCTAATCTAATCTTAGTTGGAGTGTATAAACACTACCAATATTAATTATGCTATCACCTAATATTAATTTTACAAGTACAAGTCTATCACCTTTCCTAATAAAGGTTATGATATCTTTCTTACGGTTTATATCTACAATTATTTCGACCCATCCCCATTTCTACATTTTCCTGTATAGTATAATTTAAGCCCTACATTTTCTATTTCTCTAGCTTTCTCACAGACTCATTTAGTTACTTGTAAACAAGCTATGTTAACTTCTCTTCTTATAGTGGTATCCACTAGCTCCATCCCTTTCCCTGTCATAGTTCCTATGTTCCAAGTCGCTAACCTAAGTCTACTATTTCGAACTAGCTTCTTTACCCGCACATGTCCAAATTATTGCAAGAACTCTTACTTATTTCTCATCGAACCCCAACCCCGATGCGATGGCCTTTGCCTATTTTTGAGACATCCAGTGGTAGGCGCAACACCCCTTGATTTGTTTTGAGACACCTGGTAGCTGGCGCAATGCATTGCTAAAGGGGAAACCGTAATTTTAGCACGTATATTCATAGGATTCATGTTCATAAGGATCTGACAAAGTTCAACACTGGCTTTCAGATACCTAACACAACCCTCCTCCTTTATTCTGGATTGGGACCGACAATGTCCAAGTCAATATAAGAAGTTAAGCACAACACATGTGGAGTTACAACTCAACAAGACCAAAAACTAAAAAAAAAAAGGATTGAATTCAACTAAATCATTTCATGTGAGACTAAATACTTGTGATATGCACCTAAGTACATTTTGCGTATTAGTAAAATATCTATTCAAATTAAGGAAATGTATTAGACTTTTGGGCATAGTTGTTAATGGCATGGTATTTAAATGCTCACATATTTGGGCAACACTTTCAATGATGTACGAACTAATAACAATAACTCATTAATTATTTATGTTAAGTTTCTATAACATTTCTTATTCGTTCCTAATGTTATTCTCCCCAGTTTAATCCAGTTACTCGAGTTTTAATGTTAAATATGCTTCCCTAATCCAAAAACGTCAAAGATCAAATTCTCAATGACATGTCTTCGACTCAAGCTCGTGATAATAATGAAGAAGATGTTCTTCTCATGATTACTGCCATACTACCCGTGATTCTCTTAGCCGGAGAAGATAGGCACCAACAAGGGTGTTTATGATTCAGTTTTATCTATTTCTAAATAAATTAATATAAGGACCAGAGTAGACCGATTCTAATATATAATGTAAATTCGTGGGTTGGTTCTGTATCAAAAATACTTTTTATGCATTATTTTTTTAAGTATTCATAAAAAAAAACACAAAGGAAAGAAATGGAAGCCACATGGGAAGAGAAACATGGAGAAAATAAATTCATGATTGGAGAAAAAATGACAAATTAATAAAGAATATGAAAGATTTGATAAAACTCGAAGCTTTTATAAGATTCCCAAAAATTGATATCATATAATTTTGTGTTGAAAACCCCATAGTTATGTTTATAGTTGAACTTGTCATTAAAAATAAAATTCATTATGTACACAACTACACTCCCATTTACAAGTCTTTTGTGTTTATATTAACTTGTAAAATATACTATTTTGGTGGCATTAATCATTATATCATGCCATAAAACGACATAATATCAACAATATGATGGACAATGAATATGCATAATGGACCTCACATATAAAAAGGGGTGGGGTGGGGGTTGTTTCACATAGTACACCTCACTCTATCACACAAATAACTCTCCTTGCACATATTGAAATGTACACACTATTCTTTAACCCTCACAATAATGAAAAGTGATTTAAAAATATTTTTGAGGAAGAAAATCAATCTTGGAAAATGACTTTGAACTATGATGCTGTATAAAAGACCATACACGATTACCTTGGTATAAATTATGAATCTATTAATTTGCTATGACTATTTGCACTAATGCATATATCAGACATGATACTTATTGAAGGTAAAATGATCGAATACTCCAAGTGGACTAAAGTAATCAGCAAGCGTAATCCGCCGAATAATCAGGGGGGCTAAGTAAGAACTTGGGAAGATCGTATGGACGATACAAATGACTTATCATAGCATAAATCTATAATTTATAGATATGATCAACATAAAGAGACCTCTAAGGGTAGGAATATTGTACTTATTGATAACATGAGAAAATCGGGCAGTCGTGTCATTGTTTTCAGCTCCCACGGCTATGCAAAAAACCTACACTATGACTACACTCTTTACGGGAGTATATCGGATAGTTTGGGTATCGAATCCATCAGGAATGAATGCTAGACTTTAATTGATATATATTGCTGTTGAATAAAAGTGAAAAAGATGATGATTTTTGTTAAAGATGAATTAAACTAAGTTAAATACAAAAGAGTAAAAATTATAAATTGAGAATAAAATCGCTCACCTCGGCTTAATTAGTATAATTGGTTAATGGGAAGAAAATCTTATTAAGATTGAATCTCATTTTAAGAATTAATAAAATCTAGAGTTATCACTCTCTAAATTATCATAAAAGCTTAATTGATTTTGACATCAACAAATATCCTTGAGATTACACACGTAAGATCATAAATACGACGAATATATGATATACACTATTAATCTCCTAAACGCAAAATCATGACCAATTTAACCCATTAAAACAAGACTAATCCATCACTAAAGCAAAAAAACCAACTAATCCAAGGTGAGTTCAATCATCTCAACCTAAATTAAATTATCTACAAAGCATTGTAAAAGACATATACTAGATGAAAGCAAGTAATAAAAGCATGAAAATCAAATTAACAAAGCACTAAACAACAGTAGAAGCTTTAATTAAATGGAGGAAGATAATGAATAATACTTACATACACAAATGAGATGAACCCTATGAGAGAGAGAAACTCTCAAAGCCATAGAAAACACTAATCTAAACTAAAATCTAGGTAATGAACTAATAATTCCAACTTACATATATATAGTAAAGGATTAAACTAATAAAAACCCATACAAAATCTCGAAATATCTAATTTATGGGTCTAAGAATCGATTCTCAAATAGTAAAAATCTATTCCCTATGTAAAATTCAACAAAATCCAGAGAGTTGGGAAAAGACTGAGAATCGATTATCAAAAAATGGGAATCGATTACCTTTGTAAATTTCATCTTCGGGATCCTCTGACGGGAATCAACATAACTTCTTCATCTGTACTCGGAATGATGCACGATCAATGACCACACGCTAATTCGATGAGATAACAATCAAGTATTCCAAGTGCCCAAATTCGAAAGTTTAAAATTAAAAAAATGCCCTTAAAGTTGCATCTTATGACGTAAGTTTTTCGAAATACACACAATTGCCCCGCTAAGTATTCCAATACCTACACAAGCCCAAGTATATCTTGAAATGCACACACACACAAATATATAAATATTGAAACCAAAGTTAACCAATAAATGTGCATAAACGAAGGAAATAATGAATATAATTTTTCTAGAATGCATAAATATAAATGACACTAATATAAAATATTCCTTACTCATCACACCCCTTAACTTAAACATGGTTAGTTACTAGTGATGAAAAACAAAACAAAAGTCATCCTAATAGACAAATAAAAAAATATATTTGCAAAAAAGATAGAATTTACAATTTTGCGGGCGAACGATTGCATTTAGCGAAGGAAATAAGCCATTAAACCATAGGTTACCCTAGTGGGGACGAGTGTTGTCTCGCGAGGGTTTTCAGGGATAAAGCTCACAAACATCAAGTTTTCTCAAAAAGTATGCCCAACGAACCATTGCGATATGATTATCAATAGCAGAAAAGATTTCATACAAGTTATTTATCATTAACATTATAGAAACAACTTAATATAATTGAAACCTTAAAACGTGGGAGGAAGAGCGAGCATGTGAAAATATTTTGATATGAGAAAATTTTTATAAACCAGATAAGAAGCATTAAAGTGTGCTGAGAATGTGAAAATGAATAAAAGCTATGATACCAATTTGATAGAACAAAAAATGCAAGGGTGGTAAGAAATAAAGATTGCAATACCAATTTTAAATGCGGAAGCCAATTTTAAACATATTTGATATTTTTATCTTAAACATGCATCTATTGTGATAAAGCAGATAAATCAAACAAAGCAATTAACTCAAGCCAAGTTTAAGGAAAAAAACCATTTCGGGTAAAAACCTTTATTCACTTAGAAATCTATAAGATAGTCGACTTACAAACTACTTGATAACCTCCACAAGTATAACGTGCTAATCTTTGTAAATCTCTAATGAACAACTATGATCCTCACAAGAATCACAAGACCACAGTCCTCCATCAGCTTCGATCTTCATCTTTAGCAATGAGTCCCTACAAGTAACACAAGTTAGCCGTAGAGATCCTATCCATAAGGTGTATGCAAAGATACTAAACATTCTAGGGTTGTAAATGAATTCACAAGAATAATATTCAAGGATGTTTTGTTATGAATTAAACGATTTTTTTACAATACAAAAAGTGAAGAACTTTTGCAAAAGTTATGCAGAAACAGTTCTGATAAAAGTCTTAAGTGTTCTGAACACGAAACAGGTATTTATTGGTGTTTCACACATTTCGAGGTGATGCGATCATTCGAACGATATTCTAATGACATATCATTGTCATTTGAATGACATGAAGTTCATTTCTAACAACCTAAAGAAAATCAAAACAGTAAACCTCTTTTGACCTTTGTTTGAAAGCATAAAAGAAACGACCTATTAAATGACTTAGCAATCTCATTTTAACGAGATTAAAAGACCAAAATATATTTCTTTTTTGAAATAAAAAGTTCCTATTCATTTTTGATAAAAAAAATAAACATTTAAAACATAATTTCATTAATTAATCTAAACTCTAAATTGTTTTAAACCTTAACAGGATGTCGGGAAGTCTTCAAACTTAGAGATGCTTGAGTTAAGTTTTTCTTGACGGTTCATGATGATTTGTAATGGAATACACCAAACTAGCCTAAAGCTATGATATAAACAATGTTAGTAAAAATTTTCTTACATGTGCATGATATTTAATTCTATCTGTTGTTTACACTAAACAAATGAAAGTACTCGGGAATGGGGTGCAACACACAGGACATGAAGGCATAAAGAGTAATTATAAACTAGGTCGCACACATGTCATCAAAGAAGAATGATATATATAAAATGAAAAATTTGTTATCTTAATTAAAGGATACCAGGAGAAATGAATTTTCACAGATTATTGCACTATTTAAACTTTTGAACTACATTCATCTTGAGGGTCGCATATGACTTGTATGAGTTATAATGTAAGTTTGGGGTTAAGGTTATGAAATAAAAGGAATGTGTATGGATTAAAAGGTGTTTGGGGATGAAACACTTAGGATAATGGAAAATTGTGGGCGATTTCAAAATTGGAATATGATTTCCATAACAAAAATTGGATACAACATTGGAAATCGACAAAGATTATTGAACATGCGAGTGCAACTAATCACAATAAATGAATATAAGAAATTTGAAATAAAATAAGGAATTAAACAATTCCATAACGAAACAATTTACTTGGTTCGACAATTGTCTTTTCCACGATGCATTGCTCTCTATATTTTAATTCTCTATAACCTGTAAATAAATAATTATATGCCCCTTTTCCCTGGGGTCAGGGTTCTATTTATAGCCATAAAGGTAGTTGAATTATCCTGAACTTCTCCTAGCTAAGGGTTGGCTCATTTCTTGATTTACGCTCATCTCCTCCGAGATTCTAGATAACAAGATCGAGCTCTCTATACTTATCCCTCATGCCATTAATCTTAAATTGAGTGATAGTCTTCTGGTTTTTGAGTTGGCCCCACTTCGACCAAAGTGATTTGGGCCGTTACGATTTATATCCCACAATTTTCCCAAAAAATATCTGGCATAAATGGGTTGAAGAGTTTTATATGTTTGCTTGGCCCAAATGTTTGGTGAACCCATGATAATTTAGAGTTGTGTTTTTGCAGGGGCATGATTTATAATTAATAGACCACGATGTGGGATACACTGGTCCTTATTAAAAAATGAATAGCTAGCTGCATATAAAATTATCTTGGGCTTTGCTCCATATTGTTAAACTTTTAGGATTTTGGTCTTAGTTTAATAAAAAAAAAACTCCGCACCATTGTTTGCACACTTTCCTTCATTCAGAAAGAACATTTAAGCCTCTGTGTTCACACTTCACATGTAAGTTCACTTTATCTCTTGTTTATTTTTCTTGTGAATGTGTTATGCTTTGTAACGCCTTTTGATCCTCTCTATTTCCATTGAGTAGTCATTTCTTTCATTTCTTCTTTCACAAAATAATCTATTCAATTAGTGAGAGGACCGTAGGAGAGTTTATGAAAATATACTCAATTCCCTTTTTGGTAAAGATTGAGTGTACCCTTGTCCCTAAAATTGTGTTGCTGTTGAGGGTGGTCCTTTGATTCATACCCTCTCAGTGGCCAAGGGGATATAATTTCCTCCAAATCAACTGTTCTTAGAGTTTTGTAAGTTCTTTCAGGTCCCGCCCAATTTTTCCCAAACACGTGGCTGATTGTCAATGTAGTCCACAGGATCAATGAGTTATATGTGACCAAAATAGAGATTCTAGAGATTTGATACCGCTATTCTTAGTCCTACACAATAGATGGGTTTCTATACCTAAAGGTGAGGAAGGTTGAAAAAGTACCATTTGCCAACCTTCTTGATTCCAATAAGGGTTATTGTGATCAAGGTTTCATCATAAAAAATTAACAACACCCACCTCTTCCTGAGGGAGAGCACTATCGCGAGTTTTTTTGCCTGGAGAGGGAAGTGACATTGGTTAACTTTTATTTCTCTTGCTTTGAGCTTTATTTGATAATATCATTACTGAATAATTTTTCTTTCTTTTGTCCTGCTCGATGAAAGAAAAAAGAACACTCTCCCTCTCATTTTAATAGGGAGGAGTTGCTCAAAGTTTGGGGATTAAGGAGGCCACTTATTTAAGGTGGTGATCACCCAAGGTTTGCCTCTTTCTTTCTTGAGTACAAGAAGAAGCTTTGCTGATTGCCTAGTAGATGTCAATCCTGATGTCCTTCTTCCTTCATCAAGAGAGGAATCATCTACCCCCTCCTCTTTAGAATCTATGAACATTGAGTCCATCCCCACCGTTTAGGATAAAGAAATGGCTCCTAATATGTGAATAATGCTGGTAAAGGATAATGATATAATGCCTATCTCCCCTAAAGCTAAAATTACAAAGAGGACCGAGCTTGAGAATCCCTCTATCCCCATATTTGTATTGGATGCCTCAGTTTTAAAAAAATAAGAAGGAGAAGTCCCATTATTCTTTAATGAATGTGATGAGTTTCAAGAAGGGTGACACTTATAAATCTGGGAAAGTTCACCAAGTGATGTTGGTGGCCAAAAATTACTTCTTGTCCTTTGGTCTGTTGAAGGGGGAGTGCTCGCACTTGACCGTGAGCAAGTTAATCAATTGACACACAATCATCTTTCCACCCATGCTGCTTAGGCGTTGTCACTAGTAAATAAAATTTTCTTTTAATATGTTTGGATTGTTAAATCTCTTAAAATTTTGACATAATTCATGTTATTCCTTTTGCAATTTGTGGCAAACTTTGTCTCCATTTTGGAAAAATGATCCAATCAGTCCAAGGTCATCGATGACCTCACAAGGGCTTGGAAAAGTCTAAGGGGATCTCATTTCTGCCCAAAGTTGTATGATGTGGAGAAGAAATATACCATCTTGGCTATGGACGAGTTGAAGATTGAGCACCACCAACTGAAGGTTGCTAAATCTACTAGATCGGCTATGAACAAACGTGACCAACTAAAGATTGATCGCTACCAGTTGAATACTGAATGCGACCAGCTAGATACGACTAATGATGCATGCTATGACAAGGGTTGTGTTGAGGCCTTTGATGATGCCAAATGCCAGTTGGCTTTTATCAGAAAGTCTAGCTTCAACAAAGGTTGGGATGCTACTGTGACGAGGGATAATATCCCAACTGAGTCTGAACTTTTTAGTGAGCACAGTAGGAGTTCCCCACCATGGGCAGATTAAGATATTCAAATAGATTCTTCTACTGGCCAGGAATTCTTTGAGGCTTCTTAGGGCAAACTCCTAGAAAAGCAAGAGCAGGTGAAGGAAAAGGAATCCCAAAGATGGTTAGGAATAGTTATCTTGTGAATCCTTGTATTTTCTTTTGTTCTTATTTATAAGGGCCTTGACCAATTTTGTTATAATGAAAGATTTAGCCGATGTTTGATTTTGTCCTCTATTGTTGTTGAGTTATTTCCTTTTACTTATTATAGCATAACAATACTGAACAATCCTTTCTTTTTCTAGTAATCTAGATACCATTTATGGTCGGGGGATAGTGTTCAAGCTCGCCACTTTTTTATTTATCTGCTTAGAAGGCTCTTCAAAAGATGATCGAGGCTTATAAGGATCGGTCTGCCTTAATGGCAAATCTAAAGGACGATATGAAGGACCTTAGTGATATTGGCACCCTCATGTAGGAGGAGATGGATTCTTTGAAAAGGAAGCTCGCTGAGACCAAACACATTAGTGTTGTTAGCGCATTATTATAAAGGGAGAATGATTCTTTGAGGAAATAGATTGCTTACGTCAAGGAAGAATTGAGGAGGGAGGGAGTGATTAAAATAGGTCTAAGTCACGGAATTATCAAACTCTCTTACCCATTTAGAAAAGGTCCTCGTGCGTCGTGAGCTTCTAGCTATGATGAGGGATTAATGGATACCCCCGTTATGTTGGATGAATCAAAGCAACTAGCCTATAAACACGGATAGTTAAATGCTTTTGGGGTCTTGAAATTTCCAAGGGAGTCTGAGCTTTGTTACTAGTACTAAGTCGATTGCCCGACCTATCTCAATCTCCCCTTCGAAAGTAAAGAGATTTGGGTTCATATAGACGCCATTGCTCTTTAACTGATTAAGCATTACTTGTCATTACATGAGAGTGATGATGGATTTTGACTAAATCCAGATGATGGTTGAAGAACGTCCATTGCTGAGGTGATTGCTCATCGGGGGTAGTAATTGCATTGGTGTTTTTCTTTCAATGATGTAAATGATCTTTATTAAGTGTTATAATTATATGTAATAATATGGTGTTTGGATAATTCCACATTTTATATTTTTTCATTTCGTTATTCCAAGAATGTGTTTATTGTCTTGTGTTACCTTTTAGGTTGTGTAATCACACTACCTTTGTCATAGAGCAGACTTTAAAAATAATGCACCTGGTTTTAAGGTCATTCGCCCGTTCATGATTTTCATCTGATCAAGGTCGGGTTCACTTAATGATTTGGGATCCCCCATAAATCTTTTATTTACTTATGCAATTTGTGAGATTTTCATGTTTTTCATGACATAGACCGTGGAACCTTGAGTTTAAATGTAATCAAACTAAGGTGATATCAATAAATGTTTGAATATTAACCAAATTGTAAGCCTTTGACTTTGGAACAATGTTAAATAGCTAAACGAACCACTTGGGCTTGTACTTTATTAGAAAAACTAGATTAGACTGCGAGAAAATTTAAAAGTAAAACTTCTTGAGGTTGGCTATATTCCATGCTATTGGTATCTCCCTGCCCTATATTATTTCCATATGGGAGGCTCCTTAAAAATTATCTTTGATGACCTTGAATGGTCCCTCCCAATTAGGCCCCAACTTTCCATCTGAAGATTTTTTAGCATTTCTGAGGACTTTTCTAAGGACTTCATCTCTGACCTAAAATTTAATCAGATTAACTCCCTTATTGTATTTCTTAGCTAGATGTTATTGGTAAGAGGTTATCCTTATCATGGCTTGCTCCCTTCGCTCGTCGTCTAGGTCAAGATCAGTCCTTATGTCTTCCTCATTCAAACCCTTCTCCATAATGGTGGTTTTAATGGTTGGTAGACTAGCTTCCAAGGGAATAACATCCTCCATTCCATAGGTCAGAGTGAACGAAATTTCCCCAGTATGCTTTCTGGGCATAGTATAAAATGCCCATAGGATGTTAAGAAGCTCATCTGCCCAAGATCCTTTTAACCTCTCTTATCTCTTCTTCATGCCATCGAACATCATTTTGTTTGGAAGACTTTGCTTGCCCATTGATCCGGGGTAGGCTACAGAGCTAAAGTGATAATTGATGCTATGACTATCGTAAAAACCTTAGAAAGGTACACTTTCAAACTATGTGCTATTATCCATAATGATTGCCCTAGGTACCCCAAATCGTGTCATGATATTCCTCTAAATGAACCTGATCATGTCGGTGTCCCTGACATTTGATAATAGTTTTACTTCAATCCACTTGATGAAGTAGTTTGTGTTGACTAAGAGTTATTTAAGGTTTCCTGGTGCTGTTAGGAGTGGGCTTACGGTATCCAAACACATTGGGCAAATATCCACAGGCTATTTATCGACTTTAATTCACTTCCTGACTGATGGTGCAAGGGCTTACATGGGCCTTGCATAAATAAAGAGGATATCACTTCTTCCCAAATGGCGAATGATGCGGAGAATAAATCTACTAGCTTGGCTAAGGACGAGTTGAAGATTGAGCGTGACCAGCTGAATGTTGCTCAATCTACCAGCTTGGCTATGAATGAACGTGATCAATTAGAGATTAATCACAACCAGCTGAAGACTGAATACAACCAGCTAGTTGCGGTAAAAGATGAAATCTATAACAAGGGCTATGTTGAGGCCTTTGATGATGCCAAATGCTAGTTGGATTTTATCAGAATGTTAAGAAAGGCTAGGATGCTGCCCTGATGAGGGCCAATGTCCCGATCGAGTCTGAACGTTTTGGTGAGCACAATTTGGGTTCCTCACCAAGGGCAGCTGGATATGTTCGAATATATTTTTTCACCGACCAGGAATCCTTTGAGGCTTCTTTGGGCAAACTCCTAGAAATACAAGAGCAGGTGAAGGAAAAAAGAATCCCAAAGCTGGTTAGGAATATTTACCTTATGAATCCTTGTATTTTCTTTTATTCTCGTTTGTAAGGGCCTTGCCCAATTTTATTATAATGAATGATTTAGTCCATGTTTGATTTTGTCCTCCATTATTACTGAGTTATTTCCTTTTACTTCTTGTAGCATAGTAATGTTCCTGGAAAAATCCCTTCTTTTACTTATAATCTATATATGGTTATTGGTCTGGGTTCTAGTATTCAAGTTCATCGTGATTTTATTTCTGATCGGAAGGATCTTCAATAGATGATCAAGGCTTATAAAGATCAGGTTGCCATAGTGGCCAAGCTGAAGGACCTTGGCGATGTTGACACCCTCATGCAGGAGGAGATGAATTCTTAGAAAAGGCAGCTCATTGAGACCAAAGACATTAGTGATGTTGCCGCATATTGTAAAGAGAGAATGATTATTTGAGGAAACAACTTTCTAAAGTCATGAAAGACCCGAGGAGGGAGGGAGTCATTAAAATGGGGCTAACCTGCGATATAATCAAACTATGTTACCTTTTTAGAAATGGTCCTCATGCGTATTGGGTTGCTGGCTATGATGAATGGTTAATGAATGCCACCATTATGTTGGATGAAGCAACTCAATTGGTCTATAAACATGTATGGTTGAATGCTTTGGGGGTTATGAAATTTCCAATGGAGTCTCAGCTTTAGTACTAGTACCAAGTTGATTGCCTGACCTATCGCTATCTCCCTTTCAATAGTAAAGAGAGTTGGGTTCCTCATGATGCCATTCTTCTTCATTTGGCTAAGCATTACTTGTCATGACATTAGAGTGATGATGAAGTCCGACTAAATCATGATGATGGTCGAAGAACGGCCGTTGCTGAGGTGATTTCTCATTGGGGGTAGTAATTACATTGGTTTTGTTCTTTCAATGCTGTAAATGATCTTTATTGAGTATTATAACTTTATGTAACAATACGGTGTTTTTATAATTCCACATTTTACATTTTTTCATTATGTTATGCCAAGCATGTGTTTATTGTCTTGTCTTACCTTTTAGGTCGTGTAATGACACTACATTAGGTCTAGAGCAGACTTTAGAAAAAATGCACCTGGTTTTAGGACCATTCATCTATTCATGATTTTTATGTGACCAAGGTCGGGTTCACTTAGTGCTTAGGGATCCACTGTAGGTCTTTTTTTAGCTTGAGCAATTCGTGAGATTTTATGTTTTTCATGACGAAGATCGTGGAACCTTGAGATTAATTGTAATCAAACTGAGGTCATATCGATTATTGTTTGACCATTGACAAAACTGCAAGTCTTCCTGGAACAATGTTAAATAGCTAAACGGACCACTTGAGCTTGTACTTTATTAGAAAAACTAGAATAGACTGCGAGTAATATAAGTTTTGTAATAATGATTTTCAAAAACTAACTAAGCTAGAAATAACTAAGAAAGAAAAAAATTATAAGTAAAACTTCTTGAGCTTGTTTTAATTCTATGCTCTTGGTATCTCCCTACCATCTATTGTTTCCAAATGGTAGGCTCCTTGCAAATTGTCTCTGATGACCTTGAACAACCCCTCCTAATTAGGCCCCAACTTTTTGTCCGAAGATTTTTTAGCACTATCGAGGACTTTTCTAAGGACCTAGTCTCTGACTTGGAATTTTATCTAAATCACTCCCTTGTTGTACTGCTTATCTAGATATTGTTGGTAATAGGTAAGCTTTATCATAACGTGCTCCTTTTGCTCATCGACCAGGTCAAGATCAATCTTTACATCTTCCTTGTTAAAACCCTTCTTGGTAATGGTGGTTTCCATAGTTGGAAGACTATTTTCTAAGGGAAGAACAACCTCCATTCCATAGGTCAGAGTGAAAGGCATTTCCCCACAACCTCCATTCCATAGGTCAGAGTGAAAGGCATTTCCCCATAATGGTTTCTGGGCATAATATAATATTTTCATAGGAGGTGAGGAAGCTCATTTTCCCAAGAACCTTTTACCCTATCTAATCTTTTTTCATGACATAGAGCATCGTTTTGTTGGAGGCCTTCGCTTTCCGATTGTTCTAGGATAGGCCACAGAGCAAAAGTGATGATTAATGCTATAACTGTTGCAGAAACCTTGGAATGGTCCACCTACAAATTATGAGATGTTATCCATGATGATCACCCTAGGTACGCCAAATCATGTCACGATATTCCTCTACATGAACTTGATCATATCGGTGTCCCTGATGTTTGGTATTGGTTCTACTTTAATTTATTTTTTTAGTAGTCTGTGCCAACCAAAAGTTATTTGGGTTTCTTGTTGGTGTTGGGAGTGGACCTATGATTTCCAAACCCATATGGAAAATGGCCACGAGCTAGTTAGCGACTTTAAGTCATCGGTCGACTGATGGATCAAGGGGAGAAATTTTGGCATTTATCACACTTATTAGCATAGGAGGTTTTATCTATTTGAATATACGGCCATCGGTACCCTTTTTTAATTAATCAAAAAGGTAGAGACCTCGCTCCCAAGTGGCTACTGCAAATTCCATCATGAATTTCATATAGATTTCATCGATGTCATTTGAGTGCATGCACTATAGGTAGGGATCGAAGAAAGACCACTTCTAGAGTTTTTCTTTGGGAATCATGTGGAATCGTGTGGCTTTTACGCTAACCTTGTGGGATTATTTCTTATCGGATGGCAGGATGTCATTTTGTAGATAAGTGACTATTGAGTCAATCCAGTTGGGACTTTTTTGCACGTCGAGAATTTTTTCAATGACCACGGGCTTTGTGATATTGGGTTTGGTGAGGAATTCAAATTTAGTGGTTCTTCTGAATTTAGAGTCCACTGCCGACCCTAAGGCTGCTAACGCGTGAGCATGGCTATTATGTTCCTGGGGGAACTATTGAATGTGGATATGCTCAAATTTGGCCATCAATTCATGGCAGACTGCGAGGTATTCTGCTATTCACTTATGTTTGGAACTTAAATCTTTGGTTACTTGATTGGATACTAGATTTGAATGATGGCTTATCCCTAGTGAGTGAGCTTTGCGCATTCTAGCGATGAGGGCTTTATACTCAACCTCGTTGTTGGAAGCTTCAAAGACAAGTCTGATCCCCAACTCGATTATGACATTTTTTAAGGAGATAATCACAATTCTTACTCTCGCACCCTTTCAATTGGATATAGCATCCACACTAAGTGTCCATTTTTGGTTTGGTTAAACATCTAGATTCTTAACTAGTCGGCTATTTATTGGTCACGTTGTATATCAAACCTCCTAAGTTCGATCAACCATTTTAACATCCTCCTAGATAGGCCAGCCTTCCAAAAGATGACATTGAGGGAAAAGGGAGTACTGACTATGATTGAGTGAGATTCAAAGTAGTGTTTCAACTTGCGCGATGCGATGAACAATGAATAGGCTAATTTTTTCTGTGAGAGGTAGCGTTTCTTGGCATCTATGAGGGTTTTACTGATATTGTAAATGGGGTATTAACGTCCCCCTTTCTTGCAAACTAAGGCTGAACTGACTGCATGACTTGAAATTTCTAGGTATAGATAAAAAGGATCTCTTGGATTTGTAATAGTCACCAGAGGAGGTTTTCTTATGTATAATTTGATTTTTTAAGGGTCTTTGATGATTCCTCATTCCATGTGAGGACTTTTTCTTTCTTCAATAGCTTAAAAAATGATCGGTGTTTGGAGGACTTTGAGATGAAATGGTTGAGGGATACTAACATCCTTATTAACGTTTGAATCTCGCGCAACGCCTTTAGAAGAAGAACATTGTTAATCATGACTATCTGATCGGGGTTATCCTCAATACCCTTATTTCTAAATAAATAACCTAGGAACTATTTGGATTGAACCCCAAAGGAGTATTTGGCCATGTGAGCTTCATTTTTTAATGCTTGAGGATCTCAAAAGTCTCCCCTAAACCCTTCCAATGATTGGCTTTGAGCTTGCTCTTGATGAGAAAATCATCAATTTACACCTCCATCTTCTCTTCCAACTATTTCTTAAACATTAGTATAACCAATATTTGATATGCGACTCCTGTATTTTAAACTCCAAAGGGATAACCTTGTGACAATACAAGCCAAGTGTGGTTGTGAATGAATTTTTGTCTTGGTTGGGTCCGAACAAAGGGATCTAATGATACCCTGAGTATACATCAAGAAAACTCATCTGCTCATGATAAGCTGTGGAATCGCCTAGCTAATCAATCTTAGGCAGAGGAAAACTGTCTTTGGGGAAGATTTTATTAAGATCAGTGAAGTCCACACACACTTTCCATATATCGTTACTCATTTTTACCACCACTGGGTTTGAGAGCCATTTTGATAATTGAACATCTCTGATGGACCTTACCTCCAGAAGTTTCCCTACCTCTGTTTCCACTGCCTTTTCTTTCTCCGGGGCAGTTTGAAGAGCCTTTTGTGTGATTAACGGATACGTGGGATCAATGTGAAATTTGTGGCATGAGATTTTAGGGTCGATTCGAGGCATATGATATGGATGCAATGCGAATACATCTTGATTCTTCTTCAAAAAATAAATTAATCCCTCCCTCTCTTACTCGAATAATATGGTGCCGATCAGGAATTTCCTTTCTAGCAGAATCTCATTAAAAGTTATCTCTTCCAGTTTCTCCATGACCCTATCTACTGGGTGAACTCTCGTCCCTTGTACTCCTTTTTTTGTACTTTAGTTGCAATTTTGATGGTGTAGCCTCATCTTGAGACGTTTTAGTAATGACTCCTTTTCTTGTTTAGGCCTAATGGAATCAATAAAAACATCATAGTAATAGATTAGTTGCCTCTAATTTCCATTATTCCTCACTCTGTGATGCACTTGGGGTTTTGGTGGTAAGTGGAGGGAATAACCTTCATGGCATGCAACCACCTTCTCCCAAGAATGGCATGCTAAGGTGAGTTAATGTCCACTACCAAGAACTTCTTCAACTTTGAGATATTTTCAACCCTAATTTGTAGATACACCTTTCTTAATGACATAGTTATTCTTCTAATGAATCCATTATAGGGATGGTCACTTCCTTTAAGTCTTCTAACTTTAGTTTGATCTTGTAAAAATGCTCCAAGTACATGAATTCAAAGGATCTCCCTTTATCTACTAGTAACTTATCCACGCCCCAGTTTGCAATCCTGAGGGTGATTATTAGAGCATCATGGTATGGGGTCCTCACTCCGATCAATTAGTCTTTTGTGAAGACTATATGCTTGTTGTAGTCCACGTCTTCTGGTCGCATGCACTTATTTGGTGGGTTTTTCGCAGGGTCAATTTGGAAGCCCTCTATAACTGGAGTGACCTTCTTGAGTTCCATCTTAACAAGATTACCTTAGATCTTTTTGGGACTTGAAACATCATGGATGACAACGAACTCATGCCCCAACTCATCCTCCAAAACAATGTCTGATTTTTTATCGACGCAGGGGGAAATTTTATCACCCAACTTTTTTATGTACTCGCTTAAATTCCCCGCCTGGGACGATACCTCCAAATGGGACTTGAGGTCCTTGAAGTTATCTATTTTGTGCCCATTCTCTTTGTGATAGGAAAATCTGAGTGAGCTATTTCTCTTTCTTGGATACCCATCAATCTTCTTCTTCCATTTTAGGAACAACTGGTCTTTGATCTTACCCAATATCTTGTATATTGGTTCTTTAGAAATATGGTTGATTTCTTAAAATACTTTAGATGGGACTGCCTTGTACTCATTTTTTAACCCCCCCCCCCCCCCCCCCCGTTCTTCTTTTTACCCCTTCTTAGGGGTGATCTCTTTATCCTTTCCTTTGGTCGCTTTTCTCTGACCATTATATCACATTGGTTGATGGAGACCACATATTCCACTTTGGCATATTTCTCTATGCGCGGCATAGGATTATCGATGGTGTCTGCCTCCTTTTTGGTAAGGGAGTGGTGCAATATGGAGTTATGGGTAAACTCTATCTTGAATGATGCTATGGTAACTTGCTCCGAGCAATCTTTAATTTGATTAAAGTTTTCCCAATAGCGCCTGGGAAAATCCTGTAAAGTCTCCTGGGGTTTCTTCCTAATAGTAAGGAGAGAATCCATTCTCTTTAGGCGATAACTACTTATAATAAAGTGAGGGCCTCCGTGAGTGAATTGAAGTTCTTGATCGACTTGTGAGGTAGCCTCTCAAATTATTTTTATGCGATATCTCCTGGGCTAGATGGGAATATACAACACATAAGGGTGTTATTATGATTATAAAGGGTCATTGCTTGCCTATATTAACACATGTGGTCTATAGATCAGTATTCTCATCGTATATCTTGAACCTTGGGGTTAAAAACTTCTTTGAGGGCTCTTGCTCCTCAATTATCCTCGAGAAGGGGGACTTCATCTGGGTGATGAGTGCCCTCCTTATAAATTCCTGGGTGAATCTACCCCTATGGTTAACTAGGTGTTAATCCATCTCCCTTCGAACAAGACATCAGATATCGTGTCTAAGATATCCTTCATCTTAGTTTCGCCTTACCGGGTAGATTTCATGTTCGCATTGCAAACTCCTTCCTCAGTTGCAAGTTTTACATGCCTGAGGTCTAGGCGTCCATCCATGATGCTAGAATTTATCTCCATGGAACACTCGCTTTATTTTTTTCCATACGTCATTCCTCCATTTGAAGGCGTGTTATCTCCTCTTATTGATGGAGTTATTCCTTATAAGCATCCACCAACCTTTATCTGCTTAGAAGATGGCTCTTCAGGGAGGAATCATGGATGACTGACAGCCTGATTTCTATCCAGGTGGATCTCAGAGTTGACTCTAAGTAGTGAGAATTCTCCTTGCTGATCTCTCGTGACTGGTTCACGGTGAGGGTAAGACATCGCTTAACTTGTTGGATTTGATTTGCTTAGGTAAAATAATCATTTCCCACAGACGATGCCAATCACGAGTGCAATTAATCACAATGAATGAATATAAGAAATTTGAAACCATACAAGAAAAAAGTAATCCCATAATGGAAGTGTTTACGTGGTTAGGCGACTTCCTACTCCACAGGGCATTTTTTTCTAGATATTAATTCTTTATAACTCGTAAATAAATAATTACATGCCCATTTGACCTCGGTTCAGGGTTCTATTTATATCCATAAAGGTAATTGAATTATGCTGAATTTCTCCCAGCTAAGGGTTGAATCATTTATTGATTTATGATTATCTCCCCCAAGATTCTAGATAATAATATTGAGATCTCCATACTTATCCCTCATGACATTAATCTTAACTTGAGTGATAGACTTTTGGTTTATGATTTGGGCGCATTTAGGTCGCAGTGATTTCGTTTGTTACGATTTGTATCCCACAGAACACTACATACAAAATGGAAATACTTTCTCTTTTCTTTTATTCTTTTTCTCATTTTCTTCTTTTGTTTTTCTTTTCTTCTTTTTCTCATCTTTTTCTTTTGTTTTACTTCATATTTTATTTTCATTCACACTCTCATATGCTTAATGGCAACTACATTACAAGAACATCATCCAATCCCAACTATTATTCTAAATAGAGGTATGGAAGGTGATATATATGGTTTAAAACTCTAATTTGGAGTTGGCTATGGGATTTTTGATTTTGGAATGAAAGGTTGTCTTTATGATCAAAGGGTTTGATGAGGGGGAATATATAAGGTGATTTGAAGGTTAATATGGGTGTAATAATAAAGAGGTCTTATGATCCTTTCCTGAAGTTTACACAATTCTCGAGTCAAAACAATTTTGAAAATCATGTTCAAGTAAAACATTTCAAAATATGAACTCATTTAATGAACAATTAACTGAAAGAATATTTAGATTACCAACAAATTAACGTTATCAAAGAGGAAAGAATAATGTATAGACACTCAAAAATGAAGAAAAGCCCAAATCTCACTTGGTGTAAGTATATACAAACGCAAAAAAATATTATCGAGTTATGAAAATATTAAACCAAATCATTTAAACACGAAAAATGCACATGCTCATGGGTTCAACGTTTTATTTATGATTTTTTCATAATACCACTGATTCAACTAAAGTCTAATAAATTTTAAGATCGAAAACATGCATTATTGAAGTATCTATTGGATTGAGCATTTATTGAAGTTTACATTGGAAACAAAGACAAAATTCCCAATAAAGGAGAAAAAAGAAAGAAAATATTTTTGATTTTTTTTTCAATTTGTTACAACAAAAGAATGCTTGGGAAGAGCATATAATCAAATCATGTAACTCAAAAACCAATGGGAAAAATATCCCACACCTATAACTTAAATCTTGCATTGTCGTAAATGTAAATAAGAACCAAGTTAAAGAGAGGAAGATAGAGATATTACCCAAAATGGAGCGATCTTTGGATAGAAAAAGTCGAAAGATTCGACAAAACATGTTGGCACCAAGCATAACAAAAAATAATAATAAAACTTAACCAATTACACTAAACAATAAGTAAGAAGAGAAATGAAACTAATATGTACAACCTATAATTTAAACTTCTAACTAACTGTACACTAGAAGTTTAAATTTTTGAGGGTCCACCCAAAATATGATTTGACTTTTAAGGATAATTGGTGTACCCTCATTTGGGTTCATACCTTAAAGAAAATAGGAATTCTGTTTGAGCAACGAAAGGCATACATAAGGCGGAAGGAATGAACCATCACTAATTAAAAGTTTTTGGGGGACGATGTGGGGTTTGGATTCTATGGGGGACAATTACACATGAAAAAAATCAGAATTTCCTCCCAATGGTTTTCAAATGGAATGGGAGGTGGGGCACATGTAAGGGAGAATCCCATCATGGAAAGCATTTCAAAAAATTATTCATTGACAAGAATCGGGTCAAAGTGCTCAAGACTATCATTTGATTCTTGTAGTACTTACAATTGTTCGATAACGGTGAACGGGAATGGAAAAGAAATAAATTCAATCTCGATGGATGACTCATCATCGCTCGAAGATTGAATTTCGAAAGAGAAAGATTCACTTTCAATGAAAGATTCTTGTAAAATTATTTGAGGTGAGACGAATGTCTCAACCTCCCTTTTGTTTTTCAAAGAAGAAATAATATCATTGCAATGTGCTCCAATTTCCAAATCATCACCATTATAGTTCTCTATTACACTTTGGGTTAAACGAAGGATGGTTTCTTCGAGAGTAGGCTTCCTTGGCTAAAGAAGATTGGATTCCTCATTTGGTTGAAAACTTTCTTCAACATCAAAATTATCCGGAAGTAAAATCTATGACACCCCGCCTAATTAAATCCTGGGTGATTAGTCCTAAATAAAATTAAAATAGGTTTCTCAGTTGGTTCATTCTTAACATCACTGTCGGAATTTTTTTAATTACTAACCACCTAGGTGAAATTAGACTAGTACCAAATTTTAACTTTCATTAAACATATAACAACGTGCGAAATAATGTATAAATCAAATACCAACATAAAAGTCTAAATATATCAACTAAGGTAAACAAGTTTTGCCGAATAAACCATCGGCCAAAAACCAACAAATATCAAAATCCCAACTATAGAAAGTATGGTGGGACAACATGTCCATACTGAAACTGAAATCCTACACTAGATAAAAAATGATTAAAAAAAGCATCTAATCAATGTCCTGCAATATCCACCTTTGGTCCAGCTCCTAAATCCCTTAAATGAATTCACGCTTGGCGTCCCTGTGGCTGAACACCTAAAAGGTTTTAAAAAATATTTTACGTAGCAAGAGTTAGTACTCAAAACGTTTTGAAAATATTTAGCAAGTAAATTTATTGCAGTAAAGATAAGTTATTGATTACACATGTTAGGCTTATGCACACTCACTTGAGTTTCCTTACCTCTCATTTATAGTGCACGCCTAACGTTCCATACTTAGTCCGGTTAGCTACAATTACCCAAAGTTATTTAGACTATAGTACTCGTCTGAACTCATCTCATGTCTAAGTTTCCGTACCACCCATACAATACTAAGTTTCTTTAACCCTCCTCATTCCGTCAATAAATTTCCAAGTAACATTTCACATATGTTAGCTTCTGATTTGAAAGTTAAGTATGACCACTTAATCTTATTTATTAGATGTTCACTATCTAATATTATGTTTTTCCAATCAAGCTTTCTCCGCTTAGATTATTATTTTAGATGTATTCCCGTCATCTAATTATCTATTATACCATCCTAGTACATTATTCATATAGTGTATATTTCACACACAATATAGACTATAAGGATAATTGGCCCGGTTTAATCATCGACTCTAATTATCCTAAATTATTTATCTTTTAGATGTATGCAAATCATATCATCATCTACCATTCTATCCAAGTAGATTATTTATATAGTATATATTTCACACACAATATATACTATAAGGAGTATTGGCCTGGTCTAATCATCGACTCCAATTCTCCTATCATTTACATTGGCTCGGTCTAATCCTCGAATCCAAATGTAAATGAAATAGTAAAATATTGGCCCAGTTTAATCCTTGACTCCAATATCATATAGGCACTGTAGGTATTCACTCAACCTAAATACAGAATTCATAGGTATACACACGACCTCAAGATTTACGTTAGTACGTAGTGTATTTCTCTCCAATACTCACCGTACATTGCATTATCGATTTCTCTCTTTATCATATTTTCTCGAGTATTCACCCAACTCTAAGGGACCTAGTTTACCCCTTTTTAATTTTAGTAGTTAAGCTTAACTTAGTCTACTGGTATGTGTCATGGATTAGTGTTTACTCTCCCTCCATAACTTATGCCACACATTTCTCGATACACATCACAGCCGATATATCCTCGTCGGTCCATACTCTAAGCCTCACTCTAAAGTACTTTATCGAACTCAATAATATACCTACTGGTCTTTCCTAAGTCCCTAACTAGGTATAATATCATCCCTAAGTTTCCCCCAATCGTTAGGAATCAAATAACCATTAACGTACAAAAGAGCCTCAATTCGGCTTTAGTCGATCGATCAAATGTTTTGGTCGATCGATCGACATTCATGACTCAATTGACATCCCCGGGTATACTATTTTGACTAATTCGCCCCTTTCGGGCTCATTTGTGACCTCTAAATTATCATCCGAGTCACTTAAAATATTTCTCGCTTCTCACCTCAGCATAGTTTAACTTGCGACCCTCGGTGAGATAACATGAAATATGCCCATATCACTCGCAATGACGTATATATACTACTCATTCTTAGAAAAATTATATCACATATTAATCAGTCTCTATCTCTCGATTAATATAAAAATATCGCAATTATTATACGACCACTCAATAATCATAATTATAATTTCTTCTTATTAAATTACTTCACTCACGTAATTTAAAATATTAAACCACATTAAATTAATCTACTCTTGTAATTTAAAAATAATGTATTTTCTATTTAATTATCCAGTTAATTAAATTATAAATACGCAGAAATACAGGTTATTTCATACTTCCCCCCTTACAATGGAATTTTGTTCTCAATTAGGGTATACCTTCGGTGAATAACTCTGGATATTGCTCTCGCATATCTTCGTCTCGTTCCCATGTCAACTCCTCAATATTGTGGTGACCCTAGTGCACTCGTACTAATGGTACCACCTTGGATCGTAGTTTACGCTCACTATAATCCAGAATTTCCACGGGTCTCTCCTCATACGAGACATCTGGCTGCAAATCAATCTCCTCAAGTGGGACGTGCCAGAAGGCCCTCTCGCTCCTCCTGTATTTCTTTAGTGATGCCACATGGAACACATCGTGTACCCACTGAAGATGCTCTGGAATTCCCAAACTGCATGCTACTGGTCCCACCCTCTCAATAATAGGAAACAGTCCCACGTATCTCGGCGCTAACTTTCCCTTATTATCGAGTCTCATAATCCCTTTTATAGGAGACACCCGAACCAACACCTAGTCGCCCACCTCTAGTTCTACGTGTCTTCTACCGGCGTCAGCATACCTCTTCTACCTATCCTGAGCTATTAGAATATGTCCTCGAATTAAATCTATCCTGGAATAAGTTTCCTGTATCATCTCTGGCCCTAATAGCTTGTTGTCCCCCACCTCTAACCAGCAGGTGGACGAACGACAAGGCCTCCCATACAGTGCCTCGAATGGAGCTATACCGATAGTAAATTGGTAAGATTTGTTATATGCAAACTCTACCAATGGAAGATGTCTCCCCCATCCTCCCCCAAAGTCTAGGATACACATCCTCATCATATCTTCAAGCATCTAATTTACTCTCTCAGTCTGCCCATCTGTCTATGAGTGATATGCTTTACTCAACCATAATTTCGTGTCCATGCCCTCCTGAAAGCTCTGCTAGAAATGTGCCACAAATATCTTGTCTCTGTCAGACACAATATTAATAAGGACCCCGTGCAACTTAAAAATCAATGAAATGAATAGCTGCGCGTACTGCATTGTATCAAAGTCAGTAAAAATCGACAAGAAATGAGCTACCTTGGTCAGCCAATCCATTATCACTCAAATGGAATCGTGACCTCTCTATGATGTCGGTAGTCCAGTAATAAAGTCCATCTAAATACATTCCCACTTCCACATGGGAATTTCTAGTGGCTGTTGCATTCCCGAAGGACTCTGATGGTCAATTTTCACCAGCTGACATGTAACACACTTAGAGACAAACTCTGTTATGTATCGCTTCATGCCCAACCACCAATACTATCACCGCATATCCTGGTACATCTTGTTCACATCAGGATGTACCGTGAATCTGGAATTATAGGACTCAATCATCATTGCCTTCCTCAACTTCTCATCCTTGGGCACTACTAACCTCCCATTAAATTGTAGACATCCCTCTGAACTGAATGAGTAAGACTCCTCACCCTCGGCTAATTAGCTATCTCACCCTGTCTTGAGAGAACTGGTGCTTTGCCTGATCCCTCACTACCCGTATCACGATCTCGGGAGTGATGTTCATAACTACCATGTATGCCCTGGCCACCTCATCCTTCTGCTGGATCTCACTCCACTTAGCTTTCCACACCTCAGCTACATCCCCAGTAGGTCATCGACTCAACTCATCTGCCACCACATTAGCCTTACCAGGATGATACTATATATCAAATTGGTAATCCTTCACGAATTCTATCCACCATCTCTTTCTCATATTCAAATCCTTCTGTGTGAATAGATACTGAAGTGACCTATGATCCGAAAAAAGAGTGAATTGTTCCCCCATAAGATAATGCCTCAATATCCTCAAAGTGAAAACGATCGCTGCCAACTCAAGGTCGTGGGTGGGGTAATTCTTTTCATGTGGCTTTAGCTTTCGAGAATCATAAGTTATCTCCCTTTCCTCCTGCTGTAACACACCCCCAAGTCCCTGCAGGGAAGTGTCAGTGTATACATGGTACTCTAATCCACTCCTAGGCAATGCTAGTATGGGTGCTGATGTTAGCCTGTCTTTTAGCTCATCAAATGCTAACTGACAGTGGTCTCTCCACACGAATGGTACTCCCTTCCGCATCAGGTTCGTCAAAGGACCAGCAATCTTCGAGAACCCCTTGATGAAGTGACGGTAATAATCGGCCAAACCTAAAAAGCTACGAATCTCGATCGGTGTTGTGGGTTATCCCCACTCCCTCACCGCTGATACTTTACTTGGATTAACATCAATGCCCCGATCGGACACTATATGGCCAAGAAACTGAACCTCCCGAAGCCAAAATCCACACTTCCCGAGTTTGGCGTATAACTGATGGTCCCGTAATGTCTGAAGCACCATACATAAGTGCTCGGCATGATCCTCCTCCATGCGAGAGTAAACCAGAATATCGTTTATGAATACGATCACAAAATGGTCCAAAAAATCCCTGAATAGTCGGTTCATGAGATCCATGAACACCGCGGGCGCATTAGTAAGCCCAAATGACATCACCCTAAACTCATATGACCCGTACCATGACAAGAAAGTGGTATTAGGTACATCCTCCTCTCGAATGCGCAACTGATGGTAACCTGACCTCAAATCAATCTTAGATAAGTACGTAACCCCTCTTAACTGATCAAACAAGTCATCAATCCTAGGTAATAGATACTTATTACGTATCATCACCTTGTTCAGCTCCCCATTGTCCACACACAAACCAAGCGAACCATCCCTTTTCTTCACAAATAACACCGGTATGCCCCATGACGATGTACTTCACCGAATGAAACCCTGTCCCAAGAGCTGCTGGATTTTCTCTCTCAGCTCTCGCATCTCTGAAGGGGCCATGCGATACTGTTCTCTGGCAATCGGTCTCGTCCTCGGTGCTAAATCAATAACAAACTCAATCTCCCTGCTGGGTGGTAATCCCGGTATCTCCTGAAAGACATCCTTAAAATCTCTCATGACTGTGGTTGAGTCTAGGGAAACACCCACCTCCTGTAAGGTCTCCTCCTCAATATAATATAAGTGAGTCCGTAATCCTCCCTCGGGAAGAGGCATCGCCACTAGGAACATCTCCTGTCCCAAAATGGAAAACACGATAGTACTCTCATAACAATCCATGATCGCTCTATCACTCGCCAACCAATCTATGCCTAAGATGACATCATAGCCCTCCATGTCTAACACTAGAAGGTCTGATGCTAGATTAAATCTCCCGATCATAATGTCCACACTCCTACAGATTGAGTGTATAAAGGACCCACTACCCATCGGTGACTCCACACACATAAGATGAGTGTTGGCTGTCTCTAAAAGGCCGACTACCTGTGCAAATCTAGTGGAAACAAAAGAGTGTGTCTCTCCCATGTCAAACAAAATACTACCCTCATTCCTATGGATAGGAAACGTACCCACGACTGCTGGCGGTGCTGGAGGTGATGGCTAAAAAGGCACGTCCCGAACATTGTACACACGTCCGTAGTGCATCTGGCCTGGCTGCTGCTATGGGGCCTGTGCTGGTGCTGGGGCTAATGGAGCCTGCTTCCCCTGTTGGGTGCCCCGGCGTTGAGCCCCATTTTGCTGGGGGCAATCTCTAGTCTTGTGGCCTTGCTGACCACATGTGAAGCACTGACCCTTGAACTGTCTCTATACCTGTCCCTGCTGGCCTCCTCCCTAGTTCCCTTGGCCTAGTTGGCCCTAGGGAATCTGCTGCTGCTGGGGGCCCTACTGACCCTACTTAAATCCCCCCATTTCTATACTTTCCAGGTATAAATCTCTTGGAAAAATTCCCCTGTTGGGAATCCTACCCTTGCTGACCTCCTATCTGCTACTGCTGGGGTGGTGCCCCATTACTAGCACTCCCCCTAGCCTTACTCTGCTGGCTCGACTCACTTCTCTTGCTCCCCTTAACATGGAAGCGGTGATCCTAACAATATAACAGTTTAACATTGATGACGTCAGTGAAAGTCCTTAATGCAGGATTACTGATCAGGTGCTGCCTGATCTTCCAGGCCAAACCATCCATGAACTTTGCTTTCTTCCTCTCTTCATTGCTCACCTCATATGGTACAAATCTTTCTAGGCGAGTAAACTATTCCTCGTAGTCAACTACCGAGTGATCACCTTCACACACTTCCCCAAATTTCTTTCTCATCTCAGTCTCAACGACAGGTGGGAAGTACTTGCGATCAAACTGCACCCATAAATCAGATAACGTCATCAAGTCTCTCTCCTCGGTGGTGGTAACTGACTCCTACCACTATAAAGCTTCCCCTGATAGATGGAAGGTAGCAAGCATCTGCTTCAGCACATCGGTACACTCAAGCATGCACAGATGGCGCTGAATGTTCTCTTCTAGTCACATGACTCTACCATATCAGTACTGCCCCGGAACTCGGGTGGGTGGTCCTTCTGAAAGGTCTTCCTAACTCACTGCCAAGAAGGCGGCCCTACTGGGGCGTGGACTGCTGGTGCCACTGGAGGTGGTGCTTGGGGCTGAGGAAAATGGGTTGCCATGTACCTCATCATTGTCTCGACTACATAAGCTACTATCACGGCCACCTGAGTAGTAAATATTAACTCGGGTGGGGGTGGGGGTGGAGGTGGCAATATCTGTGGCTCTTGATGAGCCTCCCTCACCTCATCCCTAGCCTCGGCCCTCTTCGCTCTCTGTCTCCTCGATGGCATCTGAAAATGGAACGAATTATAAAAGTACCCATTTTATAAAAAATCCAATGGCAGAAGTACGATATCTCAAGCACGCAAAGATAAGGCAACAATCCTAAAATAGGGTTCTATAACAAACAAACGAATCGCTGAAAACACAGTAAGCCATACAGATCGTAAGAACACTAGAACCTAATGCTCTGATACCATCTGTGACACCCCGCCTAATTAAATCCCTAGCGATCAATCCTAAATCAAATTAAAACCGATTTCTCAGTTGGTTCATTCTTAACATCACTGTCGAAAACTTTTTAATTACTAATCACCTAGTTGAAATTAGACTAGTGTCAAATTTTAACTTTCATTAAACATACAACAACATGCGGAACAATGTATAAATCAAATACCAACATAAAAGTCTGAATATATCAACTAAGGTAAAAAAAAATTTCCGAATAAACCATCTGCCAAAAACAAACAAATATCAAAATCCCAACTAAATAAAGTACGGTGGGACAACATGTCCATACTGAAACTGAAATCCTACACTAGATAAAAAAAATGATAAAAGAAGCATCTAATCAATGTCCTGCAACATCCACCTGTGCAGTAGCTCCGAAATCCTTGGAATGAATTCATGCTTGGCGTCCCTATGGCTGGACACCTAAAAGGTTTTTAAAAATGTTTTACATAGCAAGAGTTAGTACTCAAAACGTTTTGAAAATATTTAGTAAGCAAATTTATTGCAGTAAAGATAAGTTATTGATTACACATGTTAGGCTTATGCACACTCACTTGAGTATCCTCACCTCTCATCTATAGTGCATGCCTAACGTCCCATACTTAGTCTAGTGAGCTACAACTACCCAAAGTTATTTAGACTATAGTCCTCGTCTGAACTCATCTACACGTCTAAGTTCCCATACCGCCCATACAGTACTAAGTTTCTTTAACACTTCTCATTCCGTTAATGAATTTCCAAGTAACATTTTACATATGTTATCTTCTGATTTGAAAGTTAAGTCTGACCACTTAATCTTATTTATTAGATGTTCACTATCTAATATTATGTTTTTCCAATTAAGATTTCTCCGCTTAGATTATTATTTTAGATGTATTCCCATCATCTAATTATCTACTATACCATCCTAGTAGATTATTCATATAGCGTATATTTCACACACAATATTAGAGTATAAGGATAATTGACCCAGTCTAATCATCGACTCCAATTATCCCAAACTATTTATCTTTTAGATGTATGCACATCATATCATCATCTACCATTCTACCTAAGTAGATTATTTATATAGTATATATTTCACACACAATATATACTATAAGGAGTATTGGCCTGGTCTAATCATCGACTCCAACTCTCCTATCATTTACATTGGCCCGGTCTAATCCTCGACTCCAAATGTAAATGAAATAGTAAAATATTGGCCCGGTCTAATCCTCGACTCCAATATCATATAGGCATTCTAGGTATTCACTCAGCCTAAGTACAAAATTCATAGGTATACACACGACCTCAAGATTTACGTTAGTACGTAGTATATTTCTCTCCAATACTCACCGTACCTTCCATTCTCGATTTCTCTCTTTATCATATTTTCTCGAGTATTCACCCAACTCTAAAGGACCTAGTTAACCCCTTTTTAACGTGTATATACTATTCACTCTTAGTAAAATTAAATCACATATTAATCAGTCTCTATCTCTCGATTAATATAGAAATATCGCGAATTGTTATACGAACACTCAATATTCATAATTATAATTTTGTCTTATTAAATTACTTAACTCACGTAATTTAAAATATTAAATCACATTAAATTACTTTACTCTCGTAATTTAAATATCATTTATTTTCTATTTAATTATTCAATTAATTAAATTATAAATACGCAGAAATACGGGGTATTACAAAATCATCATTGAATTCGAATTATGAATCTAACTCTTGTTCCCAATAATGATTTTCTTCCCAATAACGATTTTCAGGCTTTTAATTCTCAATAATGCGAAGGGCCCCACACAATGTCATAGGTGGAGGCATGGATTCTTCAAAATAAAAAGTTTATGAAATATTGTGGGAACTACTTTAAAAAGTATTAGTATAAGTGTTTTGAAAGTTATTTCAATAATAGTTTGGAGAACTCTTATCATGATAAGTTTCAACATTTTTATCGTAAGAATTTTGAGGCCCAATATTGGAAAAAACCAATTCGCCATTATAGGAGCCCAACTCGAGGTGATGAGGATATACGGAATTTGGTCCGAAGGGAAATGGACCAGCACCAAACTCATCGGGGTGCTAGATCAACCAGGGAGCTTGCTTGACGAGCTCTCAAGACCTAGATGAAATCCCCTTTCTCAAGGGAGATAGAAGAAGAAGCCCCTAAGAAGTTTTCTATTCCCAAATTCGAGATCTATGACAGAAAGGCTGACCCTATCGAGTATGTTAGGCAGTACCGGCAAGCCATGACTCTCTGGAAACACCGGGATGCACTAATGTGCCAAATTTTCCCCTCGAACCTGCATGATGTGTCCTAGAAGTGGTTCGAGAAACTCCCTCATAGGTACATTAGGATCTTCGAGTCCCTGGCCGAGCTCTTCAAGGATCGCTTCATTACCAGCAGCTCCCATCCAAAGAGGATGGATGCTTTGCTAACAATGAAGAAGACGCCACAGGAGAGCCTCCGAGACTATGTAAAAAGGTACTGGGAGTTGTTCAACGAGGTCGAGGACTGCTCAGAATAGGTAGCAGTGGCCTCTTTCAAGATCGGCCTACCCAGCTCTTGCCTTTTGCATCAATCCCTGACGAAGAAGGAGGCCACAACCATCGATGACTTGATGGCCCGCATCGAGAAATATGCTAAGGTGGAAGATGTGACCCACCTCAACATAGGGGATAATAGTCGAACTAAGCTCGCTGCCAAGGGCAACAATAAGGATGAAAACCAGAAGAAAGGAGGAAAGAATCGGGGCAAGGGTATCTCCAAGAATGGAGGCAAAAATGGTGTTTCAAAAGCATTTCAGGCAGTAAATACTCTCTTCAAAGAACTAATATATAAAAGACGAGCCATTTGTTAAGATGAGCCATTTGTTAAGTGGCCCAGAAAAATGGTAGGAGATCCCTCAAAGAGAAACAACGCGCTAAAATGCACTTTTCACAAGGAGGGAGGACATAAAACTGAGCATTGCAAGGCTCTTAAGTCTCACCTCAAAGAATTGGCCCAGACTGGGCACCTGAACGAGTTTGTGGAAAGAAAGGGAGAGAAAGTCACTGCCAATGGAAAAATAAGATCCGACAACGTACTTGAAGACGATGCTGGACATGAATGTGCAGTTATTCACGGGGCATCTGATATGAAGTAGATTCAAGGGAATTAAGCTCGGATGGAAGTGAAAAGGCTTACAGTTATAATGCAAGCTTTTTAGATTGATCCAGCGAAGACACAGTTAGGAAAGTATCGGCAAGCAGATGATGTCGACTGCAGAAAACACATCATGTTTACCGATGAAGATCTGGTGGGAGTAAGAACCCCACATTATGAAGCCTTGATCATTACGCTTAGGATAGCCAACTATGACGTCAATAAGTTGCTCGTCGACCAGGGAAGCTCATCTGAGGTAATGTATCTCGACCTCTTCAGAAAGTTAAAGTTAAGCGTTGCCGACTTGAAGGAAGCCACTGTCCCTCTAGTTGGCTTTGCTGGAAAAGTGACTATTCTATTGGGAAAGATCGTGCTACCGGTAAGGGCAGGAACTATCTCCAAGATGATTGAGTTTTTAGTGGTCGACATCGACTCGTCATATCAAGATATCCTCAGTAGAGGGTGGCTATATGCAATGAAGGCAGTCCCTTCGACCTACCATCAGAAACTCAAGTACGTGACTGAGCAAGGAGTAATGGATATTTATGGAGATCAGGCAATGGCAAGAAGGTGCTTTATAGCAGCCATCAGCCTGAAACCAGAGAAGAGGGTCGAGAAGTCCAATGAGAAGGTCGAGGAGGAAGAAGGTTTGATACCTTCAAAATAACAATTAAGATATGGAAGGCCCGGAGTGAAGGAGACCAGGCTCCTCCCCTCTGAGCGGGTTATTGAAAACCTGGAGGAGATAACAGCCGGTGGAAGCAAGAAAGATAGGAGTTTCTTTATCGGGACTTCTCTTACAGATTAAGAGAAGAAAGAATTGACCGTACTACTGAGAGGTAACTTAGACTTTTTCATACGAGAACCATACGAGAATTGACCGTACTACTGAGAGGTAACTTAGACTTTTTCACTTGGGAACCATACGAGATGCCTAGCATTGATCTTAGTGTGGTTTGCCATTGGTTAATTGTCGACCCCACTTTCAGGCCTTTCGCGCAGAAAGCACGGTGAACCGCACCTGAGAAGGCTAAAGCTGTAGAGAAAGAGGTTGAAAAGATGCTAGATGTATGATCCATACTAGAAGTTCAAATCCCTAAATGGTTATCCAACCCAGTAGTAGTTCTAAAGAGCAATGGGAAATGGAGAGTATGCATTGACTTCACTGACCTTAAGAGGGCATGACCTAAGGACAGTTTCCCTCTCCCAAAGATCGACCAATTGGTGGATGCCACAGCAACTCACGAGAGAATGAATTTTCTAGACGCATATTTGGGGTACCATCAGATCCCTCTGCATGCACCAGATCAAGACAAGACAAGACAACGTTCATCACCACTATCGGATTATACTGCTACAAAGTTATGCCCTTTGGGCTCCAGAATGCAGGAGCAACTTACCAGCGGCTGGTGACCAAGATGTTCAATGACCAAATAAGAGATACCATGGAAGTCTACATTGATGATATGATCATTAAGAGCAAGTAAAAAGAGGACCATCTCTCAGATCTATCAAATACTTTCGAGATCCTCAAAAAGTATCTAATGAAGCTCAACGCGAGAAAGTGTTCTTTCGGTGTCCAGTCAGGAAAATTCCTCAGATACTTGGTTAGCGAAAGTGGTATTGAGGCCATCCGAGACCAGATCGATGCGATCAATAGGGTATAGTCCCCTCGCACAATACGAGATGTGCAGAAGCTCATCGGCATGCTCACCGCTTTGAATCGTTTCATCTCAAAGTCCCCTGAAAAGTGCAAGACGTTCTTCTAGTTCATGAAAGGAAATAAGACGGTAGAGTGGACTTAAGATTGTTTGAAGGCATTAGAAAAGCTAAAGGCTTATCGCATCACACCACCTTTTCTCGTCATACCTCAGGAAAATGATTCCCTATACTTATACCTCACCGTCTTCAGCCACGCCGTCAGTTCTGTATTAGTGTACGAGAAAGCAGGAATCCAGCACTCGGTCTACTATGCGAGCAAGACCTAATTGGACGCCGAGTAGCGATACCTGCCACTGGAGAAGCTCGCCTTTGCACTAGTGATAGTTTCGAGGAAGCTGAAGCACTACTTCGAAGCTCATACTATCATCGTCCTTATATCGCACCCCCTTAAAGTAATCTTTTAGAACGTTGATCTGTCTGGAAGACTATCCAAGTGGTCAGTCGAGCTCGGACGATTTGACATCCAATTTAAACCCAGGAATGCAATCAAGGGGCAAGTCCTCACGGATTTCATCGCAGAGTTCATAAGCGAATAACCCTATAACCGACTTCAAACCATGAAGCAAGGGGAAGATCACTTATCAGAAGGAGTTTGGCGATTGTTTATTGATGGAGCCTCCAACTCAAAGGGGGCAAGAGTAGGCATTGTACTCGTTACTCCAGAAGATACAATCCTCAAGCAGGTAATCAGACTTAGATTTGAAGCCTCCAATAATGAGGCAGAATATAAGGCTCTGATAGCCGGCCTGCAAAAGGCACAGGCATTGGGGGCAAAGCAGCTGTAGGTATTCGGCGACTCGCAATTAGTCTCCAATCAGATAAGTGGGGACTTTAATGCCAGAGATGAAAGAATGGAAGCCTACCTCGCTTTGGAAAAGAAGTTAATGTCCATCTTTGAGGAAGTCAGTTTCCAACAGTTCCCTAGAGGACAGAACAGCCATGCCGACGCCCTGGCAGCCTTAAGTTCAACAATCGATTCAGACTTGAAGATAATAATCCCCATCGATTTCCTCGCCCATTTAAGTATCAACCAGAGAAATGAGCTGCCCGACGTGGGACATATGCTACAGATTGAGTCAGCACCTAGTTGGATGGACCCCTAAGAGACTATTTGAAAGACGGTGCACTTCCAAATGATAAGAAGGCCACTCATCAGATAAGAGTTAAAGCTGCTCTCTTTCACTTATCTCCTGAGGGAAAACTATACAAGAGATCATTCACCGGCCCTTACCTTCAATGTGCTCACCCAAAAGACATCGAGAAAGATCTACATGAGCTTCATGAAGGAAACTGTGGAAGCCATATTAGAGGGAGGTCACTTGATTTTCGAGTAATAAAGGAAGGCGACTGGTGGCCATATATGTAAAAATATTCGGCAGTGTATGCTCACAAATGTGAGCAATGTCAACTACATGATCCTATGGTCCACCAACCTTTTAGTGACCTAAGATCACTTACCAACCCATGGACTTTTGCCCAATGGGGGATGGACATCGTAGGCCCTCTTCCTACTGCCGCCGGCAACCGCACGTATCTGTTGGTCGCAACAGATTACTTCACCAAATGGATCGAGGCGGAATAAATGGAAAATATCCGAGATACAGATATGATGAGGTTCATATGGAGGAATATAATCACCCATTTTGGAATCCCCAGAACTATCATTATCGACAATGGAACACAGTTCGAGAGTGGCCCCTTTTAAAACTTCTGCAGAGAACATGGGATCAGGCACTATTTCAGCTCGGTGGCCTACCCCCAAAGCAATGGTCAAGCCGAGGCTTCGAACAAAATAGTGATCGATGGACTGAAGAAATGACTAGAGAGAGAAAAAGGCGCATGGGTGAGTGAGCTGCCACATATTTTGTGGGCCTACCGTACTACCACACGGTGAGCAACTAGGGAAACCCCATTCTCACTAACGTATGGAATGGAAGAAATCATCCCCTTGGAAGCTGGCCTACCAACCATGTGAACCACCCTTGTCGACCAAGGCCAAAATGATGCAGCATTACTCGCTGAGCTTGACCTAGTTGACGAACGCAGAGAACAAGCCCTGGTTAGGCTGGCGAGCTATCAGCGACAGCTCGCGAGATACTATAGCAAGAAGGTCAACCCAAGGGCATTACAGATTGGGGACTACGTCCTAAGGAAGGTCCTTAGCAGCACAGTAAAACTATCAGATGGCAAGCTGGGTCCAAATTGGGAGGGGCCATTCAAGATAACAAGGGACGACCTACAAGGAGCCTATCACTTGGAAACGCTGGAGGGCAGAGAGATACCCCGAGCTTGGAACACAGCCAATCTGAAGAAATTCTACTTCTAGTTTCTTTTCATTCATCTTTTATCGCATTTATGGAATTGGTAACTCAGTTTTTATTGCATATGATTAATAAAAGATTATTTGGAAGTGACATTCTGATGTGACATTCTGAAGTGTTAATTTTATATTATGAACTTTATAACTTGCACATCTTTTTCAAGTGACAGGCATATTACTAAGTATGCAAAAGAAGGGAATCACCCTCCTCAGGTCTTCGTTATGAAACACGAACAACCTGTTAGCATTGCCCCTGGCAATATATAAAGCCATACAGGGGACCCTTAGGCAGTTCAGCTAAAACGAATTGGTCGCCAAACAATGTTTGGCTCAAAAAGATTGATTGGATAGAACATCCAACACCAGGTGTGTCCTCTCCATTACCATACTTAGACCTAAGGGTGTGTGACGACACGACCTAAAAGGTAAATTAGGGTAGAATGGTATCTCATAAAGCATACTGGACTGGGAGGATACTCACACAACAAAACAACTTTACCTGCATCAAATTTAGTCGGATACGAAGAGCCCAAGATATTCCAATGGGAAATAAGTGAGGTAAAAGATATACAACGCATGTTTAGTCGACAAAGTCGCCCAAGACATAAATATTACATTACTTCGGTACATGTACAATGAGTTACATCCAGTAAAATCAGCCTCTGAACAAGATAATCAGCTACTTGTGCTCTTCGACCATCGTCATTAACATCTGACTCTAACAGCTGCCTAGGGATAGCATCTATAGGGATCCACTAGTCGTACCTCCTGAACAGATTAAGCTTCAGAGTTGAGGGAGATATCTCATGATGATACCGGAGTACTGAGTTTCGGGGGACTTGCATCTCCCTGAGGTCACTCAACCATCCCCTAATAAAGGTGAGATCTTCAAACTCTGTGAGCCTCATCGGAGCATCTGTCCAACCTTGGTCGTAACCATCAACCCACAATCGCCGAGTCCCTTTCTTGAATAGATGCCCCAGCCATATAACATCCTTTTGAAGCTTAGCAGCAATCACGTATGCTCGACGGACATCTTCTCGGAGCTCATCCATATCTCTAGCTCGACCTCTTGCATCTGGACTAACTCGCGGAGCAACTAATGAGGTAGAGCCTCCCAAGACTGGAGGAGCATCGCTCGGTCCTGTGGCAGCTCGCGAAATAGCCAATGAAGAGGAAAATCTTAAAACATGAGGTGCAAAGCTCGGTGCATGCTCCCTGAGTCGCGACACCTCCCTCCTCAGAATATCGTTCTCCTGTTGAAGAATTTTTCCGACATGATTGATTTTAGAGTCATCTAGGAGCCTAGCTCTTAAAGTGTTCACTTCTTCTTAGACAGAGGCACCAACTTCTTCCATCTCCTAAAGTCTATCCTTCAGTTTGGCGATGAGCTCGGACTGGTCCTTAAAGCTCTTATTTCTTGACCTAAGAGACTTGTAAATCCTAACGAAGGCCTAACATAGGTCTAAGGATACATTCCAATTGAGAGGTGGTAGGTAGATACTCGTCTACATCAATCAACTACAAGCCATACATGCAGTAAAGAGCAGAATAATCAATACCCAGAAAATAAATTACTTTCATTTCATTGAAATAAAGGGGTCCAATTACATCGATAATTGAAAAAGAGCAGTACAAATGAAGAAAAAATACAGAGAAGTCCAAAGAGCAGACTAGCTAGTAACCTCAGTTTGTTCATAGGAAGCTGGCTGCTTTCCCTTGTCAGGAGCAGTAGGAGCGTCTCCCTCAGAAGGAATAACTACTATTCCCCTGAGCAGGAGAAGAACCAATAGGAACAGTCTGGGACGGCGGGGGCAATACCTTCAATGGTTGGGGAATGTGCTTCATCTACAATAGGCTTTGGGCCTGGATCATGCTCATCAAACAAGGGTGAGTCAATATCCACCCCGGCATCTAGAAGAGCCTTGTTCCAGCCCTTCTTGAGGTTCAAACGGCTGATATAGCCTATCTGAGCATCATCATCCTCATATGAGGCAGCCTACCCTAAATTATACAAACTTTTCTTAATGGTGGCTGCCTCGGACTCCATCCTCTTCAGCTTTTTTGCCAGCACCTTATTCTCTTTAACCACGGCCAGTTTTCTCATACAGACCAGATCGTAGGACTGCCTCATCTCATTCAACTCCATTATCGTCACCTCCTTTGCTCTATTAGAATCAATAAGGGCGATATTTATAAACAGAATCCATTAGGCTTAGACTATTTCTTATTGTATTTAAAATTCAAACTCTCCTTGTATCTCTCCCAATTAGTTATACTTGTCATAAAAAATGTCACAGTATGCTTGAATAGGGCAAGGGGTTAGCAGTAAGACTTGTCATCTCTTCTTATGTAGAAGAGGATATCGAGTCTTAGGGGAATCGACAGTGATGGTGATTTGACAAATCTACCCTTCACGTCTTCCATTTATTTCAGTACCTCGGGACCTAATTTTTTGCTTAACTAGGCAATGACACCTTCTAATTGTATTGATGATTCGGGTTTCCTGCAGAACCCTGAAGATGTGGGGCAAGAGAACCCACCAAACAGAACCTTTGTTAACGTGAGTTTCATTTTTTGCCTTCTTATATGAAAATAATTTTCAAGGTAAGTTGCCTTTTATGGCGAGTTATATTCTTTGGCTTCTTATATACAAATAAGGTGATTTGCCTTCTTATATAGGTTCAAGTACAAAAAAAACTTTTGAACTATTCAATATTTATTTTTTATTTTTTTATTTTTATTTTTAGTAGAAAAGGTTGGCTTCATATACTAGGAAAGATCCTACAAGGAGTTCACTCAAGTGTACATCGACACATAGATGGTCCTCATTCAAGTTGAAGGGGGGAGGGTACAAGAATAGGTGTGATACAACTTTTAAAATATGAGAGGTGAAATTAATTACCAAGTTCACTCTCTAAAATTTCACGTTTACAAGACGAAGAGGGTTTAAGTTTATAAGAGTCTAGGTAGGTATGAGTGCCATTATTTGGTTCCTGATAATTCCCATGAACTTTTGTATCTCAGTATAAATGGGGAGGTTCTGTGAGTAACAAGGTTGCAAACTTGCAGGTGCCGAATCAAGTATCTGTGCCACATCAACAAGCAGAAACTATTATTCCATACATTTCTGAATCATGAGCAAAGTAGCTATACAATGACTTATTAGTTCTGAAAGGATTGGTTCTTCATTTATGTTTGACATGTTCTTTTACTTGGAATCAGATGCCTCAAATGAAATAAAAGGACTTGAAGTGAACTGTTCTTGACAAGAAAAACTACCACGAATAGGATGTCTCACAGCCGCCATGCATGAATCATCTATCGAAACCCTATCATTCACATAATCTATAGCCTCCTCAATCTTCTTAACAGTATTTCCCCCAGCCGTCAGTGATGACATTGCCTATGTAGCTACATTTACCATATGACTAGCCTTTGTTCTTTAGCTTTCAATAATTTCATTAACATTAGATCCTGATTCCTTAATATTACTTGAAGAATGATTAGTGGAGTTTAAGAGGCCACCAAAGTCGCCTAAGGCCACGGGCCTCGGTCCAGTAACTGAGAAGTTTCGTTGATACGTGTTCGTTGCCTCAAGCAATACAAAGCAAAAGAAACCTGCTCATTAGCTTCATTTAATTGTACTAACACAACAACATATTTATTTTCAAAAGGCTTCAAATACTTAAGAGCACAGTCTCCATCTTTTGGGTTTACCAAGACATCATCATGCATTCGTTGCAATTCAAAAGCCACAACTTCCTTTTTGTCAAGAGCTTGAGTGAGCTCAACAAGAACTTGAACATCAGCTTCCTTTGCCTAAAGTTATGGCAGAGTAGAACACTGAGAATCTACCATCGTTAATTAGTGGCAGCTTCCTTAGGTCCAATTTCAGCCTCAAGCAATACAACAACATGTCTTGCAAGAAACATAGGCATGTTCTCTGCAGGATTTAAGGGAATGCCATTGATATCCATGACAAATTCAACACCTAGCTCAGGCCGATCAAATTGAACCATTCACTTGTCATGATTTACTGTTAAGACACTTCCATCATGAATCTCTCTTGTTCTCGAATAGATAAAAATAACACGTTGTCCACTGATAAAGGCCTTGTAAGATCTATTAGCAGTCTTTCCCTGATACCTGAACGAAGTTTTGTATAATGCGTTTTAACAGAATCGTGGTATTGATTCAGCTTCTCCTTCTCCTCCTTCAGGAATTGCTCTGAAAACCTCTGTGGTTTTCCTAGAGAGCTTCTTATAACACCCCATTCAACACGAGTTAATCTCGGAACATGGCCCAAATCAACATGACGCAAGTATTATACAAACTCTCTTTTATCAAACCAAGGGTAATCAATTGCACTATAGAACCATTCAAATGCACACCATCTCCACATTCATTGATTTAATAGGCAATTAGAGAGTTTTTCCTTAATTTCAAGTCCTCTGTCATGGATGGAAGAAAATGGAACACTGGATTGGTCCCTTATAATTTTATCTAAAAACTTTTTATCTTTAAGTCTCTGAGGTTTCTCTAGGTCCATCTTAAGCCTGCTCCTAACTTTTGTAGGTAAAATAACATGGTTTGCAATAGGAACATATAGAGTTGACAAAGCTGGATCATTTCCTTTCTTAGATCAGTACTTAAAGAAGAACGTTCTGGATGTTTGACCAACTTTGGTGAAGCACTGTGAGAAATTATTTTCCCCTTATTCCTAAACTTTTTCCCTTGATCTTTAATCTTAGCCTCTTCCGATTCACTCATTAACTTTATTTGATTCATTTGTGGTTAAGTCATATCTTAAACTCTTGTTATTATTAACAAACCAGGGTCAAACTCATTAGCTAGCTCTAGAGGGAACCTAAGATACCTCTTCACTAGTAGGCCTTTTCTCTAACCATTAGATGTTGTAAAACTTACAACCAATGGTAATGGAGATCAAATTCTTCCCCGACTTTGGGACACCACTCAAAGTTTTGAACTTCACCATTCCCACACTCTCAACAACACATTTATTAGTGTTAGACAAAGATAAGGAACCTTGATTGTTATAGTTGAAAATTATGAGTCATCTACATATATCAAGATTGACTATAAGAGTCATGTCCATCCTTAAAGGACAATCTCTATATGTTGCCCTAATTCCTGCACTTTGCGATTGTAACATTATTGTCCTTCTCATTCCTTTAGTACCATAGTTATTTAAGGTGTATCTAGGCGCTAATGTCTCTGGAGCCTAGGCGCAAGGCGAGGCGCGCGCCTGATTGAAGTGAGGCGCACACTATACAAAATATGCAAAAATTATAAATCTTTAATAATAAGATTATTTATGATCTAAAATTTGAAATATATAGCATAAATTACTATTATATAATGTTATCAAGAGACATATAAGAAGATATATATAATATATGAACTCAATTTGGAGCTTAACGACATAGGAAGATTGAAACATGCCATTGAATAGGATGGAAAGACTTGCACCATATCAGATAATAAGGAATTGTAGAATCGCTACAGCAGAAATATTGCGACTTCTCAAATAAAATCCAATTTTAATTAATCTCAAATTTTAGTTAAACCCTAAAACATGCATCTAGATGATTTATCCAATAAAATAAAGCATGCAGGATAAAACAAACAATTTCAGGAAAAATCTCCGAAGGGCAAAACCTTTTTATTTCACTATAATTTTTAATAAAGCGGCTTACATGGATTACAATGAAATAGGGTGACATACGAAATACCTGCAGGTGTCGGTTCCGATGTCTCGGCTGGAACTTTTCCTTTCCAGGAGGGTAGCAGTGAAGAAGAAGACGGCTCCTCCATAAGTTACGACTAAAATTTTCCCTTTCCAGGAGGGCAGCAATGAAGAAGAAAAATGGCTTCTCCACAAGAGTGAACTTTATAAGGACTCCAACCATAATAGCATGCAACTGTCAGTTGTAGATCTCTCCCCACAAAGTATAAACAAGAGCAAAGTATGTTCTTGAAAACCAAAGCAATTCACTAAGGCATATGGGAGTTTTATGAATTGAAAACAAAAAGGGATTAAAACCCTAAAGGAAGAAGCCTAAAAGAGTTTTGCATTCGTAGTTTTTTTGTTCATCAAAACGCTGTGACTTCTTAATGAAAACGGAGCCAGAGAATGATATTTTATAGAAAATCGTGTCACCTAGAAAACAGAGCTCGTTCGAACGAGATCAGCAAGTCGCTCGAACGAAGGATAATGTCATTCAAACGAGATTTAATTAGATGCTACGTCATTTGAACGACAAAAGGAGGTCGTTCGAACGACCTATCAAACGAGATTTCACGTGGGTCTGTAGAAAATTTCGATACGAACGTGTGGCTGCCAGTTTCGTATCTTTCTGATTTTTTATGAATTAGTTATGATTTTTCTACGGAAAGGTGTCCGAGAACAAAATCTTTAGAAAAATATTTTGTAAAAATATCCCAAAAGCTCTAAGTGAAAAGTTAAGGTATTTAAAATATAACCTTACCAAAGTAAACTTCACGGAGTCTTGAATGATGAAGAACTTGAGTAATTCGGATCCGTCTTTGATGTATATGTCTCTTGAATGCTCTTCGACGGTGTAGCGGTATATGACATAATAAATTGATAACGGACCTATGAAAATATGTCCTTACAAATCTCCTCCTATGTCTATGTCGGTGCATACATAAAAAATCCTAATTATTAAAAACCAAAATGCCTATACAAATCTACCCTCCCATGAATAAATTTACAAGATCTCAAAACTGTTTTTCAATCATCTTCGTCAATTCTCAACTGTTTTTCAATCATCTTCGTCAATTCTCAAAGCTTTTCTCATCAGGGTGTGAAACATCATGATCTTCAATCTTCGTACCTACACACATGAGAAAAAGAAAAATACCTTCGTGATGCATCGAGTTTGAAATGATATAAGAATGAAGCATTAACATGATAATTCTTTCTCCCCCTTTTTATGATGTCACCAAATAGACATATAAGAAGAAACAATCAAAACATAGAGTGTCACGATAAAATTTCATAGCAAATATGAATCAATCAACGTGCATGTAAAGGAGTATCCCAAAAATATTCACAAACTATTTTTGATTTTTCAAATTTTTCATACAAAAATAGGATACCAAAAATCACACCATGGATTTAAACTCAAACAACCAAGTCATGAATATGAAATGTATGGGTGTGAACACATTCGATAGGTAAATAAACTCAATCAATCATATGTACACGATGCATATGTGTACCCCTAACGAATGAGCATCAAAAGTATCCTTAGGTGTAAAAAATTGTTGAATTTAAATGACATCGTCTTAATCAAATCAACAAATCAAAGTTTAAATGATTTCCACACCAATAACGTCCAAAACTATTTAGTGTCGTTTTGAGAACTTTTTAAAGGACGTGCAAACCCAATGATATATCCATCCAAAACTCCCTCATAGATAATAATACATTTTTTTATATCTAAAGAGGTACTAAATTCTCAACTTAGCGAAAACCTATTGGCCCAAATTTTTGGCATATTTCATCTTTTTATTGCCTTAATTTTTTATGTGTGCTCTTTTCAAACGGTGGCTTTCACGACGTGATTATTATTCACTCGCAGCCCTTTCCCGTGTTCACTCATCATTTTTCAAACTAAACAAATTTCTCACGGGAAATGGTTTTTACATGCACTACTTTTATTACTCTCGTATTATTGCACTTGGTTCGTTTTAAGGACATGATTGAGATGAAAATACCCAACCAACATGTGATAAGTCAAGAACAATAATCAAACAAATCCGTGCATGTGTGCAATAAAGGAAATTATGAGTCAAACATGTAGGAAGTAATACTTAATTACATCTTAATGACTCCAAATATTATAAAGCACAAGGATGAATTTACCTATTGTCTCAAAATACTATCAAATAGTCACATGGATAAATGGAATGAAATTGTGACTTGGTCATCCTAAGTGTCTATCCATAAATGGTGTAAACAAAATACAAAAATCTTTTTGGATTTTCAAAAATTTTATCAAAATAAAATCTTTTTGTATTTTTTCAAAATTTTCAAAAAGAAAAATAACTACAAAATGATACAACCAGCAATAGGCATATAATATCGATATGCGTAATATCCTATGCTAGCAAATAGTAATCACGCGAGAGAATCCACAATGAAAGTATATGTGATAAATGAGCAATGCAGTGTTATCAATTAAGCATGGATACCAAGACTAACTGCATATAAACTGACCAGAATCAAATCCATCAGTACCAAAAATCTAAGCATATGAACACCGGGTACTGGAATCAGAAGGGAAGCAAAAACTGAATTTCCAGATAGTCCAAAAATACTTCCAGCAGTACCAAAATATTAAAATAACCCAGAGGACGGCAAACCAATCAGAAGTAAGATTCAGCCTGTCGTTCGAACGAGCTAGGGACTTCGCTCAAACGAGTTGAGAAAGTCGCTCGAACGAAGGACATATGTCGTTTGTGCGACAGGTAATGTCATTTGAACGACTTCTCATGACCTGCCAAAATTTCCCAGATTCCCAGAAAAATAATATAATATTGCCCAGAGAAAAAATTTCGTGAAACAATACCTGTAAGTGCCAAACAGATCCAAAACAGTGCTAAATCAGTAGCGAAACACAGAAATACAACAAATATACCAATGTGCGCTACATCAAACTGAGTCATAACACTAGAAAGAGTATAACATGATGCGTCGCTAGTGTATAACAAACATCCAACACAATCAACAAAAAGATTTCACATGGGGTGAATCACGTGCAAGCAAACGGGAATCATGGACAAGTAAACCATAAGCCTCTAAATCCGATTTCCTGACCCAAATCGATGTGTAACGAGGTGTTGGGGTGTGGGGAATCGAATTTATTCTTCTATTAACCTGCCTAGGTCCTTTCAAAAGCTTGTAACAAAAACGCCTAAGATGACCTTGCCTACCGCAATGTGTGCAAGTGTAAATCGGGCGGTGTGTGTTACCTAAGGGTGGCCCTCTTCTCAAATTTCTTGGTTGCTCTCTCCGAATTTGCCTAGGTGGGTCTCTCCTAATGATCCTAGGAGGTTCTCTCACGATGTTCCTAGGGGGATCTTTCCTAACAAACTTAGGTGCCTCTTTCTTAATAATCCTAAGAGGCTCTCTCACACGTGTGGTAATGGGTGCAACATATTTTTCAAGACCAATCCCACCCCTATCCTTTTTTATCTCGACGGTGCCTAAAATCTTATCAAGTTTTTCAGGCCTAGACTCCAAATCAAATTTCACCTTACTCGAATCTTTCAATTTCTCCTCAAGTTCACATATCCTAGATTCAAGTACACGTCTAGAATCCTCAAACTCTAAAAGCTCCTTTTTCATAGTCTCCATCAACCCTCTAAGACTATCTCTCTCACCCTCGACGTACTCAAGTTTCTCTTTCAAAATTTTCTCACGTGCCCTAAGTTCTTCAACTAAAACATCATTATTTTTTAGGGCACTCTCTTGCAAATGGGTTTTCAATTTCAAATTTTCTTTCTTTGTTTTCAAAGCTTCAGCATAAAGTTCATTGAAATTCGTTTGCAAGTCACGCTCATCCTCACTCGTGTCATCCTCACTCACCTCACTTTTATCACTAGTTACACGGGTGGGAAACTCTCGCCTAGAAGCATAAAAGACTTCTTGTTCAGACTCACTATCACTAAGGGTAGAAACATAAGAAACTGGTTTATTTAATTTCTTCTTTAAATTTGTGGTACACTCATCTAACGTGTGACCAACACCCTCACAATAAGGACACCTCTCAGATTTGTTTTCAACAGAAGATTTAAAACAAGAGTTCGTGTGAATTTTCCAATTTACTTTTTTAAAAATTTGACATCGAAGATCATCAAAACCATCAAAAGCCATTTTTGTGCAAAATCAGGATCAAAACAAAATAACTTAGTGCAACAGGCTCTGATACCAATTTGACGACGTGAGGAGTCAAATTGTATAAAAAAAATAAATTCTTGAAAAATCAGGATCACGCGATAAATTAGCGTAACACGCTCTGATACCAATTTGTAGAATCACTACAACGGAAATATTGCGACTTCTCAAATAAAATCCAATTTTAATTAGTCTCAAATTTTAGTTAAACCCTAAAACATGCATCTAGATGATTTATCCAATAAAATAAATCATGCAGGATAAAACAAACAATTTCAGGAAAAATCCCCGAAGGGCAAAACCTTTTTATTTCACTATAATTTGTAAGAAAACGGATTACACGGATTACAATGAAATATGGTGACATATGAAATACCTGCAGGTGTCGGTTCCGATGTCTCAGATATAACTTTCCCTCTCCAAGAGGGCAGCTGTGAAGAAGAAGACGGCTCCTCTATAAGTTACGGCTGGAATTTTCCCTTTCTAGGAGGGCAGTAATGAAGAAGAAAAACGGCTTCTCCACAAGAGTGAACTTTATAAGAACTCCCTCCATAATAGCATGCAACTGTCGGTTATAGATCTCTCCCCACAAAGTATAAACAAGAGTAAAGTATGTTCTTGAAAACCAAAACAATTCACTAAGGCATATGGGAGTTTTGTGAATTGAAAACAAAAAGGTATTAAAACCCTAAAGGAAGAAGCCTAAAAGAATTATGCTTTCGCAGTTTTTCTGTTCTTCAAAACGCTGTGATTTCTTAATGAAAACGGAACCAGAGAATGAGATTTTATAGAAAATTACGCCACCTCAAAAACAGAGCTCGTTCGAACGAGATCAACAAGTCACTCGAACGAAGGACAAATGTCGTTCGAACGAGATCTAACGAGATGCTACATCGTTTGAATGACAAAATCAGGTCGTTCGAACGACCTATCAAACTAGATTCTACGTGATCTTGTAGAAAATTTCGATACGAACGCGGGGCCGCCAGTTTCGTATCTTTCTGATTTTTTATGAATTAGTTATGATTTTTCTACGGAAAGGTGTCCGATAACAAATCTTTAGAAAAATATTTTGTAAGAATATCCCAAAAGCTCTAAGTGAAAAGTTAAGGTATTTAAAACATAACCTTACCAAAGTAAACTTCGCGGAGTCTTGAATGATGAAGAACTTGAGTAATTCGGATCCGTCTTTGATGTATATGTCTCTTGAATGCTCTTCAACTGTGTAGCGGTATATGACATAATAAATTGATAACGGACCTATGAAAATATGTCCTTACAGGAATCATGATACTTTCTAATGTATAACTCGTTCTTGTATGAGTTAGTGGTATATAGTCTCGTGTCAAAGTAGAGGTCTCATATATATTCATTTTATGTTATAAACTAAGAAAAACTTATTGTGCCAGCAACTTTAAGATGATTCAAGAAACATACCATAATATCAACACATTATTATGCCAAATGTTTTTAGAATATAATATTTTTTCTATTATAAAGGCCATTAGAATACAATAATATTTTTGGTGCATGGCTTTTTTAGTTACAAACGCTACTTTGTAAAAATGACTATAGGTTATGTCACCATCCCAAATTACTCTTTTGGACCTTGGGGACATGGACATTCTGTGCCAAAGGAAAGATAGATGTTTTAAGATACATTGGATTGGGGAACATGAAAAAGGAAAGATCGGCTTATCACTTTGACTAATATTCCTTAATGTGTTTCATTCAAATTTTGAAAAAACTATTTAATGACTGGCCTGCGCTAGTTTAAGGGGTTGGGTGGGTGGGTGGGTGCAAATCAGCAGTCATATGTTTGGTTGTTGCAAAAATAATATAAACTAATAAAATCTTATATTTCAAATTACATTATAATATCTGATTTTAGGTATACTAATGTACTTGACACAATTATGGCTATCTTATATTAAGAATGATTTTCAAGTTTGAGCAACAATTATATCGAAAGAATTAAAGTTGGATGTATAGTTATGGTAACCTACACACTGTTTTCGTTTTAGTTTATTTCATTTATTTTGCTTGCACTGCAGCAATGTTTCTGTTTCATGTATTGTAGGAACGAGCTTGATATGGAAGAATTGAGGATTCAAGTCAGATGCATAAGGCTCATCCTTCTTGTTCCGAAAGTCTTATCTTTGTAAGTTTAATTTTCATACAAATTTGACAATGACACTCTTGTTTTCACCCATTCTTAGTTCCAGTTTGATAAAATGCACGTGAAACTTTAAAATGGACCAATTTGAAAAGTTGTGTTATCGTACATGTGCATGCTTTCCTTTTATATATACGCTTTCACTACTTTGTAAGGTTAAATTGGTTATTACAATACTACCTTCTTTGTTTTTTAAATTACTAAGTACAGAGAAATGCATATTCCGTGTAACTCATAATTTTGAATGCTAACAAGATAAATCAACAGGTTCAGTGACTCTCGCCATCTAATAACAAAGGGATGGAAGAAACAATATAAAGTCTTATTATGGTTGTCTAAAATCAAGGATGGAAGAAATTATTTTTAAGGTTGAGCATCAATTACCTGAAGGTGGGGATAATCTTATTTGACTATTTTTAATGTGAAACGCAGCAAAAATATCAATGCATCAATGGTTTATTTTCCCTATTAGTGAATGAAATAATATTTGAATTTGTTTGATAAATTGGGACTATTTGAATATTGTTGAAGTTTTTTTATTTCTTAAACAGGGAGGATAGTCCTATAAACAAACGAAACTCTACCCATTTTTTTTAAAAAAAATTATTCTCAATTATTTGTTTTATATAAAAATCTTTTTGACTAACACTATACATGACGTAATACTTTGAAAAAAATTGGAATTTATATGTTTTGTTTTACATTGCATTAGAGATTTATATATGTTATTTTGAACTTATACAGGAGCATTTAATTAGTGGCATGTGAAAGACATATCATTGCTAGATTAGAGGCATGTGGTTGAATTATTATATTATTTGTAGAGTATACAACCATAATCAATTCATTGTGGGGATTTTGTGTTATGTGCTTAATTCATTATATTTTATTTTATAATTAGGACAAAAAAGATACACGGAGATGCATTTGATGAGGATAGTAGGTCTCTAATGTGGATAACCTCCCGAAAATCTAAAAGTAGAGAATGTTAAGAAAATGCGACCAAGGAAGTTGGTGAAAAGATTGTGAGTTTCTTTCAAAAGTTAAGAAAACATAATTTTTTTTATATAATCTTTATAAATTTGGACATATACTACCTAAGAGGATTGAAAAGAATATGATTTAACATCATCATCATCATATTCCTTGTCTTAATCCCATCATATGAGGCCGGCCATATGGATTCTCCTTTTCCATTCTAATCTATTTTATGCATTATTATCATTCAAGTTTAAAAGAATATGATTTAACAACACTCTTGATAATTTGCTTTATTGTAGGACGCTTTGAAGAAGCAAGTCCAAGCTGGGAGCTTATTAAGGCTTATATTATATGATTTGGAGCTTTTGAGGTGTCGACACAATTTTGCGAAAGCCAAAGGAAGACTCATGCATTTATGCGTGATTTTTGGATGTAAATTTTTTTGGAGACATTTTTTTTAATGATGTACATGGTGGCTATACCAAGTTATGATACATGTAGTAGGCCATTATTTTTTTGTGATTAATGTAGATGGTGGGTATATCTATTTGTGTCCCACTATTTTTTTTATATGGACAAATGACTTGGTCTGGTGAATTTTTATGTACGTGACTTCGAATACAAAAAAATTCAAGGTTATTTTTATATTACTATGAATTTTGATTTGTGTTTAGATTTATTTGTTAACTATGACATTAATATTGGTAATTGTTTTTTTTATTATATGTTTAATTTATAACCGTTTATATTAAATCCTCACGTGATGAAATATTTTATGACCTTTTTAAATATTTGAAAACTGTTTATCATGACGCTTTTTAAATCAAATATGACATCTTATATAGTATATTATGACCTTTTTTTGTAGTAGATATCAAAGTTTTGAAAAAAAAGTCATATATAATCATTACCTAATATGACACTTTTTATGGGTATCAATTATGACACCCAAACTTATGACGTTTTTTATTAAAAAATAACGTGTCATAAAATGCATTTTATGACACTTAAAAAAGTCATAAAAAGACTTTTTTCTTGTAGTGAAAACCAATAGAATAGGCTATTTATATTTGGTTAGTAATTGTTGTTGTAAATGAAGAAAAATCATCTTCTTGTAATTTTGTTTAATTGGAAATAAAATAATTACATGATGTTTATTCTGTCAATCTTTGTTCATAACATGAGATCAACAATATTAGTATTGTACTAATAATAATAGTGGGTTACTTTTCTGTCGTTGAATATATATATATTTTAATGGACATTTTTCCCTTTTTGATTTGATTGCCTAGACAATGGAACTTTTGTCCCATGTGTTTGTCTAGTTGTAGTGATTTTTTATCACCCATAAGTGCCTAAGCAATGGAATGTTTATCCTATGTTCCTACTTAGTTGTAGCAATCATTTAGATAAATAATTACCTTGGTTCCCAGGCAGTGGATTCTTTACCCAACTTATTGTCCAGTTTAGATGCCTCTTGGGTCATCCATAATCAAGTAGGACTTGCCTTGCTCGATTGCTTTACCAACATTATTGGTGTCTTTGTTGATGCCGACCAACATTTGGTTGACGGTTGCTGATACCGACCAACTTTTAGCTGGTTGTTGTTGATGCCGACCAACATTTAGCTGGTGGTTGCTGATGCCGATTAATATTTAGCCGGTGCTTGCTGATGCCGACTAACTTTGAGTTGGTGGTTGTGCGTTATGAAATGCTGCAAGTTGTGCTAGAAGCTTGAGTCTGCAAGCTTGAGTGTAGTGTGTAGCACTGATACTCCGGAAAAAAAAGATTGTGGAAATCATCTTTTTCATTCATATTGAAAGAATTGAGTACATTGACTGTTACATCACTGGTAGTACTTTCGCAGGTGCTCTGCATTTCAGGCCTTCTTGAATTCTTCCCCTTCAAGATTTTCTATTCTGTAAGTTCCAGGTCGGACAACTATCGTGATAGGATAAGGCCCATGCCAATTGGCCTCCAACTTATTGTACTTTTGAATTACCTTTTTGAGCACGTAATCCCCCTCCTTTAGATAACATTTCTTTACCCTTTTATTATAGAACATAGTAGTCCTTTGCTGATAGACTGTATTTCGGATCGTTGCATCTTCTCTGACTTCTTCGAGCATGTCCAAATCCAAGTGTCTTATCAAATCACTCACCGGAGAATTGAAATTGAGCACCATATGAGTAGGTAATCCTAGTTCAGAAAGTATCACTACTTCACTCCCAAAAGCCAATATGTAAGGGATTTCTCCAGTTGCTATTCGGGGAGTTGTTCGGTAAGCCCATAACACTAATTGCAACTCGTTGATCCAATTCCCTTTAGCATCATCTAGTCTCTTCTTCAACCCATTCAGTAGAGTTCTGTTCGTCACCTTTGTTTTCCCATTACTTTGGGGATGACCTGGGTCTGAATGGACTTTTTGAATGTTGGACTGCACACAGTATGCTGCAAATTCATTATGGTCAAACTGGGTATCGTCAGTGATAAAGGAATGGGGAAGACCATATCTGCAAATGATATTCTTCCAAATGAATTGGTAGACCCTTTCATAGGTCATATCGATGAGAGGTTCATCTTCCACCCACTTTGTGAAGTATTTAAAAACTACCACCAAATATTTGAATCGTCCTCTTGTAGTTGGCAGAGGCCCAACTAAGTCTATTCCCCACATAGCAAATGGCCAAGGTGAAGTAATTGGTGTTAGAAGCGCTTGAGGAGTTCTTCGTATAGTAGAAAATCGTTGACACTTGTCATATTTTTTAGCATAAGTCATACAATCAGCGCGCATCGTTTCCCAATAGTATCCTTGCGTACTCATTCTCTATAGTATAGTTCTTCCTACTATGTGAGCCCCACAAGATCGTTCGTGAATTTCCTCTATTAGGTCCTTGACTTCTGCTGGATGAGCACACCTCTGTAAACCAGCTATCAAACCTCTCTTGTACAGAACTCCATTATTCAAAACATATCTGGCAGCCTTGTACTTCAACCTTTTGGCTATAAGTAGGTTGGCTGGTAAAATACCTTCTTCAATATAAGCCCTGATGGGATCCATCCAAGATGGTCCCATATCCAAGGCGATAAAATTCACCATCAGGTCTTCATCAATACTTCTGCTTGCCAGTTCTTCAATGCGAATTATTCTCCGTAGCTCGGTGCGAGTAGCTGAAGCTAACCGAGTGAGTGCATCTGCCCTTGCATTCTTCATTCTAGGTATTCTAACCACCTGAACAGCTGCCAAATTTTCTACAATCTCCAAAGCCTTGGCTAAGTATCTTGACATGAACTCCCCTTTTACTGCATAAAGACTTATCATTTGATTTACCACTAATTGCGAATCACTGAACACCACAACTTGCTCTGCATTCAATGATTTAGCTAAGTTGAGGCCCACAATCACGGCTTCATACCCAGCTTCATTATTAGAAGCTTAGAATTGAAAACGCAGAGCATATTCAATATCTATCTCATCTGGACTGTTGAGAATAATTCTAGCTCCGCAACCTGTTGCGCATGAAGAACCATCGACATATAAATTCCATATAAAAATATTATCATCAAACCCTTGGTTTAACAGAATCCCTTGATGAAATATCTTGTCCTTCCTTTCTTCATACTTTTTTTCAACTCTTGTACTTTACCATAGGATTCTGGTTGATCGGTTGCCATCCCTTTTGGCGATTCTACTGCTGGGAGTTGATCGGGGGTATTTTATGTTGATACTCTAGCATCTTTGAGTTGCTCTGCATTGGCCCTTTGTTGATCGGAGGCATCTGGGTAGGTAAACTCAGCAATGAAATTCATCACTGCCTGTCCTTTGAGAGAGGACCTTGGCTCATAAATAATGACGTATTCCCCTAACTCCACTGCCCAATACATCAATCTTCCAGACTTTTTTGGCTTATGTAAAGCCTGTCTGGGTTGCATATCAGTATATACCATTATTGTATGGGCTTGAAAATATGGTTTCATTCTCCTTCTTGCTTCAATCAATGCCAACGCCAACTTCTCCAGTTTAGGATACCTGATTTCGGCTCCCCTGAATGCCTTGCTAGTATAGTAAATCGGTTTTTGCACTCCATCTTCTATTCTTATCAAGGATGAACTGACTTCACTTTCTGCGACAGCTAAGTATAAGTGTTGATACCAAATTTAGTCTGCTGACATGACCCCCAAATATGATGGAAAGACTGATCCTGTTCTTCATATAGAACAATATCAGGCTGCTGTCAACATCTATGCTGTTCCAGATGAGATGAGATGCAGAGCATTCTCAGGAAATCTTACCAGATCTGCTCAAATATGGTATAATAATCTTCCTCGGGGTAAGATCTCAACTTTTCTTCAACTAGCCGAGTTATTCATTGGGAATTTCTATTTTGGGACAAAGCCGGTTAAACGAGTAGCACATTTGTTAAGTGTTAGACAAAAAGCTGGTGAGAGCACCCGAGATTATATAACTCATTTTAATAACGAGAAAATCGAAGTCATTGATTATGAGGAGAAGACAGCGATTACTGCCTTGATGAGTGGACTACTGCCGAACAAGTTGTACTACACTTTGGCCAAAGATCCACCTCGAACCATGTCAGACCTGATGGGAAAAGCGTCCAAGATTATGAATGTCGAGGAGGCTATGGCTGCGAAGAAGAATATGGATGCTAAAGAAACCAAGGTGGAAGGTGATAAAGCTAAGAAGAAAGAGCACAAGAACAATGGTAATGATAAACATTCAAAAACTAGGTCGGTATGGGACGTAATGAAGAAATATGATAATTATACTCCTTTGAAGAAGGATATCAACCATGTTCTAGAAGAAATCAAGAACAACGAGGAACTAAACTGGCCAGAGAAATTGAAGGCAGACCCTGACAAGAGGAATAAGGTGAAGTATTGCGAGTTCCATAAAGATCATGGCCATATGACCAAGAATTGCATAGCTCTTCAAAATGAGATTGAAACACTCATCCAACGAGGAAAGCTGTCAAAGTATGTTGATTATGGAAATGAAAGAAGAAACAACGATCGAGCAAGAGAGAGGTTTAGATCTCCTCGTCGAGCAGAGGAGAACAAGAAAAGAAACAATGAAATTGATCCAGAAGACGACCCCGATCTTTCCAAGAGACTAAGGCAACCAGAACGTGAGGTATTTTCGATACGCTTTGGGTCATTTGACTATAATGTTATAACAGGTTGAGATGCAGGAGGAGGAGACCTTACCGCCAAGAGAAAAGCTTACCTCTGTGAGGCTCAAGCTTGCTCGTACATTCAGCGAATAAATCTAGCTGAGGAGGATCGCCCGAGAAAGGTGAACAAAGAGAAATTGGTTATTGGTTTCTCAAAGAATGACATGGCAGGTGTTCTATATCCTCATGATGACCCACTGGTGATCAAGATGAGAATGAAGGAGGTAATGATTTCAAGAGTACTGGTAGACAATGGTAGCACGGCAGACATCATGTTCTACTCGTGCTTCGACAGTTTGAATCTAAAGCTATCTCAACTGGAACCTTATCAAAGACCCCTCCTCGGTTTTGCTGGCGAGAAAGTTTTTCCACTTGGGACGATCAAGTTGGATATATTCATTGGTACGTGGCCTCACTACACCAAAATGGGCAAATTGTCACCTTTCAGCCGGCCAGCCTTGTCAAGGTCATTGACCGTGACAAAAAAACACGCGTTTTATGTCACGGTCATTGACCTTGACACTACCGTGACAACTAATTGTCACGGTCATTGACCGTGACAAGGCCGTGACAAATTTAATTGTCACGGTCTTGTCACGGTCAATGACCGTGACAATTCTTGTCACGGTCAATGACCTTGACAGGACCGTGACAACTTTTCCAGCAAAAACCCTTTCCCCCTTCTTTTTTCCCTCCCACCGTTCCCTCCCTCCCTCTCTCTCTCTCTCTCTCTCGACGCTGCTCTCTCTCTCTCTCTCTCTCTCTCTCTACTTTCAGGTCCAATTTCTCTCTCTCTCTCTTCCATTTATATATATATTTGTGTGTATATTTATGTGTGTATGTGTATATATATATGTGTGTGTATGTGTGTGCGTGTGTGGGGGTGGGGCAGGGTGGGGGAGGGGGAGGGGGTGGTGGAGGGGGGCAGGGGTGGGGCGGGGTGGGGGAGGGGGCAGGGGGTGGGGTGGGGTGGGGTGGGGTGCGGTGTGTGTGTGTGTGTGGTGGTGTGTTTTGGGGGAGGGGGGGGAGGGGGTGGTGGAGGGGGGCAGGGGGTGGGGTAGGGTAGTGTGTGTGTGTGTGTGTGGTGGTGTGTGGTGGGGGAGGGGGTGGTGGAGGGGGGCAGGGGGTGGGGTGGGGTGGGGTGGTGTGTGTGTGTGTGTGTGGTGGTGTGTGGTGGGGGAGGGGGTGGGGTGGGGTGTGTGTGTGTGTGTGAATAGTTATCATTTTTTTCACTCCCTCTCTAACCCTCCACAATTGATTCTTATGCTAAAATCCTCGCTTACACAATATATATAGGTATAATTCACGGGCTTTAGCTAAACTAGGGTTTTACAGAGTTTCGCTCCTACTACTTGGGCAATGACTATACTAGGGACCAAAGATAAATAAATAAACTGGATTCAAAGTAAATACTAGGAAATCCCAATTTATAACAGTCTAATTTATATCCTTTATTTATTTAATCACGATTCATTCCACTAAATAATCATGATTGCACTCAAATTTAATTATTTATAAATCACTCGAAAGAATGTGTTATTATTATTAAAGTTGATTACAGTATATTATGATTCCCCTCGTTATGTTTTCGATACCCTCTTGGTTAAATAAATCTACAATACACTACATAACTAAAAGTTCAATAAAAAAGCCGAGGACTAACATATATACACAACACTAAAAGTAGACATCAATTTTATAAATAATTGATAATAGTTGGATAATAATTGGATAATAAACGTCGGGAGGGGGTGGGGGTGGGGGTGGGTGGGGTTTTGAATATTATTTACATTCAAAATAAATAATTGATAATAGTTGGATAATAATTGGATAATAATTGTTTTTATACCTATAGAACAGCTTAGATAGTGTGTGTGTGTGTGTGTGTATGTGGTCAATACATTAATTTATTTTTGTATTTGAATTATCCCATGAATTTATTTTTGTATTTGAATTAACCCATTATATGAAACATACTTGAAATTAAATATAGTGCGCATAGATACTAGCATTCTAGTTCTTATGCGTACGCATTCAATAACCCTTAGACCCGTTCGAGAGTCATTACCCCTGTAATGAGATCTCTCGAATTGTCCCGTTTGGACAGTTTGAGACTGTATAATTTCTGTATAATATTCTTATTGGCTTAAAGTTGTTACTTTTGGAGGAAGTTTTGCAGTCGTATCTTAATGTTCTCTGGGTACATACTAGATTGACAAGTGTGACTGTTATTTTAATTGACCAATTGAAATAACACTCACACCTGCCAATCTACATCGTGTACTTGGAGAACTAAGGGGATATGCTGTCGAATTTTTTTCAAATCGTAACAATGTGCATGAGCTGTTAAGTACATTACAGAAAAATGCATTCTTGAATGGGATATGACCACTTACCCTTTAATAGGATAATTAAATGATGGGATAATTAAATAAAACATACTATAAATCTAAGTTTTGTTTACCTTTAATAGGTGTTTAGTTGTGGTAGTTGTGATGGGATATCCGAAATACAAAGAGTGGATGGGTGAGACTAATAGAATGGGGGATGTGTTTCGCAGAGGTGCTAACGAATTTGTGAAATATGCAAAGAGATGTCGTAATGATGAAGAGTTTCCGTGTCCGTGTGCTAGGTGAAGAATGGTAAGGTGTTTGAGTGGAAAACAGTTGAACTACATTTGTTAAGATTGGGTATGCAAGATAGTTATCGATTTTAGAGTTTTCACGGTGAATTGAAAGTTCCTTTTGTCCCTGACCAACCTTCACAACATCCTTCAATAAGTAGAATAGATGAAGAAGGGGATGACGTAGATCATAATATGTTAGAGGATTTAGTTGATGATGCGTGCGGAGTTTATGAAGCTGAGGAGAATGAGGTTACTGATGATGTAGAAGATTCAAGTGCTCGTGAAGATAACACGATAAAACTTGACGATGACTACCAAAGTTTAAAATTTAAGGCGACCCAACCGTTATACTCTGGCTGTGAGAAAGATCAAACAACTTTACATGCCATGGTTGGTTTTCACAGTTTGAAGACGCAGTTCGGTTTGTCTGGCAATAGCATGACGGGAATTCTGAAATGGGTGAAGGGATTATTACCCAAGGTGAATACACTTCCAAATAGCTATCCTGTTATGAAGAACAGTTTGAAAGGTTTGGGAATGAAGTATAAATCGATTCATGCTTGTGTGTATGACTTCATACTATACCGAAATGAGTATGAAAATCTCGATCGTTGTCCGATATGCGATGAACCTAGATATGTCCAATCTACTAGTAAGGAAGGCACAAGCTCAAAAGTGCCTCAAAAAGTATTGAAATATTTTCCCGTTGGGCCTAGATTAAAGCGATTTTTCACAGTACCATGGATTGCAGAGGCAATGACTTGGCATGCTAGGGCAGAAGTAGGGGGTAATATCATGCGTCATCCTATTGATTCTACTTCCTGGCGGAGGATGAATTATGAGTATCCCGATTTTGCTCGAGAACAACGCAACATTCGTTTGGCTATATCAACAGATGGTTTAAATCCATTTGGAAATCTAAGCACCAATCAGAGTGTATGGCCAATGATCCTAGCCCCACTCAACCTCTCTCCTTCATAGTGTATGAGACAGCGAATTTAGGCTATGGTTGACACAAGAGGTAATTACAATGAAAACAATCGTTATATAACGTTACATTACACTCAAATTTTACCACTAATATAATTAATTTATCTATATTCTCAGCTCCTAAAGATGGGTGATGCGACATCAAGGCTTGCTCGTCTAGCCACTGGACCCTTGTTCGTGGCACAAGAGTACAAAAAATATCGATTGAACGGTTACATTTTCGGCGCTAAAGTGTACGAGGAAAGTACAAATGTACAGAACTCGGGAATTTCATACAAGGCTCTTACTTTCTTTCGAGCGAGCGCAAAAGATACAAACCTCGTTGAAGTTGAAATGACTTACTATGGTGTAATCCAAAATATATTTGAATTGGATTATATAAGATTCAAAGAGGTTGTATTTTACTGTGAATGGGTAAGAGTTGAGGATAAAAATGCTTGTAAAGTTGATCCTGTCACCAATTTGATCATGGTTGACTTGTCCAAGTTGAAGAGCAACGACCACGTGAGCGATGAGCCATTTGTTTGTACATTTCAAAAGGTTAAGCAAGTGTTTTACTCGGAGTATATCAACAACGAGCCATGGTCAATTGTCCAACACGCGCCAAGGCATCTAAATAATAGTGTGGATGACTTGGCTGCTCCTACCGAATATCAATCCATTTTTTATGATAACCCGAATTTGAAACAATTTTTCAATTTGTAATAAATATTTCAATTTGTACCGAAACATCCATTTTTAATGCTTTTACTTGATCTGCACTTTATCATTTTCACTCTTGTGTAGTGTGCGTGTGTGGAGAGGAGATTAATACATAAATATTCCAACTACATCTAAGTTTTGTTTATACTAATCCATGAATATACGCTTCTTACCTTTAATAGGTGATTAGTACATAGTTATTTGGGGTGTCCTATTTGTGGAGAGGAGACTGAATCTCTTCGTCTACTCGAACACTAAGAAATGCCATAATCCTATGGTACGATGCTCTGCAAATTCCTCCCAACCGTTATGTAGCCAAACATCACCGGTTGAAGTTGTCAATTCCACTTTCCATACCCCACCACTTGGAACTTCTAGCAAAACATGGGAGACCATTCAAAGGTGTAGTTGACAACTTCAACTGCTGATTTTTGGCTACACAACGGTTGGAAGGAATTTGCAACGCATACCTCCATAGGATTATGGTATTTCTTAGTGTTTAGATATGAAGAGAATTATAATTGACACGATTGCCCGGGGTACATTAGTTGGAAGGAGGTGCCATATGAGCTCAAGTTAGCTGTTTGAGTGACACTACAGGTAATGTATTTATATTTATATGTCAATTTCGATTTCGATTTCAATTACGATTTATATTTATCTATATTTGAGGGGCGGATACTAATTTTACTTTATTTCAATTCAGGGGACAGGGAGTGGCCCTAAGGGTAGGCCACATATGCCTATACTTATGTGGCTATTCGGACGAGAAGGGAAGGATAAGGAGGTGTTCCCGAGCGTCGCGGTACAAAATCTCTTTTGCATGCAAATAGTTTGTAGATTTGAGATAAAATGATGGTGATGTTGTTTCTTTTTAAATAGTTTCTTATTTGAATATATATTTGCATTATCTTTAGTTTGTTCGGATATATGATGTTTGGAACATGTACAACGTCGCTATAACAGGTACAAATATACTGCTGGGCAGTGGCAGTGGCCATACTGCCCAGCAGTTTTTTTTTAATTCTGCCCAGAATTGTCACGGTCATTGACCGTGACACGTCCGTGACAAAATTGACACAGACGTGTCACGGTCAATGACCATGATAATTTTTTTAAAAAGGGTCACGGATTTGTCACGGTTCTAAACCGTGACAAACGTGTCACGGTCATTGACCTTGACACGACCGTGACACAAAACGCGTGTTTTTTGTCAAGGTCAATGACCGTGACACGATCGTGATAAAAAAAGTTGTCTCGCCTCGAAATGTCAGGGTCATTGACCTTGACAAGGTGAATTTGTCAAGGTCAATGACCTTGACAAATAGGCAGATTTGGTGTAGTGCCTGCTTGTCGAACATAAAGAATACGCTTCTTCGTGATGGATAAGAATGTTCAATCATCATACAATATCATCATGGGAAGAGTAGGATTGAAGAAGTTCGAGGCTGTACCATCTACAGTGCATCAGTGCCTAAAATTTCCAACAAATTTTGGAGTACGAGTTGTGAAAGGTGATCAGAAAGTATCTCAGGAATGCTACTATTCATCCACCGAGAAAGAAGAATTGGAAGAATCAAGGAGAAAGACTACTACCTATCAAGTGGATGAAGGTGCAGAAATTGAAACATTGGATCCTAGAGATGAGTCGCAACTCGTGAAGGGTCAAGTGGTGGAAGCTACTGATAACATCATTCTGGACGACGAGCACCCTGAGCGAACTACTCAAGTAGGTTCGTCATTGGAAGCATCACTAAAACAGGAATTGATAACTTTCCTTAGATGCTGATATGCCCAAGTATGACCTCGGCCTAGTGGAACATACCTCGGCCGAGATGAGAGCCGAGACGTTAGCCGACCCACCGGTGCAGGGGGGCCCACGATATCATCCCTCGGCCAAGGCTACCTCGGCCCAGGCCGACACTAAGACATGCACACCCCCCGGAACACTTCTCATATCACAGATAACATCAACTCCAGGTGTCAAGGAATAGTAACCCCGGTCAACAGTAGGCCAAGATAACAAGAAGCTAAACACACCTTCAGCATGAACCCTACCTCGTAGGAGGCCGAGGTTACCAGGGATCGCTTATCATCAGCACGCTAAATGGCTCGTCCCAGGCCGATATAGGTGTTTACCTCGGCTGACATAAAGCCGAGACAGCGCATGACACATCACGAATGGATCGGACGACCTACCCTTATATCTCGGCCTCTCCTAGGCCGAGGCCATTCACCAGCACGACTGTCAAAGTATCCGCAAGCATTTGGATAAGGACACCTGGGCCAAGATCAGTTACAACAAGATTATTCCCCACATGTGGGGGGAATATTTCATCATCATCACTTACATGTGGACCTGACAGCTGGCACACCCTCATTGGTGAGGAAACTACACACATGCACATTACATGCATAGGGGGTACATTACACCCCCTAGGCATTATATAAAGGGATCATCCCCTACCTTGCAAAGGGGACAGAGATTGAAACCCTAGCTGAAATTCTGTCTAAGTTTACACTGTAGAGGGAGAAAGAGCTTGAGAGGTTGTATCCTTGGCCATTAGTGCCTTCTTTCAGTGATATTATTCACACACACTCACAGTGGACGTAGGCCGGTTTGGCTGAACCACTTATGTTCCTGCATTCATTCCTCTTCTCCTCACCTCATTCTTGCCTTATTCATACAACTGTGCTGCCATTGTTACACCTGTGTCGAGCTAGCAAACTCCTCACCTGGTGGTGCTGATTTTCGGCATCATCATTTTGGCGCCGTCTGTGGGAAGCGAGAAGCTATCTCATCCTCTTTTTCTGCTTTACCTCACCGGAGACTCTGGTGGTGAACCAGAGTCCACCCCTTGTGTGGAGCTGTTTCACCATTGAAAGAGATCCTTCCAGGTATTAAGCTCACCTGCGATTAAGGCTCTATACAGTTTAACACATGGCACCAGACATGCCGCCACCTCTCCCGCCGCCCGGAGGTGGGGGAGCTAGCTCCAGTCAGGCTCCCCCCCATTCCGAAATGGCGGAGGTGGCAGCTGCCTTGAAATCTTTGGCTGCAACACAACAAGCGATGAAGGAGCAATTTTCACAGCTCAGCCAAACCATGATGATGAGACCACCTGGAGTCTCACCGGACATGATCACCCCGGCGGCAGTTCAACCCCAACCGGGTGCCAGGGGACCACCCCAGGCACCGATGAAGGACCAACCTGCACCCCAGCGGAGAAGGGACGTTGCTGACCCTAGGCGTTTGCGCCTGGGGAGGCAAGGAAACCCTTGCCCGGAGGATAGGTACGATGACATAGGAGTAGAAGAGGCCCCAGAAGACTGCTGGGAGCCATATGAGGTGTCCGATAATACCGTACGACCTCTTCGGCAAAGCCAAGGATGTGTCGACCGAAGAAGAGATGAGGCCCGGCAGAGAGGGTCGGCCTTCAACAGGTTGAGCAGGGGCTCGGCCTTCGAGAGGCTGGGACCGGTTAATGACCTAAGACACAGGCTATCGAGGTCAAGGAGTGCAGCAGTCTCCCAAAGAGGGGATCGGCCAGATCAAGGCCGACCCATGGAAGGAAGAGCAAGGGAACAGGAAGAGGTCAACAGTCAGAGGGTCGTGGCTGGGGAACCCTCTGTCCACCACAGAGAGGTGGCAGGGGACAACCTCGGCCAAATTGAGGGAAGAAGACCCTGGAATGACTCAATCCAACGTCTCGAGGAGAAGATAGGGGACCTCATGAAAAGTAGGGACCCATTGCAAAGGGGCTACTCGTAGGGCTCCCCGTTTGTAGCTAGGATAGTGGGGTTCCCAACCCCCGCTAAGTTCAAGCCTCCTACGGTGACTCCTAAATATGATGGCAGCACTAATCCAGTGCACCATATCGAGATGTATCAGTCAGCCACAGACATTTATTCAATACCTAATGAGATGAAATGCAGGGCCTTCTCAGGGACCTTAACGGGGGCCGCGCATAGCTGGTTCACCTCTCTTCCAAAGAATTCGATCGAAAACTTCAAGGGGTTGGCCGAGCAGTTCATACATAACTTCTGCTTTGGGGTAAGACCTCAGAAGAAGACTACCCACCTCCTGTATGTCAAACAGGCTAAAGGAGAAAGCCTAAGAGACTACATTGCAAGGTTCAACAAGGAGAAGTTAGAGGTGGAGGACTATGAAGAGAGCATAGCCATGACCGCCCTTATAGGAGGCCTCCAGAAGGGAAAGTTACTATGGAAGCTGGCGGAAGACCCCCCCAAGTCTATGGCAGAGCTGTTGTCCACTGCAGGAAAAGTGATGAATACGGAAGAGGCGATGGCCGCCAAATACGAGGAGGAGAACCGTGGTAGTGCTGGGAGGTCCCAGGGCAAGAAAGAGGGGAAGAAGCGGTCAGCGGATGATAAGTTCGCTCATTACACTCCTCTGACTGTGAGCTGTGAGCACATTCTTAATGAGATCAAGAGTGACCGGGCCCTGAGGTGGCCAGAGAAGTTGAAGGCTCCGCCACATAAGAGGAATAAAAACCTATGGTGTGAGTTCCATCAGGATCACGGCCATATCACAGACAAATGCTTCGCCCTGAAGGACGAGATTGAGAAGATGCTGAAATCCGGGAAGCTAAGAAAGTATGTGGATGGTAAGGCCCCAAGAGGTGGCAGAGAAGACACTAAGAAGAAAAGAGATGACAGGTGCCGTGGTGATGTCCCGGCTAGAAGGCATGATGATTCGGAGGGTGATGATGGAGATGACCCGGATCTCCCACCTAGGGATGACAACACCCTAGTGAAGAGGGTAGGAATGATCTCCTTTGGTGTTGGCACCATATGCGGGGGATTCGCAGGAGGTGGCTCTGAGGCGGCTGATAGAAAGGCTCATGTAGCGGAGGCCAAGTCGGTGGTCAGGCCAGAGGTTGTGAACCTGACGTCTTCTGACACTGTGCAGAAGAGAACGAAGGTGGACATGGAAACCCTAGTGGTGGGTTTCTCCCGGCTCGACTTCAAGGGCATCTTAGCCCCACATGATGACCCCTTGGTCATAACGACAAGGGTGCATGGGTGCGATGTAGGGAGAATCCTCATAGATGGGGGAAGTTCAGCAGATGTAATGTTCTGGCCTTGTTTCAAGAGCTTGGGTCTTAGCAGATCAAGATTAGTGCCATACCACCATCCCTTGATAGGCTTTAGTGGTGAGAAAGTGCACCCGTTAGGCATGTATGAGATGGATGTGCGTATGGGGGATAGGTGGCCTAAGAGGCTGACTAAGAAGATAAACTTTTTTGTGATGGATGAGAATGTCTACTCGGCCTACAACCTCATCATTGGAAGAGTAGCCCTCAAGGAGTTTGAAGCCGTGCCGTCAACGGTCCATCAAATGCTAAAATTCCCGACCCCTTACGGGGTAGGGGAAGTGCAGGGGGATCAGACCACGGCACGGGAGTGTTACTTTAACTCAGCTGAAGCGAGGGAGGCCCATAAGAGGGCAACCGCCACCTACAGCATAGACACCCTTGATCCGAGAGATGAAACAAAGCTGAAGAAGGGCGAGGCCGCGGAAGAGGTAGAATCCATCGTCCTCAATGAGGACGAGCCGGAAAAAACCATCCAGGTCGGCAAGGCCCTAGAAACAAGGATTAAGGAAGAGCTGGTAAGCCTTCTCCGGAAGAGGCAGAGTGTCTTTGCCTAGAGCCACACCGACATGCCTGGTATAGACCCCGAGGTCATGACCCACAAACTCAACGTAAACAGGGATGCCAGACGAATCAAGCAGAGGAGGAGAATTTACTCCAGAGAGAAGTATGAGGTTATTCGGGAAGAGGTGAAGAAGTTGGAAGAGGCCGAATTCATACGAGAGGTCACCTATCCAGAGTGGCTCTCAAATGCAGTGATCGTGCTTAAGGCCAATGGAAAGTGGCGGATGTGCGTAGATTTCACAGACCTGAATAGGTCTTGCCCGAAGGACAGCTATCCCCTACCTAGGATAGACCAGATGGTGGACGCAACCGCAGGGCACGAGCTCATGAGCTTCATGGATGCTTATTCGGGTTATAACCAAATCTTCATGGACACCGGAGACTCTGAGAAAACAGCCTTCATCACTGACAAGGGGACATACTGTTACAAGGTAATGCCCTTTGGTCTGAAAAATGCGGGGGCAACATATCAGCGTCTCGTCAATAGGATGTTTGAGGAACAGATAGGTAAGACCATGGAGGTATACGTAGACGATATGCTAACGAAGAGTCTGAACGCATGTACTCACGTGGCAGACCTTGAGAAGACCTTTGATGTCATGGACAAATACAGAATGAAGCTCAATCCGGCGAAATGTGTCTTTGGGGTAGGAGCTGGGAAGTTCCTGGGTTTCATCGTTAATCAAAGGGGGATTGAGGCAAACCCTGAGAAAATCAAGGCATTGCTCGATATGAAGACTCCTAGGAGTATCAAGGATGTCCAGAGACTCACGGGAAGAGTGGCAGCCCTGAACAGGTTTGTTTCCAGGGCAACGGATAAGTGTCTTCCGTTCTTCAAAGTTCTAAGGAAGGCCTTCCAGTGGGATGAAGAATGTGAAAAAGATTTTGATCAACTAAATTCCTACTTAGGGTCTCCCTTGCTGCTGTCCCGGCCCATCGCCGGGGAAAGGCTGTATGTATATCTAGCAGTCTCTAAGTCGGCCGTTAGCGCGGCCATCGTACGAGAAGAGGATAGAGTTCAGAGGCCTGTATACTTTAACAGTAAGGCCTTACAAGGGTCTGAACAGAACTATCCCCGGATGGAGAAGTTGGCCTATGCTCTTATCCATGCTTCAAGGAAAATGAAACCCTATTTTCAAGCTCACTCTATGACAATTCTCACGGACTCCCCACTAAGGCAGGTCCTGCACAAGCCTGAGAAGTCCGGAAGATTGATGACCTGGGCCATTGAACTAGGAGAGTATGATCTTACTTACCAGCCCAGAACAACCATTAAGGGACAGGCCCTTGCTGACTTCGTCGCAGAGTTCACGTGGGAAGAGACGGAGTCAGGGAATAACTTGGAAAGCGGCGAAGAGAAGGGTCAAGGTGTCTCCCGAGATTCGGAAGAGATAGACCCGTACGTCTTCCGGGGACGAGAAGAGGTTGTACCAGGAAAGACTCGGAGGAGAATAGAAGAAAATGAAGAGGATCGATACCTCTTCGAAAAAGGAGTGATGAGAAAAGGGGTCTTCTCTTCAGAGGAAGACGTGTGGAGCCTCTTTGTGGATGGATCCTCCTGTGACGGTGGAAGCGGCGCGGGGCTGGTACTCTCAGCTCCAGATGGCGCCAACATTGAGTATGCCTTAAGATTCAACTTCCGGGCCTCAAACAACGAGTCTGAGTACGAGGCCATGATAGCGGGCCTCCTATTGGCAACTACTCTGCGGGTAAAGCGGCTTCTACTCCACAGCGACTCAAGGCTGGTTGTTAACCAAGTATTGGGGGCATACGAGGCCAAGGATGAGAGGATGGCTAGGTACTTAAAAAAGGTAAGAGGGTTGCTAGAATTTTTTGAAGAGGCCAAACTGAAGAGAGTGCCAAGATTGAGCAACAATCACGCCGACGCATTAGCAAGGCTGGCCTCGGCAATGAAGACAGACTTGAGAAGAACCATCCCAATCGAAGTCCTGGGAAAGGCAAGCATCGAGGAGGATGAGGTGCCCAGCCTTTGTCACAACGTGAACTTGGGGGACTCTTGGATTGACCCGCTCGTCAGATACTTAAGAGAGGGGGAGCTACCTGAATCCAAGCTGGAAAGAAGAAAGTTGAGGTACAGAGCTGCCAAGTTCTCTTTGGTAGGGGATGTTTTGTATAAGAAGGGGTTCCTCTTGCCCCTCCTCAGATGTGTACATCCCATGGAGGTAACCCGGGTCTTGCAGGAGATTCATGAGGGCTCTTGCTCTAGCCATATAGGAGGAAGACCCTTAGCCAAGAGAATCATCACTCAGGGATACTGGTGGCCAACCTTATCTAAGGATGCTGCTGACTATGTGAAGAGGTGCGACAAATGTCAGAGGTTCGCCACCATCCCGCACCAACCCCACCAGCCTATGACATCAATCTCTTCGCCATGGCCGTTCGCGGTATGGGGAATTGACTTGGTAGGACCTTTGCCAAGAGCTGTCAACAACTATAGATTCTTGATAGTTGCCATTGACTACTTTTCAAAATGGGTAGAAGCCGAACCCATGATAACAATTACGGAGCAGAAGACCTTTCAGTTCATCTGGAAAAAACATCATATGTAGGTATGGCCTCCCGAACACGCTCATCTCAGATAATGGGACCCAGTTCAAGAACGCCTCCTTGGCGAAGTATTGCCAAAGTGTGGGGATTAAACAGTTCTTCTCATCTCCTGGTCGACCTCAGGCTAATGGCCAGACTGAGGTTACAAATAGGACTATCTTGGATGGAATCAAGAAGAGGTTAGAAGACGCGAAGGGGAGATGGATAGAAGAGGTTTATGCTGTGCTTTGGGCTTACAGGACCACAGCAAGGACACCCACAGGAGAAACCCCATTCATGTTGGCACATGGTTCAGAAGCCGTCATACCAACGGAGATTGGCCTACCAACTCATCGAATTCAGACCTATGATCATGACAACAACGGGGAAAGGAGGAGGTTAGACCTGGACCTTATAGAAGAAAGAAGGGGAGACGCAGAGGTTAGGAAGGCAGCCTACCAACAGAGGGCAGCAAAGTTCTACAATCAAAGGGTGAAGACAAGACCCATTACGGTAGGAGACCTAGTGCTCAAGAAGACCCTACAGAAAACAAACAAGCTACACCCGAACTGGCATGGCCCCTACAGAGTAACGGAAGAGATTGTGCCTGGCACATATAGGCTAGAGAACCTAGAGGGAGAACCCTTCATCAACCCGTGGAATGCCGATCACCTAAAGAGATATTTCATATAATGTTGCATTTATTCTGCCAATTGTAAAAGTACCATCTTATTGAGAAGAGGTTGTGAATAAAGATCAGTTTCCATGGCAAATTCTTGTTTCATTTTAACATCATTCATTTGGTGAAATTTATTATGGGGATAACCTCTTAGGTGAGGACCTCAGACCTTTAACATCATTAATTTGGTGAAATTATGAGGTTTACCTCGGCCTAGGTGATGACCTCAGACCCTCATAACACCACTTGGTGGTACGAGGTCTGAGCTCGGACATCTCGGCTGGAGGACCTCAGACCCTTAACATCATTAATTTGGTGAAATTATGAGGTTTACCTCGGCCTAGGTGATGACCTCAGACCCTCATAACACCACTTGGTGGTGACGAGGTCTGAGCTCGGACATCTCGGCTGAAGGACCTCAGACCTTTAACATCATTAATTTGGTGAAATTATGAGGTTTACCTCGGCCTAGGTGATGACCTCAGACCCTCATAACACCACTTGGTGGTGACGAGGTCTGAGCTCGGACATCTCGGCTGGAGGACCTCAGACCCTTAAGTGAGGATCTCAGACTCTTAAGGGTTGGTTATGGCATCACATTCAGTAATGACTTCAGAGAGTGCATAGCATTCATATACATTCACAAATAAAGATGAAGACATTTGCATTCAACAAAAGAAAGAAATTGCATAATATTTACGTGTTTGAGAAATTACATACGAGATTACAAGTCAAAACAAAAAATGAAAAATAAAAGTCAAACATCTAAAGGAGGAATGCTTGATGGCTCGTCTGGGTCGGCCTGCTCGGTATTGGTCACTTGAGCTACCTCGTTTGCAGGGTCAGTATCTCCGAGGTCAGTCCCTTCCAGAGTAACCGTTTGACCAGGGGCAGCAGCTTCATCCTCTATCTCCTGCAAGGCCTGAGCAAACTGGGCATCGGCAAGGCCGAGGCCCACAAAATCCGAGGCCTTGATGATGCCAACCTCGGCCTCCCTTACCTCGGCCCATTTGGAAGTGGCCTTGATACCCCTTTCAAGGTACTCAAGACCAAAACCTACAAACTCCTCGGAGACCTTGTAGTCATAAATTATTGTCTCCGAGGCATCTGCAAGAGAAGCCTTCACCGCAGCATCAACCTTCCTCTGCAAAGCATCGTCCTTGTCCTTCAGAGCCTTGGTATGGCTCTGAACGAGTGCAGAGATGTCCTTCTCTAGGCCTTGGGCCTTGCTTTCGGAGGTCTGTGCCTTGGCCTCAGCCTCCTGTAACTCTATTCTCAGTCGAGCAATCTCGGCCTTCAGAGTGGTCTCAACTTTCTCGGCCTCCTGCCCCTTCTGGATGAGAGGCAATTTCCTCAAAATCCAGTTGGATAGCTGGTACATAGCAGCCGCACCCTGCACAGTAAATGAAGAAGTTAGATGAAAACAACATCAGACGTTATACTTCGGATAAAGAAATGAGTTATACCTGGACTACTCGGTGAAGGCCGAATTCAACCATCATTGGAGTCTCCATGGACCTGAAGAAGCGCTTGTCGGCATCGGTCATCATGTTGTTCAGAGCGTCCATTGCCTGTCGGCTGTGGCCGACCACGCTATCAGATAGTTTTAACTGGTCCAGACGGGCAGATAACGTGTCGGCAGTGACAGGGATAGCAGTGTCTGAGCCCCTCTTTGTCCTGGAGCTCGGCCTCTGTTCCTCAGGAGGATGGACATCGGGTGCCCTCTTCTTAGACTTGGATGTGGAGGGAGCAGGTGGAGGAGCATTCATGCCAGTCTTCTTGACAAGTCTGGACAAACTCGGGGCTGCCATCTCCCACAACTCGTCCGAAACGTCTGGTGGTTTCTCTGCAAAAGTAAAAAGATACGAGTCAGAAATAAAGTACGTATGATAAGAGGCAACACGGTTAAAGTAAAAATTCTTACCAAAGCCTGCTAAGGGAATTCTGCCAAGGCCTGTCCCCGAGAGATACTGGGGGGTCAGCAGATGCTCAAATTTGACAAACATCCCATGGGACCCTTGGTCCTGCAGGGCCTTCACCTTTTTACCGTGTTGCACACTAAGTCCAGGGTCGGCCCTAGCAGCCATGGTGACTTTTCCCCATTTCCGGGGTATTCTCGGCTCGAAGATGGACGAGGGAATGGAAGAACCAAATTCCCAAGGCCCTGAGGCAAAAAAGTACCTGGGTTTCCAATTATGGTTGGAGGTCTGAGTGACCAGGAGCATCTTTTTCTCAGGCCTCCGAGCCACAAAGTGGTAATAGCTCGGATGGTTCTTGGCCGAGGTAGGGACGTAACAACCAGCAAAGACCTGCACTGGGAGGTCAGAGTGGTGAACCGCCCTCCACAAGATGATGGCCCCTATAATAACCCTCCAGGCGTTGGGAGAGAGCTGCGAGGGGGCAAAATTGGTGAATGATAGAATGGTCCTAATGACGGGGTGGATGGGAAGACGAAAACCTAACTTGAACATCTGCTCATACAGGCAGATTTCCCCATCCCTGCAGTGGTAGGCCCTCTCTTCTCTCAGAGGTCTCCTTAAGTGGATAGAGGGGCAAATGGAATATAAGTACCTGAAGTGCAGTAAATCCACCTCGGTAATGGTACTCTCGTACTCGTCTGCCTCAGAGGTGTCAACTTCACTTTCGGCATCCTCATCATCGTCAGACTCAACGTCGGCTGGAGCAGACGTTGACGGGTTACCGGGGAACCTCTGAGCAAACTCGGCCTCGGTTACGGCCGACAGAGGAATAGCATTTAGGATGCCAGGCACGGCCACACTTGGCTCTATAAGTTCAACCTCTGAAGAAGAACTAGAGGTGCTTGTGCCATTCTGAGACGAGGCACGACTGGAGACCTCGGCATGGTCAGGGTTCTGGTCAGCCTGAGTAGTGAAGTCCATGGCCTCTTGGAAAGAGTCCACTGACATCGGATCAGAGGTAGAAGACTCAGACTCGGACATCGGCAAGTTGTTGGCAGAGGCGTCTGTCTGGTAAAAATTTTCAGGAGGACGAGGGTACACCACCTTGAGAGGAGGAGGAAAGAGGGGTCTGATGGGGGACTCTTGCGACCTACGAGCTTCTTACTGAGCTCTCTCTATTTGTCTAATTTTATCCAAGGTTTTCTCCTTTAGAGATGGAAAGTCTTCAAGAAGTTGGTACAAGGGTCTGAGCATCTGGGGACGACACAAGGATTTTGCAGACCTTAAACTTGGGAATATCCTAAAAACTACAAACAAAGATGGCTTCAAAAGTTAAGGGAATTTTAGATCAAACTAAAGAACCTATGCAGGAAGCCTGCTCCACCGGAAAACTCAAGGTCTAACCGGAAATCCCAAGATCTCACCGGGAAACTCAAGATCTAACCGGAAAGTTCAAAATTAAAAATATCAAAAACGAAGGAGATGGAGAGGGAAGATACCTGAAGGTGAGGTTGGTGAACAATGTGGAGAGTATCGCGCAGGAAAGGTGGTATCCCTCAGCGGAACAATCGCTGGAGCAGAGGCTAGCTTCGGAGAGAAAATCGCAGAAAACAGGGGAGTAATCGCTTGAACAGGAGAGAAATGAGGAAGAAGAAGAAAAAGGAAGGTTTTAGCCTTTAAATACTTGGGCATGATTCCCAAGGCTCATCATTGCCTTGGGAAGCCCAAGGGACAATTGACAGCATGTGCCAACCAAGTGGGGACGCCTTAGCAATGGACAAGTGTCATGCGGGTATTGACTTTGGGGTAAATAGACCTCGGAGGCAAGAACCCCTTAGCCACCACTCTTCGCAAATGACTAAGGGCTGGGGGGTGATTGATATGCCCAAGTATGACCTCGGCCTAGTGGAACATACCTCGGCCGAGATGAGAGCCGAGACGTTAGCCGACCCACCGGTGCAGGGGGGGCCCACGATATCATCCCTCGGCCAAGGCTACCTCGGCCCAGGCCGACACTAAGACATGCACACCCCCCGGAACACTTCTCATATCACAGATAACATAAACTCCAGGTGCCAAGGAATAGTAACCCAGGTCAACAGTAGGCCAAGATAACAAGAAGCTAAACACACCTTCAGCATGAACCCTACCTCGTAGGAGGCCGAGGTTACCAGGGATCGCTTATCATCAGCACGCTAAATGGCTCATCCCAGGCCGATATAGGTGTTTACCTCGGCTGACATAAAGCCGAGACAGCGCATGACACATCACGAATGGATCGGACGACCTACCCTTATATCTCGGCCTCTCCTAGGCCGAGGCCATTCACCAGCACGACTGTCAAAGTATCCGCAAGCATTTGGATAAGGACACCTGGGCCAAGATCAGTTACAACAAGATTATTCCCCACATGTGGGGGGAATATTTCATCATCATCACTTACATGTGGACCTGACAGCTGGCACACCCTCATTGGTGAGGAAACTACACACATGCACATTACATGCATAGGGGGTACATTACACCCCCTAGGCATTATATAAAGGGATCATCCCCTACCTTGCAAAGGGGACAGAGATTGAAACCCTAGCTGAAATTTTGTCTAAGTTTACACTGTAGAGGGAGAAAGAGCTTGAGAGGTTGTATCCTTGGCCATTAGTGCCTTCTTTCAGTGATATTATTCACACACACTCACAGTGGACGTAGGCCGGTTTGGCTGAACCACTTATGTTCCTGCATTCATTCCTCTTCTCCTCACCTCATTCTTGCCTTATTCATACAACTGTGCTGCCATTGTTACACCTGTGTCGAGCTAACAAACTCCTCACCTGGTGGTGCTGATTTTCGGCATCATCATTTTGGCGCCGTCTGTGGGAAGCGAGAAGCTATCTCATCCTCTTTTTCTGCTTTACCTCACCGGAGACTCTGGTGGTGAACCAGAGTCCACCCCTTGTGTGGAGCTGTTTCACCATTGAAAGAGATCCTTCCAGGTATTAAGCTCACCTGCGATTAAGGCTCTATACAGTTTAACACATGGCACCAGACATGCCGCCACCTCTCCCGCCGCCCGGAGGTGGGGGAGCTAGCTCCAGTCAGGCTCCCCCCCATTCCGAAATGGCGGAGGTGGCAGCTGCCTTGAAATCTTTGGCTGCAACACAACAAGCGATGAAGGAGCAATTTTCACAGCTCAGCCAAACCATGATGATGAGACCACCTGGAGTCTCACCGGACATGATCACCCCGGCGGCAGTTCAACCCCAACCGGGTGCCAGGGGACCACCCCAGGCACCGATGAAGAACCAACCTGCACCCCAGCGGAGAAGGGACGTTGCTGACCCTAGGCGTTTGCGCCTGGGGAGGCAAGGAAACCCTTGCCCGGAGGATAGGTACGATGACATAGGAGTAGAAGAGGCCCCAGAAGACTGCTGGGAGCCATATGAGGTGTCCGATAATACCGTACGACCTCTTCGGCAAAGCCAAGGATGTGTCGGCCGAAGAAGAGATGAGGCCCGGCAGAGAGGGTCGGCCTTCAACAGGTTGAGCAGGGGCTCGGCCTTCGAGAGGCTGGGACCGGTTAATGACCTAAGACACAGGCTATCGAGGTCAAGGAGTGCAGCAGTCTCCCAAAGAGGGGATCGGCCAGATCAAGGCCGACCCATGGAAGGAAGAGCAAGGGAACAGGAAGAGGTCAACAGTCAGAGGGTCGTGGCTGGGGAACCCTCTGTCCACCACAGAGAGGTGGCAGGGGACAACCTCGGCCAAATTGAGGGAAGAAGACCCTGGAATGACTCAATCCAACGTCTCGAGGAGAAGATAGGGGACCTCATGAAAAGTAGGGACCCATTGCAAAGGGGCTACTCGTAGGGCTCCCCGTTTGGCTGAACCACTTATGTTCCTGCATTCACTCCTCTTCTCCTCACCTCATTCTTGCCTTATTCATACAACTGTGCTGCCATTGTTACACCTGTGTCGAGCTAGCAAACTCCTCACCTGGTGGTGCTGATTTTCGGCATCATCAGATGCAGAAAACAAACTTTTGCATGGATTCACCAAGATATGCCTGGGATAGACCCAAATTTCTTATGTCAGGAGCTCAATGTGAATAAGGAGATCAAGCCTGTGAAGCAGAGAAGAAGAGTGTTCAGCCCCGAGAAGAATCAAGCTATACAGGAGGAAGTCGAGAAGCTCCAGAAAGCTTGTTTCATTGAAGATGTTAAATATCCAAACTGGTTAGCCAATGTGGTGATGGTAAAGAAGAAAAACAACAAGTGGAGGATGTGTGTAGACTTCACCGACCTCAACAAAGCATGCCTAAAGGATCACTTTCCATTGCCCCGAATTGATCAACTGGTGGATGCTACCTCGGGACACGAGCTGCTGAGCTTCATGGATGCTTATTCTGGCTACAATCAAATTAAAATGAAGCCTGAAGACAGGGAGAGTAATTCTTTCATTACCCCTAGGGGAACTTATTGTTATAATGTTATGCCTTTTGGTTTGAAAAATGCAGGTGCGACATATCAGCGGCTGATGAACAAGGTCTTTGCTGAACAAATCAGTTGCAATATGGAAGTCTATGTTGATGATATGCTGACAAACAGCAAGAAAGTTGCCGATCATCTAGTCGACCTAAGCCAGATTTTTTATCAACTGGATAAATATCAAATGAAGCTGAACCCGACGAAGTGCATATTTGGAGTATGAGAAGGCATGTTTCTCAGGTACATTGTCAATCAACGAGGCATTGAAGCAAATCCTGAAAAGATCAACGCTCTATTAGGGCTGCGATCTCCAACGATAAAGAAGGAGGTACAGAGTCTCACAGGACGAGTAGTAGCGCTCAACAGATTTGTGTCACAAGCAACTGATAGATGTCTCCCATTCTTTAAGACACTCCGAAAGACTTTTGAGTGGAATGATGAATGTGAGAAGGTTTTTCAAGACTTGAAGAAATACTTGGGAGCACCTCCACTACTATCCAGGCCAGTGATGGGAGAAAAATTATACTTGTATCTTGTAGTGTCCGAGAATGCAGTTAGCTCGGCGTTGATCAAAGTGGAAAATGGAGTGCAAAAATCAATTTATTATACAAGTAAGGCCTTTCGAGGAGCAGAGATCAGATATCCAAGGCTGGAAAAGTTGGCACTGGCGTTGATTGAGGCGAGTAGGAGAATGAGGCCCTACTTCCAGGCTCATACCATAGTAGTATACACTGATATGCCATTGAGGCAAGCCCTTCATAAACCAGAAAAATCAGGGAGATTGATGTACTGGACAATAGAGCTCGGTGAATATGATATAGTTTATGAACCCAGATCATCGCTAAAAGGGAAAGTTGTAGCGGATTTTATAGCAGAGTTCACCTATCCTGATGCCCTCGAGGAGCGAAAGTTTCTCGCTGATCAACCTGTGGATGTTACAGAACCAACAAATACTATCTCGGACCAACTCCGGTTGGTAAAAGAGCAAGTAGATGTTACAGGATCATCAAATTCGAGCTCAGACCAACTCCGATTGGTAAAAGGGCAAGAAAAGATGATCGACGAGGAGCAAGAAATATCAGGGGATGATGAAAGGAAGCAACAAATATTTCATCGGGGAACTCTATCAGATCAGAAATTTAAAGACGAGTTAACTATATGGAGGCTATATGTAGATGGCTCATCTTGTACTACAGGATGTGGCGCGGGGATAGTTTTGAGCACTCCGGACGAGGTCGACATGGATTACGCCCTATATTTCCAATTCAAAGCTTCCAATAATGAGGCTGAGTATGAGGCCATGATTGCAGGGCTTAATTTGGCAAAAATTATGGAGGCACAACAGGTTATTATCTTCAGTGATTCTCAATTAATTATAAATTAAATGTTGGGAGTATATGCCGTTAGAGGAGAATTAATGATCAGATATCACGCAAAGAAGATGGTGTCAGAATTTGCTGCTATTCAGCTGGTCAGAATATCGAGAATGGAGAATGCGAGAGCAGACGCCATAGCTCGACTAGCATCAGCTACTCGTACCGAGCTACGACGAATAATCCCAATTGAAGTTTTAGCTGGTCGGAGTATAGATGATGATCTGGCGACGAACTTTATTACCCTTGATTTAGGACCATCTTGAATGGATCCAATCAGGGCATACATTGAGGAGGGAGAATTACCAATTGACAAGCTCGCAGCCAAGAAATTGAAGTTTAAAGCTGCTCGGTATGTATTAACTAACGGTATTCTTTATAGACGAGGAATTATGGCAGGTTTGCAGAGATGTGTACATCCCTTCGAGGTGAAAGAATTGATTGAAGAGATCCATGAAGGGTCCTGTGGAGCCCATGTAGCAGGTCAGACGCTTTTGCAAAGGGTGATGACACAGGGATACTACTGGCCGACGATGAGAGCTGATTGTATAGCCTATGCCAAGAAATGTGACAAGTGCCAGCGCTTTTCCTCCATCTGAAAAACTCCACAAGCATTGTAGACACCCATAACTTCCTCTTGGCCATTTTCCATGTGGGGAATTGATTTGGTTGGGCCACTGCCAACGACCCGAGGAAGGTTCAAATACCTCGTCGTCGCAGTGGATTATTTTACTAAGTGGGTAGAAGCTGAGCCACTCATTGATATGACGTACGAGAAGGTGTACCAATTTGTTTGGAAGAACATCATTTGTCGATATGGTCTTCCTCATGCTTTCATCACAGACCATGGAACACAATTTGATAATGAGGAGTTCGCTGCCTATTGCCATTAGTCGAAGATTTTAAAGGTCCACTCAGCACCAGGCCATCCTCAAAGCAATGGACAAACTGAAGTGATAAACAGAACACTGCTAAATGGCTTGAAGAAAAGACTGGATGATGCAAAAGCAAACTGGATCAACGAGTTACAATCAGTACTCTGGGCTTACGGAACTACTCCCCGAGTAGCAACAGGAGAATCACAATATATGCTAGCGTTTGGAAGTGAAGCTGTTATACCTGCTGAGTTGGGCCTCCCAACACACAGGGTACTAAATTTCAACTCCCCTGTCGGCGACTTAATGAGAAGATTGGATTTAAACATGCTCGAGGAAGTTAGAGAAGAAACAGCCATTAGAAATGCTGCTTACCAGCAGAGAACAACTTTGTTCTACAACAAGAGAGTGAAGAAGTGCGACCTGAAAGAAGGAGACTATGTGCTGAAGAAAGTAATTCAAAAGAACAATAAGCTGGAGGCAAACTGGCATGGACCATACCGAGTTACAGAAGTTGTTCGACCAGGAACTTACCGAATAGCAACTCTAGAAGGGGAGGAGTTTAAGAATGCATGGAATGCAGAGCACCTGCGCAAGTATTATCAGTGATGAATAAAATGAAGATATTCTACCGAATTCTTTCTTTTTATTGAAAGTTTTTCGAGGAATACTAGTGCTACACACTACTCGGAAAAACTCGGCAAAGCTCAGGCTACTCAAATTTTTTCTCGAAAATGCCAACTAAGGTTGGTCGAGAAACCTATATTCCTCCGGGAAGTAAAGCTACCAATATTCCTCCGGGAACTAAAGTTACCAATATTCCTCCGGGAAGTAAAGCTACCTATATTCCTCCGGGAAGTAAAGCTATCAATATTCCTCCGGGAAGTAAAGCTACCTATATTCCTCCGAGAAGTAAAGCTACATATATTCCTCCGGGAAGTAAAGCTACCAATATTCCTCCGGGAAGTAAAGCTACCTATATTCCTCCGGGAAGTAAAGATACCTGTATTCCTGCGGGAAGTAAAATTCGTATTCCTAAGGGAAATAAAACTATATGTTTCTCGGGAAATAAAAGTATTCCTAAAAATGCCAACTTATGTCGGTTAGGAAGTAAATATATTCTCGAAAATGCCAACTTGAGTTGGTCGGGAGGTAAAATTATTTCAAAAAGACAAACTATAGGTGGTCGGGGATAAAAACCCACCAATTGTAGTTGGTCGACAAGTAAAATTTAACGACCTTGGTTGGTCGGAAACATTTAAGAGAAAAATCTACTAACTATGGCTGGTCGGGGATAAAAACCCACTAACTATAGTTGGCCGACATGGAGAATTTAACGACATTGGTTGGTTGGAAACATTTTAAACATTTTTGATACTCGTAACTTTATTTTTAAGTGATCGAGAAACATTTTTTATACTCGTAACTTTATTATTAAGTGATCGAGCAACATTTTTGATACTCGTAACTTTTTAATTATTACTGAGTTAATCGACAAAAAACACAATATTGTTATCTTTTTAACAGATATGCATGCACAAATATAAAGTGTTTGGTAATTACAAGACAATAGCAATTAAGATTTGCAAAAAAAAATGAAAGTCTTTCATTGAATTCAAAATAAATTACATTGATAATGAAATGAAAGTTACATTGACATTGAAATGTATACTAACTACCACATCAAAATTCCTATTCTACTGGTCTTTTACCCTCTGCTTTTGACACAGGTTCCTCACCAGCAGGCGGATCATTTAAAGCCAGAGGAGAATTTATAAAGTTGAGATCCTTCAACATCCTGACATTCATCACGGATGGTCGATCTAAGAGGTGCTCGGGATGAGATATCTCGGCATTTGAATGGAGATTGTAGTTACCGAGATATTTGGAAATCAAGCTCTGAGGAATGGCCCTATCAGGGATCCAACTCATATCCAGTTTGTATGGTGGCACAGGTAAGTCGAGCAGACCGAGATCATGGTAGTCCCACAGGTAATGACCCTGTTCGAGTTGCAGCACACCTAAGGCATTCAACCAGCCTTGCTTGTAGCCCTCATTATTGGCATTCTGGATACGATCGTCCAAATGGTAGAGTGCCTCGTTGTATCCAGCCATCCAGAACTCCCTGGGCTATTTGTGGAATTGATATGTTAGTCTTTATAGCTGCTCGTGGAGATTTTTGATGAAGATCTCTTTGTTCTCCAAGGTAGAATTCTGCTCTTACAGGTCTCTGATCTTCTTTGACATTTCAGCCAACGCCTGGTTCTTCGCCATTAATTGGAAGGCCTGGTTCTCTAAGGCAGACTGAGTCCTCTATTCCTCGACAGGAATTCGAGATGCTCTTGCTCATCCCCGAGGAGCTCTTGCTCTTCCCCGAGAAGAAGAAGAAGAGCCATAGCTTTTCAAGGTTTCCAACTCGTCCCTCAAGTTGGCGTTCTCGACCTCCAAGAAGGAAAATCCCTCATCAGTCATTGGGATCAAGGATTTTGAAGTGGAAGCTGCAGACTTCAACTGTGACAACTCCCTTTGCAGGTTGTTGTTTTCTTGCTCCAGCAACTCAGCTATTTATCGGCATTCCTCGACCTCGCCCCTCAAGGTTCTCTCCCTTACATCGTACCCAGCAAAAAGCTTCTCGTAGCCCTTGTTGGCAATGATCTGCTGGTACTTCTTCTCGTACCCCTCATGCAACAAGGCAGTGGATTCTTTGTATTATAGCTGAAGGTCTTCGAGGGTGCCTTTGAGATCCTCGATCATATCATAATAGGCCAGATTATTGGCCACTGCTCGATCAAGTAGACACTTCAGATATTGATATGCTTCAACTGCCTGTTCAGAAGCATCTTGGCCGAGGATGTCGACGACTTGTGCTGCACTCAGGTCTGTGTGACCAGCCTTAAAGTATTCATTACATTGTCGCAACAGCTTTGTATCATGGGCAGATAGTAATTCCATCCTGGCCAGAAACTAGAAGAGAAAGAAAAAGCAATAATCAATAAGAAGAATCAAGACAGAGTATGAGAAGAGACAACAGTATGAATAAACACAAGTTTAAGTTTTATTATATCATAAAAGTCAGAAGTACAAGGTTCAGAGATACATATTCATGGTTACAATTGACAAAAGAAAAATATAAAGATAAACTCGAACAACTCTACACCTTTTTCTTGTCTCCCAAAACCTTCTCGGGAGGCTGGGACGAGGAAGTAGGTTGCTCGGAGGGAGTAGAAAGTTGCTCGGGGAGAGCCAGCAGTTGCTCGAAAGAGGTAACGATTTGCTGAGGATCCTCGTTAGCAGGCTGGATAGCTGGGGGATGATCTCCCATCACCATAGAAGACTCTTCGGAGGTAGCTTCGTCCTCTTCTAAGTCTTCAGGAGTTGGAGGGGGACCAGGGATGTGTTGCTGAAAGAGTTCGGAATTTTCATCCACTTTCATCTCCTTAAGAGCAGCAAACCATCCATCCCTAAAGTATTTGAGGCTGCCATAGTCCACTTGCGACACCATGGCAGCCAATCCCTTGTTCCACCCCTTGTCCCAACCAGCGCTGAAGGACTTCTTCACAACCATTTTCCTTTTCATCTTTTCCGAGGAAAGCTTCTCGGACAGCAGGTCATCTGCAGCTTTCAGTTTTCTCTCAGCCTCCTCCTTCTGCCGATTTACCTCCCGAAGTTGAGACAACTCATTTTCAGCAACCTTGAGCTTATTCTATAGCTCTCCAGCATTCTTGAGCTTCTCGTCGAGCTCTTTATTTTTCCTCTCCAAGTCCTTTATTCTCTTCTCCAACTCTTTGGAGACTTCAACAGCTTAAGCTTTTTCCTGCTCGATGGAGGCAAGTTTGTTCTCCCAGATTGCCTTGTCAGTAGCATATGTCTGGCGAGAATCCTCTAGAGACTTAATAGCTTCCTCCAGAGCTCCTTCCACACTAGACGAGGAGCATGAAGCTTTAATCGCCTCATCTTTCTTCACAATTATATTAAAGAATCTCGTCAACTGTGAAAATAAAAAGAAAGCAAGTCAGAAACAGAAATGACAAGGGAAATATGAAAAGTTCAAAGTAAGAAGAATTACAGAAGCAAGGTGGCGAGCAGCTAATAAAGTGACCATGTCCCGAGTAAGGTTTTCTTCAGTACCTTGGACCTCGGGAATGATCCAGGACTTTACCAAGCTCATGGCAGAGCTCGGGGGAACAAAAGTAGGAACTCAGTTCCAGTGGTTGGGGGCTGAGTGATGGTGTCAGCCAAATTGACCGAGGAGCTCTTCTTCAGCCTCCTCGGGGGAACAGGAATAGATTCAACCAAGTAAGAACCCTTGGTCGGTGATATTAGAATCACCTCTCCAGGAGCAGTAGACCTGCTCGGAGCCACTGCGGGCTTCTCGGCAACCTTCACAACAGCAGCCGAGGAAGGTTCATCAATTTTCTTTGTCCCTTCTGGGACATCAGTCTTACTTCTTTTGGCCTCTCCAGCAGCAAAGGCAGGTTTCTCGAAGAGAGTGGGAGGTCTTCTTCTCTTCACCCTTTCGCTTAAAGGGACGTGCGATTCAGGCGAGGAACTGGTAGAAGCTGGTACTGGTTTTGCTTCACTTATCACTGAACGAGTAGTGAAAGAAGTGGTATAACTCTTATACTACAGCAGATACGAGGTTGACCTAATGTGATCGTCGGCAACACTCTGATGCAAACTCCAGATAAGTTTTAAGTGTCTTATGTTAACGTCTGCTTCTTTTGGACACTTTCTTTTGTTGTCAACTGCAAATAAATAAACATTGCCATCAATGATACATTTTATCAAACATAAAGGAAGCATGGTTTCAAAATAAATAAAAGGAAATAAAAATAACCTATCCCATTGCCATAGGGAGGGCATCTGGGACCCTGATAAGCTTCATCTCCAGATAAAGGAGCATGTTGCCAATTTTTTATGACAACCCCATGTTCAAAATAATTCCTATTGGCATCCGGGATATTTACCACTAAAGCCTTATTTAAAAATCTAGTTTTTAAATAAAAGGTGTTATCACCAACTGCCCATCAATAACAAAACATTATTTCTGGAATTCCCAAGCGAGTTCTATGGATTTGATTTAACCTATGAACCCCATTAACTATTCTCCATGTGTTGGGGGCTATTCTTGTAGGAACAACGTCAAAATATTGACAAAATTCCAGACACAAGGGATTGGGTGGAAAAGAAAATCCACACTCAGCAATAAAAAGACTGGGGAACCAATGTCCCTCAGCCAAACAAAAATAATCAGAAGGCTCATAAAGCTCTTCCAGAACAACCTAGGAGGGAATAGAAAAATCAGAGCGAAATTTATCAAGAGATTCAACAGGGTAAACCATGATGAATAAAAGAAATGAAGAAGAAGGAAGAAAATCTTACAGAAAAAGAGTGGATCTGATGACAATGAACGATGGAAGAGATGAATACACAGGAGAGAAAGAGACGACGAAAAACTCGAAGATACAAATTTGAAAAAGTAGAAGACGATGGGATTTTCTGCAGCGTTTAAATACTCTACCTTGGGAAAAGGAAAAGTAATGATTACAAAAAGAGATGATTACGTTACCAGCGGCTAAAAAGACAAAAAGGGGCGCGGGAATCGAAGCAGGCATAGAAATTCAAAAAAGCCTGATTCTAAGAATTTGGAAGGAGAAATAAATACAAGGGAAACACTCCTAAAAATCAGGAAGACCATTTAAAGCTACCATATTCCAAGAAAGAATGTTCCATACTCCTCAAATTTCGAACTATGAAACATTGGGGGCTTCTGTTGATACCAAATTTAGTCTGCTGACATGGCTCAATTGAATGATGACACGTGGTAATCTACATGGCAACAATAAATACTTCCGAGGAACTCACACGCTCCGAGGAACCATACTACAACGAGGAACACTGCTTCCCCGAGGAACTCAGACGCTCCGAGGAATAAGAATTCCCCGAGGAACTCATAAACACCGAGAAGATTAGGCGGTCCGAGCAACTCAGGAGGTCCGAGCTTCACCTCGAACAAAGTTTTAATAGCAAGATAACCAACAGTTTGACTATTCATTAAATGCTTATCATTCATACGCACACGCTTAAAGGGCATTGAATGTATCACCCTTTCATATGTACATCATTTAATGTATTACCCTTTCACATTACAGCCTCAGGGCCATAAATACATTGTACAATGCTCATTGTACGAGGATCGAAATTTCTTGATAGAACTTGTAATCGAGAATTTCTAAACACTCAGCAATAACACAACAGTGGACGTAGGCCATTCTTATAAGGCTGAACCACTTTAAAAATTCTTTGTCTCATTTATTTATCTGTGATTGAATAATTAGATATGATATAATTTTTTACATCAACAATAAGTATAGTTTTTCTCCCGCTACTGGCGTGGACAATAAAGGAGGTATCCCAAGTATTTATTCAATTCTAAAAATGTCTTCTCGCATTCTTCGTTCCACTCAAAGGTCTTTTTGAGCACCTTGAAGAATGAAAGACATATATCGGTTGCTCGGGACACAAATCTATTGAGAGCAGCAACACGCCTTGTAAGGCTTTATACTTCCTTCTTTGTGGTTGGAGATTGTAACTCCGTAAGGCTTTCATCTTGTCAGGGTTTGCTTCAATACCTCTTTGATTCACAATGTATTTGAGGAACATGCCTTCCTGTACGCTAAAAACGCAGTTGGTCGGGTTCAGCTTCATCTGGTACTTCTCCAGTTGATCAAATGTTTGGCTATAATTAGTTATATGGTCAATAACTTTCTTGCTTTTAGTCAACATGTCGTCGACATATACCTCTATATTTTTTTCCAATATGCTCTTCAAATACCTTGTTTAGCAGTCGTTGATATGTAGCACCTGCATTTTTAAGACCAAAAGGCATAACATTGTAACAATATGTTCCTCGGGGGTAATGAAAGAGGTATTTTCCTCATCTTCTGGCTTCATTTTAATTTGATTGTATCAAGAATAGGCATCTATGAAGCGTAGTAGCTCATGCCCTGAAGTTGCATCCACTAGCTGATCTATTCTGGACAGAGGAAAATGATCTTTCGAGAAATCTTTATTCAGATATGTGAAGTCCACACACATTCTCCACTTATTATTCTTCTTTTTTACTATCACAACATTAGCCAACCAATTTGGATAGTTCACGTCTTCGATGAAAGAAGATTTTTGCAGCTTTTCCACTTCTTCTTGAATAACCTGGTTCTTTTTCGGACTAAAGACTCTTCTCCTTTAATTCACTGGTTTGGTCTCCTTGTTGACATTGAGCTCATGGCATAATAAAGATGGGTTTATCCCCGACATATCCTCGTGACTCCACACAAATACCTATTTTCTTTGCTTCAAACATGCTATCGGATCTTACGTCAGTACTGGATCAAGTGAAGCACCGATCTGAGTTGTTCTTTATGGTTGCTCGTCATCCAAAATAATACTTTATGTTGCCTCCATGACTTGGCCTTTAACGAGTTTCGTTTCATCTCTTGGGTCTAAGGTTTCAATCTCAGACTCATCAGATTCATCCACTTTATAAGTGGTTGTTTTCTTCCTAGCATCCTCTAATTTCTCTTGCTCGGCGAATAAGTAGTAGCATTCCCGAGCTAATTTTTTATCTCCCTTTACAAATCCAACCCCAAAGTTAGTCAGGAACTTTAAACACTGATGTATGGTGGACGGAACTGCTTAAAAAAATTTCAGGCCTACTCTTCCCATGATTATATTATAAGTTGACTGGATATTCTTATCCATCACAAAGAAACACACCTTTTCTGTTCTGCTAATTGGCCAAGTACCAATTAACATGTCTATCTTGATCGTTCCAAGTGGAAAAACTTTTTTCTCCATAAAACCCAATGAGGGGCCTGTGATACGGCTCCAACTGACCAAGTTTCAAGTTCAAACTATCGCTCTGCCGAGCTACTATTATCCACCAGCACTCTCGAAATGATTACATCCTTCAATCTCATTTTGATCACCAGAGGATCATCATGAGGATACAAGACTCCTTCCAAATCATTTTTAGAAAAGCCAATGACCAGCTTATCTTTGTTAACTTTCCTTGGGTGATCTTCTTCTGCCAGATTTATTCGCTGTATATAGGAACAAGCTTGAGCATCATTGAGGAAAGCTTTCCTTTCAATGGTATGATCACCCACTCCTGCGTCTCCACCTGTAATCATGTTACAATCAAATGAACCGAAACGAATCAAAAATACCTCATGCTCAGGTTGTCTTGGCCTTTTTGGGAGATCAGGATCATCTTCATGGTTCCTTTTTCTTATCTTCTCTTGGTCGACAATGAGATTTGGATCTCTGCCGAGCTTTGTTGTTGGTCTTCCCACCATTCTGACGATAAATAAACTTGTTTAGTTTTCCTCGTCTAATGAGTGCCTCTATCTCATTGTGGAGAGCTACACACTGCTTGGTCGTATGGTCGTGATCTTTATGGAACTCACAATACTTGGATTTATCCCTCCTTTCGGGAGTTCTCCTTACTTTTTCTGGCTAATTCAGTTCCTCGTTATTCTTGATTCCCTTCAGAACGTGATTTATATCCACTTTTAGGGGAGTATAATTTGTATACTTCCTTAAATGATCCAACATTTCTTTGCCTTTCGACTGCTTGCTCCCACCGTTATTCTTATAATCTTTCTTCTCTGACTTGACTTCAGCTTTAGCTTCCATCTTTGCTTCAGCATTCTTCTTCATAGCCATAGCCTCCTCGGCATTCATAATTTTGGCTGCTTTTGCCATCAATTCATCCATGGATTTGGGGGGATCCTTGCCTAACGTGTAATACAACTTGTCTGGCAAAAGACCACTCGTGATAGATATGATAGTTGTCTTCTCCTCATAGTCCATGACCTCCAGTTTCTCGTTGTTGAAACAGTGATGTAATCTCTGGTACTTTCAGCTTCTTTCTACCTAACACTCAACAAATGTGCTACCCTTTTAACTGGCTTTGCACTAAAATAAAAATTTCTTATACAGAGCTTTGCCAGTTGGTGGAAGGTTACAATTTACCCCCGAGGAAAGCTATTGTACCATATCTGAGCAGATCCGATAATGGTCCCCGAGAACGTCATGCACCTCATTTCATTTGGGACCGCATAAATATCTGATGCAGCCTGGTATTGCTCTATGTGAAGAACATGATCGGTTTTTCCATCGTACTTCCGTGTGACCACATGAGCCTATAACTTTACTGGTGTGGAAAAATTCACAATCACTTGTACAAATGGAGATACCTTAATAAAGGTACTTTGGAGAGGGTTCTTGGCCTTGGTCATCTCTCCTAACCTTTCTTCCAACCTCTGAATAGATCCTTTCCATGCATCATTTCCATCCCCTGATTTATTCGTATTTGGGCGAGCAACCAATTGTACAAAATTCTCCTCTTGGGATCTTTCTTTTCGAGCTGCAGGTCTTGGGTTTGGATGTTATTGGGCTGAACCTTCCCTTAAATCATTTAATCATTGAAAATTTCTCGACGCAAACCGAGGAGGATTTCTGTTCCCCCTGGGGCCTAAATGGTCGAAGGGAGAGGCGCTACTCAACCTTTCCAGAGCACTTGGTCTCTCTGGAGTTAGAGTGATGTTTTCGTGAGAATCCAAAATTCTTATAGGGGAAGTTACACCGGGGCAATGGGATGGATCACTTGAATTCTCGGAATAATTGAATTCAGTATGTCTGGATCGTGACATAGATCGTGATTATCGTGAAGATGGAGGATGCAAGCTTTTCTAGACGCTTTTTTGGCCTATCTTGGTAGATGCTCCATTTTGAAAAGTCTGAACGAACTGTCGCATAGTTTCCTATATAACCTCTTGTCCCCTGGCTAAGCTTGCCAAAATTCCTGTTAAATCGTTTGCATTTGGAGGGGCATAAGGGTTAGGAGTATTTCCTTCATTATTCCTATTGCTAGATTCTGGGATTTCAGCCATTTATGATGAGTTTTTGGTGAAAAACGCTATGTATAGTCATTTCCCATAGACGACGCCAATCTGTTGATGTAAAAAACTAGATTTGATCTAATTTATTAATCACAAATAAATATGAGTAAAGAAATAAGACAAGAGATTTTTAAAGTGGTTCAGCCTTAAGGAAAATGGCCTATGCCCACTGGTTTGTATTACTGGGTGTCTTGCCTTGATCTCGATTATGTTCGCTTGCCCTGCCAAGAGGGTATTACAATGTATTTATAGCCTTTGGGCTGTCAATATGAATAGATAGTATGCCTTTATCGAATAGGCATATACATCTGTACATGGTAAGGAATGACTGTAATACAATAAACATTGAATCTGTCTGGTCGTTTAGCCTTCCCAATAAGTTGCTCGGTACGCTGGGTAGCTCGGTACGCTGAGTAGCTCGGTACATTGAGTAGCTCGATACTTGAACTTGGGCCATGTTAGATGGCATGTATCTTCATATAATTAGTCCACGTGGGATGACTAATTTTTGTATAAACACTCCGGTAATGGTTTCAACCTGTTCACTTCTCTTATTAACTATATGTATTAATTGCTACTACTATCGTTCTATAAGTATAATATAGACTAGTTGTAAGTTCGCACGATGCGCGGTCTAAGACGTAATATACGAAACATACATAACAAAATATCCCTCAAATTTTCAACAAAACTCCCTATAAGAGAATATGAAGAAGATTAAAAACTGAATAGAGGTGAACTTATTATTGGTAGATGGGAGTCTCTGAAGATAATGAGTTGCTTGCAATAGTTAGGAAATTACCGGTGAACTAGGTGCACTGAGCCAGTACCACTGTTCCTCGTGCCGCAAAGTTGTATATGAACGATTCTTCAATTATTTTACTTACTCGATTTTCACTTTTATACACAAAAAACACAACACCTGTATATGAGGAGTTTTTGTAGGACTCAAAAGATTATATTTTTGTTTTGCGTTGAAGTTAACTGCTTTTTTTGTAAATTTAATTTTTGGTTTAACGGAACACAAAATTGTCGAACAAAGTCATGTAATTAAGGAGCCTTGTACTTTTTGAGAATAAAGTTAAAACTTATCTTCATTTAGAAGGTCAAGGTGGCGATGAGGATAATAAATATGAATTCAAGTGAACAGAACCTGTCGTGCTGCACACGACGTGAGTGTCACCACATCGCCAATTAGCTTTGGATCCCTCAGTCTGAGAACTCTGGGTTCGAATGGGGGGAGATAAAATTTTAGTCGAAGGAGTGGGGTCCAATTTATAATGTACCGATGGGATAGAAGGCCGACTATTGGAATTTTAGGGAGAAGAAGAGGCAGACTTGATTGCAAGGAATGAAGAAGAAACGAACATCGAAAAATGGAGCGCGATGCGGTGGGCGAGACAATAAGATTTTCACGAATAAATGGATCTATTAAATTCATCCAAACCATTCGATTATGCAGCATCCATAAAGCGGGTAAACGATTTTGAATATGAACACATAAATTAAAATAAACGCGATACAAACGATCAAAATATAAGCAATGTGTACCGAATTTTTATTTATTTTACAAAAACCGAGCACGATCCAATTAAAAAGAGACATGATACATAACACAAAATCTTTATTTTTTTATCTAATACGAACAATATCCAAATAAAAGTGATACAATACAATCCAAATAAAAATAAACATAGTAATTAAAGTGGCACTTTAATTAAGTCATGACATGAAGACATCCTAATAAAATGGGACACGACACAACATGACAACACAACTCCATACTCGTACACTAAGTAACAGATACGCATAAGCATTTTTTCCCCCTGTATATATTTAAATCTACAAGAGAGAATTCTCAAACTTCCTTGCCTATGGAAACACTTCCATGAGCCTTCTCCTAAGACGATAGATAAATCCATGACCTTTTATCTTGATTTCTCTCATTTGTGGTCAAAGATAAATCTATATTTTTCCATCTCTATGAGTTCTAAATCAAGCTCAAGCGTCCATCATTCCCCGTCGTAAGTCCCTACTGCATCTGCAGCTAACTGTGACTAACTGAAAATGGGAGCCATTTTGATCAAGCATAGAAATAATACATGAAACCTCAAAATAAAAATATCCATGGGCTAAAATGCAACTATAATCATAAGTAAAATGAGAACATAATGAAATAACACTGATCATATAGAATTATTTGTTTGTATAAACAAAAATTGCATTACACGGGACAAATTCGCAGCATAAATTCAAGCGAATATTTCATCAAACATGTGTTGTGCAAGTAAGAAAAAAGATATATATTCATGTATAATTTTTATTTCCACAATGAATAAACTAAATCCATTCAAATCAATAAAGTTCTAACAAGCAAAAGTAATCTTTTACTAAGGAGATCTCAAAAATAATAAATGATTGAATCTCAGTAATAACGATATATTTGGGATACTAAAGTAAAAGTGAGGACATAAGCTAATAGAAATAGAGAAGATAAAGAAATGTTTGACCATTTTGTGAAAAAAGACATCTCCATCCATACAAAATGACTATATATGGGTCCTGCCAATTTTAATAATAAAAAGAAAATTACACAAACCTCAACAGAAAAGAAAAAGAAACATATGAATTAGTCCTATAAAGTAAACAACTTAGAATGTTGTTTCATAAAGCAATAAGCATATAAAACAACAATTAAAATGATTTGAAGAATACGATAAAAATATAGCACAAATGGGAAGCACAAATACCTTAAAAGTAAAGCGCTTGATTTTTTGAGAATTTGTTCCTCCTTTGTTGAGTAGCAACCAATTCATAAAATTTGTATAGAAACCAAGTCATTTAGTAGAATAATACATCCAAAAAGTTTTGCCAAAAAAGGTAAAATAAAGAAACGCATTTAAATATTTATAAAAAAATGCATTATGTTAAATACAACAAAATGATGCATAAGTCAATGGACAAAGCCCTCGCTACTTTTCAACTCCTAAATAAGTCAAATGTGAAATCAATGTTAGCAATTAAAGACAATAGAAAAATACTTACATTTTCAGATTCTCAATTCTCAGAAAATACAAAACAGCAGAATCAAAACCCTAACATATCAAATCTCAAAATATGAGAAGGATCGTTGATATCTAAAATCATAGCTCAAATTTAATGAATCTGAGAGACTGAACTGAGTAATTGGAATTATCTGTGTATAATAAATATCCAAGCAGAAGAAATGTCCCACTCTAGAAATTAATAATTTGGCATCTCGTTGGCAAAATAACGCCAAAGCAGTAAAGAGTCGAGCTGGTGGCATACCATTTCAGTCTCCCAGACAAATAGTTGCGCAGATGGTGTAACCATGCGACAATCTTGAGTAGGGAAAACAAATCATTTTGCAAAGAAATTCAATCCCACGTGATGTAAAAAAAATTACAAGAAACAAAGACTTGAAAGCTGTCATCCACATGAAAGCATTCATCCCCAGTTGCTCGACAATTTCTTGCACTAAAATAGATCCAAGGAAGATTTAATATCTGTTAGGGCTTCTCCATATCAAATCACTACGTAAAATCTGCGTAGAATTAAACATACTATGAGAAGAGAGTTAAAATCAGGGAGAGAAAATGTGAACATAATATAAAGGGTAAATACCTTACTTCCCGGTATTTTCTTCTTGTTTGATTCAAATGTGTGCTTGACATGAAGGGGAGATAAAAAAAAAAGCGAGGCCTCGTAAAAGAGAATTAGATGGACACATGAGCGGTAAGTAATAATAAATTAAAGGGAGATAAAGGAACACAAAATGGGTAGGTTAGCAGTTGAAGCATAAAAAAATTACAACTGGGAGCAGATTTTACAGCCTCGTTTGACTCGAGACGACGCTTCAGATGAGAGACGAGATGTGTTAATGGGAGGACAGAGAGGAGAATTATGTAGGCACTTATGTATACGTGGTTAATAATATTCACGATTCTCGAAAAATCGTTGAGCATAAAGTTATATCACAAGTGCATGTGCATGAGCCACTTGTGGGAGTGGTAGTGGTAGAACGTCAATACTCGTCCTTAAACAGAATAAATCATTTATTCCTCGATGAATATTGGTTGACAAAATTTATAATCAAACAAAATTTCTTAGCATCAGAGAAAATTCTTATGGATCACTTATGTACTGTAGCTAGCAGGTGTTTTGTTTTACTTGAGGGGAATGCCAAACAGAGGGGGTGATTACAACCATCATTCTAAATCCTAGGCCACACAAAACTAAATAAACAATATAATCAAAATCAAGAGTGAAACACTAAAATGTAGTGAGCTATTATTAGTTCATAAAAACAAAGAATAGATCAACATAGTTTAATTGAGAACTATGCATTTCAACTCCTAGGTAGGGATGCGAGTGGCCCACATCAGCCACCACCACCTATAAATTTAAAGCTAAAAATAATTAAAACTTCTTATAATATAGGCGGAACTATAAAAGTGACTCAAACAAAACATAGTGCAAATGAAATTGATAATTTTGTGAAAAAAGCTCCGATTGATATATAAATGAAGTAATCTGCAAAAAGAAAAGATCAATTGTCTTTTATTCCTCCCCCCCAACATCTCATATATCCTATCATTTCTTTATCTCCAACAAATGAACCTCTACTTTATCCCCTGTCCCGGCACCTTTTCCCAAGGTTTCCTCCCACACGTGTGTGGTTCAACCCCCACAAATATCTCCCACCTATTTCACTCATTGGCGCAAGAAATGTAATCACCGTACACTTAAGATTACCATTCTTCAGTTGCAATCAGTACTTCTGCCCAAACTGGTAGGTGAAATACCCACCCTCCAACTCCGATCTTCACCATCTCAGGAACTTTTCTTCTTTTTACAGAAATCTTCCCCCTCATTATTTAAAATAAAAATAGAACAAATTATTGATTAAAATTAAAAAAATCCCGTAAATAGGATCATACACACTCCCCCTGCCCTTGCTTTCACAATTTCGGGATAGAGCCTCAGGTGAAAGTGTTGTGGATTGAGTTTTAAGGCATTTGTACTCTGGAAGCTGCAATGTATAACTGCAGTATCTACTGAGCAGATGGAGTCTCCTACAAAATATGAACTCAACCTCAGAAAAATTATTCATAGAGATTAGCATTTGCACAATCTTTACTCTAAATTTTTCTTGTTTACGAATTATAAATGGAGAAAATGACCAATCAGCTAGACTTGTAAAGGAGTCGTGTTGTATTTGGGTCGTGTCATATTGAATTCGATAACGTAAAAAGTTGTCCAACCACACCCTATTTGTTAGGAGTCGTGTATAATTCGTGTTGTGTCATAGTAAGTACATGCCATGTTTACAATTGTGTATTTTCTATATATGGTTGGCTTCACGTCATATACGGTCGACTTTGTGTCACACATTTGTGTAATAATGTCTAATGGGCATCATGACTTGAAACCCAATAAGGGTCGGCCAAACTGATAATTTTGTATCAATTCAAGTTATGCCCAATAGTAGATAACCTCATTTCATACGCGAATCTCAAATTAAGAACCAAATTTTAAAAACCAGTATACCGTTTATTTACATTAAATGTAGTGTCTTTTTAAAAAAAGACTTTCCAAATAACTAACTCTTAACTTAAAAGAAGGGTGTATTCAGAAAACCCAAATTTCACTAAAATGAAGGAACAATCCTCAATAACATTGAGGAATCAGCGTGTGCACAATTCATTTTCAATATCTTTCTTCCTAAAGGAATATAAATGAAGAAAATGACAATCCACCTACTCACATGTGCTCAATACCTTAATACTTCACAACCTCATTTCAATATAACAGGTGTCACCATATCATATCCATAAATCTATCAATATTGACATTTCATCCAATCCCTCCTCCACCCACGTATGGCCTTTTGTTCTCATAGATATTTTAATTTAGGATTATTTGCATTTTGGGGTGTAGCATTTAACCGTATTTGTAGTTTAATTCCAAAGTTCTGCATATTTCTACTTTGAGGGTCATCTATAATTTTTGCAAAGATTATAAAAGAAATAAGTATCACAAAAATTGAAAATCCCACCCAAACTCCCAAAGTGTAAATAAACCTTTAATTTACACATAAAAAAATAAGAAAATTACAAAAACATGTATTCTAATTTCATATACTCAATCTCGAAACATATGTACACAATTTTTTATGTATGTTTGTTTGTGTGACCCATTGAAGTTAAAAATTAACCAAAGTAAATTAGACGCAAATCTTAAAACAAATTTTCAAAAACCATCAACTTAGATGGGAGTAAGAACGCACTTTCCTAAATTTTAAAAACATCAATACAGACATGATTATAAGTTGGTAGAATGATAGGAGTAAGAACCTTTGAATGAAGGTGTTGAGTGTAGGGTGAGCTCGAGGTTGTTCATTTTAACCGATTGGAACGGTGGAGTGTAGTGAGAGTGTAGCCAATCTTTTCCGATTTTCTGACTGTTTTGGGTGATTTAGCTGGAGATGCGATGGATCGAAGCTCGGATACGAATTTTTGAAGCCCAATGGACGCTAATACCATCAGCAAAATCTACAGTCACCGGAGTCTTGTAGCAAAAAATTTAACTTCAAATTAAAAGAAGAAAGGAATTCCTAAGAACTCATTTCTTCTTGCAGAATCATATATCAAACCAAATGCAGTTGATTCGCAACCTCCTAAATGGGTCCTAAACTCGAACACAAATATGGAATTGGGTTATTTCACCTCATATATACTTGACCTTCTCTTTCAATTCAGCCTTAGAAACATTAAGTCTTCCAGGATGTACAACATCAATGACAAATTACTTACTCGAGAGAAGCCGATTGTAGCTAAGATAGTGTTGTCATGGCTACGCATTTTGTCAGTGAGCCAGTCGACCTTACGACGGTGTGTTCATAATAATCACACTGTGGGTACAATCTGAAAAAACAAATCATAAAAAATATCTTTGGCAATCCAAAAACAATGAACCTACAAAAAATGATTCTTAAAAACGGAAGCAATCGATCCATTGAATACCCTGCAATGGAACCAAAACCCCTTTATTGCAATCGAAGCAATGGAATCCAAAACGAAAGGACTGAATCACACAAAAGGAAGGGGAATCCAAAAACAGGGTTTTAAAAACCCAAAAGGACTATATCGCACAAAATATATGGGAGAAAAGTGATATACCTTTTTGGTAGTGAAACAGTGCTTTGATAACCCAGATAAGGCCATCTCCAACTCTTTTTTTTGTTTTTTCACCTTTTCATCCCCCTTCCCTCCATCCACGATCTTCTTTTTTTGCATTGTAATCGGTAAGTTATCTACTTTTAATTGAAGAAATTTCTCTCACCTGTGTTCAGGCACAGAAAAGAGTTTACTCCCAATAGAAAGATAAAAAAGATATATGAAAACTAATTGAAAATCTGAAACATCTAAAAAAATGAGAGTAAACCCCATCACAATACAATGGCCAACAACTAAAACCTTACCATAATCCAGATTTAATTCCTCCTTATTTGCTGAAAAAATAGGCGACTCGTGAGTCTCTCATAATTCATAAATAAAAACTGATAAAAAGAATGAAATAAATTCAGAAAAATGCCACCTATCACCAATCCAGAAACTGAAAACAGATGGAACAAAATAAAGGAAAAAAGCAAATCAAATAGAGTGAGATTTTAATAGTGAGTGTACCTGATCTTTGAGATCTGCAAAATAAAATAGAAAAAATGTATTAAGAGTTAGAGTTTCAAAAATCCAAATAATGATTACTACCGATAGAATGAAGGAAAAGCAAAGAAAAGAAGTGTAAACCATTTGTGTAATGGAGATGATGGGTCTTGTGCAGAGAGATAAGTCGAAAAAGGATAGTGTTTATTTAGCTTTTTATCTTTTGCTTAGCGAGAATATGATTGGATGGGAGAGTAAGGGATGTTGAAAATAAAGAAAACAGGAGTGGAGCCTTCTCTAGCTGGAAAATGAATAATAAAAAACGCGATGAGAGGTTCAGCAAATGGGTTGTCACGTGGATACACTAACCGACGTGGAAGAGGAGATAGCATCTTGCATCGTAGATAGCTTCGTTGATGAGTTCTAAATGCTTCTATAGCATTTTATACTTGTATATAGAATATAAATATATATTACTAAAATTGATACCGAAATTCGATATCGATATTTATCGTGTCCACATGACGATACATGTACACTTCATAAATACTAGTTGTGCCCACGTACGTTGCACGTGTGGCTGATTCCAGATATTTGATTTGACAGGTTCGTAATTTTAGAGAGGTGATTGACATATGTAAACTAATTGATCTTGGTTTTAAGGCTATGAATTTAAATGGTATAGAACGCTGAAAAATGGGGAGTGGTTGGAGGAAAGACTTATTAGAATGTTTGCAAATCAATAATGGAGTTTTATCTATAAATATATTTTATGAAGAGTTGGTTGTGGTGATTACTGGAATTTAATTGTTTGATTCTCATAGTTTGAAGTATATTGTGACTAATCTTGATTATATAATTGTTCATCACTTTATTATTTCGTTTACTTTAATTCATTTGTGATATTTAAAGACTACTTTATTTATGAATAAGGTGTATTGCAAGAAACATCATAAATAAAATTATGATTATGTTGTATGTACATATGCTGTCATTAACCAAAATATGTGGAACTGAAATTACAATTTAATATTCATTATACATATTAAAGCAAATAAATGTAGTTACTCTATAAATATAAGACTTAAAATCTTTATTATAGGCAAATTGATTAGGCAGATCGCTACCAAGAATCTCATCATGCTTAGCAGTATGTGTATTTATTAGATGTGTTTGGGAGTTCCACCCCAAACACTTCAGCAGAGACTATTTCACCAAATCTTAATAATGAAATTGAGTCCCCAATGAAGTGGTCAAGGGAACTCTAGAGGACAACTTATATTTCTTAAATATTCTTAATTGTTTTGTTTTCTTGTTTACTACAATTAACATACCTTACTATTCAAAGCATGTTGATTTATTTGTTTCAAGTTCTAAATATTAGCTTAAGAGAGGATACAAATGTAAAAGAATAAAGGCATGGGCAGTGAACGTAGTCTCAAATGTGTGTTATATGATAAGTGGAGAATATTTGTTACTATATTTGTCACTAAATGTAGTAGTGACATCCACGAACCAAGAAGTAACATCTACAGCTACTGATTGACATAATGGAGCCACTACATATCCAAATTCAGTGGATGTTATCTCTATTTTAATAGAAGAAGGAAATTGTTTGCCTATATTCAGCATTGGCATCCTCAAACAGTTGGAGGCTAATGTTATAGAACCGAAATCTGATCGAATACAGCAAAAAAAAGAAACCAATGGGAATGAAGTAGTCCACATTGACCCTATAAACCCAACTTTGAACACTCATAAACCAGTTGAGTATTCCAACACAATAAGTACAGATATGACCAATGGGAAACTACAGGTTACATTGATTTATATAAAACTATAATAGAATAGTTCATAAGGTAATTTAGTAGAGTTATTATTAATTGCAACCAGAAATTGTAAACTGAATTCATACTAATCAAACTAGACTTCATGGAATTTTGGTTGGGATTTATTTCTTCATTTAAGGATTTTTTAAAGCTAAGGTTAAGAAGATCAAGCTTTCATTTCTTTCTTCGTTTGTCCATATAATAAATAAAAAGGTGGAGTATATAAGATTACAGAGAGATCTCAAACCAGGGGAAAACTGATGCAGTATTGAATTTTTCCAAGATATGCCAAGACCCACGTCTAACAAAGCTTCATATGTTACGATTCGCCTTAAATCGGGCAAGGCTCCTTCATTAAGACCTATGCCTTGCGGGCGTAGGTGGTAGGCTGAAGCATGGCTCAGGCTCACCTCATTATACATTTCGGATAAAGTACAAAATTTTAATGAATGTGATTCATCACATTTACGTTACAATTGATGTTTATGTCCTATGAAGGATTTTGTCTACTATCATCTAGTCAATGACACATAGGTTTATCGAATCCTATATAAGAAAATATATCTCAATTATTTGGCTTAGGATAAGGAGGTGAATTCCTATTCTAGCCCATAAAACAAAACTGGAAGACGTTTTTTTTCGTTTTTAGGAACATAAGACAATCTTATATAGATCAGTTTTTCGTCAACTGGTTTCCAATTGGTCCTAAATACTATTGGATAGGGAATGCAAGAAATTTGTACTTCGTTTCAGTCCCCTAATACCATTAACATATCCTTGGAGTCAACTTCTATATTGATAGCTCACCTATAGGACTGAGATCCATCTTAAATTAGGACTCCAAGAAGAATGAATTTAATTTAGGGAAGGTCTATAATTTTATTCTGAAATTTTCAAGTAGATTAGTACTTTATTCTTTTTCCTATCACCTTGTACACATTTCAAAATCAATACAACAACAACAATAAAACCTAATTACAGCTTGCTGACATGTCAAATGAATGGGATTAAAGACATGAATACGTAAGTTTTAAGTTAAAAAAAATATAATGAAAATATTTTGAAAAAATTAGGTTAAAAAAACATATATTTGGCTAATATAAAAAAAATTATGTGTGAACACGTAAGTTCTTGCATCAAAGTCATTTTAAACTTAGTGGTCCCAAAATTCCACTCACTGAGTACCCAATTGCTCCAAAAAAGCCCACCAAATAATGAATCATCACAGTTTTTGATTCTTTTGGTTCATAGGTTGTTTCATTCATCATGATATCAAAATGTTAAATATGTATATTGCAATGACTTAATTTTGTTTATCCAAACAATTATGTTATTCATTAGTTTATAAAGATTTGGGTATCTACTTGTTCTACTCTATAATTTGTTATACATGCGTAGTTTGTGTTTCATATCATTCAATTGATATGATGTAATTTGTTTCCTAATTATTTAATTTTTTTTCTTTTCCATAACAAAGAAAAAAAAGCTACAAATTAAAATTGTAAAGCGTATGAATTTTTTAAGCTCATCTACATATTTATTCAATTGGTTTCATAATGGCTAGTAAATTAAATAAAAAATGATAAGTAAATTCGCAATCATACATTAATCAATTGCAATTACCTCGTAAATAAAATTAAGATTCTTTCACTATGAGATTGAAAGTCCAAAATTCTATAAGAAATATTGACAATATCCTACAAAAATTCAAACGAAATATATTACCATCTCGAATATAAATTATACGAAACCGTTTCAATATGGTATTAAGTACTTCACATACCACGTAAACAAAAGTAAAATTCCTTCACTCTCAGATTCACAATTCGAGCTTGTACCATCAATGTTGACAATATCATACCAGAATTAACAATTACTTACGAAAAAGTGAAATGATAACAATTTCTTACGAACTATCAAATTACATTTCCTACTACTGTTAACATACTTGTAAAGAGTAAGAATATCGTATTATATAAGAATGACAATAAACCCCAAAAGTAAATAGTTGTCTTAGTGCCATCAACTAATGTATGTAATAATGAACTTCCACCATACGATTTTTTTTTGTTATCAAGAGTGAAATTTTCGTAATTAAAAATTATATAATAATGACAATATACCATAAATTTAAGTACTTGTCTTATTTGTAGTACCAAACTATTGAACTTTCACCTTGTGAAAATCATAAAAAAAATTATTACCATGAGTGAAATTTCCGTAATTAGAAAGTATATAAGAATGACAAAAACTATAAATCAAGTACTTGTCTTAGTTCCATCAACTATTGTAGTAGTGAGCTTCCACCTTACGAAAGTAATAATTTTTTTTTATCATGAGTGAAATTTTCATAAATAGAAGAAAATCACAAAAAATAAGCACAATCTTTAGTACTGAAAAAGTTTACATCATTATGCATAATTTTCAAATTATTAACATTTAAAACAGTAGGCATATGTGAATGTATATAATTGCTTTAAAATTAACATTTAAATTAGAATATGTAATAAGTACACATATCTAAAAACATGAAAAAAAATGAAAATGGAAAATACAAACTCTAGTCACAAATGAGAGAAAACATTCTTCAATGAGATATATATAATTATAAAATTTATGTAATTGCCTTCATCTTCAAATTAACAAATGCATACTTTGCTGACATAATAAAAAAATATAGACGGAATTAGGAGTATTGACCTTAATTTTGGCAGATGAAACGATAGCAAGGAAGCAAAGAAAAGCAAAGAAACGATGGACTTTCAATTAAATAGTTGTTTGAGCTTCCATTTGTGAAGATGAATTTCTAGGGTTGGAAGATGAATGTATTTTGATGGTTGATATGCGTGAATGAATAGGAGAGAGATAGGATGCATGAATGTGAGTGAATTGGAGAATGAAATTTGAGGCAATTGAATTTGGATTTCCTAGGTTGTAATATGAATGTATTTGGATGCTTGGTATGTGTGAATGAATTTGAGAAATATGAGATGAAATGAACCTGGTTATTTTGTAGGAGCCAATGAATTGGGAAAAAGATATGTTGACTATTATTAAGGGTATAATAGAAATTTTAAATTTAATGAGGGTAGTTTATGTGACACCCCGCCTAATTAAATACCGGGCGATCATTCCTTTATTAAATTAAAATCAAGGTGAACAGTTGGTTCATTTTAGCATCACTGCCGTAAAAATACTTTTCCAATTTAAACACCCAAAATAATTAAGCTAAGTGTCAAAACCATTTAAAACCTTATTTCCATTTTATTAAATCCAATTATAAAACCTTTAACCATTTACATTTTAAGAGTCACACATTAAGTATGAGAATAAAAATAAACATTCAAGAGTTTAACCATCAATCATAAATCCCAACATTAAAACACTAAAGGAAAACATCCTGACAGTAATAAATCCTGAAATAAAAAAAATACTGAAATTAAAAGAATTACAATCTCTGACAATACCAACTAAATAATGGAAAAGGGCGACACATGCCCCCACTGGATAAAGTTGAACTAGAAGTAGAGTCAACAATGAGGTCGTCTAAGCAATGGCCTGCAACTCCCAGAAAATCTACAGCGCGTTCCATCCAAAGAATCCTAAGTAAGACACCCCTATGGCTGGGCACCTGTAATACATATATATATATATATATATACACAAGAGAGAAGAGATAACAACAAACGGGTCAAAGCCCGAATGTAAAAGAGTTTTAAAAATAGTTTAGCAAGTATTTAAAATGCTTACCGGCTAATGCAACAGTCATATTAGTATGCGACACTCTCTTGAGAATTCTCACCTCTCATCTAGTGTGCACGTCTATCGTACTAATGAACCCCATATATCTTTCTAGCTTCTTCTCCATAAGACTTAACACGTGAAATTTAGGTTATGATATTCACTTTAGAAAAATCTATCTCTTCAAGACTTCTTACGTTATTTAGAATAATTCCGTATTGTTATAACGTTCCCGAATACTTACAGTGAAGTTGATGAATTGTATACTTTACTTAACTACTATTTCACTCAGTAGAAAGTTCTCATATAGATACACGTATATATATTAATTACTCGTATAATATATATACAAACAACACCCCACATAAAATCTACAGTGTTAGACTTCCATATTTAAGTATATACATACCAATCACTCATAAATTATATATATACTAACCGCACCCCACATAAAAACTATGGTGCTGGCATACTCTGCTATCAAGTCCCTGTATTACACATATATAGGGAATTGCTAGTTCGGAATCACTCTCGAACTGCATTAACACAAACACATACAAATAGAGGCGAAACATAGTCCCAAGTCCTAAGAGGTCAGTACATACCCACACGTCTCTTTGGCCCATATGAACTATCAATCAGATAGCCTGTACCAAGGAATTCTATGTTCTAGGGTACTAGTCAATATCCCCCATAAAGGCTCATCAAGATAAGACTGTCCCAGTGCGGAAACCCCCGTGATATCAAGTAGCCCGGGTACGATTTTTACACAGAAATAATTTATGCACAATCACACCATCATATATAAATATGTATTCACATCCACATTATTAAATTAGGTGCGCTCACGACCCATAATTGTAATTATCCGTTATTACACATATTACTCAATTATATCGTATAACGGACTCATTACTTTTATTCTCATAATTAATTTATTCTAAACTCACTTCTCGTCACTCGAAGTATTCTCTTTATCTAAGTACAATTTCAGTAGGCCCTCTCTCGCCTTATTAGATGTTTCGATTATTCAATCAACGCACGTATGATTTCTTAAGTATGAAAGTCTCCCCATTTTACCCTTTATTTCCATTCACATTAAAGTTCCACTTTATGGGATTTCTCTTGACCTTACTGGTCCTTTTTATGTTCCAATACGTTCTAGCAATCCTAATCAAGGTTTAGTACGCATAAAATCGAATTAATCTAACACGAGAAAAAATGCAGTTTTCCCAGGAGGGGTTGATCGATCGATGAAAGGGGGTCGATCGATCGAACCGTCGCTCGATCGATACTCTGGGCTCGATCGATCGATCAAACAGGTATGGCGAAATCTGCAGAATACCAGTTACGGGTTCTATCATCCAAACTCATCAAATTCCAAACTTTTAACTCCCAAACTCCCAGAAATTGATACCACAAATATAATAAACCCAAGTGAGAAATAATCTACGTAAGACATGCGAGTTTCCATCAAGAATCATGGGTTAAAAGGGCCAAACTCTATATAATTCTCATGAACCCTAATATTTTTCTTATCTTAGTTTCTTTCATTCTTTTTCCAGATTTTCTATCACTAATACTATGGAAATTCTTGGTTCAACCTCTACATGTGAAATGGGTTTCCAGAAATATGATCTCTATCACTATAACATGCAATTTGTGTCTCCAATTAACGTTTTTCTTCAAGAATAGTAATTCTAATCAACCTTAAACCAATATAAAAGGATGCATTAACTTGATAAAAGCAAGATAGATACTTTCCTGGAAATTTAATCTCTGATTTGTGGAAGAAAAAGGTGTGGTTGTGATCTCCTTCGCGTGATCTACAATTTGGCGGTGACGGTGATGCAACCGGAGGAGTTCTTGGCCTAGAACTCCTTGGAAAGCTCTTCCCCTTCCTCTCCAATGGCCGTCATTAGTTTTAGGTTGTGTTAAACCTAGAAGATAACACTTTACATCTGATATACCCTTTGCAAATTCGTGGGTTTAATTACCCAAAATTACAAAATGTCCAAAACGCCCTCCTGGGGTACTAATTAAGCCTAAAAACGGCCCGAGACTCAAACTAAACCCCCGGGTACACTTTTCTGACTATCTCGACCCCTTCGAACACTTTGGCACACTCGAAACGACCATACGAGCAACTTATAATTTATTCACTTTTATTAATCAATATTTAGTCCCGACACGACACAGGCGCGTCCCGACTTAAATTTTCATAATTGCCATTTTATCCACACGTGATAATTTTATAAAATAAATCTCATATATTACTATACTCATCCAGTAACATTCAACAAATTTCCAATAATTACTAACTCTCGTCACGCTAGTAAATATTTAAAACAACTTTTCGAATTAAAATTAAATTAATTTATTTCAATTAAATTTAATAAATCCCTAAATTTAAAAGCCATAAAAATACGGGGTATTACATACTTCCCCCCAATAACGGAATTTCATCCTGAAATTCGGAAAATAAGGCTTACCTGGTAGAACAATTCTGGCTATCTTTTCAGGACGCAAACTATCTACATAGTAAGGCGTTTAAGCATTATAGCCCCTGCCTCATAGCAAGCTTGATTAACATTCTCATTGGAGACACTTCACATGGTGCTTCGAACTGACAACATTCGCATAGGTCACGCCTATACATTATAAATTTCCATTATCTCATTATCATTAGGAGGCCGCACTTCACAATATTTTTCTTCTCTCATTTATTTATATACAAGACTCCCATTCTGAGAAAAATCATACGAACATTTGACCACTCTTGTTCGCCTAAAACAGTCGTGGAATTCCACCATAGTTATCGAATTATTCTCGACCGATACAAAATTCTGATTATCCACTCACCTCTAAGCATATGTAGAGGAAGAGTATTTAAGGTTTTTCCACACCAAACCTTCAATATGCACCTTGTTCACGACAAACAAGTACGAGTGCTTCCACGGAATTCTACCATAATTAAATAACCTTCCCCAATTACCGCACTGTTCCATTTGTTATCTATTCACCGTTGTGGGAACAAAATGATCACCAAGATTCTAAAATCATCTTCACGCGGCTCCACTATTCGTTAATCACCGTGCGCCTATTTCCTAGCTAAGGGTTATACATCCTACTCGAAATGAAACCTTATCTTCGCTGGTTCCTGAAATCCCATATCAAATGTGGGATTCACAAACTTCATCCCGATTCAGAAATTAATACTGTGCCGTACCATGTACTGGCGCGATCCTTACTTTCAAAGGAAGTCTGGGGCATAATAGTTAATATTGTAAACCACCCCAAAGGAATATCAATCACTTCCTTCTCGGGCGACTTAATTCACATGTTCGGATGAACCGTTGATCATGTTTGAGGATGGTAACCCATCCAATAACTTCACCAACTTCACCGACCTCTTTAAATTTCAGGAATTGTCGATAAACACAAAATTCTCTGGTTGATTCTCCTCTTCCAATCGAACCTTACCTATGGGCGGTGCATGTAGAGACTACTCACTACGTCCCGCTAAACATCAATTTTTCCTTAAAATGTCTCACATTAAGTGACACGTAATACTCCCCTTCCTTCCTTGGTGTATGCCGAAGTTCCGACCCGTGCTCTTACTTCCACGGTACGCACTTCTGGATCTATTTGACCATACTAACATCATCACTCTTTGTATGCTCAAGTCTCTCTCACACTTGACTACTAACAGCTCCTCTCCGAGTGTTCTTTATAATAATTAAATTTCTATTCTATTCAAGGAATACTCCTTCTTTAAATGTCTTCCCACAGTCTTGCAATCAAATTAGGGTGTGCTATTCTGATTGTACACTTATGTATGGATTATCGCCCCTCATGTGACGTTTAATCCGCTTTATCACTTCCAATTCGTTATGCTAGTCCCACAAACATACATTTCACATGTCTATTTCCACGTCCCCTTAACTCAGACGATTCGATTATCAGATAATCGGGATGCCCACACGCCCTATAAACGGTGCATACTAACGTAAGTATCACACACGCTACACACCTAACGCCCAATTCTTTATTTTCCCTAGTGCTCGCAACGTGATTACAACACTTGGGTACTCTTAATCATCCTATAAATCAAAATTTTAAATCCTCTTTATCATCATTCCACCCCTTAACTCAGGGTGATGAAACAAAAATTTCAATACTTCCTTACCACAGTCCGACCCTAGTGCTTTTAAATTAAAGTTCGACTTCCAACTTACATATGTAATTACTTGCTCCCATTTCTAACGGGGTATCTAACTCATGGAATAGTGACCAAACGTCTCCCTATTTCCAACCTTACGCTAAGTTTCATGCGTGGGATGACTCCCAAAGAGAAATCCAAACAAGTAACCCCCCAGATACACTACTACCTAGCATTTTTGGTTATCGAAATCCGTTAGGTCCTCTATCCATAGCATGTACCCTTTTATTCCGTCTCTTGACGGAAAAATTACAATTCCTCCCGTAATTTCACTTAACAAAGAACCTTTCACAAATTTCACTATCGTTCAGTATTGGTTGGTGGTAATTGCATTCCACAAACCTCAAATACATACAATCGGAATTCTGAAAATCCCTTTCTCTAATAATAGGGGTATAACTCTTAATTTTTCACATCTCTAGAGGGTAGATATAACAATGCACTCTTCTTATCACCAAGTCCTGAGTGCTCTACATAATACTAAATCAAATCTTTTCGCTCGACAGTAAACCCGATACATACTGACAGAGTCTATACATATATTGGCATCGAATATCTCGAGCCCACTATCCCCTCCGAAGTCTCTAGGATAGATAATATAAGTGCGAGTCCGACCTTCTTGCAGGTGAAGCCTCGCCAGAACAAAAACATGCTGCACTAATGCAACTACTCCGATAGCCTTGCAAAATTACCCACTATCGTACTAACTTTTTCTATAACGTTGTAACAAAGATAATATCATACTCGCATATCGCATCACTACAACGAGTAACTCAATAAATTACATAACACTGTTAATATACTCATTCATCCTCCGCGAATAGCACTAAAGAAAATCTCGCTACACTAGAGAAAAATATTCACAAAATAATAACATTTATAATTATACGCATTAAACTCGTCTCACATGATAATCTAGCAATGAACAAAATATAGTGATTCGCTCATGTCACATAAATCCGCCTCATCCTCTGAGGATACAACTTATACTTCCACCTTGTCAATCGTCTTGACTGCACAAATGGTTTCTGGACGTAACACGTATGGCCAAACCAAAATAAAACTACCTTAATCGTTGCCCTTTTCTTGGCATCGTATTCTTGTCCCTTTACTCACTTCGGAACATATTATCGCGTGCGATCTCACTCCCCACAAAATACCTCAACACATAATTCACTTATCACCTGTCCTCCTACCCAGGTTAGGTTTGTCCTTCTCTCGGACTTTAGTAGACTCGATTCCTATTGTCTACCCCGTTTGTTCCCTTAGATTTTTAGGCCATAAAGAACATGTCATTGTCTATAATAGTCCTTACTGAATTTACCATTACTTGGTAAGAATTCAACTATCCGAATCATTTAAATGGGTCCCCTGATGTGTATCCACACCCCTTTGTGGTGCTACACCACCACCGTTGTATTCAGTCTTATTCTTGACTAAATTCTTCGATTCCTTTAACTTCCCACACAAAGGAGCAGCATCATCTTTATTGACAAAATATGACATTGTCGACCTCTAAATCGGCCGGCAATCAGAATTTCCTCTTTGAGTGTTATCAACTATTATTACGAGTCGATCTCCCACTTGGAGTCGTTTCCTCCACTTGTATCTACATCTCCCGATATAAAATTCGCTAACGGTTAAGATTCATATTCACAAATGGACCCCTGTCATACCCTCCCGTGATGATTTCAGAATAACGTTCGCTTCTAATCCTGAACAGTTGAGGAAGGAACATACGGTCAACACTGTACCTAAGGTTCTCCTATAGGCATAGAATTCCACTTCTAAAATTGGTGGTTGACTCCCATCATTATAACTTCATCCCGAAAGCCAAGAAAACTTTCTCTAAATTTTCACTTTCAGTTAGCCACACTTTGTCCCATATCTAAACCTTTGGATACTTTACCTCCTTTGGTAAACACACATAATTTCCGCGTTTCTAGAATTTCCCACTGACAGTTCTCTACACGTTTTGTAATACATTGGGTGAGTTTACCCATCGCACCTCATTCGACTATAGCAGCATTTTGGAAATCATGGTTGCGCCTTAGTCATCGTTCTAGTCATGGCTTCTCGTGCCCTAATGGAGGTGACCTCGACTACGGTCATCATCCTCGAATATATTTTACAACATCAACTGAGCCTTGCCTCCTGATGTCCGCTTAACGGTCATCTTCAGACATCCGTCATTGCTCGGCGCACGCACACATCCGAACGAAATTAGAATTCACTAATGTATACACGTCATAGTAAGAGAACGAAATCTCGTCAAAGAAATCGACAATCCTAAACATAGGGCTCTATATCAAACAAGCAACGCTCAAAGTATAATAAGCCGTACAGATCCTAAAGGACACTAGAACCTGATGCTCTGATACCACCTGTGACACCCCGCCTAATTAAATACCGGGCGATCACTCCTTTATTAAATTAAAATCAAGGTGAATAGTTGGTTCATTCTTAGCATCACTGTCGTAAAAATACTTTTCCAATTTAAACACCCTAAATAATTAAGCTAAGTGTCAAAACCATTTAAAACCTTATTTCCATTTTATTAAATCCAATTATAAAACTTTTAACCATTTACATTTTTAGAGTCATACATTAAGTATGAGAATAAAAATGAACATTCAAGAGTTTAACCGTCAATCATAAATCCCAACATTAAAACACTAAAGGAAAACATCTTGACAGTAATAAATCCTGAAATAAAAAAAAATACTGAAATTAAAAGAATTACAATCTCTGACAATACCAACTAAATAATGGAAAAGGGAGACACATGCCCCCACTGGATAAAGCTGAACTAGAAGTAGAGTCAACAATGAGGTCGTCTAAGCAATGGCCTGCAACTCCCACAAAAGCTACAGCGCGTTCCATCCAAAGAATCCTAAGTAAGACACCCCTGTGGCTGGGCACCTGTAATACATACATATACATATATATATATATATATATATATATATATACATATACATATATATATATATATATACATATACATATATATATATATATATATATATATTGACACACACACACACACAAGAGAGAAGAGATAACAACAAACGGGTCAGAGCCCGAATGTAAAACAGTTTTAAAAATAGTTTAGCAAGTATTTAAAATGCTTACCGGCTAATGCAACAGTCATATTAGTATGCGACACTCTCTTGAGAATTCTCGCCTCTCATCTAGTGTGCACGTCTATCGTACTAATGAACCCCATATATCTTTCTAACTTCTTCTCCATAAGACATAACACGTGAAATTTAGGTTATGATATTCACTTTAGAAAAATCTATCTCTTCAAGACTTCTTACGTTATTTAGAATAATTCCGTATTATTATAACGTTCCCGAATACTTACAGTGAAGTTGATGAATTGCATACTTTACTTAACTACTATTTCACTCTGTAGAAAGTTCTCATATAGATACACGTATATATATTAATTACTCGTATAATATATATACAAATAGCACCCCACATCAAATCTATGGTGCTAGACTTCCATATTTACGTATATACATACCAATCACTCATAAATTATATATATACTAATGGCACCCCACATAAAAACTATGGTGCTGGAATACTCTGCTATCAAGTCCCTATATCACACATACTTAGGGAAATGCTAGTTCGGAATCACTCTCGAACTGCATTAACACAAACACATACAAATGGAGGCGAAACATAGTCCCAAGTCCTAAGAGGTCAGTACATACCCACACGTCTGCTAGGCCCATCTGAACAATCAATCAGATAGCCTGTACCAAGGAATTCTATGTTCTAGGGTACTAGTCAATATCCCCCATAAAGGCTCATCAAGATAAGACTGTCCTAGCGCGGAAACCTCTCTGATAGGAAGTAGCCCGGGTACGATTTTTACACAGAAATAATATATGCACAATCACACCGTCATATATAAATATGTATCCACATCCACATTATTAAATTATGTGCGCTCACGACCCATAATTGTAATTATCCGTTATTACACATTTTACTCAATTATATGGTATAACGGACTCATTCCTTTTATTCTCGTAATTAATTTATTCTAAACTCACTTCTCGTCACTTGAAGTATTATCTTTATCTAAGTACAATTTCAGTAGGCCCTCTCTCGCCTTCTTAGATGTTTTGATTATTCAATCAACACACGTATGATTTCTTAAGTATGAAAGTCTCCCCGTTTTACCCTTTATTTCCCTTCACAATAAAATTCCACTTTATGGGATTTCTCTTTACCCTACTGGTCCTTTTTATGTTCCAATACGTTCTAGCAATCCTAATAAAGGTTTACTACGAATAAAATCGAATTAAGCTAACACGAGCAAAAATGCAGTTTTCCCAGGAGGGGTCGATCGATCGATGAAAGGGGGTCGATCGTTCGAACCGTCGCTCGATCGATACTCTGGGCTCGATCGATCGATCAAACAGGTATGGTGAAATCTGCAGAATACCAGTTACGGGTTCTATCGTCCAAACTCATCAAATTCCAAACTTTTAACTCCCAAACTCCCAGAAATTGATACCATAAACATAATAAACCCAAGTGAGAAATAATCTACGTAAGACATGCGAGTTTACATCAAGAATCATGGGTTAAAAGGGCCAAACTCTATATAATTCTCATGAACCCTAATATTTTCCTTATCTTAGTTTCTTTCATTCTTTTTCCAGATTTTCTATCACTAATACTATGGAAATTCTTGGTTCAACCTCTACATGTGAAATGGGTTTCCAAAAATATGATCTCTATCACTATAACATGCAATTTGTGTCTCCAATTAACGTTTTTCTTCAAGAACAGTAATTCTAATCAACCTTAAACCAATATAAAAGGATGCATTAACTTGATAAAAGCAAGATAGATACTTGCTTGGAAATTTAATCTCTGATTTGTGTAAGAAAAAGGTGTGGTTGTGATCCCCTTCGCGTGATCTACGATTTGACGGTGACGGCGGTGCAACCGGAGAAGTTCTTGGCTTAGAACTCCTTGGAAAGCTCTTCCCCTTCCTCTCCAATGTCCGTCATTAGTTTTAGGTTGTGTTAACCCTAGAATATAACACTTTACATCTAATACACCCCTTGCAAATTCGTGGGTTTAATTACCCAAAATTACAAAATGTCCAAAACGCCCTCCCGGGGTACTAATTAAGCCTAAAAATGGCCCGAGACTCAAACTAAACCCCCGGGTACACTTTTCTGACTATCTCGACCCTTCCGGACACTTTGACGCACTCGAAATGACCATACGAGCAACTTATAATTTATTTACTTTTATTAATCAACATTTAGTCTTGACTCGACACAGGCGCGTCCCGACTTAAATTTTCATAATTGTCATTTTATTCACACGTGACAATTTTATAAAATAAATCTCATATATTACTATACTCATCCAGTAACATTCAACAAATTTCCAATAATTACTAACTCTCGTCACGGTAGTAAATATTTAAAACAACTTTTCGGATTAAAATTAAATTAATTTATCTCAATTAAATTTAATAAATCCCTAAATTTAAAAGCCATAAAAATACGGGGTATTACAGTTTAGTCTTCTAACCATCGAAGACAAAGTTCCCTCTTTTTAAGTAGTGGAGATGGAGATAGAGATAGAGATTTTAATTATTTTACTCTGTCCTAGAATTTGAAGAGACCCTATTTATTTGACTCTATGACTCTTTATCTCATTGTCTTTTAAATTACCAATGTCTTCATCTTACCCGACTTTTCCAATCCCATAAGGGTGTGTTTGATAACACTAATTTTTCATGAAAAATACAATATATGGAGTTATTTTTCATTTTTTTGATGTTTGATAAACAAAAATTTTCATGAAATTGATTTCCTTAAAACAAGTCACATAAGCACTTTTTTCACAAAAAGGTGGAATTAAAAAACCTCCTCTCATTTTGTTATTCATTTTCTAGGACAAATAATTGCCACAACAAAAAAATTGATAAAAAATCCAACAAACGAATAAAAACCCAAAAATAATAAAAAAAATCCAGAAAGTGAATAAAAAACCAAAAATAATGAAAAAAAATAAAGACAGTGAATAAAACCCCAAAATAATGAAAAAAAATCTCGAAAATGAATAAAAACTAAAAAATAGTGAAAAAAAAACTAGAAAGTGAATAAAAACAAAAAAATAATGAAAAAAATACACAAAGAAGAATAAAACCCAAAAATAATGAAAAAATCTACAAAATGAATAAAAACCCAAAAATAATAAAAAAAAAATCTAGAAAGTGAATAAAAACCCAAAACTAATTTAAAAAATACATAAAGTGAATAAAACCCCTAAAATGAAATAAATCCACAAAATGAATAAAACTCCAAAAATAATAAAAAAAATCCAGAAAGTGAATAAAACACCCAAAATAATGAAAAAAGTACACAAAGTGAATAAACCCCCAAAAATAATGATAAAATCCAGAAAATGAATAAACACCCAAAAATAATGGAAAAAATCCAGAAAGTGAATAAAAACCCAAAAAAAAATGAAAAAAACATATAAACTAAATAAAACCCTAAAAATAAGGAAAAAAATCCAGCAAATGAAGAAAAACCCAAAAAAATGAAAAAAAAAATCCAGAAAGTGAATAAAAACCGAAAAATAATGAAAAAATACAGAAAGTGGAATAAAAAAGAAAATAAATATTTACTGCATAATTAATTTAATAAAACACCCAAGAATTTATTAAAAAGTCCGAAACGTATTAATTAAGAAAACAAATAATAGAAAATTATAAAAATGCTCAGAAAATTTAAAAAATACAGAAAATGAAAAGAAATACATAAAATAAATATTAGTCCTAGAAATAATTTAAAAAAATACCAAAAAAAAGGGCAGGAAAAAAATCAATAAAAAAACTGAAAAATTTAAAAAATACAGAAAATGAGTAAAAAAATAGAAATTAAATATTACCCCTTGAATTAATTTTAAAAAAACTAAAAATTTATTTAAAAGTCAGAATTTTATTAATTAAGAAAAAAATAAAAGAATATATAAAAGCACTCAAAAAATAAATAAAAAATAGAAATGAATAAATACCCTAGAAAACTAATAAAAAAGCAAATATTTGGAAGAAATTAAATAAAAATGATAGACCTGTCGATTGGGGGGGGGGGGGGGGGGGGGGGCAGAACAGTTGGGGTAGAGAGGGGAGCGTGGTGGATTTGGTTATTATTCATTTTTTATTTTTTCTTAATAATCTTAATACATTTTTTCTATTTTTTTCTATTTGTTTTTTTAAAATTCATTATGGGGTTAATATTTATTTTCTTGTTTTTTATTCATTTTTTTGTTTTATTTAAATTTTTCTGGTTATTTTTATTAATTTTTTGTTATTTTTTTTCATTTTCTGTTTTTATATATATTTTATACTTTTTTTTTCCATGAAAAATATTGAAAATGAAACAGATAAAAGATAAAAAAAAATATAACATTTTCCACCTAGAAAATAATTGCAAACAAACAATACCAATAAATATTTTTTATAAAAAATATTTTCAAGTTTTCAATTCCAAAAAAATTTACTCTTAACGCTTATTTTCCATCTTATTTATGAAAGACACCCTGAATCATTCGTCCGTCCTTCATTTCTATTTACCTCTCTCTCTGTACACGAAAAAAATGAAATGATCCAGAACCCCTCTGCAATCACACGAAACCTCTGATATTCCTTCTGTTTATTCCAACCATCTCTCTTTTAACTATTACCCTTCTCTCTTTTAACTATTACCCTTGAGAAAATTCTTCCTCAGCATCACCATCGTCTTCTTGGCTCGGGCAACCTTCGTTTTATCATGGACAACCCCTAGCAATCTTTGTTCGATTTCCTTTTTTGGGTCCTCCTCCCCCCCCCCCCCCCCCCCCTAATTATTCATTTTGGACTTCTTTTGGCATGTAATCACAACACTCTTTTATTCAAATAAATTTTATGGCACTTTATGTTTCTTCCTTTCTATTTTGTTTGAATATTGGTTGATCTATTATGTTAATGTAAGTCACACCACGCAAAAATAAGGAAAATAACTAACACAGAGGAATATTTAATGAGGGACATCTTCCCGAACAAGTATTTTGAAAAGATAAACATCACTTCAACATGAGGGACATCTTCTCGAATAAGTATTAGCAAAATGCGATGCAATAGACTGAAGTATGGGAAAAACATACATTTAAACATGATAGGTTTTCAACCATTTTTTTTTTATCTTGAAGGTAACATCATCTTCCACTTTTTATATCTCACAATAACCCAAATCATAAGCTGCTCGAACAATGTAGGGTCCTTCCAGTTAGCTTCAAACTTGGGCAATGATAAACCCCTTATGTGCCTCGCTCATGCTTTTAGAACCAGGTCCCCTTCTTTGAACTTCCCTGGCCTCACCATCTGGTCATACGATCTGGACAACTATTTTCTATACATCTCGAAGTGCCTCGTTGTGTTATCCCAGTACTCTTCTAGCGCTTCAAGTTGGACGTGTCAGCTCTGAGGGAGCATAACGCTTAGCAAGTTGTAGCGGGTAGAGGGTATTTAGAGTTCAACTGGCAAAACAGCTTCTGCCCCCAAAATTAAGGAAAATGGAGTACACCCGTCAGTTTCCTCTTTCTTGTTCGATAGGCCCACAATACTTTGGAGATTTTGTCATCCCATGTGCCCAGGAAATCCTCTAACATTTTTGCAAAAATATTCACTAAAGTCTTGTTGGTGGCTTCTGCCTGCCCGCTACACTTCAAGTATGCTACTGTTGACTTGTGGTGGATGATGGAGTATTTATCTCTTTGTATGTTTACTTCACTATTCATAAAAGGGGTGCCATTATCTGATTGAAACACCTTCGGGATACCAAATTGAAAAATGATGCATTCTTTCATGAATCGAGCCACTACCCCCGTTGTGGCCCTTTTGAGCGGTATAGCCCCTGCCTATTTGGTGAAACATTCAGTGGAAACCACTATCCAAATCTTTCCTCTTGAAGAAGGGTTTATTGCCCCTACTAGATCAAACGCCCATGTGTGAAATGAAAAAGTTGTATAAAGAGAATGTAGGTCCATCAAAGGAGCGTGGATCATATTCCCATGTAGTTGACAAGCTTTACACTTAAGGATGAACTCTGCCGAATCTTTCTCCATTGTAGGCCAATAATATCCCAAGGTCATGAGTTGATCGTAGAGTTTGTCTCCTCCGATGTGGCCCGACTCGTGAGCTTTCCTTAGCACTTCTTAGGCCTCCTCTCCTCTTATTCACCTTAGAGGCCTGTCATGGTAGCCTCGCCAGTACAAATACCCTTCTTGCACAAAGTACTTGGGTTCTCACCTTTTTGACTTGGTAGCATCCTCTTTGTCCGTAGGCATTACTCCATCTATCAACAAATCCATATCAGGCTGCCTCCAATCTTGGGGTTGATCAAGGAAATTGCACTTTACTGCCTGATAAAATAGGCAACACTTCACACACTCTCTTTGTACTGTCGTATAATCTTTTCTCATTGAAGGCCAGAAATTCCTTTCCCGTTGTGCTCTTTGTACTAGGTCAACTAAGCTCAATGGCCCTTCACCTCTCTCCATTTGCTTTCTGATCTCTCCCCTCCAATCATCCTTTTCGTCTGTGGGCAACATATTTATCACTTTCGAGGAACCTGCCCTCTTTGTGATCCGAACCACAGTTGATTCTCCATTGAAGGCAATCTTTTGAGAAATTATGGCATAAGCGTCAGCATGTCGGTTCATCGTTCGAAGATGCCTCTTGATTTTTACCACTTCAAACTGCCCGAACAATCGGTGTATGATCGTTCTGTAGGGCGCCAAGTTCGTATGCTTCAGGGAGAATTCACCAGTTTCCTGTTTCACCACCAAGTTGGATTCCCCCTTTATCGTCAGAACTTTGATACCTCTTCGGAGAGCTTCGAGCAATCCCAGGACTAGTGCTTCATATCCGGCCTCATTATTCGAACATCCAAACTCCAGCTTAAAATATAGATGAACCTCTTCGACATCTCCTCGTAGAATGACTCTATCTCCCCCTTTCTTCTCGACCGAAGAGCTGTCGAATTCCATACTCCACTCATCCAGTCTAGTTTCTATAAAGTTAGCTTGGAGATCATCACTCGGGATCCCTTCCACAGGTAGACTAAACATTCCCGATGGAAATATGGCTAGTAAATCTGCATATGTTTGGCTCTTGATGGCTCGAGGGACCACACACTTGAGATCATACTCTGAGAGGATTAAGAACCATCGAGCTGCCCTGCCTATTAGCACAGTTCTAGCAAGAAAAAACTTTATAGGATCACACCTAGTTATAATATGGTCTGTGAACAATAATAGGTAGTACCTAAGTTTTTGCGCTACAAATACAAGAGCTAAATAATGTCTCTCAATGCTAGTATATCTGGCCTCACGCCCATGTATGATTCTGCTCAAGTAATAAATAGGTTTCTCTATGTCATCCATGTCTTGGGCTAACAAAGCACTAATAGATCATTCAGTTGATGTAAGATATAGATGTAAAGGGATACCTACCTTCTGGGGGATCATCTTTTGAGGAGAAGAAAGGAGTGTTTTCAGCTTGTCCATGGCATCTTTGTGCATCGCCTCCCATGCAAACTTCACGCCCTTTCTTAGTAACTCCATCAAAGGGTGCGTCACCTCCTAGGAAAAACATCCTTAAGTAGGAGACTTTACCAAGGAAGATTTTCAATTCCCTTGTTGGCTTTGGTCCTAGAATATCAAGGATGGCCCGACGCTTTTTCAATTCCATCTGCACCCCTTGACGGTTTACCACAAACCCCAAGAATTTCCTTCTTGTCACTCCGAATGCGCATTTGAGGGGGGTTCATTTTTAGTTTGTATTTTTTTCATCGAGTGAACACTCTTCTCAAGTCGTCCAGGTGGGACCCCTACTTCTTGGATTTGATCGCCAGATCATCAACATAGAATTCCACGGCCTTGTGGAAAATATCGTAAAAAATATCCGTCATTGTCCTCTGGTAGGTGGCTCTAGCGTTATTCACACAATTAATAGAGTCAAAACCATCACAAGGAGTAAATAGATAAAATTCTTGTCGAATAAACCATCGGTTACAAATCCAAATCCCAAAATAAAATCAACAGTAAATAACTGAATCCCAATATAAGTCTGAACTAGATAACTGAATGAATAAAGTCTAAATAGGGCTACATGACTAATTGAGATACTGAAATAAAATCCTACATTAGGAATGAAAGATGGATGCATATAATCAAGTTTTGCAAGCCTCCACAGTGCTGTAACAAATCGTCCTTGCAATGGATTGTCAAGTCTGGTATCCCTGTAGCTGGACACCTAAAAAGGTTTAAAAATATGTTGACACGGGTAAGAGCCCTAGTAAAACATTTTGAAAATATTTAGCAAGTATTTATATCACAATTTAAATCAGTTATTTATTACACATGTATTATTCATCTACACTCACCTGAGATCCTCACCTCTCAACTAATGTGCACGCTTAACGTATTCTACCTAACTAGTATCACTCTCATGACTAGTTAATGCATTTGACTATTTTCACTAAGTCTTAATCCATCCAATTTCCCCATACAACCCAATATTATAGTCTCAATAATAAGTTTATTTATTCTCATTTTATTATTGAGTCAATCAGTAAAGTTTCACTACTTAAATTCTCTTAGATATACATCATTTATCAATTCTACTATTTCACATAAGTGTGTGTGTGTGTGTGTATATATATATATTCATCACACTTCGACCGAATCGATTCGCCCCCACAGGTCTAGAAAAATATGCACTTATGTTCTTACGGGTTTCATCAATTTCCCACTCCAAATCTTGATTCTAATCATCGAAAACACAAATTTAACATTACAAAATGTTATACTAACATATATAAACAAGTTCTAATGATTAGAGATCACAATTGCATCAAAGATATCAATTTATTTGGGTTTAATTCAAGAATAATCATTATGAACCCTAGGGTGTCATCTTCTTTAATAACCTCCATAAAAATCAGATTTGTTCATCAATTTAAATCAAATTTCATGGTTAATTATCTACCTATCATATGGAATCAATCCTACATAATTTTTAGTCTCCAATTATTATTTAATTCCTCTAATTTCATCAATTTCACATATGACTCATAATCAATTTCAACCTACACTAACATGGGTTATATTATTGCTCTAATTAAACAAGGTTTAAATACTTGCCTCACGAAGGAAGGTCTGATCCGTTGGTGTAGTTGGTATGGTTGTGTTCCTCGTTATTCGATCTATGCGGTGGTGGTCTCGGTGTCATAACGATTACCGAAAGAATTGGAATAATACATGCTTGCCCCAACAACGACTGGAGACGGCAAATTCCACAAAGTGAGGCGCGATCGAAAAATTCAAGCGGTTCTTGGCGCTCAAATATAGAAGTCCTGCAAATATTGTTAACAAAGAATACAAATAGAAAGAAAAAATATTACGAAATACTAAATCAAATAAATTCTAAAACAACAAGTCCCCAATAATGGCGCCATTTTGATAGCAAGGCGAAACCGCGGCGCAAGAGTTACCTACGTCTGTCATTATTTTTGGCTCCCAACGCTATGCAAAAACCTAAACTATTGGCTACACACTTTTAAGGGAGTATAGCGGCCAGTCCGGGTATTGAATCCATAGGGACAAGTTGCTAGAATTTAATTGGTTTAATACTTATAAAATAAAAATGTAAAAGGTAATGTTGACAAAAATAAAAGATAATAAAGAGAAAAGATTATTCTAGGTGATGGTAAATTAAACTAAGATTAACAAAGAGAATAAAAATTATAGGCTGCACTAGATATTCCTCACCCTGAGTTAATTGGTATAAATGGTTAGATGGGCTCACATGTTATTAAGATTGAGTCTCATTTCATCAATTAATTAAATCAAGAGTTTTCACACCCCTAAATTTTCATAAAAGACTACTATAATTTGGCATCAACAAATACTCCAAAAATTACGCACGCAAGATCGTAAATAAGGAGCACACGTGATATACCTAGTAAAATCTACTAGGAGTAATAACTAGGACAACCCATTCGAAATAAACGCATAAACTCCATCACCGTAGCAAAGAAACCCATCAACCCTAGGTGAGTTCAATCCAACACGACCTAAATTAAATTAGCCAATAAGCATAATGAACAGCATAAATTAATACAACTAATAAATTAAGGCAACACTAATTAAATTAACTATAGAAATAAACTAGGCTTGGAATAAATAATAAGCATGAAAACCTAAATTAGAAAACAAATAAACAAATCACAAAGCAAGAAAATAAGGAAATACAACTAAATTAATTAGTATGGATGATGAATAGTACACTTACAACCCACAAATGGGGGACACCCAAAGATAGAAGAAGAAATGAGCTCTCAAAACCCAAACCCTAACCTGAACTATCTAATAATGAATCTCCTTACAAAAATAAACTAAGGTTCCTTTTATTGTTAGTGGGAAAAAAGAAATAAAAGAAAAAGGGAAAAGAAAGTGGTGCGCCAGACCTGCGAAGATCGATCGATCGGTGGTGCATGGGCATAGGGATGGCAATTTAACCCAACCCGCCCTAACCCTAATGGGTCGGGTTAAAAACCCGTTTAAAATAATAGGGCCGTGTTTGGGTTTTTTAAAAAAATATTTATTAAATGGGGCGGGTTCGGGTTTTATTAGAATATGCTCGCCCTGCCCCGTCCTGCCCCGTTTAGTAAATTTACTAATATATCCTTATTATACTTAACTAATAACACTCCCACCCCATATATAAATAAACTAAGTAAAGTAACCTAGGTCAAAACTCAAAACCCATTTCTCAACTGTAGTCGCCCGCTCTCTTCTTCTATCTCAAACCAAGTTCTCTCTCACGTTCTCTCTTCTTCTATCTCAATTGCAGTCACCGCTGTCTTCTCTTCTCTCTCAGGCTGGTGACACAGATGCCACAATCTCAGGCAGGTTACACAAGTCAGTAATCTCCAATCTCAAGTCAGTATTCTCATCCCGGTGATAGACAGGACCAATTTCTGCACACCAAAGAACTCAAGTTAGTAATATCCAATCTCTTCATTTTCTTATAGTAGATTTCTTATTATGTTCTTATAATTTTTTTAATCATACAGAGATTAAGAAGGTGCTTAGTCATTTTTTTGGGTTTAAAAGACCAGAATGTTGAGATTCATAGCAGGTTTGCAACCTCAAACCACTCTCATGATCAAGAATCATATGAATTTAATTTTCACTCTCTGTCAGAATAACGATTTATATAAGTTCTTTGTTTTTAATATAAACCTAAAGAGTGGACTCCACTGTTAGTGTTTTTCACCAATTGTTACACATTTTATGAACCTTAAAGCCATTGGACATGAACAAAAAGTAGATAATTTTTCCTCTCTATAAGCGGATTTTTTTTTTACGGAAGAGATGGAAAGAGAATGTGATCACATGATTCTTACTCATTTCACTCTCTATAGCAATTGTTACCTTTATATTCATTTTGATTTTAACTTTTTAGTGTAATATAAATTGATTGACAGATATAGTTCAGTAATATAAAATGGTTGACAGATATGTGTAAGAATTTTTCCTTAATTGAATGTTTATTTTTTGTTTTTTTGTAGATGATTCTTCTACAGCAGATTCGAGTCCTACAATCTATGATGAGGAGTTGTATTCCATAGAAGTTTAATGAAGAGGTAATGCAAGTAAAAAAAAAATTATGATTTTTTTTAATTTTAAATTCATACTTCAAATTCTCTTTAATTTCTTAAAATGTTTTAACTTTTTATTCAGGTTTGAGTTGATGGTGAATCGGCGATGAAGATGATAGTCGAGCTATTTGAGACTTTTGTGTAACATTTGTTATATTTTGTGGTGGTTGATGTTATTTAAGACTTATTTTGTAATCGTTGAGTTTGATGTTATTTAGGAGTTTGGATTTATTTTGTAATCGTTGAATTTGATGTTATTTAGGCCTTATTTTGTAATCGTTGAATTTGATATTGTTCGAGACTTGGTAGTTTGGCATTTTAAATTGTTTTATTTGAGACATTTTAAGTATTTTGAGACTTTTAAAGTTAATGTTCAAGTTTTAGACTTAAAAATTGATGTTGAGGCATTGTTATTTGCTTATAAAGTCACCTTTATTTTTATATAATTAAATCTATTTTAAAAAAAAATTACGGGTTTTAACTCGAGGGGAGGGGAGGGTTCTAACCCGTTTAATTCATGTGGGGCGGGGAGGGGCGGGAACAGGTTTAAGGAGGTTAAAATTAAAAGGGTTCGGGGTTTAAAATCATAACTCGTCATGGGTCGTGAGGCGGGGCGGGGCAAAAAAAATTCATAGTGCGGGTTTGGGTTTTAACAAACGCGCCCCATACCCAACTCGTTGCCATCCTTACACGTGCGGTCGACCGGGTAAAGGGAAAATAACCACTACATAACTCATAGGCCAAAAATCCAATCAGCGATCGATCGGTGGGGCTGGGTCGGTCAATCGGTTGCGCTAGAGCCTCCAAATCGCTGCTATATACTACGAATTTTCCATGGCTATCTTCAACAATCAACCAAAAACATCATGCTCCCAACATAAGACCAGCAAATCAAAACCCACAACAATCTGATACAAAACCCTGGTTCCATTTGTGTCTAACCCAAGGCCCAAATCATGAAACAACAGCAACAACCCACCATATGGGCAAAGACCTGCACCAAATCGCAACATACCCGAAGCCACATAGAAGACCCACTCTCCATAAGGTTAACCTGAAGACATGCCCAAGCATGAGAATGGCAAAATACCCGCTGCAATTTTGGGCAAATCGACCCCATATGACTTAAGCCAAACCCGAGTATGGGACAATTCGCCATATCTGTTTGAGACTTATTTGCTGCTAAAAGAGGATAGAGACATGGAGGGAATTATTTAAATTGTTAATATTAAATGAATTTATATAATTGTTCTTTGATCAAAGGACCGTGGTTTCTTCATTTGAACTCCTATTCGAGCACCATTCACGGCCTCGTGAAGCTTAACCCGAGAGCTACAACTTCTATGGGGACTTTGGAAAAGAATCCCAAAGTGTGAATTAACTATTGTGCCCCTGAACATGCGAACTTTGACGAATCTTTACCGGAATGCCACAAAACTTCATAATAAGTACTTTAATACCTACTAACACTCAGTAATACCTCAAATAACATGATGGCATATAAAACGGAGGTTGTATGATTAACGAGCATAATTATAGACATTAAAGTATCCGAGGGGCTTAAAATTCATAAGTATCGAGGGTAATAAAGTGTAATATTCGTTACGAATCAGCTGACTATATTTCAATTAGTAAACATAATATTTCCATAATTATCTACCCACCACAAATATAGTTCCGATTACGAATTAACTTACTACGTTTGTTGTAGGGTAAATCGGATGGTGGGAGGATGAGAGGAAGGAAATGTATGTACTATGATGAGCTATAAATAATCTTCGGAAATAACACGATAACGGGTGATAATGCTATATAGGGGACAGATCAATTCTCACACATGGATGGTACAAATATTATTATGAGATACTGATATTCTTATAATTATTTTTTGTGGTAACAATTAATTTAATGATCATAATTTTCCAGGGGTGGAAGATGTGGAGGTAACTCATGATCCGTGCATAGAGTGACACTAAAACAATGGTTGGGCGGGAGGCCGACACCCAAGAATCGAGTGGGCCCACTACAAAGCACAAGGGTCAGGGCCCTAAAGTGAAGGCTAATAGTCGTTGTGTGAACCCCCAGGAAGAATGTGCCCAAGCGATATCTGTCATTTCTTAGTCGTTAAAAAAGATTGCCACCACAATAGAGCTTCAGGTTGTTGTTGACTCGCAAACTCACATTAATTGGCAGGGTATCCTTGAAAGGCTAGAGGGTATGGATTTGGACGATGAGAATTTCATGCAGATGATTTCCTTATTTGAGGTCGACAATGGACTAGTTCGAGTGTTTATGGGGTTCTCTGACTTTTCTTTCTCGTGTACATGATATTATAATAAGATCCGTAATCTTCCTTGATCAGATCATCCGTTAAATATTACCTACTATTATGCTTTGACATTATCTCCACGTATTACATTTTGATGCTTTTGGATGTGGTAATATTAGATAGTTGTTAGCGTATGTAATGTTTTGGAATGTAATGTTTTGTGTAAACTTTGCTCTTGTAAGGAGTGGTATCCGTCTTGTATAAACTTTGCTCTTGTAATGTTTTGGGATGTAATTTTTGTGGGATTATCGGATAGTTGATACCTTTTTGCAAATTTATAATTTTTTTCCCAACTACAACCTTTTATATAAAAATGTGAACCAATGATGATGTGAAATTTAAATTTTGAAATGCTAAATTTCAAACTATATAAATAGATATGGGGTCTAAGAATGAACCACACATAAAAAATTATTACAATAATGGATATAGATTTCTCCAAACCTTCATCTCTTAAAACTATCAATTATGGGCACTTTGATATGGGATGCCACGTAATGTTGTAAACAATCAATGAAACTCGTTCGAGGGAGAGCTTACCACTGGTAAGTAGGATAATTATAAATTTCATATAATTCTTATGATATCATTTTATATGTCAAATTTTTTTCCATTTTTAGGTAGTTGCATTGGTGCAAGAAATTCAACACCGACATGTCGACGGAGCAAGGGTGTGCTTGAAGGATCCAATCGGTACGCTTCGAGCTGTTGTTAAACCCAAAGCATTTATTAGTGGGAAGCTGTAAAAATTCGTGTTGGAGAAGTTATGATACTAACGGAAGGTCATTTGTTCAGTCCAAATCCAAATCGGTTCCTGTTACTAATAGATAATGAAAATGTACAATATGTGATCATGGATTACTAGGTCTTAAGCTATCGTTTATTTCAATGTTCTAATGCAATTTTTAATGAATGTGACTCACCATTTCGACATGTTTATTCACTTATGAAACCAAAAAATTACATGCCCGTTTCACATGTTTAAATACATTCTTCCATCCTTTTTTTTCGACACCAGACTCGCATGTAACACCACATGATAATCCTGAAAATGAAGACAAACAATTGATGAGTAGTAAAAAAATTGGATAACAAAAAGGTGGGGAAATTACAAAATAAGTCAATTTTTATATTGTAAAAATTCTCAGTTTCCATGACAAATTTTATCTATCAAACAATATAAGTAGAAATGTAGGTGTTTTCCAGTAGGCAAATTATGTTTATCAAAGAGAAAAAATGGAAATTTTAAGATTTGCCAACATGCAAAATTAAGCTATCAAACAACAAAAAATTTTATTTTTTAAGTCAAAATTTGCATGGACAAAATTTTCCAGGGCAAAACTTTTCATTCCACCTCTTGTGGATCCCTATGGCGGATGAGGTATCACTTAAATAAGTATCATAAATGTTTTTTAAGATAATATAACACCGTCTTTAGGACTTAAATAGCATATTAGTTAACTATACAACATGTAAATAATTTGGTTGAACTGAAACATGTCGAGCATTTCAATGTCATTATTATTCGTGGTGGTTAGTAAATAAGCACTACGAAGTTAATTATGTAGTTGCTTACCTTAAATTAAAAATGAGTTGCTTTGTTGAATCCTATTGGTGTTTAGGTTACGATAAGCGTAAGATTTTCTAGATGGTTCTTGTTGATGTACGACTGCATAGATTGATATTAACAATATATTATTATTATTATTATTATTATTATTATTATTATTATTATTATTATTATTATTATTATTATTATTATTATTATTATTATTATTATTATTATTATTATCTTATGGACTGTGTTTCACAAACCTCTTTCTGGATGGTTTTCGAAAGCCATGAAAATACTATAACATGATTGAGGAGAAGGATAAAATTTATGAGATAATTAAGAATAGTAATAAGGCAGTCACTTTAGGGAGAATCCATAGATTTTTTTTCTTTAAAATACTGCCAACACTTGTTTTTTCAAGGAGTACTATGCCTTATTATGAACTGTTTTTTGAAATGATGTACCTTGTAATGCACTCGACAAAAAGGTCAGATAGGGTAATGTTATTTCATCCCAATCGAAATGGTTTTATCTTTCAGAATGAGTGATAAGAGATATTGGATGAACACAACTTAAAAATACTCATAAAGCTACCAAGAAAAGTTACATTTTAAGTTATAGTGTAGCGTTTGTCAAAATTAATACCATTACACCTTTTAAAATTGGAAACAACTTGCGTAAATATCATATAAAAATTCAAAAACTCATTATTTGATGCCCATTGCCTCCTTTTAATAAGTAGTACAATGATCACACCATCTTCTAGGCAACAAGGTAGAGGAAGTGCAAAACCATGGAAGGTGTGAGGTAAAGACAAAAAGATAATTGATTGGAATAAAAAGTGTCAACTAATTGGTGATAATGCTTCAAAGTTGGCGACTCAATTGGGTTATTTTGCAAGGCAAGGGAACCTATTTCTGTTGGATGAGCCCTCTTGAGGTAATATAGATTCACATCAACTCATAAAAATTCGAAAAATCGTACAGGTAAAATTTTGCTTTTTATCAACGTTGATAATATAAAACTATACATAATCTAATTAGTTTATTATAACACGTGTTCTTTGAATCATACAAATGCTCCCAATGGTTACATGGATCTTTGTATGAAGAAAATTGGGTTGCAATGGAAGCGGTTGAAGAACCACTTAAAGGAGGACTATTATAACAAATTTGAGATAGATAAGGACCGCATTGAAAATAAACTCTCCCATCTTAATAGTGATCAATGGGAGAAATTAGTGGAACGTTGGGTCACAGAAAAATCCAAGGTATAAATTTAATATTTTCATTCAATTGTATCTTTCACTCAAAGTTCTATTTATTGTAATACAACAGATTTTCAATGTATAGGTTTAATTTAGTTTTATTCTCTTGCGGCAAACGGCAAATCAGAATTCGAACAAACCTTAATTTTCATTCCAAGACAGGAAAAAAACCATTCCCACGAGTAATAGAAGAGCTTAGTCATGTCATTTGAATTTTTGTTGCTTTTTTATGTCTTTAATTTGTATCAAAATAGTTCTTAATGTACTTTGTTTACCAATGGAGACAAAAGGCTTGCAAATCAATAAACTTAGGGTTTGGAGATATACACGAAAGAGAAATGAGTCTGATATTGATATTGATGAATCGACCGATAAAGAGGTATATACATTTTAATTATATTTCTCTCAAAGTCTAACATGGAAGAGTAGTAAACAATTTTGTGTGCATAAAAGTCATTTTTTATATCATGTGATATTCATACTTTATTGAAATTTTAATCTATGTTTTTAGGAACGTATAAAGAGATTGTTGGAAGTATTATCGGAGGATAAAAAAAACGAAGTCGAAGCGAGAAATAAGATATTCGATGAGTTGATAGGGTCCGAAGGTCATGATCGTGTCTTGTGCATGGGAGTAGATCTTTGACCGATAACTTAAAGGTTAAGAACAACATCATCATCTCAACATTATGAGCAAGAGATAACTGAATGACGCAGATTGGATGAGGAACATTAAATATTGCCATCAAGAATAGCTTGATCCTATTCGGGACGAGGTTCGTACCAAGACATATGACAAAATCAACAAGACCACAGAGTTTTCTTAATTTGATACAGCAAGTCAGCTTCCTCGTACCAAATGATGTACTTGCTTAGGAAATTTCTTAATAATTATAATTTCTTTACTAATAATTTGAGATTAAGCTAGGTCGTGCGGGTCGAGAAATATTCACGTTGATGAAATACCTTTATGTGCTCATTTGGGGCTTTTGTTGTTGTTGTTGAGTTGAGTTTTAATGTTAAAACAAGTTATTTTTCATGAATAAACAACGAAACTTTGCTGAAATTTTCTAAAAATAAATAATGATTTAAAAATAGTTAACATGAAAATATATGGATTACCATAGTTGAATATTGTACTAAATTATATTTATTTTCTCTTCCAGAGGTTTGCAAATTTTTTTGTTCAATATGAATATTATTTAGAATAGGTATTAGTCAGCTCTAACACTTTATTGACAAATGCTACCATTTGTATTTTATACATTTATAAGTTAAGTGGTTATTTTTTGAATTTATTATGTTTTTGAATTAGTTATTTGATATTTGGGAAACTTGAATATAAATGAATGAATTTTCGAAGCTTCGTTGATATTTTTTTCTCGAGATTTATATGTCATAACTTATACATTTGTTGGTATTATGGATGATATTGAATGAACTTTGAAGATTCGTATTTAAAGATGGAATCCACATAAGGGGCAACCTTTAAAATATGAAAATACAATAAAAGGAATATTTTTAGCACTGGTCATGTCTTTTAGGATAGCTAGAACCGTCCTTAAAATGCAGTGTTACAGTAAAAAATTTGGCGGCAATTTTAGCGCTAAATTTTAAGGGATGATTAATACCGTCCCAAATAATATTATTTGGGATGGCCAAACTCCCGTCCTTAAAAACTGAACCTTTGATAGTTCGTATGAGACGGTCAAAAAATCGTAGTATGAGATTATTAGGGACGGCTAAAATTGTCCCTAATACATTTGGGACCCCTGTAAAATGGAACTATACATTGTCGTCCCTAAAACTGTGCTTAAAGACTTTTAGGGACGGATTTATAGTCTCTAGGGATAGCTCATCCCTAAAAGTGCATTTTTTGTAATTCTAAACTAAAGAGTTTAGAGCACTCTTTGCTCTGTCTACCCATTGAGAGGATTTGTGTGAGCTTAAGTAAGTTGTTACCCTTGTTAATTAAATCAAAGAAAGAAAGCCACCATCCGTAGACGTAACCGTATTGGTAAATCATATATATTTAATCTTGTGTTAGTTGGTGTTTTTTCCCTCTTACGTTCTCATTACTTTGAATTTAGTTTGTATTATCGTGTTATCTCTTTGGATTATTCTCATCTTTAATCTTGAACGTGCATGAATCACTCATTTGACTGAGTATCCATGCAATATTGGCACTGAAATCTTTCTTGCGCACCAAGAGTTTCCCCATTATTTGGGGGTAAATAGGCTACCAAATCATAATGCAAGCACATTGGCACCCCACGCGTGAAAGATTTGCACGCCAATTTTGGTATTCAAAAAACTTTAGGGATTTGTAAGCCTATCCCATTATAAATACCATGGGGAAGGACAACGCTAAAATGAGGGAATAGGGCGTAACTTGCACTATCCCTATGTAGATGGCCTTAAATATTATTATTTGAGCAGCATTACCCAATATATTGTTGGGTCAAATAACAAAAAGTCTCTTAAATATTTTTTTAATACACATTTAGTCAAAAAAATTTATTTTGTACCAAAAGTCCCTCGAACACTTATTTAACTAATATTCTTTTGTTTTTAAAGGTCCGCGTCAGCTGCATGGTAAAAGACTTTTTGAAGCAAAATAAAAAAATTTGAATTAAACGTGTATTAAAAAATATTCGATGGAATATCGCTACCAATGTATTGAATTTACCATAAGAGACCAGTTTACGGGTTTACCATAAGCGAAGTGATGTATTGAAGTTTCAACAAGCTTCAAAATGGGTTGAAAGTTGGGTGTTACGACACTGTTATGTAATATCATTTAAACCACTCATTGATGTGTGACAACCGTGAAGGAGCAGAAGATTACAAAAGGCAAACGAAGAAGGAGGTGACGCGTTAAAATAAGATCCACAAGGATAGTTCAGACTCAGTTAACACCATATTGATTTCAAACGAAGATGTTCATGTAGGACCTCATATAAAAACTACTTTCGTCCGCATGTCCACCATATTAGTACCACGACCCTTCGTCTCTTTTTTATTTGTTTTCCTGCAAAATTAAGATTTTTGTAAGAATGACAAAAAAAAAAATCATTCTCAACGATAGTAAGGCTGTCCCATTCAGCGTCACATTCATCCAAACATTGTCATGTAAGTTGCCCAACAAAACCAAAAGTCTTGACAGGCTTACAATGATCCATCCAATCCATGAAACCAATTTCTACACCAACAACTTCTTGATCAGATTGTTGAACATTACTCTGTCCCCAAACCCATCAAAAACTGACACAGGGTTACCTACAACAATACATAACCTCACACATGCACATATACAAAATTTGTAATTAAAAAACATAATTAATAAAGCCAGTTCCCCCAAATAAGGAAGAGAATTTGTTGAATTGAACTACTGAGAACGCCTGAAAATAGAAAAGCTCTTCATATTCAAGAAACATAAACAAAAATGGTATTCGTACGGGTTTTGTGCACCTGATGCACAAATAATTTGTACAGTTGACTAAAAAAATACATATTTTATTTTTATATATTTTTTTAATTAACTGTGTAAGTGTTATGTGCACTGTACAAAATCGGTACACAAGAAAAAGGATATATAGTCGCTTCTATCCTCTAAAACATACAATCCCCACTTCAATTCATCTGAATTCTCAGAACTTTCAGAACAGTTCGCAATCCAGCTTTGGATGGTACAATGCTATCCACTTGACATCCGGGGCTTTCACCAAGCAATACTTTTATCACGGGTAGCCAAGTTACAAAACTAATTACAAATAGAAGAGGGGGAGAAGTACAAATATCTCTGTGATAAGTAGACTAATTGACACTTCTCTAAAAGAAAACTGCAAAAAAAAAAAAAGTGTGGCTCTATTTACAAATGTTGTTTTCAAAGCTAGACGTGACACTTCAAGGTACATGACACACTAGAACCATTGTTCAAGATTTTTTTCTCATAGGTTCAAGAATAAAAAAGAGAAGAAAGATTAAAAAAGAAAAATGAAACTTTTAGACTTCAATGCCTTCGTGATAGTTAGGTTGCGTTTATTTTTTTATCTGAAGATTGAATCTGAAGTCTGTAATCTGAATTTGAAATATATGTTTATTTTTATTTCTGAATGTACCACTGAATGAATGTATTCAGACTTCAGATTCAAACTTTAAATATAACTTTACTTTTTCATCACTAAGACAAATATATCCGTTAACCTTTGAATCATTTAAAAAAATAAACACTTTTTGGTACCTCTTAAGTCTAAATGATTCAGATTCAGACTTAAGAGGTAAAAACAAACAACACCTTAGACTTTAATACCTGTTGCAGTTCTTATTGACTTTACTTCTTCTTCCATTAACTTTCGACTAGACTTAACGATCACTAGAGATGGTGTTGATACCAAAAATTATCCACCTACGAGGACTAATCAGAAGTGAACACGTGTCCTCCTACGTAGCCATAATCCTAGTCAGCAATAGAAGCTTAGCAGTCATGCCGACCAACAAGATCAATGAAGCACCATACCAAGGGTCATACTATACGTGATTTATACAACCAATCGTCACATTCATTATGTAAGGATGTAGATGCTTAATTGTATAAAAGCATTTCATCCCTTGACATTCTGACCTGTATCCCTTTCATCAAGGGCAAGGTAGAACGGATTCTGAGATATTCATATTTACAAGAGTACCTAGCTTTCTGTAACCTCTGAAATTAATACAATAACACAGGAAGTAGGGTTTATTACATAGTTGTACCACTTTAAAAGCTCTCTCTCTCGCCTTTTGTTTACCATTGTGATTATATATTTTATATGTGATTATCAAATTGGATAAAGTCCAGTTTTTTACATCAACAGATGGCAACCGAGCAGGCGGGATGGGATCGACGGAGCCATCTCATTCCCGTTCTCGCTTAAATCCCCATCTCCATCCTCAACCCCAACCTTAACCCTATTTTTTTTGGGCAAAGAATTCCCTTCGAGGATTTTATTGAGGATCGGGTTTTCTGTGGGGATCCGAATTGGCAAAATATTTATTTTTTTACCTCTTGTAATCCTACATAGGCAATTTAATTATATGTATACAAATATAATATGTAACTCTTATTCACATTAAAAGTTCATTAGAAATTCCTTTTACTTATAGTAAAATATAAATGATAATATTTAAATTTATTTTTTAATTGAAAATATATAATATTCTACGAAATTCTTGGGGGGTTATAACAAGGATCCCCGCAGGGCAAGAACCCCATTCCCGGTTCACACCCCCACCCCGTACCCAAATTGGGAATTAAAAACCATCCTTGTCCTCGTCCCTATATTTTACCCCCACCCCCGCTCGATTAGGGAACCTTAACCTGAAGGGAATTTTTCCATTCCTAGCTGTCACGTGCATGGCACGTGACGCTTAAAAAAAACTATATAGGAAGAGACTGCTTATTTGGGCTTTATTTTTGTTTGATTCTAGTTTTCTTCACTTTTTATTTTGTGTATACTTTTTTGTTTCTTTGATGATTTTACTTACCATTGAGTTTAATTTGACAATGGACGAGGTGCTTTACTTAATAGAAATTACCGACAGGTACTAACGTATAAAAAATGCATTGTAAAGGTATTAAATTCTAAAACACCCATTAAAATACAAAGAAAGAAATGGGAAAAGTATAATGAAGAAGAAGAAGAAGAAGAAGAAGAAGAAGAAGAAGAAGAGGAGAAAAAAAGGATAAACAGTAAGCCATCCTTAAGGTTGTTATATATTTATAAGCATTAAGTCATCGCTATAATAACGTTAATGGGATATGTTTTCATTTATTTTCTGGTTTAATTAATGTTTAATCCTTCAAAATGGTTCATTTGATGTTTAATTCAACGTAGTTTTTTTTCTTAACCTCGACTTCTTAATGATTTATTTGACTTAACCCCTACTTTCTTAGTCTTTTTAACATAACCTCCAAAATTTTCACATCATTACATCCCTCTTAAAAAAGTCGTATTTGAAAATTAGACTTAACCCAATATTTTTTTAGGAATACCGACCAACGCCAGGGATGCCAACCAAAGATGACAGGCAAACACCAACAGTTGTATACATTAATGATTGTACATATGTAAATGTCTATGATATAAAGACATTCCATCCTTTGATATTCCATCTCTTATACACCCTCTGGGGGGCTATAAATACATTATGAACCCTACATACAGGGACACACGAAAAGAGAGGCAATTAAGCAATCCCAAGGCAATATACAAAAGTGGACGTAGTCTCTTACTTTAAGCTGAACCACTTTAAAAATATCTTGTCTCTTATTCGTATTTATGTGTGATCAATTAATTATCCTAGTCTAGTTTTTTGCATCAACAGTCATCATCATCACTTTCCTTGTCCCTCAAGTATCATCCTCAATATCAATAATCCTCAAAAAATTATGAAGGGCACAACAAGCTACACCAATCTTCGCTTGAATTTCAATCCCGTGCAAAGGTTGATGCCTTAGATACGCAAACCCTTTTTCCATAACCCAATCGACCTCTCAACTACATTTCAGAGAGATAAATTCCTAAAATTAAAAAATTCCTTATTATTATAGGGTCATTCTCCATAAACATCCCGACGATGATAATTAGTTTTTGAATATGAGGAGAGGAAACCAAGTACCAAAAGGAATCCATCATCTGCGAGATATAATTTACCTACGCATAATTTAAATAAAGTATATTACGATACCTATTCATATTTTACTAATTCGAAGTAAGCGACCTCATTGAAAGTTACTCATGTTTTAACATACCCAATGGAACGTTCAACTTATACCTTTATCATTGAGTCACACTTCGAAGTAAGCGACCATCATGTGCTGATCCCTCCCAAACAACGAGGACGTAAGAAAATTGCATATCAAATGTACATGTGACCAAAACATTTGGACAAATTACCCTTTTCCTATTGTGATACCTCGCTAGGTCAGCAGTAGGAACCAAAGCAGATATGTGGGTACCGTCAATTTCACCAACAACATCCTAAATGGGTTGAGATGAATTTAATAATTGGAAAGTTATACATAAATGAATAAAAGTAATTAATAAAACTATCCTAACCTCGAAGTAATGATACCATGGTAGGTCCTTACCAATGTTAAAAGGGGAATTATTGGACTTACATTAGTAACTAGATCATTGAACAAGTCATGGCATGCTCGTAAAATTCTATGGAAGTAGTGACTAATTATTTGAATAGATCTAAAGAAAGTCAACGGCTTGGAAACATATCCCTCACCATGTCCATTGGTGTTATAGAACATTGTAACTTGTTCATCAACCTTAATTGATCGATTGTCAGTTGGTCCATGTGTGAGTAACCTGGTACAAAGTCTTTTAAATGAGCATATGCTCATCCTAAGTTGTGCGTGGGATACCCAATCATTCTTTTTAAATAGACGATATATTCTATTTCGTGATCAGCGTCCCAGTATCTATGGGGAGCCCTACCTAGGAGATGGTCGCGACTCCTCGTATATTGAAAAATTAGAGTTTCTCGCATCACCAGGGGACAGAATAACCCTCGTTGTTGTCACATGTTCTTTGAGATAATGCTCAACATTGATTTAGTAAATTCCTATGTCAATCAAAATAAATTAAACCTTTATGCCCGATTTACTGAACATCGTCTAATATTTCACCAAAAGATATTATTTTATAATCATGGTAAAATGATCTTATTAATCCAATAATAAAGAACATCATTTTAAAAAATAAAAATGTAAAGGGAAATAATTTTATACCTAATGAGAAGCTTTCCGAGGAATTTGATTCCGGACACACCTATATTTTGTGCAAGATCATAAAACGTAATACAATATATTAGCGGGCATAAATGGAAAAAAGGGGAAAAGGGGGGAAAATGGATAAAATTCAACCAACATTTTTCCTTTTTGTTTATATTGCCCCATTTTAATGTGCCCCATTTTTGCAAGAACATAAGATGATGGTTTTAAACCAAAGAATAACAGCATATAACAAGGAAAAAATTGCAGAAGAAAAGGTGGGTTTAATGGTTGGGAAAAAGTATAAGGCTAAATTTTTTTTTACTGTGAGTTGTAACATGTGTAGGAAATGTTAACGAAGAATTTTTCTAATAATTGAAATATAATGATAAGATAAATAACACAAACATTTTACTTATTAAATAAAAACTCAACATAAAAAACATGGATCCAAAATGCAGCTAGAAAATGAGTAAAAAAAGCATGGATCCATAAACGGAGCTTTAATGGATAAAAAACTAAAATAAGAGAGATGGTATGATGTCACAAGTAACATAAATTTTATTTATAAATAAAAAATGCAGCAGAAATAAATGGATTTAAAAATGATACCATACAATCGAAGAAGAAAAAAACATCCATAAACGAAGCTTTAATCGAAAAGAACGAAAAAGAGAAAAGTGGTGGGAAGGTTACCTCTTCACTTCCAGATGTGTGTGTTGAAGATGTGGTTGATTTTGGCATAAATGGAGGATTTATGAAGAAAACTGGGTTTCCTCTTCCATTAATTCAATTTTTTCATCTGCTCCCATCAAATCACCTCGGTCGAAACATTTGCACGATAAAACTTACCCATCCATTCGTTTCTTTGGGGAGGGGAAAAGATTTCAATTCCACAAAAATGGGCAAAATGAGTCACGTGAGGGGTTTTAGGGAATTCATTTCTTGGTCAAATTTGATAAATCAAGCGACACAAAAGTTGAAATTTAGGGTGGAATTAGACATTTGCCAAGGCAAATAGCTCCTATCAAACATGTCCTTATGGTAAATTCAGTACACTGGTAGCAGAGATCCCGCAAGGAATTACCACTCCAATAATAATATATTGGGCAATGATGTTCAAATAATAATATTTAAGCCCATCTAAATAGGGATAATGCAAGTTAGGCACTATTCCCTCACTTTAGCCTTGTACTTCCCTATGGTATTTACAATGGGATAGGCCTACAGCTCCCTAAAGTTTTTGACGAATTTACACTTAGGTCCCTTTTTAACAATCTTTAAACATTTAAGGACAATTTACTATTAGATTCACTTGTTGTGCCACTAGAGCTAACTTCTACAAGAAAAGAATTAGTGGAACTAAGTGCTTAAAATTTGTCAAAATTCCTTTTGTGCTTAAAATTTGATTACGAGGGACCAACGGATACTTTGCTAAAAAAATTTGAGTAACAAACTTGGCATGCAAACCTTGCACGCATGCGGCACCAATGTACTTGCATTATGATTTGATAGCCTGTTTACTCCAAATAATGGGGAAACTCTTGGTGTGCAAGAAAGATTTCAGTGCCAATGTTGCATGGGTACTCAGTCAAATGAGTGATTCATGTATGTCCACGATTAAAGATGAGAATAAACTTAATTCAAACTAAATGCAAAGTAATGATAAAGCAAGATAACAAGATAATACAAACTAAATTCAAAGTAATGATAAAGTAGGAAAAAACAAATACCAACTAACAGAAGATTAAATATACGTGATTTACCAATATGGTTATGTCCATGGATAGTGGCTTTCTTTCATAGATTTAATCAACAAGGATAACAACCTACTTAAGCTCACACAAATCCTCTCAATGTGTATACATAGCAAAGAATGCTCTAAAAACTTTGGTTTAGAACCCTAAAATGCTCTATTTATATGTGGAATACATTACAAAAAATGAATTTTTAGGGACGAGCGTGTCCCTAGAGACTATAGATCCGTTCTTAAAAGTCTTTAGAGACAATTTTAGGGATGACAATATATATTCACATTTGATAGGGATCCCAAATGTATTAGGGACAATTTTAGCCGCCCCTAATAATCTTATAGAATAATTTTTTGATCGCCCCATACGAACTATGGAAGGTTCAATTTTTAAAGAGGCGAATTTGGCCGTCCCAAATAATATTATTTGGGACGGTATTAATCATCCCTTAAAATTTAGCACCAAAATTTTTGCCAAAATTTTTACTGTGACACTGCATTTTAAGGGCGATTCTAGCCATCTCAAAAGACATGACCAGTTATAAAAATATTTCTATTATTGTATGTCCATATTTTAAAGCTTGCCCCTTATGTAGATTCCATCTTTAAATACGAATCTTTAAAGTTCATTCAATATCATCCATAATATTAACAAATGTGTAAGTTATGAAATTTAAATATCGAGAAAAAAATATCAAAGAAGCATCGAAAATTCATTCATTTATATTCAAGGTTCCCAACATAACATTTTCAAAAAATAAAATATCTAGCCTAAAACATAAGTTATATGATTTAGACTACAATCATCCCTAAAAATATCAAATAACTAATTCGTAAACATAATAAACCCAAAAAATAACAACCTAACTTATAAATGTGCAAAATACGAGTGGTGACATTTGTCAATAAAGTCATAGAGCTGACTAGCACCCATATTGAACCAAATGATGTCCGGACCTCTGGAAGATAAAATAAATATAATTTAGTACAATATTCAAATATGGTAATCCGTATATCTTCATGTTATCTGTTTTTAAATCATTTTTAATTTTTAAAAAATTTTAGCATAGTTTCGTTTGTTTATTCATGAAAAATAACTTGTTTTAACATTAAAGCTCAACTCGACAACAACAACAAAAGCCCCAATTGGGATAATAAATTACTTTCATCAGCATGAATATTCCCCGGACCGCATGGACTAGATTAATCTCAAATTATAAGTAAAGGAATTATAATTGTTAACAAAATACCTAAGCAAGTGCGTCATTTGGTACGGGGAAGTTGGCTTCTTATATCAAAATAGGAAAACTCTTTAGTCTTGTTGATTGTCATATATCTCGGCACGAACCTCGTCTCGCACATGATCAAGTTATTTTATGGCAAATTTCACGTTCCTCATCCTATCTACGTAATTCAACTATATTTTGCTCGTAATGTTGAGATGATGACGTTGTGCTTAACCTTTTAGGTGTAGATCAAATATCTACGCCCATGCACAAGACACGATCTTACCCGTCGAACCCTATCAACTCATCGAATATCTTATTTCTTGCTTCAACATCATCTTGTTGATCCTCCGGTAATACGTACCCCAATCTCTTTCTACTTTCCTAAAAATATAGATCAAAATTTCATGAAGTATCAACATCACATAATATACAAAATGACTTGTATGCACATAGAACTGTTTACTACTCTTTCATGTTAGACTATGAGAGAAAATAATTGAAATGTATATACCATTTTATCGGTCGATCCATCACTATCAATATAAGGCTCATTTCTCTTTCGTGTATATCTCCAAACCTCAAGTTTATCGATTTGCAGACCTTTTGTCTCCATCTTATGTATTGGTAAATAAATTACATTAAGAACTATTTTAATACAAATCAAAGACATTAAAAAGAAACACAAATTCAAATGACATGACTAACCTCTTCTATTACTCGTGGGAATGGTCTTTTTCCTGTCTTAGAATGAAAATTAAAGTTTGTTCGAATTATGTTCTGCCGCTTGCCGCAAGTGAATAAAACTAAATTAAACCTATACATTGAAAATCTGTTGTATTATAATAAATAAAACTTTTAGTGAAAGATACAATTGAATGATAATATTAAATTAATACCTTGGATTTTTCTGTGCCCTAACGTTCCACCAATTTCTCCCACTACTCACTATCAACATGGGAGGGTTTATATTCAATTCACTCCTCATTTGTCTCAATTTGTTATAATAGTCTTCCTTGAAGTGGTTCTTGAACTGCTTCCATTGCAACCCAATTTTCTTCATACAAAGATCAATGTAACTATCTGGAGAATTTTTATTTTTCAAAGAACATGTGTTATTATAAAATAATTAGATTATGTACAACTTTATATTATCAACGTAGATAATAACTAAAATTTTACCTAAACGGTTTCCCAATTTTTTATGAGATGGTGTGAATCCATTTTGTCCCAAGAGGGAACATCCAAAATAAATAAGTTCCCTTGCCTTGAAAAATAACCCAATTGAGTCGTTAACTTTGAAGCATTATCACCAATTAGTTGACACTTTTTATTCCAATCAATTATCTTTTTGTCTTTGCCTCATACCTTCCATGGTTTTTCACTTCCTTTACCCCGTCGCCTAGAAGATGGTGTGCTCTTTGTACTATTTTATAAAAAGAGGAAACGGGAATCAAATATTGAGTTTTTTAAATTCCATATGATCTTTACGCAAGTTGTTTTCCCATTTTAAAAGGTATAATGGTATTAATATTGACAAACACCACACTATAACTTAAAATGTAACTTTACTTGGGAGCTTTATGAGTATTTTCAAGTTATGTTCATCCCGTGTCTGTTGTTATGGAAGATAAAACCATTCCTGTTGGGATGAAATAATAATACCATATCTAATATATTTATCCATCTAATTACAAGGGACATCATTTCAAGAAATGATTCACTAATAAGAAACAGTTCATTAATAAGCCATAGTACTCCATGGAAAAATAAGTGTTGGCAGTTTAATAGAAAAAAAAAACATCAGTAGATTCTCCCTAAAGTGACCGCCTTATTACTATTCTTATCAATCTCATAATTTTTATCCCTCTCCTTAATCATGTTATCGCATTTTCACGGCTTTCGAAGATCATCCAGAAAGAGGTTTGTGCAGCACAGTCCACAAGATAATAGTATATTGTTATTATCAATCAGTGCAGATGTACATGAACAAGGACCATAAAAAAAATCTTACACTTTTCGCAAATCTAAAATAATTCCAGTGCTTAAAATCAGGCAAAAGACTCCAATAGCTTCTATTTTAGCCTTCACTTTATTGCCCATGTAGAGAAAATGATCATTTGGATTTGTTTTGCGTATTGAAATGAAGCCCTGCATCGAATTAGAAACATGACACATAGAACCAGAATCAATCCACCAAGTGTTAGAAGGAGCGTTAATAAGGTTTGATTCGAAATAAATATAAATAAATGGCTTACCCTTTTTCTCGAACCAGGCCTTTCGTTTATGACAATCCCTCTGGAAATGGCCCTTCTTTTTATAGAAGTGACACTTGTCATTCTTTTCCTTCTTTACATTAGCAGTTGATGGTTCAGCTTGATGAGACGGCCCACGACCTTTCTTAATGCCCTTACCGAACTTCTTCTTAAAACCAGCTCCTTTGATTGTCAGATTTGCCACCTGTCCCTTAGGTACAAGGCCATTTTGTTGCTTAAGCCTTCCTTCCTCCTGTTCCAACATGCTTTGCAAATCATTTACATTCCACTTATCTTTAATAGTGTGTTAATTGATTTAGAAAGGCCCATACTTAGGAGGTAGGGCGTTTTGGACAAATTGGACGAGAAAAGACTCATCCACTGTCATGCCCAAAACTCTAAGTCTAGCAGTCAGATTGGTCATCTCTATAATGTGCTCATTCACGGTTCGAGTACCATCGAACCTCATAGTGGTCAGGTCAGCCATCAGTTTCCTAGCAAGGGATTTATCAGCAGTGCAAAAGCATTCCTTAATGTTGTTCAAATACTCTTTCGCTTTCGTAGTTTCAGGTAGGGAGGTCTTAATGTTAGTAGCAATGCACATTCGCATAAACATAAGGGCCAACCTATTGGGTCGAGACCATGCTTCATGGACAGCAATTCCATCCTCGCTACTGGCATCAGTAATAGCATCGGGTTCATCACATATAATTGCCATGTCCAGGCCGAGAACCCCTAGCTGAACTCAATTTCCTCATTCCATTCAGAAAAATTAGTTCCATCAAATTTGGAATATGACTGAGCTTGTGAATACAGGTTAAGGGGAACTGCAATTAATAACAATGTTCACAAATTAAATTTTCACACACAACCAAAATTGCAAGGGTCGAATATTGAATTGTTGAATAAAATTTTTGGCATATTTCATTTACAATCTGAATATCACGGAATCTGTGTTAATCATCACATAATGCTCAAATTGTAAAGATATATTACCCTATAATTCATTTATCATGGTCCCATAATTTTGGCATCTGTGTTTGTTGCCTAAACATTTAATACCATGATTAATGGACTTAATGTCAACTATTTTATTTTTCACAAAATTGTTCTAATGTTGTTCAATTCAGAAATTAGTATGTGTTGCGCATCAATCTAATTTTATAACTAACATTAGAATAAACGTTTAATGCATGTAAGTGTATTATTCTTACATGCAGTCTCAGCCTGTGTTTGACCTTTGACTTAACTCAAACGAATAATTTCTTACATGTACCAATTTAAATATAGTTAATCATGCATTAAATATTAACTATAATACATAATCTATCAGTAATTACAAAGATACCAATAGTAGATTAATGCCTCAAAAACATAATTGCCCAGGTATAGTAAAAAATACATAATTCATGAATTTTGCCAAAAATGGCAAAAATGAGTTTTCACGATAGAATCGAAGTGAAACATGCCAGAAAACCAAAACTTTTTGCGGAATGTTAATATCAATTTTCTGTAAAGATTTATAAACCCCGAAATTATTTCCTAAAATAGCAAAAACGGAGTTTTGAGGACCTTAACGGACTCGGATTGCCGAAAAACACAATACATCACGGCCAAAGGTAGTGAAATTCGATCGTTGGCCTGTTTCCAGTCAACATGTCAAGTTTCAAGTCAATCGGACACCAACAATTTCAAAAAACACTATTCACTATGCCAAAAAATAAATCTTCCAAAATCTGTTTTGCATTAAATCACAGTTTTCAGTTAATTAATCTTAAAAACAAATTTGTTTTCTTATCATGATCAATAAAAGTGTTTTTCAGAACGCTTACACAACTCGAAACAATAGAATAATGCTAACGGCATATTAGGGTTCCAATAACACAAAAAGGGGTTGAACAATAATGGGACAGTTATCATAAGATAAGGACTGTATGCAGTAATTTTGTTCTTAATATCATACATAACACAAATTCGAATTACCATATGTATGATTACCAGATTGCTTAAAAAATTCCAGATTTCCAGAAAAACAAAATTTCCAGATTTCCAGATTTACAAAAAATTCCAAATTTCCAGATTTACCAAAAATCCAGATTTCTAGATTTTCAAAAGATCATAAATCAGAGTTGTTATAAAGGGGTTTTCATTAATGGAAAATATGAGATTATAAACCGAAAGCTCTGATACCACATGTTAATTAATACTGTTTTGTCAATCATACAAACCGGATATAAACCATAATGTTACATAACGTTAAAACAGTTTTATCATGAATCCAGGATGTTTAATTCTTCATGTAATCACAAAATCGTAAGTTCTTTATAACTATGATCAAAACTAACCTTTGTCCATTACAATTGATTGGAATAAGGTGACTTAAATTCTCCTGTCAAAGCTTCCTTTGAATCCCTTCTTGAATAGCCCAGAATTACTCTCTTATGTGCCCGGAATATTTGTGAGAAAATATGAATAATAAGAATTTCGAATTTTTTCTCCCTCCTTAGAAACAGTGTGTATTGAGATGACTCTAGATGGTGTAGAGGTCTCTATTTATAAGGGGAAGAGGGCCGGAATCCTAGTGGTGGTGGGACTCTTTTCAAGTCTCCCACTAATGCCACTAACCATCATGTGACTAACGGATAAGGTTTACCCAATCTTTTAATATCTTTATTTATCACATTCCTAATTAATTATCTGACATTTATTAAAACCACATAAATGGGAAATTCGGAATTTAATACAATTGAAATTAAATAATTAATTTCGTCACTTTACATTAATTTCCAACAGTCTCCCACTTGGTCTTAATAATTCGTATAATTAAATTAGGTATCATAAGGTGCACAATCATTGATAAATTTTGCTAAATCAAATGATTCACGTATGCGAGTCATGGAAGTTCCATGCTATTCAAGAGCATGGTTCCTTCCATGTACCACAACACCTATGTTTCATTCAACTGAGCCTTTAATATTAGGTATCATAATGGCCTTATAATGTCCTTTTGAATAAGGACTATTTCTGTCAACAATAATTCATAATTATATTCATGCATTCACAAAGGACAAAAATAATAGAAATTAAAAACACTTTTATTGAATTCAAGTAATAGTGTCAAACAACTAAGCCAAAATAGCAATCATAATCTAACTAATCGAGACCCGTCTCTTTGACATGTTCCATAAAGGTCTTCGGAGATAGTCCTTTTGTAAGAGGATCTGGTATGTTATCATGCGTACCAATGTGATCAATTGACACTCTTTGTTTCTGAACTTCTTCTTTAACTGATAAGTATTTCATCTCAATATGCTTAGCAGTCTTAGTATACCTATCGTTCTTCGAGAAGAAGACTGCTGCGACATTATCACAATAAATTTTTAGCGACTTAGATATTGACCACATAATTCTAAGTCCTGAAATAAAGTTTCACGGCCATAATCCATGATTTGTAGCTTCGAAGTAAGCTACGTATTCAGCCTCCATAGTAGATGATGCAATGACATTTTGCGTAGCACTTTTCCATGAAACGGCTCCTCCTGCCATAAAGAAGACATAACTAGAAGTGCTCTTACTAATGTCTAGGCATCCCCCAAAGTCTGAGTCAGAATAACCAATCACCTCAAGGTTATCAGTCTTCCGATATGTGAGCATGTAATCCTTGGTCCCTTGTAGGTACCTCAGCACTTTCTATGTAGCTTTCCAATGGTAAATCCCCGGATTGCTTTGATATCTGCCTAGCATCCCAAAGAAAAACTGATATTCGGCCTAGTGCAGACTTGTGTATACAATAAGCTCCCTACGAGCGAAGCATAAGGCATGCCTTTAATGTTCTCCCTTTCTAAATCACTTCTGGGACATTGACTTAAGCTGAACTTATCCGCTTTCTGAAGTGGAACATTAATAGGATTGCAACTTTGCATGCTAAATCTTTCTAAAACTTTGTTAATGTAAGCTTTCTGAGACAATCCTAACATTCCTCGTGATCTATCTCGAGATATTTCTATCTCGATCACGAAGGATGCCTCGCCTAAATCTTTCATTTTAAAGTTTTTAGAAAGGTACTTCTTGGTTTCACTTAATAACCTAAGATCACTGCTAGCGATAAGTAAGTCATCAATAGATAGTACTAAAAACACAAATTTACTCCCGCTGGTCTTTAGGTATATACACCGATCAACAGTGTTTTCCTTAAACCAAAAGGATGTAACGGTATCGTGGAACTTAATGTACCATTGACGAGAAGCTTTCTTTAGACCATATATTGACTTCTTTAACACATAGACCATGTCTTCCTTTCCTTCCTTTATGAAGCCTTGTGGCTGTGCCATGTAGACTTCTTCTTCTAAACTCCCATTTAGAAAAGCTATTTTTACGTCCATTTGGTGCAACTCAAAATTATAATGAGCCACTAACGCTAATATGATTCTCAATGAGTCCTTCTTTGAAACTGGAGAGAAGGTATCATTATAATCAATGCCTTCTTATTAATTAAAACCTTTGGCAACAAGTCTAGCTTTATGTCGTTCGATATTACCTTTTGAGTCAAGTTTGGTCTTAAAGATCCACTTGCACCCAACTCCTTTTTGTCCTTATGGCAATTCGACCAACTCCCAAACATTATTATCATTCATAGATTTTATTTCTTCATTCATGGCATCAATCCATTTATCGGAATCATCACCATTTACATCTTTTTCATAAGAAACTGGATCATTAATATTCCCTATGTTAAATTCGGTTTCTTGAAGGTATACCACATAATCATCCGAAATAGCCGATCTCCTTTCTCTTTGAGATCTTCTTAATGGAACTTCCGGTGGTGCTTCAAAAGTTTCATCGGTTATAGTCTCATTATGTTGTTGTTCAGTTGGTTGATCATTCACTTGTTGTTCATTATTATTGATTGGGTCAATGACCGATTCAACAAATACATTAGGAACAACAGGTATGTTATGAAATCTGGGTACAGGGATTCGTACCCTGACTTCTTGAATAATTACCTCCCTTTCTCTTATACTCCCACTTACTTCACCTTCTTCAATGAACTTGGCATTTCCAGTTTCTATGATTCTAGTTGTATGATTTAGACAGTAGAATCTATATCCCTTCGACTTTTCTGGATACCCAATGAAATGACATGATAAAGCCCTAGGATCCAATTTATTTTCATGAGGGTTATAGATTCTAGCTTTCGCTGGGCAGCCCCACTCAAGTAAATACTTTAAATCAGGTTTCCATCCTTTCCAAAGTTCAAAAGGGGTTTTTGAAACTGACTTACTAGGAACCCTATTTAAGATGTGTACAGCGGTCTTTAATACATGTGTCCACAAAAATGTAGGCAATTGGGTCCTACTTATCATACTTCTAACCATTTCATAAGTGTATGATTACGCCTTTCAGCTACACCATTCGGCCAAGGTGATCCTGACATTGTGTATTAGGCGCAAATACCTAATTTTTTAAGGAGTTTAGCAAATAGGCCAGGGCGTTGCCCTGACTCGTCATATCTACCATAATATTCACCACCTCTATGAGGCCTAATAATTTTCACCTTTTTGCCGAGTTGCCTCTCAACCTCATTAATGTATATTTCAACGACGTTCATAGACTGAGATTTCTCATGCAACATGTACAAAATGTAATAACGTGAAAAATCATCTATAAAGGTGATGAAGTATTTTTCTCCACCAATGGATGGAATATCAAAAGGTCCACATATGTCTGTATGTATTATTTCAAGTAGCTGGGTGCTTCTTGTGGCTCCTTTCTTCGTATGTTTGGTCTGTTTTCCTTTAATACAATCCACACATACATGATAATTGGCCCAATCCAGGTTATGGAGTATTCCATCTTTAATGAGCCTTTCAAATCTCGGCCTGGATATGGGCCGTAATCTTTTATGCCACAAATAAGCAAATTTTTCATCATTAAGTGTACGTTTCGTACCAACATTAGGATGCAGGGTCACAAGGGTTTCAGAAAAATTCTTTTCAAGATTCAATTTATATAAACCATCTAATAAAAATCCAGAACCAACATTATTAGAATTTTTAATCAAACCAAAACCATTGTACTTAAATTCAATCGCAAAACCGTCTAAGGCAAGTTTGGAAACATAAATTAAATTCCTAGAAACTATGAGAACATAAAAAGTTTCTTGCAAATCTAAAATAAATCCAGTGCTTAAAATCAGGCAAAAGACTCCAATAGCTTTTATTTTAGCCTTATCTTTATTGCCCATGTAGAGAAAATGCTCATTTGGATTTGTTTTCTGGATAGAAGTGAAGCCCTGCATCGAATTAGAAACATGACACATAGAACCAGAATCAATCCACCAAGTGCTAGAAGGACCATTAATAAGGTTTGATTCGAAACAAACATAAATAAAGGGCTTACCCTTTTTCTCAAACCAGGCCTTTCGTTTATGACAATCCCTCTGGAAATGGCCCTTTTTTTTACAGAAGTGACACTTGTCATTCTTTTCCTTCTTCACATCAGCAGTTGATGGTTCAGCTTGATGAGACGTCCCAGCACCTTTCTTAATGCCCTTGCCGAACTTCTTCTTAAAACCAGCTCCTTTCACTGTCAGATTTGCCACCTGTCCCTTAGTCACATGGCCATTTTGTTGCTTAAGCCTTCCTTCCTCCTGTACCAACATGCTTTGCAAATCGTTTACATTCCACTTATCTTTTATAGTGTTGTAATTGATTTGGAAAGGCCCATACTCAGGAGGTAGGGAGTTTAGGACGAATTGGATGAGAAAAGACTCATCCACTGTCATGCCCAAAACTCTAAGTCTAGCAGCCAGATTGGTCATCTCTATAATGTGCTCATTCATGGTTCGAGTACCATCGAACCTCATAGTGGTCAGGTCAGCCATCAGTTTCCTAGCAAAGGATTTATCAGCAGTGTGAAAGCGTTACTTAATGTTGTTCAAATACTCTTTCGCTTTCGTAGTTTCAGGTAGGGAGTTCTTAATGTTAGTTGCAACCCACATTCGCATAAATATAAGGGCCAGCCTATTGGATCGAGACCATGCTTCATGGACAGCAATTTCATCCTCGATACTGGCATCAGTAATAGCAGCGGGTTCATCACACATAATTGCCATGTCCAGGTCGAGAACCCCTAGGCTGAACTCAATTTGCTCATTCCATTCAGAAAAATTAGTTACATCAAATTTGGAATAGGACTGAGCTTGCGAATACAGGTTAAGGGGAACTGCAATTAATAACAATGTTCACAAATTAAATTTTTACACACAATAAAAATTGCAAGGGTCGAATATTGAATTGTTGACTAAAAATTTTGGCATATTTTATTTACAATCTGAATATCACGGAATCTGTGTTAATCATCATATAATGCTCAAATTGTAAAGATATATTACCCTATAATTCATTTATCATGGTCCCATGATTTTGGCTTCTGTGTTTGTTGCCTAAACATTTAATACCATCATTAAGGGACTTAATGTCAACTATTCACTTTTTCACAAAAGTTTTTCTAATGTTGTTCAATTTAGAAATTAGCATGTGTTGCGCCTCAATCCAATTTTATAACTAACATTGGAATAAAACTTTAATGCATGTAAGTGTATTATTCGTACATGCGGTCTCAACATGTGTTTGACCTTTGACTTAACTCAAACGAATAATTTCTTACATGTCCCAATTTAAATATAGTTAATCATGCATTAAATATTAATTATAATACGTAATCTATCAGGAATTACAAAGATACTAATAGTAGCTTAAATGCCTCAAAAATAGAATTGCCCAGGTATAGTAAAAAATACATAATTCATGAATTTTTCTAAAATGGAAAAAATGTGTTTTCACCATAGAATTGAAGTAAAACATGCCAGAAAACCAAAACTTTTTGCGGAACGTTAATATCAATTTTCTGTAAAGATTTATAAGCCCCGAGATTATTTCTTAAAATGGTAAAAACGGGGTTTTGAGGGCTTTAACGGACTCGGATTGCCGAAAAACACATTACATCACGACCAAAGGCGGTGAAATTCGATCGTTGGCCCGTTTTCAGTCAACATGTCAAGTTTCAAGTCAACCGGACACCAAAAATTTTGAAAAACACTATTCACTGCGTCAAAAAAAAATCTTCCAAAATCTGTTTTGCATCAAATCACAGTTTTCACTTAGTTAATCTTAAAAAGAAATTAGTTTTCTTATCATGATCAATAAAAGTGTTTTTCAGAACGCTTACACAACTCGAAACAATAGAATAATGCTCACGGCATATTAGGGTTCCAATAACACGAAAAGGGGTTGAACAATAATGGGACAGTTATCATAAGATAAGGACTGTATGCAGTAATTTTGTTCTTAATATCATACATAACACAAATTCGAATTACCATATGTATGATTACCAGATTTCCAGAAAAACAAAATTTCCAGATTTACCAAAAATTCCAAATTTCCAGATTTACCAAATATCCAGATTTCCAGATTTTTAAAAGATCATAAATCAGAATTGTTATAAAGGGGTTTTCATTAACGGAAAACATGAGATTATAAACCGAAATCTCTGATACCACATGTTAATTAATACTGTTTTTTCAATCATACAAACCGGATATAAACCATAATGTTACATCACGTTAAAATAGTTTTATCATGAATACATGATGTTTAATTCTTCATGTAATCAAAAAATCGTAAGTTCTTTATAACTATGATCAAAACTAACCTTTGTCCATTGCAATTGATTGGAATAAGGTGACTTAAATGCTCCTGTCAAATCTTCCTTTGAATCCCTTCTTGAATAGCCCAGAATTACTCTCTTATGTGCCCGGAATATTTGTGAGAAAATATGAATAATAAGAATTTTGGATTTTCTTTCTCTCCTTAGAAACAGTGTGTATTGAGATGAATCTAGATGGTGTAGAGGTCTCTATTTATAAGGGTAAGAGGTCCGGAATCCTAGTGGTGGTGGAACTGTTTTCAAGTCTCCCACTAATGCCACTAACCATCATGTAACTAACGGATAAGCTTTACCCAATCTTTTAATATCTTTATTTATCACATTCCTAATTAATTATCTGACATTTATTAAAACCACATAAATGGGAAATTCGGAATTTAATACAATTGAAATTAAATAATTAATTTCGTCAGTTAACATTAATTTCCAACATAACGGAGCCAAGATAAAGCCCTGACTATAACAAGGCAGAAATCCCTTTGGATGAGAGACACCGGAGCCGTTCACCCCAACCACGAGAAATATCTTTATCTTGAGAAGTAAAAGACAGTTCCAAGCAAGTGGTTAGTTGAATGTTCCATCTTTTAATTTTGTCTCTTCTATTCTTCGTCATTTATTGTGATCCCTTTGAAAACATATATAGTTTATTCTATGTCCTTTATTGTTCTTCCTTTGAAAACATATATAGTTTATTCTATTAGTCTCCCACTTATTAGTCTCGTACTTGTTATTTTGATCGGGTTTTTCAACGTAACTCGAGTGATATATAGAATTCAAATCTGCTAAATCAGACCTAAATTTTTGTCTGTCTTAACAGAGTAGATGTTACTATCATTTGAGTAATTTCTAGTACTAACTAAGTTTTATAGGACTTCTGTTAACTAATGTCTGCAATGTAACTTTCAAATTGTTGTTTGGATTAGTTAAGTAGTCTCCTACTTGTTATTTTGATATTTTGTGCGTGTGTGAGACATTTGTCTCATTCTACTTGTATATATGACGTACACAGAAATCATCATAGACATTTCATGGATCATATATACATAGATTTTTACCTACATAAGAGAATGGATGTGATTTATGTTCCTACCCATTTATAGAATTTGGTGTGCATGTTAATAAAACTCTTGCGCTTGAGGTGGAACCATCTCCATCCTTAACCCCCTAGTTATATAATCTCTCAAGATTGTACTTCATACTGTTACGACATTCTTACCTAAGGTACTCATAATGGACATGTTAATAATAAATAAGTGCAAAGAAGAGACATGAATCTTGATAAATATAAAATGAAGTGACATGTATCTTCACAAATATGAAAATTGTCAACACACGTTATAATATAATGGAAAATGCCAAGATCAATAATATTAAAACATAAAAGGACCCAACACATATATCAATGAAGTATAAGACATATTATAACCATCCCAATAAAAAAATGAATAAAATTGCCAGTACACATTATAACCATCCCAATAAACAAAATGAATAAATTTAAAATTTACATCCTCATTCATCATCCATGTCATCATCGTATTCATCGATATAAGGAATAGTTGTGTCAGTTAGTGAGCCATCCATTCCTTGTCTCACCCAAGAAATGCATTATGTTTCATCCAACTCTTCATGCTAAATGGCTCGATTAGAGGAACTTCTAATTCTTATTCAATGGTTGAATACCTAGCAAACCGTTCTCTTAGTGTCAGTCGAACAAAAACATGCCAATCTTGTTCTAAAGGATCTTGCATATGCCATACTTGTTCAACTTGGGATTTTAAGATTAAAGGTTTATCACCAACTCGATTATTTTTGTATAATAAGTGGTTGAAGTTCACTAGTGTAAAGTTAAACTCATTTATTTTTTGTTCTACTCGATTACCAACCCCATTACATTTGAATAGCACAAAGTTCATACAATTAAGATATTGAACTTTAATAATGTCTGTCAACTCAAAGTAATATCTCCAGAAACTAGGTTTGTTTCTTGATGACTAGCATGACTTATTTGTGTTGCTTTTATAATAAAACCACTATTATGAGTTTTCCTACGAATATTAACCTTATTTATTCAGAATCAAAAACCCCAAACAATATAATAACAGAATCGTAAAGCATCTTTGATCGGACCTAAGGCCAAATTCCTAATTTGGCTAGATAGTTCGACATTTGCTAGTTTATTCCCTTAATATTATTTAAAAACAAAAGGAAATTAATTTACAATGAATAAAACTCATAATTCAATTAGAAGATTAACAAAAAATCAAATACTTACATGATCCTTAAACCTTGTGAAGAAGTGTTGATTATGAAGTCGACGAACATGATGTTATTGTGAAACTTGTGGATATTTACTTGAAAGTTCAGCAATGTGTTTTTTATAAAAATGTGTTCAATTATATATCAATTTCAATGTGATGTTCTATGTAATTTCATAATTGTTAATAGGTGACTTACTTAATGTACGGTGCAACAATATCAGTATTGGAAAGAACATAATGATGGGCTTGTATATACGTCTCGGGATCAAGTAAAAGACTTTTATTTCCCACAGTATGGCAAGAGTCATTGCCTCTATCATTATTCCTAATCAGTTAACTAGACTTAGTTTTCACATTATCATCTATGTACGTCAGAAAAAATGCATACATGCTTCCAAAATAATTGGCTTCGCAATCGAGGCCTCGGGATGATCACAATTGTGCATAAAGAGTTTTAGTGTATAAAGGTATCATTAAATGGGGTGCATATATTGGTAGATCACTAACCCACCAATTAGTAGTTCATCTACCAAATGGATTGGCAAGTTCTCCATCACATCAAAGAAGCTTAGCGTAAATATCTTCTCAAGATTACAAAGAGTAAGTGCCATATGATTTTCAAAGTTTTCAATCTCAGCAAGTGTATTCACACTTTAGCGCAATATTATGAAGCAATTACTTCATTCAATTATGGTTTTAACAACATGTTTCAACAATAGGAAGAAACTATTGCATTAATATGTGGTTGTCGTGGCTCTTTAGTCCCCGTATGATTATCTCTTGAAGGTTCACACATCCTGAGATATTAGATCAGTAACCTTCAGGAACTATGACATCTTGAATAACTCTCAAAAATATCTTTCTCTTTATTTCTCATTGTAAACTCAGCCAAAACCATATACTCTAGATTTTCCCCTCGTGATTATGGATGTAGATCTGTTCTAATTTCCATTACTTGTTTGTCTTTCCTTGCCTTCAAGTTGTCTTTTGGTTTACCATTTATGTCTAAGAGTGTAAACAATATGTTATCGCACACATTCTTTTCATTATCCATCATATTAAGATTTTGGTGAATTTAATTATTCTCCCAATACAAAAATTTAAATAATGTACTCTTTTTCTTCCAATTTAGTCTTGTCTTCTGTACTTTACCTTTAATTGATATAGCACCCTCATTCTGCCTTTGTTCTCTTGACCTCTTTCTAAACACATCTTCCTTCATATATTTAATTTTAATGCCAAAGTCATTTAGTTGTTCCAGACTTGTAATCTTGATAAATTACAAGGTCGAGGCCTCATATTAACCTTCCCATTAAATGATGATTTTTCTTTCCAAAACCTATGATATTGAGTTAAAAACTGACAGTGACCCTAACAAAAAAACTTACCACCATTTTTCAATCACTTTGCTTAATGATCCTTGTTACAATACGGACATGCGAATTCCCCTTTTGTGCATCCAAATAGCATGACATGTGTAGGAAAATCACTAATTGTCCACAAAAATGATGCATGTAACTGAAGAATTATTTACTCGATGCATCATAAGTGAATACCCCTTCAACCTATAGCTCTTTTAACTCATCAATTAATGGTTGTTAAAACACATCAATTTTATCACGGGGTCCTTTTTTCCTATCAATAAGAGTCGACAAAATTAGGTTAGCTGGATTCATGCACCACCACGGGGGATGTTCAATGGTTCTAGCACAACAGGCTAAGTACAATGACTAATGCTCATATTACTGAATGTGTTGAATCCATCGATTGCTAGACTAAGTATAATGTTACAACTATCACTAGAAAAATATGTGTTTATCTCGTCAAATGTTTTCCGAGCAAGAGAGTCTGTAGAATACCTCATCATTACATAATCAATCTATTCCTTCGCGTGCCATTTTATTAGCAAAGCAGTATGTGATGACCAAAACAATCTCAATAATCTTGACTTAAAAGGGGAATATCTTAACTTTATTACAATCACTTTTGCACTTGGCCAAGTTACTCTGTTCACTAAGATCAATGCCATTGACACCATCCTCTTTATATCTTGAAGCCTCACAAATATCACACTTATCGAGATTCTCCATATGATTTTGAAATAACATACAACCATTAGGATAAGCATCCCAAGTTTCATAATTGAATACCTAATTCGTAGTTATCTTATTGGTTTGATAGAAAGATTTAGAAATATTTTCATTATTTCCCCAATAATACCAACATCGTTATAAAAAAACGATTTGTCCTCCCATTAAGCTGCTTTAGGTGAAAGAGCTCAACTACGAATGAGAATTCTGTAATACCCTTGGGATTATTTTCATACAAATCATTTTGTACCTTTTTTAAAAGTTTAAAATATGTTGGTTCATTTTCATTAGACCCTACAACATCGTCAGTTAGGGGATCATCATTGCCCATATTATCCTCTATACATGGAATTCCCCTTACCTTATAAAGCATTGAAGCATTGTCAGCCCCTAAATTTGATTGAAATAATACATCTATAACCATATCATACTTTGGATTTTTATTGTAATTATTCAAACCGTAATAGAACTCCCCGTGCAAAATCCAGTCCGTATAACTCTTTTCAAAACCATACATTTATATATGATCTTTTACGGGTTGTAGGTTGTTATAAAATCAATTTACACATTCTGTACTCAGACATCTGATATTTGACGTTTGCATGTTCCTATCCATATAAGAAAAGGATATAAATGTTTCAATCGCATTAATCTACGTCTGTGAGTTCCTATCACATAACTCAATCTAAATCTTATCCATTGTAACTACTGATGTTTGATCCAATGATACCCTTCATCAAATTAAAAGGGTGTCTATTTTATTAGTCTTAGTGATAAATATAATCATAATAATAATGATAAAGAGAGAAATAAGAAAATATAAATGCACATCTTCTTTGTAAATCATAATGCAGTGTGTATACTAATATTTATACACCAATACTGATAAATAGTGTATACACAAACTAAACGACATAAGTTCCTAAATATTTACATACCAATATAGATAATACATATAATATGAAGAGTAATCCAATGTAAACACTAATATTCATATACTAATGCTGGTAGATAGTGAAAACACATTCTAAATTACATAAATTCTCAATTATTTATACACCAATATAGATAGTACATGCGGGATGATGAATAGTCCAATGTAAACCATCAGTTATAGATCATACCCATATCCCGTAACTAGTAAAAGATTGAACATTACAAAGCTCAATTCATAAAATCCCTTCATCCACACAAAACCCAATTCAAATTTAGCAAAACAACACAGAGCAAGTAAATCAATTAAGCAAACAATCTCCATAATTTAGCTACGTTTAATATTATCTTAGATGATGAAATGAAAATGCAATTAAAGTCCCTCCTTCAAAATTAATTCTGAATAATGTCCCTACACGACAAAAACATCAAAACCTCAAATTCAACTTCACCCAATCCCTACCAATTTAACCAATGCAATTTAAAATCCTAAAGCAGTTACCCTTACAACCACATGGGAATACTTCGGTTTAACTTTTCACTATATTTGAGTAATTTTAGTATATACATTTATAATTTTTTTTTTATTTTTTTATAGGAACATTATTAAAATATTTTAAGTATTAATAAAGGGCAACATAAAATCCGTATATATATATATATATATATATATTAGTATACCAATTACCAATTAATTCTAAACTATAGAGCCTCCAAAGAATAAGTGATAAATAAAATAAAAAAGATATCAACCAATAAACTTTAACTACATCAACAATTTTTATAGGCCTCTCAAGAATGCCTGTGTCTCGAAAAAGGATCGAGAGACCCAATTGAATTGAAAAATAAAAAATGCGGTATGTGAATCAAATAATTTGAACAATACTTGTCAAATACATACATAATATGGTTTAATATTATAGTGACAGACTATAAATATCTTCCACACTAGGCTAGTTCGTATATATTTAGATAACTATAAATATCTTGCACACCAGACTGGTTCGAATATCGAGGTTAACAAAAAAATGGTAATAAAGAAAATAAGTTTGAGATGCATTTCAAAGAAAAAAGTTATATACTTGAACAAAACCCAAATAAGATCTTGGAGGTTTCTCATGGCGGAGGGTTTTCTTTGTGAAGGGATTGAGGCAGTAGAGATACGTAACTTTAAGTTCAATCAGAAACTTTGAGAATTTATAGAGGCAGTGGAGTATACTCACTAAAGATGATGCTGGCTTCAATCGCTAGGAGAACCAATATGTTGACTTTAATCAATTGGAGGGAGAAGAGAACCGACTCGGCTTCGATCGCGGGGAGAACCAAGAAAAGTGATGCAGGTGATAATGGAGAAAGAGAGATAATGGGAGTAATCGAGTTATGTGGGGGGGAAATTATTTTGGGGATGGAGGAACCATGTATAATTTATGGTAGCACGCGTCCCTTAAAAGCTTTTAAAGGACCAATACTTTAGGAACACAAATTAACCATTCTATTTATAACCTAATTTATTCATTATATAAGACGAATGGATCTACTCATACCTAATAGTGTGAATATATAGGACGAATTTAATGGTCGTTCCAAATAGTGAGTTTTAGGGACGACCTTATAAAATCATCCTTAATATATTAGTCCTTGTTAAAGCGCGATATGATACTGATTTGAATAAATTCGTAAATTCCAAGTAAACCCTTATTTAATCAAATATCAATTTCAAATCAAATTAATTAAACCTAATTTTTATTCAACCCTAAACAAACATGTAGATGCAATGGGTCATGCCAAAACAAACAAATATGAATTGCCGACTCACAGATTTAAGGAAAAATCACCAAAGGGCAAAACCTTTTATTTCAATAATAATCCTCACAATGATTACAAAATCTGTAAAGAATTTATCGAACAAACTCTCATAGGCCGCAACCTAAATCAGAAATGAATCAACCTCAGAAGATCCATAAAGACACGCAGTCCAGCCAGTCAGGAATATCCACGAGCACTCCCTTTGACAAGTAATCAAGTCAGCCCAACAACTCCCTCAAGGTGCACCTAGATCAGAAATACGTTATCCTCCCTACAAGAGAAAGTCTAGCAAAATTGTATCTTAGGTTCTAAAATAATTTACAAAAAGAAATTGGGATTTATGAAATGAAAACAAAAGGATTGAACCCTAAATAAAGAAGGCAACGGTAATCTACTGTTAGCAGTTTATGCAAAAAGAAATTCGGCAGGTCCTCTTAACGAAAACGGAGTGGTTTAACACACTTTATATAAAAAACTAAAGGCGACGCATCGTTCGAATGATGTGGAAAGTCGCTCGAACGAAACCTCACTGTCGCTCGAACGATAGCTTCGCGCGGCATGCCCTTGTCGCTTGAACGACAGGCTGTGGTTGCTCGAATGAACATCGTAAAGAAAATAAAATTTTTATTTTGTCAAAAACTCCGCCTCAACACTTAGAAAAAAAAAATTGACGAAAAGTAATGCCTCAACTCTTAGAAAATATTTTAGAAAAATATTCCAGCACTTTTAAATGAACCGTAAAGTAAACAAAACACAACCTTACCAAAATTCATCTCGTGGAGAGTTGAATGTTGAAGAACTTTGATATTTGGGTCCATCTTCATGTATCTTCAAACTTGAACTTTTTCTTCGACGGTTTGTAGCAGTATATGACATACACTAATGTAAACATGACTTATAAATAATGTCCATATAAATCTCTCCCTATGTCTATACCGGTACAAAATAAAAATATTTGAATTATCAAATCAAAAAGCCTATACAAATTTAATACCCTCCCATGATCCTGAAACTGAAAAGGTACTAAACATCTAAGTATCAAACTTTTATTTTAAAAAAAATCAACATTCGCTGAAGAAAAATGACTTTTAGGGGCATAATTTTTTGCACCTAATTATTAAAAATTCACCACCAAATTTTTTAGTGGCAAAAAAAATTCCGTCATGCTATTGCCACTAAAACTGTGCCGCGGATTGTTTTTGTGGAAATTCATTAAAATCGCCACCAAAAGTTATTTGTTTAGTGACAAAATCACTTCGCCACCAAAACATCTCTTTATGTAGCCAATAAATTTTCATCTAATAAATATTAAATTGCCATCAATAGTTAACAGTTTGCCACCAAAAGCCTAATTTTTGTAACAAAACAAAGATTCGCCACCAAAAGATATTTTTCGTGGCAAAACAAATCGCCACAATTGAACTTAAATTTGTATGGAACAACTTTTCAAATATTAAATTGCCACCTGTAATTGATAATTTGCCACCAAAAAGCTATTTTTTTGTAGCAAAATAAAGATTCGCCAATTAAAGGGACTTTTCGTGGCAAAAAATATCATCGTATTTGATCTTAAATTTGTATGGAACGATTTTTTTGGCAATTTAGATTCGCCACTAAATACCATTTTTTATCGCAAAAAATATCTCTATAAATTGATCCAATATTTTTCACAATACATATACACATTGCTTTGATAACAACTTAATTTCACCTCATGTTTTTATTCCTTTTCATCCTATTTCATATATTACTCAAGATAACTCATGTACACAATTCTAATAAAGTCGTTGACATATATATAGATCATAAAGATAGCAATCTTTGAAAAACAAATCTTTGTCTTAAAAGTTCCTACGCTAAACACTATTTCAAACAAATTATTTACAAGAAATGTTCCACAATTCAAAAAAATAAATAAAATGAGTCTAATCCATCGTTCTTCTTTATTGTTACTCTCCTTCTCTATAAAAGCTTCCGCTAAATCTACAAAAAAACGTAAAGAACTTGTTTAGAATTATCACTTTAAAAAACAACAAGAGATTTTGGAAAATTAACCAAAGTACATTTATAAATTTCACTTATAAGTCTTGCAAAATAATAATAAAAATGTCATAAATCAAATTCATTACCATTAAATTTGTTTCCCAATTATATCCCTCCCCCCCCCCCCCCCCCCCAAAAAAAAGTATTTTTTCTTCGTTGTGTTTAATGATTATTGTTAGCGAATAATAAGAGAAAGCAAAAATCATACATATCAAATATAAAACAAGTTTGGAGTTATGTTCTTACCACGAAGAGTTATATTGTCGTGTTACGAGGTTACTTAGTGCCTCAGTTTTTCCGTAAGCTCATCCATTCGTCAATTCATTGTCGCGTTCTCCCTTCTTGCTTCATTAGCTTCTCTCCTTGCTTCATCTGCTTCCCTCGGCAGCGTGCTTCCTCTCCTCAGCAACTTGCTCATCTCTCTCAATGTCTTTCTCCTTTAGAATAGCAGCAACTGTGGATGATGTGGGTTTAAGAACAGCCCCACGACCACGTACATATCCCGAGTGATGTCCTAAAATTTCTTGAAATGCATTATCATCATCCATCACCACACCGTCTTCAAGTTCATATTGTGATTTGAGTATTGCCTGCACATCATCCTATTAATAACAGTGAAGATATTAGAATTATATCATACGATACAAGTAAAAAATTCATTAACAAACTAACATTTAAACACATATTACATAGACATTTCTAGTAGTTGTAGTCACCCAATTTCCTTTTTTTTTGTCCAATGAGTCGTATGCCATACCTTACTCATGGACGTGGGAGTTTCAGTCTCCTTATCACGCTGTACAACTTTTGATACAAAATTAAGTGCTAAAACATATTAAAATGATTGATTTAGACATAAGATTTTTAGATATATTTACCACCTCAAACTCCACTTGATGAAATTCTTTGCTTCCACTGCAGTGGAGAATCATCTGCTACGTTTGATTATTTGAGTTTATTACACTTCTTTTCTGCAAATATTCATGTTCAAAATAAATTTAAAAATATATAACTAGATGTAAACCCCTAATTAAAGGTCTTAATATAACAAAACTCAAAAAGAGCATTGGATCTTATCTGGACTCTCACCACTAACATTGGATTTAGTAAGTATAAGAAAAATAATATCAAAGTAAAATATCATACTATTGAGTACAATAATCTAATTTACATAGTTCTTACTAGTGAAAAAATAGCATGCCAAATCAGTACTTCGCTTAAATAATAAAAAAATTAGAAGTCGCATATAACCTGAAATTTTTCATCTGCAAGTGTTAATTATTGAGTTGTGCCATTACTACAGACTTCATGTAATCATCATTTGGCTATTGAAAATTATCCTATTCAAAAGAAATAAAAAAAATAACTCACAACTCTAAATGCGTACTGTGTTCCATATATGAGCATAGGTTGCTTACCTGAACAAGTATCCACATATGATTTTTGTTCTCCTCTAGAACTTTCTTCCAATACCTAAAATTGAATGGGGAATTTTCTCGAATAACAATGCATGCCTCGGATTCTAAATTCGAAGAAAATAACCCTACTAAACGACCCTCCGAGATTAGGATTTGAATGTTCTCCCCTCTCTCTAGCTTCTTCTGAAAACCAATCCCTCGTGTTGCGCTACCTGGAACTAGAACCTATTAAAAAAAATAATGAAAGTAATTAAAAAAAATGGTCAATTCAACTTTAAAGACAAAATTAAAAATAAACCCATAAGTTTGAAGTTATCAAAGCATAATCACACTACAAAAAGCGCACACAGACATAACTCTTTCATCCACAATAACCCAAAAAAGAAATTTATGACAAGAAATATTGAATAAAATCAATGAGTAAATCTACTAAGTTCACAATCATACCCTCATTGGTATTAGTACCCGATGAAACAGCGTCTGTAAAATCGACAACATTTTGATGACTAGGGTGTGAAGGAGGGTGATTGGACTCTCTCAAAAATCGTTGCTCTGGTGTTACTCTTTGACATATAACATGCATGAAATGGATCAACATAATACTAATTATATTTATACTTAAAAAAACATTGATATCCCTACTTAACTAAAATTATTTATATGTTGCCAATTACTATGTTTCCAAATACGAAGATCGTACCCTCATAGTTGTTAACATCAAAAGCGATATCATTGGGACAATCGTTGATGGATTAGTTGAACTAGAACGAAGACGCAAGGATTCCCTCGTGAATCCTTGTTGCGTAAAAGATTTTTGGGAGCATCCACGACTGGAGCCTAATATAACAAAACAAAAAAGTTACATTAGCTATGGAGATATTTATGAAATATCTATCAGTGCACACCCAATGTGTATGCGATGCATATTGATATCAAAAGGATGAACACAAAATAAATCATATACAAAATTAAAAATAATCAAAATAAGAAGAAAATAAAGAATTAGGCTATGTCACTTCTGGAATTCCAGGATCGAAGAATCTGAGCATATATAGGTTTTCAACAAACAATTGAAAAACTATATATGAGCATATATAGGTTTTCAAAAAATAACCTCATCCCCTTCCCTTAAATTTGAAAGGCCCCAAGTGTAAGCTACAAGGTTGACATGAGATCTAATCTGAAGACTTTTTTGCACACTCTACCCCCCTCTTCTGTGCATTTTCTGTACGAAATCTCGTAACTACATGCATGTCATTTGAATTCGTATGCAGTATGTAATAATTGTAATTATAACACATGGCATGGCATGGTTGCAAAATGCAAAATTGAGCCCAACGGAACATAATTTTTAACACTGATAAAAGCTGAATGCATACGATAAGCTAGATGTGGCTTTTCAGAACAAAATAGTAATGAATCTAGCTTTGTCATGTAATCATAGAATATTATTAGCACTACTAATAATAAGTTTTTCAATTTAGGTTGATGCTTCAATTATTTAATGGGAATGATAGTATGGCCAAGGACCTCTCACGCATATTAATGCTTAAAGACCATGTCTTGGGTAGAGTTGATTGATAAAATGGTTTTCCTGACCCTGAGTAGTTAATAATATATAAGAAAATTGGTTGATCAGAGTTCTGTTACATCGAATAGACATACCGACAAACACATGATTGTCTAAATTTCGTACAATAGAGGTGTTTAACTTCCTTAATTGATGTCAACATCAAATACTTATATCGTTAACGACATCTCTATAGAGTTGGCCCCTAATCAAGTTGTAATGAATGCTAAATTGAAGCAATGATGGTGTTCTTGTCCTTGCTATCATATAATTGAATGTGGTAATGATCATCACTCACGAGTTGTATGTTTTATGAGGATTGCAAGGTTCTTTCACTGTCATATTAATTTTATTTTGAAAAGGAATTGAAGAAAATACAAAGTTATATAAATAATTAGATAATATCAAATATTTAATCTGGCCATTTTTTGTACAGTATGTTCCGTGCGTGGGGGATGCTATTCTTGGAATCGTAGTAGACTCTAAAGCAGATGTAAGTACCTTTTGTTCTTCAATGACATAGTAAAGAGAATCTAATCTTACCAATTTTTCTTTTTTAGCCACTGTTTAAATCTTCTAAAAGATCTGATCTCGATCTTTTTTATGACACTCATCCAGAGCATGTAGTTGACATGAGATCATCACTCACCAAACTGATAAAAGAAGGATTTGTTTTATTTCTACAAACATACCACCACCGATAATTTGCGTGGAACCATGATGACATGTTGGGCATAAATGCCTCAGTAATAAACCATTATCTAAAAGTTAATCTGGCCAAGCAGTCAGTGAGGAAAAAAAGAGGTTGTTCACCCCAAAGATAAATTAAGAAGCATATGTCGAGTAGGGAAGCTACTGGATGCACAGTTCATTCGAGACGTCAAATATCTCGAATGGCCTTCTAATGTGGTGATGATCAGATACGGAAGAGCTTCCCACACATTATTACACTATAAAAGCTATTTACGTCACCTTGTGAAACTAAATGAGACACAGATTTGGCCAAAGAATCTTACGGATTGGCAATTATATCTCCTACTCCAGCAAGATCACCCTATGTGAAAAAAAAGGTTCAAAAATTCAAGTCTAGCAGCATGATTGATGTGGAGATCAAGTGTTATGCTCCATATTTGGTTTAAGGCACTGTGAATTTCATGAAAGAGATAAAGAATTAGAACGATATAAAAAGGTGAAATAGTAAATGCAAGCAATGAACTAATAACTAAATAAAAATTTGGTCCCTAGAACTATGACAAATTGTTCCAGCATGAATCTTGGAAAAAGCTTTTCAGGTCTCAATTAGAGAATCTCACAGTGTTGTAACCAATTATCGACCCCTTTCGTGGACAACTTTAAAAGTCATCGAAAGAAGGTCAAACTTTTTGTAAGTAAATTTCACTAAAAATGATAGAAGGGGGTGTGTGGATACAGTGTAAGAGGGCCTGCATTAACGATGTGAACAACCGAATCATCATCTATACAATTTTCATATGTTTTATAGATCAAGATACACAATCTAATTTTCTAATAGTAATAGATTCAGATTGTATAACCACATGCGCACAGTTTTCGTCACACACCATAGAATGCACGTGTCGGAACACAAAAGAGAGTTCCCCTCACACTACACACTCAGTTTCACACACATGCATTGTTGTTTAGCATGTATATCTCGATTGTGCGCTACTTAAAAAATTCAAGTTTGGACTATACAGAGAACTGATATCATAACAAAGGTAAAGTTTCTTTCACCTATTTAGGATTCTAATTTTCAAATAGAAACCCAGAATATGCCATTTGATGTCTATTGCAGACAGATATTTCTAAGCGTACGGGATGGAAATATATTATTCTTACAACTTCTAGAAGGGTCTAACTATTTCAATCTATTTTTTAAAAGCATGCTATTTTATAGCTTTCAAATACACAAATGACCAACTTCTTTGTAAAACAGATTATCAGAATGTGCTAGAATATTTGTGTAGACTGAGGTTATTAGTAAGAAAAAGTGTTAGTGTTGCTTGGGACAAAAGTTGCAGACCTATCTAAAAATGAAAATGAGTAAGAGAAAAACACTGAGAGATTTAGATAGTAGAGGAGATATAGAGAGAATAAGAAGATTTGTATTTGACAAATGATTATACATAAAATTTATTAAAAGTTGAAAACTTCTCTACTATATATGGTACCTCATATAACTAACTCAACAACCCAAAACAGTTACAATCAACAACTAACTATAACTAACACCAATTGAAGACACGTGTTAGTATACATAACTATAAGTTAACTAACACCAGCTGAAGACACGTGTTCCTATACCTAATTGTAACTAATAACAAACACATTGTTGAACTCAAATGTTCTTTCAGTTATATGGTTATCAACATAAATTTTATACGATGCTAGGATAATTTCAATCTATCTTTGATGCTTTGTAATGCTAGCCTCCTCTCCTTCGTAAATTATATTACATGTACCAAATTTGAATATAACATTTAAGGAATCACCAAATGAGGTGGTTTATACCCATACAAGGCCTCAAATGGTGCTATTTGTAATAAAAAAATGAAAACATGTGTTGTACCACCATCCTGCCATAGCCAACCATTTGGACCACCTATTAGGCATGTTTCCTATCATGCATCTTAAGAAATTCTGTAAGCACTGATTTAGTATCTCGATTTAGTCATTGGTTTTAGGAGTGATATGTTGTAGAATTTTTGAGTTGAGTACCTAATGAAGTTAACAATTATTTCCAAGAACTACTAAGAAATAATGAGTCTTTATCATTGACAATTGAATAGGGTAGCTCATTTAGTTTGTGGATTTTCATGAAAAAGTAATTGTGTTATTCTCTCAGCTATCTATGGATGAGTAGGTGGTACAAATTGAGCATGCTTTGTTAGTTTATCCACCACTACCCAAATAATAGTCCTTTTATAATATAACCCTTCTATGGAATCAATATAAATACTATACTAAGGTTGCTCTGGTATGGGCATATTCAGACGAAGGAAACCCCATCGTATAAATTATAGATCAACCCAACATTTAGTTAGAGTAAGCAAAGGTAGTCAGTAAAATAGATCAGGGTCCTAACTGGATAGATAAGTTCATACAATATACAAAAAAGGGCACCATTCCTGAAGATCGTGGTGAGTCTAAGAAAGTCTGAGTTAAATATAGAAAGTATATACTCTATGGTGAATTATCATATAGGGTGGGATATAATCACATAATCCTCCATTATGTGCACCTAATGGAAGTGACAATAGTTCTTAGAAACGTGAATGAGGGATCCACCATTTATGATCCGAGATTAGTAAGTTTGGTAAAGGATATTTGGCAGATAGAACAGAGAGAAAAAAGAGAGACTCCTATATTTAGCTTCCTGCATTTTTTACATCTTTTTTTCTTCCCTTTTTAAATTGTATAGATGATGAGTTCAAATGCAGCCTTGATATGTACCGGGTACTTTCTTACGATAATAGTATGGAAGGCTACACAAAGAGTTGTCTATGTTCAAATATTAAATATCTAAAATAGAATATGATGACGTTTTACATGAGTTCTCAATTTCTCAATTGACTTGAATAATGGCAAGCCTATAGTTGCTTTTCGAATGTCAGCAGCACCAAACATACCCTCATTAAATATTTTGGCAACTACCACGATGAGCATATAAGAAAAAAAATCATTAAATATTTTGTTTTTAATTAGAAGTAAATCATACCCTCATTGGTATTAAAACCAGGTGAAATAATGTCCCGAGATTCAGCTACATTTGGATGACTATGTCCTAAAGAATGATGATTCGGCTCTACCACAAACCGTTGCACGGGAGCTACTCTATGACCTATAACAGGTATGAAATGGATTAAAACAATACTATTGTAACTAGTGTTGGTGGAGTAGTCAAAATTACTATTGTCCAATTAATTTGATTTAGAATACAAAGATCATACCCTCATTGTTGTTATCATTTGATGTAATAGTGTTGGTGGAGTAGTCAACATTTAGGTCCTTTGATTGAGAAGAAGGGGGCGTGTGGATTCTCCCATGAATCTTTAACGCGTAGAAAATTTTGGGACACGAGCATGACCACGACCGGAACCAAGGATCACTAAACAAGAAACCAACAATATTAGCTGTGGATAATTAACAAATCTAACAAATAGTCGTCGTCATCATTTTTTCCCTAGTGATTCTTTCAATAAAACCCTTAAAACATATATCAAATCAATATTCAGTAAACAAAAATAGAAAATTGTCTTCTATATTAACATAAATTTAAAATTATGAATTGACAATACATGATATCATATAGCATTCAAGATTAGTAGCATGATTGCAATATCCAAAATTTTCTACTCATAATGTTCCCATGATGGATTCTATGTAATGGTTTGAAGTTTAAGTTTTTTTATACATTAACATAAATTTAAAAACTAGTTAGGAAAGTAAATCATACCCTCAATGGTATTAAAACCCGATGAGAAAGTGTCGAGAGAGTCAGCTACATTTTGATGACTATGTTATGAAAAAAGTTGAATCGGCTCTTCCAAAAATCGTTGTTCGAGAGTTGTTCTATGACCTATAACATGCATAAAATGGATTAACACAATACTTTTATAATTAGACCTAACTTAACATTGGTATATTTCCTACTTAATTATATATTTGTAGTTATTAACTAATTTGACTAAAAATACAAAGATCATACCCTCATTGTTGTTAACAACAGATGCAATAATGTTCGAAGAGTAGGCGACATATGGGTCAGTTGAACGAGAAGGATGTGTGGATTATCCTTGGAATCCTTGATGTGAAGAAGATCTTGGGACATGTGCACGCACGGAACCAAGCATAACTACACAAGAAACCAAAACCATTAGCTAGTGATATGTATGCAGGAATCATGTCAAACATGGGTATTCCAACAAGGAACTATCACAAGTTGTTAAAAACCAATAATTGCAGCTTTTAAAATTAATTTACAATTAATTCACTAAAAAAACTATATACATGCTTATATCTTGATTTAGCGATAAGTTAGAGCTCAAACACTTGAAACTAGAATTATCTCATGTACCTGGAACAAATCTCAAAGGCAAATCTTAATGGCATCGTCTAATCTAGGTTTGAAGTTGATAAAAGAAAATTTAATAGAGAAAATCCAAAAAAAAACTCTACAACTTTAGGTTTTGACAATGATTTACAGCTCAAATAGTCCAAATTGTGATTCATGGTCTACATAGCTTCGGATCCTAGAAAATAGTTGGTAAACCTACGCATTTTATAAAATATATCTTTAACAATATATTATTTTCTCTTTTGAACAATGATAGCTAGCTCATCGATGGCCCCACTACTTGACACATCATCTTTGACAGAAAGTTGTGGTAGAGGAGCTTCAAATGATGGCCCTTCAGTAACTATATACTCGATCTTCTCATCAAGCTTTGCCAGATTTATCCAACCCCTGTAGCTCACTCAACCCTCCTATGAGGACTTCATTAAAGAACACCCGAGGAATATAATGAGCATCGTCTATCTTCTTGAGCTCTAGCTTTCTGCTAGGTTAGACATCTATGTTGATCCCAACATATCTTAGCCTCTTCCTATGAATAAAAGCTCTAGCATCCCTATAATCTTGGCATCCTAACCTTGTATGGAGTATAATTCCTCCTTTCATGACTATTGGTTGTCATTTTTTGATGACCTCCTCCTTCTCAGCTCTGTTTTCTGCATCACCTTCTGGTGAAATCCCAATTAAGTAAAGATAATTCCATCCATCTATCTATTGTTCTCTGAGAGACATTTTGTGCTTCACTTCCTTTGAGGGAATTTATAAAAACATCCTTGCTATTGCTATCGCTGTTATGGGTCTTGTCTACTTCATCGGGACTATTTTGTACATCGTCGCCTTTCCCAGAGAGGCGACGAATAACAGAAGAGCCTATAACCACACTTTTTTCCCTCACAAAGTTTTTAAGAGTCACTATTTTCTCAGGCCAAGCAGGTCCCGTTTCTGGTTCATTATATAGTAAACTAGTGGGTGAACTCCAGTTCACTTCCATCCCAGGAACCTCTGTCCCATCAGAGACAGGTTCAGCTTCCTCCTCATAAAGAAATTCCTCAAGATTCTTTTTTATTCCTCTTGAATCTTAGGATTCCAGTTCGACTTCGTCTTCTTTGTGATCATGTTTCTCTACTTCAAAATTTTTAGAAGATTGATAATTGGCCCTATTTTTCTCAGAAGTGTCTTCCTTTTCCTGGTCAACTTTCTGAAAATCATATGTATTTTCTTCCTTTTTCTCAGCTGCTGGAGAATTTACTACGCTTTTTACAGTAACGCTATCCTTTTCTAGTTTTCTTTCTAAATATCAGGTGCTTTTTCCTCCATTTCAATAGTCAGAGTATTCGAATTATTTAAGGTATAAACTTGAGTTGAAGCATCTACTGTGGTTTTCACGATGGCATTTTCCATTTCTTTATCTTTCTGAATATCAGGTGCATTTTCCATTTCATCTCTTCTGTTGCAACTCACTTGAACAGGGCCAATCCTGACCATAGTCCTATTTTTTATTAGCCTTACTCAACATTGTGATTCTTTTAAAAGAAGTTTTAAGTTATAAACTTTTGGTTAAAGCATAAAGACTTTCAAGCAGTAGTAGAGAAAGATTGGAATACTAGTTTTACTAGTAATCCAATAAGTGATTTTACCCAAAATCGTAAAGCTTTCAGGAAGGCCTTATCACATTGGAACAGTACTGCATTCAAAAACATTTTTTAAGCCACCAAAGATGCTGAGGATGAGGTTTTTCACAAGGAAGTTGCCTTAGAGACTATGTACTGAAGAATGATGAGCAAATAATGTCCGGATAAATAAGAAACAAATAATGTCAAGAGATTCGGCAACCAGTAAACAAATAGAAGTAAATCATACCCTCATTGGTATTAAAACCCGATGAAATAATGTCCGGAGATTCAACTATGTTTGGATGACTATGTACTAAAGAATGATGATTTCGCTCTACCACAAACTATTGCACGGGAGCTGCTTAATGACCTATAACAGGTACAAAATGGATTAACACACTATTATTGCAACTAAATTTAACTATACATTGGTATATTTCCTACTTAATTAAATATTTGTATATTGTCAAGTAATTTGATTTAGAATACAAAGATCATACCCTCATTGTTGTTATCATCAGATGCAATAGTGTTGGTGGAGTAGCCAAAATTTAGGACCTTTGATTGAGAATAAGGGGGGTGTGTGGATTCTCCCATGAATCTTTACCGCGTATATAATTTTGGAACACGAGCACGATCGGAACCAGGCATAACTAAATAAAAAACCAACAACATTAGCAGAGGAGAAATGCATGTAGAAATTATGTAAAACATCAATACACTTTTAACATTTTAGCATAATACCAATGAAAACATGGAGGAAAATCACATCAGTAATGAAAATTATCAAGCATGAAATCATATCAAATAAGCAATAACATCATATCATTCAAAGTAGTTTATAAAAAGTGATAAGGATAATTGACAAACCTAACAAATAGTCGTCGTCATCATCTTCACCTTCACTCAAATAACTTAACCCCTCGTCTATTTCCGACGGGATATACTCTTCATCCTTGTCAACCTCTTTTTTTTTCCTTTTGTCTCACTCTTATTATTATTGTTCCTCTTACAATAAAGAAAACTCATGTAGAATTTAGCCCCTCTATGCAACCCCATTACCTTCATTGTTGCTATGTTATCTTGAATCCTATTCATCCTTTGTTTCTCATAGTTTGACATCGTCATTGTTATACCTATTAAAGATAAACATAAATATGTAATTTAGTACAATAAAAACATTTCACAAGTGTAATTTATTAAAACGTTCCTATAGATCGAAGTGTCATAATTAAAGTAAATTAAAAGCTAAGAAGAAAAAATAACTAACACAAACCGTCAAAAGTCCTCATCATCTTCATCTCCATTATTGTCGTTAATATCAGCATTATCATCCTCAGATGACAAGATGTTATCATCTATATCATGTATCCGGTTTTCTCCTTCCACATTAGCCATACTAACCTCTGTTTTGGGATATCATCCCTTCGTAATGGAAGACATTCATCGTCTATTTCTAGTATTTCATCATCTATAATATTATTCTCAAGTTGTTGGTACGGTTCCTCATCACCCATCTCCTCATCCTCATCTCCTACAGTTTCAGTAAAATCATACTTGTCTCGTGGAGTATTCTTCATTACAACTTTCCTAACTTGATGTCTGGGACATAAAAGACTTGTTATGCTTGATAAGCTAACGCAAATGGCTGGTTTGTACCATGTATTAGCGGTATTCAAACTAATGAAATCATACTCATCTTTACGTAGTCCACACACCCCCTTCTTTTTTTCAAGGTCCCACTAGTCACACTTGAATAGAACAACACGATTATTTTTTGGGTATTCTAATTCAATAATGTCAATCAACTCACCATAAAAATGAATCTTTTTTGTTCATGTTCGTACACTACAACCATTCCACTATTTTCAGTTTTTTTGTACTTGTCATGATCTTGGGTGTGAAACCTATAACCATTGATTAAACATCCCTTATAATGTTTCACTCTTCGATCGGGACCCCTAGATAAAGAGCGAAGTTTCTTACTAGAATGATCGAGGGACCCGCACTCTAATATGCTAACCTGTTTATTATTTATATATAAACGCTTAGTAAGAAATAACAAGCCTAATCGGTTTACACCAAAAATATTATATTCAACTACTTACGCGGTCTTCAAACCATTTGGGAAATCTCTCTACATGTCTGTAGTCAATATTTGTGTTCCTTTCGCCTTTTAACAAATTCTTATGCTCACTAAACATATATAAATGAATTTAATTAGAAAAAATAGTGCGTGTGTGTGTGTGTGTGTGTGTAAGGAAAAGAAGTAGTATAGCTTAATATACTTCACAAATTCTTGTATTTCATCATAATTATCCAACATATATAAACGAGCATTTTCCCATTCACTTTATGTGAGGTATTGGTAATCCGCTCTTCTAAGCAAACGACCGTTGTATCGAAAAATGGATAAACCTTCTTCAAAATCAGCACCATCATATTTTCGCTCAGGTTGATTGAATTTTGTCTCAACACCACATAGATACATCGAGCAAAAAGCTAGGCATTCATTTAGAACATAAGCCTCTGTAATTGTGCCCTCCGGACGTGCTTTGTTTCTCAAGGTAAGTTTTAAGGTGTGCATATATCTGTCGAGAAATAAGATGGTCAAAAAATGCAATGAAAACATTAAATTATACTAAAATAAGATATTACTTATAACATTTACCTTTCAAATGGATACATCCATCGATACTGCAATGGTCCACCGCGAATGACTTCTCGTGCAAGGTGAATTGGCAAGTGAACCATAATATCAAAGAATGACGGTGGAAATATCCTTTCAAGTTTACACATAGCTATAGCAAGTATCTCCTCAAGTATCTCCAAGACATCCAATCTCAATGTTTTTTAACATAACTCCTTAAAGAATAACCCAAGTTCAATTAACGGTTGACACACTTCCTTTGAAATATGACCACGAATTGCAAGCGGTAGTAAACATTGTAAAAAAATGTGGTAGTCATAAATTTTCATCCCTGAAATCTTACCATCAGTAGTACTCACACATCGAGAAATATTGGACGCATACCCATCGGGCAACTTCAGTGATTGCCAAAATTTGCATAAAAACACCTTCTCTGCTTTTGACAAATTATAGCAAGCAGGAGGAATCACCCATTTGTCTCCCTTTTTATATGGATGCAAATCTTTACATATACGCGTTTCCTTTAAATCTAACTGAGACTTGACGGCGTCTTTTGTTTTCCCATTAATGTTTATCAATGTTCCTAAAATGCTTTCACATACATTTTTCTCAATATGCATAACATTTAAATTGCGACGCAATCTAAGATCTTTCCAGTATGGAAAATCATAGAATATACTTATTTTATCCCATTGCAACCCATACGCCGCATGGCTCCTCTTTCCATATGCTTTCCCAAATACTCTATGCCGAACCCTCTCAAGTTGAGCAAGTATGTCATCATTACTAAGCTCTTTTGGTCGTTTTCGATGCTCTTTCTTACCATCAAAGGAAGACATATTTTCTCACCATTTATGATTCATTGGTAGAAAACAACGATGCCCCATGTAGCATGTCTTATGTCCATTATTCATATACATGGAATGGGTCTCCTTATTGCATATTGGGCAATCCAACTTCCCCTTTGTGCTCTAACCTGACAAGTTATCATAAGCTGGAAAATCATTACTAGTCCACATCATTGTTGCACGTAACATAAAGGTAGTCCATATGATGGAATCATATGTTTGCACCCCAACATCCCACAACTCTTTCAACTCTTTTATCAATGGTTGAAGAAATATGTCTATGTAAGTTCCATGGGCCTTAGGACCTAGTATAATCATTGATAAGATGAAAAATAGTTGCTTCATGCATTTACATGGAGGTAAATTATATATCACTAGAACAACCGCCCATGTGCTATGCTTGCTACTCATGTTTGAAAATGGATTGAATCCATCAGTAGAGAGTCCAAACCTAATATTACGAGCATCTCTAGAAAATGACTCATGAACCTTATCATATTCTTTCCATGCTTCCCCATCCACTGGATGTCTTAATACATTGGCCTCTTCACCGTGATTATCTTTATGCCATCTCATCTCTGACGTTATATCCTTATTTATAAATAGACGTTGTAGCCTCGGTTTAAGTGGAAAGTACCGAAAGACTTTCTAAGGGATCTTCACACTATTGGATTTTTCAATTTTCCATCTAGATTCTCCACATGTTGGACATTTAGTTTTTTCCTCATTTGGTCCCAAAAAGAGAACACAATCATTTATGCAAACATCAATCTTCACATAGCCTAACCCCATGCCACGAAGTATTTTCTTCGTCTCATAAAATGACTTTGGAATGTGGGCATCATCTGGAAGTGATTTCTTGAAAAGTTCAAGAAACGAGTCAACAGATTTCTCATTCCAATTGTTCATTGACTTTAGATGCATTAGCTCAACAATTAAAGATAATTTAGATAGATTCTGACAACCCAAATACAGTTGTTCTTGCATATCCCTAACTAATCTAGAAAAAAATTCTCCATCACCCTCGGGCACTTGAGAAGCATGGTTGTCATCATCCCCTAAGACATCATTATTGTAAGGTCCGACAAACATATCATGTAACATTCCCTCTATGTCATCTTGCTCAAACTCGTTTATAGTGTGTTCTTCCTGCCTTATAATATCATCATCTTTAACTTCAAACTCATACTCATTGTAATCATAAGCATTATCGTTCTATGATTCCAATGGTTCACCGTGATATATCCACCTAGTATAACTCTTCACTATGTCATGTATAAGCAGATGACTTTGAACATCTTGATGATTTTTCCAATATAAGTTATTACATTTCTTACACGGTCACTTAATCTTGCCATTTTGCTCAATATTAGCAAAAGCAAATCAAGAAATTCTTTAACCCCGTCTCGATATGCACTATTAATTCTATTTGGATGATGCATCTAACTCTTATCCATTTCAAAACCCTACAACTTAAGAGAAGATTCAAAAATATCAATGATAAACAAATAACAATAAAGTCATGAAATATTTAGAAATAATGAATAGTAGTTATACATAAAAAGAGCCAAACAGCATTTTGTACCAAGTAATGTTGCGTACTCGGCAACTCATATTAAGGCCATACATTCATATATTTTTATCCAAGCCAACACATTTTGTTTCAATCAATAATATGGGTGATATATATATATATATATATATATATATATATATATATATATATATATATATATATATAGAGAGAGAGAGAGAGAGAGAGAGAGAGAGAGAGAGAGAGTCTCCTGTAAGGACTCCTTATAGTGTAGACCCCGATAGATACCATTTTTTTAAAATAGTAAAAAAATTAATTTTTTTATAAAACTTCTTGGATATGATCTCCAGGGTGGGAAGATCATCTCCAATTTTTTTCGTAAAAAAATTCAATAAAAAAACATTTGAGATGAGGTGATATGTAAAAAAATAATATAAATATGCATTTTCAACCATTGAAATGTTGGGTCGGCGCCAGCCGCCTTATTGATTGAATTTTTTGGTGAAACTTTATGGATATGATCTTCTCACTATCAAGATCATATCCATGAAGTTTCATCAAAAAATTCAATCAAAAATTGGGTGAGATGATCATCAACATTTCAACGGTCGAAAATGCATATTTATTCCATTTTTTTACATATCACCTCATCTCAACGATTTTTTTATTTAATTTTTTGATGAAAAAAATTAAAGATGATCTTCTCACCATAGAGATTATATCGATGAAGTTTCATCCAAAAATTCATTTTTTTACTATTTTAAAAATATGGTATGTACCGGGATCTGCACCATTTGGAGTCCTTACACGAGAGGGCCTCTCTCTCTATATATATATATAGTTATTCAAATGTCTCTTTTATAAGTTTGAATAGTGATTCGTTGCATTAGAAAAAAATAAAGACAAGAACGAAGCATTAAGCAAACTACATTGAATAATGCAATCCCCACCATCTCCATTAATATTTTGATCAATTACCAAAAAGCCCCTCAAATATTTTTTTAATACACATTTAGTCCGAGTCTTTTTATTTTGTTACAAAAAGTCCCTTAAACACCCATTTAACTAATATTCTCTTATTTTTAAAGGGTTGCGCTAGCGGCATTCCTACCCTACCTCCCCACCCCCCACTGTTGAAACTTCGTCGAACCTCATCGGAGCTCCTTTTTTGAGTGTTTTTATGTGGTGAGGGACTTTTTGGAACAAAATAAAAAGACTTGGACTAAATGTGTATTAAAAAGTGTTTGAGGGACTATTTTCCATATGCCCCTTAATATTATTGGAGATGGTGGGTATAGCATTATTCAATATTTTAAAAAGCACGCAATTGTGCGCGATCTAGTACGTGATGACGCTTTAATGTGTGATAATGCAACATTGCCCACTCTGATTTGCGAGAAGCCCAAATAGTGTGCGCGATTGATGATGTGGCATGCGATTTTGACGCTTTTTCACGCTATTTGCGTGATTGACCCTATTTAGTGTTATTTGGGAGCAAGTCGGTCACAAGTCATTTTAATGCATCAATTACAAAACTACGTCGTTTTGTTCCTTTCTTCATTTTTCCCCTTTTTTTTAACCTTTAAAAATGCAAACCAATATATTAAAACACTAAGGGTGTGTTTAGTTGTATAAAATAAGGTTGTTTTCCAAAAGAAAATTCTCAAAAAATTTCATAAAAATGAAAATATATTCAAATTTATTTTTCCAAAAAAAGTTAGAAAATAGTTTTCTGATTTTCTAAATTTCCATAAACTACTTTACAATATTTTCAACAAATTTTTGAAACATTCAAAATTATATTTACACCCTTAATTTTTTTGCAAATTACATTTTGGCCCCTAAAATTTAAAAAAAATATTTTATTCCTAAATATTATGAAAAAAATAACAAGTCCAAAATTATCGGTGAATTACGATTTGGCCCATGAAATATCCGTGGTTATATTATTGTCTCGAAACTTTCTATAAATTAAAATTTTGCTATTACACTATTGGTAAACTACATTTTAAACATCAAACTTTCTTTAAGTTATATTTCGTCCTTCTTAATATCTATAAATTATATTTTTAAAATAATGGTCTATTTCTAACAAATGAATGTGCTTCCCTCGTTCTCTAAATGTTCATTGAAAATGAAAGTAAAAAATAGAAATGAAAACTCAAAATAAAAAACAAAAAATAATTTTTTGTTGGAAATACGATTGGGGGTCATATATCCAATCTGGGTATAAACCCATAATGGACAATGAGATTCATATCTCAAACACGTAATAAAAACAACTACATCGAACCAACCATAAAAAATATAAAATTAAAAAAAACTGTTTCAACTATTAAAAAATAACCCCTATTTAAGCTATTAAAAAAAAACTATTTCAGCTAAAAGAAATGTTTCAGCTATTAGAAAAAAAAAACTATTTTAGCTATAAAAAAAACTCTACATCCATCCATTTTTTTTGTATAAAATCCATTTAACATGGACTGAGTCGAAGTTCACACAACTACAAATTCAATAATATATATATATATATATATATGTGTGTGTGTGTGTGTGTGTGTGTGTGTGTGTGTGTGTGTGTGAGTGTGTGTGTGTGTGTACATTTAAGAAAATACATTGTATAACCTTGAATTTAAAATAAAAAATTACATAAATGAACTTACCTACGATCTCTGGCAACCAACTAAATTAGGAAGAAAACTTTTGTCACCAACCACGTACTGAATTTCATGAAAAAATAGAAAAATAAGAGATGTCACCAGAAAGTTGCAAGAAAGTAAATAAAATTTAACAAAAGCAATGAAACTGGAAAAAAATCAAAGATTTTATAATACACATTTGAAACTAGATTCAAATCCGATGTATAATACATATGTATACATATATAGCTATATGTATTTGTGATTCAAATCAACCTGCCAATAAAATAGGTAAAGAATTCATAATACCCATTTGAAACTAGATTCAAATCAAACCTATAATACATATATATACATATATAATGATATATAGCTGATTCAAATAGGCAAAGATTTGAAAGCCAACCTTCAATGCAACCTTTAAAGCCGACCTTCAATGTGAGAGAGAGAAATTCTAGGTTGTTTTATACGGAGAAGAGAACAAAGAACAAAGAAACGTGAGAGTTGGATATGCGGATTTAAGCGGTTGTTTGAGCGGGTTTTGTTACTTTTGGTGGATTTGGGTCTTTCGTGGCAACGGGTTCCTGATATGAGCAGGACTCTTAACAAGTTTTTACTTCTTTTTTTTCTAATTTAGTATTTTGCGGCAAAAGTAAATTGTTATTAAATTTAATTTACTAAATATTTTGTTGCAAAATTTCAAAATCACCACTAAATGTTAATTTTTAGTGGCAATATTTTTAATTTGCCACCTACTTCACTACAATTTACTTCCCTCCTAGCTGAAATTTTTTGCGCCAAATTTTTAGTGGCAATTTTTATGACAATCTCATATTTTTGCTACTAATACTTCCTCTGCAATTATTTTTAGTGGCAATGAAATTTTTTTCCACCAATAATTATATTTAATGGAAAAAAATCGTTTTGTCACCAATTGGCAACTTTCTTGTAGTGATTAAATCTTCAAATCTTTAAGTTTTTCTCTTCAGGGTGTGCAAAATAATGTGCAAAATACCTTCGTGACGTGTCAAGTTTGATATGAGATAAACATCAATCAAAACAAATATTAAATCTCAAATCTACGTCATAATGCAAAACTCCCCCATAATTCATTCTACCCATTTTTATTTGTCCGAAATAGACATGAAAACGAATAAACAAAACAAGCATGGAGTTTTCACAACAAGAAAATCAAATAACTGTGATCATCAAGAGATACTCAAAAAAGTGCACAAACTATTTTTTATGTTTTGATTTTTTCATACAAAAAAGAAAAAATCATTTTACAAAAAAAAAATCACACACCATGAATTTACACTAAGATGACCAAATCATGGAAACAAAATGAATGGGTGTAGACAATTCGATAGGAAAATCAATGCAATCACGCATATCGTATGTGTACGATGAATATGTGTACTCCTAATGAATGAATCTCAAAATCGTCCTTAGGTGTAGAAAATGTGAATTTAGATGACATAGTCTTAATCAAATCGAAAAATCAAAGTTAAACATGATTTTCACACTAATAACGTATAAAATTATGTAATACTTTTTCATGAGTTTGTCAGGACGTGCAAACCCTTTTAATATTCCATCCAAACTCCCTCATAAATAATAGTGCTTTTTATTTTTTTCTTTTGAGGTGATGAAACTAAATCCTATTAGCCCACTTTATGGCATATTTTTTTTTATTGCCTCTGAATTTTTTCGGGCTCTTTTCAATCTCTTTGGACCTTGGAAAATATTTATCGTGCCACACTTTTTCTAGGTCCGATTTAAACAGTGACTTAATCGCAAAGGATAAATGAGTACCTTTCTAGCCCTTCCCTATTTTTTATAAATATCACACAAACTCACAAATAATGGTTCTTATATGAACTACCTTTATTGTCAAGTTTTATCGCATTTGGTTTTTAAAGACAAAATTGAGATGAAAATACATCGACCAACATGTGATAGACAAGAACAATAGTCCAAAAATATCGTGCAAGTGTGCATTAAAGAATAACAAATCACATCTCAATGACTCCAAACATTGTAAAGCACAAAAATGAAATGATGACTCATATCAAAACACTATCAAACAGTCATATGGATATGGAATGATATTGTGACTCGGTCATCCTAAATGTCCATCCATAAACGGAGTAAAACAAAATACAAAAATCTTTTTGTCTTTTTAGAAAAAATTTATCAAAATAAAATCTTTTTGTATTTTTTTCGAAACTTTTCTCAAAAGCAGAAATCTAATACAAAAAGTACACGTGTCATAACACTGGCAAACATATATCATGAAGCACAACTAGTGTATGACAAACAAAGTATGCAAGCAACTATCCATAAAAAGTAGCAAGTGACGCATCATGTGAGAATAAACTAGTTTACCATCTAGCTCCTCTAAAAGTGATTTCTTAACCCAAATAGATGTGAAACGTCGAATAGGGATTTCGGGAACTAACAGAACTCTAAACTTTAACTTCCTAGGACTTCTTCCAAGATCAAAAAAAAAAATACCTAAGTGATCTTTCCTACAACAATGTGAACATGTGTAAACGGATGAAACGACACCTATGGGTTGAACTTTTCTACGTCCTTGGGATTGATTGGCCCTCTAAAACAAATAACGGTCTTGACTTTAACAACAAAAGCATTAAAACACGATGAGCCATCACTACACAAACTACTCGAGTCATTTAAATTATTTTTCATCTCCAAAATTTTTTACTCAAACAAAGAATTAGACTCTTCCAAATTTAGGGACTCCTTCTCTAAATTTTCAATTATTCCTAGAAGGTTATCACATTCTTCCTTAAAATACGCACACTTATCCCTAAGAGTCTCCTCACATATCACAAACTCATCAATTAAAATATTTTTACCTTCTTTGGCACACACATAAACAATAGAATTTTTAAAGTCCTCCAATTCTTTTTCTAAAAGTAGGACTCTATCATCACACTCCTTTTTGGATAATTCTAATTTTCTAAATTCTTGGTCCAAGGCAACAAATTTCTCACGATAGGAATCTTTTTAATTTTGAACTGTTTGCAAAAGATCCATAGCGGATTTAAAACGACAATTTTCTTTTTTCAAAAAATCAATTCTTTTTGCAAACGTCAAATTCAAACTATTTAAATCATCAAAACTATGCTTCATGCGGTTGGGAGGGGGCATTAGAGTACATAAGTGCTCCATTGCAAAAATTGCGATTTTCCACAAAACATATTTTTCAAAAAAAAACAATATCACACAATTTTTACGGAAAACAAGGATCACCCGATAACTTAGAGAAACCTGCTCTGATACCAATTTGTAAAAGTGCGATGTGATATTGATTTAAATAAATTCGAAAATTTTAAGTAAACCCTTATTTAATCAAATGTCAATTTCAAATCAAATTAATTAAACCCAATTTTAATTCAACCCTAAACAAACATCTCGGTGCAGTGGATCATGCCAACACAAACAAATATGAATTGCTGACTCACAAATTTCAGGAAAAATTCCCTAAGGGCAAAACCTTTTATTTCACTAATAATCCTCATAATGATTACAAGCGAAATCTGCAAATAATTTACCTCAGCAAACTCTTATAGGCCGCAACCTAAATCAATAATGAATCAACCTCAGAAGATCCACAAAGACACGCAGTCCAGTCATCCAGGAACACCCACGAGCATTCCCTTTGACACGTAATCAAGTCAGCCCAGCAACTCCGTAAAGTGGCACCTAGATCAGCAGTAGGTTATCCTCCCTACAAGAGAAACTCTAGTAAAATTGTATCTTGGGTTCCAAAACAACTCACTAAAAGCAATCGGGATTTATGAATTGAAAATAAAAGGATTGAACCTAAATGAGGAATACAAAGGTAATTTGTTGTTAGCAGTTTATGGAAAAAGAAACTCATCAGGTCTTCTTAACGAAAATGGAGTAGTTTAACATGCTTTATATATAAAAAAAATTAAGGTGGTACATTGCTCAAACGAGGTGAAAAGTCGCTCGAATGAAACCTCACTGTCGCTCGAACGACAGCTTCGCGCGACATGCCCTTGTTGCTTGAACGACAGGCAGTGGTCGCTCGAACGACCAGCGTAAAAAAAATAAAAATTTTATTTCTTCAAAAATTCCACCCCAATACGTAGAAAAATTTCTTTTTGACGAAAAGCAACACCTCAACACTTATAAAATATTTTAGAAAAATATCCCAACACTTTTAAATGAACCGTAAAGTAACCAAAACACAACCTTATAAATGGTTAATTTTCTTTCTACAAATGAACCAAACATGTTTTCACTATCTACTAACAATATATATATATATATATATATATATATATATATATTATTCCTTTTTGTTACTCACATAAATAAAGGATCATTTTTTTACATTGTATAGGTCTTATAATCATGTATGAACAAGGGAGAGAATCGAAGCATGCCTTCTATTAATTTGAGTTCAAATCCATCAACTTAAACTCCGATTTTAAACCCAAATTATTCAACACCAAATAAAGGGAAGAATCCCACTCAAAAATTTATTGAAAACCGTTTAAAGAGAACAAGGTTTAAGAAATCTAACGTTTGGGGTGACATGATGGAGAAATATGAAAAATATTGGAGTGATTGTTATTGTATAATGGGAGTTTACGGTAGTCTTATATCCTAGGTAAAAATTGAAGTTGGTTGAGCATTACTTTCCTCTCATATATGATGAATAGGATATATTTGAAATTCAAAAGATTCAGAATACTTGTTATGAATTGTTAGATGAATATCAATCAAAGGTGGGAATGTCATTTGCTAGGACTAGTGTTGGGCAATCTTCATTTTCTTGTCATTTTAGGCCTGAGATATCTGATTATAGTAAGGGTGATAGCGATCCTCTTTCGAATTTTGATAAATTTATGAATGATAGTTGTAATCGTGCGATAGTTAAGTCAAAGTTAGATTTTTATTTAAATGAAAGTGTATTTGCCAAGAACTCAGGATTTTGATGTGTTGAGTGGGTGAAAAAAATGGGATTTAGCTTCTAAGTTTGTGAAAAATAGTTCACAACGTTTTAGTAATTCCCATATCAACCGTTGCATTCTAGTCGACGTTTATCACTAGTGGGAGATTAGTTAGTCCACACCGTAGTAGAATTCACCGGGATACTTTGGGGGCTTTGATGTGTGCACAAATTTATCTACGGACTGACGCAAATAGTAAAATGATTCATAACTAGTTTATTTATTTATTTATTTTATTATCCAACATCCATAACTAATGCAACGACTATTAATATTTTTTCTAGCTAATTGTTCGACCGTTGAAAGTTCGACTTGTGCCTCCGCAATGTATGAGGAAGAGGATGATCCAGCCAAGGTATATTTGAAAAATTATTGATGAATTAAAGAAGGATAATTTTTTTGTAAATTGGAGATTCAATCATTTATTTTATTCGGTAATGTAGGACAAGGAGTAACATTTTGGGAAGATGGAAGATAATGGAGTAACTTTTTGGGAGGATGAAAAATAATCAAGTATTGATGAAGGATGATATTTGAAGATGGGATATTATGTTGATCGATTTCGATTTAGATGAAATTTGTTTGTTTATTTTTAGATTACTTTGGGTTTAAACTTGTTTGTAATGAAAGTTTGAGGGATTTGGATTGCAATTTGGTTATTGAAAATTGAATGTTTTGGATTGTTATTTAGTTATTGAAAAATTATGTGATCTTAGTGATATTTTTAGTAAATATGTAAGTTGATTTTAGTTGTTAATGGGTTAAGCGGGGCAGTTTTGGACCCTGTTGGGTTTTCTTAATGGGTTGGGGGAGGGTTAGGGAAGAGGGATAAATGGGGTGGGCGAGTTTGGGGGAGGGGGATGGTTGGCAGATTTGGGGATGGGAAGGGAAAACCCTGCCCCAGATGCGCCCCGTTGACATCCCTACCCATAAATATGTGACTTTTCCATCTGTTGGTACATAAGTTCCACATTCAGTGAACCCCGTAGATACTCCAAAATTCACCTCATGATGCTCATTGCTTGGATTTTCCATATATCTACACACAATGCTCATCACGAGGGTTATGTCTGGTCGAGTACAAACCATGGCATATATCAAACTACCCATCGCACTCACATATGAAACTTGAGCCATAAACTCCACCTGATCCTCGGTATTGAGAGCCATCGAAGTCAAGAGTCTAAAGTGTGGAGTCATGGGAGTATTCATAGGTTTTTCATCATGCATCCCGAACCGTGCTACAACCTTCTATAAGTATTGCCTTTGAGTATGGCCTAACATTCCATTCTTCCTCTCTCTACTAATCTCCATGCAAAGAATCTTCTTATTTTTACCCAAGTCTTTCATCTCAAACTATTGGCTCAATTAAGACTTGATCTCAAACTCTTGCCTCAATAGAGCCACTTGAAATAGGCAAAATGATCAAAATCACTCCTTGTGAATTTGTAGATTGACATAAAAATGTCATATCGCTCGTACCACTATTGAGGCGATTGCTTCAAATCAAACAAAGACTTTTGCAATTTTCACGCATAATCTTCCCAACAACATTGAAACCCTCCCATTGAGGCATATAAATATCCTCCTTTAGATCCCAGTGAAAAAATGTGGTTTTGACGTTGAGTTATTTAAGCTCTAAGTCCAAATGCGCCACCATAGTAAATAGAACCCTAATGGAAGTATGTTTCATCACCGGAGAGAATACGTCATTGTAATCAACACCTTCCCTTTGTACAAACCCTTTATGTACCAACCTTGCCTTGTACCGAACGTTAGAATCAGGAGCCCCATCTTTCTTAGTATACACCCGCTTGCACTCGATAGACTTCTTCCCCTTATGCAACTTCACAAGATCCCAAGTCTGGGTCTTGTAAAGAGAATCAATCTCCTCGCCCATGGCAATTGTCCACTCATTACAATGATTTATCACTCATCGCTTCATGATGCATAGTCGGATCATCACTATAAACTAATAATTCCTAAGCACTATGTCATCATCTAAGAAATATCTCCTCATGGGTCTTAGAACCCTAAGTTCTATTATGCTAGCTAAAGATGGTCGTTCTTCCCGTTATTGTCTAGGTCACTCTTCTGTAACCTCCACCTCTTCACTTGAAGAGACAATCGGAGATGTCACCTTAAATTTCACCATTTCACTATCATTTTCCATTAAGAAATCATCTTTCTTTACCTTTGGAATCTTGAGCATAGATTCCATCATCAAAAGTTACATCCCTACTTACCACCATCTTCATATCTTTTGGGCATTATAACTTGTATCCCTAACCCCATTGATTGAACCCATGAAAATTTCTTTTCGAGCTGTCGAATCAATTTTGCTTTCACTAACATGAAAATAAAGGCACCTAAAAAAATTCACCGTCTCATAAATAGGATATTAACCCCCATCAAGCCTCGATATAAGTCTTATAACCAATTACAATGCATGGCAAACAATTGGCAATGAAGTAAATATGGAATAAAGAATCCACCCACAAATGCTTCGACAAAATTGCATTAGACAACTACACCTCATATTTTTAAATAAGGCTTGGTTTATCCTCTCATCTAATCCACTTTGTTGTCGAGTTATTCAAACCGTAAAGTGCCGAATAATAAGCTTCATCTCATAAAATTTCAAGTAAGGATCATATCGGTACTTCTCGTTATTATCCGACCTAAGAATCTTAATCTTCTTACCGATTTGAATCTTAACTATCTTCTTCCATTTAAGAAACACCCAAAATACCTCGTCCTTATGTTTTATAGTGTAGACCTAAGTCCGTCGAGAGTAGTCATTAATAAATGTCACAAAATAACTACTACCTCCAAAAAATGGTGTTTTTTAAGGACCCCAAACATCGCTCTGAACGTAATCAAGTATGCCTTTTATGAAATGAATTGTAGTACTAAACTTGACATATTTTTTTTCCTAAGCATGTAATGCTCACAAAATCCCAACTTGTAACTCTCCTCACCCTTTAGTAACATTTGCTTACACAACACTGTCATGTTCTTCTCCATGACATATCCCAAACACGTATGTCAAAGCATAGTGGAATCTAACTTTTCCTCTTCTTTGTTATCAACAATCGAGGCATGACATGCTATCGTGCTTTCTTGAAGAAAATAGAGGTTTGCCTCCTTCTTTCATCCCATCAACACTAAGGCGCCCAAGACCACCTTTAGCATTCTGCCCTCAAGTACAATCTTATACCTGTTGGAATGAAAAACTACCAAAGAAATCATATTCTTCTTCAACTTTGGAAAATAAAAAACATTCATGAGAGTCTTTGTCACTCCATTGTGCATCTTCAATCTAATTGTGTCAATACTCTTTCACTGACAAACATGGTCATTAACCATAAATACTTTACTCTCATCCACCTCCTTGAAGGCATGTAATAAATCTTTATCTTTGCACATATGATAAGAGCACCTCGAGTTAAGAATCCGGTAGTTTGAAGAGCTTTCCCATTAAGAAGCTATCAACGTACTCCCAAATTCTTCATCCTAATAAGTAACAGAATTGGTGGATTCTGCCACCGATTTTTTATCGTCTCTTGCCTTTATCTAAAGAAAATCCTTCTTAAAATGTCCTTTTTCTTGCACTTATACCACGTGACATTTGCCAAGCCCTTAGTCCTAGACCTCTTCCACCTTTCCTCCTCTCTTTGGTCCTTCCCCGTGTAACCACCGTATCAGACTGAGAATTACTCTTCTTCTTTAGCTTCTTACTTTCCAATAATGTCGAAGTGACATACCATAAATATAATCAAAATAGAATAATTTCTTCTTGAGTAGAGACAATTTTCTTTATGCTCTTTGTCATATATTTGTCCTTTAATTTCTCCCATATTAACTCCATCGATTCTTCCTTCCTAACATATTATACCACATTTTGTGCGAGATCCATATCGTGATGCATGCTTGTAAGTTTCACTCTCTTTAATAATTTTTAGATATATCCTCGTGTTAGTCAAAATTTCTCTCAATACCTTATGCAAACCTTATTGGATGAATACATTGCTCATTTGACATTTCCATATGCCAAAATTAATGAATTTCACATTGAACCTCTCCAAATCAAAGTTCACTATTAACACTTTGCAACCTTTGATGTGGACATTCTTTAATCTCTAAAATGAGTCTTCAACAAGAATCAAATCGAGACAAGCCCAAAATCTCAATTAGGAATTTTATCAAACATCTTTACACAAAACAAAGACCTTACATGAAAAAGCTCTGATACCAATTTGTTGTGTGGATACTCACTCAAATGATTGATTTATGCACACCTAAGATCCAAGATGGGAATAATCCAAAGAGATTACAAGAAAATACAAAATAAATGCAAAGTAATAAGAAAGTAACAATAAACAAACACTAACACAAGATAGATGTACGTAATTCAGCGATATGGTTACGTCCATGGATCGTGGTTTTCTTTCTTTGATTTAATCACAAGGGTTACAACTCATTCAAGTTTACACAAATCCTCTCAATGTGTATACAAGAGCAAAAGCAATCAATACTCATTAATGGCTACTCTAAAAACTTAGGTTAAGAAAACTAAAATGTTCAATTTACATATGGAATACATTTGTGATGAACACTCCAAAATACCCCCAACTAAACTAAGTATTTTTGCAAATATGGATTGTTCGCTCCAGCTTCGCTGCAGCGAAACCCCTTCACTAGTCGCGTCTCCTAAAACAACTCATGGCAAGAATCCCTGGAAGGACCCGCATTCGGTGAAACCCCTTCGTTGTAGCAGAGCTACTTGTGTTTCTAAGATAACTTTCACATGCGAAGTGACATGGGATAATGTTTATCCTCCCCAAATGTGGGATTCACTTACCCACACATTTAGTGGAGGGGTAAACTTACCCCTTGTATACCCTTTTGTATAGTATTTATAGCTAATTACTCCACCTACTATGAATAGCCAACAATTTATATTTTATTATTTTGTAAGAGCAAACATGTATAATTTTTGGAGATGGTCTAAAGAATATTGGTTTTTTTCTCTCTGTGTGTGTGGTTACATTTGAATTAAAGGAATCACGAGTGGATATTTAAAATTAATTTTTTTATTAGTAATAATTATTTATATAAACAAAACCCCTTTGAAGTTTAACAATTAGAGATAACCACCCAGAATTAGAGACTAACACTTTAGAATTGCATATATGGCAATGCAATTTTGTTCTGCATGATGCTAATTTTGATAGAGGCAAAGTAAATGAGTGCATGATGCCAAAATATAATGGTTTAGCAAAATGTTAGTTCATATCCATTGTTGGGAGATGGAGTTGTATATTATTAATAGGAATAAAAGTTATAGTGGTCGATTGACAATCGTGAGAAATAGATAAGACCAGTTTTTGGTTGTCTTCAACGAGTTGTTCCCTTTATATCACTAGATGCATAACAAACTCTAGCTGCTTGATCCTTATGTTTGACCAATAAATGACGGGCAAGGAGTGATGGAGCTTAGCAATCGTATTTTGAATTTGAATTATGGGGATTTCGATGAGTTCCCCAGTTGGAATGGACTCTTGCTTGAATGTTTAAACTATCCCCAAAAGAAAACATTTCCTTGATTTAAATAAATATTTTACTAATACGCAATATGCACCTAGGTGTCGATTATAAGTATACAGTTCCATATATTTTTGTTTTTAGTTATTGGTCCTATGGAATTGTGATTATACATTTCATGAAACATGTATCAAATGATATGCCAATAAACATGTTAATGTAACAAGTAATATTATCATTTTGCTTAAGTGGAGATGTTGTAACACTTCGTATTACATAATATTTTTCTAGTTGAGTTCCACTTTAACTTGAGGCATGCAAGAACGAATAGAGTAAAACAATCTTCTGACTTAACTGCTTTCATTATTCATAAGAAATGATAGTCGTCGTTATCATCATCATCGAGATGGCTATATACAAAACTGTTGAATTCTATCCTCGAGAAATTTTAATCAACACACTTTGATTAAGAACATTAATATGGCCTTCACAATTGCACTTGGAAAGCAATAAGAACACGATTATCAAACTAAGGCAAGTCGTTATTGATGCATTGTGGGCGGTGGTGGTGCCATTGTATACGCAACAGGCATAACATAAGGGTGGTGGTATTGATGATGGTGTCCTGGGGGAAGCATGACCGGGGTTCCAACCGCAGAAGGCATGTGTCCCGGAGTAGTAGAAATCGGATGCCCTAAGGGTGCTCCATACATCCCCAAACCACCCATATTCGGTTGACTACGGTGTTTGCCCATTGTCCCTATTGATGGATTAGTTGTCACTTGTTGACCCGTAATAGGGACCTGTTGAGATGATACATCTCCATTGTTGATACTAGTAATATCATGAATACTTGTTCTCCTTCTATCCCTGTTCATTGAGTTTAAACGGATGAAGTATTTTTGCGCATGGCTAGCCACTTGTGTTGGAGTCCTAGTTATCACGTAGTTTCGAGAAATGCTTCTCCAATCCCCCTTCCCAAACTTATCCAGTCCTAGCAAAAACATCCTGAAAAAAAGAAATTTTTATCAATTAGTTTCGTTTACTAAGTATGTAGTTCAATAAGTCTTATTATCTTTTTTTTTTTTGCTCCAATAGGTTTCATGAAAAAAAAAATTACTCTAAGTCCTATTCACTAAATTTATAGTGTCCTATTCACTAAATATATAGTGAATATTCATTATATATATAACTAGGACCTATTAAAAAAAATATTATGAAAAAATCTATTATAAAATGTCTTATATAAATAAAATTTATTTTCATGCTCTAAAAAAACGTAAAAAAATAGTACTTTTAGCTATTTTTCTCTTTACATATACAAAAAATTGATTTTTTTTTTTTTTTACCTGTGTTCTTCTTCTGTCCAGGGAATTCCTTTACGTCTCTCTTGCTCCGACCTGGATGCTTTGGTGCCTGATTCTTGAGCAAATCCGGAAAACCCAGTTCCGAAATTGCAATTGGATCTTCGATTGGTGGGTGTGAGAGATGAGAATCCATTTTGATCTTTGGATGATGATGAAGATGTTGTTTCTTCTCCCACGTACTTGGGGAGTGGTATGAGACCGGACTCTATTGCGTTCACATCTTCGATTAATAATTGGTAGTGTTGTTTTAATTCTTCGATGCTTTTAGTAGGAACCATTGTGGAGATTTTGTCCCATTGCTCCATGGAATCATCGTTTACCCAGTGCATGGCAATGGCGTTTTCGAAGGCTTTCTCTTCTTCTCTGCTCCATATTACTGAAGCTGGTGATGATGCTGACATTTCTGAATTTTGGTTGGTCTGTAGATTTCAGTTGAAGCTTAGAGTGTGGTGGAATAATAGTGAAAATTGTAGTGATGGATTTGTTTTTGTTAGCTGGGTGCGTAGAATAAGGGGAAGAGGGGGAAGGATAGGAACGGGTATCATTGTATTAATGGAATAGGACCACTTGAGGTTGAAGGGATGGGTTCATTTGTCATATTCATACCATATAATAAAATAAATATTTCTTTTAAAGTGAGGGAGATAAATCTCTCCTTTTTTTCAAAGAAAGAGGAATTTTTTCCGTTTTGTCACGGTTACAAGTCAAAGAGCGAAATTTGAAAACCAAAATTAAAAGGCCTTGCTCATTAATAATGATTATCGTACCATAAAAAATGTTCTTAGCCCATTATTGTTCACTGACTGCTTTGACACTAGCAATGATTGAGTGTGTGAATGGGAGAGTACAAATATCAAGCGGGAGAATCTTATTTCTTACCACTTTGCCAATCGTCCACGCACTATAAACACATGGAAGCCACGAAACCGTTTGAGTGTTGCAAAGATGAGATTTTGACGCAGAGAGCTCCTTACGCGCTGCAGAACAAGTTAGGAAAAGCATTGCAGTTTTATTTTTACATTTTGTCTCGGTGTTTTTCATTCCCCATCTCTCTCTCCTCCTAGGACGTGGCCTTTTCTAGATCACTGCTTCAAACTAAAATGCGCCTTTTTGGTTTCTGTTTTTCCATCCTCAATTTATAATTTCGTAGACGGTATAAGAGTAAATATCGACCGAGAATTTCTATTATTTTGCGTATAACTGTAAATGGGTTGTATTCGTTTAGGTTCGCATTTTTTTTGGTTAGCATGTTATCGAATCAGTATATGCGCATCTTAATTAATTTTTATTTACAGTTCATAATTTTCAGTGATCAAATATTATTTTATTTATGTCGAAAATCGAAATGAGGATCAAACTCAATCCACTCTCAAGATTATTTCAGTGACAACATTATACCACTTAACCAAGACGTTTGATTTTTTTTGTTCATATTTGATTATCATTTAAAACATGAATTAATAATATGCATTGATGTGCCGTAACAATTTATATTCAAATATTATTACACTATAGTATATAATATTTATTATAATGGTACATAATTTAAAGATAATTTAAAGAGATAATTATATTTAAGTCTCATTTGTCGGGTCAACATTCATATAAGTCCTGTTGACTTTTCAACACTCCTATAGGTCCTATTCCAACTTTTTAGGATTTTTTTTTACAATTTTACCCTTTTATAACTAATCATCACTAACTTCTTTTGGGAAGTTACATAAGTGGTTGGACTTTTTTTTAATCTTTAAATGATCATAACTTTTGATTCACAAATTCGTTTTTTACAAAATTACTATTTTTTAAATCTGTTCGACGAGATCTATCAAACAAGATCCATGAAGACTATAAAATTCCAAAGAAAAAAATTTACACAAATAGTAAACTTTATTGTATGCACTAGAATATGAAATAGTTTTATATATGTGACATTTTCACAAACAGACAGTAACATTTATTGTGGTAATATTACACAGTATGTGTGTGTGTGTGTGTGTATATATATATATATATATATATATATATATATATATATATATATATATATATATATATATATATATATATATATATATATATATCCGGTGGACCCAAACCCTCTTTTTTCAAAATTACCTTATATTTAAAGGTTCACGCTAGCGGCATCCAATCCTTATCACCATTGTTGGAGCTTCAACGACCTTCGTCAGAGCTCCGATTTGGGGTGGGTAAGGGTGGCATGTGGTGCCGCTGGCGCGGACCTTTGAAAATAAGAGACTTTTGAATTAATGGGTTTTGGATCGACCGGAGTGTCATAGAGTGCCGCTGGCGCGGACCGTTAAAAATAAGATTGGATAAATGGGATCTGGATTCTCTTGAGCACCGATTTGGGGTGAGTATGGGTGGCATTAGGTGCTGGTGACGCAGAGTTTTAAAAATATGAGTATATTATATATATATATATATAATGTGATAACACAGTAAATATTATTGTTTGTAAAAATGTCATAGATATTAAACTTTATTGTATACAACAGAAAATGAAATAGTTTTATATCTGTCACATTTTTCCAAACAATAACACTTACTGTGTTAATATATTTATGAAATAGTTTTATATATATATAACATTTTCACAAACAGTAACATTTACTGAGTAAATATTATTGTTTGTAAAAATGTCATAGATATTAAACTTTATTGTATATAACAGAAAATGAAATAGTTTTATATCTGTAATATTTTCCCAAACAATAACACTTACTGTGTTAATATATTTATGAAATAGTTTTATATATATAACATTTTCACAAACAGTAACATTTACTGAGTTAATATTACACAATATATATATATATATATATATATATATATATATATATATATATATATATATATATATATATATATATATATATATAAACGGTAGATCTAAACCTCTTTTTTTTCAAAATTATAATATTTTTAAAGGTTTACGCTAGCGACATTCAATCCCCGCCACTACCTACCCCCATTGTCGGAGCTTCAACGACTTTCATCAGAGCTATGATTTGGGTGGGTAGTAGTGGCATAGGGTGCCGCTGGCGCGGACCTCTGAAATTAAGAGAATATTAGATAAATGGGTTTGGATCCACCGGAGCTTCAATTTGGGGTGAGTAGGGGTGGCATTGGGTTAGGTTTATATCTATAACATTTTAACAACATTTACTGTTTATATATATATATATATATATATATATATATATCCAAACCTCTTTTTTCTGATATTATCTTGTTTTTAACGGATTTGCGCCAGCGGCATCCAATCCCTACCATCACCCACCCCCTTTGTCGGAGCTCCAACAACCTTCATGAGAGCTCTGATTTGAGATATTATATTGATAGTACAAATATAGTTTGGGCAATCTTTTAATTTGCAAGGCCCTATTGATCTTAGGGGGAGCACGAAAGGGAGTTCAGGAGGAGAGGTTCCGAAGTGCTTTGCCCAAAAGCCTCTCAGGAACTCGTCTAGGTCAAAGCTCATATGGCTGCAGCAGTACCTGAAAGGCATAATTCGCAGTTAGGCGCCGCAGCCAGCATGGTTTGGAAAAGACTTCAAGAAGCCGCGGAAGGGTTATTTTTAAGTATTAAAAATGTCGTTGGAATTATTTCCCTAACGCAGTTATTAATGGGCCAACTCTATTACTTATGGGATCGTACTGTCCCAACTAGCCGCGGCCACCTCCATCTCAGCAGAGGAACATAGGTTGCCGCGGTAATAAGATCGAATTGCTTTAAGAGATTCCAGGCCACGGCCATTCCTAAATTTGCTCAAAATCAATTTGATGTGCTCTAGTAGCAATTACAGTTATTTAACATGGATATGTATTGGGTTCATGAAAATTTGAAGGCTGTTCGAAACTACAAGGGTGGTAATTCAACGCCGCGGATGATAATTTAATGGACCGCGGTCATTTGGCACGGTATGACGCAGATAAGGATCGAATCAGTTCAAGGGAATGGGTTATTGTAATCCTATCATGCCGCGGCCTCTATCCTAAACAGTTGATTATTTAATTTTTAACCGTTTTAAGATCAAACTCACAGAATATGAAGGGTTCGACTATGAACACCAAGAACAGTTATGTGTTTCATATGCAGCATACGAGGGAAAAAGCAAAACGTACAAACATAAACAAAACCCTAAATTTCGAAGGCTTTTAAGAGAGTGAAGTGGTTGAAAAATCACCTGAAAATGAAGAAAATCGCGATGCTCAGCTTCAGACCGCCTTGCACCGCCACACACCGCCTCGGAAGGTCGTCGGAATATGCAAGAGAAAGGAAGTGCATAGTTTCGCTCTCGATGTGCTCTCAAAGTTTTAGAAACGTAATGAAGTCCACGGCCAGGAACAATTTATATAAGGGAGCGCGAAAGACGAATCATCGCTTTGGAAGCACCGCGGCACCTAGGCTACTGAGCTGCAGTCCCAATTGATCTTCCTTGGCACTACGACTTGGGGGCTTATTGATAGTACAAATATAGCACCCTACCGCGGAATGTATTCTTCCCTATTCAGTTCGCAGGCATACCTCATAGGTCATACAGGGCGGGCCAAACCTCACTCAGGGCGTGGTATCTCTCCAAGACGCCATAGATGCTTAGCACAGGGTGCGGCCCTGGCCCTTATGGGCCGCGACACTCCCCCGTACGCTGCGCGGCTCGCCCCCAACATCTTACAGCGCTGCTTGCTTTGCAGGCCGCACCCCCTTCATCCGCAACTACTGCAGACTTGGTATAAGTCACGTGCTCAGGGCACGTGACTCAGGACATTTACCTCATAAATAGAGGACCACACTTCGAGGGAAGGAGATCGATTCCATACCCGACCGGGGAAGGCTCTACAATACATATTCTCTCTACACAACCTCAACATACGACTTGGAGGCCACACATCTACATCGCAGCCACCTCTCCGTCACACCGGAATCCTCAATACTTCCATGTACTTTCCTTTATTCTCATACTTGTACGCCTCTTTAGGCAAGATTATATTGTACAATGCAACGCATATAATGAGAATGGAGCAACACAGTGGATGTAGGCCTATTTTAAAGGCTGAACCACTCTATATCGTGTCTTCTCTCTATTTACTTGCTTTACTTGTTTATTACATACTTTACTCTTGACTTGTTGGTATGAGAACGCCTTATGGCCGGTTTCTCGTATCATCAATCTGGCGTCGACTGTGGCAACGAGATATTTCAATCTTGTTTCTCTACATATATGAGTTCTTAAACACCTTATTCGACCCCTGAGGGTCCTATGGATCATTTTCGCACGGGTCGGTTACTGGTTATTGGGCTCCGCTTTACATTCGCCCCCTTTAACGGGTATTTCATATTTCTGGATCTGTCTTTGGATCTTCATTTGATGGCTTTGGATCTATTTTACATACCCCTGTGATATCATTCCATCTAGATAATGCTGAAAGGCATGGTGGACATTAGTCCCGAAAAGGTGGATGATTAGGGAAGGGCTATATTTACACTCTTTTTTGTTGCCATCTACCTATGATCTAGGGGTTATCATTGAAATTGTGCCGTATTGCGCACCGCAAGGGAATTCTCTCGTCAATGGACCCTAGTAGGTTTTCTTCACTTGTTGGGGGAGAAAATACCAGTTGTTGTCTTGGGATCTCTCCACTACCTAGCTAGGGGCGCGGCCTGTAAGTTCAACAGCCTCTCGTGCCGCGACCCCTACTAGTGCGGACCTATTACAACAGCTCAAAATCACCGTGGGAAGGACTTAAGTGGCCTTCTAATCGTCCTTGTTGAATAACATTAAAGGGTTGCGTCAGTGCACTTGTGTGCCATACTGGCCGCGGCCTCGTCAGCATATCATGGAGCAGTTTAACCCCTCCTTCCTAATACTTCTGTGATCACTCACTTCTGTTAGTTTTGTCTTAGATTCTATATACTTTATAAAGACTAACAAAAGCAGAAATGGAAGGAAAATCCAGCCAGAGCACAGAAGTCACGGATGAGATTGTGCAACCGTACAATCACCTTAATCACCTCTATGACAGCCATGCCTCACTTCAAACCCAGGTCAATTATCTAACTCAAAGGGTGCTAATGCTAGAGGCCGCGGCCTCTCAAAATATAGGCATGGGTGCAGAGGGAAAAACTCAACCAGCCTTGTCTGCCGCTACAGTTAAAGAAGCCGCGGAATCAACCGGCAGAAGTCAGAAAAGGAGAGCAGATAAATAAGAGAAAAAATCGGGTGTCTATACGCCGTTGACTTTCCCGATTGAAGAGATCTTTGAGTTCATCAAAGAGGACAATCTTTTGAGGTGGCCAGAAAAGTTGAGAGCTCCACCCCACAAGAGGAACAAAGCTACCTGGTGCAAATTCCATCAGGACCATGGCCATGACACATAACAATGCTATGCTCTGAAGGATGAAGTTGAAAGGCTAATTGGGCAAGGGATGCTACAGCGATTCCTGAAAAATTCATAAAGGACTCAGCCGGACCTGACAGAGGCTGCATGCCGCACCTCATCCTTAGTCTTTCCAATTTCCACTATTTCTGTTTATGTTTTATGAAGCTCATTAGAGCCTTAATACTCAAGACTTTATGTTTTGTTAACAAAATCATTTGCTGAAGCATACATACATAAATATATGAATTAGAAAATTTTGCCATATCAGATATCTCTCTTAGTTTCATAATCTGTTATCTCACAAAAAGACTTTTTGTCTTAAACAGATTCCAGAGGAAGAATAATAAAATTATCTCGAAGGATTATTTTACTTCGGGATGCACTTATGGAGAGATTGCAGTCTTAATCAGCTCAAAAGTTTCCCTCACGAGGTGCAACTATATCTTATCTTCTGATGATCATATTCGTGAAAGCATCTGAGAATTCAAGGAGCTCCTATTAGCCAAGGGGGCTTACAATGCCCGTTCTCAGCTTTTGGAAATCATAATTAGCCACGGGGGCTTATAATGCCCGTTCTCAGCTTTTGGAAATCATAATTAGCCACGGGGGCTTACAATGCTCGCCCTTAGCTTTCGGGATGCGTCATCGAGCCGGGAGGCTTACAATATCTAGCCAGGGATGGCTTTATATATATCAGCAGCTGTGGGTGACTTAATAACATAACCCAGCCTGGAGAGGCTTGATAGTGTCTCGCATATTAGTTGTGGGTGGCTTAATAACATAACCCAGCCTGGAGAGGCTTGATAGTGTCTCGCATATTAGCTGTGGGTGGCTTAATAACATAACTCAGCTTGGAGAGGCTTGATAGTGTCTCGCATATTAGTTGTGGGTGGCTTAATAACATAACCCAGCCTGGAGAGGCTTAATAGTGTCTCGCATATTAGCTGTGGGTAGCTTAATAACATAACCCAGCCTGGAGAGGCTTGATAGTGTCTCGTATATTAGCTGTGGGTGGCTTGGTAACATGACCCAACCCGAGAAGACTTGAAAATACCAACGTATGTCTATAGAGACACACTGTTCAGATGGACCAAAAATGTGTCGCGACCCACCGATACGGCTGCAGGGCTTTAAGAGACATTCATTCATGAAAGTACTGACGCACTGACATCTTGAAGCATGAGAAAGCTACAACGTCAAATGCCACGGTGGAAGAGAATCAATGGTACCAAGTCTAAGGAAAGGCTTTCTCTACATATTCCATGTTGGTTATGGGATGACAAAAGATAAGCGGTTCGGACAACCAGGTGCAATGAAAGCAGCTGGGGTTCCATATAATGAGCAGGCCCCAGCCTTGAAATTATGTCCACGGCAGTCAAGTGAAGACGTTTACATGACGCGGCATAATAAAGGGCCGCAGCTTGCACGCAGCAGTCGATGTTCGGGAGAAATTGCACCATTTATGTGGGTACGGACATTGGCAAATAATCATTCTATGAAGAAATCCATCTCTGTCCGCGGACTTAAAATGTTATGTTTATCTAGATAAGGATGCATTTTCAAATATGAAGAAGTTACGTTCAACCATTCATCATAGCAAGCAATAAAAAACATGCCATGTAAGAGAGCATGGAATTGCAGGCAATCAATCGTATACAAAGTGGTAAATATGGCCGCAGCCTTGGTATTAGTAGTCAAGATTACAGAATGAAGGCCGCAACCACAACAGATATTAAGATTACAAAAAGGAGGAACGCAGCCCTATATTAATGATTCAACAGAAATTAAATGAGTTTAAGAGGCTGCGTCATCATCATCATCAGCCTCTTCTCCGTCCGCGGCAGTCTCTGTCTCTCCGTCTGCAGCCGCTGCCTCTGCCTCAGCCCTGAGCCTTGCTCTCTCCTCCGCCGCGGACTTAAGTTCAGCGATGCACTCTTGATGTTCAGCATCGCTTAACTTCCAAGCAAGGACCTCCTCCTTAGCCTTAGGGAACCTCTTAATAAATCTTTTCCGCAGCTCCTGGTAGCCGCGGAGGTAGGCCCTGTTGTTGACAAGGAAGAAGTCCTTGGAGCCTTTAAATGACTCCACGGCATGATCTATGGCTAGCTGGAGGGCGTCACCATGATCAACCTCCAACCTTCTTATTTCCGCGGCATGGTCTAGTGCATATTGGGCAGACTTGGACTCCAGCTCATCGTACTTCTTTTGAAGAAATTGGAGCTTGCTATTAGAAATCTCTGCAGCTTGGGCAGCTTCCGCGGTCTGAGCCTGGGAGGCTTTAAGGGATTTCGCGGCTTGTATGAAATTTTGCTCCGCCTCCTCCCTTGCCTTTTCTGCTGCCTCCAAGTTTATTTGGGTCGCTTGAAGTGTCGCGACAGCAGACATCTTCCCAGCCTCAAATGAAGAGGTCCGTGCAGCCTGCAAGTCCGCGGCATAAGTACTCTTCTCGTCCTCCTTCAGTCTGTACAAGGCCCCGTACTTCCTCTTCTGGACCACCATCACATCCGCGGCCTGAAATAAAAGAATTTAGAAAAAATATGGAAAAAATATGGGATACAAAAGTTAAAGAATAACAACTGGCACGTACCCTCAGAAGACTATGGAGGCCACAATCCTCCAGATCGTCATGATCTTCTCCCACTAGCCTGTCAAGATCCGCGACATCCAATGCTATTTTCATCCTTCGCGCAGCCTTTGCGGTAGTGTCCCAAGAAGAATTGGGGTCAGGCTGCCTTAATTGGGGCCTTGGTCTACCATCAGGCCCAGACTCTCCGCGGAATTGAGGAGGTGGAAAGTTCGCGTTAACCGCCACAACGACTGGCGGCGGAGGAGATGATGAATGAAGGGGCACATCAGTTGACATCAATCCCGCCGCGACCAGGTTTTCCCCTATGTCATCATCAAACTGATCATGCGGGAGGTTCTCATCATTAACCATTTTATCCGCGGCAATTGTAGTTTTGTCGGCAGAGTGAGCCACGGCAGGAGTAGCATTTATTTTTGAGGAGTGAGCCGCGGCAGGTCCCTTGGCCTTGGACCGCTTCCTCTTTCTTCTCCGCGCAGTGTTGTTTAGCATGACTACGTCCTCATCCATCTCTGCTAGTTGCGCCTCTAGCAGTTCCCTGTCAACTTCTTCACCTGAAAAAGCAACAGCATGAGTTCAAGTGTATAAATGATCGCGGAGTAAAAATTATGGCGCAGTTAATTACCTTCCACGTCCATTTGTTGAGGAATGGACTTGTTTGGGAAAAATCCTGCCTCAAATATGGTTGCCGATGTTACAAGGGTGCTGAACTTCTTATGTTTAGCAGGAACTGCCGTGGTCTCAGCAACTCTTTTTTTCTGCCGCTTGTTCAAATGCAGATTGTCAAGGGTTGCAGAAAAGACAATTCAATGGTTAGTGGAAGTTATGCATATTTATGTGAAATGAAAGGACGCGTCTATGGTCTTAGTACCTAATTTTGAGGGAGACCCCCATCGCCGCGGAATTCTATATGTCTTTTCCCTCTCATTCTCCTTGGGGTGCATCTCCCAGGCTTCGCCGAAGATGTAAAAATATTTCCCCTTCCAGTTCTTCACACTGGTTGGTCTCCCCGTGTAAAGGGTCTCGTCCCTGCCGCGGCTTGAGAAGTAGTAATAGCCCGTGAACTTCACTGAGTTCTCCTTTGGGCGGTAGAAGTGGAAGAATTCCGCGGGAGTGATGTCCTTTTTGAACAAGTTCTCCCAAAGGATAATTGCGGCAAGAATGGCTCTCCAACCATTAGGATCCAACTGGGTTGGGGCCAGTTTTATTGTCTGAAAAATACGGCGGATAGGAATTGGAACAGGCATCCGTAGCCCGTAAATAAAGGCGTGCAGACGAAAGCAAATTCCATCGGATAAAACCGTGCACGGTCTTTGGTTAGCGACAGGAGCTGAGAACGTCAAATTTTCTGGAAATTCGAAGGCCTCAGCCACCTGCTCAACCTAATCTTGGGTCATGGAGCCGCGGATATCAAGTGCGGCCAAAGGTCTCTCAGCCCTCCCCGATACACCACCTGGGTTATCTCTAACTGCCGTGGCATCCATTGGATAAGTGCTTGAGTTGGCTTCCTCTTCCATCGGCGCGGATTGGAAATCCTTCCCACTTGCAGAGCCCATGGAATCTGAGTCAAGTTTCACGCAGTTTGGGCAATCTTTTAATTTGCAAGGCCCTATTGATCTTAGGGGGAGCACGGAAGGGAGTTCAGGAGGAGAGGTTCCGAAGTGATTTGACCAAAAGCCTCTCAGGAACTCGTCTGGGTCAAAGCTAATATGGATGCAGCAGTACCTGAAAGGCATAATTCGCAGTTAGGCGCCGCAGCCAGTATGGTTTGGAAAAGACATCAAGAAGCCGCGGAAGGGTTATTTTTAAGTATTAAAAATTTCGTTGGAATTATTTCCCTAACGCAGTTATTAATGGGCCAACTCTATTACTTATGGGATCGTACTGTCCCAACTAGCCGCGACCACCTCCATCTCAGCAGAGGAACATAGGCTGCTGCGGTAATAAGATCGAATTGCTTTAAGAGATTCCAGGCCACGGCCATTCCTAAATTTGCTCAAAATCAATTTGATGTGCTCTAGTAGCAATTACAGTTATTTAACATGGATATGTATTGGGTTCATGAAAATTTGAAGGTTTTTCGAAACTACAAGGGTGGTAATTCAACGCCGCGGATGATAATTTAATGGACGCGGCCATTTGGCACGGTATGACGCAGATAAGGATCGAATCAGTTCAAGGGAATGGGTTATTGTAATCCTATCATGCCGCGGCCTCTATCCTAAACAGTTGATTATCTAATTTTTAACGGTTTTAAGATCAAACTCACAGAATATGAAGGGTTCGACTATGAACACCAAGAACAGTTATGTGTTTCATGTGCAGCATACGAGGGAAAATGAGAGAGTAGCTACAGCGGAAATATTGCGACTTCTCAAATAAAAACCAATTTTAATTAATTCCAAATTTCATAAACAAACAACTACGTGTGTGTGTGTGTGTGTGTCAAACCATAAATAAAGCATGCGACACAAAGTTAAGGAAAAATCCCCGCAGGGCAAAACCTTTTATTTCACTATAATAAGTAAATCGCAACTTACACAGATTACAATGAAATATAGTGACACACGAATACCCGCAGGCGTCGGTCGGTGTCGTCAGCAATGAATCCACACGCAGCGAACCCACATGAACCTCGGTCCAATCAACAAAGGAAGAACCGCAACACTCCTCAATGACACGCAGCCATGAAACTTTGTAGAGACTCCCTCAGCAATGACACGCAGCCCTCGGTTGCAAAGATCTCTCCACAAAGGTTTGAACAAACACAAGGTTGTGTTCTTGGGTTACCAAAAAGATTCACAAAGGTTTGGAAATTGTGTGAATCAAAATATGAGTCTTGGGACTCAAAAATATGAAGACTAGAGGTATTTGGACTCTCAAAAACGTCTTCTAAAGTCTTGCAAAACAACTCCCCCGAAGTTGGTATTTATAGGAAAAAATATGAAGAATCCCGCTTTGTTAAAACTCTTAAAAACTTATCAGCGTACAGGTACACCGAACCCCATCTGGGGTACACCGAACCGGTTTGGTGTTCCCATTCTGGTATGAGGTTAAAAAACAGCATTCTTCAAGGAATTTTCTCCAACTTCAAAAGGTCATAACTTCTTCACCGTAGCTCGGATTGAGGTGCCGTTTCTTCCAGTATCTTCGTTGCGGCGAGATCTTCAACTTTCCAGTTGACCAGACCTCCTAACTATGGATGTCAAATTACGAAAATTCCCTTGAACTCTCCTATCGTGCCTTTTTTCACTATTTTGACTTCCCTTGCGTACCACTTGCATTAAGTCCCTAAAATCTTGGACCGTGAAGTCGTTGAGGCAGATGTGGGACATATTAATGGAGATGTTGAATGCTTGATTCCCGAAATTCGGATTGAGGCCGTCATGTGAGATCGTGAGGTGACGTGCCAAATGTAGCGGCGTACGACATACACAAATGTAACATGTTGGACATGACAAAAATGTCCTTACAAATCTCCCCCTATGTCTATGCCGGTACATACATAAAAAATCCGAATTATCAAATATGAAATTGCCTATACAAATCTACCCTCCCATGAACCCAAAACTGGAAAAGGTACAAATGAATAGTCTTCATCGTTTGATCTTCAAATCTTCAGGAATCTCAAATCTTTTCTCATCAGGGTGTGCAATTCAGAGATCATCAATGTAGTACCTACACACATGAGATAAAGAAAAATACCAAGTGACGTATCGAGTTTGAAATGAGATAAACATAGATACCAATATATGATAAGCATACGTCAAATCTCAAAACTCGCCCAAAATTCAAACTCCCCCATAAAATGATAATTCTTTCTCCCCCTTTTTATGATGTCCCCAAATAGACAAATAAGAAGAATGAATCAGACAAGCTAGCAAAATCGGGGCGTCACGGTATACAAATCAAGGCATTAATCAAATGACAAACGTGCTCTTGCAAGGAGATGCTAAAAAAAAATCTTCGCAAACTATTTTTGATTTTTTTTCAATTTTTTATACAAAAAATAGATACCATTTTGAAAAAAAATGTAAAACATGATACCAAAATCACACCATGGATTTAGACTCAAACAACCAAGTCATGGGAACGGAATGTATGGGTGTGAACACATTCGATAGGTAAATCAACTCAATCAATCATATGTGCACGATGCATATGTGTACCCCTAACGAATGAACATCAAAAGTATCCTTAGGTGTAAAAAAAAATTTGTTGAATTTAGATGACATCGTCTTATGCAAATCAACAAATCAAAGTCAAGGTGATTTCCACACCAATAACGTCCAAAACTATGTAGCGCATTTTCAAGCATTTCAAGGACGTGCAAACCCGTTTTAAATACTCCAACCAAACTCCCTCACAAATATTCTTTTAGAGGTAATCTAAATTCTCAAACTTTGGAGAATTGGAGCAAAAACCTAAATGGCCCATAATTGGCATGAATTTCTTTTTATTGCCTTTCAATTTTTTTCGGGCTCTTTTAACCTCTTTGGACCTCGGATAATAAAATTCCTCCATTTTTTAGGTCCAATATAACGGTGGCTTAGTATTCGCAAAGGCAAAATGAACCTTTCGCAGCCCTTCCCCGTTTTAAAACAAAGCACACAAACTCACAAAACGGTTTTTATATGCACAATTTCCTTATAAAAAATTATCGCGCTTGGTTCGTTTTAAGGACAGGATTGAAGTGAAAACACCCAACCAACATGTGATAAGACAAGCACAATAATCAAACAAATCCGTGCATGTGTGCAATAAAGGAAACATGAGTCAAACATGTAGGAAGTAACACTTAATTACATCTTAATGACTCCAAACATTATAAAGCACATGGATGAATTGACCTATTGTCTCAAAACACTATCAAATAGTCACATGAAAATAATGGAATGATGTTGTGACTCGGTCACCCAAAGTGTTCATCCATAAACGGTGTAAACAAAAAACAAAAATCTTTTTGGATTTTTTCAAAAATTTTATCAAAATAAAATCTTTTTGTATTTTTCAAAAACAAAATTCAAAAACAAGAATTTATACAAAAAGTACAAGTCATCACACTAGTAAAAATATAACATGAAACCACAACTAGTGTATGACAAACATGCAATCACAATCAACCAAAAGATTTCACATGGGGTGAATCACGTGCAAGCAAACGGGAATCATGGACAAATAAACCATAAGCCTCTAAATCCGATTTTCTAACCCAAATAGATGTGTAACGAAGTGTGGGGGTTTTAGGAATCGAATTTATTCTTTCAATAACCTTCCTAGGTCCATTTAAAAGCTTGTAACAAAATCGCCTAAGATGACCTTGCCTACCGCAATGTGTGCAAGTGTACATCGGGCGGTGTGTGTTACCTAAAGGTGGCCCTCTCCTCAAATTCCTAGGTGGCGCTTTCTGAATTTGCTTAGGTGAATCTCTCCTAATGATCTTAGTAGGCACTCTCACGATGTTCCTAGGGGGATCTTTCCTAACACCCGTAGGTGTCTCTTTCTTAACAAACCTAGGAGGCTCTCTCACACGTGTGGGAATGGGTGCAACATATTTTTTAAGACCAATCCCACCCCTATCCGTTTTGATCTCGACTGTGCCTAAAATCTTATCAAGTTTTTCAGACCTAGACTCCAAATCAAATTTCACCTTACTTGAATCTTTCAATTTTGCCTCAAGATCACCTATCCTAGATTCAAGTACTCGTCTAGAATCCTCAAACTCTAAAAGCTCCTTTTTCATAGTCTCCATCAACCCTCTAAGACTATCTCTCTCACCCTCGACGTACTCAAGCTTCTCTTTCAAAATATTCTCATGTGCCCTAAGTTCTTCAACTAAAAAATCATTATTTTTTATGGCACACTCTTTCAATTGAGCTTTCAATTTCAAATTCTCTTTCTTTGTTTTCAAAGTTTCAGCATAAAGTTCATTGAAAGCAGTTTGCAAGTCATGCTCATCTACACTTTCCTCCTCACTTTCATCCACACTTCCATCACTTTCACTATCATCACTAATCACACGGATGGGAAACTCTCGCCTAGAAGCATAAAAAACTTCTTCTTTCGAATCACAATCACTAAGGGTAGAAACATGAGAAATCGGTTTATTCAATTTCTTCTTTAAATTTGTGGTACACTCATGTAACGTGTGACCAACACCCTCACAACAAGGACACCTCTCAGATTCGTTTTCAACAGAAGATTTAAAACAAGAGTTCGTGTGAATTTTCCAATTAATTTTTTCAAAAATTTGACATCGAAGATCATCAAAACCATCAAAATCCATTAAAAAATTGCGAATATTCACAAAACTGATTTTAAAAAAATCAATATCACACGATTTTGCGGAAAATAGGAATACGCAATAAATTAGCGTAACCTGCTCTGATACCAATTTGAGAGAGTAGCTACAGCGGAAATATTGCGACTTCTCAAATAAAAACCAATTTTAATTAATTCCAAATTTCATAAACAAACAACTACGTGTGTGTGTGTGTGTCAAACCATAAATAAAGCATGCGACACAAAGTTAAGGAAAAATCCCCGCAGGGCAAAACCTTTTATTTCACTATAATAAGTAAATCGCAACTTACACAGATTACAATGAAATATAGTGACACACGAATACCCGCAGGCGTCGGTCGGTGTCGTCAGCAATGAATCCACACGCAGCGAACCCACATGAACCTCAGTCCAATCAACAAAGGAAGAACCGCAACACTCTTCAATGACACGCATCCATGAAACTTTGTAGAGACTCCCTCAGCAATGACACGCAGCCCTCGGTTGCAAAGATCTCTCCACAAAGGTTTGAACAAACACAAGGTTGTGTTCTTGGGTTACCAAAAAGATTCACAAAGGTTTGGCAATTGTGTGAATCAAAATATGAGTCTTGGGACTCAAAAATATGAAGACTAGAGGTATTTGGACTCTCAAAAACGTCTTCTAAAGTCTTGCAAAACAACTCCCCCGAAGTTGGTATTTATAGGAAAAAATATGAAGAATCCCGCTTTGTTAAAACTCTTAAAAACTTATCAGCGTACAGGTACACCGAACCCCATCTGGGGTACACCGAACCGGTTTGGTGTTCCCATTCTGGTATGAGGTTAAAAAATAGCATTCTTCAAGGAATTTTCTCCAACTTCAAAAGGTCATAACTTCTTCACCGTAGCTCGGATTGAGGTGCCGTTTCTTCCAGTATCTTCGTTGCGGCGAGCTCTTCAACTTTCCAGTTGACCAGACCTCCTAACTATGGATGTGAAATTACGAAAATGCCTTTGAACTCTCCTATCGTGCCTTTTTTCACTGTTTTGACTTCCCTTGCGTACCACTTGCATTAAGTCCCTAAAATCTTGGACCGTGAAGTCGTTGAGGCAGATGTGGGACATATTAATGGAGATATTGAATGCTTGATTCCCGAAATTCGGATTGAGGCCGTCATGTGAGATCGTGAGGTGACGTGCCAAATGTAGCGGCGTACGACATACACAAATGTAACATGTTGGACATGACAAAAATGTCCTTACAGAAAAAGCAAAACATACAAACATAAACAAAACCCTAAATTTCGAAGGCTTTTAAGAGAGTGAAGTGGTTGAAAAATCACTTAAAAATGAAGAAAATCGCGATGGTCAGCTTCAGACCGCCACACACCGCCTCGGAAGGTCGTCGGAATATGCAAGAGAAAGGAAGTGCAGAGTTTCGCTCTCGATGTGCTCTCAAAGTTTTAGAAACGTAATGAAGTCCACGGCCAGGAACAATTTATATAAGGGAGCGCGAAAGACGAATCATCGCTTTAGAAGCACCGCGGCACCTAAGCTACTGAGCCGCAGTCCCAATTGATCTTCCTTGGCACTATGGCTTGGGGGCTTATTGATAGTACAAATATAGCACCCTGTCGCGGAATGTATTCTTCCCTATTCAGTTCGCAGGCATACCTCATAGTTCATATAGGGCGCGGCCAAACCTCACTCAGGGCGTGGCATCTCTCCAAGACGCCATAGATGCTTAGCACAGGGTGCGGCCCTGGCCCTTATGGGCCGCGGCACTCCCCTGTACGCTGCGCGGCTCGCCCCCAACATCTTAAAGCGCTGCTTGTTTTGCAGGCCGCACCCCCTTCATCCGCAACTACTGCAGACGTGGTATAAGTCACGTGCTTAGGGCACGTGACTCAGGACATTTACCTCATAAATAGAGGACCACATTTCGAGCGAAGGAGATCGATTCCATACCCGACCGGGGAAGGCTCTACAATACAGATTCTCTCTACACAACCTCAACATACGACTTGGAGGCCACACATCTACATCGCAGCCACCTCTCCGGCACACCGAAATCCTCAATACTGCAATTTAATCTCCTTTATTCTCATACTTGCACGCCTCTTTAAGCAAGATTATATTGTACAATGCAACGCATATAATGAGAATGGAACAACACAGTGGATGTAGGCCTATTTTAAAGGTTGAACCACTCTATATCATGTCTTCTCTCTATTTACTTGCTTTACTTGTTTATTACACACTTTACTCTTGACTTGCTGGTATGAGAACGACTTATGGCCGGTTTCTCGTATCATCATATATATATATATCCAAACCTCTTTTTTCTGATATTATCTTATTTTTAACGGTCCGCGCCAGCGGCATCCAATCCCTACCACCACCCACCCCCTTTGTCGGAGCTCCAACAACCTTCATGAGAGCTCTGATTTGAGGTGGCATGGGATGCCGATGTAAAATTTTCACAAACAGTAACATTTATTATTTGTGAAATTATTACTGATATAAACCTAACCCAATGCTACCCCTACTCACCACGAACTGGAGCTCCGGTGGATCCAAATCCCATTTATCCAATATTCTCTTATTTCCTAAGGTCCGCGCCAGCGGCACTCCATGTCACCCCAAATCAGAACTCTGATGAAGGTTGTTGGAGCTCCGACAATTGGGGTTGGTGGTGGTCGGGATTAGATACTGCTAGCACGGGCCGTTAAAAATAAGACAACATCAGAAAAAAGAGGTTTGGATCCACCGTATATATATATATATATATATATATATATATATATACTGTGTTATAACCCAGTAAATCTTACCGTTTGTAAAAATGTTATAGATATAAACCTAACCCATTGTCACCCCTACTTACCCCAAATCGGAGCTCCGGTGGATCCAAATTCCATTTATTTAATATTCTTTTAATTTCAGAGGTCCGCCCCAGCAGCACCCTATGCCACCACTACTCACACAAATCATAGATCTGATGAAAGTCATTGAAGCTCCGACAATGGGGGTGGGTAGTGGTGGGGATTGAATGTCGCTAGCGTAAACCTTTAAAAATATGGTTATTTTGAAAAAAAGAGGTTTGGATCTACCGTATATATATATATATATATATATATATATATAAATATATATATATATATATATTATGTAATATTAACTCAGTAAATGTTACTATTTGTGAAAATGTTATATATATATATATATATTGTGTAATATTAACTCAGTAAATGTTACTGTTTGTGAAAATGTTATATATATAAAACTATTTCATAAATATATTAACACAGTAAATGTTATTGTTTATGAAAATGTCACAGATATAAAACTATTTCATTTTCTGGTGTATGCAATAAAGTTTAATATCTATGACATTTTTACAAACAATAGCATTTACTGTGTTATCACATTATATATATATATATATATATCCAATATGCTCCTATTTTTAAAGTTCTGTGCCACCGGCACCTAATGTCACCCCAACTCACCCCAAATCGGCGCTCCAGAGGATCCCGATCCTATTTATGCAATCTTATTTTCAAAGGTCCGCGCCAGCGGCACTCCGTGATACTCCGGTGGATCCAAAACCCATTTATTCAAAAGTCTCTTATTTTTAAAGGTCCACGCCAGCGGCACCACATGCCACCCTTACCCACCCCAAATCGGAGCTCTGACGAAGGTCGTTGAAGCTCCAACAATGGTGGTAAGGATTGGATACTGCTAGCGCGAACCTTTAAATATAAGTTAATTTTGAAAAAAGAGGGTTTGGATCCACCGGATATATATATATATATATATATATATATATATATACTGTGTAATATTACCACAGTAAATGTTATTGTCTGTCATGTCACATATATAAAACCATTTCATATTCTAGTGCATACAGTAAAGTTTACTGTTTGTGTAAATTTTTTTCTTTGGAATTTTATAGCCTTCATGGATCTTGTTTGATAGATCTCGTCGAGCAGATTTTAAAAATAATAATTTTGCGAAAAACGGATTTGTGAATCAAAAGTTATGATCATTTGAAGATTAAAAAAAAATTCAACCACTTATGTAACTTCCTCAAGGAAGTTACGGATGGTTGGTTTTAAAAGGGTAAAATTGTGAAAAAAAAAGTTCCAAAAAATTAGGAATAGGACTTATATGTAAGGGGAAAACATGGTGGGACTATAATGTCAAAAAGAAAGTCTAATAGGATCTAAACGTGAATGCCCCTAATTTAAAAGACATCTTTGAAAATCATATCATTATTCATCGAACAATAATGTTTTAAGTATCAGACTCATTTCTCAGTTCATGTTCAAATGACAAATCATAATAGCAAAATATAAATTTCAATCATGCATGATGCACGGACAGTTTTAACCAAGGTTCTAAAAATCGCGGGGCGTGATCGAGGCGTGGAAACCAAGCCTCAAGCCTTAGAAGCCTAGGCGGGTCTTAGGCGTAAAAAGGCGTGAAAAGGCATTTGGGCATTTTTAATATATTTTAATATTCTTTTAACCATAACAAGGCTAATAAAACACTAAAATTTCACATATCATAAAAATATGTCTGAATATTTGCAAATTAAAATACTATTTGATTATTTTGGATGAGATAATGGTCTGATTTGTAAAAAAATCTTTAAAAGGCAATATCGTTTCACTAAAGCATTGTTATTTTTAGAGAAAAAGTGCGCCTTAAGGGTTTTACCAAGCATAAGGCGCCAAAAGCTTAAGGCGTGGCGTTTCTCCCAAGCCTCAAGCCTAGGCGAGTTTTTTAGAATAGTGATTTTAACATGTTATAATATCAATAAGAAATTAAAAACATATTTTCCCCTTTTTAGATTTTCGTATTTCAGTTTAAATTTTCATATAATATTTGATAAAATATAACAATAATAATAATATCGTACCAAGAAATGTTGAAAGTGATGGCAAATAATAAAATCAGATGCTAAAACCAATATTTGGTTAAAGCATTTTAAAACATGCTAAAACCCAATATTATATATATATATATATATATATATATATATATATATATATATATATATATATATATATATATATATATATATAGAGAGAGAGAGAGAGAGAGAGAGAGAGAGAGAGGCTCTGCAACATACCTCATTAAACATATTTATAAACATAACTATTTTTTTAAATAGTAAAAAAATAATTTTGAGTTGATATTTTTTATATGGGTTCATAATATTTCAGTGTACCCCTATGAAAATATTCAGCTCAAAAAAATGAGGTTTTTTTTTTTTTGAAACTGACAGTTTTAAAGGGTAAAAACTGTCAGTTTTTTGACCTATTTAAAAAATATATATATTATTTTCAGTTATTTTTTTTACATGGACTCATTGAAATATCATGAACCCATATAAAAAATATCATCTCAATTTTTACTATTTAAGAAAAAAAAGGGTATGTTCAAAGGTAAGTTGTTAGGATGTATGTTGGAGAGCGTGACTGTTTATATGACTGTTTATATATATATATATATATATATATATATATATATATAATAATGCTCTTGTGCAGACTAGTCCGCATTTTAAGAATGCGGACCGAACATGTGTCACCCAACGATGCGCCTAGAAATTATCGCCTAAATTATAGGCACACTCACTCTCTTTTCTGGGCTCACCGTCAGGTGACAGTCCAGCTCTTGTGCGCACTAGTCCACATTTTAAGAATGCGGACCGGACATGTGTCACCTGACGGTGCGCCCATAAAAGAGAGAGAGTGTGCCTATAATTTAGGCGATAATTTCTAGGCGCACCATTAGGTGACACATGTCCGGTCCGAATTCTTAAAATGCGGACTAGTCCGCACAAGAGCATTATTATTATTATTATTATTATTATTATTATATATATATATAGATAGATAGATAGATAGATAGATAGAGAGAGAGAGAGAGAGAGAGAGAGAGAGAGAGAGAGAGAGAGAGAGAGAGAGTTCTTAAGTGAACCAAAAGAATGAGCTTTTTAATGAAACTAATTAGACATTAAAAACTAACCTAATCAATTTTTATGCATATGTTGTAATTGGTCCACGCTAGTGACAACGGACATGCGTGTGACATACGTGTTTGTTTTAATATACACCCCCCTTACCCCTCCCCCCCCCCAACTGCAGTCTGTGTGAACCATTGCCCAGCCACACGCTTGAACCCTCTATACATGCTTACCTCCGGCTTTTGGGATCGTGTACTTAGTGCAAAATTCTTACCTCCATTAGACCTACTCAACCTCAAGTTAACCCTATCTCACCTCCTAAACCCAACTCTGAGTTCAACCTGATCTGCCCAAATCTCCATAGTTGCTATCCGAAAATGACCCATTAACATGCCGACATAAACCCATGATGCCCCGAATTAAACACATATAACCCGAATAGCCCCTAATTCCATATCCACAAATCCGTCCAGAGCCTCGCCATTGTCAACCACCTTCCACCCACGCCGACCATCTAAAACCGAAGCCAGCCACTAACTTTAGTTGACCATCTCTTCCCCTTAACCCGAAACCCAACTCCGACCACAACCCATACGAACCAGCAGTATACCCATTTTCGACTAAGTAGTGGTTCACAGAGACTGTAGATGGGTGGGGGTGTAAAAAAATATTCGATCGACATACGTGTCCGTTGCCGCTGGCGCGGACCAATTATAATATAAGAATTAAAATTGATTGGTTTTTTTAATGTCTCATTAGGTTCATTAAAAAGTTCAGTCTTTTAGTTCACTTAAGAACCTCTCTCTCTCTCCATATATATATATATATACTTCTGATATATTTATGTACATAAAAATCATAATTTTTATTTGTTCTACGTTGTAAGTCCATGTCTTTGTATAAATGCAAATATTTTTACATATTAAAGATCCCCTCACTTTTATAAATCAAGTTTCTTGCATAAAAAAAATGATTGGAAATAAGGTTATTACATTCCCTTATTACATAACAAAAACAATATTAAAGCATGGCAACATTTATCAAAGTATTATAATAAAAGGAGTAAATTACACCAAAATTTTTGAACTATCCTAGATTTACGAGTCACCCCTTGAATTATTTTACCCTACAAACTCATCCCTTAAACTATCAGGTCGTTACAAATAAATCCAAAAACTTAGTTTTCACCTTTTTACAGTGTAAAATGAGACTATGGAGACCTAAATATAACTTAGGATCAATTTAAGAATGGCCGATTACGCCCAGCAGCATATGGGAACGTCCAACCCGTCCTATTAGCAACAAGGGATTATTAGCATGATTTATCACATGACTAATTACGAACATATTGCAGTTACTATCTGCTCATGTTGGTTACCCAGTATCTCAAATCAGATATTCAGGGTGTATCACACACGCTTATCTCAGGCCAAGGAAGTTCTTTAACTGGTTAAACCACTATGATTTTACACAACTATAAATACAGCCCACACCCTAGGGGTAAAGGGATGAAAATTCGAAACTTGGAGAGAACTTAATAAAATATAGTAACCTCTTCATGGATGTAGGCAGTTTTGCCAAACCACACATGTTCTTGTGTTGTGTGATTAGCATGTAGCATTTATTCTTTAATCGCGTTCTTCAATCCTTTTAATTGTGATTAATTTTCACTCACAATTGGCACCGTCTATGGGAATCAATTTTCCATCCACGAAAGCGATTCCTTTAAAGAGTAGTTATGATGTCTCACTAACCAAACAGTGTACCCCGGTCTGGAGACGTGCGAGATGATTTGGCTCCAGTGAGGGTCAGGTCTGAGGTTTTTCAAGATGGTAACCCCATGTTCCGACCAGAACAATAGCCTTCGAAGGAAAACCACGGGCAACCTAGGTCTATTCAGATCTCACGTCTAATCAGCGCATATGAAACAATGCTTCAATAGCAAGATGAAGCACCTCGACTCCAGGTTGGGGAGAATTATCGCCTACAATGGTGACTAGAAAAGATGGAGAGAGAACTCCGCCAGAGCCGAAAGCGACGTCCTCGAACTCCTAGACCTTAAGCGAGAAAGACTCACAACCGAAGAAGTAGCACCAGGCATGACCAAGAATGTTCAGGGCATGGAAGTCATCAAGGAAGACACCATAGAGACAACGAGTGTCACATAGATGACATAAGGAGTTTGATTTGAAGGTAAATGGACCAATACCCCACTCATAGAGGCGCCAGGTCGATCAAAGAGCTAGGGAAGAGAGACCTTATCACCCAGATGAAGTCTCCCTTCTCGAAAATTATCGAGGAGGAGCAACCCTCGAAGAAGTTTATAACCCCAACGTTTAAGGTCTATGATGGAAACACTGATCCCATCGACCATGTTCGACAGTACTGGAAGGCTATGACTTTTAGGAGTCATAACGATGAACTAATGTGTCGTATTTTTCCTTCTAGGTTGGGCGATATTGCCCAGAAATGGTTTAAAAAGTTGTATCGCAGGTCCATCAAGAGTTTTAAGGTGCTCACTGAATCCTTCGTTGCTTGTTTTACCACCACCAACTCTCATCCCAAAAAAATGAATTTGTTACTCACAATGAAAAAGAATCCATAAAAGTCCATGTGTGAATATGCCAAAAGATACTAGAAAGTCTTCAATAAGGTAAAAGATTGCCCGGAGCAAGTTATTGTGGCATCCTTTAAAATAGGTCTACCCCTAATATACCAAAATACACCCTTGGCTCGGCTGAGGATATCCTCGTCTAGGATGAGGGCTAAATTCTACTTCCACCCCAGGGGATCATACTGGAGATAGAGGGTCAGTCAAGTCAACCCCATTATTGACAACACAGTTTAGACGACTGGACGACCCTATGGAGGCCGACCCCACTATTGGCAAGTTTGGTGACCCGAATCAGCCCAAGCCCGTGGAGATGCTACATCCAGCAGTCAGGACTCAATAGGTCAGCATCAATCTCAGCCACGTCCTGTCACCTTAAGCCGAGGGTGACACCACCATGACGTGTGGTTCGGGAGATGCATGAGACACTGCGTGTGAGATTCATATAGTACGTGGACAAAACCATTATAATAATATCATTCCCTCATGTGAGGGAATATTATGTTATTATTAACCACAGGTGGCCCAACCAAGTGTCAACAGGGGATTGGCTAAGATCATCATTCACATGCTCTGTGCATGCTTGGGGGGTACAATACTCACCCCAAGCCCTATATATACTTGTCATCTTCAACCTTGTAAAAGGATCGAGAATTGTAACCCTAGCTGAAACTCTATTTGTATACATGCTTAGGGGGTACACTACTCACCCCAAGCCCTATATATACTTGTCATATTCAACCTTGTAAAGGGATCGAGAATTGTAGCCCTAGCTGAAGCTCTATTTGTATCCAAGGCCATTAGTGCCCAAATATAGTGGATCACAGACTCACAGTCGATATAGGCCAGATTGGCTGAACCACTATACATCATCGTCTCCATTCCTATTCTACTAACTTCCTTCTATATACTTAAATACATGTTTGTGCATATATAACTCCATCGCTGCCATTGTTATTACTGTTTGAGCTCTATCATCCCTTTATCTGGTAGTGATGTTCCCAACATCATCAGTTTGGTGCCGTCTGTGGGAACGAGAAGTTATCTCTTCCTTTATACAGCTTGACCTCACCGAAAACGCTAGTGGTGAGCCAGTTCTCCCCCTTCGTGTGGAGCTATTTCACCATTGAAAGAGATCAATTAAGGCTCTCAAGCTCATTAGTATTTTGATCATTCAGCTCTTCACAGCTCAAATATATGGCACCGGAGTTACCACCTCCTCCTCCATCGACTAGTGGAGTAGGACTTAGTTCTAGCCAGGTACCACCTCAGTCTGAGATGGCTAAGGTGGTTGCCGCCCTGAAGTCTTTGGCAGCAAGCCAGCAGGTTATGCGAGAGCAATTTTAATCTCTTAGCCAAAACATACTGAGACCACCCGGAGTCTCACCGGAGATGATTACTTCGGCAACTGCACCAGGACAACATGAGGCCAGGGGACCACCCCAGGCACCACACAACGACTTGACACCTCCATAACGGCGGAGGGATGTTGTTGACCCCCGGCATCTACTCCTGGGGAGGCAAGGAAGCCCTTGTTCGGAGGATAGATATGATGATGTGGAAGTGGGAGAGGCTCCCATAGATTGCTGGGAGCCCTATAAAGTCTCCAATAATACTGTATGACCTATCCAGGAGAGCCGAGGGAGGTGTAGGAGGCAGAATCCCGACGATCTCCTGAGAGGCTCAGCTTTCGAATGTTTGAGCAGAGGGTCAAACTTTTAGAGGTTTAGCCCAGTCAATGACTTGAGGGAAAGATTATCCAAATTAATAAGTCTCGCAAGGTCCAGAAGAGAGGCAGTAGATGGACGACCCCACGAGGGCCGACCCCATGAACGAGACGACGATCAAGGAGAATTGAACAGACGGCAAAGGTCGATTGCATCAGAGCCCTCAGTTCATCCCAGAGAAGCGGTCGGGGATAACATCGGCCAAGCCGACCCTATGAGGCCGTGGAATGACTTGATTCAGAGGTTGGAGGATAAAATTGGTGATATCCTGAAAAGCCGAGGCCCTCTTTAAAGAGGATATTCCATAGGCTCACCCTTTATGGCAAAGATAGTCAACTTCCCAATGCCATCCAAGTTTAAGCCTCCCGTGGTCACCCCAAGGTGTGATGGGAGTACAAACCCGGTCCATCATATCGAGATGTACGAATCAGAGACAGACATATACTCTATCTCAGATGAGATGAGGTGTCTCACTTTCTCCAGCACTTTTATCGGTCCGCACATGTCTGGTATACCTCTCTTCTAAAGAACTCAATTGAAAGCTTTAAGCAGCTAGCGGATCGATTCATCCACGATTTTTGCTTCGGAGTGAGGCCACAGAAGAAGACCACTCACCTACTCTATGTTAAGCAGGGGAAGAATGAGAGCCTCAGAGACTACATAACCAGGTTTAACCAGGAAAAGTTAGAGGTCTAAGACTACGAAGAAAATATAGCCATGACAGCCCTCATTGAAGGACTCCAAAAGGGTAAGCTATTATGAAAGCTTTATGAAGACCCCCCGAGGTCAATGGATGAGCTGCTGGCAACAATGGGGAAGGTGATGAACGCCGAAGAGACAATGGCCGCCAAATACGAAGATGAAAAAGGAGGCACTAGTGGAGGTGAATACTAGAAAAAGAATAAGGAGGGGAAGAAAAGACTAGCAGATGACAAGTTTACGGATTATACCCCTCTGACGATAAGCTACGAACACATTCTAAATGAGATAAAGAGAGACCGATCCTTAAAATGGCCTGAGAAATTGAGAGAACCACCCCACAAGAGGAACAAAAACCTGTGGAATGAATTCCACTAAGACTATGGCCACTTGACCGATAAGTGTTTTTCTCGAAAAGATAAAATTGAAAAAATGTTAAAAGAAGGGAAGTTAAGAAAGTATCTGGATAAGGATGCCTTCAAAAGCGGCCGAGGGGCCGACCCTAGGAAGAAAAGAACTGATATATGCAGAGAAGATCCTCCCAATCGAAGGGACGGCCACTAAAAGGATGATGATGATCTCGAACTTCCACCAAGATATGACCAAGGTCTTGTGAAAAGACATATTATGATCTCATTCGGTGTTAGAATGATATCTGGGGGCCTAGCGGAAGGAGGATCAGAAGTCGTCGACATGAAGGCCCATGTAACTGAGGCTAAGGCAGTGACGAAAGTTGTGCACTCAACCTCTATCGAATCCAATCCAGAAAAGTGGAAGAAGATTGATATGGATACTCTGATAGTGGGTTTCTCAAGGATGGACTTTAAGGGCCTCTTAGGCCCACATGATGACCCTCTCGTTATCACCACTAGGGTACACAGATGTGAGGTGTCGAGGATCTTGGTAGATGGGGGTAGTTCTACAGATGTGATGTCTTATCCATATTTTAAAGCCTTGGGACTCAGTCATGCTAGGCTCATCCCATACCATCATCCCTTGATTAGTTTGAGTGGGGAAAAAGTTTATCCCCTAAGAGTGTATGAGGCTGATGTTAAAATGGGGGACGAGTGGATGAGATGGCTTACCAAGAAGGTTAACTTTTTCGTGATGGACGAACACACCTTCTCAGCCTACAACATTATATTGAGACGAGTGGTCCTCAAGGAATTTGAGGTTGTGCCTTCCACGGTTCACCAGATGATAAAATTCCCGACCCCTTACGGGGTAGGGGAAGTTCAGGGAGACCAGACGATGACATGAGAATGCTACTTCAACTCAGTCGAGAAAAGAGAAGCGCACAAGAAAGCAACTACTACTTACAATATTGATACCCTTGACCCAGGGATGAGACAAAGTTGAAGAAAGGAGAAGCCGCGGAAGAGGTAGAATCCATCATCCACAATGAGGATGAGCCAAAGAAAATCATCTAAGTTGGCAAAGATCTAAGGCCAGATATAAAAGAAGATCTCATCAAACTGTTAAGGAAAAGACAAAACGTCTTTGCATGGAGTCATGCATACATGCCGAGAATTTACCTCGAGATCATGTTTCATAAGCTCAACGTGGTAGAGGATGCAAAGTCGATAAGGCAGAAGAGGAGAATTTATTCTCGAAAAAAGTATGAGGTCATAAGGGATGAGGTCAAGAAGCTTGAAGAGGCTAAGTTTATCAGGGAAGTCATCTACCCCGAATGGCTTTTTAATACGGTTATAGTCCCTAAGGCAAACGGGAAATGGAGGATGTGTGTAGACTTCACTGACCTCAGCCAATATTGCCCCAAAGACAGTTTCCCTCTGCCCCTTGTTGATCAGATAGTGGACGCCACTACAGGCCACGAGCTAATAAGCTTCATGGATGCACATTCGGGCTATAACCAGATCTTCATGAACCCTGAGGACTGGAAGAAAAAATGGCTTTCATTACCGACAAGGGGATATACTATTATAAGGTCATGCCCTTTGGCCTAAAGAATACAGAGGCAATGTATCAGCGCCTTGTGAATAAAATGTTCAAAGACCAAATCGGGAAGTCTATGGAGGTCTATGTGGATGACATGTTGACCAAGAGCTTGAAAGCCAAGGATCATGTGGTCGAACTTGAGAGGACCTTTGACACGATGGACAAGTACCAGATAAAGCTCAACCCAGCCAAATGCATTTTTGGGGTCGGAGTAGGAAAGTTCTTAGGGTTCATCACCAATCAAAGGGGTATCGAGGCCAATCCTGAGAAGATAAAGGCCCTGATAGAAATGAAGACCCCCAAGACCATTAAAGATGTTCAGAGGCTCACAGGATGAGTGGCTGCTTTGAACAGGTTCGTATCCAGAGCCACAGACAAGTGTCTACCATTCTTCAAAGTTCTCAGAAAAGATTTTGAATGGAGTGAAGAGTGCGACAAGGCTTTCAAAGAGATAAAGTCCTACCTAGGGTCCCCTTTACTTTTATCGCGTCCAGTGCAAGGTGAAAGACTGTATGTGTACCTAGCCATCTCAAAGTCAGCCATCAGTGCTGCTATTGTGAAAGAAGAAGACGGAGTGCAGAAGCCGGTGTACTTCAATAGTAAAGCACTCAAAGGGGCAGAGCAAAGGTACCCTAGGATGGAGAAGTTAGCCTATGCTTTGATTCACGCCTCAAGGAAGATGAAGTCATACTTCCAGTCCCGTACAATGGTCATCCTCACTGATTCCATCTTAGGCAGGTTATACAAAAGCCAGAGAAATTGGGGAGGCTAATATCCTGGGCTATAGAGCTGGGAGAGTTAGATATTGTGTATCAACCTAGGATGGCCATTAAGGGGCAAGAATTAGATGATTTGGTGGCTGAATTTACTTGGGAAGAGGCTAAAAAAGAGAACCTTGAGAAGACAAGTACCCAACAAGGCTAAATTGTTGACCCGTCCACAGAAAAGGCTGAGACAAGCACCGCTAGAGGAACCGTTGTTGAAAACGAAGAGGGAAAATACCTCTTTAGACAGGGATCCCTCTCCGAGGGAAATTTCTCAGAGGAATAGTCTGTGTGGAATCTCTTTGTTGATAGGTCCTCCTGCGAGAGCGGAAGTGGAGCTGGATTAATAGTATCGGCACCCAACTGCATGGACATTGAGTACGCCCTGAGGTTCAACTTTAAAGCCTCCAATAACGAGTCTGAATATGAGGCCCTAATAGTAGGCCTCTCCTTGGCTAGGTCTCTTAGTGTTGGCCAGATCTTGGTGCATAGTGATTCAAGGTTGGTTGTGAATCAAATATTAGGAGCATATGAGGCTAAAGATGAGAGGATGGCCAAATACCTTGAGAGAGTAAAGTAACTATTGAAGAGCTTCAAGGAAGTAAAGTTGAAGAGGATACCTCGACTAGATAATGGTCGAGTTTATTCACTTGCTAGGCTAGCCTCACCAACCAGGACAGATATCAGGAGAACGGTTCCATTGGAAATTCTGCTTCAGCCAACGATTGAAGGTGCATATGGAACACTTGGCCCTTGCTTAAATATAAATAGGGAAGCTTCGTGGATGGACCCTCTAATCAAATACATTAAAGAGGGGGAGATGCCAGAAGAAAAATAAGAAAGGAAGAAGTTAATGTACAGAGCTGTGAAATTCACTATCATCGGAGACACCTTGTACAAAAAAGGGTTCTTGCTCCCTCTGCTCAGGTGTGTGCACCCGTATGAAGTTCCACATATCTTGCATGATGTGCATGAGGGGTCTTGTTTAAGCCATATTGGGGGTAGGTCATTAGCAAAGAGGATAGTCACACAGGGATATTGGTGGCCGACCTTAGCAAAGGAAGTTACGACATATGTGAAGAAGTGTGATAAATGTCAGAGATTCGCCACCATCCCTCATCAGCCCCATCAACCTCTTACCTCCATTACATCCCCATGGCCATTTGCAGTATGGAGAATCGATTTGGTAGTACTTTTTCCTAGGGCCGTCAATAACTATCGATACTTGATCGTAGTAATTTATTATTTTTTAAAATGGGTGGAAGCAGAGCCAATGGTCACGATCACCGAGCAGAAGAACTTCCAGTTCATCTGGAAGAACATCATATGTAGGTATGGTCTCCCCAACACCCTCATCTCAGACAATGGGACTCAGTTCAACAATATATCCCTGGAGAAATACTGCGAAAGAGTTGGGATCAAATAGTTCTTCTCTACTCCAGGCCGACCTCAAGCTAATGGGCAAACTGAGGTTATAAATCGAACAATCCTAGACGGGATTAAGAAAAAACTCGAGCAGACAAAAAGAAGATGGGTTGAGGAGGTATACGCTGTGCTGTGGGCCTACAGAATGACGACAAAAACTCTAACTAGGGAAACCCCTTTTATGTTGGCATATGGCTCAAAAGCCATTATCCCCATCGAAATTCGGTTTCCTACTCACAAAGTTCAAATGTATGATCCTCAGAGAAATGTGGAAGAAAGGAGACTTGATCTAGACTTGATTGAGGAAAGAAGAGAATACGTTGAGATAAGACAAGCAGCCTACTATCAGAGGACAGCCAAGTTTTACAATCAGAGGGTAAAGAAAAGGTCGATCGATGTGGGAGACCTAATCCTCAAAAAGACATGGCAAAAACCTAACAAGCTTCACCCAAATTGGCATGGCCCATATAGGGTCATCGATGAAGTTATCCCAGGAACCTATGGACTGAAAACCTTGAAGGGGAACTTTTTTCAAACCCCTGGAATGCAGATCATCTGAAGAAATACTATCAATGATGTTGTAGTTAATGTCCTACTTTTTCATAATTTTAATGAATGTATTATTTCATAGAACACTTGGAATGTTAATGAGAATATCCTATTGGTCCCTCATCTTATGTCTATCAATTTAGATATTTTTTGGGGTAATTCATGCTAAGCCACAAAACATCATTCGTGGTGAAGTAGGATTAAATGCTCTTTGGTGATACGACAATATGAATGGGGACAACCTCATCCATATGCTGCCAATAACATCGAAGAGCATTTAGTTGTGAAAGCACCATTAATTTGGTGAATAATCACCCTCGGCTATAATGAGGGTGAATGGTAGGGACAACCCTCCATTCACTCTCAAGAAAGACGAGGGAAGACTTTTGTTTTAAAAACATCATTAATTTGGTGGATAATCACCCTCGGCTATGATGAGGGCGAATGGTAGGGATGACCCTCCATTCACTCTCAAGAAAGATGAGGGAGGACTTATGTTTTAAAACACCATTAATTTGGTGGATAATCACCCTCGGCTATGATGAGGGTGAATGGTGGGGACGACCCTCCATTCACTATCAAGAAAGACGAGGGAGGACTTACGTTTTAAAACACCATTAATTTGGTGGATAATAACCCACGCCTATGATGAGGGTGAATGGTAGGTACAACCCTCCATTCACTCTCAATAAAGACAAGGGAGGACTTGGAAGATGATTAGCGCAAATTATAAAAAGATCAAAATAAAAGACCAAATGAAAGGGAAGAGCATTTTTCATTCGAAAGAAGATATAATACACGATGTTCAAAGATGGAAAAAAATAAGATCACATCAAAGGGTGTGGGTCACAGACGACCATCCTAAGGAGCTGTCTCAGAAGGAAGAGTCTCAGTATTTACTGGCACGGTATCGTCAACGACAGGCCAAGCCTCCGATATACCCGTTCCCTCAATAGCTGTTCGAGACTCCACATAAGACAGAGCCTTGACCATTAAGGGGTCTTCTAGATCTGCAGCCTCCAAAGCAGGGCAGATGGTTGAGACCGTGTCGGTAAACTTTAAAATGACCCACCAACAGGACATCTTAATTCCTCTCTCCAAGTACTCAAGGCTGAAGCCTTGGAACTCATCAGAAAGTTTATATGCCTCCATGGCATCAGCCATAGCCCTCTGAACAGCTTCCTCGAGGTTTGACTTAAATTTTGTTACTTGATTAGTGAGAGCCTCGTCCTTGGCCTTGAGAAGATTATCCTTCTGTGTCAGCTTCTTAACGTGCTCCTTTCCGAGCTCCTCAAGAACTCTGGAATGGTCGGCCTTCACACCCTCTAACTCTTTCTTCAGACCCTCTAGCTCTGCCTTCAAGTCGGCCTCATTTTGAATGGCCCTCTCAACCTCTTGAAACTTTGGATAGTTCTCGGCCATCCATTTCATCGTTGAAGTAAAAGTGCAGACATACTGAAAATGACGAGGGTAAAGTTAGACGAGGCTACAGTTATAATGGAAAATAAAAAGGGGGAGGTGTGATGACGTACTTGGTCCAGACTGTGAAGCCCAAAATAGTAGACTTTGGGCAGAGCCATCTTAGCCAAAAAGTCGTAGTCAGATGTGGAAGGGGCAGAGAACATGGCCGCCTTAGCAGCCTTCATGTGGGCAATTAGGGAGGAGGGGTCGACCTTTAATACGGTCAGATTGGACGACTATAAAGCATCTAAAGAGGAAGTGGAACTCATCCCTTCAACACGCAGATCGACAGCATCAGTCCTCGCCCTCATAGTGTCGGCTCGACGACCCTCAGCAAGAGCGTCTCTCTCCTTCCTCTTTCGTGAGTCCACGAGGATCGGCCCCATAGTAGTCGACCCCACTTCATTCGCTTTATTCTATTGTTGCTGAGGCTATTTGCCTTTCTTCTTAAGACCATCTAGCAAACTTGGAGTCGACATTTCCCAAAGTGAATCAGGAATGCTTGGAGGACGACTTGTAAAGATAAGATGACATGTCAGATACAAGTAACAATAATGAGGGAACACTTGGAAGAAATTGAAACAAAAAGCAACTCACATAATTTTATCGAGGGGTCTGTGACACCCCGCCTAATTAAATACCGGGCGATCACTCCTTTATTAAATTAATTCAAGGTGAACAGTTGGTTCATTCTCAGCATCACTGTCGAAAAATAAAACTTTTCCAATTTAAACACCCTAATTAATTAAGCTAAGTGTCAAAACCATTTAAACCTTTATTCTCATTTTATTAAATTCGGTTATAAAACCTTAAACCATTAACGTCTAAAGAGTCACACAATAAGTAGAAGAATAAAATGAACATTCAAGAGTTTACCCAACAATAATAAATCCCAACATTAAAATACTAAGGAAAACATCCTGACATTAACAATCCCGAAATAAAGATACTGAAATTAAAAGAATTACAATCTCTGACAATATCAACTAAATAATGGAAAAAGGGTGACACATGCCCCCACTGGATAAAGCTGAACTAGAAGTAGAGTCAACAATGAGGTCGTCTAAACAATGGCCTGCAACTCCCACAAAAGCTACAGCGCGTTCCATCCAAAGGATCCTATGCAAGACGCCCCTGTGGCTGGGCACCTGTAATACATACATACATATATATACAAGAGAGAAAGAGAAATGGAAACGGGTCAGATCCCGACAGTGTATATGATTTAAAAATTAGTTTAGCAAGTATTTAAATTGATTACAGGCCAATGCAACAACATATCAGTGCGACACTATCTTGAGAAATTCTCACCTCTCTTCTAATGTGCACTCCTATCGCACTAACCTTCCCAATGGTTTATCTCATCATATGTCACACTATCTTTCCCCAAGGATTTAACCTATCTTAGGTGACTCTCAAGATTTAAGATTTAACAACATCATGGTTTAAAAGGATAATTTCATTTAGTACAAAACGCTCATTTTAACTTTATTGATTCATAAAGTTTTTCAATATCATATTATACTTTTCAAAACAAGTATTTCCAATTTGAGTCATTACACATGTCTTACTTACCATAACAAAGTAGGCAGTTTCCCAAATTTCAGAAGTTCATATATATATTAAATACTCGTATAATATATATATTCTAAAAGCACCCCACATAAAAATTATGGTGCGGGCATACTCTGCTATCCAATCCTTGTATCACTCGTACTAAGGGAAATACAAGTTCAGAATCACTCTCGAACTGTATTAATACATACACAACAATATTGAGGCGAAGCATAGTTTCCAAGTCCAAGAGGTCAGTACATACCCTCACGTCTCTTAGGACCGTCCGACTATCGATCCGATAGCCCGTACCTAGGATTTCTATCTTCTAGGGTACGAGTCAATATCCCCCATAAGGCACACGAGATAAGATCGTCCCAGCGCGGTAACCTCAGGGATAGCAAGTAGCGCGGGCATGTTTTTCACACATAGATAGCATATGCATACACAATCATATAACTATACTAATATTACCATATCAATATTGGGTATATTCTCAAATCCCATACTTACGACATTATTTCTCATATCTCATTATTTGTTATCACATGTTACAGTTCATTTCTAACCTTGATTCGGTATTATTCCAACTTACCACATAACTCTCATGGTTTTATCCTCCCACCTATAAAAATTCAGTAGGTATTCATCTATTCTCTTTCGTAACTATTTTACGTAATCTTCTCACTTTAAATACATAGTTTTATCGTTTCTTATATATGAAATCTCCCAAGGATACAACTCTCGTCTAACCTTAAAGGTCCCAAAACTTATTCATATACCCTACTGGTCCTCTTTATCTCTCAAAACATATTTATAAGGGTGTCCATGAATTATTCCTCATTAAAGTGAATTTCAACTAATTAAGAAGGGAAGACATGCATCTGCCAGGAGGGGTCGATCGATCGAGGTCTGGGGCTCGATCGATCGAAGCTCAAGGCTCGATCGATCGATCAAGCAGGTATTGCGAATCCTGCAGTTTTGCACTTACGGGTTTCATCCTCTAACCTCAACCAATTCCATATTTTTCATTCCTAATCGTCCCAGAATTTATACTACTAACATTATATCATCATATTATGTACTTTCTACGTAAAGCATGTAAGTTTCCGTCACTAAACATGGATTAACAACCCAAAATTCATGTAAATATCAAGAACCCTAGAAATCTCTTAAACATGGTTCTAACACATCTTTTCCAGAATTTCCTTCTTATAAAACATCATAAATTCGTGGTTTAATCCTCTACATGGAAAAAAGGATTTCCAGAATATCATTTAAATCATCCCTACATGCAATTTCCTATCTCAAATGGGGTTTTTCTTCCATACAACTCATCTTAATCATTCCTAAACTAATATGAGTGATGCATCAACGAAAATAAGCAAGATAAACACTTTCCTGGGATTTTTGACGTTCTGGTTTGGTGCCGAATTTGGTGTGGTTGCGTTTCCCGTCTCGCGATCTATGTGTTGGTGGTGGAGGCGGCGCAAACGGATGGATTTCGGGCCTTGGATTGCTTTGGAAGCTCTCTCCTTCCCTCTCATATGGCCGTCACTTGTCTTTGGTTGTTCTAACCCTAGAAGGTAACCTTAGACGTCTGATATAACCCTTGAAATTTCGTGGGTTTAATTACCCAAAAATATAAAATGACCAGAATGCCCTCCCGGGGTACTAATTAAGCCTAAAATAGCCCCGAGACTCAAACTAAACCCCCGGGTACACTTTTCTGACTATCTCGACCCTTCCGGACTCATTGGCGCACTCAAAACGACCATACGGATAACTAAAAATATTTCACTTTTATTAATCAACATTTATTCCCGACGCAACACAGGCGCGTCCCGACTTAAATTTCCATAATTATCATTTTATTCACACTTGACAATATTATAAAAGTAAATCTCATATATTACTATACTCGTCCAGTAACATTCAACAAATAACAAATTTCCAATAATTACTAACTCTCGTCACGCTAGTAAATATTTAAAACAACATTCCGGTTTAAAATTAAATTAATTTATCTCAATTAAATTTAATAAATCCCATAATTTAAAAGCTATAAAAATACGGGGTATTACATACTTCCCCCCTAATAACTGAATTTCGTCCCGAAATTCGGAAAATAAGGTCTATCAGGTAGCACAATTCTGGATATCCTTTTCCGTACACAAACTAACTTACATTCTCGTTATAAATTTCATTATCTCACTATCATTAGGAGGCCGCACCTCACTACATGACAAATACTCAGATTTATTCATATACAAAACTCCCATTCTGAGAAAATTATATGAACATTTGATTACTCTTGCTCGCCTAAAACAGTCGTGGAATTCTACCACAGTTATCGGATGTTCGCTCGACCGATCCAAAAACCCTGATTATCTACTCACCTCTAAGCATACGGAAGGAGAATAGTTGAGGTTCTTCCATAACAAAACCTAAATAAGTACCTCGTAAGCGACAAACAGGTACGAGTGCTTCTACAGAGCATTCCTGAAATCATCGTATCAAGATTCCAAAATCTCTTTCATGTAGCTCCCCAAATCTTTAATCACCATGCGCCTATTCCCTGGCTAAGGGTGATACATCCTACTCGAAATGAAACCTTATCTTTGTTGGTTCCTGAAATTTCATATCAAAGGTGGGATTCACCAATCTCATCCTGATTTAGAAATTTATACTGCGCCGGATCATGCACTGGCGCGATCCTTCCTTTCAAAGGAAGTCTGGGGCATACTAGTTAATATTGTAAGTTAGCTTAAAGGAGTATCAATCACCTCCTTCTCGGAGACTTTATTCACATGTTCGGGATGAACCTTTGATCTTGTTTTGAGGATGGCAACCCATCCAAGAACTGTACCGACTTTACCGACCTCTTCCAATTTCAGCAATTGTAGATAAACACAAAATTCCTTGGTGTACGCCGGAGGTTCCACCCGTGCTCGTCTTTTCACGAAGTGTACTTCTGGACCTCTTATACCGTACTAACATCATCACTCTTTATATGTGTGAGTCGCTCTCACATTTTATTACTAACAATTTATGCTCAGAGTGTTCTTCATAATCATTTAATTCTGCTCCATTCAAGGAATACTCTTCTTAAATGGCTTCCCACAGTCTTCCAATTCAAATTTGGGTGTGCTATTCTAATTGCACATCTATGTATGAATTATCGCCCCTCATGTGACGTTTAATCCACTCTATCACTTCCACTTCGTTTAACTAGTCCCACAAACATATATGACACACGTCCATGACCACGTCCCTTCGACTTGGACGATTTTAACTGCAATTAATCGAGATGCCCACATTCTTGCAACACCCCGACCGCCCTAGAAGAGAGAACTGCGTGCTACTCATCCGTAGAACGAACTAAATTCAACGAAATAGAAGGAATAGGGCATTCAAATTCCATGGCGATAAAAGAGGAATAATAATTCTCAACCTTCTTTAGATAAGTATAACAATTTTCCCAAATAGGTACAACAACCAAAATAAATCAGTAACGCTCTATTTATCAAAATAATTTCAAGTCATCTCTTTTGTATAATAAAGTTCTTTCCAGATAATCCATGCTAAAAATCATTCCAACTCTTTATTCGCCTCGTGCTTTGAACGCGGTTACGACATTTGGGTACTCTCAATCACCCTAGAAATCAAAATTCTTAAATTCTCCTTATCATCGTTCCACCCCTCAACTCGTGGGTAACTTTCAATGCTTTTTTAACAAAAGATCCGGCTTCCAATAGCTTTAAGACAAAATTCAACTTCCAACTTACATACATAATTACTTGATCCCATTTCGACCAGGGTACCGAACTCATGGAATAGTGACCAAACGTCTCCCTATTTCCAACCTTACGCTAAGTTTCATGCGTGGGATGTCTCGCAAAGCGAAATCCAAACAAGGAACCCCCCTATACACTACTACCTAGCATTGTCGGTTATCGAAATCCGTTAGGTCCTCCGTCCATAGCATATACCCCTTTATTCCGTCCCTTGACAGAAAAGTTACAATTTCTCCCATAATTATGCTTAAAGAACGTTTCACTAATTGCACTATTGTTCAGTATAGGGTGGTGGTAATGGCATTCCATAAACCTCGAATACATACAATCGGAATTCTCAAAATTCCTTTCCCTAATAATAGGGGTATAAATATTAACCCCCACATCTCTAAAGGATAAATATAACAATTCACTTTTCCTATCACTTAGTCCGGAGTGCTAAACATAATACTGAGTCAAATCTTTTCGCTCCACGGTAAATCCCGATACATACGAAATTATACTGACAAAGTCTATACATACATTGGCATCGAATATCTCGAGCCCACTATCTCCTCCGAAGTCTCTAGGATAGATAATATAAGTGCGAGTCCAACCTTCTTACAGGTAAAGCCTCGCCAAAACAAAATGTGTTGCACTAATGCAACCACTCCGTTAGCCTTGTAATAAATGCTCATTATCGTACTAACCATTTCTATAACGTTTTATCAAAGATAATACTATACTCATATATCGCATCACTACGACGAGTAACCCCAATAAAATACGTAATACTGTTAATATACACATTCATCCTCCGCGGATAGCACCAAAGAAAAATCCCGCTACGCTAGGGAAAAATACTCACATAATGGTAACATTTATAACTATATGCATTAAACTCGTCTCACATGCTAATCTAGCAATGAACAAAATATGGTGACTCACTCGTGTCACATAAACACGCCGCATCCTCTGAGGATACAACTTACACTTATACCTTGTCAATCGTCTTGACTGCGCAAATGGTTTCCGGACGTAACACATCTACTCAAACCAAACAAAATTACTTTAATCGTTGCCTTTTACTAGGCACCGTATTCTTGTCCTTTTTCTCACTTTGGAACATATTATCGCGAGCGATCTCACTCCGCACAAAGTACTTCCATACATAATCCACTTATCACCTGTCCTACTAACCAGGTTAGGATTGTCCTTCTCTCGGACTTTAGTAGACTCGATTCCTGTTAGCCATCCCGATTGTTCCCTTAGCTTTTTAGGCCATAAAGATCATGTTACTATCTATAATAGTACTTACTGAATTTACCATCACTTGGTAAGAATTTAACTATCTGAAGCATTTAAATGGTTTCCCTGATGTGTATCCACACCCTTTTGTGGTGCTATACAACCACCGTTGTATTTAGTCTTATTCTCGACTAAATTCTTCGATTCCTTTAACTTCCCCCACAAAGAAGCGTTATCATCTATATTGACAAAATATGACATTGTCAACATCTGAATCGGTCGTCCATCAGAATTTCCTCCTTGAGTATTATCAACTATTATTACGAGTTGGTCTCCCACTTGGAGTCGTTTCCTCCACTCGTATCTACATCTTTCGATACAAAATTTGTTAACGATTTGGATTCATATTCAAAACTGGACTTTTGTCATGCCCTCCCACGATGAGTTCAGAACCACATTTGCTTCTCATCCTGAACAGTTGAGGAAGGAACATACGGTCAACACTGTACCTAAGGTTCTCCTATAGGCATAGCATTTTACTTCTAAAATTGGTGGTTGACTCCAACCATTATAATTTCGTCCGGAAAGACAAGAAAATTTTCTCTAAATTTTCACTTTCAGTTTGCCACACTCCGTCCTATATCTAAGCCTTTGGATACTTTACCTCCTTTGGTAAAGACACATAATTTTCGCATTTCTAGAATTTCCCACTGACAGTCTCTACACGTTTTTGTAATACGTTGGGTAAGTTTACCCTCGCACCTCATTTGATTATAACAGCATTTGGAAATCACTGCTGCGCCTTAGTCGCCTTTCTAGTCTTGGCTTCTCGTGCCACAATGGAGGTGACCTCAACTATGGTCATCATCATCGGATATATTTTATAATCTCAACTGAGCCCTGCCTCCTGATGTACTCTTAACGGTCCTCTTCTGACATCCGTCATCGCTCGGCACACGCACACATCCGAACGAAATTTGAATTCACTAATGTATACACATTATAGCAGGAGAACGAAATCTCGTCAAAGGAATCGACAATCCTAAACATAGGGCTCTATAACAAATAAAGCAACGCTGAAAGCATAATAAGCCGTACAGATTCAAAGGACACTAGAACCTGATGCTCTGATACCACCTGTGACACCCCGCCTAATTAAATACCGGGCGATCACTCCTTTATTAGATTAATTCAAGGTGAACAGTTGGTTCATTCTCAGCATCACTGTCGAAAAATAAAACTTTTCCAATTTAAACACCCTAATTAATTAAGCTAAGTGTCAAAACCATTTAAACCTTTATTCTCATTTTATTAAATTCGGTTATAAAACCTTAAACCATTAACGTCTAAAGAGTCACACAATAAGTAGAAGAATAAAATGAACATTCAAGAGTTTACCCAACAATAATAAATCCCAACGTTAAAATACTAAGGAAAACACCCTGACATTAACAATCCCGAAATAAAGATACTGAAATTAAAAGAATTACAATCTCTGACAATATCAACTAAATAATGGAAAAAGGGCGACACATGCCCCCACTGGATAAAGTTGAACTAGAAGTAGAGTCAACAATGAGGTCGTCTAAACAATGGCCTGCAACTCCCACAAAAGCTACAGCGCGTTCCATCCAAAGGATCCTATGCAAGACGCCCCTGTGGCTGGGCACCTGTAATACATACATATATATACAAGAGAGAAAGAGAAATGGAAACGGGTCAGAGCCCGATAGTGTATATGATTTAAAAATTCGTTTAGCAAGTATTTAAATTGATTACAGGCCAATGCAACAACATATCAGTGCGACACTCTCTTGAGAAATTCTCACCTCTTTTCTAATGTGCACTCCTATCGCACTAACCTTCCCAATGGTTTATCTCATCATATGTCACACTATCTTTCCCCAAGGATTTAACCTATCTTAGGTGACTCTCAAGATTTAAGATTTAACAACATCATGGTTTAAAAGGATAATTTCATTTAGTACAAAATGCTCATTTTAACTTTATTGATTCATAAAGTTTTTCAATATCATATTATACTTTTCAAAACAAGTATTTTCAATTTGAGTCATTACACATGTCTTACTTACCATAACACAGTAGGCAGTTTCCCAAATTTCAGAAGTTCATATATATATATTAAATACTCGTATAATATATATATTCTAAAAGCACCCCACATAAAAATTATGGTGCGGGCATACTCTGCTATCCAATCCCCGTATCACTCGTACTAAGGGAAATACAAGTTCGGAATCACTCTCGAACTGTATTAATACATACACAACAATATTGAGGCGAAGCATAGTTTCCAAGTCCAAGAGGTCAGTACATACCCTCACATCTCTTAGGACCGTCCGACTATCGATCCGATATCCCGTACCTAGGATTTCTATCTTCTAGGGTACGAGTCAATATCCCCCATAAGGCACACGAGATAAGATCGTCCCAGCGCGGTAACCTTAGGGATAGCAAGTAGCGCGGGCATGTTTTTCACACATAGATAGCATATGCATACACAATCATATAACTATATTAATATTACCATATCAATATTGGGTATATTCTCAAATCTCATACTTACGACATTATTTCTCATATCTCATTATTTGTTATCACATGTAACAGTTCATTTCTAACCTTGATTCGGTATTATTCCAACTTACCACATAACTCTCATGGTTTTATCCTCCCACCTATAAAAATTCAGTAGGTATTCATCTATTCTCTTTCGTAGCTATTTTACGTAATCTTCTCACTTTAAATACGTAGTTTTATCGTTTCTTATATATGAAATCTCCCAAGGATACAACTCTCGTCTAACCTTAAAGGTCCCAAAACTTATTCATATACCCTACTGGTCCTCTTTATCTCTCAAAAAATATTTATAAGGGTGTCCATGAATTATTCCTCATTAAAGTGAATTTCAACTAATTAAGAAGGGAAGACATGAGTCTGCCAGGAGGGGTGGATTGATCGAGGTCTGGGGCTCGATCGATCGAAGCTCAAGGCTCGATCGATCGATCAAGCTGGTATTGCGAATCCTGCAGTTTTGCAGTTACGGGTTTCATCCTCTAACCTCAACCAATTCCATATTTTTCATTCCTAATCGTCCCAGAATTTATACTACTAACATTATATCATCATATTATGTACTTTCTACGTAAAGCATGTAAGTTTCCGTCACTAAACATGGATTAACAACCCAAAATTCATGTAAATATCAAGAACCCTAGAAATCTCTTAAACATGGTTCTAACACATCTTTTCCAGAATTTCCTTCTTATAAAACATCATAAATTCGTGGTTTAATCCTCTACATGGAAAAAAGGATTTCCAGAATATCATTTAAATCATCCCTACATGCAATTTCCTATCTCAAATGGGGTTTTTCTTCCATACAACTCATCCTAATCATTCCTAAACTAATATGAGTGATGCATCAATGAAAATAAGCAAGATAAACACTTTCCTGGGATTTTTGACGTTTTGGTTTGGTGCCGAATTTGGTGTGGTTGCGTTCCCCGTCTAGCTATCTACGTGTTGGTGGTGGAGGCGGCGCAAACGGATGGATTTCGGGCCTTGGATTGCTTTGGAAGCTCTCTCATTCCCTCTCCTATGGCCGTCACTTCTCTTTGGTTGTTCTAACCCTAGAAGGTAACCTTAGACGTCTGATATAAACCTTGAAATTTCGTGGGTTTAATTACCCAAAAATATAAAATGACCAGAATGCCCTCCCGGGGTACTAATTAAGCCTAAAATAGCCTCGAGACTCAAACTAAACCCCCGGGTACACTTTTCTGACTATCTCGACCCTTCCGGACACGTTGGCGCACTCAAAACGACCATACGGATAACTAAAAATATTTCACTTTTATTAATCAACATTTATTCCCGACGCGACACAGGCGCGTCCCGACTTAAATTTCCATAATTGTCATTTTATTCACACTTGACAATATTATAAAAGTAAATCTCATATATTACTATACTCGTCCAGTAACATTCAACAAATAACAAATTTCCAATAATTATTAACTCTCGTCACGCTAGTAAATATTTAAAACAACATTCCGGATTAAAATTAAATTAATTTATCTCAATTAAATTTAATAAATCCCATAATTTAAAAGCTATAAAAATACGGGGTATTACAGGGTCGACCCTCAAACCAGCTTCTTTAAGAAGGCGAGGGGTCATTAAATATTCAAACTTAAGGATCGCACCCTATTTCCCTTGCTCCCTCAGATCGTCGTCTATAGCCCTCTCGTTTAAGCTTAGTCCAGGGTCTGACCTTGCTTTCATGGAGGGGTTAGACTAGGCTCTATGGACCCTTGGGCTGTCTTCAGGAGGGTCAACCCCGTCGAGGAATTACCAATCCCCAGAAACAAAGAAGAACCTCTTCTTCCAGTCGTGGTTGGAAGTTTGAGCAACATGAATAAGTTTCTTGTCTGATCTCCTAGACCCCAGATGGAAGTACCCAGGTTACTTGGACGAGGAAGTTATGTTATAACAAGCTAGGAATAGATCAGTCGATGGCTCATCAGTAAATGTGTTCTTCCAAAGGGAGATGTAGTCGAGTATTATCCTCTAGGAGTTGGGAGGAAGTTGGGAGGAGGCAACCCCAAGAGCAGAAAGTATGTCAACTATGGCAGGATGAAGAGGGAACCTGATGCCGACCCTAAACATCTACTCGTACATAGATACTTCTCCCTCTCTCCCCTGGAAGACCTTCTCATCTTTATCTGGGACCCTCATCATCGTGTTGGGATTTACACCAAAGGAATGTCTCCAGAATGAGAGATCACAATCCTTGACGAATGAGACATAGGACAAGGCTGTTTAAGTGTCGACCACTTCCTCAGCACCAAAACTCTCATTTTTGCCCTCGGCCCCACTACCCTCGTCTCCATCTCCCTCGGCCTCTTCATTCTCAAAGTGTGGGGGGCCACCTGGGAAAGTGGCTTTGAACTCAAGAGGGGAAATGGCAGTAACAGGGACAACTTCAGGGTTAACTGTTCCCTCGGCCTATTCGCGGGGGTTAAGGCTTGTAGGGTCGTCTCTCATAGAGGTCCCAGCACCAAAAGAAGACGACACTCTGGCTCGTCTGTCCATGGCTTCTTCTTGACTCTGACTCTCAGATGGGCGATAGGACAACCCAAAGGGATCAGAGGGTGATGGTAAAATTATAGCCAATGGTATTGGGAAAATGGGTCGTACCTAGACAGGGTCGGCCCTACGCCTACACTCGTTCTCTTCCTCTATTTTCCTAATCTCTGTAAAGCACCTCTCTCTCAAAGTTGGAAACTCCTCGGCTAAATCATAAAGCCTTTGGAGCATCAAGAGGAAGACCCTACACTTTAAGGAATTTTCTCAAACAACCTACAAACAAAGGAAACAGTTGACCAAGTTGACTTCAAAGATCAAACTTGGAAAAATGAAGGGTTTTGGGAATGAACACACAAGAACAGAACCAGTGAAATTCACTGGAGAAGAAGACCGAATGGATGCTGAGAAACCTAAAAAATGTTACAAATCGACTATGAGCCACCACAAAAAGGTGGGGGAGGGACCCAGGAAGTATTATCACTCGAATTCTAATCCTAAAACCACGAGAGAAAGGCAGAAACACGCCGAAAAAAGACAACCGGCCAAGGAACTTTCACAGAAACTATTTAAAATAAGAAATCAAAAGAAACTTGACAAAGAGAGAGAAAATGGAGAGAACTATGAAGAAATTACCTAGGAGAGGAGACCGAAACTGGAAGAAAACTTGAAGCTTTCATAAAAATGCAAGAATGGAGGTTGATCGCCAAAGTTAGAGAGAGCGTGCGCGCGAAGAAGAAGAAGAAGAAGAAGAAGAAGAAGAAGAAGAAGAAGAAGAAGAAGAAGAAGAAGAAGAAGAAGAAGAAGAAGAAGAAGTTTGAAAAAAGGGTTAAATACTTTGTCATTAGTGGGCACACTATCTAAAGTGATGCACAACCCACGAGGAGAATAATCATTAGGGCACAAGGTCCCAAATGTGATGTGCAGTCGTCATTTATGGGGAACACAAACGATGATTGACACCTGATAAATGTCACTCATCAACCTGGCCACTCATCAACTCAACATCCAAAGATAATATTACCCCACAACCATATCAATAGCATCGATGACTAAGGTCTAGGCGTGATTGATATACCAAAATACACCCTCGGCTCGGCCGAGGGTATCCTCGTCTAGGACGAGGGCTAAATTCTACTTCCACCCCCAGGGGATCATACTGGAGATAGGGGTCAGTTAAGTCAACCCCATTATTGAGAACATAGTTCAGACGATCGGACGACCCTATGGAGGCCGACCCCACTATTATCAAGTTTGGTGACTCGAATCAGCCTAAGCCCGTGGAGATAGAAGCCTCGGCTTGGGGGTCTGTCCTGTAAGGGCATAAATTTCCAATTGAGTCTCTGTATTGTTTTGACTTAATTCCATGAACAAAACTGTGTCTGTAATATGTCATAGGGAGATTTTAGTTTAGCACGATCCCACTTGGTCTATGACGTATTGAAGAAATTGAAGACGTTGCAGTAAAGATTCAAAGAATTAATCATGTCGAAGTTTAAATTGGTGAAAGTTTATTCGTCTTCAAGTTAATTGCATTCCGAGATCGCACGGGTATGAACGCATATAATTAATCGTGCTTGGAATTGTTTTTATAAAAGATATGGATGTAATTTTATAAAGAAAAATGTTTTAAAATGTTTTTAAAAGTGTTTTAAATGTTTACACTACGTTTTATTCTAATAAGCACAAAATAGAGTTTGACTAAATTGAATCTCTTTTAGAAGAGACATTTTTAACAAAAAGTCAAAAAGTCAAACTGACAGGACTGTCGTTTGAACGACATTTGTCCTTCGTTCAAGCGAGATGCTCATGTCGCGCGAATGATGCGGCAATCTCGTTCGAGCGACACTATTTTTTAGGTGGCACAAAATTCCTATTTAAAGCGTGTTTTCATCAGAATTAAATGTGTGTGCATTCTGAAAAAACAATTTACGTTCCAGTACGAGGTTTGGACATGTTTTCTAAGGTTTAAAAAGCCTAAACACATCCTTAGAGTTTGCAAAGATCAGAGTTATCATTCTTATATGTTTATGTGATCTTGCTGCACCAAGAAAGTTTGTTCTATCATTGAACATTAGGGTTTTGAGGTGAAGAAAAGAGAAGGACTTCTCGTTCGACATCGTAGACGAATCAAAGCCATTCGGTGGACACCGAGACATACGTGGACGCGTGTGTTGTGGACCGGTATCGTGGAAGACGGAATTTCTGCATGGGTACTATTGAAGAACGGTAGAAGATAAGATGGAGCATCAAGACCCGTGGGGATTGAGCCATTGAGTAAGGCTAATCTGTCTTTGTAAAACCTTTGTTCATAGTGATTGTCTAGCTTGGGACGTCCGAAATTGTTTTCCCATTTTGGTTTTTTCCTCGTACATCCGGCGTTGTGAGTATTCTTTACTTTACCTTACTTGATTTAATCACTAGATGCATGTTTAGGATTAATCAAAATAAAATAGGTTTAAAGTAAGAATTGTTTTTTCAGAACTTGGTTTGGTGCTAATTAAAAGTTGGATAATTTTTTGGTAAAATTTCTTTGATTTGAAACACACATAGGGACCATCCTGCATTTTCATGTCCGGATGACTAAGCGACTGGCCGACCCTACGAGGGGCTAATAGTATGAAGATCCTACATCCAACAGTCAGGAGCCAATAGGTCAGCATCAATCTCAGCCATGGTAACAATATCATTCCCTCACCCATTATAATAATATCATTCCTTCACGTGAGGGAATATTATGCCATTATTAACCACGGGTGGCCCAGCCAGGTGTCAACAGGGGATTTGTTAAGATCATCATTCACATGCTCTGTGCATGCTTGGGGGGTACACTACTCCCCCCAGGCCCTATATATACTTGTTATCTTCAACCTTGTAAAGGGATCGAGAATTGTAACCCTAGCTGAAACTCTGTTTGTACACACAGTAGAGGGAGAGCTTTAAGTGCATGGTATCCAAGGCCATTAGTGCCCAAATATAGTGGATCACACACTCACAGTCGATGTAGGCCAGATTGGCTGAACCACTATACATCATCATCGCCATTCCTCTTCTACTCACCTCCTTCTATATACTTAAATACATGTTTATTCATATATAGCTCCATCGCTGCCATTGTTATTACTGTTTGAGATCTATCATCCCTTTATCTGGTGGTGCTATTCCCAGCATCATCACCCCCCATATCAATGTTGTATAAATCCCTTACCAAGAAGGAAGTTAATACCATTGACGATCACATTTCATGCATTGAGAAATAAGCCAAGGTGGATAACGTGGTCCACATCGATCAGGTTGAGACTAGTCACACCAAGACAAGCAAAGGGGACTACAAGGAGAACAATCCCAAAAAGGGGAATAAGAAGAAGAATAGTGGCAAGAATGATTTATCTAAAGTTTTTCAATCCATCAACATAGTTTTCAAGGAACCAATATACAAGATTCTGGCGAAGATCAAAGATCAACAGTTCCTCAAGTGGCAAAAAAATGTAGGAGGGGATCCCATTAAGAGGAACAACACGCTTCGATGCGTGTTCCACAAGGAGAACGACCACAAAACTGAGAATATAAGGCACTCAAATCTCATCTAGAGGAGTTAACCTAGACCAGGTATTTGAATAAATACATTGAGAAGAAGTCTGGTTCGTCACTAATGGCGACATGAAACCAGATAAAATCATAGATAATGAGATAGGACACGAGTTTGCGGTCATAAATGGGGCATCCGACCAAAAAAGGAAAGGAATAAAGATAATGAGGTTATTCTGTGCGCAGTCCGGGATGAGGCTACTCCGTCAAAATAATAATTACGACATGACCGACTGAGGGTGGAGGAAACTAGGGTCCACCCCACTGACAGGGTTGTTGAAAACCTAGAAGAGGTTTTTTTTATAAGGCCCATTTGGAGAGAGTGTTTTATTATCAGAACAAGCATTATCGACCTTGAAAAGGAAGAGTTAATCGCCTTCCTAAGACAGATATTAAATGTATTCGCATGGGAACCATACGATATATCGGGGATCGATCTTATAGTTGCTTGTCATCGATTCCACGTGGATCCAACATTCAAGATAATCATATAAAAAGCTCGTCAAATAGCCCCAAAGAAGGCAAAGGCATTGGAAAAAGAATTAGGGAAACTTCTTAAGTAATGGTTTATTAGAGAAGTTCAATTATCGAAGTGTCTCTCAAACCCGTTTGTGGTTCGTAAAAGCAATGGGAGTTAAAAAGTCTACATAGACTTCATCAACCTTAACAGGGACTGTCCTAAAGACAGTTTTTCCTTGCCAAAGATAGACCAATTGGTCAATGCCACATCGAATTATGAGAGAATGAGTTTATTGGATGCTTATTCGGGGTACCATCAGCTGCCTCTATTCGTCCCCGACCAAGACAAGATGTCTTTTATCACACCAGTTGGGCTTTATTATCATAAGGTCATGCTATTTAGACTCAATAATACTGGAGCTACATATCAAAGACTTGTAATGAATATATTCCAACACCATATGGGAGAGACCATGGAGGTGTACATTGATGATATGCTCATTAAGAGAAGGAATAAGGATGACCATTTCTAAGACCTTGCCAACACCTTTAAGATCCTCAGGCACTATCTAATGAAAATCAATGCAAGAAAGTGCTCATTCTGGATTCATTCAGGAAAATTTCTGGATAATCTGATCAGCAAAAAAGGAATTGAGGCAAATTGAGATCAGATAGATGCTATTAGTAGGGTCCAACCACTAAAAACATTATAAAAAGTCCAAAATCTCACTAGGATTCTCACAATGCTCAATCATTTTATTTCAAAGTCATTTGAGAATTAATGACCAATTTTCCAATTACTTAAGAAGGAGAAAGGACTCACCTAGATCGACAAGTGCTCCAGGTCCCTCGAGGATATCAATTTATATTTAAGTAAACCCCCTTCGCTGGCGGTCCCCGATCAAGAGGATCCCCTTTGTGTTTATCTCGCAATATCAAGTCATGTAGTTAATTTGGCTTTGGTATGTGAGAGAGAGGTCAAGAAATTCCCAGTTTACTATATCATTAAGATTATCTTAGATGCCAAACAACAATATTTGACCCTGGAGAAACTAGTTTATGCATTGGTAATCACTTCACAAAAGCTAAATCATTATTTTGAATACCACTCCATTAATGTGATCACTTCCTTCCCTATTAAGGTTTTCCCTTACAAAGTTAACCTTTCTTGACGGGTGTCAAAGTGGTCATTATAGATTAGGAGGTTTGACATTCACCTTAAACCAAGGATAACAATCAAAGGGCAATGTCTAGCCAATTTTATTACAAAATTCACTAGAGATGGGCCAACCGACTACCAGTCAGTCGTTCAATCATAAATGCACGAGTGGCTCACAACTAAAGCAAGATGTTGTATGTTAACAATGACTCTAATTCCAAAGGGGCGGGTGTGGATATTGTCCTTATGAATTCAGAGGAATCTATGATCGATCAAGGGATTATATTGGTATTTGAAGCCTCCAATAATGAGGTCGAGTACGAAGAGCTTATAGCTGGTCTACAAAGGGCCTACTTACTTGGGGCAAGACAAATCAACGTATATTACTACTCCAAACTGGTGTCCAATCAAGTCAATGGGTATTTTAATTATCAGGATGATAGGATAGCATCCTTTCGAACTGTTGTACGCGAGTTAGTTATAATTTTCGAGGAAGTTCATGTTTAAGATTTCTCCCGGGGGTGCAACAGTCACGCCAACACTTTAGTAGCACTAAGCTAAAGTTGGTCAGGTAAGTTTATGCGAAACTGTGGAATATTATGCTTTTTTAGTAGCTCGGGCTATTTGGTTGGCTGCAGAGCTTCCAGACTTATGAAATTTATTCACATAATTGACAGTTTTTTAGTGCGAATGACAATTTTGTAAATATTTTAAATTTTAGCGAATGCTTTTGGGGTATCTTTATCTTTTCATTTGTTATCCGTTGTAAATACAACCGTCATTTTCTTTAATCATTACTTGGCCCAGTTTTGGATGCGTCTTATAAAAAGGGCGATAAAAACTTCGATCGTTTTTTACTTTTTACTTCTGATTCTACTGCTGTGTTATTTGCTTTCATTCGATCGTTTACTTTTCTATCTTCAGTTCTTACTGAATCCTTAAATCTTTGTAAGAATATTTCTTCTCTTCTTCTTTGTTTTGTTCATCATGGTTTACTCCATCGAGTCGCTTGATAAGTTCATAATTAATTTTAACATTCTATCTTGGGTTGTATTAGAACATCCCACTTTTCCTTCTGATTTTTTCTCTCTTGCTTAGGGTCATTGATCCCCCTCTATCTTTGTTGCTGAATGTGGCTTCACGTTTCCTCCCAGTCCCTTGTGTTTGGAGTTTTATCAATATTTTGACATTTTACCTGCAAGAGTGACTCCTAACACATGGAGAGTTGTTAATGGAGTTTATAAGTTAAATTAAATTTATGGAACCCATCTAGGGATTTCAGAAATTATTTTTTATTATATGTGGGTAACTAGTGATACCACTTTTTATTTGAAAACTAGGGCTGTTAGTAAAGATTTGGTAGTTAATCTCCCTGATTCTAATAGGGATTATTTTGATCATGGGGTTGTTGTAAAAAATTGGCAACATGCCCCTTTAGTCGTAGATGCCAAATACCAAGGACCTAGATGCCCACTCTTTGGCAATGGAATAGGTTGCTTTATGTTTTAGTGAATTTTCCCTGTTTATATTTGATAAAATGTCATACTGACTGTTATTTTATCAATTGTTTTGCAGTTGAGAAAAAAAGAAAGTGCCCCAAAGAGAGCGAAGTAAATTTGAAAGAGTTGAAGTTTATCTGAAATCTTCATAAGGTAGTTGCTGAAGAGCACGTTAGGTCTTCTTCCTATATGCTCCAGTACAAAAACACCATTTTCTCTTTTATTACCATACATATTGCATCTCCTTCTCTGGTAATTGATCTTGACCAAGAGGTTATTGTTAATTTTGACACTCCTTTGTCTGAAATTATGAAGAAAAGGAAGTTTCCTTACCTCTACAGTGGTGCTACTTCTGGCTCCCAATCTTATGTTGTAGGAGCCAAGAGAACTGGGTATGTCATGAATCCCCCAACCCCTAGGTATGCTATAAAGCCCCCAGCTCCCAAGGAACCAACCCCCAAGGATCCAACTCCTAAAAACCTAGCTCCCAAGGATGGAGCTCCTAGAGAGGTTGATGCTCCTCTGAGGATGCTTAGGATAGGGGTTATAGAGAAACATATTGACCAGATGGTCGATCAATTTTCATTAGTTGATTTCCCTTCTTCTGATGATGCTCCTCCATCAGCCCTTACTCCTGGTTTAGCCAGTAAGTTAATCAGGTCTAGTAATCTTCTAGACCATAGGGTTATGGATACCAAGATCCCCAGAACAAGGGTTTCTGAACTGGCTACTTTGAACCTTGCATCAGTAAGCACTTTTCCTTTTCTTGGTTTGATTGTCTTTCATATCTTTTATTTATACTAATTTTTTATCTTCAACTTTTGTAGTGCTTGGTACACTTCAATAATATGCTAGAGAATGATGATGCAATTAAGGCTTCTTCTTCAGATGAGGTGGAGGAAGCATTATCTGGTTTGAAGAATTCTCTGCTTAAATCTCAGCAGGCCTTGGAGACTGAGAGGAGCACTTGGGCTGAAAAATTGAAAATAGCTAAAACTGTTGTTATAACATCTGATACAAATGCCCTTGAAACTGAGCGCAGGGATAAGGAATCTGGGTCCCAGAAAGAGGAGGTTTTGCACAAGAAAGAGGAAGTTGAGCGCCAGAAAGAGGAAGCTGAGCGTAGGGCAAAGGCAGCTGAGGAGATTGTGTCCTCTGTCAGTGCTAAAAGGAAATTTGTTGTGAAGGCCTCCTTTAGTGCTGGTTGGGACAATGGATAGAATAAATCCATTTATGCTGCTTCTGCTCAGATTGAGTATGTGAAGCAAAAATGCTTCAGAGATGGTTGGGTTACTTCTCTTTAAGAGTTGAACACAAATGGAGATTCTGAATTTTTTTAGAGATATATTCATGGTCCTCTTCCTTCAATAGTTGATTAGGTTGAAGATGAAGCTGTTCTAAAGAGTCTTCAGTTATGGTTGATTCTGCTGCCAAACAACCTGAAGTCCATGAGTCTCTAATCCCTCCAAGTGAACAAACTGAGTAACTCCAACCTGTAGCCCCTTCTTCTGAGCAGGGCAAGAAGGTTGAAAGTGATAGGGAGAAGGTGTAATGTTGTTTGGCATTTTTCTCTTTTACTTTTGTTGTTTGTTTTTTCCTTTACTTTGATTGTACTTGAACTCTTTATTATCAATAAAAGAACCTCTTGTTCCTTTTACTTATCTTCTGTTGATTGCATCTGTTGTCCGTTCTTATTATTGATTGGAGGTTATTTCTTCTTGCTAGTTTATTGTAAAGATGGAAGAATCGTCTTCCCATGATACCGAGCTACTGAGGAAATGCAATCCTTTTTTCAAAACTGGTTATATGGACTTGTCCGATGAAGAAGTTACTCAGTTGTTTGGTGATGATGCTTCAAAGCAAGTTAGAGAATCCTACAAATATTTGAAGTACTACTTGATCGGTCGGTAGCAAATAATGTTGCCTATTATGAAATGATAAAAGAACTTCAAGAACAGTACAAGGAATCCACTACGCTGCTGCATCAAAGCTATGAGCAGAAGTATAAACATTTGAGTGTATATCGGGGCTTTGATAAATTTATCTCTATTTATCATAAAAAGGAAGCTTTACTTAAGCTTGAAATTGAAGAAACTAGGACCATTGCCAAACTCCTGGAAGAGGAGAGTAGTAATTTGAGGAATAAATTGAATCTTCCGAAGTCTTCCTCTGGAGTTGTTATTACTACTACTGATGAAGGTCATTCCTTTTTAGAAGCTGAGAATTCCACCTTGAGATATGAATTGGAGGCCTGGAAAAATATTAAATTCTCTTCTACTTTCCGGGATAGAAATAGGGAGAGCCGAGTAACTATAGAGGAACTTAGGACCCAATATTCCCTTGCCAACCAAACTGCACAGTTAAAAGCAAAGGATCTAGCTATTGCGGAGATGTCTCAAAAGCTGCAGACCATGTCTGAGCAGTTATCTACTCAATCTTCTCAATTGGAGGCTAAGGATGGGGTATTAAAGAAGCTATAATCGCAAGTTGATCGATTTAACTTTACAATTCCATAAACATCCCAGAGAATTTTGGATGGGTGGTTATAATGAAGCTTTGGGACATTATGATCATAGACTCCAACAGGCCCAAAATGAGTTCTATAAATGGTGTTGGATTAACGCTTTAACTGTGCTAAAGGTGGATAGGAATAATTATATATGGGATTGGTATGATCCAGTCTTGTTAAAGTTTGAAAATCGTCCATTTAAGTTAGATGTTTATTGGGTACCTACTCACCGCGTTCCCCAATGCTTGATTTCCAAGTACTTGGGGGATTACGAACTGCATGACGAGCTTGAGATCGTTCCTCCTCCTTATTTGCTTGACCATCCTAGTAGTAGCAATACCAGGATGCTTCAGGATCTTAACTTTATCAACTTTCCTTTTACTTTGGACGATCCTCCAACTGGCATGGATCTTGTTTCTAAAGATGAAAGAAAGCGTCATGTAGAATAAATTTTTGTATTTTGTTTCTCCATATTTGAGCAACAATATGTAATCATTTAAATTTGATGGAAAGCCTATTTTATGAATGGATCAACTTTTAGTTAATCTTTGAATGTTTGTGAATGTTTTTCTAGTCTTTAAGTATGAATGGATCAACCGTTTTAGTTAATATCTAGTTTTTCACCGGTTCTATTGATATTCTTAGGATTATCCTAAGTTTTATATCAATTACCAATGCTTCACCATGGTTCTACTAATGTACCTGAATTTTATGGTAATTGCACTAGTTACCTTGGTTCCCAAGCGTGAGTGGAATATTTCTCCATCTTTTAGCCCAGTTTAGATGAACATTTATCATCCGGGTATTCATTATCCAAGCATTTGGGACTTACAATTTTACCTTGCATGGTTTTATAAGTATGATACCGACCAACTTTATTGGTGGTTTATTGATGCCTACCAACTTTGTTGGTGGACTTATTTGATACCTACCAACTTTATTAGTGGTATTTGTTGACACAGACCAACTTTGTTGGTGTCATCATAATGTTACTAACCAACTTTATTGGTGGCCTTTGTGGATATGACCAACTTTGTTGTTGTTATTTGTTGATGCAGACCAACTTTGTTGGTGTTTTCATAATGTTACCAACCAACTTTGTTGGTGGCCTTTGTGGATACCGACTAACTTTGTTGGTGTCTTCATAATGTTACTAACCAACTTTGTTAGTGGCCTCATAATGTTACCGACCAACTTTGTTAGTGGCCTTTGTGGATACCGACCAACTTTGTTGGTGGTGTTATTAGAATTACTGTCATAATGTTAATTGCACGACTACTTCAAAAAAGAAACAACAAAATAACTATTTTCCAGAAAGTCATGTTCTCATTAATATTTGAAGTGAACTGAGTACAACATAACTATGTTTACTGATAATATTTCTTTAAGTGTTATGCATTCCACGGGTTCTTGAATTCTTCCCCTTCTAAAGTCTCAATTCGATACGTGCCTGGTCGGATAACTACAGTAATACGTTAAGGTCCATGCCAATTGGCTTCTAGCTTATTATTCTTCTGAATCACCTTCTTCAAAACATAATCTCCCTCCTTCATGGCCCTCTTATTGTAGAAACGTGAAGTCCTTTATTGATAGGTTGCATTTCTCAGAGCTGCATCTTCACGGACTTCTTCAATTAAACCATTTACCTCAGCTGGATGCACACACCGTTGTAGACCAGAAGTTAATTCTCTTTTGTATAACACACCACTATCTAGCACGTATCTTGCAGCTTTATATTTCATCCTCTTAGCTTCAAGTAGATCAGTTGGAAGAATCCCATCTTCAATATATACTCTTATAAGGTCCATTCAAGATGGCCCCATATCAACTGCAATAAAGTTGACCATCAGATCTTCATCAATGCTCCTATTATCAAGTAGCTCAATAGGAGTAGTTCTTCGTATTTCCGTTCTGATTACTGAAGCTAACCGAGAAAGTGCATCTGCTCGAGCATTCTCCAATCTTGTAATCCTGACCATCTGAACTGCTAGCAAGGTGACAATTACTTCTAAAATTTTAGCCAAATATCTGGTCATCAGTTCTCCTTTCACTGCATATAAACTTAACACTTGATTTACCACTAACTGCAAATCACTGTACACCACAACTTGCTCGGCGTTCAATGATTTAACTACGTTTATACCAATAATCATAGCTTCATACTCTGTTTCATTATTGGAGGCTTGAAATTGGAAACATAGAGCGTACTCTATATCTAGCTCATCTGGAGTTTTGAGAATGATTCCATATCCACATCTGATTGCACAACATGACCCGTCAACGTATAAAATCCATATAGGGTTATTATTGTTAAATGCTTGGTTTGTCAGAATCCCTTGATGGAAGATTTTATCTTTCGCCTCCTCATATTTCTTATTCATCTCTTGTACTCCACTAGACGATTCTGGTTGGTCTTTTTTTGTAGTTTCCCCTGTTTGGAGTTGGTCGGGTGTATCTCCAGTTGGTCTACTGACTCCTGTATATTGCTCGGCTAGAGTCCCTTACTGCTCCGGGACCTCTGGATAAGTGAATTTTGTAATAAAATTGGCCACAACTTGGCCTTTTAAAGCAGTCCTTGGTTCATACACAAGGTCATACTCCCCCAAATCCACAGCCCAATACATCAGTCTTTAAGATTTATCCGACTTATACAAAGCCTGCCTTAATGGCATATCAATGTAGATCACTATAGTGTGGGCTTGAAAGTATGGCTTCATTCGTCTACTAGCTTCAATTAAAGCCAATGCCAATTTCTCCAGTCTGGGATATCTTACTTCTGCTCCTCAAAAATCTTTATTGGTGTAATAAACTAGCTCTTGAACGCCAATTTCCTCCCTGATCAAAACAGAGCTAACCGCGGACTCAGATACTGCCAGATATAGATACCGCTCTTCTCCCAACATTGGTCAAAAAAGTAATGGTGGTGCTCCCAAGTACTTCTTCAACTCTAGGAATGCCTTTTCACATTCATCGTTCCATTCAAAGTTTTTTCTGAGTACCTTAAAGAATGGTAAACATTTGTCTGCTGCTCTTGACACAAACCTGTTCAGTGCTGCTACGCGCCCAGTTAGTCTTTAAACATCTTTTTTACAGGTCGAGAACTTCATTTCGATCAGCGCGTTAATCTTATCTGGATTGGATTCAATTCCCCTTTGATTTACTATATACCCGAGGACATTTCCTCCTACACTCTGAAGATGCATTTGGTGGGGTTTAACTTCATTTGGTGCTTTTCTAATTGATCAAATATTTGGTTGAGGTCGGCAATATAATTAGTAGCTTTTTTTCTTTTAGTGAGCATATCATCAATATACACCTCCATATTCTTGCCTATCTGATCCTCAAATACTTTGTTCACCAGTCTCTGATAAGTAGCACCTGCAATTTTTCAGACCAAACGGCATAATATTATTGCAATAAATACCTCAAGGAATGATAAAGAAAGTACTTTCTTTGTCTTCTGACTTCATTTTGATCTGGTTATAACTAGTATATGCATCCATGAAACTCAGCAATTCATGCCCTGAAGTAGCATCTACCAGTTGATCAATTCGTGGCAAAGGAAAGTGATCCTTCGAGCACGCTTTGTTCAAGCCATTAAAATCCACACACATCCTCCACTTGTTATTTTTCTTCTTGACCATAACTACGTTGGCCAACCAATCCGAGTACTTCACATCTTCAATGAAGTAATTTTTTTTAAGCTTTTCCACTTCTTCCTGTATAGCCTGGTTCTTCTCCAGGCTAAAAACTCTTCTCCGCTGCTTCAGAGGTTTTACTTCCCTATTAACATTAAGTTCATGACACGAAAAGTTTGGATTTATGCCCAGCATATCTTCATGACTAAAAGCGAATACCTATTTTCTTTGCCTTAAGAAAGTTGTCAACTTCTTCTTAAGAACTAGTTCCAATAATGCTCCTATCTGAGTTGTTCATTCTGGTTTATCATCATCCAGAATAATGCTTTCTGTTACCTCCATCACTTGACCTTTTACAAGCTCTTATTCATCTCGTGGATCTAAGGTTTTAACCTCAGGCTCGCTGTTCGGCTCAGTTGTATCCACTTGATAAGGGGTAATTTTGTGTTTGGCCTCCAACATATCTTCTTCCTCGGTAGAGGAATAGTAGCACTCCTGAGCTACTTTCTGGTCTCCTTTCACTACTTCAACTCCAAAGTTGGTCGAGAATTTCAAGAATTGATGAACATTTAAGGATACAACTTCGAACTTTTTCAGACCAACTCTCCCCATGATCATATTATAAGCAGAATGAACATTTTTTTCCATTACAAATAATCTTACCTTCTCTATCCTACTCACCGGCCAAGTCCCGATCAACACATCCATCTTGATAGTTCCCAGTGGAAACACCTTTTCGCCTGAGAATCCAATAAGTGGAATGTGATATGAATCCATTTGACTGAGTTTTAAACCCAAACTATCAAAATAGGGATATAATATGATGTCTGCCAAACTGCCATTGTCCACCAATGTTCTTGCTACCAATACTTCTTTTATCCTGACTATGATCACTAAAGGATCGTCATAAGGATACAAAACTCCTGATAAATCATTTTTAGAAAATCTAATTACGAGCTTATCCTTTTTAGCTTTTCTTGGTTGGTCCTCCTTGGCGAGGTTGATACACTGGATATAGGAACAAGCTTAAGTCTCATTGAGGTAAGCCTTCCTTTTAGTTGTGTGATCTCTTCCTTCGGCATCTCCACTTGTAATCATGTGACAATTAAAAGATCCAAAACTGAGTGTGAATACCTCACGTTCCAGTTGTCTAGGTTTCTTGGCAAGATCGGGGTCATCTTCTGGATCATCGTCGTAGTTCCTCTTGTTATCTTCCTTGGGATTAACTGGCGATTTAAATCTCTATCAACCTCTTCCTCCATTTTTTCCACCATTCTGTCGATCAACAAATCTGTCCAGCTTTCCTCTTTAAATGAGTTCTTCTATCTCATTCTAGAGGGCAATGCAATGGTTGGTCGTATGACCATGATCTTTGTGAAACTCACAATACTTGGACTTATCCCTCTTATCAGCAGGTGAACTTAACTTTTCAGGCCAACTCAAATTATTGTTGTGCTTGATTTCTTTCAATGCGTGGTGTATATCTACCATTATAGGAGTGTAATTAGTGAATTTTCGAGCCGATCTAGGCCTTTCTTTCCCTTTAAACTCCTAAGCTCATTATTATTCTTGTGCTCCTTATTATCTGACTTCCCATCTTCTTTTGATTCCACTTTTGATTCTAAATTCCTTTTAGCATCCATAGCTTCCTCGGCGTTCATAATCTTCGTTGCCTTGGCCATTAATTATGTCATCATCTTTGGTGGATCTTTTTTCAAAGTATAATATAATTTATCAAGGAGCAAACCACTCATGAGAGTAGTGATTGTTATCTTCTCTTCATAATCAATTACTTCTAGTTTCTCATTGTTGAAACGAGTGATGTAATCCCTGGTTTCTCCTTCCTTCTGTCTTACACTGAGCAAATGATCTACTCATTTCACAGGTTTTGCTCCAAAGAAAAATTACCAATGAATAGCTCAGCTAGTTGTTAAAAGCAAAAAATCTACCCCCGAGGAAGGCCAATGTACCAGATTTGAGCAGATCCAGTGATTGTTCCTGAAAATGCCCTACATCTCATCTCATCAGGAATAACATAGATATCAGCAGCTGCTTGCTACTGCTCTATATGGAGAACTGGATCAGTTTTCCTATTATTTTTGGGAGTGACTACTAGAGCTTAAAACTTGGTCGGCGTAGGGAAATCCATGATGGTTTGCACAAAGGTGCACCCCTTAATAAAAATTCTTTGAAGGGGATTCTTGGCTTTATCCATTTCACCTGATCTGTCTTCCAAACGTTGAATGGAACCCTTCCACGCATCACTGCTAGCGCCATAGATGGCAACTCTTTTATGCCGACCTTCAGATCTTGCTAAACTTTCTTCATGTGAACCTTCTCTCTGACTAGACCTTTCAGTTCATCGAGTATTTAATCTGGACTGGGCTGAATCTTCCCTTAGATCACTTAGTTATTGAGTATTTCCCGACGCAACCCGTAGGGTATTTCCCAAACGATCAAAAGGAGAGGCCCTACTTAGCCTTTCTAAGGCACTCAATCTTTCTGGGATGAGGGATTATCCATCAGTGGAATTAGTGACCCTAATAAAAGAAGTTGCTCCCGGTATGTATGAAGGATCCCTAGAAATTCTGGAATGGCTATGCCCAATAATCCTGGTTGGCGACGGTGGCATACTTCTTTGATTAACTTATGCAGGCACTCCATCTTGCAGGGTTTGAGCCAACTGTCATATAGTATTCCGCATAGCTTCTTGACCCTTGGCTAAATTAACCAAAATCCCTGTTAAATCATGATTATTTGGAAGAGCATAGGGATTAGGCAGAACTCCCTCAATTCTGGTACATGATTCAGGAATCTCAGCAATAGATGGTGAATAAGTAACAATGTTTAGTAATACGTTCCCACAGACGGTGCTAATCTGTTGATGCAAAAAACTAGACTAAGCCTAATTAATTTATCACAGATAGATTAAGTAAAACAAATAAGATACAAGAAACTTTTTAAAGTGGTTCGGCTCAATGGAATAGCCTACGTCCACTGTTCTGTATTAATTGCCTTGAGTTGTTTTACGATCCCTTGCAATGAGGGTGATAGAATGTATTTATAGTCCAAGGGGGGTCTTGATCCTTGTCATGTGAAAGGATGGAATGCCTTTATTTGTTAGGCATTTACATCAATACATAATGAGAATTAATTATATGAACGCTATCACTTTACAAGCAATGCAGGCTGTAAGACTGCTAGGGCTTGGTTGGCTGTACATAATGACTTTTCGGCAGTTGATCGGTCAGTGATCAAGTGGAAAAACCAATCGTCCGTGTAATACGCTAGTCGTTGTTATCGTCTTCCAACCTCAATACAAAAAAACCCTAAACTTTTAACTACACTTCTTAAGGAGTATAGTGGCGAGTCTGGGTATCGAATCCATAGGAAATTAGGACGTGTGAACGTGACGACAAAGGTAAGGTAGTTTAATCCTAAAGTTGACTTTACAAAGAAATAAAAAGATGATTTGATTGGTGGAATAGCTATACTATATGCAATATTGAAAATGATTAACTAATGAACTAAAATATGAATGGAATGCAACTATTCTAAATTCCCTAAAATAATGATGATGATTGAATTAAAACTTAAACTATATGATGAGAGAACAGGATGGGAATACAATCCCTCAACCCTAGTGTATTGATGGTATCAAACTAATCGTAAATTTAAGTGATTAATTAGATCCAGAATTTAGTACTCCCAAGCATTACGTATATGAGGTTCAAGGCCGCACCATACTTAATCAGAGGATGAGTAAATCGGTATTGCGATAGTTACACTCGAATTGCATTCTAAAGCATCCCGATTACCCTGAAGCAAACGAGATCCAAAGATCTACAATTGTCGCATTCCTACACAATACAGTCGTAATAATCCATTAAATTTAGAGGATTAGTTTTATACACATGTAACTACCACATCAGGTTGAGTTCATGTATCCCGAACTTCAAAAATATAGCCTACCATGATTAAAATAAAAGAAAACTTAAAACTAAAAGTGCAGGAATTCATAACTAAATCTAGAAAATTGAGAACATGACTTGAATTAGGAATGGAAAAATAGAAAGCAACAATTAATTAAACTAACTATGAAAGCAGTAAAAATAATAAATTAAAATTACTTGCAATGGATGAATGATGAATCTTGAATAGAACCTTGAATCTTGAATAGTAGCCAAACTTCAAAACGAGGGTTCTTGGTTACAAGAATCCTCTAAAAATTAACTACTAGCCTCCTACAACTTGATAAAAACAACTCCTCCCACTTCCTAATAGGGTTTGCCCTTTTATAATACCTAAATTTGACTCTTTCCTTGCCTCCCCACGTTTTACAACTAATAAAAATTAATTAAACAAGAAATTTCAAGAGTTTTGACTCTTCAGTTCTGAAAATGACTCTTCATTTCTGAAAATGACTCTTCATTATCTCGCAACTTCAAAACCTCGTAACTTCTTCACCGTAGTTCGGATTGAGGTTCCGTTTTTTCCAGTGTTCTTGTAGTTGGAATCTCTTCAACTTTCCAATTGGACCCACCTCCGGGATAAGGATGAAAAATTACGAAAATGCCCTTGAACTTCACATTTCTTTCTTTCTTTCACTGTTTTGAGTTCTCCTTCGTACTAACTTGCATGAAATACCTATAAAGCACATGAGAAATACACAAAACACGAAATACTTGCCAAAAGGGGTTAGTAGAATAAATACGAGACAAAGTCAAGATATTTACACTGCACGGGATCATAAAAATACCGAAATTAAGGGGATAAATGTGAAGAATATGTGCCTAATCAGTCAGCAACATTGGTCGAGCTTCCCAGTTGGTCAGGTAACTATGTTGGTCGGGCTTCCTTGTTGGTCGGGATTTTCTATCAAGCTGACTTGGATTTATGCCACATAGGATGACACGTGCTGGCGTGTAATTGATCCATGTAGGATGGTGAATTTTGGTATCAATAAAACGTATTTTTAAAATCGTTTAAAATTTAATTTGGAATTTTTTTCTCTAAACATTTGCATAAAAATCTAATTTTCAGAATTAAATTTTGGATATTTTAATATTGTTTTATAAAATCGTGCACTTATGTGTTAACATATATCTTACTATTTCCATAATAAATGTGTTATGTATTTGTTCTATTATATATGTATGTGCGCATTGCTTACAGTTCTATTGTTAAACACTTTTTGATATTTTATATATACCTTCCACTTTACATGATTTGACCTTAGAAGACTTGACCCTAGCATGTCACCTTACTCCTATACATGTTTAACAGTTGGCGTGTTTTCCATGATTTGATTTACGAATCCATTTAGTGTTGGAAATTAGATTTGTTCATATATTAATTGTTAGGTTCTCCAAACGACGTCTCCTTTAGAAACCAGCCCATAGTTTGTCTATCGGAGCTCTCGGTTTTATTCTTTATCCCAAAGATGATTTTCATTTTTAACAAAGCGACGACGTTTTCATTTTGTTTTACGACGGTAACATTTGTTAGTTGGTAACAGTTGGCTTCCTTTATTAGTTAAATTCCATCATTTTAAAAAATGGCCATACATGTTTTATTTAGTTGGTTATAGCTGTTAGAGATGCGTGTTAATTTATTAAAGGGGTACTTTTGTTTCTTTAACAAACGTTAGATTTATTTTAATCTATGGTTTGTATTTGTTTGGCATAATCCTTGTGTGTCTTATTTGCACCAACCACCACACACCCATTAAGTCTATAAATACGGACTTTGGCTACTTCATTTTTTATCTGAGAAAATTATTTTTGTGCCCAAACTTTGCCAAATTGATTTTCAGTGAGAAAGGGAGAGAGGACAGTTCATACACCACACACACTAAGGTAATTCATTGTGTTCTTATTTGAAGATATAATCTCACCAATAGATTATACCTAAAGACAAACACTAAATCTGTTTTATTCTTGTGTGTTTGATTTGAGTTGAAATTAGTTTGAAACTATCAAAGATTTTTCAAAAACTCTCAACTTAGGGTTTGGTTTCATATTGTTGTTTTCTTTAAAAAGAAACCCACAAAGTTTTTCACTTTTGTTTTTATATGATTTATTTTTTAAGTGAAATTTCATCTCTCCGTGTTTGATCTTGTTTAGATCGAGTGAAATATGATTGTGTTGAAATTGGGGCTATCATTTTATTTTATTTTTGGGTGCAATACACTATACACACTGATTTTCACTATTCTTGTGTTCTTATTCATCTTGCTCTTAGATCTAGTTGTTTATATCTTAAATAAAGTATTAGGTTGCTAGATATTATTGTGTATATCACTACACAAACGAAACACTTTTTTGTGTTATTTATGTCAAAACTTGCTGATAACTAGTTTCATGTTAGCTTAAGGGTTTTCTTACACCTCACACACGGATCTACATGTTCTGTGTATTTGATTTGTTTGGTTCTGGTTTGTATTTACACGGTCTGTAATACAACTTCATTCTTGTTCATATTTCTGATTTAGTGCTTAAGAAGGATTGTATATTTTAAGTTGGTGTTAAAATCTATTTTTAAAAAAGATTAATTAAGGTTTAGACACTTAAACCTAACTGATTAAACAATACTTATCCTATTTAGATCTTAGAACTGTTTATATTCTTCACCTTGGACTTTATATACCTGAACAAATATTGACATTGGACTAAGGATTGAGAGGAAGAATCGAAAACTGTTATTGTGAATCGAGAACATTGAACTATCAAAATGATTGGAGAATTGTTAATTGATTTAATAGGGTATTAGATTAAACTAGTTTAATCTAAACTCACAAGTAAAACAATTTGCTTATATTTGACTTTGTGCTTATAGTGTATATATATTTGAAGTCACATATTGTTTGTGTATTTCTAGACTATATATGCTTACTTGATTATTATTGTTTTACAATCTTAGTCTTATTTCCGATCTGTGATACGTCATTTGCATATCACTTTTAGATTACACACTTTGTACGCCATTATTCAGATAGGCACAAATTATTGTGTACATATTAAAGAAATTATTATTGTTCTGATTTTTGAGAAAAAATTTGCTGAAAGTTGTGTTAAATCAAGAAAGAAAGAAAGAACATAAGATTTGCTGCTAATATTTAGGAGAACAAAAATTATTGCATTATCATTCGGTTTGTAACATTAAGGGTGAGTTTGTCATATAGAATAGGACACGTCACAAGAGAAATGCACTACCACTAGTCACTATTAGTATCAATAGGCACTGAGTCAACCTGCGCTGAGGAAGCTAGAGGGAAGGCTGAGACGTAAAGAAAGCAAAATTAACAAGAGATGCATAGTGAGGGTAATTGAGGAAGAGCAACCAGATCAACACTACACCAAAATGCTAATTTTGTGACTGCCTTATTGTGACTGCTAATTGCGGTGATAAACTTATCACTCCCGGGAGCAGTCACAAAATTTTTATAACTGCCATTAAGAGTGATAAAATCTTTGGATAATGAAAAATTTGAGTCAATTGGTTTGCCACTGCTTATGACAGTCACAAATCTTGCCATATAATTAATTCATAACTGTTATAAGCAGTCACAAATTTGTGACTACCACAAGCAGTCACAAATTTATCAGTAGGCTTAATTTGTGACTCCTATTAACAGTCACAAATTTTGACTTAAGACTTAATTTGTGACTGCTATTAGGAGTTATAAATTTGTAACTCCTCGTAGCAGTCACAAATTTTGGCCCATACTTAATTTGTGACATCTCTAAAGGGTTAGAAACAATTTGGCTTAAGTTTAATTTGCCTCTTCTCTCTTCTCTTCTTCAATCTCCCACTCCCACTCTTTCCCTCTTCTCTCTTCGCGCCCCCGCTCTCTCCCTTTTCAAGCGCGCTCTCCCTCTTCACAAAAAAATTTCCCTAGGTTTTGAAAGGTAAATTTCTTTGTTTAACCGATTTTCTTGTTGTTGATTTTTTGAAGGTTATGGGTATTCTTGTATTCTCATAGTCGCTCTCATTTTTTCATTTTCATTTGATATGCTTTTTCATTCTTGCATTTTTGGACGTATAGTTCGAGGACTAACAGTGTTCGTGTTCATTTTGTGATTTGTTTGATTCGATTAGGTTGGATTTTTAGCAGATAATATGGCTCCTGCTATAACATGTATATTTTGGAAACAAGTTTTTGTATACAAATTTTACATCAAGATATCTACAGTGACACAATAATTGGTAAATTTCACATGTGTGTGTGTGTGTGTGTGTATATATATATATGTGTGTGTGTGTGTGTGTGTGTGTGTAGATGGTATTCGCTTCTTGTTACTCCATATATATTTGTTTTATTCAAATGTTTGTCACTTTGATTTTGTGTCTTGGTTATGGGGGAATTAATGTGTTTTGGTTTAATTAGGTATAAAATACCGTACTGATCAAGTTTGTGCCGCCAGAGATGAGTTTACTGTTGCCTATGGTATGTATGTACTCTTTTCATGAATTTTAACATTTAACAATGTTACATATTTCATTATATTTTGTATATATTATTTGTAGTGGTGATAGGTGGTTGAGGGTGAGCCAATTGAAAGCCCGGATTGCCAATTGGTTGTTGTAATATAGCTTTTAGATTAAGCTACAAGAATATTTGTTTACTAGTTTATGTGAATTTTAGTTAGAATTATTGATATTTGTTTACTAGTTTATATGAATTTGTTTATCACTGTGACGCGCCAGAAAAAAATCTATACTATAAAATCAAGAAAGATGGATTTTACTATAGTTAATTGTGATGAGTTTCATGTGATATCGATTGTAATGTCAACACATATTTAGCAAATGTGAATTTGAGGTATATTATGAGCAATTTGGTATAAAACGTGAGTTGATTACACTTGGACAACGTGCGCATGAATATGGTCATGTAATATTAGTTATGCTAATGTGTGTTGATGTTTATATGTTGATTTTATTTTGATTGATAGTGCGGTAGTCATGGGTTATCACGGGTGTGTGGGTGTATGAGCATACAGTTATGGAGGGCATCATATATTTACAGAAGTGAAAAAAGAGAGGGGTTGTGGGTGCGTGCGCATACATTTTGGGACCAAAGTTTTTAAGACGTCCTTTTTAGATCCTCGGAGTGATGAAAGATGACCTCTTTATCCAGCATATATGTTGGAATTTTTTTGAGTTTAATATTCATTATATTAAAATCTGGCAGACATGAATTGTATGCGTTGTATCAATCAAGTATTGTTCTGCAACATGGTCTAAAATTTGAAATGCAATTTCAACATAGTGATATCTTAGGCTACAAAAACCATTGTAACCACAATCCCCACTCCCTATATTGACACATATATTATCTGGCCAAGTTATGAAATACTCCGTAAATATGCCATCAAATTGAGAGTTGCTCTATGATAGTAGTTTGTCGTTAGGCGGGCCATTTGGGGTGTGAGATCAAATCTTCGATTATTATGCCTAAAAATATACATGTAACCAGATAGAACTCTTATAGATGTGAATTAACTATGAGTACTCTTTTAAGAGCTTGAGGAGCAACAAGTAAAATCTTCTTGTGTGTTGTTGTTAGTCTTTTTTTTTTTGGAATAATGATTTCCAACTACTATCATTGGAAAAATAATAAATGAAAAAATATTCAGGTCAACAATTCCAGTGTAAGCTCAGGAGGGTCTCAAAATATTGATATTTAATTAAAATATATAAATAACTTAGTCCATCATGATTGAACTTGTCATCAACTAATCTCGATCTAGGATTTTCTCTCAAACTATTAACATCATAATTAATTATAAGGATTTATAAAACTCTTTGGGAGTTCTAGGATCTCATATCCGAGCATGTCATCAATAACTTCTATCATTTTAGGCTTCAACTTCTAAAACTCATCTATGGTGTATCCGCTCAAGATCTCTCTAAAGTGCTCGACGTTAGGGAACTCTCCCGCTGGTAAATGGTGCTCCCTTTGAACCTTAGTGAATTCATCTTCTAGATTATCAATGAGTCTTTATTGAGTCTTGTCTTTTCCCATCATAGTAGGCATCTCCTTTTTCAGATGGCTGATAATGTAAGAATGAATATTGGCAGCCCTCACTTGTTTTAGCTGTGCGCTTGTTTTAGCTATGAACACATCCAAATCATCCATGTCTGTAGGTTTTCAATTTTCAAAGCCAACTTCAGCATTTAAGAGATCACTAGTTATAGCATGTCCTGCTCGTGCAAAAGAAACATTTTGCATTGTAGTAATGAACTCTTTAAAACCAAGAAATCCTTGTCGTTTGGAATTTGCAATTGCCCACACTTGCTTGATATCTTGTCGAGGTAAATTGGACATGGAAAACAATTTGATGGTGTCACCTCCCATAATGCGTCCATCGCCATCGAATTGGCATGTTGTTAGTCTTTTATTTCAACTTCAAATGCAAACAGAAACACTCATCAATTGATCTTAACTTTTACTCGAAGCGCTCTGTGTTCACAATCGTGTAAGTTCCAAATGATATTTTAGATAACCCCACCTTTTGTTAAGCCAATAGGAATAGGTTTTTTGTGTGACAAAGACAATAGACTTAATTTTTCTCTAGTTACATAATTTGTTAATATTTTACACCCTTTTTTAGTAATATGATTACAATACCTCCTTTTTAAGTTTCAAAATAGCCATGAATGCTTCTTGAGGTACATCTACTTTTCCAATGAACTTCATTCTCTTCTTCCCTTCAGCCTATTTCTTGAGCAGTTTATTTTTCCTTTATATGTCTCCACCATAGCATTCGGCCAGAACATCCTTTCTTATAGCTGACAAAGCTTCACTAACAATCACTTTAGAACCTATGCATAGTTGGATTGGTACTTTAAACATTTTTTAGGGTACAATTTCTTCTAACTTTTGTGTTAAATCCCTCCCGATAGCATATGCCTTGTCTTTATGCACAATAGTTGCCAAAGGTTCCACCGGATCATCATTAAATAAAATGTCAAGCTTGATCAATTCACTTTCCTTGTACCCAACAAAAGAGTACTCCATGCTGTCATAACCTTTACTTCTCGACTGGAGCTGATCAAAGAAATCCCCTACCATATCTGCTAGGGGTAATTCCTAGGTGAGTGATGATCTAATTTTGGTACTGAATTTCATTTCTTTAAACACTACTCTTTGATCTTGAGCAAGCTCCAATAGTGGACCAATATAATCTTTGGCAGTGAGCATCTCGATTTTCACAACTGGCTCCTCAATTGATCTCCTTTTTCCAGCTTCATGAAGTAAAGATGGATTTGAACACTCAACAGCTGGATTGTCATTAACACCTTTTGAGCGAAAGGAATTGGATATATCAAAGATGATAAAAGTTTAAATAACATTTGTTCAAGTATAATCTTAATTTTTCTCATTCCATTCCTCTTTCATTTTGTAATATCAAATCAATTTGGCTGAAGTTAAGTACACTCTGAAGCATTTTAAGGTAGGTCACCCTTCCACTCAAATTGACAATTTATCATCAGTACATACACAGTATAGACTACATGTTGAACTTTTGAATTTCTCTTTTGTAAAAACTGTACAGGTAAACTTCACGTTGAAGTGCGAAAAGCTATTGTGTAGACTCATTGCGTTGCTTCAATCCTACATTTCACTCTGTTGTTTGAGTTGTTCTTTTATTCTTATAAGATTGTGATTGGTGCAGTTATTAGTTTGAATGTGCATCCGATTTCCATGGGGTGTCTTGAACTACGTTGACTTTTGTTAGGTTCTGTGGCACCCATGAGTAATGACCAACGTCTTTATTTGGGGATGATGCATTGCCATATGGCAATACTCCAATATTGTCCTGAATAAGCCCTATCTAAGACATTTTATGGATTTCATCGTGTGTGTCCCTCGGACAATCAGGAGTCGTGATTCCATCTTTATAATTGTGTATATGTTTTTGAAGTTGACGCATTTCATTCTTTGCTACGGGACACCTTGTATATTTGAGATGTCGTTCGTTTATGCAGTGTTCCTGCAAATCCTCTTTCGACGGGGATGTTTGTTTCACCAGTCATTTTTTTAAATTAGTAGAACTCCATCCCATAATGTTTGTGGGTTGCTGACTTTACCCCTCAAATGGTAAATATGCACCGGACCCGCCACTTCCACATATGCTTCATAGCTGCAAATGTAATGTTTTAGGCAGTTTCCTGTTCTGCGTTGTCATGGACAGTTTTTTGAGAGATACTTTATTACTAAGGATACTTTGCAACATGTTGACCAATATTTCTATACTCGTTTCTCCTCTTACATAGCTTTTTCTTAAGAAGGGGAAGTGATGTTGGAGTTGGAGCATAGCGATTAGCTTATTATTTCTCGTCTTTGTCCATTTCCACCCGTGTATGACATGAGAGTATGGATGAGAATCAGAGAATATCTTTTCCTAAATTCTTAGGCCATGCACCTCTTTTGGCATGTTTGTACCCAAGCGTGATCTAGGATGATACAAATAAAAGTCACGTGATGACAACAAAGCACAATCAATACGATGAGAATTAGAATGTTTTGAATATATTAATAATTGAATTCGGATTACAAAAGAGAACCACTTATTAAATAGGATAAGAGTTCTTGCTGGGAAAGGGACCTAATAAAAGGAAGCAAAATAAAATAAGAAAAAATAATTATGACAACCAACTAAAGATCTGCTTAGAAGATAACTTTAAAGTTTATCCTAACGTTTTTCCCTTACCATCAAATGTTACTGGTTCCTGAGGGGGACCGAGACGCTTGGCCACATCATTATATGTTCAAATAATTATAGGAGTGATATCTATATTCTGTACACATGTTCGGTTCTCATTACCTTACGTCTCCTCCTGTGCAGGGTGGTTAGGATACGCTGAATGCGCGAGGGAAATCAAGAATCGTTTCTTCTAGCATTGTGCTCCAAGACATTCACATCCAAAGTGATTGTTTTCTGGTATTTGAATGTGTTGCAACTTTTGGATTATTATTAATTTTTGGGACTGACAATTGGTTAGTTTTCCTATTAATCAACATGCTTACCCAACTCATCTCAAAGTTGCTGAGCAGATTAGTAATGGCAAATGGTGCCTTAATTCTCAAAAAATAAATTCCATTGATACTTCAATTATTGATAAATTTGATACTACCACCTTCAAACATGCATATGAGTTTGTGAACTTAAAAAGATCTAGATATTTAGGTTATAATTATTTGATTTTTAAGTTCAATATGCTGCATTCAGCATTCTATTACTGATTCTATTTTTGCTACGACTTACAGGAAGACCTGAAATAAAAGGGCTGCCCCGTTTTATATTGAATCATTCCATGGGCAAGGAAGTTATTCTGAAAGCTCACTTAAAGGAACCTCGCGAATGGGATGGAGTTATTCTCGTTGCCCCAAGGTGTAAAGTAAAACCATCTTCCATTTTATTAATGTTTATGATGCACCATTACACAAAGAAATAAAATAAAATAGAATTTTAAATTTATTTTTTTACTGAACAAGAATTTACTGACCTTGAGCTACTGTGAAGATTATAGAGGACATGACCCCTCTAGAGCCACTTCAAAGGATCTGATTCAATTCTTATGTGATGATTTGATTTTTCCCATGATGATTCTTGTGTGATGATTTTATTATTCCGTTGCGCTACGTCACTACCTATGTTGTTAAATAGAATTATTCTAAACTGTTATATGTTATAATTTTCTATTTAGCCTAATCAAAGATGTTTGTTTGAACTCTATGATTGTTAGGTTTTCTATATCTGGTTTGATTAACCCATTGGATGTCTAAATCTCTTCATGATACACATGTGAGTGGTAGAAGTGGTGGAAGAATCGTGAAAATATTGAGCTGTATCAGTTTATGAGATTCATGTAAGCGTTGTTATCCTACAAAGGCAGGGTCCAATAGGATTAGTAAGCATCACAAATATCAAATAGTAATTTTAATTGATTAGAGTAGTATAGAGAATGATAATTGATGAATACTTTATATATATGCTTGCATCTTCAATTCTTATATGTCCATTTCATTTTTTGGGTATTGCTTCTATTTGTAGCTTATATGGAAAGTGCATATATATTGTTAATATTAAATAGATTTTAGCTTCTGGTATTAAGGTAGATTTTGGAATCATCGTATTACATGCTCAGTGGAGTGTAGGGGATATATTTTCCATTAACTTATGTATTGATAATTAGCATGGGAAATTAGTCCTAAGATCTCTGAGCAGATATCCAAAACTCATCTATCCTCATCTCATTCACATGATAAACTCATCCGGGCTCTACCTGTTATATAATATAAGTTATATAACTTTTATATAACATAAGTTATATAACTGTTATATAACATAAGGCGCGCAACGATGTACCGAAATGACTGTCATATAGGATTGGTAATCCTATATGCACACACACTTGGTATTGAATAACTTATGTTATATAACACGCACTTGTAGTTTTATTATATTACCCGCCTCGTCTTGTCTTCATTATTTAATCACCTGCCTTGTATCTAACTCTCTGATCAGTAGTTCGATTGGATGTTTCTCTAGCTAGAGTTTGGGTTGTCTCGAGTGCCCTCTGCCAAACATAGACAAAAACTATATGTCCCCTTGCATGTATTACGAAAATAACATTGTGCATATAGAATGACTGAAATTTGGTATTTAATGACTGTTTAGTACTGAAATTTGGTGTTGAATGACTGTTTGGTATAGAATATGGTATTGAATTTTGGAATTTGGTAATCCTATATGCACACGCACTTGGTATTGAATAACTTATGTTATATAACACGCACTTGCAGTTATACTATATTACATGTCTTCTCTTGTTTTTATTATTTAATTACCTGCCTTGTCTCTAACACGCACACTCACTGAATTTAATTAGCTATCTTATCTTTATTATTTAACTTATGTTATATAACACGCACTGAAATTTATATTATTTGTAGGCAAACACACGGCATACCCGGCATACGTAGTATTCAAAGGTCTAAATCCTGATGTTTACATTTCGTGGAAAGCAATACAAGCACAAGTCGATGGATACCGGGGCACCGTATTCAAAAAATTTGAGTCCATTGAACTTGCTCAGTAGGCGTATGCCGAGTACACAAGGGAGGATGTCACCGCATCAATACCCCCTACGGTTGATATACCTAGACTTCATGAAGCATATCCACTGCGCGGTGACCCCTAGTTTAGGTTTAGAATAATTTGTTATATGTTCATGACATTTCATGTCATCTAAGTGTTGTGTCGTTATTGTTTTAGTTTGTTTTTTATTCTATGTTCATTTTTGTACTTGGCGCCCTTGAAGGGGTTGTTTGATATTAAATTAAGTGTAAACAAGTTTATTATGTACCGGATAGTTGGAATATCAAAAATATAAATGAAATGTTATCAATTTTTTTAGACTTGTTATATGTTCATGATATTTATTCTACTTCCATCATTTCATCATTTTGTGAAAATATAAAGATATTAATAATAGGTCTTACCACATTTAAAAAATTCAACTTTTGTAACAGCTACTAGCCGTCACAAATTTGTCATTATTGTCAATTTTGTAACTGCTAATAGGAGTTACAAATATAAGATTTGTAACTGCTGATAGCAGTTATAAATGTTAGATTCGTAACTGCTGTTAGCAGTTATAAATATTATATTCGTAACTGCTGACAGCAGTTACAAATTGGGGTCACCAGTCATAACCCCCATAGGGGTTATAAAATTTTGTGACAGCTGTTAGGAGTTACAATATTTCTTTTGTAACCCCCTAAATTATGACGGTAAATAGCAGTTATAAAGGTCATTTGTGACTGCTAACAGCACTCACAAATCATCCATTTTGGTGTAGTGCAAAGAGAGGCTTAGTCTAGATTGGTAATAGCTCGTTCTGATTTATCTTACTTTTGAGTCTTGTTGCATGATTGTATATTCGTTCCATTTTGATTTCATTTTAGTGGACTAGGTAGACTCGGTGACCGTAGAGGGCCCGTCATTTTTCCCAGGGAAGGTTTTTTGCGACGTAAAATAAACGCCATGTGCTTTAATTTTTCATTAATTACCTAACTCGTAAAAGTAGGATTAAAGTATAGAAACCTACCTAAATAAAGTGAATTAATTATTATTTACTTAATAATCTAGTTTAATCAAAATAATAATTAGGACATTTAATAACTTGCCAAACCTAAATCAGTTTGTAAATTAGTTATCAAACTAAGTAAAGTTTAAATTAGTCCCCTCTTGATAACCTGTAAAACTCGTAGGTAACTTGGGTTTATTCAGCACTAGTTTACTTCTGCATATTAGTCTATTACGCCTTAGTCGTCCGCTCAAGTGGTGCCAGAGATAAACTTTATTAAGATCTGTTTTATAAACTTTTACTAAACTCTTTTTACCTTGTTTTCATGGACGATTCAAGCCAGTTACTTAGGTTAGGAAATTTCAGTAGACCTCCTATTTTCGATTGTACAAGTTTTCCATAGTGCAAAATTATAATGATTGCATTTATTCAAGGCACATTAGGAGATGATTTCTACGATTTAATTGAAAATGGTTATAAGCACCCCATTAATCCTATAGTAGAAGGTAACATGATCTTTAGAAAACTTAGAACATCTGAATTAAGTGTTGGTCAGAAAAAGATAAGAAATTTCAATAATAAGGGCAAAAATGTGATTTTTATGAGTGTGAGTAAGACTAAATTGAAATGTATATGTCATTGCACTACTAACAAAGATTCTTAGGATACTTTAGTAATAGAACATGAGGGTGACGATAGGGTAAAGGAATGTAAAACGTAAATGTTGGTTCAACAATATAATATGTTAATAAAGAAAGATAACGAACCATTCGATGACTTTTATATGCGTTTAACTGTTATCATTACCCATCTACATGAGAATGGTATAGAATATACCGATAAATAAGTTTGTGCTAAGATTTTAAGGTCCCTTGCCCCTAGATTTGACCATAAATGTTACATCATAGAAGAAATTAATGATTTATCTCTCACACCAGAATCGCTAAGCTCGAAATTGAGAACTGTGGAACTTGAACCAGCGTTTAGGAAGATTCTTACATCTTATTCTAAGAATGAGTTTACCAATACTTCTAAAGTTTCTTTTAAACATGCCTGTACTAATAAAAATAAGCATCGAGGGTAGTTAAACAACAATCTAAGTCGGACAATGACTCTGTTATGGATCTAGATGAAATTGATAAGATTGACAATCAACTTGCTCTTATGTCTTCCCAATTTAAGAAACATTTGAAGCAGAGAAATTATGTTGCTAAAAAATGTGTGCAAGTAAATAATTAGTCTAGTCAATCCACTCGACCCCACAACAGAAGTTTAAAACAGACTCCTGATTATGATAGTAGAAGTAGTAAGAGTGACAAATCAAAAATGGCTTGTCACAATTGTGGGAAACTTGATCACTTCATTACTAAGTGTAGGTATAAGTGATAATCTAAGGATTCTAAAACTCACAAGGATCATATTACTAAAACTTGGGATGAATATTTTGATTCAGAATCAGATGAAGACCAAGGAGAATCTGAATCAAATTGCATTATGTTATTAGGAGAAGTTTATGACTATTGTAGTGGCGTATACTTAGCAGGAATGACTGATACCAAAGATGAATGTGAATCTGATGAAGTACTTGATTTGATTGATGCTTCTAAATCTTTGTTAGCTAGACAACCTTCTATGCTTGAATTAACTACTATGTTTTATGCAAAATGTGTTGCGTGTGTGGATGATACTAAGTCTAATGATGGCAACACTTCTCACACGGACACTGGAGTCAATGAAAATTGTGTTGGCTATGATGATTACTCAGAATTATATGTCAGAATATTACAAAATAGATAAGAACTATCTAATTTGGTTAAGTTTCTTAGTGAAACCCTATAGTCTCAATATAAGATTGTTCAACAAAATTTGATTGAAATGAGCAATGTCAAAATCGATTTCGAAAAACAGACACTTGACTATAAATATCATATTACGACTTTAAATGAAAATATTATTTCCTTGGAAGAAAAATATAAAATAGCACTTTTGCAAGCTGAAAAATCTAAAGAAGTTTGTGAAACTGCTTTCAAAATGTGTCGTGGTCGTGATATATCTTTTCTTGACCTTGAAAAACTGCTTGCTATCTAACGTGATCATGGTGATATTAGAGGGTTGGGATATGAGGAACTCTTGGAAAAGATGATTCCAATAGACCAACTGTCTTTGTGAAATACCAAGAAGAAATGGATCTTCCATTAGATAGTAGGTTGTCTGAAAAGGCTAAAGGAAAATAATTTTTAATTGAAAGTGATTATGAAAGTGACATTGATAGTTTCATTGAGAATTTTGTGGAACCATCTACATCTAAATACTTCCCCCTGCCAAGAGACTTTATAGACCTCTTAAGTCAACTTTTCATGACAAATTTGTTAAGTGTGTAGTTATAAAACACCACCATTTAGACCTTCCTACTTCTAGTAAATTTTGTACCATGTGTGATGTTTTTGGACACCAAAATCATGAGTGTTTAAAGCTTCATCATAGAAATGCTCATTTTTAGTTCAACTTAAAAGTTAGGAGATTTGGTAATAAAATCGTGAACTGGACTCGGTCATTTCTTCCATTTTAAAACCCTTGACCCAAAACTAAAAGAAAATTAAAACCAATAGGAAGATCCTCCTTTCGATCTCAAATTAAGGCTCAAAATAACTTTAAAACAATTCCAATCTGGATCCTGTAAGGACATAGTCCGTCACACTTAGTATGTCGTATACTGCTACAAGTTTGTCAAAGCATTGGAAAGCGTACATCTACAACGACAATCCGAATTTCAGGTTGACTTCATGCCCAATAAGTTCCATTTACAATTTGCATAAAAGTGTTGGGATATTTTTTATAAAAATTAAAATATTTTTCAATTTATGGAAAATGATTTTTGAAATGATTTTAAATGGTTTTTAATTTTTCATAAAACATTTTCTCATAAATTTTTTAGATAATCTTTTCTGATCTCGTAAACAGTCTTAGGTTTGAGGTTTCTAAGTTTTTCAAAAAAAAAGCAACAAGTGACACATGAACGATGTCGTTCGAACGACATTGTATCTCGTTTGAACGAGATAAGGATCTCGTTCAAACGACAGCGTATGTCATTAGAACGAGAAGTCTTTTTTTTGACACATCACCGCCTTGATTTTTAGTATTTAAAAGGTGTCAGACAAATGGATTTCGTGTGGAGAAACACTGGTTCCAAACAGAATACGATTTTGAGTGTTTTACTTTATTCTTTAACCTTTTGAGAGTTCAATCTCTTAATTTACAATTCACAATATCCCAAGTACTTTAATGTGAGTTGTTTTGGAACCCAAGATACAATCTTGTTGAAGTTTACTCTTTGTAGAGAGGATAAACCTACACCTGGCTAAGGTCAAATTAGGGAGTGTTGCAGTATTCCTGAGCTGAAGAGTAGGACTACAGTTCTCGTGGGATAGCTACGTGCAAACCACTACTGACGATTGCGATCGACACTTGCGGGTATTCGTAAGTCAAGTGTATTTTCGTCGTAATCCGATTTTAACCATTACTTTACAAATTATAGTGGAAATAAAAGGTTTTTGCCCTATGGGGATTTTTTCCTTAACTTGGTGTTTCCAACCTTTGCATGCTTCTTGCTTTATGATTCCATATCACTTAGATGCATGTTCTAGGATTGAATTAAAACTTGGGTTTTATTAAATTTAATTTTGTTGATACACGATTAAAATTGGTTTATTTGAGAAGTCGCATTAATTTCGTTGTAGCGGCTCTTACAAACTGCTATCGGAGCGGGTTACTCTAAGTTATCGAGTGATCCTGTGTTTTAAAGTTTTTCCCTGATACAATTTGACTACTCACGTTTTTAAATTGGTATCAGAGCGGGCTACTCTAAATTATCGAGTGATCCTGATTTTTAAAGTTTTTCTCGATACAATTTGACTACTCACGTTGTCAAATTGGTATCAGAGCAGGTATCGCTAATCTATTGCGTTTGATCCTATTTTCAAAAATTGTGTTGAAAAATTAGTTATTGATCCTGTTTTTCTTAAAAATGACTTTTAGAGGTTTTGATGATTTTCGATGTTAACTTTTTGAAAAATCTAATTGGAAAATTCACACGAACTCTTGTTTTAAATCTTTCGTTGAAAATAATTCTGAGAGGTGTTCGAATTGTGAGGGTGTAGGTCACACGATAGATGAGTTCCCCAAAAATTTGTGGATGAAATTGAATAAACTGACATCTCGTGTTTCTACACTTAGTGATAGTGATTCAGAAGATGAAGTTTTTTTTCCTTCTAGGTGAGAGTTTCCCACCCATGTGACTAGTGATAAAAGTGAGGTGAGTGAGTATGACACGAGTGAGGATGAGCGTGACTTGCAAACTGCTTTTAATGAACTTTATACTGAATCTTTGAAAATAAAAATAAAATAAAATAAATTGAAATTGAAAGCCCATTTGCAAGAGCGTGCCTTAAAAAATGATAATGATATTTTGGTTGAAGAACTTCGGATACGAGAGAAAATTTTGAGAGAGAATATTGGATATGTTGAGGGTGAGAGAGATGATCTTTGAGGTGTGATGGAAGCTATGAAAAAGGAGCTTCTTGAGTTTAAGGATTCTAGGCGCCTACTTGAATCTAGGATAGGTGAACTTGAGGTAAAATTAAAAGATTCAAGTAAAGTGAAATTTGATTTGGTGTGTAGGTATGAAAAACTTGATAAGATTTTAGGCACTGTCGAGATCAAAAAGGATAGGCGTGGGATTGCTTTTGAAAAACATTTTACACCCATTCCCACTCGTGTAAGAGAGCCTCCTAGGATTGTTAAGAAAGAGTCACCTAAGTTTGTTAGGAAACAACCCCTAGGAACATCGTGAGAGAACCTCCTAGGATCATTAGGAGAGAGCCACCTAGGAATTTGAGGAGAGCACCACCTAAGAATTTGAGGAAAAGGCCGCCTTTAGGTAACACTCACCGCTCGATTTACACTTGCACACATTGCGATAATCAAGGTCATCTTTGGCATTTCTATTACAAACTTTTGAATGGACCTAGGAAGTTTAAAGAGAGAGTCACACCGATTCCTAAAACCCCCACACCTCGTTACACATCGATTTAGGTTAGGAAATCTAATTTAGAGGCTTATGGTCTAATTGTTCACGGCTCTCGTCTTCTTGCACGCGATTCACCCCATGTGAGATCTTTTGGTTGATTGTGCTGATATTTGTCATACACTAGTTGTGCGTCTTGATATACTTTTACTAGTGTTATGACTCACTTTGTTGTAGTTTAAATTGCCTTTTCTTATGATATCTACTTTTTTGAATCTATCAGCATCTTTCAGGCACCCTTTTCTGGAAAAAAAAATTCACTGGGCAACACTGCATGACATTTTAGGCATCCCATGAAAATTTGATATCTCATTCGAACGAGATTTTATGTCGCGCAAAACACTTCTCACGAGATGCCTTGTCCTTCGAACGATAGGTTGTCTCATTCGAGCGACCTCTAGAGAATTTCTTTTCTTTTTTGTTGCAGTACCCTGAGTTCTTTGATTACATTTATGGCACTGCTGGTTGCTTCTGGAACAGTTTATATGCAGCTTCTCATGATATTCATGCTTAATTGGTAACACTGCATATTTTCGTTTAATCACACCTGCTTTGACTGATGATTCATTTGTATGATTTTTGTTTGCTAGCATAGGATGATTTATATGATGATATTATGCCTATTTCTAGTATGTAACATGTTTGTATTTTTGGTTTTCAATTTTGATATTGTTTTAAAAAAACAAAAAGATTTTCGGTTTTGAAAATTTTTGAAAAAGACAAAAAGATTTTTGTATTATGTTTTACACTATATATGAATGGACACTTAGGATGACCGAGTCACAATTCATTCCATTTATCCATGTGACAATTTGATAGTGTTTTGAGACAATATATCATGTCATCCATGTTCTTTACAATGTTTGGAGTCATTGAGATGCTATTGGTTGATACTTCCTACATGTTTGACTCTTTATGTCCTTTATTGCACACGTACACGAATTTGCTTGATTATTGTACTTGTCAATCACATGTTGGTCAAGTGTTTTTATCTCAATCTTGTCCTTAAAATGAATCAAGTGAAATAATACGAGAGTAATAAAAGTAGTGCATGTAAAAACCATTGCCCATGAGGAATTTGATTAAATTTAAAAAAATGATGAGTAATATAGGAAAAGGCTGCGAGCGAATAAATATCACGTCGTGAAAGCCACCGTTTGAAAAGAGCCCGCACAAAAAATTGAGGCAATAAAAAGATGAAATATGCCAAAATTTGGGGCAATAGGTTTTCTCTAAGTTGAGAATTTAGTAACTCTTTAGATATAAAAAATTGCATTATTTTATATGAGGGAGTTTGTTTAGAAATTAATCAATGGGTTTGCACATCCTTTGAAAAGTTTTCAAAAAGGCACTAATTAGTTTTGGACATTATTGTTGTGAAAATCACTTAGGCTTTGATTTGTTAATTTGATTTAGTCGATATCATCTAAATTCAACAACTTTACACCTAAGGATGCTTTTGATGTTCATTCGATAGGAGTACACCTATGCATCGTACACATATGCTTGATTGAGTTTTATTACCTATTGAATTTGTTCACACGCATTCATTCCATATCCCTAATTTGGTTATCTTAGTAAAAATTCATGGTGTGTGATTTTTGTAAAATTATTTCTACATTTTTGTATGAAAATATTGAAAAATTCAAAAATAGTTTGTTTGCTTTGTTTTCCATGACACCCCACTTTGCTTTATGTAATTTATTCATTTCCTTGTCTATTTCGGACAAATAAAAAGGGAAGAACGAATTATGTTTTTATGGGGGAGTTTTAGTAAGGGGGAGATTTGATTATACTTACATGCTTTATGTTTATATCATTTCAAACTCGTTACGTCACGTGATTTTTGCTTTGTCTCATGTGTGTAGGTACAATTGAAAATACTCTGGATTGCACACACTGATGAGAAAAGCTTGGATATTTGAAAAGTTGATTGTTGAAGATTGAAAAAGTTTGAAGACTTGTTCAGTTTATCTTTCCTCGGTTGAGTTTATGAGAGGGTAGATTTGTATAGGTCATATTTTGATTGATAATTCGGATATTTTTATTTTGTACCGACATAGACATAGGAGAAGATTTATAAGGACATAGTCCGTCACACTTAGTATGTCGTATACCGCTACAAGTTTATCGAATCATTGGAAAGCATACATCAACAACGATAATCCGAATTTCAAGTCGACTTCAACAATCATGTCCAACAAGAACTAACTTAGTAAATGTGTTTAAGTTCCATTTACAATTTGCATAAAAGTGTTAAGATATTTTTTATAAAAATTAAAATATTTTTCAATTTATGGAAAATGATTTTTGAAATGATTTTAAATGGTTTTTAACTTTTCAAAAAACATTTTGTCTTAAATATTTTGGATAATCTTTGTTGATCTCGTAAATAGTCTTAGGTTTGAGGTTTCCAAGTTTTTTAAAAAACTGGAGCAGCAAGTGACATGTGTACAATGTCGTTCGAACGACATCGTATCTTGTTCGAACGAGATAAGGATCTCGTTCGAACGAGATAAAGATCTCATTCAAATGACAGTGTATGTCGTTCGAATGAGAAGTCTTTTTTTCTGACTTGTCATCGCCTTGATTTTTAGTATTTAAAGGGTGTCAGAATAATGGATTTCGTGTGGAGAAACACTGGTTTTAAACAGAATACGATTTTGAGTGTTTTACTTTATTCTCCAACCTTTTGAGAGTTCAATCTCTTGTTTTACAATTCATAATATCCCAAGTACTTTTATGTGAGTTATTTTGGAACCCAAGATACAATCTTGTTGAACTTTACTCTTTGTAAAGAGGATAAACCTACACCGAACTGAGGTTAAATCAGGGAGTGCTGCAGTATTCTTGGGCTGAAGAGTAGGACTACAATTCTTGTGGGATAGCTGCGTGTGAACCACTGTTGATGACTGTGACCGACACCTGCGGGTATTCGTAAGTCAAGTGTATTTTCACTGTAATTCGATTGTAACCGTTACTTTAAAAATTATAGTGGAAATAAAAGGTTTTTGCCCTGCGGGGATTTTTTCCTTAACTTGGTGTTTCTAACCTTTGCATGCTTCTTTCTTTATGATTCCATATCACTTAGATGAATGTTCTAGGATTGAATTAAAACTTGGGTTTTATTAAATCTGATTTTGTTGATACACGATTAAAATTGGTTTATTTGAGAAGTCACATTAACTCCGCTATAGCGGCTCTTACAGATCCGGAGTGATGATTTAAAACCCTAACTAAACCGTTTTCATTTAAAATCTTTTGTGGTCCCGACAGCCCTACGTTGTGAGATGCAAATTGCTAGCTGGTACATCGACAGCGATTGCTCGCGTCATATGACGGGGGATGTTACCAAACTAAAGGATATTGTCCACTATAAAGGTGGACATGTTACCTTTGGAGATGGTAAGACCTCCCAAATCACTGGTAAAGGCATACTTAACGAAGAGGGTTTACCTACTGTCAATGATGTGTTGTTAGTTAAAGGGATGAGAGCAAATTTTCTTTATATCAGTCAGTTTTGTGATAACGGTTGCCAAGTCAAATTTATAAAAACCTCTTGTGATGTGTTGACTAAAATATGAGAGGATTATATAAAAGGAAACCATACCGTAGACAACTGTTACAAAGCATCTGGTGCTCTGTCTTGTAATGTGACACTTTTGGATGATTTCGAACTATGGCATAATCGGTTGGGATACATCAGTTTTGATACTTTAAACCATTTGTCATCACCAGACCTTATAAGAGGCTTACCTAAATTAAAGAAATGTCCCACTACTGTTTGTGGTCTGCGTCAAGTGGGTAAAATTACCAAATCGCCTCACAAGAAAGTTGAAGAGGTTAACACCACTACTCCTCTAGAACTTCTCCACATGGATTTAATGGGTCCAATAAGGACTATCATTTTAAAGGGAAGTTCATATATTTTAGTCATTGTGGATGATTTCTCTCGTTCTACATGGGTTTCTTTCATGAAAACCAAGTCAGAATCTTTTAACCAATTTCTGAAAATTTTGAGCAAACTTGAAAATGAGAAAGATACCCAAGTAACATGAATTCGAAGTGATAAAGGTGGTGAGTTTAAAGAAATCAGAGTCGTTGAATATAGTGATGCCTAATGTTACTCCCATCAGTTTAGTTCTCCCAAAACACCTCAACAAAATGGGGTTGTATAACGAAAAAATAGGGTCATTCAGGAAATGGATAGAATCCTTATTCATGCTAAAAATTTATCGCTTTATTTTTAGGAATGAGAATGCATTATTATCGTTCACATCGTTAATCGCGTTTACCTCAGAAAGAATACCAAAATAACCCCTTTTGAGTTTTGGTTCAATAAAAATCCCAATGTAAACTATTTTCGAACCTTTGGCTCAATCTGTTACGTTTGAAATGATCACAAAAAACTCTCTAAATTTGAAGCCAAATGTGATAAATTAATTTTTCTTGGATATTCTAAAAATGGTAAGGCATATAGATTTTTCAACCTAAGAACCAAATCAATTGTGACTCCATTAATGTTTTAGTAATTGACAACACAGTTGAGCCTGTTAGTAAAGATCCATCTGTTAAAACTGATTTGGACACAAATGTTTTAAATGATCCAATTTCAACAGAACATGAATCTTTGCCAACTCAAACCCATGTCGTGCCTAACTGGGTTTCAAAAGACGATCCCTCCACAGAAATTGTGGGAGATATCTCTGCACCTGTGCGTAGCAGGAATCAATTACGTAAAGTAGCTCATGTGACTAATTTTGTATCCCTCGAGGAACCAAAATTAGTAGATGAGGCACTTCGTGATTCTTATTGTGTTGATGCGATGCAAAAGGATCTAGCTCAATTCAAGGATCATACATATGGTATCTAGTTCCGAGGCCTAAAGATATTAAAGTATTCGGTATAAATGAATTTTCAAAAATAAGACCGATGAAAAAGTGATTGTCATTGGAAATAAGTCTAGACTAGTTGCACAGGGTTACTCTCAAATTGAAGGAATAGATGTGACGAGACGTTCCCAATAACTCGTCTTGAATAAGTGAGATTGCTTCTAGCTGTTGCGTGTTATTTGTAATTTAAGTTGTTTTAAATGGATGTAAAATAAGCTTTTCTTAATGGTATTCTGTCCGAAGAGGTTTACGTTGAGCAACCTAAATGATTTTAAGATCCTAAACACCCTGATCATGCTTACAGACTTAAAAAGGCCTTTAATGGTTTAAAATAAGCTCCTCGGACTTGGTACGAACATTTAATTTGTTTTCTCATGGTTTTTTTAGAGGATGAGTAGACCAAACTTTATTTGTGAAAAAGTTTATTAAAAATGATGTCTTAATTGCTCAGATTTATGTAGATGACATAGTTTTAGGGTCAACCTCTCAAACCGAAGTTAATAAGTTTTCCAAAGACATGAGTAGTGAATTTAAATTGTCACTTATGGGGGAGTTACAATATTTCCTAGGACTTCAAATCAAACAACATAGTGATGGCTTGTTTATATCGTAGTCTAAATATGCTAAGGATTTAATTCTTAAATTTGGACTTGAACATGCTAAAATATCGCCTACACCTATGGCCATAAAAATAAAGTTATCAAAATCTAAAATTTTCCCTGATGTAGATCCTACATTATACCGTAGTATTATTGGCAGTTTGTTATACTTAACTGCTTCTAAGCCTAATATTCAATAGACTGCAAGTATTTGTGCGCGTTTTCAATCAAGTCCAATGGAGTCTTATCTTACTTATGCCCAAAATATTTTTAAATACATTAAAGGCACAATTGAGTATGGATTCTGGTATACTAATGACTCATCGTGTGAGATAGTTGGGTACTCGGATGCGAATTGGGGCGGTAGCATAGATGATTGTCATTCCCCTTAAGATGGTTGTTACTATTTGAGTAGAACTAGCTCAAATAATTACATAAAAACTTTGTCAAAATTTGAGTCGAACTCTTATCTTACTTATGTCCTAGATGATTGTCATTCCCCTAGGACAAACTCTATAATATCTCTACTCAAACCTACATCTAATTTAGAATCCGACCACACTCAGGTAGTCTCACACCTATTCTTTTGGCTCATAGGATAAATTTTTATTTGTCACATAGGACACCACATGACACTGCATTCCATTTTATCATATATCATTTCTAATGATTATGTGTTGGTAGTATCCAAAAAGGATTTTTAACATTGTTTAAAATTTAATTTGGAATTTTTGTCTCTAAATATGTTCGTAAAAAACAAATTTCAGAATTAAATTTTGGATGTTTTAATATTTTTTTATGAATTCGTGCACTTATGTGTTAACATATATCTTACTATTTCCATAATAAATGTTTGTTCTATGATATATGTATGTGCACATGGCTTACAGTTCTATTGTAAAACACTTGTTGATATTTTATATATACCTGCCACCTTACACGATTTGACCTTAGAAAACTTGACCCTAGAATGTCACCTTACCCCTATACATATTTAAAAGTTGGTATGTTCCTCATGATTTGATTTACGAATCCATTTGCTACTGGTAATTAAATTTTTTCATATATTAATTGTTAGGTTTACGTTTTTCTTGGGATCAATTTTTCAAAACGACGTCTCCTTTAAAAACTAGCGCACAATTTGTGTCTAAGAGCTCTCGGTTTTATTCTTTATCCCAAAGCTGATTTCTGTTTTTAATCAAGCGAATACGTTTTCATTTTATTTTACAACGGTAACAGTTGGCTTCCTTTATTAGTTAAACGATATCATTTCAAAAAATGTCCACACTCGTTTTGTTTAGTTGGTTAGATCTGTTAGAGATGCTTGTCAATTTATTAAAGGGGTATTTTTTCTTTCTTTAACAGACATTACATTTATTTTAATCTACAGTTTGTATCTGTTTGGAACAATTCTTGTTTGTCTTATTTACACCAATCAGCATACAACCATTAAGTCTATAAATACAAAATTTGTCCGAAAAAATTATTTTTTTGTCTGCCAAATTAATTTTTAGAGAGAGAGAAAGAGAGGAGAGTTCATACACCGCACACACTAAGGAAATTCATTGTGTTCTTGTTTGAAGATATAATTTCACCAATAAATTATATCTAAAAATAAACACTAAATCTATTTGGTTTTTATGTGTTTGATTTGAGTTGAAATTAGTTTGAATCTGTCAAACCTTTTTCAAAAACTCTCAACTTGGGGTTTCGTTTCATATTGTTGTTTCTTTAAAAAGAAACCCTAATCTTTAAACTTTTGTTTTTATATGATTTATTTTTAAGTGAAATTTCATCTCTCGTTGTTTGATCTTGTTTAGATCGAGTGAAATTTGACTGTCTTGCAATTCTGGCTATCATTTTTTTTTTGTGAAATACACTATACACACTGATTTTCACTATTCTTGTGTTCTTATTCATATTGCTCTTAGATCTAGTTTTTTAGATCTTGAATGAACTATTAGGTTGCTAGAAATTATTATGTATATCACTACACAGACGAAACACTTTATTTTGTGTTATTTATGTCAAAACTTATTGATAACCAGTTGCATATTAGCTTGAGGGTTTTCTTACACCTCACACACGGCTCTACACATTCGGTGTATTTGATTCGTTTGGCTCTGGTTTGTTTTGACATGACCTGTTATACAACTTCCTTCTTGTTCATATTTCAGATTTAGTGCTTCAGAAGTTGTGTATATTTTAAGTCAGTGTTAAAATATATTTAACAAAGATTAATTAAGGTTTAGACACTTAAACCTAATTGATTAAACAAGACTTATCCTATTCATATTTTATTCCTATTTGTATTCTTAACCTTAGACTTTATACATCTGAGCTGATATTGACATTGGACCAAGGATTGAGAGGAAGAACCGATAACCGTTATATAGAATCGAGAAAATTGAACTATCAAACTGATTGGACTGGTTTTAATTGATTTAATAGGGTATTAGATTAAAACTAGTTTAATCCAAACTCTCAAGTAAAACAGTTTGATTATATTTGACTTTGTTCTTATAGTGCATATGTATTTGAAGTCACATATTGTTTGTACATTGTTAGATTGTATATGCTTACTTGATTATTCTTGTTTTACAATCTTAGTCTTATTTCATATTTGTGATACATTATTTGCATATCACTTTTATATTACATACTTTGTACACCACTATTCATATAGGCACAGACTATTGTGTACATATTAGATAAAATCAAATTGTTCTGATTTTTGAGAAAAATGTTGCTGAAAGTTGTGTTAAATCAAGATTGCTTGATTTAAACAAAGAAAAAAACATAAAATTTGCTATTAATATTAAGGAGAACAAAAATTATTGCATTACCATTCGAATAGTAACATTAATGGTGAGTGTGTAATATAGAATAGGACACATCACAGGAGCAGTGCACTACCCCTAGTCACTATTAGAATCAATAGGCACTGAGCCAACCTGCGCTGAGGAAGGTTGAGGGAAGACTGAGACATGAAGAAAGCAAAATGAACAAGAGCTGAATAGTGAGGGTGATTGCGAAAGAGCAACCAGAGCAAAGAAAGGCTTGGTCGAGATAGGTAATATCTCGTTCTAATTTATCTTACTTTTGAGTCTTGTTGCATGTTTGTATATTCGTTCCGTTTTGATTTTGTTTTAGTGGACTTTGTAGACTAGGTGACCGTAGATGGTCCGTCGTTTTTCTTAGAAAAGGGTTTTTGTGACGTAAAATAAACATCGTGTGCTTTAATTTCTGCATTAATCACCTAAATCGAAAAGTTGGATTAAAGTCTAGAAACCCGCCTAAATAAACTGAATTAATTATTATTTGCTTAATCATCTAGTTTAATCAAAATAATAATTAGGACATTTAATAACTTGCCAAACCAAAATAAGTTTGTAAATTAGTTATCAATTTAAGTAAAGTTTCAATTGGTCCCCTCTTGATAATCTGTAAAACTCATAGGTAACTTGGGTTTATTCGACACTAGTTTACTTTCGCATATTAGTCTATTGTGCCTTAATCACCCGTTTAAAGCCCCAAGAACATCCTCTCCATCGGCAAACATCCCAGTGGGATGGACAACATCATTACATGCAGAACGAAAAACTCTCGACTGACAAGAAATTGGCTTATCAGGTCATAGTGAAAGCTGCACATTTCTACTTGGAAAATGGGGGAAAGCTTTATAAAAAACCCTTCACGGGCCCCTACTTCCAGTGTTTGCACCCTAGGAATGTTGAGCAAGTTCTTTACAAACTTCATGAGGGAATATGCAAAATCCACTCAGGAGGAAAATTCCTAGCATTCCGAGCAATCAAAGAAGGCTATTGATGGTCGTACATGTAGAGAGATGCAAGTGTTTATGTTCGAAAGTGAAAAAAGTGCAAAATATCTTTCCCGTGGTCCATTAATCGGTTAATGATCTAAGGCCGATGACTATTTGCACAATAGGGTTTGCATATCGTGGGACCACAACCTATCACACCTGGGTATTATAAGTACATTTTAGTCGGCACAGACTATTTCACCAAGTGAGTAGAGGAATAACCACTAGCCAATATTTGAGATGCGAATATGATAAGGTTCATCTAGAGGAACATGATAACATGCTTTGGGGTGCCAAGGACCATCATAATTGATAACGGCATACAATTTGAGAGTAAACATTTTCAAGATTTCTGCGATGAGCATAAAGTCAAGCACTAATTCAATTCGGTATTGTATTCACAAAACAATGGTTAAACTAAGGCCTCCAATAAAACATTGCTCGATAGCCTTAAGAAGAGGATAAAAAGAGCAAAATACGCCATGGTGGATGAGATTACCCATGTTTTATGGTCATATCGCCCCATGTCCAAGAGACTAACCTGGGAAACTTCCTTCGCACTCACATATGGAATGAAAGTTCTCATACCACTTAAAATAGGCCTTCAGACCATGCAAATAAAGGTGACCGACTAAGGATAGCACAACTATGCCCTTTGCACTGAATTTTACCTAGCCAATGAACGAAGAGAGAAAGCCATGATCAATCTAGATTCAGAATTCGAGGAACTTCCAAGTAAGAGATTAGGTTCTCAGTAAAGTTCTCGATAGCATCGTAAGACCATCGGACGGTAAGATGGTGGCCCAACTAGGAGGGACTATTCAAAGTAATCAAAGATGATCTACAGGGATCCTATCACTTAGAAACAATGGAGGGCAGAGAGATACCCAGAGTATGTATAATACCCGCACTTTTGATTGTACTTGTACGATTATCCTTTTTATTTAGCGACGCTCCGTTAATAAAAATTTACGTCTCATATTCCTTCACGAGTTATGATTTATGTTCGTATAATTATTTTTAAGTATTTTGGTTAAGTTTCGCTCGATTTGGACAAGCAACAAACGCTATGCGAGCTTGTGTACTAATTGTCTTACGACGCGCGACACAACGGAAGTCTAGTTTTGCGTGTATTGTTTAGGACATCTAGGAAGGTTAAAGAAATATTTCGACTATATATTTAGACTCACAAAAATATAAGGAATATTACCATGCGAAGAAAAATAAAAAAAATATGTTTTGTACGGAGTTCCCGTTTCTTGCACATATTGTTTAAGACGTCTCGGAAGGTCAAAAATATAAGGAATTTTATTATGAAGAGAAAAATCAGAAAAAAATACTTTTGCGTGGAGGTCCTTATTTTGCACGCAATGTATAGGACATTCTGGGAGTCCAAACAATTAGTGTGAATATGTTTTTTCACTTAAAATAATGTAAGAAATGTGATTCTTAAGTTAAAAGTCTGAAAAAAAAAATATAGTTGCTAGCAAAGTGGTGAAAATACTCCTTATTTATGGTGTCAACTTGTGTGTGATAAATGAGAGACTTGATGTGGTAGTGCAGTCTCTTCACCTATCAAATTTTTAGACCTTAATACACCCTTTCACTCTTTTGAAAAGTGCCTAGCTCTTAGTCTTTGGCTATAGGATGGAAGATAACCATTTTTGGATTATAAGAGTCTTGTAAGGGGTGAGGGTTTTGGAGCTAAAAACTTCATCTATTTCCATCAGATTTCTCTTTTTCCATAGCCAAAGTAATGTGCTCCTCTTTCAAATTCATGGGTCTCTTTTACCACCCATTTCCCACCATTGTTATACCACTTTGGAGGTCTCAAACTTCATTAAAACTTGCGTAAGAAGTAGGAAAGCTTGTTGGAGCAAAACATAGGTGGTTTTGGAGCCTTTGAGTGGTGGCTTTGTGAAGTTTTGTGGTGTTCCTCTTCCATCTTCTTCAACCTTCGTCTCTTCTTATTTCCAGGTAGGGTTTTCATCACTCTTAAACTCTTTTATTTCAAATTCTAATATGAATAAGATGATGAAGACAATGTGACTTTTTAGCTCTCCTCCCTTATGTTCATATGCTATGAAAACCCCATTTTGTGAAAAATGATAAATGGAGAAGATGATGTTTAGAATAAATTTTCAGATTATTATATATGTTGAAATCATGCTATAAATGTAATAATCTCATGAAATAAACATAGAAAATGGAATACTACAAGAAAATGACTAGTTAGTGTATTTATTGGGTTTTCTAAGGAAGAAGACCCATTTTTATGAAATAATGTATGTAGTATGTATTAATCTTGACATTAACATGATTAATGTTGAAATATAGTGGCCTAAATATGTGATTAGTAATCTCATAAAAACAACCCCAAAATTTAATATATTGAAATATTAGTTTAAGCCTCTTGAATATGTTAAATAAGGCTTATAATCATGTAGATGGATTTATATGTAAAATTGTGCTAAAATGGGTGGTACATCACTAATAAAGGTTTAAATATTTGTGGAAACATGTAGTACATTAAAGAATGATTTTTTTTACATAAAACGCACTTAAAAAATGTGATTTTTGGTTAAAAATACCTTAGTGGCAAATTTGGTAAATATGAGAAAAAGTCACTTAAATGGTGTTTTTACGTGAAAAATACTTGAAATATTCTAAGGAAATGATTTTTAGATAATAAAAGTGTAAGATGGCATTTTGATAAATCAAAGTGTAGTAATGGTGACTTAGTATATTTTAGTATTTGGTGTTGACACTAGAATGCCTCCTCGGCTCGTACGATGCAAAAACTAATAACGAGTTTTAATAATAAAACCGGATAAGTTGAATGTGAACATTAAGAATAATGTTAAGTACATGAAAGATATTATATTCGAATGACGCCGAGAGAAAATAATTAAGGAGGGCATGACGTCTGTAGTGGTGAAAGACCCTAAATTAACTGTACCAGTATATTGCGACGGAAATCGGTGGTGTGAGGCCATGAAGTCCGCGAGTGTTTGTTCGCAAAATCCTAAAAATAATATAAAGTAATGAATGAGAAAAATTCATGAAACTTAAACTAATAAATGAATAAGAATTCATTAATAATTATGTGTATGACATAATTGGAATTAATTACGTCCCTGCATGGGACACCTAAAATGCTAAGTGTGAGTGGGCACGTAGCCTTGGGCATTGCATGTAGGTGCATTTACGACTAAGTTAAAGAAATCTTGTTAGTATAGATAAATGATAACCTAGTTGAATATAATAAAGACATCTTGAATATTGTTAGCATAGTTAAATGTTAACTAAGATAATTATAAATGATAATTAATGAATATGGGACAATGATGGTTTTCAAAATTATTAAAATGCAATGTATATATATAGTATTTTGCTATGAAAACTATTACTATTATCTCCCACCCTAATGGGCATTTCGCTCATACCCTATTTTCCAAAACCCCAGGTACAGCAGTTGGTATGTCGAGTAAGGACGTTGAAAAGGCCGTGGAAAGTTCTAGTCGTCGTTAAAGGCTCTGTAACCGATTTTAATCCATGGACTTATGTTGAATCGTAATCCATTAAGCTTTGTTAAGACAATTTGGTTTGAACTTGAACTATTTGGAAATTGCAATAATACAGGGATTTATGTTTCATTTATGGATTAAGCTTTATCAAATGTTTAATTATTAAATTGGTAATTGAATATTAACTTACATAATATGGACCTCACCTTTTCACAATAAAAGAAATCAAAGGTTTTCTTGAAGTATAATGTGGCAACTGTTTTCCAATTTAATAAAAAAAATTATCCCCCCCCCCCCCCTTAACACCTTGGTTCAGATACGAATTATTCCAATGGTAACTCTAATATGGATCAGGGAATTACAACATGGAATGCGACCAACCTTAAAAAGTTCTATTTTTATTCTCATTTTACTTTTCAGCACTTAGTTTATGCAAAATTTCATTTCGAAACTTATGTTGCTCGTAATTTATTATTCATATTATGAGTAAAGGCCCATCTTTTCATATCTCTCTTAAATCTTAAGTCCTCGAGTACTTGTCATGACCAACACAGGTGACCTCATGACTTGCCCAGGTAAGATAAAATCCCTACGTGGGATCCATAGGCAATAAACAAACTTTGCTTGGTCGACTAAAATCCTAGACGGGTGGATTGTATATAGACTAGGTGTATTTTTGCCATCATCTTTTCTAGGCCTAAGGGAGTGTGACGACACGATCTAAAAGGTAAGAAAGGAGAAATAACACATGCAAGGCATAATAGACTGAAAAATGCATAAAAATTGGTATTAATTTTATTCATTCGGCAGTTCCTGATACAGTACCAATTATATAATATTTACAAAAAGCATAAAGATCTACAACAATTTATGGTCGGAGAGCCAAAAACTGTTCTATTCTCTTCCTCCCGCCATCGTCAGGGTTAGGCATGTATTTGTCATAACTTCCATGACCTTCCAGTTATCTCTCCACAAGTTGAAGGGGAATGTCTAAAGGAATACATATCTCATCATGCCCAAAAGAAGGTCAACAATACGTATGACAGTCACCTTAGTACATGTACAAGATCTGAGAGTCCTGAGTTCTTTAACAACTTTGAGGGCATTCAGTTAACTGTGCTCATAGGAAATGTCTTGAGCTTCTTGCAACCTCATTGGGGAATCTTGTCAACCCTCATCATAAACGGACGACCAGGCCTCTTAGGACCCATCCTGAATAGATATCGAAGCTTCTTGTTATTGCATCTTAGCCCCATCACCGTTACATTGCTCCTTTGAACTTTCTCCTCGGCTTCAGTAAGTTTCTTCTTTAAGTCATCATTATTTAATTAGATTGGAGATCCAACCTCACCCACATCCTTGGATTTAGACAATTAGGCCTTCAAGTCATTTATTTCTTTTTGCATGGAAGCACTAACATCTTCCAAGTCTTTGAGGTCGCTCTTCAGCTTGGCGACCACGGTGGACTGGTTCTCGTAGGCCTCAGTCCTTTTTTTAAAGGACTTACAGGAAGTTAGATATGATTGGTGAGATTCCACTAGCATCTTGCTTGAGCACAGTATTTAAATTATTAGAAGAAGGAAGATCCTCAGCAACAGGCTATAATATCAAGGCAGAACAGGCAATATTTTATCAGGTAATGCATAAATTAGCATACTCAAAGAAATAAAAATATTGTTTTCATTAATAACAAAAGTAGGTAGAGCCATTACAGTCCAACAGCAGTGAAAATAAGAAAGAGTACAAAGTAGAAGCAAAAAGAGAAAAACCCAAGAGACTGCGGGCTTCACTTCTTCACCTAGTCTCTAGCCTCAGTGATGATGCTATAAATAGCACTACCAGATGAGGTGTTGATAGGCTCATGCTAGCAATAACAATGACAACACGAGAGTAAATATCTAGTAGAAGGAGATGAAGAAAAGAGGAGGAGCACTTATATATAAGTGGTTCAGCCGATTTGGCCTACGCCCACTGTGAGTGTGAGTGAATTTCACTATAACTAGGGCACTAATGGCCTGTGATATAATCTCTCACTTTTTCTCGCTACTGTGTATTTCTACAGAGCTCCCGCTAGGGTTGTAATTATAAATCCCCCTCCAAGGTAGGAGAAGACATGTATTTATAGTGCTTGGGGGTGTAGTGTACCCCCCAAGCATGCCGTGAGCATGTGTGAGTTGAATACACTAATCATATATGGACACCCGATTGTGCCACATGTAAGGAATAATGATTTGGCTATAACTAACTTGCCACATATTCCAAGTCTTTTATGTGCTCGCGTGTGCTCGGATGTATGACATCATCTGATGGAACCTCGACCTAGCCGAGTACGATGTTGGGAAGTCCGATCATCCCTTTGTCCTGTCAATCATGAGTATGACCTCAGCCTGAATGATTAGCCAAGGTTAGGTATGATCTTGGATCTAGTGTCGACTACCGCCCAACCAAGGTTGAACCCTTAAAATGTCGATGGCAATAGCTTGAGCCCATAATATTCTGCAGACATCGGCTTCTACCCAGCCGAGGTTGTACAATGTGGAGCCAACCTTGGGGAGGATGACATTTCTATTGGTTATTGTATGCTTCCAGGCAACTCGATCGTAAGGCCAGTCGAGGTTAGTGACTCCGAGGACGAGGGTACACTTTGGACATATCAATCACCCCTATCCCTTAGTCTCCTATATGAGTGGGTGCCTGAGGGGTATAAGAGTCAGGCTAACGAAAGGACATTTTTGGTGTCTTGAGGTTTGGAGTGGTTCTTTGGACACATGTCACTCTTTGAAGTGACTAGCATTTTCCCCAAGGTATGGGAGTTCTGAAGGCACCTTTTGGGATTTCTAGGGCAATGATGAGTGCCGAGGGAGTTGAGCCACATCATTAGGAAAGGTCTAAAACCCTTTCTTTCCTCATTTTCTCTTTCTTTTTTCTCATTTCTCCAGCCTAGCTCTCTTGCTGTAAGAACTTTCTCTCACCTACATAGCCAATAGCTTTATCATTTCTCAAGTCTTCGGGTTATCTTGGGTTTGTCACCCTTGCCCTTTCATTCTCCTTTACTAAGGTAACCTTCTTGTTCCTTATTTTCTATTTTCTAGCTTTGTTTGCAGCATTCCATAATTTTTTATTGGTTTTTCTCTTTCTTTTTTGGTTTCCGACAAGGAAGACCACCATTTTTTAGTGGTTATTAGGCTAGGGTTGGTGTGGTTAGGCATTTTAAGGGCTATTTTAGGCTGATACGAGGTTGTTTTAGCCTAAATCCCCCCCATTTTTAAGATTTCCAGTGACCCTCCGGTCATCTTCTCCGACGACATAACCTGTAGAAGTTCTTGGTAGAAACCTTTTAGTTTCCCAACTTTGATCTTTTGTGTAGGTTGCATAATTTATTTGCCTGTTTGCCCCTTTTAGTTTTCTCCCCTAAGTGTAGTGTCGTCTATCGAATGCTCAGACCTTTTTATAAACTTATTGAAGAGTTCCCATCTCTGCGTGAGAAGACCTTTAAAAAGATTAGGCAGATAGAGTTTGCCTAGGAGAAGTCTCATAGGGCTGAGGCCTTTCCCCTCAAAGAAATCTTTCCTCCACCCTTGAAGGTCATATACCCTGAGCCTACTGAGCCTGCTGAGGTTCCTGTGCTAATGTCTGAGTTAGCTTCTTTAGACCCTATGTCCACCTCTGAGGCTGCTAAATCCGTAGACTCTTTCCAAGAGGCCATGGATTTCTCCCCCAAGGGAAATGTAGTCTCTGAGGTAGCAGAGATTTCTTACTGTTCCTCATCTCACCAAGAAGCTAGCACTTCTCGTAGGTCTTCATCTGTAAAGGTCTTAGAGCTAACTATAGCTTTTCATGGTCCAATTGAGCCGTTCCTATAACGACTTTTTATGGTGCCCCCTTTGAGGCTCAGGCTCAGACTGATGATGATAATGATGATGATGAAGGGGGCGAACTTAACACCTCCAAAGTTGATGGACCTGAGAGCTCCATCACTGAATACGACCTTCTCCTCTTCTGAAATCTATATACCATTTCCTCTTCTCTAAAACTGAGGAAACCTCTGAAGAATGAGAGGGCCTTCGATGGCCATGAGGGAGACCTCAAGGTTTATGAGAAGATGTTCAAACTCAGCTTCTGTCTCCCAATTCACCCCAACCTTACTCATTCTCAGCTTTCCCCCAATGCTTGGAGGGTCTTAGTTGGGGCTATTATCCTTTGGAAGGTAGTTCATGACATCGACCTTCCAGTTAGGGTTTTCTTATCTTGCTACATACCCTCGTTTGCTAGAAATCATCTTGGCTACTACCACTTCGTAGCCCGGAAGTCTGAGAATAAGATGTTGTTAGTGACCCAGACTTCTAGCCACAACTAATATATTTAATTCTTGTTTGCCTCAGGGTCTTGGTAGTTTATCCCTAACGAGGCTTGTGGAACATCTGTTCCAAGAACTCCCCTAAGGTGGGGTAAGGTGTCTTTCTCGTCCAAAATTGACCCTGGACTGAGCCAAGATAACCGTAAGAGCGTTAAGGACCTTCGTAGTCAGGGCGAAGATGGATATCTTGTCAAGTATGAGCACTTGATGACCCCTTACTATTTATCTCAGACAGGTCTTAGGGGTGGCCCATTGGCCGAGCTTCGTAAGTGATATAGAATAAAACTTTTTTATGCCAAGTATCAGACCTTTTATGTATCTGAGCTTCTAACTCTGATGTTTTATTTTTGTAGAGAGAATATAATGAGTTTTAGACGATCTCTGGAACATGTTTGCACCAAGTATCACAAAGTTGTTGGAGAAGCGTGGTAGCAAGAACGCACCTCCCCCTGCCCAAACAAAGAAGGGGAAGGCCCTTGCCAATACTACAAAGAAGAGGAAGGAACCTGTAGACCCTTCCCGTATGAGGCCTAGCAAAGCCCCAAATACTAAGCATGGTATCCCTATTTCCTCAGACGATGTTTAGCTGCTCGGCTTTCTCAGCTGAAGATTGGTGATAGTATCATGGGTAACAGTGTCCGATCTTTTGATACCCTCAGCCATACAATGATAGAGGATGATAAACACTTTTTGCATTCAATGGATGTCCCTCTATTGGCTGAGTTTGTAGTCCATAGGGCGGTTCGAGTATTTATTTTCCGCTTGTGTTACCTCTGACCTTAGCTATTCATTATTACTAATGTGTTTGATTCTTCTTTTTGTAAAGTGCTCTCTCTCTTCATCGTCTGGACGACTATACGTTGAAGAGGTTGCCTCTGATCTATAAGGGAAAGGATGCTGAGAGGGCTGAGAATAATTTACAGAAGGAGATTGCTAATTTAAAGAAAGATCTGAAGAGGAGAGATGACCAGATTACCAAGCTTAAGGAAGACCACGCCCTGGCTCTGAAGGCAAAGGATGAGAGCCTTCAATCAAAGGTTCATGTTGCTGTTAAATCTGCTATGGAAGATTCTTTAGAGACAATCATTAAGAAGTATTAAACCTCTAATGAATTTATTAGCTTCAGCCTTGAGTATCTGGAGAGGGGAATTAAGGCAACCAGTCGATGGGCTTCCATGAAGGAGGCCAACTATGGACGTCTGTCGGTTGAAGACTTTATTGGTCTTGCCTTTGCGAATCCTCAGCTTGCTAAATCCTTACAAGAGGTTGAGGAGGGTGGTCCAGATGAGACCATCCATCTAGAGGTTAATGAGATCGATGATGGTGCTCATGATGATGAGGTTGAGGTTAGCCATCCAAACCCTGAGCAAACCAACCTTACTGCTGATGGGTCGGCCGGAGCCGAGGGACAGTTTAATATCTGAGTGTCTCACCTTCATGTCTATTATTTTTGTATAGATTTTATGTAAACTATTTTTGCACGGACTGTAAACTCTTCTTCTTAAACGATGTAATATTTATGCTTCAACTGAATGATATTCCGCTTTCTTTACTTGTTGCTTTGCTATGATGTTTCACTTATCAACCATGTTATAAAAATTGAATGATGGGAATAAAAGCAATAACAAACATTTATAATTAAAGGTCTAAGGTCGCCAAGTTAATGGTTACACCTCATAATTTCACCAAATTAATGATGTTAAAGGTCTGAGGTCACCAAGTTAATGATGTTTCACCTCGTAATTTCACTAAATTAATGATGTTAAAGGTCCGAGGTCATCAAGTTAATGGTTTCACCTCATAATTTCACCAAATCAATTATGTTAAAGGTTTGAGGTCACCAAGTTAATGATGTTTCACCTCATAATTTCACCAAATGAATGATGTTAAAGGTCTGAGGTCACCAAGTTAATGATGTTTCACCTAATAATTTCACCAAATTAATGATGTTGAAGGTCTGAGGTGACCAAGTTAATGATGTTTCACCTCATAATTTCACCAAATGAATTATGTTAAAAGTCTGAGGTCACCAAGTTAATGATGTTTTACCTTATAATTTCACCAAATCAATGATGTTGAAGGCCTGAGGTCACCAAGTTAATGATGTTTCACCTCATAATTTCACCAAATTAATGATGTTAAAGGTCTGAGGTTACCAAGTTAATGATGTTTCACCTCATAATTTCACAAAATTAATGATGTTAAAGGTTTGAGGTAACCAAGTTAATGATGTTTCACCTCATAATTTTACCAAACAAATGATGTTAAATACATATACATTGGAACAAAAGCATCAACGCAACATTGTTATTTTCTCATTTACATTCTCTGTATAAGTTGATACATGTATTACAAAAAGATAAAATAATTACAACATCACAAGTAATATTTTTTCAAGTGGTGGGCATTCCAAGGGTTGGAGAAAGGTTCTCCTTCAAGATTCTCTAGCCGATAGGTACCTTGTACAACCTCATCATTTATGCTATAAGGTCCATGCCAATTGGGATGGAGCTTATTGGTTTCTTTCCACATCTTCTTTAGGACTAGGTCTCCCATAGCTATCGGCCTTGACTTTACCCTCTGATTGTGGAATCTTGCAGTTCTCTGTTGATAGGTTACATGTCTTATCTATGCATCCTTTCTTCTTTCTTTAATCAAATCAAGGTCAAGTCTTTTTTCTTCCCCATTCCTCTAAGGGTCATATGTCTGAACTCTATGAGTGGGAAGCCCTATCTCTGTTTGGATGACAACCTCTAAGTCACGGGCTAACATAAATGGAGTTTCCCCTGTGGGTGTCCTCACTGTCGTCCTATAAGCCTAAATCACAACATATACCTCTTCTATCCATCTTACTTTATCCTCTTCCAACTTCTTTTTTATCCCATAAAGGATTGTTCAATTTGTGACCTCACTCTGACCATTTACCTGGGGTCGGCTAGAAGAAGAGAAGAATTGTTTAATACCTACTCTTTCACAATACTTCTCTAACGAAACATTCTTGAATTGGGTTCTATTACTTGAGATGAGGGTGTTTAGAAGGCCATACCTGCATATAATGTTCTTCCAGATGAACTGGAAGGTCTTCTGCTCAGTGACCCATTTAGAGAAATTATCAATTGCCATAATTAAGTATCGATAGTTATTTACAGCTCTTGGCAAGGGTCCTACCAAATCAATGCCCCATACTGCGAATGGCTAAGGGGATCTAATAGAAGTCAGAGGTTGGTGAGGCTGATGAGGGATGGTGGAGAACCTTTGGCACTTATCACATTTCTTTACATACATAGTTGCATCTTTAGCCAAGGTCGGCCACTAGTACCCCTGAGTGATTATCCTTTTAGCGAACGAGTTTCCTCTAATGTGGATTGAACAAGAGCCCTCATGCATACCTTGCAAGATGTATGGAACTTCTGAAGGATGAACGCATCTGAGAAGAGGGAGTAAGAACCCCTTTTTTTACAGGACATCTCCCATATTGGAGAATTTAGCAGCTCTGAACCTCATATTTCTCCTTTCTAACTTTGACTCTGGCAATTCTCCCTTTCTGATGTATTTGACAAGAGGATCCATCCATGAGGCTCCCATACTCATATTTAGGCAAGTTCTAACAACCTCTTCCTCTTCGATGGTTGGCCTGAGCATAATATCAATTGGTACTATTCTCCTTAAATCTGTTCTTATTATTGAAGACAACCTCGCGAGTGCATCAGCTCGGCTGTTATCTAGTTGTGGTATCCTCTTCATCTTTACTTCCTTAAAGCTTTCTATCATCGATCTCACCCTCTTCAGATATCTGGCCATCCTTTCATCTTTGGCTTCATATACGCCCAGGATTTGGTTCATGACTAATCTTGAGTCACTGTGGACTAAGAGCTGGCCGACACCAATTTCTTTTGCTAAATAGAGACCTGCTATTAAAGCCTCATACTCTGACTTATTATTGGAGACTTTGAAATTGAACCTCAGCGCATACTCAATATCTATACCATCTGGTGCCGCCACTATCAGCCTTGCGCCACTTCCGTTTTAGCAGGACGACCCATCAATGAAGAGGTTCCAAATGTCTTCATTTGAAGAGAAGTTTCCTTATGATAGGGTCCCTTGCTTGAAGAGGTATCTCTCTTCTTTATTATCAACTGTTCTGTGTCCGACGATACTTGTATCGGCCTCGTTCGAAGTTCAATCGACGTTTCTTTCTAGTGGCTTATCTATGACCTCATGACTCTTCTCAACCTCGGCCTCATCCCAGGTAAATTTGGCCACAAATCTACGAGGGCTTGTCCCTTGATGGCAACCCTGAGTTGATAAACAATATCGTACTCCCCAGCTCAATTTCCTAGGTCATTATCCTTCCTGACTTCTCAGGATTATGGAGGACCTATCTAAGTGGGGAATTAGTGAGGATGACCATGGAATGAGCTTGGAAGTATGGCTTCATTTTCCTAGAAGCATGTATCAATGCATAGGCTAACTTTTCCATCCAAGGGTACTTCTGCTCAGACCCTTAGAGTAACTTGCTATTGAAGTACACTGGTCTCTGCACTCCATCCTCTTCTCTTATTATTACAGCACTGATGGCTGACTCTGAGATAGCTAAATAAACATACAACTTCTCACCCTGAATTGGTCGAGATGGGAGTAGAGGGGATCCGAGGTAAGACATAATTTCTTTATTTCTTTATCACATTCCTCATTCCATTTGAAGTATTATCTAAGAATTTTGAAAAAAGGAAGACATTTATCTGTAACTCTTGAGACGAGCCTGTTAAGTGCAACCACTCATCCGGTTAGCCTCTGAATATCTTTGATGATTTTGGATGTCTTCATCTCCAGTAAAGCAGGGTTAGCCTCTATTCCCCTTTGGTTGACTATTAATCCCAAAAACTTTCCAGTTCCGACCCCAAAGACACATTTGGCCCGGTTGAGCTCCATTCTGTATTTGTCCATGGTATCAAAAGTTCTTTCGAGGTCGGCCACATGGGTGTCGGCCCTCAGAATCTTCGTCAGCATGTCATCAATATAGACTTCCATGGTTTTACCTATCTGATCCTTGAACATCTTATTTACAAGACGTTGGTAATTAGCCCTTGCATTCTTCAGTCCGAAGGGCATGACCTTGTAACAATAGGTTCCCTTATCTGTAATGAAGGTTGTCTTCTCTGAGTCAACCGAGTCCATGAAGATCTGAATATTCGGAATATGCATCCATGAAGCTCATGAGCTCATATCCTGCTGTGACATCCACTATCTGATCTATACGAGGTAGGGGAAAACTGTCCTTTTGGGAAAGATTTATTTAAATCGGTGAAGTCACAAACATCCTCCATTTCCCATTAGATTTAGGCACTATGACAGCATTGGATAACCACTCAGGGTATATAATTTCTCTAATAAACTCGGCCTCTTCAAACTTTCGAACCTCATCTCTGATGACATCATACTTCTCTCTTGAGTATATCCTTCTTCTCTGCTTAATGGGCTTGATATCCTCTACAATATTGAGTTTATGACACATAATATCAGGATCAATACCTGGCATGTCTGCATGGCTCCAGGAAAAGATACTTTGTCTCTTCCTTAACAGCTTCAATCTCTCCCCCTTTATCTCAGGCTTTAAGGATTTGTCGACTTGGATGGTTTTTTCCGATTCATCCTCATTAAGGATGATGGATTCTACCTCCTCCGCAACCTCTCCTTTTTTTAGCTTTATTTCGTCTTTGGGATCAAGGGTGTCAATTTTGTAAGTGGTTGTTGCCCTCTTATGAGCCTCTCTCTCTTCTACATAGTTGAATTAGCATTCATGCGCCGATATTTGGTCATCTTGCACTTCCCCTACTCCATAAGGAGTCTGGAATTTTAGCATCTAATGGACCGTTGAAGGCACGACCTCAAATTCCTTGAGGGCCACTCATCCCATGATAAGGTTGTAGACTGAGAATACATTTTCATCCATCACAAAGAAATTGATTTTTCTGGTCAACCTTTTAGGCCATTTATCTCCCATTCTCACATCCATTTTATACATTCCCAATGGATGGACCTTATCCCCGTTGAAGCCAATCAAGGGGTCATGATAAGGGACAAGCCTTGCCCTGCTGAGACCCAAGATCTTGAAACGGGGCCAAAACATAACATCTGTAGAACTGCCCCCATCTACAAGGATCCTCTAAACTTCACACCCATGCACCCTCGTGGTGATGACTAAAGGGTCATCGTGGGGAGCTAAGATACCCTTGAAATCAAGTCATGATAAATCGACAACGAGTGTGTCCATGTCTACCTTCTTTCTTTTCTCAAGTTTAACCTCTGTTGAAGCTAAGTTCACAACCTCAGCTTTGGTTACTTCTTTGACCTCTACCACATGAGCCTTGTGATCAGCTACCTCTGCACCACCTCCTTTTAGTCCCCCGTAGATAGTGCTCACACCAAAAGAGATCATGTTGACTCTCTTTACTGGGACATTATCATCCTTTGGTGGGAGGTCCGAGTCATCGTCATCATTATCGGAGGCCTCATCTTTCCTGTCAGGGGCATCTTCCCTGCATTTGTCATTTCTCTTCCTTCTAGGGTCGGCTCGACCACCCTTTGAGACTCTATCATCCACATACTTTCTTAGCTTTCCAAACTTCAGCATTTTTTTAATCTCATCCTTTAGGACAAAATATTTATCAGTTAGATAGCCGTGATCTTGATAAAACTCGCACCATAAATTCTTGTTTCTCTTATGTGGAGGAGCCCTCAGCTTCTTTAGCCATCTCAAAGACCTGTCAATCTTTATCTCATTCAGGATGTGTTCACAGCTCACAGTTAAAGGAGTATAGTCTGCAAACTTGTCGTCCGTAACCCTCTTCTTTCCATCCTTCTTCTTCTGGAACTTCCCACTGCTACTTCCACTCTCATCCTCATATTTTGCAGCCATTGCTTCCTCTGCATTCATTACCTTTCCATTTGATGCCAACAGCTCGGCCATAGTCTTTGGAGGGTCTTTAACAAGCTTCCAGAGTAGCTTTCCCTTCTGAAGTCCTCCAATGAGGGTTGTCATGGCTATATTCTCTTCATAGTCCTCTACCTTTAACTTTTACTTGTTGAATCTCGCGATATAGTCTCTGAGGCTTTCATTATTCCCTTGCTTTACATAAAGCAAATGGGTCGTCTTCTTTTGAGGCCTTACCCCAAAACAAAAGTTGTGGATGAACCGCTCGACCAAACCTTTAAAATTCTCAATTAAATTTTTAGGAAGAGAAGTGAAACATATATACGCAGCCCCAGTTAGAGTGCTTGAGAAAGCTTGGCACCTCATCTCGTCAGAGATTGAATAAATGTCTTCTGCAGACTGATACATTTCAATATGATGGACTGGGTTAGTACTTCCATTATACTTGGGAGACACCACTGGAGGTTTAAATTTGGTTGGGGTTGGGAAGTTTACAATCTTTGCCACAAACGGTGAACCCTTGGAGTACCCGTTCTGTAATGGTTTCGACTTTTTATGAGGTCCCCTATCTTATCTTATAGCCTTTAAATAGAGTCATTTCAGGGATTAACAACATCGTCTTAGCCGAGGTTGTCCCCAGCCACCTCCAAAGGGTGGGACTGAGGGTTCCCGAGCTGCTGCACAACGTCGGCTGTTGATATCCCCCTGACCACAGTCTCGTCCATGCGGGGGTCGGCCATGATAGGGCCGACAGTTGCCGCCCTCTTTTCGTGATCCAGCGATGCTTCTTGACCTGGACAGCCTTTCTCGTAGGTCATTAACTGGGCTGAGTCTTTCGAAGGCCAACCCTCTACTGAACCGATCAAAAGCTGAACCTCTTTGATGGGCATCGCAGTCTCGTCATTCACCTTGACCTCGGCTCTACTCGATAGGACGTACAGTGTTGTTTGAGACCTCATATGGCTCCCAACACTTATCTTAAGCGTCCTCTGCTTCTATATCATCATACCTACCCTCCGAACAATGGTTTCCTTGACTCCCCAGGCGTAAACGCCTAGGGTCAGCAATATCCCTCCGCCGTTGAGGAGGAGGTAGGTCTTTTCGCGATGCCTGGGGTGATCCCCTGGCCTCATATTATTCTAGAGCAGCTGCCAGAGTAATCATCTCCGGTGAGACCCTAGGTGAGTTGAATACACTAATCATATGTGGACACCTGGCTTTACCACATGTAAGGAATTATGACCAAATATTCCCTCACGTGAGGGGAATGATTTGGTTATAACTAACTTACCACGTGTTACAAGTCTTCTGTGTGCTCGAATGTGTGACATCATCTAATGGAACCTCAGCCCAGCCGAGTACGATGTTGGGAAGTCCGATCGTCCTTTTGTCCTATCAATTATGAGTATAACCTCGGCCTGAATGATTAGCCGATGTTAGGTATGATCTTTGATCCAGTGTCTGCTGTCGCCTAGCCGAGGTTGAACCCTTAACTCGTCAACATTTTTACCATGGATGTTATTCAACATTTTTAGAAGAATTAATTACTACTACTGAAGACGAATAAATGGAAGAAGAAGAAGAGAGCTGAGAAAATTATAGATGCGGATGGAAACTTACAATGCTAAAGAATGCGAATGAAGAAGCTCTAGAGTTTTGATAGCATAATACTGGAAACGAAAGCAATGGTTTGGAGTGGAAGCAACCCAGTTTGAAAGATCGTGCACAATTATAAGGCGCAGTAACCAAGTATATTTTTGCACTTCACTCTTAGCTCGAATGAGCGTATCCTTGCAACCTCAACATATTTACATGTTTTACCCGCCAATTCAAATTCGTGAGAATGGATCAAAATCATTAGAATCAAGGAAGTAGTAAAATCCACTAGCCCAATACCCTTAGCCTAGGGATTTTAGGGGCAATTATGGGAACCTAGATATAACTTAGGCCCAGTTCAATACTGGTTGATCTGGCCTAGAAGCATATGGGGAACACGTGGCCCATCCTACTAGCAGCAAGGGATTATCACTTGGATAATTATAAACATATATGTAGTTACTATCATCCCACGTTGGTTATCCAAAATTTCGCATGAGATATTCAGGGAGTCACCACACACACTTCTCTCAAGCCAAGGGAGATCCTTGACTGGTTCAACCACTGCGATTTTACACAACTCTAAATACAGACCACACCCCAGGACCAAGGGGGATGAAAATTCAAAACTTGGAGAGAACTTAATAAAATACAGTAACCTCTCCATAGATGTAGGTAGTTTGTCGAACCACGTATGTTCTTGTGTTGTGTGATTGGCATCTCGCATTCATTATTTAAATACTTTCTGGAATCCTTTTAGTTATGATTAATTTTCACTCACAAAAACCTATTCATTAAAACCTTGAAGTTTGATTTTAAACTTTCAACGATTATTATGTTCACTAAGGGAGTGATTTCAACTATACTATATTTAATGGCTCTTAAAAATGTCTTAATCCTTTCACTGGTAATTTATACTTTGTTTAGAGTACTTGAAATAATCACAAACATTCATATTGATATTAAAATTCATATTTTCTAATCATTAATTAAAGTTACATTGACATTGATACCTTAGACCAATCGCGATGGAAAAGTGTTAAAAGATGTATATTTGGACATTTACCCCATGATTCATATTGGGAAGATCAAACTGGTAATGTGTATTTTTTCCTCCCCGAGCTAAATAGTTTAGCGTGAAGAAGTTGGGACCACTTATAATGATAAACTGTTTAGCGTATAAGAAATAAATTAATATTTTTTTTAAAATCTTGCACTTAAATAGTTTAGCACCTCAAATGTTCTCCATGCTAAACTATTTTGAGTGGAAGGTATGGGGCCCATAGCTACACAATGTTTAAAGCCAACCTTGTTTTACATTCTCTCTATGCGATACCTGTAAAATCCATAAATAGATTGATCATGTATAATAGAAAATCACGAGAGTAAAAAATATTTTGTAACATTATCAGCATAACAAACTCAATAAACAATATGAGTAAATGCATTACAAGATAAAAAAAAATGTTGAACCAAAATAAAAAACTTTAATAACATTCACTGATATAATAACCATATCCAACTTTGGAATAAAAAAAATCTTAACATTACAATATCTAACTCTGAATAAAGTACATCTCATACTATCTCTAACTCGAAAAAAACTGAAATAAATTCAACTACTTGAACTGGAATATAATATATATATATAAGATGTAAAGGAGTTACAATACTCGACACCTACATCCTAGGAATGATGAAAATAATGTCACTAAAGACACTCCTCTAATGGATAATCCTAGGACCAATGGATTAGATCAGACCGACCCTATAAAAAAATCAACTAGGGTCAGTTAACCGACATTATCGGTATGGTCACGGTCCATTTTTTTAAAGGACCGACGACGTTGATCTGGTTAAAAAAACCTAAAACTCAAACCGGACCGAACCGCGAACGCCCTAGCGAAAATAAGGAAATTTAAAGAGAGGGAGAAAAGAGTGTTTGGACCTTCTTTGGAGACTTGAGGCTTGATCTTGATCCTTAATGATCTTACTTTCAAGTTGGGATGAATGTTGGATAAGAGAGAAGGATGTTTTTGCTAAATTGGGTATGAAAATGATGGGAATGAAAGGTGGAAAGGAATTTCACACGAGGAAACTTCGCTGATTGTAGAAGAATGTTGTTGAGATCACTATATTGATGGATTTTAAGTGTGCCTTGGAAGTGAGCTCATACCCTCCTTATATAGGGTAGGGGTACTATAGATCATCATATACCTAACCCCACTAATCGATAGGTCACCCTAGACACACTGCCGATAGGCAGGAAAATGGACCTGCCAATCGACAGTCTCGTGCAATTTTTTTTGGAAAAATAGTCATAGAACGCAATCTGTATATCCAAATTGTGCAGAGGTCATACCATTCAAAAGGCAATTCAGATACCTTCAAGAGTCCATGGGTCGCTCCCAGGTTCGGAAGTTGACTTTGGGTCAAATGGGGCTTGGAAGCGCCCATTAGTCCTTTGGGCAAGAGATCATCGAACGGTAATGGATCGTTTTTCCAAACTGTAAGTTAGAATCATACGTGGTGTGGACCATTGGAAATATTATGTGAGGTAATTACACGTTACAAAGAGCTTCATTCAGTTCAGAGAGTCGACTCTGGTCAACTAGGGCCCGAAATGCCCGATGACCTTTCGGAGTAAAATGGATCGTTAATCCGTACCGCAAGGCTGATTCATGCACAGGGAAGACCGTTGGAAATGATATTCATTTACCTTCAAAGATTTATTCAATATCGTTCGATATGAAGAGTTGGATTTTATCAAACGGAGATCAGAAGCGCCTGGTGGCCTCCGATTTAGCTTTTGGGAGAAAATGGATCGTTCATCCCAACGGGTATGCCGTTATGCACACGGAGTATACTGTTGGAAAGGGGTTTTAATGTCATTCAAAGATACACTGAGCTTTCACTCTGAAGATAAATTTTATTGAGGTCAAATCGAGGCCCAGGAGCGCCCGGTGGCTTTCAGATCGATTTTTAGTAGTAAAATGGTTCGTTCGTCTGAACCGTTATGTTGATTTACGTGTTGGGTGGACTGTTGGAAAGGAGATTCAGAGATCTTTAAATATTCATTGATATTTCACTCTAACGATAGACTTTACCATAACCAAACAGGGCCCGAGAGCGCCCGTTGACCTCTAAATCGGTACTCAGAGTATGACCCAGGGTTTGTAATGAATAGGGAGATGCTATGGACCTAAGGAAAGACTTAGGGGAGCCTATAATATGGTTTCAATAGAGCCCCTCGACAGATGAACTTGTAATAAGTGAAATTCATCGAATAGACACCACATGATGCTTTGGGAAAGAGGACGATTCCGAGGGCCAAAAAGGATGAGGATGACCAATTCAGAGGGTCGAGGTAATTTATTAGGACCTAAGGTAATATTGAGGATAGGTGATCCTACGAATTGAGGTCAATTATGAGGACCTAAGATGGGAGCAACCAATTTTAAGGGTCGAGGTCAATTCTGAGGACCTTAAGATAGGGGCGATCAATTCTGAGGGTCGAGGTCAATTATGAGGATCTTAAGTAGGAGTGACCAATTATAAGAGCCGAGGTTAATTATGAGGACCTTAAGTAGGGAGCGACCAATTCTAAGGTTCAAGGTCAATTCTGAGGACCTTAAGTAGAAGCGACCAATTCTGAGGGTCAATGTCAATTCTTAGGACCTTAAGTTGAGGCGACCAATTCTGAGGGTCGAGATCAATTTTGTGGACCTTAAGTAGGGGCAACCAATTCTAAGGGTCGAGGTCGATTTTGAGGATCTTAAGTAGAGGCGACCAATTCTAAAGGTCGAGGTGAATTCTAAGAACCTTAAGTTGGAGTGACCAATTCTGAGGGTCGAGGTCAATTCTAGGGACCTTACGTAGGAGCAACCAATTTTGAGGGTCGAGGTCAATTCTTAGGACCTTAAGCAGAGGCGACCAATTCTGAGGGTCGAAGTCAATTCTAAGGACCTTAAGTAGGGAACGTGGGGAATAGCACTCCTGGAAAATTTTGAATTTTCCTTTTTTGTATACTTTATTGGGGAAGAGACATTTGTCTAGGGATGATGTCCTTTTAGCAAGAACTGAAAATCTTGGTTTGGAAATTCCACTTGGGGAAATAGTTGATAACTCGAGGTTTTGGGATTCCGCTGGGGAATGCGTTGCTGGGGAGAGATGTCTAGCTCTGTTTGGGGGAAATTGGAATTTTTCTAGGAAAAAGTTTTGTTCAGGAATTCCTGCTAGAAAATGGGTAGCTCTGTTGAGGAGCATTTGACATCTGTCGAGTTTGAGGTTTTTGGGATTTTGCTGGGGAGTTGTAACAAGTTTTTCAAATGCGGGTGCATTGATTTTTAGGGTTATAAGTTGGGGATAAAATGTTATATTAATCCGACTGGGTATTTGGGGAACTTGAAAAATGATTTTCTTGGTGGAAAAATGTTCCAATATTTATTTGGCAATTTTAGGAATTTTTTGAGAAATTTCTAGCATTTTTGGGGTTTTTTTATGCAAAATGTCATGGGGTTGATGACCTGCAAGTTGTAAGGGTTGCCAAACGGCAGTGGGACAGTCTTTTGGACTGCCTTGGGAATGGGAAGGGATAGTGTCGATTAGCGGCTTCAGGGAAAAATCGATCGGCATACCACTTAGCCTCTTATATAAAGGGGATAATTTTATTCATTTTTCACAGCTTCTAGCTTTTTTATCTTTTGATTCTCTCTTCTGCGATCTACTTCTGGGTTCTTTCCTTTTTTGAGATTACAAAATGGCAGATTTCTCAAGCAACGAGACCCACATGGCGTGGCTAGGTGTTGACAACTGGGTTAACTTGGAGTGGCGGGGAAGGCTACCCTTAGCATTGGGTAACGAGAATTCTTTTTATTTGTTCTAGCCTATTTTCAATGATCATACTCTTTTGCACGAGCCTTCGCACCACCGGTCATATAGGGTAAGGAACCCAAAGGGTTATGTAAGTACTGCGTGACTTTTGGCATTCTTTTTCATATTTTTTCTTGTTTCTTTGAATTTTGACAAAATGTTTCTCTTTTGTTTTGACAGGCTGAAATTTATGCGACAAGTCTTTGCTCCTGGGTAACTAAGGGATTCATGGATGTGTGGTAGAATCTTCCTTCGATGGTGCGTTCGGAGGTTTCTTTCACGGGTTTTGGTAGTTTGGTGTCTGTATTGGATAAGACGTCCCGCTAGGCGGTTGTTCTATATCCTCTCAGGGAGAGGTGGTGGCATACTACCCACACCATACATTTGGGATTTGGGGAAATGGTAGTGACCCCCATTGATTTACAGCAGCTGGTAGGATAGATTACAAGGGGACGCAGATAGAGATGGACCGATCAATGAGGTTGACACCGACGGCAGTGGAGGCAGTGCTAGGCGATGTTGGACGAATAGTATCGGGGGACTTGATTCGTATATCTCTTCTTCAATAGGTTTTGCCGAGTCGGTAGATTGATGAGACCAATGGCTGTAGGTTCGTCAGATGGCTCGTTCATTTATTCTTTTGCTATTAGGAGGATTTGGAGGGCGTCGAGTGACAACGTTGTTCACTTATGGTTTTTACCATACTTGAGGGTATTTTCGAATATCCCTCTCTTTGACTGGGGGAGACTGACTTTGGTGAACCTTTATTCATATTTGGATGATTTAGGCCGGTGTTGTCGGTACTCTTTTACTGGATCCACGTATCTTTGATACATAGTAAAAAATAAATCTAAAAGAACATAGTAAAAAATAAATCTAAAGTGAATGACAAAATTAGCAACACGCATATCGCACCCTTAAACACTCCGGTTATCTACGACAAACGAAGTTAAAAGGCTTACAATACTTGTACCGAAAAACTATCAAGCCTCTAATGATTTATTTAATTCAGTAATGTTCTATATCTATCCGTAATACCTAGTTGGGTTTATGTATCCCAAGCCGCTAAAAACCTAGCCATACATTATATTATAAATATCTAAGTAAGAATCTATTAACAAGAAGGCAAACATCATGAAATAATAGTAAAAATGATAGAAATAAAGGTTACCAAGATTGAAGAAGATAAGCATGCAAGAAGAAATCAACGCTTGAAGAAGACCCAAAAAAGCTATTCAATTTATGATGCAAAACTTGTAAATTTTATCCTAGATGTTCCTCCTTGATTATGAGCTTTTACATCCATCCAATATTCCCTAAAAGAACCCTAACGAATAAATATATATGGTGAAAATTGTTTAGAAGAGTCCTCAAAACATAAAACTCTTAAGGCTAAAAAATAGGGCCAAAATAAAATTTTCGCTTCTGGTAATTTGTCACAGTTTTTAAGAATGGTGAACTGGTTCGCCCACCCTTTCGGGCCTAGCCTCTGCCTAAGTGGTGCTTTGTGTTCTCGAAGTTCTCTTATTTACAATTTTGCTAATAAAATTTCTTCGCAACTGCAAACGACCATAACTTCTTCACCGTAGCTCAGATTGAGGTGCCGTTTTTCCAGTATTCTTGTGACTTCAATCTATTCAAGTTTTTAGTTGGCTCCTCCTTCGGATTATGGTTGAAAAATTATGAAAATGCCTTTCAACTTTCTTTCCTTTGCTTCTTTCACTATTTATTTTCTCTCCCGCATTCACTTGCATGAAATACATGTAAAACACACAAGAAATACACCAAATAACAAATACTCGCCAAAAAGTGTTAGTAGCATGAATATGAGATAAATATAATATATTTAGACCGTACAAAACTATAAAAGAACCGAAATTAAGGGGATAAGTATGAAATATTTATGCCTAATCAAATCCCCTTAACTTAAAATATTGCGCATCCCGAGAAATGTACAAGAATTAGAGTAAGGTCTAAACACTTAAAATATAATTTATTGGGATAAGATACCTTTTTTGCGGGCAAACGATTGCATTTAGCGCATTCAATAAGCCGTTAAACCCCTAGACTACCCTAGTAGGACGAGTGGTGTCTTGTGAGGGTTTGCACTGAATTTAACCAAAGAACTAGTTTTTCGGCTCAAAGAAAAATCAAAATACTTTAAAATTATACGATTTAAAATCCCCAAAAATAGTCACCGTAAATTTATATTCACTAGTCTCAATTTGTAGTGTGTGTGTGTGTGTGTGTGTATGCGAAGCCAAAAATTAAATTGCTAACTTCCACCGAATGATCATTACGTTACTTTCCAAAAATTTATTTTGATTTTAATGCTCACGCGATACTCTCACAAATTGATCATTCGGAATGTGACTATTTTCTCTCGCTGAACGTGATTTAAGGAGTAAATATAATGGAACGCGAATTCATGCACACAAATTTGAAAGACGAGATTTTTATGGTGAAAATACCTCATCATCGGAATACGATCATTAGAAAACGGGAAATATTGCCTCTTATTCAAACTAATTAATCTCTCTTATTATCTTTTCTTGTCTTAGGCTCTCCACGTTGTAATTAATTTCGTTATTCAAACTCGGCTAGGCCTTTCTCGGGTTATAAGTTGTAATGGATAATATGGGAATGGTTAGGAAGTCTGGAGTTGGAAAATTTAGCTTACAATGTCCATTGGTACTTTTTTGGGCATTTGTTCATTATTTTTTAAATTCTCATTTTTCTAATTTTTTTCTTGCTATTTTTGTTGAGCATTTTTCTTTTTCTTACCCCTTTTTATTTCACCATTTGGACATGCTTGATGAATTTGTATTTTTACAACTCTGGGCTAATTGGGTTTTTCGGGTTAATCAAACAAAATTGGAAAATTTAATTGGCTCAAATGGGTTTGCAAAAAGGGATAATTTTTTTCATGACTTTTTATGACTCATATCTTTTGATAACAAACAATGACCTAACTTCATTTATCCGAATTACTAATCAAGCTACCATATGCGTCTCGAGACTATATTTGATTTGGAGATATTTTTAGGGCATTAAGACAACATCTCGCTCGTTTCCCAAAACCGATCAAAATAAAAAATTAGAGATCATCAACGACTTTTTTATACGCTAAAATTAACGTAAAGTTATCTATTAACTCGGATTGATTAATTACTCACAAAATTCGATAGGCGCGAAATCTCACTGGGTTGATTAATCTCCACATTTATTCATAAAGTTGTCAATTTTCGCTCAATTTCCATCTTTGGTCAATTTTGGCTTAGTGCTCTTGATTTTTACAATTTGAGACTTCACACAAAAATTGGAGTGATATTTTTGAAAAATTTAAATGCCAGTTTTTATTTATTTTGAAGAAAAATATTTTTGACTTTTTTTCAAAAAAACAATTGGAAATTTTTGAAAATTTATTTTTTAACTTTTTGACATTTTTCAAATTATTTAGGAATTTTAAAAATTTATGAAGTTTTTCTAAGAGACGCACTTGTCACTACCCTAACTTTGACTTTTGCATTGTCCTCAAGCAAAAGGACTAAAATCTAAATAAGAAAATAAAAGTGCAAAATTAAAACAAAGAAATATTAAAATGAAATAAGACACTATATAACACACATGACTAAAAAATATAACAAAATAATTCACCTCATACGTGTCGCGGGTGTGACGGCCTCTCTCTTAAAACCTACTCAACCCCGTGTACGGGGTCATCCAAATCATAAATCAAAAGTCTGAACAAATGGAAGTCAACCCAATAGAGCAAGTATATGTATGGGGGCACATAATAAATGTGGTGGGTGAAATCGACATGCACCACCATGTCATAACATAAATGGTCACACTTGAAGCTTCTATTATGATGAAGTTTCGACTGACACGTTAAGTCTGAATTTTTCTCCAACTCGAGAACGGATAGATTGGGCTTCAAATAGGACGATACTCTAGTTATGTCCTCGATCTCATCCATGAACTCAAATGGCATGCGCAAACATGGTGAAAAATGACAACGCGGTATGATAAACCATGCATTACCAAACGCTCGAATTACTTTCTCAATCTTGTCATTAATAGATAAAACCTCATGTTTCAGCATACTTTCAAAAGGCTCGGGTGCACATTCATTAAGAAGGAATTTATCTATCATATCACTCAAGTCGCTCTCATCTACGTGACCAAATGAGTCCAATAACGATTGGACTTCAAGAGTGAGGTCCTCATCCACCGGGCCGAATTCTTTCTAAAAAATTTCAAGACTTGTATAGGTAAGTCGCTTGTGTCACTATCCCTTGGGGTGTTTTCAAGACTCATATTTTTTTTTCTGATTTTTTTTTGGATATTTTTAATTTTTTTTTAAATTTTAGGATTTATATTTTTTTGGCTTTTTAGGATTTAGTGTCAAATTCTTAGATTAATTAAACCTAACTTAGTGTGTCTACCTAGTCCCCGGCAACGGTGCCAAAAACTTGATGTGACTAAATAATCGTGTCTCTAACTCGTGTGATTACGGCTCAAGTGCAAGTCGGTCGTTCAAGTAATAATCCGATCAACCGGGTATCGAACTTAGGGACTAAGATGTGGAATGTAACGACTACTAAGGAAGGTGTCTAAAACCTAATGACCGACTCACTAAATAGAAAAGAAAAGGTGATGATTTTATGAGAAAGTCTAATTAATGTGACCTAATTAGTAAATGCCAATTAACTAAGTATGCAAGGATGAAAACTTTTTATTAAAACTATATGCAAAAAATGGGATTTGATTACACTCCTCCAAACCGTTAGTAATTATGTCGGATATAAAACTTTTAAGAATCAAATATGTAATTGAGATAAGACTTTAAATAGATCTAAGCACTAAGTATATGAGGATTTTACTCCGCACAATACATAGTAAAAAATAAATCTAAAGCTAATGACAAAATTGTCAACACGCGTATCGCACCCTTAAACACTCCGATTACCTATGGCAAACGAAGTTAAAAGTATTACAATACTTGTACCGATAAATTATCAAGCCTCTAATTATTTATTTAATTCAGTAATGCTTTATATTTATCCATAATAAATACATTGGATTCATGTATCCCAACCCCCTAAAAAACAATCCAGACATGATATTATAAATATCAAAGTAATAATCTATTAACAAGCATGCAAACATCATGAAATAATAATAAATCTTCTAGAAATAAATCTTACCAAGATTTAAGAAGATAATCATGCAAGAAGAAATCATGGCTTGAAGAAGAAACGAAAAAGTTATTGAATTGATGATGCAAGAGACTTGTAAATTTTTCTCCTAGATGTTCCTCCTTGATTAGGAGATTTTCCATCCATCCAATGCTCCTTAGAAGAACCCTAATGACTAAATATATATGTTGGAAATTGTTTTGAATAGTCCTCAAAACATAAAACTCTCTAGGCTAAAAAAATAGGGCCAAAATAAAAATTCCGCTTCTGGTAATTTGTCACGGTTTTTAAGCGAGACAAATTTTGTCACCTTTCTAGAGCGTGACTAATGTTGAGCTATTTCACCCATCGGTCCGGGCCTAGCCCTACCTAAGTGATGCCTTGTGTGCTCGATGTTCTCTTATTTATAATTACGGCACTAGATTTTCTTCTCAACTTCAAACGAGCATAACTTCTTCATCGTAGGTCGGATTGAGGTGCTATCTTTTTCAGTATTCTTTTGACTTCAAGATCTTCAACTTTCAGTTGGTTCCTTCTATTATTATGGCAAAAAATTACAAAAATGCCCTTCAACATTCTTTCCTTCATTTTGTTACATTGGTCCCGTGCGAGGTGTTCGTGCCTCCTACGGGGTCGTTTGGGGGCTGGTTTGGGTTTTCACCCTTTAACGGCATGTTTTTAAGTTTAAGTGTTGATTTTTACAAATTATCGTCCTATTCACAAACCGAGAGCCCCATGACTACGCGGTCAGTTCCTACAAGTTACATTGGTCCCGTGCGAGGTGTTCGTGCCTCCTACGGGGTTGTTTGGGGGTTGGTTTGGGTTTTCACCCTTTAACGGCATGTTTTTAAGTTTTAGTGTTGATTTTTGCAAATTACCGTCCTATTCACAAACCGGGAGAACCGGGACTACGCTGTCAGTTCCTACAAGTTACATTGGTCCCGTGCGAAGTGTTCGTGCCTCCTACGGGGTCGATTGGGGGCCGATTTGGGTTTTCACTCTTTAACGGTCAATTTTTAATTCTAAGTGTGATTTTTACAAATTATCGTCATACTCTTAAACCGGGAGACCCTAGACTACGCGGTCAGTTCCTACAAGTTACATTGGTCTCGTACGAGGTGTGCGTGCCTCCTATATCGTCATATTCTCTAACGGTATGTTTTTAATCAATTTAGAATGTTTATGGATTTTAGAAAATTTTGACATAGTTTCATTTGTTTATTCGTTAAATCCAACATGTTTTAACATTTAAAATAAACTCAATAGCAACAGAAAATTCCAAAACCAAACCACCAGCAAGTCCCTTCCACCAATTTAACTAAATAAGCTCATAAAGTTAGCCATGAAGTGATTTTCAAACTTTAAAAGGAATGATCAGATATAGAATGAAAAAGACAAACTATAAATGTTGAGTAGAAATAATTCATTGCATTTTAAAAGGTTAATAAATGGGTACGAAATAATAGTTACCTGTAGTAACTTGATTAAGATTGGATGGAACTGGCATAAGTTGAACATTTGTAAAACAAAACCAAACAAATCACTGGCATCCTATGCTAGCCTTTTGATCTCCAAACCTCCCCAATACCTCCATTCAATTCCCACCCAGCACTGGATCAAACTCTTTAATATTACAGGTGCCATATATGATTATACACACAAAAGCTCCAAGCTTGTTTCACATTTTTCAATATTACAGCATACCATATATGATCATTTCAATATCTGTTACGGTATACACACACACACACATGTATAATCCAACATAATAAATAAAAAAAACACAACAATTCGTATCAGATTTAGAATACCTTCACAGCAGATTTAGAACCAAGTTCCTTCATATCATCAAATTTCATGACCTGCAGCATAAAATAACGAAATTTTAGACAACACTTCCAGAAAGATTAATAGAAGTGCTAGCATGTGATAGACAATAAGTCCAGCAAGATTATCAACTTTTACTGGTTTATTCTTACCAATTAAGTGATGGGAGATGTTGGAGTAGGTGTAGGGTGGTATCTAATATAGTAGTATCCATACATAAGATATAATTCTCTTGGATTTTCTACATAATGGTCTCTGTGAAGCAAATCACAGGTGCATATCATATAGAAAAATAAAATAATTTTTTTTTTATAATTAATATAAAAAAATAAAATAATAATAAGACTATCTATGTCGACTCATATTTCCGACTCAATGGGTGCGACTCGCTAACGTGTCGCACCCGTGTTGGATCGTGTTCAGATTCCATTGTACCCCATTGGTGAGCGGTCAAAATACGAGTCAATATGAATAGGACATGTCAGTGAGTCACACCCAAAAATGAGATTCGGTATAGATTCGAAGGTATTCATTTCAATGTATGTAATGTATGCACATCAACGTATTAGATCGTGTATGTAATGTATGCACATTCCAATGTATGCAGTGAGCCATTCAAGCCATATGTAGGTTCAATCTCAGAATAATCCGAAGCCAAAGAGCAAAATACATGTAGTGAAAATAGAACCCAATTGAAACGAATGTGATTGAAACATACCGTGCGGCGGAGGGGAAACATACCGACTGCTGCTTGAACCCATAACCCTATATCACATTGAAAAAGAAATAAATTTATTTTCCAATAAAGTTGATTTTATTTATTTACAAACTAAAAATAAATTATAAAAATGCAATTACCATCCTTTTTTTACTCATCCGACTATAGTTCCATTTTTTGGCTTATTCGCAAGCTGCTGAATAGTAAATTTTTTGGCGTTCTATCCTCTCAGCAACAAAAGGTGGAACCCTGCTCCTCCATGCCCATAGAACTTAACAGATATTTGAAATTTTTGATCACCGGACCCGCTTGTCGACGGTGGGGTGAACCGTGGATCACCCAACGGAAATCTAATTCTTCAAACGTGATTGAAAATCCAACTCTGCAAACCCCAACGGAAATCTAACTCTTCAAACCCAACTCGTAATCAATTTTAAAACCCCACTCAAATTGATTTCAAAACCTAAATCAATTTGATTACAAACAAACCCAATTCAATTTCAAATCAATTTTCAAACCTAACTCAATTTTTTTTGAAAACCTAACTCCATCAATTTCAAACTATACATATATATCAGTCAAATCCAACAGTGTCAAAAAAATCTAACAATGAAATGAAAAACGAAGTTGTTTACCTTACGCTGGGCGGTCGACGATCAGAGGTATGGACCAGGTCGAGTGTCGGAGTAAAGAAAAACGAAGATGGTTGTTGAGAGAGAGGGGAGGCGGACCGACGAGTGAGAGTCGGGTAACTGTGAAAAGAGAGAGTGGAACAAGTGGGAGAGGAGAGTGGGAGAGCAAAATAAGTGAGGGGTATTATTTTTTGAGGGATTTTATATTTTAGTTAACTGTACTCAATTTTGGCACACTTTAAAACAGTGCCAAATTTTGGCACTGTTTTAAAGTGTGCCAGATTGTCATTAAACCGTGCCAGAATTTGGAACAGTTTTAAACTGTGCCAGATTTTTAATATCAAGGTGTGCCAAATTGCTATTTTTGGTGTAATGCACATTAACTTACATTAAACACCTGTAAAACACATGAGAAATACATAAAACAAGAAATACTCGCCAAAAAGGGTTAGTATCATGAATATGAAGTAAATCCAGTTTATATACACTGCACGAGACCATAAAAGAATCGAAATTAAGGGGATAAATATGAAATATTTATGCCTAATCAACGACCATCTAGCACATGGGGTGACAAGAGGAAATGTGCAGATGCAACGGATTTTGGTGCATGAGTTTGGATACTCCTATTATCTAGGAGATAGAGTAGCTCGAAAGATTGGGGAGGACGAGGTGGCAATCCCACCGATAATACCCCTATGAGGCAGGTCCGAGAGATGTCGAAGGAGGCTCGTATGGAGACGAATATTGGTGAGCCTTATTCATTGTACATGAACACGGTGGAGACCTATGACTACCTTGATTGACGAGCTGGATGATGTCGTCATGTATATTCGATGTGGTGAATATGCCTTCGCCTCCTACGGCTTGTGTCAGGGGTAAGAGTCAGCCAGTGGGGTATTCCCACAGTACTGGTGGTGCATCGACGTCAGTAGCAGCAGTGATGTCAAAGGTTCCATTTCTACGGCATACTCCTACTTCCTACAGCATCCGACTGCCCGGAGGGGTATCAGTGAGTATGAAACATCGTCCTAACGTGATGGACCCGATGATGTTAGGGATGACAGAAGATGTCTTTCAGCCGGAGGTGTATCTTTGTCGTTTGTTTTTTATCTTTCTGATTTCTTCTTTTTCTTCAGATTGACTAATTTGCTCTTTTTGTTTTTCCTGCAGCATGTTTGGGTGTTGCCTACCTGGATAAGGGACATTCAAGACTGGTTTTCTTCTATAATAGATCATATTCGAGATTCGATCTCAATTCCTTCCTGCTTTGTGCCATCTACTTTTTCTAAGGAGAGATCTGGATCAGGTAGTGGATGCTCCTCAGCTCATCATCAGGGGAAGCGCGCGCGTCATAGGGAAGGGGGTCATAAAGAGAGAGAGAGAGAGAGAGAGAGAGAGAGAGAGAGAGAGAGAGTGTGTGGGGTTTCGGGATAAGTCCCATTATTTTTCTTCATTTATGATTTTCTGTAAAGAAATGTAATGACGGCAACACATATATATGAAATTAATGAGATTTATTTATTTATCTTTTCTTTAAATGACTTAATTTACATGCACTTTTTACTTTGTTTACTAAGACCGTAAAAAGAATTAAAATCACTTAAAAGAGAATTTATTTTAAAACAAGATGAGTTAAAAATAAGGAGAGAAAAATTCTGAAAAAAATCATTTTTATTGAGTTTTTTATTCTAAAAAAAAGGAAAAATGGGGGGATGTCGATCGGCATACCCCTTATCCTGCCTATCAGCAGGTCAGTCCAGTGAAATCATCCCAAAGCTTTTATTACACTTTCTTCAGCTACTTTGTCCTTGATGGGATAGTGTTTTATCCAGATTTTGCAGGCTTCTTCTCTTTGGCCAAGTTTTTCATGTATAAAAAGAGGGAAAGTGAAGAGGCTTCTTCACCAATTCATATTTTCTTTCTTTTGCTTATTTCTTGTCTGTGTTTTATTATATTCGATATGGCCCTTCCCGTAAGTGCATAATTTGCATCTGATTTCAAGAATTTAGAGGCCTTGTGTTCGTAAAATGTAGACTATGATGCCTTTAACCTACGATAAGTTTCTTTATTGCGCAATCAGTCCATTGACTGGAACATGCTGACGGCGATAGTACAATTCTGGTAACCTGAGGACCATGTTTTTTATTTTGTCTTAGAAGAGGTCTGCCCGACTTATAAGGAATTTTCTTCTCTGTTGGGGGTGAATCCCAGTGTGGCAGAGAGCATTCCCGAATTCTCTCGGTCTCCCTGAGCACTGTTGGCGAAATTTCTCCACATTTCACCATCGGCGGCTTGGTCACTGATCACTGGAGGAATGATCTCCCTCCCAATTGTGTTGTATTTCGTGCGTCTGCGGGATGTCAATGATGCGAGTTATGTCAGAGTCGTCACCCTTGACTTAACTTCGAAGCTATTACTGGTGACTGGGGAACTAATGGTGGACCCTCAACTTGTTGCCATTACTGCATGGATGTCATATTGTTGCAATCTTGCGACGAAGGTACCAACATAAACCCTAAACGATCTTGATGATAGAGGGGAAGTTCGTTCTAATTTTTTGACGGGTATCCCGGTTATGCTATTCGTGTGGCTGTTTGAGAGATTCTGCTTGGTGATCCCCTTGAATATCCCTTGGCAACTGTGTCGAATTTCTTCACTCGCTATTTTATTAGCTTTGTCTTGAACATTGAGAACTGGGTAAACTGGTTTGTGGATCACGGAGCTCAATGTTTGCACTTGTTGGTTCCCTGGTGGGGGAAGTTAGAGCCCATTCTAGAACTAGGGGAATACTGGTATGTTCGGTTAGTTGGCCTCCGGCAGACTTCCTTCTATTTTACCTCGAGGCTCTTGCATCAAGTCGAATGGGAGTAGATTTGTGACACCCCGTTCAATTAAATACCGGGGGATCAGTCCTTTATTAAATTAAATCAGAATATCCAATTGGATCATAATAATTAATTAATCACCTAATAATTAATTAGGCTAGTGTAAAAAACTTTTAAACATTCAATTATTATCTAATAATTTAAACCATTATTCACATTCACCATACTAATGAATAAAATAATAAGAAATGAGAAATCACCTAGCTGAATAAATGATACTAGAATAAACTTTCCAGTTAAAAGTCTCAAAATACAAATAATACATGATAAAACTGAATCCATCTAAATGAAATAAAAGAGTACACAATCTCTAAGATAAGGAATAGCTAGAAATGGGTGATATGCCCTAACTGAAATAACTAATTCAGTATTTGAATGGATAAGAGCGAATGCATCTAATCACAAGGACCTGCAACTTCCACAATAGCTGCACCACGTCAAATTATCCAAGAGCCTATGCATGGCATCCCTGTGGCTGGACACCTAAAATGAATTGCACAAGAGAATATAGATTTATAAGAAATGGGTCAGAGCCCGAGTGAAAATATTTTAAAATAGTTTATCAAGAATTTAAAATACTAAAAGCATATATTAAATTCGGGTTAGTTATGCGGGCTCTCGCTTGAGAATTCTCACATGTCAACCAGTGTGCATGCCTAAGGTACCGCTAAACCATTCTAGTTACTGTTGTCACCCCCAACTAATTCAAACTCATTAACCTTCAATTCTATTATCTCATAATAACTACACGTATTCCCCATGTAATACGTTAATAAATATTTTCACATCTTTTATTTCGAGTGAGAGAGTTTTCACATTCAAAGATAAGTATTCACGCACTTAAGTTATTTTTGATTTCACTATCCATTTTATCTCTTACATTCACACGGTAGAACATTTCACAGGTATATATATATATATATATATACGGCCCCCCGAGGCTAAGCTGCGGTGCATGCATACTCTGCTATCAAAGCCCAGTACATGAACATAGTCCTAAGCCTTTGGGTTACACACATACATATGCACCTAAAAGACCATTCAATACCATTGTTCACACAAATGGCAATCCAACCGAAGTCCTATGTTCTAAGACACAAGTTTTAAATCCCCCCGAAGGCTCCTTAAGATAAAAGTGTCTCATTCTTAACCTCCCACGACAGCAAGTAGCGTAGGTATGTCAATACACATAATAACTCAAGCCATAGGTATTCACACCACCTATATATATTATCGATACAGGTATACACACGTCCTATATCACAAGTCTTACACGCAGTATAATTATCTCCCGAATATCCTATATATTATTAAATTTTAATTATAACTCTCATTGTATTTATATGAATTTTTCACACAACTCTAAGGGCCCTAGTTACCCCTTCATTATACATATATATATATATATATATATATATATATATATATATATATATATATATATATATATATATATATATATATATATCAGAAGTTATTCCCGTCGTCATTACTGGGCATAAACATAGTTTCACTCATCACTACGTCACCCTTCTCGAATTTTCCTTCATTGATTAGATACGGATATTTTATCAATTATCCCAATATTTATTCATCTCACTTTTTGTAAACCTAATATCCAATTTAGACCTAATATCCTTCATATAGAACAACAATCACAATCAATCAATCTAGACAATCTCTAACGAAATAACAACTAAAAATAATATTTCTTAAAATTTACCCCACGAATCTGCCCAGATTTTTAAAATGCAGTTTTGAGGCATTTCGGAATCGTTTTGGAAAACACGTATCAGAGAATGATATGTAGAAAAAGGGATTTTCTATTAGGCACTGGGGACAGAATAGACATTTTGGGTACCAAAACGACTCAAAATAGTTCCTAAAATGACGGTTTAATTTACCCAATTTCATAGACTTTTTCGAATTCAAGAAATTGTTCTACAATTCAATTATATCCATCAAAACCCAAATTTCTTCATCAATATTCAATATAATTTCATGGGTTTTATACTACCTACATGGAGGATCCTATTCTATATCAATTTCAACCAAGATAATGATATATGTCTTCCAAAGTTCAATCAAATCACATGAATTTCATAATTAATTCAACCTACTCTACCACGGGTATTATATATGCTATAAATTTTCAAGATTAAACACTTGCCTTTATTAGTAGGTCTGATCCGTTGATGAAGAATGGTATGGATGTTCTTATCTCCTCCCGATCTACGCGATGATGGTACTTTTAGGTTCAAGAGTGGTATGGTTTGGCTTTGGGGTCTTCTCTCTTCTTCCTCCTATGGCCTCTCTATAGTTTCCTACATTCTAACCCTAACCTCTTTCTATTATCAGATATTTTTAATCTCTAATTTTCATAGGTTAAAATACCCCCAAATTCCAAATGACTAAAATACCCATATGGGGTGCCTGTTTGGCCTAAAAGTGCCCCAGGCCCCAAACTAAACCCCTGAGTACACTTTTCTGACTATTTCAACCGTTTCGGAAACTTTGGCACACTCGAAATGACCATACGAACTATTAAAAATAAAATCATCTTTTATTTTCCAAATTAAGTCCCAACACGACTGACACGCGCGTCTCGACTAAATTACTGTAAATGTCGTATTTTTCACTCGCGGCAATTTTAACATTATCATAATCATATATTAATTTATTCACTTAGTAATATTCAATATAAGTTGCACTAATAAATACTAACCCTTGACTCGCTATTTAATATTTATTTTATCCTGAATTAATTTCCCTTATTTAATTTTAATTAATCCCACATTTAAAATTATTAAAATTATGGGGTATTACATACTTCCCCCCTAATAACAGAATTTCATCCCGAAATTCGGAAATAAAGTGTACCTCGTAAAAATAATTCTGAATATCTTGCACACTTCTCATCCTCGCATTCGCAAATAGACTCTTCGGCATTATGATGCCCCATAACATCACCTCAGATTCTTGTACAAAATTACGTTCAGAAGTATTCAAAATTTACTCGCAAAAGTCTTTTGTTAGTTCCACCATTCGTACACCAATGGTACCGTTTAAACCGAAGGTTTGTTCACTACAACCCACGGTTAAAACAAGTTCATTTAAGCCCTTACGTACCGGTGTATTCTTTTATGCTTAAGGTGTCATTGACACATAAAACTATCATAAATTCTATAACAAGGCCTAAAAAAATGTGCATATACTCCACTGGCTCTATCATCACTATGTTAGAAAAGGCCTCACTTCTATAGGTACTAATTTCCCTTATTGGCATACCTAGCCTGAAAAATATGTTACTAAGGCCGTTTATAAAAATAAACTATTTAAGTAACTCCGATCTGTTTTTTTAGGAAACTCTTTTCTTAAAAAACCAAACTATTTGAACACAAGATGTGTTTAACAAATCAGTATGTACGAGATCTATTCAAGATTTGAATAACAGGTTTATAAAGTAGTTTAAAAAACTTAAACTCAGCACAACCAAGAATGAGATGAGGAGATGTAGAAAGATTATGTTCACGATATTTTTTACGTGGTAAAACCTCACCAATTGAGGAAACATCCACGACTCCCTCTACGGAGTAAAATGAAAAATCCACTAAAACAAATATATGAGTTTCAAACTATATAACTAACATGCAAACAACTTAGACCTATATAAGTTTAGGAATCTACCCTCTGGTGTCCTTATAACTTCTCTGCAGTTCTGATTGTAGATGTAGTTCTCCCAGTTTGTTAACTTATGATTTTTTCCAGCACTTTACGTCGACTCTTTGTTCACAAGATCTTATTACCAACACTTTTTGTGTTGTAGGGTGAAAGTGTTTGTGGAGGTGCTCTCTAACACATGCATGCACACACACACACTTATTAAGTACAAACAGTCCTAACAAATTACAGTAACACTATATGCAGTGATCTTTTCTATTTCTTTCTTCTTACAAAACTTTGAACCTTATTTGACCTTTAAATCAATCCCAGAATCCACGAATACCTTGCTAGGAAGACAGACAAGGTCTTAATCAATCTCAGAATTTAGAAAATCTTTTCGAGATTGAAAACCTCCAAGTGAGATTCCAAACTAGGTCAAAGGTTTAGTTTTACAAGAACTAGAAACAAAAAGCATTTATTGTTGATTTCAAAGTAAACAAACGTTTTATAGAAAATAATCAACAATATATTTCTCAAGATGAGAAATAAAGAATGAAACTAAGTGTAATGTAACATGTATAACTCAGATCTGAAATTTCTATGAAATCAGAAAGTAGATCTGAGTAAAAATTTAAGTTGAAAACAAGATCTAACGAACAAGAGGTTACAGCAGCAATTACAAACTCAACTCAAACTCTCAATCACTCAAGAACACTCAGGGTAGTGTTTTGGATATGGAGTTTTGAAGAAGTGTTTGAGTTTGGATGGAAGAGGCTTTGACGAACAGGGTTAGGGTTTCTAACTCTCTCTCTTCTCTCTGTTTTCTCTCTTCTCTCTCTATTTCTCAGAAAAATGAAAATGGAAAAAGTCTTCGAAGTCTGAGAATAGGGTTCCTTTTATAGGGTGAAGAGAAGGTTCGAGAGATTGGATCAAAACCAAGGGCCAGGATTAAGTCAAGTTAAATTGACTTAGATCGAAGGGTTCTAAGAACGCGATGCTTAAACGATACCTGATTGGTTTAAAAAGTTGTACTGGGATTCACCAAGACAACATGCAGATCGTCGATAACCAATGATCCAAGGGCTAAAAACATACACGTTTATAACTCAGTAAAGAAACACAATCTCAGACAATCAGATGAAGACAGGTGTTGGACAATAACAAGATACGAAACGCGCATCCTAAAGTAATTAAAACCACACCCTAAAGTTTACTCCGCTTTCGGATTCTACCCAAGGTAACATTAGGCCAATATACCCAACAAATTATATTTACAAATTGACCATAAAAACTTTTAAATCAAGTTTTAATTAAGAAAACCTTATTTAAAAAATGTTTATAAAGTCCCAAAAAATTATTAAAATTCAAACTTAGGGATTTAAACACACTCAACATACATACACACATTATTATGCAGTATGACATGCAATAAATAAATTCTACTGTGTGTGAGTGTTGGCAATTTGTTCTTGATCACTACAAGATAGAGAGATGAAGTAGCAAACCAACTTCTGAGGTTCTTTGGTTTCTAGGGAGGATATAATTTTGTCACAATTTCCAAACTAGATGAGCACTTATACAATGTAGACTCAAGTGAGTCAAAAGCATAAGGGCTTCAATCTCCCCCTTTGGAAATATGAGACAAAATCTCCTTTGAGTCATCTAGGACTCGTAGGGCAACAAAAAAAATAAGAAAAACTTATTCCTATCAAAATTCTATCTACCTAATACCTAGAAATCAAAAAGTACATAACTCAACTAAGTACATTTAAATACCCTATTACAACTGTTGAGAGTAACTGTACAATAAGAACCTGCAATAGATCACTAAGATCAAGTTGTTTAGCATATGTAAGAATTGAATAGACTCAAATTTCTCCCCCATTTTGTCTCAAATGGACAAAGGGAAAAACTTGGATAAAAAGAAAAGTTATTAGTCAGCATAAACCATACCAATAGATTTACCTAAATAAATGAATCTATTATAATCTAGAGGTTTGGTAAACATATCTGCAAGTTGTAGATCAGTAGGAAGATAATTGATTTCTAATTCCTTAGATTCAACCAATTTGCGTATAAAATGATGTCTTATTTTAATATGCTTTGTTCGCGAGTGTTGAACAGGGTTTTTAGAAATATTAATCGCGCTTTGATTATCACAATAGAGATGCAATTGGTTTTCTTGAATACCATAATCACTTAGCATTTGTTTAAGCCACATTAATTGAGCACAACAGCTGCCAGCGGCTATGTATTCAGATTCAGCTGTCGAGAGTGATGTGCAGTTTTGTTTTTTACTACTCCATCCTACCAAGTTATTACCTATATAATAACATGATCCTGATGTGCTTTTACTATCATCATTACACCCAGCCCAGTCAGCATCAGTGTACCCAATTATAGTGCTTGGTGTGTCATTAGTGTACCAAAGTCCTAGATTTAGAGTGCCTTTTACATATTTAATGATACGTTTAGCTGCATTCAAGTGGCTCTCTTTAGGGTTACTTTGATATCGAGCACATACACACACAGCATACATAATATCAGGCCGCGAGGTAGTAAGGTATAGTAAGGTGCCTATCATACTACGGTACAGAGTAGGATCTACAGATTTTCCATTTTCATCTTTAAAAAGTTTTAGCGTAGTACTCATGGGCGTTTTAGCATCTTTAGCACTCTCGAGACCAAATTTCTTTACTATCTCTAAAGCGTACTTGGATTGCGATACAAATAATCCTTCTGAATTTTGTTTGACTTGGAGGCCTAAGAAGAATTGTAGCTCCCCCATAAGGGACATTTGAAATTCCTTATGCATAGTTTCAGAGAAGGATTTGACTTCTGAGGGAGAAGTTGATCCAAATATAATATCGTCAACATAAACTTGAGCAATAGTGATATGTTTGTCAAAATGTTTGACAAAAAGAGTTTGGTCATTTTTGCCTCTTTTGAAACCTTTATCTAAAAGAAAACTGGAAAGACGCTCATACCAAGCTCTAGGAGCTTGTTTAAGGCCATATAAAGCCTTTTTCAGACGAAATACATGATTTGGATATTTAGGGTCAATGAACCCTTTAGGTTGTTCTACATAGGTTTCTTCAGCCAGTATTCCATTAAGGAATGCAGATTTGACATCCATTTGGTACAGTGTAAAATGCATGTGGCAAGCTATAGCAAAAAGCAGACGAACAGATTCTAAATGAGTAACAGGAGCAAAGGTCTCGTTAAAATCAATTCCTTCTATTTGAGAGTAACCTTGAGCAACTAATCTAGCTTTATTTCTAATTATTATCCCATTTTCATCAGTCTTATTTTTGAAAATCCAACGTGTGCCAACAACCTTTTTGTGACCAGGACGTGGAACAAGATACCAAACATCATGAATGACAAATTGTAAAAGTTCTTCCTGCATAGCAGAAATCCAGTGAGAGTCATTCAATGCCTCATTTACATTCTTTGGTTCCACAAGGGAAACAAAACATGCATAATGAGCATAATTTCTTAGTTGGGATCTTGTACGCACTGGCTCACTAGGGTTACCAACTACGTTTTTTATGGGATGATCTTTAAAAACCCAGTTAGGTACTTCAGGTGTCTCAATAGGTAATGAATTATTCATTTCAGAGGAGTCATTTTCTAAAATATTTGTAGACTCTTCCTCAATAGTAAATTCACCAGTCTTGCTTTCTACAGTAGTGTCACTAACAATTACATTTATGGATTCCATCAAGGTTTTAGTGCGAAGATTATACACTCGATAAGCTCTACTGTTAGGCGAATATCCTAGAAATATGGCTTTATCTCCCCGGCTCTCAAATTTGGATAAGTGTTCCCTATCTTTGCATACATAACAAGTACTGCCAAAGGTTCTAAGATATTTGAGATTAGGCTTTTTATTATACCAAAGTTCGTAAGGGGTTTGCTTGGAATTCTTTCTAAGATAGACCCTATTTATAATGTGACACGCAGTACGAATAGATTCTACCCAAAAATATTTAGGTAAATTCTTGGCATGTAACATAACACGTGCCATCTCTTGAAGGGTACGATTCTTTCTCTCCGCAATACTATTCTGTTGAGGGGTCTTAGGAGCACTAAACTCGTGTTTATAACCATTATAGTCACAGTATTCTATAATACCAGTGTCTTTGAATTCACCACCTCTATCACTACGAATTCTATTCACTTGAGTATCCTTTTCATTTTCAATCCTAAGAAGAATTTTTAGGAAGGTTTGATATGTTTCAGACTTTTGTTTTAAGAAGGCTACCCAGGTAAATCTAGTGAAGTCATCAACCATAACAAGGATGTAACTGTGTCCACAGAGACTAATAGTTTGGGAGGGACCCATTAGGTCCATATGGATGAGTTCTAATGGATTAGAGGTAAGAATATCTTTGACTTTCTTATGTGGTGCCTTAACAATTTTACCTTCCTGACAGGAACCACAGATAAGATTGGGTATAAGTTTGATTTTAGGAACTCCTCTAACTATTTCCTGAGAAGTCAGTCTACTAAGGTTATCATAATTTATATGACCCATTCTGTTATGCCATATCTCATTGTCGTCCATTCTGGCAACATTACAGATTTCAGAATTGTTCATGACAGTGTAGCAATTATCAGGAGTTCTGAATCCAGTAATTATGCATTCACCTTTTTCATTTAAAATTTTTGCAATTGTTCTTTGAAAAGGTAACAGTATGATCTGAGTCACAAAATTGCGATATGCTAAGTAGATTTGCCTTAAGACCTTTGACTAGAAGAACATCTTGAAGAATAGGAAGCCCATCTTCTTGGAGAGTTCCTTTGCCTAAGATTTGAGATGAAACTCCATCACCAAAAATGACTTTACCACCAGCAAAGCTGGTTTTGTTTAAAAGTTTAGTTTCATCACTAGTCATATGCTTAGAACATCCAGAGTCTAAATACCAACCAGATGATGTGTGTTCAGCTTTTAAAGCAGTAACAACAACATTACACTTCATCTGAGGTAATAGATCGTCTTTTCTAACCCAAATTGCCTTAGTTTTCATCTTGCGCTTATTAGCTCTCAATTGATAAAATTTGCGAGCTTTGGATTTTTGCTGAAAAATATTTTGCGCATGATTTTGAATTTTGTGAAAGACTTGAGCATTTGGTTTAGTAAAATGCTTAGGATTCCTTCTAGGAAATGTTCTTTTAGGTTTGGTCTTTCTCTTTCTATAATTAGAGTTTCTATCTGGCTGTCTAGGAAGTATATAATTGTTGCGGTTCCTCCTAGAATAGTTAAAGTTCTGATAGATATGAGGATTATAGACAGGTTTAACTAGTCTCCTAGCATAGCAACTATCAAATGAGTGACCATATATGTCGCAGTAGGAGTAATAAAGATTGCTCAGAATTGGAGTTTCCTTAGGAAAGTCTCTAAACAAAGGTTTTAAAGAGTTTTGAGGCTGAACTATATTCCTAGGTGTGACAGTCTTGAATACAGACTCACTCTTCCTAATAGAGGGGCAGACGTATTTAGCCTTATGTGAACTTTCATGTTTAGAGCAACTTGATTCCCCAATGTTAAAATTTTGATGTTTTGAATCAAACTCAGTTTTTAGAGAATGAAAGTCTGGGCATGTTTCAATAGGTCTTTTGCCTCCTGACACAAACTTGATAGGTTCAAAAGATTTTGTTTATGTTTTCAAATTGGGGCGAAACCCTATTCCAGTTCGATCATCAAAATTGGTTTTTGATTCAGCAACAAATTCATCAAAACATTTTGAATTACTTTCAAATTTTGTAATTTTTTTGAAAATAGTTGCTGTCTTTTCTTTAGTTTGCTCCAATTCTAACAATGTCCCTTTGTATTTTTTCTCCAGAGTTTCATTTGTTTCTTTTAAATTTCTGAGTTTTTCATCAAACATTTTGATTTCGCTTTTATGAGTCAAACATTGGGTAGTATACTCTTCAGCATTTAGTTTGACCATTAGGCTTAGATCTTCCAACTTTTTGGTAAGTTCTTTCACATTTTTTTCTAGTCTAGCGCTTTTCTTGAGAGTTTTAGCATAAAGTGTGTGAATGTCAGGGAGGTCTTCATTGTCCGAGTCACTAAGTGTGGTGTGTGGAGTGACCCCTAAAGATTCATTTTTTAAACTCACACACCCATTGACATCGTCATTATCGCTATCCCTTTGACTCACACACCCCGAAGTAGAACATGCAACATTCTCAGTAATCAAAGCATCTAAACCAGTATACATGATTCTCAATAGCAGGAGTAGAGTTACTAGAAACATTTTCATACACAGGCATAGGCACATCATCATTATATATGATCTTGGCAAAGAAAGACATGCAAGGGTCAAAAACATCAGATGACTTAGGTTCCTCATGTTCAGAGTCACTTGAATCATCCCATGTTTTGCAAATGTTAGCTCTAGTATGTTTGTTTTGAGTGTTCAAGTTAACTCTACAGTCTTGTGCAATGTGCCCCAGTTTACCACATTTATAGCATTCAGTCTTCTTAAGGTCTCTATTAGGTCTAATATGAGAGTCCTTGTGATTTTTGTCATGGTTTTTCTCATGAGGTCTGTGATTAGAGGAAGTTGGATAATTTGAATTGCCTTGTTTATTTGCCACTTTGTTTCTAAACTTAATGATTTTCTTAAACTGTTTTGTAATTAAGGCAATCTGATTGTGCAAACTCTCTATATTGCATTCCTCATCAGAATCATAAGTAGGGAATATAAGCTCAGGCTTAGTTAACTTAGAAGAGAAGCTCAGATTGGAACTAGTCTGTTTCCTATGAGTTTGTGTCAATTGTTTCTTAAATTCTAGTTCCATTTCCACAGTTCTTAGTTTACTACTGAGTAATTCAGGAGTGATATTTTGATCACACATTTCCTCAATAGCATATCTTTTATTATCAAATTTCTGTGGTAATGATCTTAGAATTTTAGATACAATTTCATGTCTGTCATAAGTCACCCCATTAGAATGCAGTTTGGTCACAATATCAGTCAGGTTCATATAGAAGTCATCAAATGACTCAGTCTCAGACATAATTAAGGAGTTATACTGCTGAATAAGCATTTGAGTTTTAGCAGCCTTAACTCTAGTGTCTCCTTCATGAGCAGTAACCAAGGTGTCCCAAGCTTCCTTAGAAGTGGTACAGGATGAGATTCTTTTGAACTCATGTTCATTTATGGACATAAATATGGCATTCTTTCCTTTGTTATTATTTTGAGAAACTTGTTTCTCTTCTTGAGTGAACTCACTTAATGCTTTCTTAACCCTCTCATTACTTCCTTCGGTGGCTGGTTTAGTAGGAAAAGTGTAACCATTTTCAACAATGTCCCAGACATCATCTCCCAGAGTTCCTTGAATGAAAGCAATCATCCTTACTTTCCAGTAAGCAAAATTAGTTCCATCAAAGATTGGAGGTCTGGTCAAGTTACCAAATCTTTCATTTTTCTCATCCATATTTGAGTTTCAGAAAACAATTTCAGAAACACAGGATCTCTTTTGAAAGCAGTTTACAAAGCTCTGATACCAATTGAAAAATATGTTACTAAGGCCGTTTATAAAAATAAACTATTTAAGTAACTCCGATCTGTTTTTTTAGGAAACTCTTTTCTTAAAAAACCAAACTATTTGAACACAAGATGTGTTTAACAAATCAGTATGTACGAGATCTATTCAAGATTTGAATAACAGGTTTATAAAGTAGTTTAAAAAACTTAAACTCAGCACAACCAAGAATGAGATGAGGAGATGTAGAAAGATTATGTTCACGATGTTTTTTACGTGGTAAAACCTCACCAATTGAGGAAACATCCACGACTCCCTCTACGGAGTAAAATGAAAAATCCACTAAAACAAATATATGAGTTACAAACTATATAACTAACATGCAAACAACTCAGACCTATATAAGTTTAGGAATCTACCCTCTGGTGTCCTTATAACTTCTCTGCAGTTCTGATTGTAGATGTAGTTCTCCCAGTTTGTTAACTTCTGATTTGTTCCAGCACTTTACGTCGACTCTTTGTTCACAAGATCTTATTACCAACACTTGTCGTGTTGTAGGGTAAAAGTGTTTGTGGAGGTGCTCTCTAACACATGCATGCACACACACACACTTATTAAGTACAAACAGTCCTAACAAATTACAGTAACACTATATGCTGTGATCTTTTCTTTTTCTTTCTTCTTACAAAACTTTGAACCTTATTTGACCTTTAAATCAATCCCAGAATCCACGGATACCTTGCTAGGAAGACAGACAAGGTCTTAATTAATCTCAGAATTTAGAAAAGCTTTTCGAGATTGAAAACCTCCAAGTGAGATTCCAAACTAGGTCAAAGGTTTAGTTTTACAATAACTAGAAACAGAAAGCATTTATTGTTGATTTCAAAGTCAACAAACGTTTTATAGAAAATAATCAACAATATATTTCTCAAGATGAGAAATAAAGAATGAAACTAAGTGTAATGTAACATGAATAACTCAGATCTGAAATTTCTATGAAATCAGAAAGTAGATCTGAGTAAAAGTTTAAGTTGAAAACAAGATCTAACGAACAAGAGGTTACAACAGCAATTACAAACTCAACTCAAACTCTCAATCACTCAAGAACACTCAAGGTAGTGTTTTGGATATGGAGTTTTGAAGAAGTGTTTGAGTTTGGATGGAAGAGGCTTTGACGAACAGGGTTAGGGTTTCTAACTCTCTCTCTTCTCTCTGTTTTCTCTCTTCTCTCTTTTCTCTCTCTATTTCTCAGAAAAATGAAAATGGCAAAAGTCTTCGAAGTCTGAGAATAGGGTTCCTTTTATAGGGTGAAGAGAAGGTTCGAGAGACTGGATCAAAACCAAGGGCCATGATTAAGTCAAGTTAAATTGACTTAGATCGAAGGGTTCTAAGAACGCGATGCTTAAACGATACCTGATTGGTTTAAAAAGTTGTACTGGGATTCACCAAGACAACATGCAGATCGTCGATAACCAATGATCCAAGGGCTAAAAACATACACGTTTATAACTCAGTAAAGAAACACAATCTCAGCCAATCAGATGAAGACAGGTGTTGGACAATAACATGATAGGAAACGTGTGTCCTAAAGTAATTGAAACCACACCCTAAAGTTTACTCCGCTTTTGGATTCTACCCAAGGTAACATTAGGCCAATATACCCAACAAATTATATTTACAAATTGACCACAAAAACTTTTAAATCAAGTTTTAATTAAGAAAACCTTATTTAAAAAATGTTTATAAAATCCCAAAAAATGATTAAAATTCAAACTTAGGGATTTAAACACACTCAACATATATACACACATTATTATGCAGTATGACATGCAATAAATAAATTCTACTGTGTGTGAGTGATGGCAATTTGTTCTTGATCACTACAAGATAGAGAGATGAAGTAGCAAACCAACTTCTGAGGTTCTTTGGTTTCTAGGGAGGACATAATTTTGTCACAATTTCCAAACTAGATGAGCACTTATACAATGTAGACTCAAGTGAGTCAAAAGCATAAGGGCTTCATAGCCATCTCTCCTCGCGGGATACACCCTCAGCAATCCATGTCTACTCATGTTAGGACTCAAAAATTTGGTTCCCATCAAAGTACTCTCATTATATTTTTCAACTACATTAAAAGGATATGGATTGGCTCAATCCTTGTCAACGGACCACGAATGACCTCGGGTCCGAGAAATTAATTATTTCCCTTTTTACAACTATCCAAAGGGAGGCGGAAATTTTCTTCGATAGTGGCTCAAAATTACAAGTAATTAATATTCTGCTACGGGTAATCTCATACCGCCCTAACAGTTATAATTAATATTTCTAATTACTTCAAAAGTTCAAAACATGCATTATCGCATTCTCCAACATTGTATATTCCCTCTTCCGACTATCCATCATCCTATAATTGACACGTCTATCTCAAGACATAACCCTGTCCCATCATCTCCTGACACTCCCTATCCAAGGTGGGACTCAAAGGTCTCGTTCTAATTTACATCAATATTGGGCGACACCTTGTGTTGGTTTATTTCCTCTCTTTTAATATCATGTTGGGCGCACTAGCTAATAATATAACACACCTCAATATAATAACGGTTATTTTGTTCCTGAATAATTTACTTCGCAACCCAGAGTAAATCCTGTCCACTCTGCAATTTTGATAATCCGATAATAAATGTTACTAATTTGCGTAGCTATTCCATCCATGGAAATATCAATCTGTCAAATCATTCTGGTCAGTAGTATTAGACCAACCTGGAGACTTTACTATGTCTCTGTCAACCCGAAATTCACTCACTTATCATCTCACGTGACGTGGAACATCTTACTCCACTTATTCTGAGATAGAAAAAAAAATTGTCATGTGCGTGGGCTCCAAACTTGCATACTTCCTAGGCCCTTTTCTAGCTTTTCAAATTTTACCAACTCATCGATGTTCTAACTACTCTACGCATTTGACTAGGTGAGACTCAAATTATTCTCAATGTATTTTAACTCAACTTCCAACTTACCTCAGCTCACGTTTAAGCTATCTCCTTTCTCAAATGAAGTTCGACCTTGCTTATATTTTCACTTATTTTCTGACTGTCTCACAGACACATTCACAATATCTTTATAATCTTTTTTTATCACAAATGGTATAGAAAAGAAAAATATCCAGGGCGCCCATACACCTTATATCTCGTGCACAATTATATAATCGTCTGTAACTTTCACACGCAGCAGACTTATCTAAAATTCACCCCTGTCTTTTCAACGTGGCTATACCGTAAGACTAACTTCAGTTACCCTACAAATATAATTTGATTCTACTCGAGATGACCCCACCCATTAACTAGTGGTAAAAAAAATTATCACGTGCTCCCCACATAGCAGTACACGAATCTACAGACCCTACATCATAGATTATCTCTCAATTCAAGTTTTCATCTACATGCACGTATAATAACTAAAGTGATAAATTCGTACTCTAATGACCAATACATCTTTCGACTCTCGACTCCCGACATTCGCTGGGATTCATGCGTGGGATGTCTCGCAAGAGAAATCCAAATAAGGAACCCTCCCGATACATTACTACCTAGCCTTGTCGGTAATCGATATCCGTATGTCTAGTGTACCTACTAAGAGTATGAAAAATCTTATCCCTAAACACACAAGTCTAACCCAAAGGAGTTTATACAACACATCGCTATTATTATAATTAGTTTTTCCATACTAAGTCAATAATGAGATAAATTTCCCCATTCAACAGTAAACGTAATATCCCAACTCATATCAGTACAGTTCCTACACACTAGAATTACATATAATGAAATAACTATAACCTTTGGAGTCTCCTCCACGATGTAGTATAAGTTCGAGTCCATTCTCTTTCAGGTGACATATCGCTAAATAACATAATCATGCCTTGGAATAGAGAACACGATAGCCTTGCTGTAATAGCCCACCATCGCTCAACTCGTCGCTAACTAGTCCAAAACCAATATAACATCATACTTGGATATTATTTCTCTAAACGAGTAAATTCATTAAAATATAACCTCTTAATGACTATACTCGCTATCCTGTAGATGGGACTAATGACCCTCATTACTAAATGGTAAAATATAAGCCCATAATAGTAATACTAACAATGCACCCACTAAAACCTTTTCATGCGCGAATTTAGTGTTAACGAACTACTGTGACTCGCTCGTGTCAATAAAATATACCCCATTTACCCTAGGATAAACCGCAAACTTTTAATCGACAATAACACTGGAGGTCCAAATGCTTTCTGGACACACCATTCTTGTCCAAACTGATTCACAAACTTTTGCAACTATTACTCATGTTGGGCATCCTGCTCCTGCCCACTAACTCGCTATAGACAAGGGCGATACATGTGATCCTACTTTACCTACATAGGACACTTCTTTATGTCATCCCTCTATCTCTGGCCCCACTAGCCATATTAAAATTTTCCTTCTCTCCGATCTAGTATTTCTTGGCCTTGACTGCTACCCCCGTTGTCCTTTTGACTTAGCTAGCCCTAGGGAACACCCTGTCATCCCAAATGACCCTAATTAGATTCATCGTTCCTCAGTAGAAATTCTCATTGATATACATTATTTAAATGGGTTCCCCTGCTGGGTCTCCTTCTGTGGTGTATCACTATTATTAATTATTTGTAGTCTTGTCATTCTCTGGTTGTGTTCTCCAGTTCTCTTGGATCCCTTATGATGAAAGTATTGATATGAACATTAATAATATGTCATTGTCATCATGTGTATACGTCTTCCTAGATTGATTTACCATAATTATTGGCGACTCCTATTCATGAGTCTATTATTACACTTAAGAACTTTCCTCTCCACTACCTACCTCCCCGGTTATGAAGTTCTCTTAAATGGCTAATTTCTTCATAACAATAAGCATATGTTCATCTCTCCCGTGAAGAGTCCAAAAACTTACTTCACATCTCTTTCTGAATAACAGATGAAAGAACTTGTCGTTAAACCACACCTAATATTTAATGATTAATTCCTTATATTACTTTCTTATGTGGTGACTATCTACCACCCTGGCAGCACTGCTCTTAAGAGCAAAAATTTAACCCAACTTTAAAATTGAAGTACCAATGCACCTCACCATACGTAACGAATTTTGGATTATCTCCCTCCATTAGCCTATCACACTTCTTCTCTTCCTGTATATGTATAATCACCCGTAATATTTCCCATATAGTTACCTCACAAACTTTGGCTTGAAGCCTAAGTTAACACATATTACCATATTACCCTTTAATTCCAAATTATCACTTTACATATTTAAACCATTCCAAAATGTTCACAAATTGATTAAATTTTATGAGAGGCTTCTCGAAAAATAAATAATCCTTCCCATTTTTCCCCCACCCCTTGTCAGTAACATTGGTTGAGTCTTAAATTTTAACCACCATTCTCTACAGCGGTGAGTGGGGAAATTATCGCAACCTGGTGATTTGCTTCACGTCATCTGTCTGAATCATAATTATGGTGACTTTTATCATGTTACTATTCCCAGAATACTCTATGGCTTTTGTTGAGCCTTTCCTCATGCAGTCCTTCTATCGGACCTCACTGGTAGTCCTATGATGTTCGATGGAAGAAACTCAATCGAACTCGCATTATGAATCGCATGACTATACTTAATAGCGGAAGAACGTAAGTCGCATACGTAGGGGAATACAACAACCCTATAATAAGGCTCTATATCAAAGAACGCTAAGCTAAAACGTAATAAGTCGCACAGATCCTAAAGACTCTAGGACATGATACTCTGATACCACCTATGACACCCCGTTCAATTAAATGCTGGGAGATCAGTCCTTTATTAAATTAAATCAAAATATTCAGTTGGATCATTCATAGCATCACCGTCTAACACTTATTAATCACCTAATAATTAATTAAGCTAGTTTCAAAAACTTTTAAACATTTAATTATTATCCAATAATTTAAACCATTAATCACATTCACCATACTAATTAATAAAACAATAAGAAATAAGAAATCACCTGGCTGAATAAATGATACTCGAATAAACATTCCAGTTAAAAGTCTCAAAATACAAATAATCCATAATAAAACTGAATCCATCTAAATGAAATAAAAGAGTACACTATCTATGAGATAAGGAATAGCAAGAAATGGGTGACATACCCTAACCGAAATAATTAAATCAGGATCTGAATGGATAAGAGTGGAGGCGTCTAATCATAAGGACCTTCAATTTCCATAATAGATGCAGCACGTCAAATTATCCAATAGCCTATGTTTGGCATCTCTGTGGCTGGACACATAAACTGGATTGTGCAAGAGAAAATAGATTTACAAGAAACAGGTCAGAGCCTGAGTGAAAATATTTTAAAATAGTTTAGCAAGTATTTTAAATGCTTAAAATCAGATATTATATTCAGGTTAGTTATGCGGTCTCTCTCTTGAGAATTCTCACCTCTTAACTACTGTACACGCCTAACGTACCGCTAAACCATTATAGTTATTGATATCACGCCTAACTAATTCAAACTCATTAACCTTCAATTCTATTATCTCATAATAACTACCTGTATTTCCCACGTAATTCGTTAATAAATATTTTCACATCTTTTTATTGCGAGTGAGAGAGTTTTCACATTCAAAGCTAAGTATTCACGCACTTAAGTTATTTTAGATTTCACTATCCATTTTATCTATTACATTCACTCAGTAGAACATTTCACAAGTGTGTGTATATATATATATATATATATATATATATATATACACACTAATATGGCACCTCGAGGCTAGGCTACGGTGCATGCATACTTTGCTATCAAGGCCTGGTACATCAACTACTAAACAAGGACCCTTAGTTCTTTATCTCTTTCGAACCATAAATAATAATCACATATATTGGAGGCGAACATAGTCCTAAGAATTTGGGTTATGCACATACCTACGCACCTAAATGGTCGTTCAATAACATTGTTCACACAAATGACAATCCAACATAAGCCCTATGTTGTAAGACACAAGTCTAAAATCCCCCCGAAGGCTCCTCAAGATAAGATTGTCTCCTTCACAACCTCCCGCGACAGCAAGCAACGTAGGTATATCAATACACAAAATAACTCAAGCAATAGGTATTCACACCACCTATATATATTATCGATATGGGTATACACACGTCCCATATCACACGTCTTATACGTAGTATATTTATCTCCCGAATATCCTATGTATTATTAAATTTCAATTATACCTCTCATTGTATTTATATGACTTTTTTACACAATTATAAGGGCCCTAGTTACCCCTTCATTATATATATATATATATATATATATATCAAAAGTTATTCCCGTCCTCACTACTGGTCATAAACATAGCTTCACTCATCACTACGTCACCCTTATCGAATTTTCCTTCACTTATACGTTACGGATATTTGATCAATTATCCCAATATTTCTTCGTTGCACTTTATGTAAACTTAATCTCCACTTTAGGCCTAATATCCGTATTATAGAACAGCAACCACAATCAATCAATCTAGGCAATATCTAACGGAATAATAACTAAAAATAACATTTCTTAAAATTTACCCCACGAATCTGCCTAAATTTTTGAAATGCAGTTTTTTGGCATTTCAGAGTCATTTTGGAAAAAAAAACGTATCAGAGAACGAAATGCAAAAAAACAGGATTTTCTACGAGGCATAGTGGGCAGAATAGCCATTTTCAGCACCAAAACGGCTCAAAACAGTTCCAAAAATGGCGGTTTAGTTTACCCAATTTCATAGACTTCTTCGAATTCAAGAAATTGTTCTAAAGTTCAATTATAGACATCAAAACCCGAATTTCTTCATCAATATTCAATACAATTTCGTGGGTTTCATACTACCTACATGGAGGATCCTATTCTATATGAATTTCACCTAAGATAATGATATATGTCTTCCAAAGTTCATTCAAATCACATGAATATCATAATTAATTCAACTTACTCTAACATGGATATTATATATGCTATAAATTTTCAATATTAAACACTTGCCTCTATTAGTAGGTCTGATCCGTTGACGATGAACGGTATGGATGTTCTTATCTCCTCCTGATTTATGCGATGATGGTACTTTTAGGGGTAAGAGTGGTATGGTTTGACTTTGGGGTTTTTTCTCTTCTTCCTCCTATGGATTCTCTGTAGTTTTCGATGTTCTAATCCTAACCTCTTTCTCTTATCAAATATTTTCAATCTCTAATTTTCGTAGGTTAAAATACCCCAAAATTCCAAATGACTAAAATACTACTATAGGGTGCCTGTTTGGCCTAAAAGTGCTCAGGGATCTAAACTAAACACTCGAGTATACTTTTCTGACTATTTCAACCCTTATGGATACTTTGGCACACTCAAAATGACCATATGAACTATCAAAAATAAAATCACCTTTTATATTCTAAATTAAGTCCCGACACGACTGACACGTGTGTCCCAACTAAGTTATTATAACTATCGTGTTTTTCGCTTGCGGCAATTTTAACATTATCATAATCACATATTACTTTATTCACTCGGTAATATTCAATATAAGTCGCACCAATAAATACTATCCCTTGACTCTTTAGTTAATATTTATTTTATTCCGGATTAATTATCAATTAATTTCCCTTATTTAATTTTAATTAATCCCATATTTAAAATTATTAAAATTACGGGTTATTATAAGATTGTGACCGCCTGTACCCTAGACTTCTTTTCGATTGAGGATTTGACAAAAGGTATGCGCATACAGTTAGGCTCTTTGTGGGAGAGTCATCGACCGTCGACCCGTCCCTCCCAATCTGTTGGCAGAGTTTGGCATGTTTCTGGGGACTATATGAAATGGTTGTGGAGGAGGGTAGTATCTAAGATCTTATCCTAGGAGATTCGGCAAATATGGGTTGCCATGTTTGACACTATGGAGGGGGTGTAGTGGTTTTCCCTAGGCTGGTCCGAGCTTACCATTCCATGGAGCTCCTTCGGTATACTATCCATGCAGGGGAAGTTTGGGGGCCTCAAAATGTAGATGATGATGGGGCTAGATCTTCTGGTAGCTGTGGGTAATGTCTTTTTTGAAGCTGGTGGAATTTGTGAAGCCTTTATGTGTTTGGTTATTTTTCATTTTTTGGAAATAAGTTGGGAAGGTTTGGTTAGTTTTTTAGAAGTAATTTGGTTTGGTTTGGTTTTAGGACAGTTAGGTTGGCGGGGGTAGTTGTCAGACTCCTTATGATGATATTTCCTATCATCGTGCTGAATTTTCCCAAAATTAAATAAAAAGTATTTTAATTATATTGTTGTGCCTCTTGATGAGTTTTACATTTGAATTATCTATACCAATCGACAAGACATACATTATCCTTTTGTTCATGTAAATGATAAAATGAACTTTCGTTCCCGAAGGTAAGAAAATAATAGCATTTTATGAAAAAGAAGGGGATCGTGCTCATGTAAAGTGTATGAGTACGTAACTCTGGGGTTTGGGAATTTTTTTAGTTTCAATTTTTTAAGCAAAAGGTTTTTTAGAGGATCAGGCCCCACATAGTTCTGAGTAAAGGGAAATGGAGAATTGTTTTTAGAATATAAGGGAATTGATAGGAGTCTTAGCACATCAAGATTTTGGATTAGGGGTGAAATTTTTTGAGACGGTCCAGGTTGACTGGTCGGGCCATCTCTTCTTCGTCAAGGTCAGCGAGCATAGCGGTGCCAGAGGTCCTACAATTTCTTTGAGAGCTAGATACCCTTCTTGGACACCAAGGTCCTTGAATCTATTGTTGAATGGTAGAGCTATCCGACGATGGTACCCTTGTATATGATATATTTCCTTTAGCCTCCTTTCGTCCAAGAACAATAACTCGTCAAGACGACTCTGATGCCAGTCTTCTTCGTTGACTTTTTTTTAAGCATAATGCGTAATGAAGGTATTTCTAGTTCAACGGGTAGGACTCCTTCCATGCCATATACCAATAAGTAAGGTGTAGGCTCTGTTGATGCTCGAACAGAAGTGCGGTATCCCTAGAGGGCGTAAGGGATTCGATCTGCCCAATCTCGGTAACTCTTAGTCATCTTGATGATGATTACTTTGAGGTTTTTATTAGAGGCTTCAATTGCACCGTTGCTTTAAGGTTTATCATCTGTAGGGAGAATATTTATGTCTCTGAATCCCATACTCGTCGACCAATTTCGTGACTTCTGCTTTAAAATTTAACCCATTATCTGACACCAGCTTATGCAGGACCCTGTATCGGCAAATGATGTTCTTTCGAATGAACTTGGCTACCTTTTTGGCATTCATCACTGTGTATGACTCAACCTCGACCCATTTGGTGAAGTAATCTATAACAACCAGGATGAACTCGTTCCCATTGAAGGCTTTGGGTCTAACTTTCCTATGATATCAATACCCCATATGGAGAACGACTATAGAGAAGTCATGTTGTATAATTCCTATGGAGGTAAGTGTTGGAGATTAGAAAACTGTTATTATTTAAGGCATCTTTGAACATAAGTGGTGCAATTCGAACTATGATAGTTTATGAAGTTGGGAATACATAAAGAGTCCCCATAATATGATGTTAGCCTGAGTTTTCTTCAACTGGTCGAGGATCTTGTTCTCCTTGATGGTCATTTTTAACATAGGGAGTTTCTCTCTATCTGTCGTTGTTAATTGAGGGTTCGAACTTTGGTAATGCCTCCAAGATCTTTTCATATGATTCATAGAAGAGGGGAAAGATAGAAATGCTATTTCTTTATTTATCTCGAGCTATTAAGCCACTTGTTGATCTCTCCTAGATCATCTTCGAACGATACCGTGCCACATACACTAATCATCGGGCTAGTCTTTTTCGGTATTAGTTCTTCATCTGCACTATCAAATTCGTCCTCCCATCCGTTGGCAACGGTGTCATCCTTCCACGAGAAGTCAATGCATTCTACAACCTCAATGGCCTCTTCATATAGATTCTCCCACTCAATGGGGAGATGAAGAATTGAAGGGACCAAGTGCCCTTGTAGTTAAAAGTATCAAGTAACTCAAATATACTATAAATCTCATTGGTCTGTCGGAACAAGTCTGTCATAATCTGGACGACATCATCTAAATTATCTTCATCGATTGTTACCACCCAATTATCTTACTCTCGAGTCCACTTTCGATCTTCCATGAATAATGTGCTGAACTTTTGGAAGTCAAAGGTCATTTTAGAGGGGGAATTTCAGCCCAAACTCGAGGAGTTGGTTCGGTATTATTGGCAATTCCATATCTTTCCCTCCAGAATAGGTACAAATAAAAATACATGGTCTTGTAGGAAGTGACAAGGCTTGGTCATCAAAATAGGTAGGGTGTAGGAGAAAATATGGGCAAACTTTAGGGGGTTGGGTAAATATATGGGTATAATGGGTGATTTACTAGGCATAATCTGGGTTGACGGGTCAAATTTTGGGTCACCTTCTAGGAATATAGCATTTGCATGATTTGGGAGTGGATTGTGAGTGGTGTTTAGTTTAGCATTAGCTGGTGGGGCGATGACACCCCGGTCAATCAAAACTTGGATTACGTTCCGGAGATGAAAGCACTGATCAGTAGTATGGTTAACATTTTGATGGAAATCACAATGGGCTTCGGGTTTAAAATTTTTGGGATGCGGGTTTGGTAATGTACGAGGGTCCAATGGCTTGATGATATTTTGGCTTAATAAAGCCTGATAGACTTTGGAGAGGGTGGCATGAAGCTCGGTTGTACTCTTTTCTGATTGGGTTAGCACGAGTTTCTGGCGCTCAAGAGGTAGCGGCTGAGAGATGTTATTGATGGTCGAAACTGTGGTATTTGCATGCTTCTCATAATTTCTTGGAGTGAAATGTCCGGATACTTTCTTTGGCTTAGCTTCTGTCTTCGTAAAACTTTCTTAGATCTTCATTCTTATTTCTCGAAAGGCTCGAAAATGGGGGTAATATTGTCCTCTTATAGTCTCTTAAACATGGGGTAATAAGTTTTTCTTCACAATACTAACTTGCTCCTCTTTGAAAGGTCGGTTGGTTGTGGTGGTTGCTTTCTCCCTCCACCTTGCTATGAAATTACTGATAGTTTCTTCGGGATTTTGCTTGAGAAGTTCTAAATCGTGGCGTATAAACTCCAATTCCTCGTTATACTTATACTACGACATGAATTCATGGGCATCATCCTCCCAACTGTGAATTCTGGATTCCTCGAAGGATAAAAACCACGAAGAGCGTTGTCCTTCAAAATTCATGGGAACATCTAGGCCACTATTTACTCGAAGGCACCTAAAAGAGTCATGGCTTAGTGGTAACTTCTGAGAAGGACAATTGTGGGCCTGCTACCCCCGAACTTCTCAATGTTGGGCATCTTGAACTTTTCCAGTAGCCTTTCTTTAGGGTAGGGAGACATATGGGTGTAATCTATATAGTTCCCGAAGATTCGAACTTGGTCAAACTTCCTAGTCAATAGCTTAAGGTCCTCCTTGACCATATTCAATTCTTCTTCCTTTGGATCGACGGGTACTGGAAGGTTAGCCCCTAGTTGGGCAAGATTCGATATAGGGAGTTGAGATGGCGATGGCCCATTGGTAGGAGGGACACGTGGAGCATAATCGAAATAGGCTCAGGTGAGGGGACCTATGGATCGAACGGAGAGGACCTCGAGTTCTTTAGGAATAGGGAACCAATTTCGCTGCATCTCATGAATCTCGATTTGAAGGTTATCAATCTTGGCAATAGATTGGACTAGTGAATCACACTATATCTTTAACTTGCTTGAGTTTAATATATAGGAGATTAACTAGTTTGGAAATATAGATAAAAAAAAATTCATCCCTTGTGCATCATTGCCTCTTCATGATCTCAAAGATATCTACATCAACAAGGAATATGGTCCTACAGGTAGTAAACTAACGATACTTCACACTCTAGGATTGCATTTATCATATTCGAGGACATATATGAGATGTGTGTGTTGTTCTAAGCCAAAATAAATTTTCCACATTATTTTAAGGATTTTTGGGAATTTTTTTAAAAATTTTAAAGCCATTTTCTAAAATTAATTTTAGAGATTTTAAAATGTTTGGGTTAAATCTGGAAATACAAAACTTTCCTAAAAACTGCCTCGGGTAGGAATCGAAAGCTCTAGATAATATTGGGGTAGAAAATGGGATTATCTAAAATTCAAAAATATGCATCTTATAAGCCATCGTAACTATACACGTGTTGGCTCAGGACGGTTGGATTTGTGTTTTCTAATACTCACATACTTAGCTTTCAATATGGTCCGTTCGTTTAACATTATCAATAGCATGTATGCTTCTGAACTCAATCCATGTGATGCCCATTTGAACCTATCAGCGTGCTATGACACCCCGTCCAATTAAATACCGGGTGATCAGTCCTTTATAAAATTTAAAACATAATGTTCGGTTGGTTCATTCTTAGCATCACTGACGAAAACATAATAACCTTATTAACAACCTAATAATTAATTAAGCTGGTGACAAAAATATTATTTTTTTTCTTTTTAGAATGAAACCAAACATCATTTATTTATAAAGTCCAAGAATTTAAATATAATCCATCCACCACATAACTGAATAAAATAAATACTGAATCTGAATACGTATTGAAATAAGTTAAGACTGGAATAAACATTTCCAGTTCGAAACTCTATACTAAGAACCATAGTAAAATAAATCCGACTAAAATGACTGGAAAGTAAAATGAATACAATATCTGATAAAAATGTCTAAGGAGTGGGCGACACATGCCCTAAATGAAAAGTCTAGATAAAATTGAGTGAAATGATAGAGGCGTCTAATGCAAAGACCTGCAGCTTCCACAACAGTTGCAGCACGCCAAGCAATCCAAGTCTCTAAGTCTAGTGTCCCTATGGCTGAGGACCTAATACAATACATATATATAGCAAGAGAGAAAAGCGATGTAAGAAACGGGTCAGAGCCCAAGGTGTAAGAATATTTGTTTTAGCAAGTATTTAAAATTTGCAATAAAACAAGTATCAATTGCATGTTAGTTCGAACTCTCACATGCGGTCCTCACTTCTCGATTATTGTGCATGCCTAACGTACAACTATTCTAACCTAGCCATCTGTAACCCTTCTAACTAGGTAAGGACTTATACTTCTAGTCACACCTCATGGTAGAAAATCGTGATTTCCAAATTCCAACATTGTTAATAACCACATTTATTAATTCGGTTGAGTGTTATCACACTAAGTTAAGTATTTACAGTTTACATTATTTAAGATTGTACTATCTTAATAGCCTACAAATTATCTCACAGTAGGAATAACACAAGTATACATATGTGTCCATCATTATAATATACATATACTAATACATCACCCTAAGGCTAAACCTGTAGTTCATCGCATACTCTGCTATTATGTCTCAGTACATCTCGTACTCCAATAAGGACTATCGGCTCGGAAGTCTCCCACGAACCATATACATAAATCACACATAGTGGAGGCGAACGGAGTTCACATACCTATGGGTCACGCACATACCTACGCTCCCATAGTCAGCTGACTTATCAACTCACAAATAAGTCTTCATAGTCCTATGTTCTGAGATACAAGTCAAATATCCTCCCAAAGGTCACCCAGGATAAGACTGTCTCTACACAAACTCACGTGATAGCAAGCAACTAGGTATGTCATACACATAATATTAAGCATGTAATAGGTATCCACGCATCCAATTAAAATCCATTAGGTATCTATCCAACCTAATCATATATATTCCATACGGATTATTCTCTCATTACTACGTATAATATATTTACTTTATCCCAAATAATCTACATAGAGTATTTCTCCTCACTCTAAGGGTACTACTACATTCACATATCAAGACACTAGATAAGGTCCCGATACTCTACCGATCCAGGGTATTTTTCTCCTCAAATCTCACAATTTAAGATTCTAAAGGTTCTCCAAAGTTCTGCAGCAGCACTAGAAGTCTGCAGAAAAAGGAACCGAACCGATCCTACAGAAAACGAACCGATCCTACTAAAATAAAAATGAACCGATCCTATTAGAAAAACGAACCGATCCTATCAGAAAAAGGAACCGATCCTATAAAAAAAATGAACCGATCATGTTATGTCAGACATGTTCTTCAACAGTTACGTTGTTACCATATTCGCACCCTAATACCCATAGTTCATACCCAATCTTCAATGTAACTATTTTGATTGATAACACAACATATTTACACAATTTCTAACATCCTAGGATCATTCAATCATTATAAATCATAAGGTAAAAACGAAATCCCCAATTATTATCATAAGAACCCTAGTTATCCAATTTTTCCATTTAAGAACTTAATTAACTCAGATTTGTTCGTCAATTTGTACTCCAATTTCGTGTTAAATTCTCTGGCATACATAAAGGAATTAACTATTGAACCATATGTCGGCAATCACAAACTACTTCTCCAAATTTTCACCCAATTTCAATGAAATTCATTATCAAATTTACCTACACTAATATGAACATGATTATTGCTAAATGAAAGCAAGTAATAAATACTTGCCTCGAATTAAATATCTGATCTCTTGATGTTGTTGGTATGGGTGTGTTCCTCTTGTTCCGATCTACGCGATGGTGGTGGTGGTTGTGCAAGATTGTGTTAATTAGGCCCTCCTCATTGGGGTTTGTTCTACCTCACACACTCTGTGGTCGTTCCTTACTTTTGTATTTTCTAACCCTAATGAATCTCTCGTGACTGATAAAATAAACTACCAATTTTTGTCCATTTAATTCCTCCAAAAATTAAAATTACAAAATTACCCCTACGGGATGCCGGTTTGGCCTAAAATATCCCGGGGTCCAAATAAAATACCCGGGTAGAGTTTTTTTACTATCTCGAACCTCCCGTACTCAGCGACGCGCTCGAAATTAGCATACGAGTTACTTAAAAATATTTTACCTTTATATTCCATTCAATTAGTCCTAACACGACTCACACGCGTGTCCCGACTTAATACCAAACTGTAGTATATTTCACTCTTGATAATTTATCAAATTCGATAATTCCATATTACTTATTCACTCAGTAATATTCAACAATTCTCATTAATAAGTATTAACCCTTGTCACGCTAGTTAATATTTATTTTTAAATTCGAATTAATTACTAATTAATTCTCGCATATTAATTTAATTAATCCACAATAATAATTAATCACATAATTATTTAAGTTCTAAAAATATGGGGTGTTACATACTTCCCCCCTAATAACAGAATTTCATCCCGAAATTTGAAAAGTAAGGCATACCTGGTACAAATAAATCTGGATACTTCACACGCATATCTGCCTCTCGCTCCCAAGTGGACTCCTCCACATTGTGATGCTGCCACTGAACCCGCACAAGTGGAACTACCTTTGATCTCAGTCTCATCTCACTGTGATCTAGGATATCCACTAGCCTCTCCTCATAAGAACTGAGTGTGGGCCAACTCATCCCGAAGATGCCGCCTCAGTGACGATATGTGAAACACATCATGAATACGGTGTAAGTGCTTCGGCAACCCAAGTCGATAAGCTACTGGTCCGATCCTTTAGATAATAGGAAATGGTCCTATGTATCTCGGAGCCAATTTACCCTTCTTCCCGAACCTCATCACCCACTTCATAGGAGATACTCTCAACAAAACCTGGTCCCCCACAGCGAACTCCCTGAAGGACCTCCCAACGTCGGCGTAGCTTTTCTCTCTATCTTGGGCTACCCGTATGCGGTTGTGAATCATCTCAACCCTGCTCGATGTATCCTGAATTACCTCTGGCCCAAGTAACTTTTTTTCTCCTACCTCTAGCCAACAAGATCGAGAACGACAAGGTCTCTCATATAATGCCTCGAACGGGGCCATGCCAATCGTGAACTGATAGGAGTTGTTGTAAGCAAACTCCACCAGTGGAAGGTACTGCTCCCAACCTCCCCCAAAGTCAAGGATATACATGCGCAACATGTACTCAAGCATATAGTTAGTGTACTTAGTCTGTCCATCGGTCTGCGGTGGTACGCCATACTCAACTGCAACTCAGTACCCATAGCCTTTTGGAAACTCTCCCAAAAATGAGAAATAAACGTCTTATCTCTATCTGACACGATATCAAGAGGCACACCATGCAGTCTTACTATCTCTGTAATAAATATCTGAGTATACTTTCCCGTTGTATAGTCTGTCCTCACTGCAAGAAAATGGGCTAATTTTATCAACCGGTCCACAATAACCCATATAGAATCGAGCCCCCTCTGTGATGTAGGCAATCCAGTAATAAAGTCCATGGAAATGTCCTCCCATTTTCACATAAGGATCTCTAATGACTGAAGTAAACCTGGTGGTTTATGATGGTCCACTTTCACTGGTTGGCAAATGGTACACTTGGATACGAACTCTGCGATATCCCTCTTCATCCCACTCCACAAGTACTGCCACCTCATGTCCCGATACATCTTATCCCCGCTGGGATGTACCTTAAATCTGGACCCATGTGACTCCATCATCACTGCATGTCGAAGGTCCTCCCCCTATGGAACCACGAGTCTCCCATTGAAACACAAGCCTCCCTCGAAACTCACCGAATAAGATTTGGCTCCATCGGCTAAGAGCTGTCTATTCCTTTCCTAGAAAAGAGAATCTTTTGCCTGAGCCTGGACTACCCTCGTCACTATCTGTGGTGTGGCGGTCATAATTGACATGAATTATCTAGCAACCGCATCCTGGTGCCCTAATTCCTTCCATTTTGCCTTCCACACCTCGTCCGTCTCATCCACTGGCCTACGGCTCAATGCATTTGCAACTACATTAGCCTTTCCCAAGTGGTAGTGTATCTCAAACTGATAATCTTTTACAAACTCCAGCCACCTTTGTTGATGCATATTCAGCTCTTTCTGCGTGAACAAATACTGGAGTGACTTATAATCTGTAAATAGGTAAAATTGCTCTCTCAAAAGGTAATGCATCCAAATCCTGAGTGCAAACACGACTACAGCCAGCTCCAAGTCGTGTGTTGGGTAGTTCTTCTCATGAGGCTTAATATTTTGGGAAGCATAAGCTATAGCCTGATCCTCCTATTGAAGAAAACCCCCAAGTCCTAGTAAGGACGCATCAATGTAAACTAGATACTCCACTTCCGGTTTGGACAGTGCTAACACTGGTGCTGAAGTCAGCTTGTCCTTCAACTCATCAAAAGCCAACTAACAGGCATCATTCCCGATAAATGGCACTCATTTGCGAGTCAAGTGATTCAATGGACCCGCTATCTTTGAATCCCTGAATAAACCTCCTATAGTATCCAGCTAGGCCCAAGAAACTACATATCTCCGTCCGCGTAGTGGGTTATCCCCACTCCCTCACCGTTGACACTTTCGCCGGATCTACGGATATCCCTTTATCTGAAATAATGTTCCCCAAAAACTGAACTTCCTTCAGCCAAAATCCACATTTCTCATATTTTGCATACAACTCGTGCTGACGCAGTGTCTGCAAAACCTGCCTCAAATGTTCGGTATGCTCCTCTTTCGTCTGAGAGTAAATCAGGATGTCATCTATGAAGACAATGACAAACTAATCCAGGAACTCTCTGAACACCCTGTTCATCAAGTCTATAAACATGGCTGGGGCGTTGGTTAGCCCAAAAGGCAGAACCCTAAACTCGTAGGAACCATATCTCGTCAAGAAGGCAGTCTTCGACACATCCTGCTCCATGATCCGTAATTGATGGTATCCCGACCTCAAGTCAATCTTTGAGAAGAAAGTAGCTCCTCTCAACTGGTCGAATAAGTTATCAATTCGGGGGTAACGAATACTTATTCCGTATCGTGACCTTATTCAACTCATGGTAATTGACACACAACCGTAATGATCCATCTCTCTTTTTAACGAACAGTACTGGGGCACCCCAAGTTGAAGTACTCCTACGAATAAACCTTAACCCAACAGATGTTCTATCTGATCCCGTAACCTCCTCATCTCCGCTGGAGCTATATGGTAAGGTGCGCGGGCTATCGGCCTAGTGCCTGACGTTAAATTTATAACAAAGTCTATCTTTCTACTAAGCGATAATTCCAAAATATCCTGGAACACATCAGCGAACTCCCAAACCACCGGTATCGAATCAAGAGGTATCACCACCTCCTTAGAGATCTCCTCCTCTATATAATACAAATGCGTGAAAGATCCTCCCTCAGAACGAGGCATCTCCACCAGGAACATCTCCTAACCAGGTATATCAAAAATAATACTCCTACTAAAACAATTGATAATGGCCCTATATGCAACAAGCCAATCCATATCGATAATCGCATCATACCCGGACATCTATAATACAAGCATGTCGGAAGGTAAAGTAAGTCTCCCAATATTTATACCCACCCCTCCACATATAAAGTAAATCAGTGAACCACTACTCAAAGGTGAATCTATATAAGTAACAGTACTCTCTGTTGTATCTAATAACCCTAAAGCACGTGCAAACCTTGTGGCAATAAAACAATCTGTGGCCCCCGTATCAAATAAAATACGCCCCATAGTCCCCTGGATAGAAAACATACCCTCAATCGCGGGTGGAGCCTGTGGGGCTATGTACTGATGGAGGTTATAAACCCATCCATACTGAAGTTGTCCCTACTGGAGTGGAACTGATGGAATGGCTGGCAGCACTGGCATCTGAGGTGGTGTTGGGAGGGCGGCAGGAAAAATCGATCTCTGGGGCTCCTATCGAACACCCTGTTGCTGCTGCTGTGGGGCCTTGCCCCTTTCAGGACAATCATAACGCTTGTGGCCAGTCTTGCCACATATAAAACACCTTCCACCAAAGTTTCCCCCTCGCTACCCCTGTTGCCCTCGGCCCTGCTGGCTATTTCCACCTCCCTCTTGGCCTGCTGGCCTTACTGAAACTACTGTTGGCCCTGATGGCCATACTGACCCTGCTGGCCATGCCTAAACCCTCCCTGACCATGACGGAATCCCCCTGACCTGAATTGCTTAGAATCCCCCTGCTGGGAACTCTGATCAACCTACCTCTGCTGACCCTGAGTTGGCTGTGCCCCACTGGCACCATTACCTCCTATCCTGCCCTGCTGGCTGGACTTCCCTGCTCGTTTGCTCCCAGTCATATGGAAGCGGTGGTCTTGGAAGTGCAGTAGGGTTGCATTAAGCACATCAGTATAGGTCTGCAATGAGAGGTTACCCAGAAGATGCTGTCGGATCCTCCAGGTGAGGCCATCCATGAATATTTGTATCTTTTTCTCCTCGGTAGGTACCTCTGTTGGTACCATATAAACTAGACTGGTAAACTCTTCTTCGTACTCAGCTACAGTCTTCCCTTCCTGAGTGAGGTTTAGTATCTTTCGCCTCATCTCAGTCTGAACGCAGATGGAAAGTACTTGCGGTCAAATCGCACCCAGAAATTGCCAATCGTCATCAAATCTCTCTCCCCTATAGTAGTAGTAGTGGACTCCCACCGCTGTAAGGCTGCCCCTTTCAGCTTAAAGGTAGCCAAAATCTTCCTCTCGACCTCAGTTCACTCATACATACGGAGGTGTCGCTGTATGTCCTTCTTCCTATGGCTAGCAATCACCCCATCGGAACTACATGCGAACTCTGGAGGGTTCGCCTTCTGAAAGGCATCCCTAACTCTCTCCCATGCAGTAAGGAAGATGTGAACAGGTGCTGGCGCCACTACTGGTGCCTGTGGTGGTGCCTGCTGTACCACTGCCAATGTTGCATTTAGTGTCTATGCAACGATGGCACCAACTTCTGTAGCATTTATCATGCCCTGAGTTGGGGTTGGCTGTGGCTCTGGATGGGCATTCCTGTCATTTGGTGCAGGTCGAGGATGCATCTGTGACAAGAAAGAAGTTTGTTAGTCCACAATTATTGTTAAATCTCAAATAGTTGAAGATGTAAACACATAATCAAGAATACAACAATCCTAAAAATAAGGCTCTATATCAAAGAACGCTAAGCTGAAAGTATGATAAGCCTTACAGATCCTAAAGGACTCTAGAACTTGATGCTCTGATACCACCTGTGACACCCCGCCCAATTAAATACTGGGCGATCAGTCCTTTATAAAATTTAAAATAGAATATTCGGTTGGTTCATTCTCAGCATCACTGACGAAAACATAATAACCTTATTAACCACCTAATAGTTAGTTAAGCTGGTGACAAATTTTTTTTTTCTTTTTAGAATGAAACCAAACATCATTTATTTATAAAGTTCAAGAATTTAAATATAATCCATCCACCACACAACTGAATAAAATAAATACTGAATCTGAATACGTACTAAAATAAGTTAAGATTGGAATAAACATTTCCAGTTCAAAACTCTAAACCAAGAACCATAGTAAAATAAATCCGACTGAAATGACTGGAAAGTAAACTGAATACAATCTCTGATAAAAATGTCTAAGGAGTGGGCCACACATTCCCTAAATGAAAAGTCTAGATAAAATCGAGTGAAGTGATAGAGGCGTCTAACGCAAAGACCTGCAGCTTCCACAACAGTTGCAGCATGCCAAGCAATCCAAGTCTCTAAGTCTAGTGTCCCTGTGGCTGAGCACCTGATATAATACATATATATAGCAAGAGAGAAAAGAGATGCAAGAAACGGGTCAGAGCCCGAGGTGTAAAAATATTTGTTTTAGCAAGTATTTAAAATTTGCAATAAAGCAAGTATCAATTGCATGTTAGGTCGAACTCTCACATGAGATTCTCACTTCTCGACTGTTATGCACGCCTAACGTACATCTATTATAACATAACCATCCATAACCCTTCTAAATAGGTAAGGACCTATACTTCTAGTCACACCTCGTGGTAGAAACCTGTGATTTCCAAATTCCCACATTGTTAATAACCACATTTATTAATTCGATTGAGTCTTATCACACTAAGTTAAGTATTTACAGTTTACGTTATTTAAGATTGTACTATCTTAATAACCTACAAATTATCTCACAGTAGGAATAACACAAGTATACATATGTGTCCATCACTATAATATACATATACTAATACAGCTCCCCAAGGTTAAACCTGTAGTGCATCGCATACTCTGCTATCATGTCCTTGTACATCTCGTACTCCAATAAGAACTATCGGCTTGGAAGTCTCCCACGAACCATATACACAAATCGCACATAGTGAAGGCAAACATAGTTCATATACCTATGGGTCACGCACATACCTACGCTCCCATGGTCAGCTGACTTATCAACTCATAAATAAGTCTTCACAGTCCTATGTTCTGAGATACAAATCAAATATCCCCCCAAAGGTCACCCAGGATAAGATAGTCTCTACACAACCTCCCGCGATAGCAAACAGCTAGGTATGTCATACACATAATATTAAGCATGTAATAGGTATCCACACATCCTATTAAAATACATTAGGTATCTATCCAATCTAATCATATATATTCCATACGGATTATTCTCTCATTACTACGTATAATATATTTACTTTATCCCAAATAATCTACGTAGAGTATTTCTCGTCACTCGAAGGGTACTACTACATTCACATATCAAGACAGTAGATAATGTCTTTATACTCTATCGGTCCAGGGTATTTTTCTCCTCAAATCTCACAATTTAAAATTCTAAAGGTTCTCCAAAGTTATGCAGCAGCACTGGAAGTCTGCAGAAAAACGAACCGAACCGATCCTCCAGAAAATGAACCGATCCTACTAAAATAAAAATGAACCGATCTTATCAGAAAAATGAACCGATCCCATCATAAAAAGGAACCGATCTTGTTATGTCAGACATGTTCTTCAACAGTTACGTTTTTACCATATTCACACCCAAATACCCATAGTTCATACCCAATCTTCAATGTAACTATTTTGATTGATAACACAACATGTTTACACAATTTCTAACATCCTAGGATCATTCAATCATTATAAATCATAAGGTAAAAACATAATCCCCAATTATTATCATAAGAACCCTAGTTTTCCAATTTTTCCATTTAAGAACTTAATTAACTCAGATTTGTTCGTCAATTTGTACTCCAATTTCTTGTTAAATTCTCTGGCATACATAAAGTAATTAACTACTGAACCATCTGTCCACAATCACAAACTACTTCTCCAAATTTTCACCCAATTTCAATGAAATTCATTATCAAATTTACCTACACTAACATGAACATGATTATTGCTAAATGAAAGCAAGTAATAAACACTTGTCTTGAATTAAATGTCTGATCTTTTGATGTTGTTGGTATGGGTGTGTTCCTCTTGTTCCGATCTACGCGATAGTGGTGGTGTTTGTGCAAGATTGTTCTAATTAGGCCTTCCTCCTTGGAGTTTGTTCTACCTCACACACATTGTGGACGTTCCTTACTTTTGTATTTTCTAACCCTAATGAACCTCTCTTGGCTGATAAAATAGACTCCCAAAATTTTCGTCCATTTAATTCCTCCAAAAATTAAAATTACAAAATTACCCCTGCGGGATGCCGGTTTGGCCTAAAATATCTTAGGGTCCAAATAAAATACTCGGGTAGAGTTTTCTGACTATCTCGACCCTCCCAGACTCAATGGCGCACTCGAAATTACCATATGAGTTACTTAAAAATATTTTACCTTTATATTTCATTCAATTACTCCCAACACGACTCACACACGTGTCCTGACTTAGTACCAAACTGTCCTATATTTCACTCTTGACAATTTATCAGATTCGATAATTCCATATTACTTATTCACTCAGTAATAATAAATAATTCTCATTAATAAGTATTAAACCTTGTCACGCTAGTTAATATTTTTTTTTAGATCCAGATTAATTACCAATTAATTCTCACATATTAATTTAATTAATCCACAATAATAATTAATCACATAATTATTTAAGTTCTAAAAAATATGGGGTGTTACATGTGCGTTTAAAGACGGTGCATTGTGAGCCATAAGATTTCCTTTCAAAGGTTTAGAATTGATCCAAACCATTGATTTCCTTCGTGGTTCTAGATCCTTCTAACCATAGTATAAATACAACCCTTCGTCCTCTCATTTCCAATCTTTAGGAGACTTTAGGTCTAAGAGAAAAAAGAGAGAGAGAGAGAATATAAAATCGATAGAAATTTCAAAAAATAAACAAAACTCTTGCATTTTTTTCCAGAAATTATATTTAAGGGTTTGAGTGTTTGAGGGTTTTCTGGTTCGTTGTTCTACAACACCTAACTGGTTTTAATATCTCTCCTAACACCTTGACTAAGATTTAGATATCATTTATGTTTGTAGAAATTTGTAGGTCTAATTCAAAAACTGTTACAGTCACTTAGATTTAATAGATTTGATATCTTTAGTTTAGAAATCATACTCTCTTGTTGGCTCTATTCTAAAAATATTTGTATCTCTTTATATCCAACAAATCTCTTTTGTGTTTTATAAAACTGAAATAAGTGTTTGTACGTCCAGATCTGAGTTTTTTAGTTTGAAAAATATGTGTATAAATAAGATTCTACAGATCTTTATTTTTAAAAGATTCTTGAGAAAATAGATCTGAAATATTAGGGTTTCCAAAACAAACAATAATTTCAGTAGTGTGAAATCTCTCATTTCATACTTAGAAAGATTTCTGTAATTCTTAGGAATTGTTTTTATAAGTGTGTATGAGTATATGCATGTGTTAGGCACTTCACTCACAACACTATCACACAATAACACTTAAACAGTTTGTTGGTTGAGAGATTTTGACCAGTTTGAGTCGACGTAAAGAATGAGCTAAGGTGGGAAGCTAAAAAACGTTAAAGACCTCAAATCCTTAAAGAAGTCGGAGTTACCTAACGGAGATGATATATCTTCTGAACTTGTAATAGGTCTGCTTTGTGTGTAAAATACGCTAAATTCTTGTAGCCTAATACTTCATTCTAGTGAATTTTTATTTTGAGGTATAGAGACCTTCGTGGATGTTTCCCTAATTGGGTGGGGTTTTACCAGGTTAAAAATTCTCTTGCATTGTGTGTTTTTTATTTCATCAGTCATACTACTGTACTACTAGACTTAGTTTTTGGGTTTTTAAACCTGGTTTCAAGTAACTAAAATTTCATGTTCATAATAATCAAACATATCTTGTGTTCTTATAACTATTTTAGAAAAGCATTTCTTCAAGAAAATAATTCAGATCTTACTCAACTGATTTAACTTTTGTTAAACGATTTAGTAAGAGTAATTTCAATTGGTATCATAATAGAGTATTTTATTTTCAAAACATTCTAAGATCCTTTATTTTTTGAAACTATTTTAAAAAACAACCAACTATGGACGAGAAATTTAAGAGACTGGGAAACTTGTTCAGGCCTCCCCTCTTTGATGGGACTAACTTCCCTTACTGGAAAGTAAGGATGATAGCCTTTATCTAAGGGACCTTGGGAGATGATGCCTGGGATACTATAAAAAAAGATATGTACACCCAAGTAAGGCTGCTGCAGAAGGTAGTACTGTAAGAGTTAAAAAAAACTCATAAGCGAGTTCACTAAGGAAGAAAAATTAGCCTCCTATAATAACAATAAAGGAAATAATGCTATTTTTATGTCTATCAAAGAATATTAATTTTAAGAGAATATCAACTAGTTCAACCTCTAAGGAAGCCTGAGATGCATTGGTCATTGCCCATGAAGGTGACACATGTGCTAAGGCTACCAAGACCCAAATACTTATACAACAGTATAACACACTTTTGATGGCTGAGACTGAAACATTTGACGAGTTTTACATTAAGCTAACTAATGTGATTACCAAACTATATGCTAATGGCATTATGTATGAAAGTAAAGAGATAGTTTCTAAAATTCTGTGATCACTTCCACCAAAATTTGATAATAAAAGATATGCAATTGATGAGATGGATGATCCATATCTCACTTTATAACTCCTAGATAGAAAACTTAGAAAAGTGGAAATGGAATTAGAGTTTAAAAATAACTCTCCAATGATCAAAATAAACACACCAGTCCAAACCTTGTCTTTCAGTCTAAGGTGACTTCACCACACCTTGGTGTTCCTTATACTGACTTGGATTCTGATGAGGAGTGTGACTTAGATGATTCGGACAATCAACTTTCCCTCATGTCTAAACAATTAAAAAGGTTCTTAAGTTTAGAAACAAAACATTTAAACAAGGAAATGTTGATTATCTAAATTTCTCTACTAACAAACCTCATGAGAAAAGGTAAGATGGAATTCGCACTGAGAATAAAAATAGACCTAACAGAGACCCTAAGAAGGTTGAATGCTTTAGATATGGGAAATTAGGTCACATTGTCAGTAACTTTAGGGTTATGTTGAGACACAACAATAATAAATCCAACTTGTGTAAGACTTAGGATGATTCAAGCGACTCTGATGAAGATGAGCTTGAATCATCTAATGTCTTTGACCCCTGCATTTTCTTTTTCACAAAGATTGTGTATACTGATGATATGCCTACCATTCATACTGAACTTGATACTAGTATGCCTAATACTGTTATGTCCTATGATGTCTTACCTATTCTTGGTTTATCTTCTCTATGCCTTGATACTGCTAATAATATTGATACTATTAGTAGTTCATTTACAAGGTGTGTTAGTCAAAGGGAACGTTTGAATGATGAATTGAATATGTGTGTGAGTAATAAACAAGAATCGTTAGGGGACAATCCACACACTACACCTGGTGATTCCGATAATGACGACCTCCCAGACATTCACACACTCTATACTAAAACTTTTAGAAAGAGCACTAAACTTAAAAAAAGAGTCAAGGACCTTACTGAGAAAATGGAAGCCCTAAGTCTTATGGAAAAACAAAGTGCCGAGGACTACACCACTCAATGTCTGCATCATGAAAATAAAACTAAGTCTTTTCTTAAAAAAATAAAAGAACTTTCAGAGTCAAATGAGATTTTGGAAAATAAATACAAGCTACTTTATTGGAATTGGAACAATCTAAAGAGAACATTTCAACAATCTTAAAAAAAAAATTCTAAATTTGAAAATAATTCTAACTGTTTTAAAATTGTGTAGCGTCGAGTAAAACCAATTCTTGATGATAAAACTGGCATATGATTTGAACAAAAACCTAAGGCGCCAAACAAACCTATTCCAAATGTGAAATTTGTACCGAGAGGAATAAGGCCTAATGACCTATGTCCAGATTTTCAAGCGATTAAAAATGACTTTGATAAAAAACAGAAAGGACCAGATATTGTTATGGGAAATAGTTCTAAGTCAAAAGTTGAGCCTAAGGCTAAGTAAATCTGCCCCTGTAAGGTAAGGAGACCTTTTGTTTCAACCTCTTGCAATTAGACATAAGGACAAAGTCCAACAATTGTACAAGCCTATTTTCAGATATTTTTAAAATCTTAAGAAACCATCTAGCCGTCTATACTGTTCTTATTGCGAAGTTTATGGACATTGCTTTAAAGAATGTTTTCAAAAACTTCTGAATAATCCTGTTTTTAATTCACCAGTTTATAAAATAATTAACTATTCTGGACATAACAGAAATAACTACGTCCTTCCTAGCAGCCTAACAAGAATTCTAACTATAGAAATATGAATAATCAAACTAATTTTAAACAGAAGTCCAAGACAAAGAGTTCCAGATTCATGACTAAACCAAGTGCTCATAAACCAATCAAAACTCAATCAAATGCGCACAACCTTTTTGAAAAACAAGCTAATGCTCACAAATTTTTTTAAGACTCGTGCGACTGTGCACAATCATTTTAAAATAAGATCAATTTAGGGTAGAAAAGATGATCTAATATCCCAGATGAAGTGTAACATTGTGATTAGAGATTTAAAAGATGAACACACTGCTTCTGGATGGTATTTAGACTCTGGTTGTTCCAAACATATGATCGGAGGTGATACTACACTCACCAACATAACTGACTTCTTAGGAGGAAAAGTTTTGTTTGGAGATGGAGTATCAGCTCAGATCATAGCTAAGGGACACTCCAAGAAATGGGACTACCTATTCTCAAATACATCCTTTTAGTAAAAGATCTAAAGGCTAATTTGTTAAGTATATCATAATTTTGCGACTCCGATCATACAGTTACATTCTAAAAACAAACAACAAAATTTTTAACGAGAATGGAGACTGCATTCTTACAAGCCTTCGCACTCCTAATAACTGTTACATAGTAAATCCTGGGATAGAGATCTGTAATATTGCCTGGATGGATGATAATGAAATCTGGCACAATGGATTGGGGCACACAAATTATGATAATCTTTGCAAATTAATCTCCCAAGAAATAGTTAGAGGTTTTTCCAAAATAAAATCTATTTCAAACGTTGTTTGTGGGCCCTGCCAAGAAGGAAATATAGTTAAAACTACTCACAAGAAAGTTAAAGACACCTTAATAATAAAACCTCTAGAGCTTATTCACATGGATCTAATGGGTCCTTCACGAACTATAAGCCTTTGTGGTAACAATTACGTTTTGGTAGTGGATGATTTTACTCGATTCACTTAGGTAGCATTTTTTAAACAAAAATCTGATACATTTTATGAATTTTTGAAAATCCTTTTACGTATTAAAAATAAAAAAGATACCCAAGTCAATCGAATTCGTATTGATAGAGGAGGTAAATTTAAATACTTGGGCGTAACAAAATATTGTGACTATAATGGTTACAAACACGAATTCAGTGCCCCTAAAACGCTATAACAAAAATGGTAGAACCGAGCGTAAAAATTGAACAATCCAATAGATGGGTAGGGTAATGATACACGCTAAGAACATGCCAAAATACGTTTGGGTTGAGGCAGTTCAAACAGCATGTCACATAATTAATAGGGTGCATCTTAGGAAAAATACCAAACAGACTCCCTATGAACTCTGGTATGGAAAAAAGCCCAATTTAAAATATTTTGGAACATTTGGGAGTAGTTGCTATGTTTGCAAAGACATAAAACACCTACCTAAATTTGAAATCCGTGGCGACAAAGTAATCTTTTTGGGTTACTCCCTTAATAGTCGGGCCTATCGTGTTTATAATTTGCCTACCAAAGTTCTTATGAAATCATAAATGTGATTGTTAGTGACATTAATGTTGAGAGTAAAAAACAAAAGCCAACTATAGTGGATGAGTCTGAAAATGTTTTAAATTATGACTCTCCAGAGATAGCTGATTCTTTACCAACTGAGACCCCTAAAATTCCTAACTGGGTTTCTAAAGATCATCCCTTAGATAAAGTAGTCAGTAACCTTGAAGAGACGGTGCATACAAGATCCCAATTACGTAATGTTGCTCATTTCGCATGCTTTGTGTCCTTAATTGAACCAAAAAAATGTGAATGAGGCACTTAATGAGCCTTTTTGGATTGACGCTATGCAAGAGGAGCTCGCTCAATTCAAGATTCATGACGTGTGGTATCTAGTACCTCGGCCAGAAAATAAAAAAATTATCAAAACTAGATGGATTTTTAAAAATAAAACTGATGAATCAGGGATGGTAGTTAGAAACAAAGCCAGGATATTGGACCAAAGATATTTTCAGATTAAAGGAATAAACTTTGACGAAACATTTTCCCTCCATTACTCGCCTTGAGTCTGTTCGATTACTCTTAGCAATAGCCTGTCATTTACACTTCATACTTTTTTAAATGGATGTAAAATCCTCATTTCTTAATGGTATTTTGACAGAAGAAACCTATGTTGAATAGCCTAAAGGCTTAATTGACTCTCATTACCCAAACCATGTTTATATATTGAAAAAGGCATTATATGGTTTAAATCAAGCCCTTAAGGCATGGTATTAATGAATGTCGACATTTCTTATAAATAAATATTTTTGACGAGGTGGTAATGACGAGACATTATTCGTTAATTTTTTTTAACAAATATGTCTTAATCGCTCAGGTTTACGTAGATGACATTATCTTTGGATCAACATCCCCTACTAAAGTTAAATTTTTTTCAAATATTATGCATGGGGGGTTCCAAATGTCATTAATAGGGGAGCTACAATATTTCTTAGGTGCCCAAGTCAAACAAATGTCTGATGGGCTATTTATTTCTTAAACAAAATATGCAATAGAGTTAGTAAAGAAATTCGGACTGGAAAATCCATAAAATCTAGGACACCCATCGGTACCTCAGTCAAATTATCGAAAGATGAACATGTGAGACCTATTGATCCTACCTTGTATAGAAGTATGATAACCAACTTATTATACCTCATCGCCTCGCGTCCGGATATAATGTATTATGTATGTGTGTGTGCCCGCTATCAAAGCGCTCCTAAAGAAAGTCACTTACTGTGTGTCAAAAGGATTATGAAATATGCCAAAGGGACTATCAATCTAGGAATTTGGTACACAAAAGACACGTCTAACACGATCATAGGATACACCGACGCTGATTGGGCTAGTTGTTTCGATGACGACAAAAGCACATCAGGAGCATGTTATTACATAGGTAATAACTTGGTAGGATGGAATAGTAAGAAATAAAACTACACTTCGCTTTCCACAGCCGAATCAAAATATATAGCCGGAGGTAGCTATTGTGCTCAATTGATGTGGATTAAGCAAATTTTAAGTGACTATGGCATTAATGAAGATAAATTACATCTCTACTGTGATAATCAAAGTGCTATTAATGTTTCAAAACGTTCGGTTCAACATTCACGCACAAGACACATAAAAATTCGACATCACTTTCACTACATCAAAATTGCTAATCTGGCACGCTTTCAACATGTGAAATTGGCACGGTTATAAACCGTGCCAGATTCTAGCATGGTTTAGTCCCCATCTAGCACGATTTAAAATCGTGTCAAAATCTAGCACCGTTGAAAATCGTGCCACATGTGAGCACATTTATTAAAACAACAAACCAAAAGTTTAAACCTAAGGGTCCGTTTGATTCAAAAGTAGGCAAAAGTAGAGACGACAAAATTTTCCATGGGTAAAATTTGCAATGGCAAATTCTACCTAGTTTTTTCACACGAAGCTATCAAACAACAATTAGGCGAAATTAAAGTCAATCCAATTATTTTATTTAAATATTTTATAAAAAGTTTTTAAACAATTTTTAAAACATTTCTAACACAGATTTTTTTTAAAATTTTGATAAAACAGTTTTTTAAAATAATTTTTACAATATTCGAAACAGTTTTTAAATTATTCAAAACAAATTTTAAACCTTTTAAAATAGTGTTTTTAATAGTTTTAAAACAAGTTTTTAATAAAACATTTTTCTAAAACCGTTTTTAAAACAGTTTTTTGACAGTTTAAAAACATTTTTGTAACATTTTTTATAAAACAGTATTTTTTTTTTATTTATAACAGTTTTTAAAACAGTTTTTTTTAAACATTTCAAAAACAGTTTTTATAAAATATTTTTTAATAAAACAGTTTTAAAAAATATTTTTTTAAAGAGTTTTTAAATTATTTTTAAAACATTTTTTAAACATTTTTTAAAACAATTTAAAAATATTTTTTATAAAATAGTTTTTTATTTAAAACAGTTTTATAAAACAGTTTGTAAAATAATTTTTAAAATATTTTAGCATAAAAATATAAAAAAAAGTACTTGTAAGAAGTGACAAATTATTTGTCAAATAATTCTTTCCCAAATAACAAAGCAAAATTTGCTCACTTTTTATGCATTAGAGGTGTTGTACATTAATAAATGAATTGTAGGCAAATTTGTGAATCAAACAGATCAAAAAATGAGCAAATGACATATTTGCCCACTGATTTGACATTTACCATTTGCCATTTGCATGACAAATTTGCGAATCAAATGCACCTGATCCGTATCTCCCTCTGCAAGACAAACCCAAACACAACTTTATGACCTCGATCCAAATCGTCTTCCCCGGCTACCAAAACCCAAACACGACCTTATACCCCCATCTTCTTCCTCCAATTCCAGTTCTACATGCTTCAACTTGCTTCAGTATAATGGTTTGTGCTATTTAAATAGGTTATAGCAGTTATCTATTTACTTTGTTATTTTTTAAGAATTTTAACTATTTCGTATGTTCGTTTGGAATTAGGCTTTTAGGGTTTTGAAAAATCTAAGCTTTTTATGGTAAGTAAATCCATCTAAGCTCACATTGACAAAAGCGTGTTACCGTGTTCAATTTACTGAAATACTCTTACATGATTTTTGTTTGGCATAACATTGAAATATTCAGGTAATATTTTGTTTCTCCCTTTACATTCCAGTCTCATTTGATGATTTTAAGGTTTGATTTGTGCATTTCTATGTTATTCAGCGAATTTTCAAGGTTTTGGGTATAATTTGAAAATACCCCAGTTGTTTTTTAGAGTAGAAGATAGTGATTATTGAATTTGTCCAACACGTGATCTTTATTGCTTATTAATTATCTTTGAGATGTATTTGCACAATGAAATGGATGTCACGAATTGGGTTAATTTGTCAAATACATTCTTGAAAAGGTTTGGTTACAGACCCTAGGTGGGAATCCCATAAGTACTGATGTGATTAGATTGATATTCAATTATCATTCTTAGTTGAGCGTACAATTGGGTTCAGGTTCTTCATACCTGTTTCGTGATAAGTTTGATCTGCTTAGTTTTATTGATGAATATATATTACTGTAGCTGCTCTTTGTGAAGACTTCAGTTAGATTTGTATGGAAAAACTTCTCGATAAAGAGCCTCTGATTTTTACATTTCTTTTATGATTTTAAGATGTATAAATCATGTTAGTTTGCTAATCATATCCGCACCTCCTTATTTTGGGCTCGCTATGAGTTTTGACTTTGTTTACCACAATATTTTTTTAGGATTATTTGTTTGTGGGTTATGATGACATTTGACCAAAATAGATTTGACATAGAGATAAATAATAATTTCCACCTTTTTATGATGGTCTTTTCTATAAATGAGAGATGATTAATTAATAATGCTTTCATTTTTTGTTTGACAGATTTTTTTTCAGTTTTTGGTTTTACAAAGTTTAGGGAGTATGGTGGGAACAAATACATAAGGAATGGATTTTGAAATGCAATAGTATGAGAAATTTCTTGGTGGGATATAACTTGTGTTTGGGTACGAAGGCTATCATTGATTAAAATGGAGGGTAATATTAATGAAAGACTATTATTGATAGATCGATCAAAAGAGGGTGTTGATGGGGAAGATAAACTCATGAGAAAGATATGGATTGAAAGCAAAAGAGGGTGTTCATGCACTAGAATGAGGTCAGCTCTTATTATATTCTACAAATCACTTTCCATAGCTATTTGGGATTAATTTGATATTCTTATTTAAAGGGCTTTTAGAGTTCTAATTTTAATTTTGTTGTATGGTGAAAACTCTATTTAGAAGATTTTCATGAATGGAGACACTCACACAACGATTTTACTCGAAGGAAGTGCGAATGGTGATTGAAATGAAGGCGGATTGGCCATCTCTGTACTAATTGAGGGGTAAATTTTCAATTCCATTATTAGCTTTTTATTTTTATTTTCAAGCCCCTAGAATTCAGACGCAACAACAACAACTTCAGGATCCTGGGTATTTAATGCAAACCCAGTTCGATCGGCAAAACCATCCACAATTCCACCAACAACAAACTTTGCAAACCCAATTTAATTCGCAATAATAATGCATCCATGCTGGTGCACAATATATTCAGCATCACCCTGCCGGGGCGGTCCCCGTGGCGTCTTATTACCCCGTGTACCCTTCCCACCAACAGCATCACCCCCACCGTCCTAGTCATGATCAGCAATCCCCGGTGTACTACGTACTCGCTAGACAGGCACCACAAGGTTATAACCAATCTGTGCAGCAACCGAGTTATAGTGAAGCAGTTGGTGTTGTTCCTTCCAACCGTAACTAAACACAAACTTCTACTGCAGCTTATAACACGGCTAGGAATACTCCTGCCCCTAAACCTGAAATGGCCTCCGGTGTGTACAAAACGGAAACAACAGTGGCTCAATCGGTGGTTCAAATTCAATCTGGTTAGCATCAGCTGCAATATTCTAGTTTCTCTCAGATGCATCATCTATCTCAGTCGAGGGCCCCTAATTCGGCTGCTACTCCTAATTACGCTTACGAGTTTGCTGATTTTACTCAAGCACATATATAATATACGCAAGCCCTGTGTCCTCAAATGGCTGCTCAATATCAGACTATGACATCGGCCTTGCCTGAAACTACTGTTTAGCAGCAGCAGCAGCAGCAGGTTAGAACATCACAGCCATAGCACGTGAGTTGAACAATAAAATAGAAATTTCGCAGCAATGGGTTTGCTTTATCTTTGATTTTTGAATTATAGTGTCTGTTTATTATTGGTATTGTTATATGATATGTATTTTTGATAGTTAATAAGAAACTGAGCTCTTCTTGTTCTTTACTTTACTTGTTTCTTATATTGTGTTTTTTTGTCAGTAAAAGTGGAATTGGTCTGAGATCATACTGTAAAATTTGGAACTAGTATATAGTTTTGTTCAGTTATTAGTTATTGAATAAATCTAATATAATGTAACAAAAGCTTTGAATTTAATAAAAAAAAGAAAAAGAAAAAAGGCAGATGGCCCTTGAATTGAAGGCGTATGTACCATTGTATAATTAACTTAGTCATAGGTATTTTTTACCCACCTTGAATTCTAACAGTAATGGATTTTTCATGATAGTACTTTAAATTATGTTCTTCCATGAACATCAATTTATATAGCTTCTCTTGAGTATATACATTGCATCATAATGTTAGCTGCTTAAATTATGTTTTGATTCACTACTGTAATACCTTTTGAAGTTTATTATTCATATATGAAACTCAATTTCAATATTATATATGTTAAGCAATGTATTCATCAGTGAAGATGATCCATATTGAGGTCCATATGTGTAATAGCTCAAATGCCTCAACATGTAAAAGGTCAGACTACAAATCATCTGACTTTTGTGTTGAAATTATTGTGTGTTTGCGTAGTTTGATTTTAGATTGTGGATGGACTTTCGTGCAATCATGATCTTTTTGACATCACTACATTATACTTTGATGTAATCATACGTATACTCTTGTATAATCATCATGAGCAGTTTGTTTCCCATTTGTTCATGATGTTTGTAAGAGCATGACCGTCCAAACAGAGGCCGAGTTTTTATGAATAATGATGCACAAAAGGTCCAACGATTCATGGACTCGAGATCCTCTCTCCGACAAGAGGTTCTTGCAAAAAAAGGTCTAATTTTCAGAGGGACCGATTCCTTTGGCCGTTGAGGCTGCAAAAAAGGCTGTAGTTGCTCCTATTTGCAATAGAGCTTTTAATCGAAACAGGATGATGAATGTGAATAAATCAAGGGTTGGGGCGGCCCCACGAGTTCAGAGGATGGCTGCAAATGGAGTTTTTTCCACGAAGCAGCAGCAGAAAGTGAAGGTGGCACCTAAGAAGATGCTACAGACACTAGACTCGCTGTTTGCAAACATTAAGTAGTAGAGGATGAGGGTTTTCTCTAAACAGAATAACAGTGGAAGAAGAAAGGGAGGTGTTGGTGGCTAGCAAAGACATCAATGGGGAAGAGGTAGTTTTTGCAATTGATGGATAGATGCAAACTTCTCCTGCATAACTCAATTGGGATTTATGGTTGGTTGCAAACCACTGGGATTACTGTTTATGCCTTGTTGTTACGCAAGTTGAAGATTTTAGTGGCAACATAACTGTTGTACCTTGGATTGGTACTTTCGAGAGACCTATGGGTTTTTTATCCAACATATTCAATGGCCATGTATGCAAGTTGGAGATCAATAGAGGCCAAATTATTTGCCTAACATGATTATCATTTTGAGTAGAAATGTTCATTCTTTGACGTTTCTTCAAATATTGTGCATGTGTAAATAAGAGAGTATACATTTAAGTGAAAAATAATAAAGCAAATACAATTTTGTTGCATATTCCAAATACAATAGCTATCGTGTGCAGTCATGTTATCGTTTCACTATATTCTGAACATATAACAAACTTCTTATTTAATGTTCTTTTTTAACATGGCAATGGAATTAGAAATATTGGGATTGTTGATTCTGAGTATTTGGTTCATTATGGTCTACCTACACTTGGGGGTTCAACAGAAAACAAGGTATACCATACACACATAGATAGATCCGAGGATCATAGAACTTCTCGTATACATGATTATAGATTGAATTAATGCCTCATCTATCCTCATCACACATGGTACCCAAAATAATATACGGAGAATATAATTTGTATTCTATTTCTACTAGAAAAACAAAAGTGTATTTCGATTTTCATAGGAGATGGTCTATAAATGTATTTCGATTTTCACAAGAGATGGTCTATAAACCCTATATTATTACTTAAAATTCCACTTCTTATATCACACAATCCTCTTGAGAATTCATCAGATAATAAGAAATTTTAATCATCATCTGTTTTGAAAAAAAAAGTAGTTAAAAGATCCGTAAAATAAGAAATTTAAAGCTTTGAGTTCTAGGATAAGGTCCATTAGATTGAAATAATATAGTTTTATTTCATTCATGACTTATCAGACTCCTGGCTTAACGAAATAACAAGTATACACAAGTTTTAGGTTAAAACATATGGCATTGGGGGGTGAAATATCAAACCAACCACCAAATGGCCTGGAAATAGGCACGAGCACGTCGATCTAGACCATTGTAATGTGTATGAACTGGTCGTGTCCTTATCAGACTCACGGTTTAACAAAACCACAACTATTAAGTTAGTTTTAGGTTAAAATGGGCCATTGGGGGTGAAATATAAAAAATACATGATGATAATTAGCAAATATCTACACATAGGCTTAAAAACATATCGTTAGAGGGCAAAAACCCAAAATAACCCCCAAACAGTCTCGTAAGAGGCACGAACACCTTGCACGGGATCAATGTAACTCGTAGGAGCTGATCGGGAAGCTCCTACGAGTTACATTGGTCCCATACAAGGTGTTCATGCCTTTTACAGGGCCATTTGAGGGTTGTTTTGGGTTTTTGCCCTCTAACGGCATGTTTTTAAGCCCAGGTCTAAATATTTGCAAATTATCGTCAAATTCTCAAAACAACCCTCAAATGGCCCTGTAAAAGGCATGAACACCTTGTATGCCAAAAGCGTGCCAGAAAATTGGAAATCTGGCACGGTTTAAAAGTATGTCAAAAGCGTGTCAGATTCAATATCTGGCACAGTTTAAAAGTGTGCCAGATTAAAATTCGGTACGATTTAAAAGTGTGCCGGATTAGGTCTGACACGGTTTTAAACCGTTCCAGATTCCTGTTTTTGGTGTAGTGTTTATACGTGAATTAGTAGAATCTAAGGAATTGGAAATAAATTATTTACCCACAAAACTCTAACTAGCAGATTTGTTCACTAAGCCTCTCGATCATTCTAGATTTGAAACTTTAAGGAAGTGTATTGGTATGATACATCCTTAATAGTATCTATCTTCTTTTTAATATTTCCTCCCGTCATACTCATGCTTATAATAGATCTTTGAGGGTATAGGGTAAGGTCATTTGAAAAATGACAAAAGGCGCCTCCTATATTTATTTTATGTAGGAGATCCATGATATGACATATTGTTTATTATAATTTCATAGATATCTACTCCATTTTATTTTTCAGATATGTTTATTTGGGTTTTTTCACCCTTTGTCCATTTGAGACAAAATGGGGGAGAAATATTTGAGTCCATCTTAGACATCTTGTGTATAATTGAACTAAAATCCTTGATCTTTGGCTTGAGATTGTTTTATATTTTTATGAATTCAATACCTTTACTTTCATTGGATATATTTAGGGTATTAGTTTGTAAATAGTTGAGTTATGTACTTTTTCATCTCTAGGATATGGGGTAAATAGAATTTTGTATATGAATAAGGTTTTCTGATTTTTTTGGTATCCCTACGAGTCCTAGATGACTCAAAGGAGATTTTGTCTCATATTTACAAAGGGAGAGATTGAAGCACACTATATATTTGACTTACTTGAGTCTAATATATAGGATCTTATCTAGTTTGGAAATATAGACAAAATTTGTGTCATCCTATGTAACTCATTACCTCTTCATGATCTCAAAGATATCTACATCAATAAGGAATATGGTCCTACAGGTAGAAAACTAACAACACTGCACACTCTAGGATTGCATTTATCATATTCGAGGACATATATGAGGTGTATGTGTTGTTATAAGCTAAAAGAATTTTCTACATTTTTATGGATTTTTTTATACATTTAAAAGTCATTTTCTAAAATTAGTTTTAGGGTTTTTAAAATGTTTGGGTTCAATTTGCAAATACAAAACCTTCCTAAAAACTGCCTCGGGTAGGAACCGAAAGCACTAGATAATATTGGGGTAGAAAATGGGATTATTTGGAATTCAAAAATACGCGTTTTATAAGCCATCGTAGACTTACACATGTTGAGCTTAGGTGGGTTGGATTTGTGTTTTCTTATACTCACATACTTTATCTTTCAATTTAGTTCGTTCATTTAACATTATCAATAGTCTGCATGCATTTAAACTCAATCCATGTGATATCCATTTGAACCTATCAGCGTGCGTTTAAAGACGATGCATTGTGGGCCATAAGATTTACATTCGAAGGTTTAGAATTGATCCAAACTGTTGATTTCCTTCGTGGTTCCAGATCCTTCCAACCATAATATAAATACTACCCTTCGTCCTCTCATTTCCAATCTTTTGGAGACTTTAGGTTGTAGAGAAAAGGGGTGGGGTGGGTGGGGGGGGGGGGGGGGGGGGGCGAGAGAGAGAGTAAAATGGAGATAAACTTCAAAAACTAAATAAAACTCTTGCAAATTTTTTCCAGAAAATATATTTGAGTGTTTGAGGTTTTTCTGCTTCGTTGTTCTACAACACCTCTCTAGTTTTAATCTCTTTCCTAACACCTTCACTAAGAGTTAGATCGCATTTCTGTTTGTAGGAATTTGTAGATCTAATTCAAAAAGTGATACAGTCACTTAGATTTGTTAGATTTGATTTCTTTAGTTTAGAATCATACTCTCTTGTTGGATCTGTTCTAAAAATACTTGTATCTCATTTATATCCAACAAATCTCCTTTATGTTTTACAAAACTTAAATAAGTGTTTGTATGTTCAGATGTGAGTTTTTCAGTTTGAAAAAGTTGTGTATAAATAAGATTCTAAGGATCTTTCTTTTTAAAAGATTCTTAAGAAAACAGATCTGAAATATTAGGGTTTCCAGAACAAACAATAATTTTCATAGTGTGAAATCTCATATTTCATACTTAGAAAGATTTATGTAATTCATAGGAATTATTTGTATAAGTGTGTGTGAGGCACTTCACTCACAACAATATCACACAACAACACTTAAACAGTGTGTTAGTTAAGAGATTTTGACCAGTTTGAGTCGACGTAAATAAGGAGCTAAGGTGGGAAGCTAAAGAACGTTAAAGACCCCAATCAGAGCCTTAAAGAACTCGGAGTTACCTAACAGAGTTTCTATATCTTTTGAACTTAGAATAGGTCTGCTTTGTGTGTATAATAAGTTCAATTTTTGTAACCTAATACTTCATTCTAGTGGATTTTTGTTTTGAGGTGTAGAGACCTCCGTGGATGTTTTCCCAATTGGGTGGGATTTTACCACGTTAAAAAATTCTCTTGCATTGCGTGTTTTTTTATTTCTTCTGTCATACTACTTCACTTCTAGACTTACTTGTTGGGTTTTTAAACCTGATTTCAAGTAACTGAAAATTCACATTCATAATAATCAAACACATCTTGTGTTGTTATAACTGTTTTAGAAAAGAGTTTCTTCAAGAAAATAATTCGCATCTTACTCGAGTGATTTAACTTTCGTTAAATGATTTAGTAAGAGTATTTTCAATTAGGACCATCATCAAATCGGGTTGCTCATTCGGTAACTAGTCGGCATTCTCCATGGAAAGCGGATGAAGGTGGATTTTAGACTTGGAGGAAGTAGCGGGAGAACTGACAGAGCTTTGGGGCGGTTGAACGGAAGACCGAAGCCAATAGGGATCCAAGCCAAGGATCAGGTATGCGATCGACCTGAGAAGGAAAATGATTCGAATTTATTTTGGAAGAGAAAAAGAATAATCTTCTTTTTTTGAAAAGAGGAAAATGTTTTTGGACACTTTTTTTGTAAAGGGAATGACAAAATATTTTTGGTATTTTGAAAAGAGGGGGGAAATATTTTTTGACACTTTTGATAAGGAAGGAGGGAAAACGAGAAAAGGGTATGAGCCTGATTATTTTTATTATAAAAATAATAATAATAATAATAATAATAATAATTATTATTATTATTATTATTATTATTATTATTATTATTATTATTATTATTATTATTATTATTATTATTATTATTATTATTATTATTATTATTACTACTACTACCACTATTAAGTTTTCACTTGTATTAGATTTACCTAAATGCAAAAGAAATGTCAGATGGGATTCGAGCCTGAAAAAAATTGGTTTGAAAAATATATAAAACATGGTTTAACTTGTTGCTAGGCTCATGGACAGGGTCCCATCTTGAAAAAAGACAAAATCGCACGAAAATTTGGGTTGCGTGACGACCCGTCATTTCGAAAGAGTTTCGAGTATTAACTGGCAAACTAAATATGAGTGCCCTAGGTTTGACGCCTATGTGAGGGTATACAATTGTTGGGTTAGTGAAAAGGTTCCCCCCTTGGCATGACTTTCACAATATACATCTTACTTTTGAGGGAAATCAATACGTGTGGACAAACCATTTGATATGCCTCAGTGTACAAGAATTGCCTCACTATATACCTCGTCGGGATAGTACGTGTGAGGGAAAATTCGATATACTCGACGTACGTAAACGAGTTCCCTGCTATATACCTCCCGTCATGACTTCGGTCAAGTGCGGGGGAACCGTTCGATATACGTCGAAAGTACTTGGCCAATGAAAGGTGAGAGTCATAGTTCTTAGGCTAACTGTGAATTTTCGGACCAGTGCCCATCACAAAGTGACCCCCCAGTTACGGGACAAAATTTGGTCAATAGTTATGCTCTTTGGTGATGTAGTGTGCAAAATGCATGATTCTTGATTAGTACATTATGGAGAGAGTATTTTTATTTGGCATGATGAATACTATACTAATAGGGACGAATGTACAAGTATCATGTAAAGTAAATATAGCATAAAGCATGAAGATTACACTAAGCATGGATACGTGAGAGTGAGTGATGTGTGAATACCTGTGAGTGAGTGTGTGGTAGTGAACCTAATCATGGATCAACTACAAGTGGTATGTGGTACGTGTGAGTGAGCATGGATATATACAAGTGTGATAAGTGTAGGTGTGTGTTAGTGAAACCTAAGCATGAATATTCTATATGGTGTGTGCAGCATGTGGATATAAGTGATCCTACGTGTAAGTAGTGTGAAGTGTATATGGTGAGTATTTACAAGTGTGTGAGTGAGGAGTGATATAAGTATGAGGTAGATATATACAAGAAATAATAGAGAAAAAAGGGGAACCTACAAGTAGGTGCATACGCACACAAGTAGAAAATCATAACGCCCATGTAAACATAGTCTAGTCCTCTTAAGTCAGTCCCTAGTGAAGTCGCCACTATGGCCATCCCTCCAGTCTTCCTCCATATTAAGGGCAATGCTTGTGCGCGTGCGGTTGGAGAGGGAAAGGGGGTCTCGTGCCCTTTTCTATGAGTTCTCAGTTGTCGTCGATGTGGGGTGATGTAAAGATATGGCGTCGCTAGCGTATTTTGCACAAAACATGCAAAAGAACATGTCGCCTACACGAGAGAGCGTCATCAAAGACAAACTAATGCTTACGAAACCAGTAGTTCAGAGGTTTGAGGGCAAAGTTATGGAAAGGGAAGGTGTTAGGCACCCAACCCTCCCTTTCGGTATCTCATGGGATTATGTTTCCATTTTTCTTAATTTTTTCGTAAAGTGTGTGCGCGTGTATATATAAATGGAGATCGAAATATCTAGACTCATATCATGGAAAAGATTGAGTGAGGTCATCCAAACGAATATTCCCAAAATAATAATTAGAAAATATGATGTGTGCATTTATCGAGATATGAATCGTTATAATGGAACGATAATATTTGTTAGATAAAACTCAAATATGAATAAAAAATATGATGTATATGAGTAATATATGAATAAAATAGGAAAAAAGATGAAAATAGGACTCGAATCCCGGCTTTTAGCCCGAGGCACCCGTGTAGACTATAAAGGCATCAAAGTCCATGTAGTTCGCATGCGACAGAATGGTGGGGTTTCCCATAGATTCAAACGGTAGTTTATTATGTGTGTATGTAGAATTTTTTTTTTTTTTGAGAATATGTGGTGAATAATCCCATCGGAATTTATAGGTGTAACCCTCTTTTTCTTTGTTTTAGATTTTTTTTATAGAAAATAAATATGTGTAACTAATAAAGGATGAAATGTTAATGTGTATGATCTAATGTAAAAGCTAAATCGAGAATTTATATAACTCATGCGAAAACAAGGAAATTTAGAGAGAGAGAGAGAGAGAGAGAGGTGTTTGGACCTTCTTTGGAGACTTAAGGCTTGATCTTGATCCTTGATGAGATTACTTTCAAGTTGGGATGAATGTTGGATGAGAGAGAAGGAGATTTTTGCTAAATTGGGAATGAAAGGTAGAAAGGAATTTCACACAAGGAAACTTCACTGATTATAGAAGAATGTTACCGAGATCACTGATATTGATTGATATAAGGTGTGCCTTGGAAGTGAGCTCATGCCCTCCTTATATAGGATAGGGGGACTATCGATCGGCATACATCTAGCCCTGCCAATCAGCAGGTGACCCTAGACACATTGTCGATAGGCAGGAAAATGGACCTGCCAATCGGCAATCTCGTGCAGATTTTTTTAGAGCACAATCTATAAATCTAAATTATGCACGGGGAATAAAGTTAAAAATGTAATTCAAAGACCTTCAAGAGTCCTTTAGGCCGTTGCCGGGTTCAGGATTTGACTTTAGGTCAAACGGGGTTCAAAAGCGCCCTTTGGTCCTTTGGACAAGAGATCGTCAGACGGTGATGGATCGTAAGTCAGAATCACTGATAGCGTAGACTATTGGAAAGGTTATGCAAGACACTTCGACTATTTAAAGGGATTCGCTCAGTTTGGAGAGTTGACTTTGGTTAATCAGTGCTTGAAAGTTCCCGATGACCTTTCGGAGTAAAATGGGTCGTTCGTCCATACTGTAACACTGATTTGCACATGGCTTGGACCGTTGGAAAGTGTATTTATTACCCTTCGAAGATTCATTCAGTCTTATTCAAGCTAAAGAGTTGACTTTGGTCAAGCGGAGCCCAGAAGCGCCCGATGGCATCCAGATCAGTTTTCGAGGGCATGCACGGGGTGGACCGTTGGAAAGGTGTTCCAGTGCCCTTTAAAGATCCATTGATCTTTCGCTCTGACGATAAAGTTGGTTGATGTCATATTGGGGCCCGGGAAGGCCCGATGGCCTCCAGATCAGTTTTCGATAGTAAAATGGTTCGTTTATCTGAACCATTATGCCGATTTGCGCACGAGTTGGACTGTTGGAAAAAGGGATTCGGAGCCCTTCAAAGATTCATTGAGATTTTTCTCTTATGATAGAGTTGATCGGAGTCAAATGGGCCTCAAAAGGGCCCAATGACCTCTAGATCGGTACTCGGAGTATGAGTAAGGGTTTGTAGTGAATGGGGATGTTCTAGGGACCTAAGGAGATACTTAAGGGGGTCCTAGAATGTGGTGTTTACACTTGATAAATATGTTGTTTGGACATGTTAAAATTTACTATAATAGTTTCAAATATACTATTGAGCAGTGGCCATACTGCTTAGAAGTTTATTTTAAATCTGCCTATATTTTTCACGGACTTTGATCCTGACAAGTTTGTGACAAAAGAAACTTGTCACGATCAAAGTTCATGACAATTGTCATGGACTTTGACCGCGATAAGTTTTCCTTTGTCATGGACTTGTCACGGTCAAAGTCCATGACAAATTCACAAACCTTGTCACGGACCTTGGCCATGTCAAGTCCATGATAAGTTTGTGACAAATATCTTTATCATTCCTAAAATTATTACGGTCTTAGACTTCTCACGGTATTATACCTTGACAAATGAGAAATTTTGTTATAATGACTTATTAGAAAATCCAGGTTTGATGACTTATGTCGATGTCATAAATACTGCCATTTTACACTGTCAAGATCAGTGCTTCCATATGAAATAAACTAAGAGAGTGAGATAGTCTAACCAGCAGGACAAGACTGAATGTATTGGTTCTAGTTGTGACACCCCTCCTAATTAAATACGGGGTGATCAGTACTTTATTAAATTAAAAATCAAGGTGAACAGTTGGTTCATTCTTAGCATCACTGTCGCAAAATAAATTTCCAGTTTAAACACCTTAAATAATTAAGCTAAGTGTCAAAACAATTTAAACCTTATTTCTATTTTATTTAAATCCAATATGAAAACCTTTTCAATAATTAACAGTTTAAGAATCGTATAAATGTTAAATATGGAAATTAACACACAAGAATTTAACCATTTAGATAAATCAATACCAAGTTTAAAAACTACAAATGAAATTATCCTGACACGAATTACATCCCAAAGAGTACCAATAACTGAAAATAAATGAACATAAATCTCTAACAAATCCAACTGAATAGGGAAACGGGTGATACATGCCCTAACTAATCAGAACTAAAATAAGAGTAAAGTCAATAACGAGGTCGTCTAAACAATGGCCTGCAACTCCCACATAAGCTGCAGCGCGTCCGTTCCAAGGAATCTAAGCATGACACCCCTGTGGCTGGGCACCTGTAATATATACATATATATACAAGAGAAAAGAAATAACAGGAAACGGGTCAGAGCCCGAGTGTAAAACATTTTAAAAATAGTTTAGCAAGTATTTAAAATGTTTACCGGCTAATGAAACAGCCATGTTAGTATGCGACACTCTCTTGAGAAATCCTCACCTCTCATATAGTGTGCACGCCTAACGTACTATTAATCTCAAAAGTTTATTTTAACTTAACTTTCCCATAAGATTTCATTCGGATAAATACTATGACTAAGATAATTAATTTCTGAAAATTAAGCTCTCTCATATATCATATATTATTTAAAATAACCCAGTGAAGTCACAAAATTCCCAAATACTTATAATAAAGTTGGAGTATTTATTCATTACTTAACTACTTTTATGCACAATAGAAAGTTCCCATACTTAAGTATATATATATATATATATATTAGTCACTCATATAATATATATACTATCGGCACCCCACATAAAATCTATGGTGCTGGCATACTCTGCTATCAAGTCCCCGTATCACTCGCACTAAGGGAAATACTAGTTCGGAATCACTCTCGAACTGTATTAACATAAAACACATACAATTGGAGGCGAAGTATAGTTCCAAGTCACTAAGAGGTCAGCACATACCCTCACGTCTCTTAGGACCATCTAACTATAACTCAAATAGCTTGTATCAAGGATACTATCTTCTAGGTTACAAGTCGTTATCCCCCATAAAGGCCCAATCGATATAAGACTGTCCCGACGCGGAAACCCCCGTGATAGCAAGTAGCCCGGGTATGATTTTTACACAGATATATAATATATGCACAATCGCACAATCATATATATATATATATATATATATATATATATATATATATAAATATTCACATTTCTAAATTAGGTGCGCCCACGACCCATAATTATAATTATCTGTTCTTAGCACATTTTACTCAATTATCTCGCATAATGGACTCATCACTTTTATTCTCATATAAAAGTTACTCCATACTTACTTCTCATCTCTCGAAGTATTATATCTCCCTAAGTATAATTTCAGTAGGCATACTCTCACTTACCTTCTGGTCTAACTCCCCCATGAATCTCGATCTTTTATTAAACGTACGCATGATTTCTTAGATGTGAATAACTCCCCGTTAACCCATAATTTCATCCTACCTTAAATTTAACTCAACGGGGTCTACCTAGGCCCCACTGGTTCTCTTTATAATTCATTATGCTCTATCAATGATGATCAAGGGTTCCTACGCATTTTAACCGGATTAAACTTAAAGAAGAAAAATATGCAATTTTCCAGGAGGGATCGATTGATCGAGGAATGGGGTCGATCGAGCAGATATGACGAATTCTGCCATTGAAAAGTTACGGGTTTAGCTCTCCAACCTCTACCAAATCTCCATTATAGATCCCCAAACTCCCAAACAACATTACTACAGGTACTATATACCTAACTACATGATTTTCTACATAAAATATGTCCAATTTCATCAAGTATAACTATTTGATGGAGTAAAATTGACATAAACTTCAAGAACCCTAATTTTTTCTTTAATTTCCATTCTTCCAATTCTTTTCTATATTACTTGCTTCTAAATCCATACAAATTCGTGTCTTATCCTCTACATGTGATTTAGATGTCCAGAATATGTCTACTTCCTCTACAACATATGATTTTAAGTCTAAAAAATATTTATTTCTTTCATGAAACATGTTCTAAACAACCATAGACTAACATGATTGAAATATTAACTAAAATAAAGCAAGATAGATACTTTCTTGGAATTTGAGTTTCTTATTTGTGGACGAAAGAGGTAAGGTTGCGTTCCTTGTCACGCGATCTACGTTTTAGTGGTGGTGGCGGTGCGAACGGGTGAGTCTTTGGCCTTGAGTTTCTTGGAAAGCTTTCCAACTTCTTCTCTAATGGTCGTTCTTTGATTTTGTGTTTGTTAAACCTAGAAGGCAACTCCTAAAGGCTGATATATCCTTAGGAAATTCGTGGATTTAATTGCCCAAATATACAAAATGTCTATAATACCCTCCCATGATGCCAATTAGGCTTAAAAACGTCCCGAGACCCAAACTAAACCCCTGGGTTCATTATTTTGACAATCTCGACCCTTCCAAACACATTGGCGCACTCAAAATGACCATACGGATAACTTACAATTTATTCACTTTTAATAATAATAATTTAATCCCGACACGGCACAGGCGCGTCCCGATTTAATTTCCACAATTATCAAATTATACACTCGTGATAATTTTAATAAATTTGATTATACATATTACTTTACCCATTAAGTAATATTAAAAAAATTCCCAATAATTACTAACTCTCATCACGCTAGTAAATATTTAAAATAATTTCTGAATTGATATTAAATTAATATCTCAATTTAAATTTAATAAATCCCCAAATTTAAAAGTCATTAAAATACGAGGTATTACATATTGCCCCCTTAATCATGGAATTTCGTCCCGCAATTCGAAAAATAAGGCATATCTGGTAAAAATAAATCTGGATATTTTTCGTTCATATATGCCTCATGCTCCCAAGTGGATTCCTCCACATTATGATGCTCCCGCTGGACCCGTACAAGTGGGACTACCTTCGAACTCAATTTCCTCTCGCTATGGTCTAGGATAGCCATTGGTCTCTCCTCGTAAGAGTTGTCGGGCTGTAAATCGATCTCCTCTATCGCGATGTGAGTATGGGCCATGTCATCCCGAATATATCGTCTCAACGACGAGATGTGGAACACATCGTGAATGCGGTGCAAATGCTCTGGCAACCCCAATCTGTATGCCACCGGCCCAATCCTCTCGATAATAGGAAATGGTCCCACGTACCTCGGAGCCAACTTTCCCTTCTTTTCAAACCTCATTACTCCTCTCATAGGAGATACATGCAGTAATACTTGGTCCCCGACGCTAAACTCTCGAAAAAATTGCTTCGCATCAACGTAGCTCTTCTGTCTGTCTTGTGCTACCCGAATGCGACTCCTGATGAGCTCAATCCTAGCTGAAGTTTCCTTAATCACCCCAGGTCCGAGCAATTTGTTGTCCCCCACCTCTAGCCAACAAGCGGGAGAACGATAAGGCCTGCCATATAATGCCTCAAATGGAGCCATGCCGATCGTGAACTGAAAGGAGTTATTATAAGCAAACTCCACCAGTGGAAGATACGACTCCCATCCTCCTCCAAAATTAAGGACACACATGCGTAGCATATCCTCCAACATTTGATTGGTACGCTCTGTTTGTCCATCCGTCTATTGGTGATAAACTGAACACAATCTCAACTCTGTATCCATGACCTCCTGAAAGCTCTCTCAGAAGCGCGACACAAAAATCTTGTCTCTATCAGACACAATATCCAAGGGCACCCCGTGTAGCCTAACAACCTCGGCAATGAACAACTGTGTATACTGGCCCGTGGTATAATCTATCCATACTGGCAGAAAATGAGCCACCTTGGTCAACCGATCCAATATAACCCATATGGAGTCGTGACCCCGCTGTGATGTAGGCAACCTAGTAATGAAGTCCACGAAAATACTCTCCCACTTCCAAGTAGGTATCTCCAATGGCTGAAGTAACCCCGACAGTCTCTGGTGGTCTACCTTTACCATCTGGCAAGTTGAACACTTGGACACGAACTCAACAATGTCCCTCTTCATCCCACTTCACCAGTACTGTCGCCTCATATCCTGAAACATTTTATCTCCTCCGGGATGTATCGCAAATCTGGACCCGTAAGACTGTGTCATCACTGCATCACATAAGTCTTCCCCTTCTGGGGCCACTAATCTCCCATTAAACCTCAAACCTTCATCAGAACTTACTGAATAGGACTCAACACCCTCGGCTAAAAGCCGTACAATCTGTTCCTGACAAAACAAATCCGCTGACTGTGCCTGTATCACCCTCGTAACAATATCTGGTGTGACTGTCATGACAGATACAAAGGAACGGGCTACCGCGTCCTAGTGACCCAACTCTTTCCACTTCACTTTCCAGACGTCCGCTACATCGCCCACCGGTCTACGACTTAACGCATCAACAACCATGTTAGCCTTTCCCGGATGGTACTGTATCTCAAACTGGTAGTCTTTCACAATCTCCAACCATCTGCGCTGACGCATATTCAGCTCTCGCTGAGTGAACAAGTACTACAGTGACTTCTGGTCTGTGAATAAGCGAAACTTCTCCCCCAACAAGTAATGTCTCCAAATCCTCAATGCAAAAACGACCGCTGTTAGCTCTAAGTCATGGGTGGGGTAATTCCTTTCGTGAGGCTTTAGCTTGCGGGAGGCAAAAGATATAGCCTTCTCCTCCTACTGAAGTACTCCCCCGAGTCCCCGTAAAGAGGCGTCAGTGTACACCAGATACTCTACTCTCGGATTGGGCAAAGCAAGAACTGGCGCCGAAGTCAACTTATCTTTCAGCTCATCAAAAGCCAATTGACAAGCATCATCCCAAACATACAGAATTCCCTTACGAGTCAGATTCATTAACGGACCCGCTATCTTCGAAAAGCCTCGAATGAATCTCCTGTAGTACCCGACGAACCCTAAGAAACTATGCACTTTCGTCGGTGTCATGGGTTGTCCCCACTCCCTCACCATCGACACTTTGCGCGGGTCAATCGATATTCCCAATTTCGACACAACATGCCCCAAAAACTGTACCTCCCATAACCAGAATCCGCACTTCTCATACTTAGCATACAACTGATTCTCTCATAGAGTCTGAAGAACCTGCCTCAAGTGCTCGACATGATCCTCCTCAGTGTATGAATATATTAGGATGTCATCTACGAAAACGATCACAAACTGATCTAAGAACTCTCTGAACACTCGTTCATCAAGTCCATGAATACGGCTGGAGCATTTGTCAGCCCAAACGGCATGACTCTGAACTCATAGGACCCATATCTCATCAAGAAAGCAGTCTTCGACAAATCCTGCTCCTAATCCGTAGCTGATGGTATCCCGATCTCAAATCTATCTTCGAAAAGAAGGTTGCTCCCCTCAGCTGGTCGAACAGGTCATCGATTCGAGGCAACGGATATTTGTTTCGTATCGTGACCTTGTTGAGCTCCCGGTAATCCATGCATAACCTCAATGAACCATCTCTCTTCTTCATAAACAACACTGGAGCACCCCAAGGCGAGGTGCTCCTACGAATGAAGCCCTGACCTAACAGCTACTCTATCAGATCCCATAACTCCCTTATCTCTGTTGGAGCCATACGATATGGTACACGTGCTATCGGCCAAGTGCTCGGCATCAAGTCTATGACGAAATCTATCTCTCGACTGGGGGATAGGCCCAATATCTCCTGAAATACATCAGAATACTCACGAACGACTGGAATCGAATTTAAGAGGTATCCTCCTCTATATAGTACAAATGGGTGGAAGATCCTCCCTCTGGACGAGGCATCACCACCAAAAACATCTTCTTCCCTGGAAAGACAGAGATAATACTCCCACCAAAACAATCTATCATGGATCTGTACGCAGCGAGCCAATCCATGCTAATAATAACATCGTGCTCATATATCTCTAAGACTAGCATGCCTGCAGATAAAATCAAGCTACCAATCTCTACTCCTATACCCCGACATATAAATAATATCAAAGACCCATTCCCAGTGGTGAGTCTACGCATGTCATAGTGCTCTCTGCCGTGTCTAATAACCCTAAGACCCGTGTAAAATGAGTAGCTATAAAATAGTGCGATGCCCCAGTATCAAAGAAAACCAGACCCATAGTGTCATGGATAGGAAACGTACCCTCAATTACGGGTGGTGCCTGAGGTGCTGTTGCCTGGTGGACGTTATAGACACATCCGTACTGCAATTGCCCATGCTGAACTGGAGCTGCTGGGATGGCGGGTAGGGCTGGTACCTGAGCTGGCGCTGGGAGGGAGGCTGGAAAGAGTGGCCTCTGCAGCTCATTACGGGCACCTTGCTGCTGTGGGGCCCTATCTCCCTCTGGGCAATCCTAGCGCCTATGTCCATTCTTGCCACATCCGAAACATCTGCCCCTGAATTTACCTTCCCTCTGCCCTTGCAGACCACGACACTGTTGTCCATTACCACCCACTGGCCCTGCCTAAATCCCCCAAATCCCTGTCTGGAGTCACCTGATCGGAATCGCTTGGCAGGGTCCCCCTGATGTGAACTCTGCTCACTGTGACGGGTCTTCCCCTGGGCTGCTGGTGCCCCACCAGTACTACTTCCCCCTGTCCTGCCCTGCTGGCTGGACTCCCCTGCTTGTTTGCTCCCCTGCATATGGAAGCGGTGATCCTGACAGTGTAACAAAGCAGCGTTGAGTACATCAGTGTAGGTACTCAATGATAGATTGCCGATGAGGTGCTGACGGATCCTCTAGGCTAATCCATCTACAAACAAGAGTATCTTCTTCTCCTCAGTGGGTGCCTCATCTGGCACTATAGTGAGAAGTCTAGCAAACTCCTCCTCGTACTCAGCAACTAGGGGTGTTCGCGGTCCGGTTCGGTTTTGAGGTTTTTTTTGGACCGGACCGACTTGGTTGGTCCTCTAAAAAAATGAACTGAGATCGGACCGATAATGTCGATTAACCGACCCTAGTCGGTTCGGTTTTTTATAGGGTCGGTCCGGTCTAACTCATCGGTTCTCACATTAATGAATTACATCATGTATAATAATAAAAATAAACCCGAGTCTATTTTTTCCAAACATTAAAAAATAAAAAAATATCAAAATTTGCAATTAAAACAAACTTAGTATTGGATTAAACTGCAATTTAAGCTAATCAAATATTAAAATATATATTTTCACTATTGATTTATCTTATATATATGCATATATATGTAAAAATATATTATATTATATAGAGTCGGTCGGGTCGGTCCTAACAGGGTTTTTGAAACTGTAAACTGTAGACCCGACCGACTAGATCGGTCCACCCAAAAAATAAATCGAGACCGGACCGATTAAGAAAAAAAATCGAAAAAAAGAGTCAATTCAGCTCGGTTCGGTTTGGTCCATCGGTCCAGTCGTTTTTTTGAACACCCCTATCAGCAACAGTTATACTCTCCTACTTCAGATTCAGTAACTTCCACCTCATCTCAGTCTACACGACGGATGGGAAGTACTTGCGGTTAAACCGCGCCCAGAATGACTGAATCATGATGCTATCCATCTCCTCCAAGGTGGTGGTGGACTCCCACCACTGCAAAGCACCCCCCACCAGCATGAAGGAAGCCAATAGATGTCTCTGCACGTCAGTGCACTCATACATGCGCAGATGCCTGTGAATATCCTTTTTCCATTGGCTGGGGACTACGATGTCCGAACTACCCGAGAACTCCGGGGGATGCGCCTTTTGAAAGGTATCCCTAACCCGCTCCCATGCGGATGGAAGCTGTGCTGGTACTGGCGCCACTGCCTGAATCTGGGGTGGAGCCTGCTGCACCACCGCTAATGTGGCATTCATCGCCTGAGAAATAATAGCGGCTACCTCAGTTGTGTTCATCATTCCCTGAGCCAGAACTGCTGGTGCGCGTCTCAGAGGCATCTGAAAGGAGAAGAAAGTTTATTAGTCTATAGTTATTATCAAATTTTGAATAGCTGAAGACGTAAGCGTAAATACAAGAATACAATAGTCCTAAAAATAGGGATCTATATCAAGGACGTTAAGCTGGAAGCGAAATAAGCCGTACAGATCCTAAAGGACACTAGAACCTGATGCTCTGATACCACCTGTGACACCCAGCCTAATTAAATACCGGGTGATCAGTCCTTTATTAAATTAAAAACCAATGTGAACGGTTGGTTCATTCTTAGCATCACTGTCGCAAAATAAATTTTCAGTTTAAACACCCTAAATAATTAAGCTAAGTGTCAAAAAACTTTAAACCTTATTTCTATTTTATTTAAATACAATATGAAAACCTTTTCAATAATTAATAGTTTAAGAATCGTATAAATATTAAAGATGGAAATTAACACACAAGAATTTAACCATTCAGATAAACCAATACCAAGTTTAAAAACTACAAACGAAATCATCCTGACACGAATTACATCCCAAAGAGTACCAAATACTAAAAATAAATGAACATAAATCTCTGACAAATCCAACTGAATAGGAAAATGGGCGACACATGCCCTAACTAATTAGAACTAAAATAAGAGTAAGGTCAACAGCTAGGTCGTCTAAGCAATGGTCTGCAACTCCCACATAAGCTGCAGTGCATCCGTTCCCAGGAATCTAAGCATGACGCCCCTGTGGCTGGGCACCTGCAATATATACATATATATACAAGAGAAAAGAAATAACAGGAAACGGATCAGAGCCCAAGTGTAAAATAGTTTAAAAATAGTTTAGCAAGTATTTAAAATGCTTACCAGTTAATGAAACAACCATGTTAGTATGCGACACTCTCTTGAGAAATTATCAGCTCTCATTTAGTGTGCACGCCTACCATACTATTCATCTCAAAAGTTTATTTTAACTTAACTTTCCCATAAGGTTTCATTCCGATAAATACTATGGCTAAGATAATTAATTTCTGAAAATTAAGCTCTCTCATATATCTTATGTTATTTAAAATAACCCAGTGATGTCACAAAATTCTAAAAAACTTATAATAAAGTTGAAGTATTTATTCATTACTTAACTACTCTTATGCACAGTAGAAAGTTCCCATACTTAAGTGTATATATATATATATATATATATATATATATATATATTAGTCACTCATATAATATATATACTATCGGCACCCCACATAAAATCTATGGTGCTGGCATACTCTGCTATCAAGTCCTCGTATCACTCGTACTAAGGGAAATACTAGTTCGGAATCACTCTCGAACTGTATTAACATAAAACACATACAATTGGAGGTGAAGTATAGTTCCAAGAGGTCAGCACATACCCTCACGTCTCTTAGGACCATCTGACTATCACTCAAATTACTTGTATCAAGGATACTATCTTCTAAGGTACAAGTCGTTATCCCCCATAAAGGCCCAATCGAGATAAGACTGTCCCGGCGCGGAAACCCCCGTGATAGCAAGTAGCTCGGGTATGATTTTTACACAGATATATAATATATGCACAATCACATAATCATATATATATATATATATATATATATATATATATATATATATATATTCACATTTCTAAATTAAGTACGCCCACGACCCATAATTATAATTATCCATTTTTAGCACATTTTACTCGATTATCTCGCATAACGGACTCGTCACTTTTATTCTCATATATATGTTAATCCATACTTACTTCTCATCTCTCGAAGTATTCTATCTCCCTAAGTATAATTTCAGTAGGCATACTCTCACTTACCTTTTAGTCTAATTCCCTCACGAGTCTCGATCTTTTATTAAACGTACGCATGATTTCTTAGGTGTGAATAACTCCCCATTAACCCATAATTTCATCGTACCTTAAATTTCACTCAACGGGGTCTACCTAGACCCTACTGGTTCTCTTTATAATTCATTATGCTCTATCAATAATGATCAAGGGTTCCTACGCATTTTAACCGGATTAAACTTAAAGAAGAAAAATACGCAGTTTTTCAGGAGGGATCGATCGATCGAGGAATGGGGTCGATCGATCGATGTTATTGATCGATCGATCGATCAAGTAGTTATGACGAATTCTGCCATTGACAAGTTACGGGTTTACCTCTTTGACCTTTACCAAATCTCCATTATAGATCCCCAAACTCCCTAACAACATTACTACAGGTACTATTACCTAACTACATGATTTTCTACGTAAAATATGTCCGATTTCATCAAGTAAAACGATTTAATGGAGTAAAATTGACATAAACTTCAAGAACCCTAATTTTTTCTTTAATTTTCATTCTTACAATTCTTTTCCAGATTACTTGCTTCTAAATCCATACAAATTCGTGTCTTATCCTCTACATGTGATTTAGATGTCCAGAATATATCTACTTCCTCTACAACATATGATTTTAAGTATAAAAAATATTAATTTCTTTCATGAAACATGTTCTAAACAACCCTAGACTAACATGATGGAAACATTAACTAAAATAAAGCAAGATAGATACTTTCCTGGAATTTGAGTTTCTGATTTGTGGACGAAAGAGGTATGGTTGCGTTCCTTGTCACGCGATAGATGTTTTGGTGGTGGTGGCGGTGCGAACGGGTGAGTCTTTGGCCTTGAGTTGCTTGGAAAGCTTTCCAACTTCTTCTCTAATGGTTGTTCTTTGATTTTGTGTTTGTTAACCCTAGAAGGCAACTCCTAAAGGCTGATATATCCTTAGGAAATTCGTGGGTTTAATTGTCCAAAAATACAAAATGTCTATAATGCCCTCCCGGGATGCCAATTAGGCTTAAAAATGTCCCGAGACCCAAACTAAACCCCCGGGTACATTATTTTGACTATCTCGACCCTTCCGAACACATTGGCGCACTCAAAATGACCATACAGGCGACTTACAATCTATTCTTTTAATAATATTAATTTAATCCCGACACGACACATGCGCGTCCCGATTTAATTTCCACAATTATCAAATTATACACTCGTGATAATTTTAATAAATTCGATTATACATATTACTTTACCCATTAAGTAATATTCAACAAATTCCCAATAATTACTAACTCTCATCACGCTAGTAAATATTTAAAATAATTTCTGAATTAATATTAAATTAATATCTCAATTTAAATTTTATATATGCCCAAATTTAAAAGTCATAAAAATACGGGGTATTACACTAGTGAGGCACCAGAGGGGTATACCCAGCTGGGAGACCCATCTAAGAGGTAGGGTCAGAGATCAGGGCAGCCCTGACATTGACAGCAAGTCCAAAGACAAGAGGATTACATAGGGAGGTGTTTTATATGTGGAGAGCAGGGCCACATGCGTCAAGCTTGTTCGCAGCGAGAAAGGAAATAAGAGCAAGGTGCCTAGCATGGGCAACAGTTACAATAGTCTTTGGGACAATTCAGACGTGAGTATTATATCCAGAAACCAGTTGAACGGTCAGTGCCATTGGCAATTGAAGGTATGGTTTTATCCTTGAGAAAATGGGGTAATGTTTTTTGTGACAGGGGTGCGTCATAGTATTTTATTAGAACTAGAATGGCGCATGAGACATGTTTAGTGGATGTATCATTAGTGTATGAATATATATTTACCGTTGGTTAACGGGGCTCTCTTTGATTCCACCTATAGGGGAGTGGGTGTGGACACTGATATGATATGTTCTTATGGAATTGCTCATTTTAGGGAGATATGTTATTTGTGTATGATGTTATCTTGGGTATGGACTGGTTAGCGAAGGTTTAGGTGATGGTGGACTGTTACAATAAGTCTATCGTGTTTGTCGTTCAAGGGCAGGAAGTGTTGTTTTTGCGATATCTCATCCTGAAAGAAGGTTGAGCTCATTAATATATTATATTATAGAGGAGACTTCACAGAGTATAGTTGTCTCGTTATATTTGATCCTAATGCATAGGGGCATTATTGATGCTATTCAGGGGATATCGGGTTATGGTCGAGGAAAGAGATTGAGGCCGCTATTGATTTAGCGCTGGGGACTTAGTGATAGTGTGAGCGCAGTATTGTATGACTTCCTTAGAGATGTGGGAGTTGAGGATTAGACTTATACATTTGGAGGCAGGATTTTGAGTATCCTGATTATGTGTTTTGGGCCTACGGATCTCGACGACTGACAATATTAGGTAGTAGTGTATTGGGGTTCCTTGTTTGGATTTCCCTTGCAAGACTTCCCACGCATGAACCCCAGCGAGAGTCAGGAGTTGGGAGACATTTTGGGTGCTAGGTAATGGGTTTATTACTTTCATTATTACACATTTATGCAGATAAAACTTTGAGCAGAGAGGCATTCTATGATTTAGGGCCAGTGGAATCAGGTAGTGTTTTGTAGGAAGCACTAGGGAATATTTGCACCACTAGTTAATAGGTGGGGCAATATCTAGAATAATTAAGTCGTAATTAGTAGGGTAATCAAGTATACCCTTTCTAGATATCCAGGTCGAGCATGGGCGGTTGAGTTGATATAAATATGTTCCTTTTGTTATAATTGTGCAGATATGCACGGGATGTAGGGTGTATGGGCACCCTAGTTAGTTCAATTTTCAGTATCTTTTGAGATAAGAGAATGTGGAAATAAATGTGTTGAGTTATATGCCTATAGGGAAGTTAGAATCAGAGTTAGAATAGTTAGATGGAATGGACTTTGTTATAAGGAGGAAGATAGTCCAGATGTATACAGCAAGGAGAGCTATCACAACTGAGATGAGTTGAAAGACTATGAAGACACATGTTAGGGATCTCTTTTGCCAAGGGATAATCCAACATCTTTGGGAAATTGAGAGGATTCGTACTCAGTCAAGTTCTGAGGGTGGCTTGCACATAATAGGATGTAAATTTCATCGGATGAGAATGACCCATGAAGTGCGCAGTTTTAGAGCAGATGCATGGGTCACGATTTTAGTACACCCCAAAAATGGGAGTAAGATGTACCACATAATATGGGATACAAAGCGTGTGGGTCGGTGTGTAGTTAGACATAGCGAAGTTTGTCTCTAGGTGCACTACTCGTTGAAAGGAAAAATATTGGTCCTTGACGATCAACTAAAGTTTTGCAATACTTAGTGATTCCAATGACGGAAAGGATAACAGACCGGTGGAGTTCATCTTTGGGTTACGTACATCGTGAAAGGGTCAATATTTCCTTTGGGTTTATGGAATTGGTTGACCAAGATGGAGTAGTTATTGCTAATTTGGGTGAGTTACACTATCGGGCAATGTACCCAATATTTCATTAAAGAAAGGAATGAGCAGGCCCAAGGTGCCGCCCAACATTGTTATGGATTAGGATGAGATCCCTGAGTCCCACCTAGGTATTATCAGGAAGAATTGAGGACGAAGTTGAATTTTGAGTAAGGCATATCACCCGTAGACCGATGGGTAGATGGGAAGGATGATTAAGATATCGAAGAATATACGAGGTATGTGCATTATAGATTTCCAGAGTGAGTGGGGGGAGTAGTTACTGTTGGTAGAGTTATGGTTAATAACTCATACAATGCTATTGTTGACAAGGTGCCTTTTGAGTCTTTGTATGGGAGACCTTATCGTCCGCCCTCTAGTTGGTTGGAGGTGCAAGATAACAAGCTTCTCGTACCTAACGTGCTTAAGAGTTCATCAGTAAGGATTGAGTTAATCAGAAATAATTTCGTGTATTTCAAGAACGTCAAAAGAGTTACATCATTACAAATTAGAGTTTTGGAAGTCTAAGGTGAGTGGTCAGGTGTTATTACGGGTGTCTCCCATAAAGGGAGTTATGTGGTTTGGTAAGAAGGGAAGTTGGTACCCAGGGAAGTGGGGCCTTTCCTCAGTAATGTGTTTGTGTGTTGTTATAAAGGAGAGACCTTAAGAATGATGTAGTATATCACTATAAAATGAATTGAACAAACTTGTCGCTAACCTTGGACCATAGTGAGTAGGCCTTTTATTTAAAATGGTATCGTTAGCAGGTATATAGTGGAGGCACCAAAATATTGTCGTGAGTTAATTTTGGGTACATAAGGATGCCTTGCGTGTAAAGTTCTTGGTACCAAGAGTATCCAAATTTTGGGGACGAAATTCCTTTGTAAGGGGGAAGTATGTAACCCCTCGTATTTTTGGCAATAATTTAAATTACACGGTAGAGGTCAAAATAATCAAAATTAAGTACCAGGAGGTGGTAATCAGGTTCCAGGGGCTTGTTAGACTAGTTAGGACCTACATGGTGGCATACGGGTCGTTTTACACTTGGTTCATAACCTAATTTAGGGATTAAGATTATATGAAGGGAAGTTGGATGGTAAGGAGCAGCCATATCACCCTTTTAAGAGTCCAAAAGTGAAAGGGAAGAGAAAGGGGAAGGGGAGAGCCAAGAAAGATCAATAAAAGCAATCCGGGAAGGAAAGGGAGGACGATTTCGAGCTAGGATTTCGTGGAAAAAGATCTACAAAGAGAGGATTCGATCAATATGATAATCTAAGAAAAGTGTTTGAAGTTTCTTTGATATTTTATGCATGTTTTAGTTCATATTATAGTTGGGGAACAAATATGATTTTTGGGTGGGGTTTATATGACAAAATGGGATTTTTGGGTATGACCCCATAGAACTTATATTGATTATTATCTCCTATGAAATTTGAGTTTGATTCATATATTAAAGGTGAAATCATGAAAGAAATCCGAGATTGAATCAAATTAGAAAGATGTATTCTTGAATGATAAAATTAGAGACTTGATTAGAATTATGATCTAAATTAATTCTGGAAACATTTGATGTTGGATCCCATGTTTTAAATTCTTATTGGATCAATTGATTTGTAAAAATTTATATATTGATGATTAGGAATGTTAGGGCGATAATATTCATGGTTAGGATGAATACTGGAATTCATATGAGGTAAGTAAGATAATGACACCCCGTCTAAAACATAGAAGGTACACCTTGGGCAGAACCCAGGGCGAGCTAGTTCAGCCTGGGGGCGAACCCATTCGGGCCACCTGTTTAACCAAGGCTTGTTATTTTAGTGGTTCGGTTAATCGGTTGGGATCCGAGTTGTTTTGGAAAGTTCGTAAGTGATGTTTAGGACTTTCGAGATTTTATGGGATCTGATACTGCATTGGGGTTAGTCAGTAATAAAATCGGGGTATGGAATTATGAGGGTTTAGGATAAATGACACTCAAAAATATATTATTAGATTCAACTGGAGATTTCGAATGGAATTAGGATACGGGTTGGATTGAAATGGATTAATGTCCTAAATAATAAACATATTTGTGAATGAAAAATAAGTAAGGGACTACTTATGTATTCAGGAGCCGGGATTAGACTCGAGGATTATGGGCTAGTGCTACGAGTGACATTGGCACGGTTAACCCGTTTTCATTGTGTATATATATGGGTATAGAGACAATATATATGTGTGTGTGTGTGTGTGCGTGTGTGTGTGTGTGTGTGTTAATATACCTGTGTGATTGATATATGTGAAACATACCTACTCCAGGGATGTTATCGGTGGAGGTTGAGCATAGTGGGCAGTCTACCATAGCGTTGATCAGCAGGTTTAAGATCGGTTCCCTAGGTCATAGGTCTGTCGCACGATCACTATATGTGAGTTTAGTTTCTAGTGGGGTAATGTGGTATGGCTATGACCCACGAATTTATGACTACAATCACAAAAAACAAAATAGAGAGAATAAAGTTGATATCTATAGGATGGGGTCTAAATCATATGAAGATTTGAAGAGTGAATGGTAAGATAGGATAAAGAATGGTTCGAATGTCAAAAAAAGCCTAATTGGGCCACTTGTACGTGCATACTCGATGGGACAAAGATAATAAATTTTCATCCCACTTGGCTCTGACTATGGTGAATAAAACCACTTATTTATTTATACATACATACATACATACATACATACATACATACATACATACATACATACATATACATACATACATACATACATACATACATACATACATACATACATACATACATACATACACAGTTTATATAAAATAATGCTAAAATAATGCCCTGACTATGGCGAAAAAATGCCTGTGCAGATTGATACTGGAGAACGGAACATGCTAAAAAACTATCATAATTATTTTACCACTTGGCCAGTTTATTTGTTTGTCAAGCCTAGTATATGAATAATTTTTGATAATTTGTAATATTTGAGAACAAGTTGTGATGTTTTGTTTATTTGAGTTATTTTAATTTTATGGGTTAATTTTTTTATGTATGTAACATGAATTTATGTTTAATGTGAGTTTAAGTTTTATTGAATAATTTGAATGAATTATGACTTGTGTGTTATTGTATGCAACATGACCTTTGTTCAAACCTAAAAGTGGATAGGGGAGAGTAAGCGAATATCTGATAATCATGTAAAGGGCATTCAATAATTTTTTAAATACGCATATATAAATCTTAAAAGTGACGAGATTCCATGTTTGTGCTCCTGTTATATGAACTAAAAATATAAAAATCTAAGTCTTTAGAAGACGTTGAGTTGTATTTACTAAAGTGGGAAATTTTGCAAGAATATAAAACATGGACATACCATGGTGAATAGAATGTACCTTATGTTCCGAAAGAATCATCGGTATTAGACCGCGTAACGATATCCCACCAAGTGAAAGTGGTACATGATTCGCCAATACATAGTCCATTGACCGACCTAATTGATGGTGCTTAGAAGAGTCCACCACCATAAAAACCACCAACCTATGGATATAAATAATGTGCATTATGACCAAGGCAAAGAACAAGTTGATGCTAAATTACCAGAATCTCGGGAATACATGCGGTTGAAAGTCGACGCGGATAGACCGTTGTATAAAGAATGCGTTGAAGATCACTCGGTATTATATGCAATGGTTGGTTTGCATAATTTGAAGAGTCAATTTTTTTCGGGCAACAACATACAACAGATTCCTTAAGTGGGTTAAAGGCATTATCCCAAAAGAGAACATGTTCCTAGACAATTATCTTGGCATGAAGAAGAGCTTGAAGGGTTTAGGTTTGAAGTACAAATTTATTCATGCATGCAAGTATGATTGAATATTGTAATGTCTCCTATATTGATCATAAAGCGTTATGTCCTTCCCAAAATTGAGGATCTTGAGTATCCATTCATTGAAATGAACATGTCTCACATTAATCCTATGATATATCTCATCAATAATGGTATGTGATCTAAGTGGGCATCGATCACTTTCCAGTATAAGAACCTTTGGGGAAACTATTACATGCTTCATATCATAGAATCAAGGAATCTATCTTTGGACTCTTGCCATAGTGATTTTACAAAGTTATACATTTGGTTCCTTTATGTAATTTCAATGAATTTAAGGATTGACATTTCACATATCATATATAATCTAATGCGCTCTACTGCTCTTAAAAAAGAGCAAACTTGTCTATTATGTGGATGGTTCATTTTCCTATTACCAAAGGTGAGGAATGTACCATTTCTCTCACCATAGGATTAAAAACTAAATTGAGGTACCATTATGTGGAAGTACTTTGCATATAAGGAGAAAAATAATCAACTCAAGCCTTACCTTTTTCCAGCTAATGATTTAGCATTCGGTGATGGTTTAAGTCCTCCATTAACCTAACGAAATCCGAGTTTCCATACGCATCTCAATATCATAGCACTTTCTCAACCTGCCTTTAAGACCTATTTGAAAATGCTCGTCATCCTCTTGTCCAGGTTTCCATGCCCAAGAAGCCTACTGTAGACACCCCATTCTATACCCCTTAAACCCTCTTTAGGTCCTTAGCACCTCCCTTAATCACTACAAACCCAGGTCATACCCCGAGTACTGACCTAGAAGCCATCGGGCACGTCCAGGCTCCGTTTGACCAAAAGTCAAATTCTTCAGCTCGATCGAGACTGAATAAATATTCAAAGGGAACTAAAACCCCTTTCCAACGGTCCATCCCGTCCGCGATTCTGACTTACCAAGCGGACGAACGACCCGTTTTCCCCTCAAAACTCGATGAAGAGGTCACCGGGCACTCCCGAGCTCAGTTTGACCTAAATCAACTCTTAAGCTTGACCGAGACTGAATGAATCTTCTAAGGTCACTAAATCCCCTTTATCGAACCGGATCAAACTCTTTGTAATGTCTAAGTACATCTCCTAACCTTTCCAATGGTCTACCCCCATGCACGATTCGGACTTACCATGAGGATGAACGATCCGTTTGCGTCCGACGATTCCCCGTCCAAAGGACCGACGAGTGCTTCCGAGCCACATTTGACCCAAAGTAAACTCCCGAACCTAGGAGTGGTCCAAAGTAATTTCTAAGGTCTCTGAATTAAGTTTCCAACGGTCCGCCCTGTACGCGATTCGGATCAATGGTTTGCGCTCTGCGGCCAATTTTCCGAAAAGGCCTGAAAGACACAACCAAACGGCAGGTCCTAGACCCTGCCTATCGGCAGTGTGCCTAAACACACCTTTCGATTGGCAGGACCAGAGCTATGACGATCGGCAATGCCCTGGGCCTATAAAAAGGAGGGCTTGACCTCATTGCAAAGGGAGCCCAGATCTGATAGACATCACTCCCAGAAAATCCAGAAAACCTCTCTCGAAGTCAGCGTGATTTCGACATCCAAATATCTTTCCAACCTTCACTTTTCATCAAACTTGGTGAATTCACTACCCTCAATCATAACCCAAGTGCAAGGGCTTCTCTCCAACATTCAAGATCAAGCTCAAGATCTTCAAGAAGATCCAATTTTCTCAATTCTCTCCTTAAATTCTCATAAGTTCGCATTAACTTATTTTATTAATTAACACTTTTATTATCTCATCTCACATATCCTAATATACTTTTTATTTAGTATTATTGCACATCCCTTATTTTCATACAAATAAAAACCCAAAAAATAAGAAAAATAGGGTTTGCTCATAAATTCCAAACGGGAATTCTCACACTTTTCTCACCACTAAAACACTTTTGCTACACACACACACACACAAATAAGAGAATCCCCCGATTGGATTTATGGGATAAACCCTACCCCTCGTTTTGCATGCGAACTACATGGACTTTGATGCCTCTATAGGCTACATAGGCGTATCGGGATAAAACTCGAGATTCAAGTCCTATTCTTACTTTTTTTATTTCTCATTTTCTATTTTCTCTAAATTCAATTCTCTTAGATTACATATATATGCATATATTTGTTCTTAGTGGCGTATTATTCCACATACGTTATCTTTCCATTATAACAATCAACGTAAGGATAATCGCGTAAATTGTATTTTCTAATATTATTTTTACATTCCTACGGAAGACTCACTTTACCTCTTCCATGGTATAAGTCGATGACTCCTATCTCCACTATATATACACATGCACACATATCACGGGGAAAAATAAAGGAAAATAGCAAAAACCCATGAGAGACCGTAAGGGCGGAATGGGTGCCTAACACCTTCCCATTTTGTAACTTAGCCTCCTAACCCTTTTCGAATCATTTTGGTTTCGTACGCATCAGTATGTCTTTGGATGCTGTCCTTAGGGATGGATCACTTTGTTTTGTCTGTTTTGAGTAAAATAGACTGACGACTCCATCTCTCTACATTTTTCACCTCATCAATGACGCCAGCCGAAGCGCTACCGAGAGGGACGCGTGGGACCTAGGATCCTCACTCAGCCCGCCCGTCGTGAGGATCGCGGATGGCCATAGTGGTGACTCCGCTGGGGATATTTTATTTTGAGGGCTAGACTCTATTTAAATGGGTGTTATGTTTGTTTATATTTTCCCCCATTTTCGCATGTTCCCCCTTTCCATGTATATCCCATACTTATGTTTCTATTCACACACTTGTATAATACTTTCAATGTACAGTTCTCACTACGTTCACCTAGGATCACATATATCCACATGTGTGCACACATCACCTATCCATACTTGGTGTACCATTGGTACTCGTACTTTATTTTCTATTTGGCATGATCGAAAAAGACATTCTCATAAGATACTAATAAGAGAGTCATGCATGATTCACACAACATCACCAAAGAGCATTGTTATTGACCAAATTTTGTCCAGTAACTGCTGGGTCACTTTGTGATGGGCGCTGGTCCGGCAGGGCGCAGTTAGCCTACGCGATATGACTTTCACCTTCCATTGACCAAGTTCCTTCGACTTATATCGAACGGTTCCCCCGCATCGTACCGCTTGACCGAAGTCATAACGGGAGGTATATCATAGGGAACTCGTTTATGTACACCGAGTATATCGAATTCTCTCTCACACGTACCGTCCCCACGAGGTATATGGTGCGACAATTCACGTACACTCAGGTATATCAAATGGCTTGTCCACACGTACCGATTTCCCACGAGAGCAAGACGTATATCGTGGAAGTCACGCCAAAGGGGGGAATCCTTTTCGATTCACCCAACCAAACTTCATACCCGCATATAGGTGTCAAGCCTAGGACACCCATGTTAGATTGTCGATTTCTAGCCGAAACTCTGCAGAAATTCCGGGTCAGCCTGCCGCTCGAATTTTTACGCATTTTTAAAACGGGACCCTGTCCGTGAGCTTGGTCAAAAGTCCAGCCATAACTTTGTATATATTACAAACCCAACTTTTCCAGGATCGGGTCCCGTCCGACATTTTATTTTGCATTTAGGAGAATTTAACACAAGTGAGAACATAATAATCATAATAATCATGCTGAGGTCCGTCTCCCGAAAAACAAATCCAAAAACATTTCTCCTCTCTTTATCAAAAATCCAAAAATATTTTGTCTTTTCATCTCAAAAGGAAAAAGAAAAAAAAATTCATCCCTCTTTCTGAAAAATAAATCCCATTTTTGCGCCTTCTCAGTTCGATCGCAAACCTTTGGCCTGGCTTCTTATTGGCTTCGGTCTTCAGTCAGATCACCCCGGAGTTTCGTCTGTTCCCTTCTACTTCTTCCGAGTCCGAAATCCATCCACTTTCCATGGAGAACACAAATCAAGTACCTGCTGTGTAGCCGGATCTGACGGCAATCCTAGCTCAGCTCGTGTCTAAGATTGATAACCTCCAAACTGAGGTCCAAGAAATTTAACGAAACCAGGTTCCCGTTTCTCAATAGCCCGAGGCCCTAGTCCCTCGTGCTATGGATCCACCCGAGCCCATCTGGATTCCTGAAGAGTATCAGAACGCTTCACGTGTCCCTCCTATTAATGGTCCGCCGCCTGCCCAGCTTCTGATGCCAAACTTGCCCAGCCTAGGGCTAACTTGCCTATGATCATTGATCCGAAGGAAGAAGAGATGCACAAAGACAAAGAGGACCTCAAGATGCTCACCAAGAAGTTTTACCAAGTAAAAATCTTGGGAAATTACATGGACTACACCCACATGTCTCCTTATCCTAAAGCAAGGTTACCCAAGAAGTTCAAGATGCAAAATATCGAGAAATTCGGTGGAAGTGGACCCCCGATTGTTCATCTCCGCAGCTATCACCGTTCCATGACTCTACTAGGGGCTTCTGAAGAAGTGATGGCCCAATTGTTTTAGCAAACTCTGAAGGATAGCTCCCTCCGATGGTTTTTGTCTCTCGAAGAGTCCAGAATCCGTAGTTGGGAGGATGTGGCCAGAGAATTCATGTCATAGTACAAATACAACAAAGAGTTTGAGGTCACCCGCCGTGATTTAGAGCTGCTCAAACAGAACTCTGGGAAATCAGTTAGTAATTTCATAGCCCGATGGAGGGAAAAAGCAACCACCATGACCAATCGGCCTTCCGAGGTAGAACAATTCAGCATAGTGAAGAAGAACTTATTGCCCCATGTCCAAGCAACCATGGGAGGACAATACTATCCCCACTTCCAAGCTCTCAGAGAAGTAGGAGTAGAAATCGAGGAGGGTCTCGCTAAAACAGATGTCGAACCAAAGAAGGTGTTCGGACAGTTCACCCCCAGGAAATATGATAAGCCTGTCAGTGCTACAGTCTCAACCATCAACAACATCTCTCAACCAACCACCTCATGGGCACCAAAAAGTCGTCCTATCTCAGTCCGAAAAGAATATACCGAGCTCCATGCTCCCCTCTCCAAAGTTTATCAAGCCTTGTTAAGCCGAAACCTCATCAAACCCTTGGACCCCCGTCCATTTCCAAATCCACTCCCAAGAAACTTCAAGGAAGATTCCCATTGCGCCTTTCACCAAACCGCTGGCCATACCACTGACCAATGCTTTTACCTCCGAAACGTAATCCAAGGTCTAATTGACCGGGGTACCATTGCCCCACCATCTAATCCTAAGCAAACACTACTCACAACCCACTCCCAAATCATGCCAATGCCATCTTCTTAGAAGAAAACCCAAAATTTGATCCCTCAACCCAAATCACACCCATATACTCTCCTAAACATCTCCAAATTTACCCATATTTCATCCTACACCCTGCTAGCCTCATTGATCAGGCACTGTCACTCCTTACTAGAGCATGCATCATTGTCCGTACCCATTCTGAAAATGGAAGTATGGAATTGTCAGAAGTCTTAAACTAACTCCTGGATTTCGGGCTGAAATTGCCCCCATAAATGATCATTGATTGCCAAAGGTTCATCACGCTGTTCTTAAAAGCAAGAAAATGGGCTTGAGAGCCAGACAATTGGGTAGTACCAACCGATGAAGTCAACTTAGATGATGTTGTCCAGGTTATAGCAGAGATATTCAGGCGAACCAACAATATTTGCAATATGACTGAGTTACTTGATGCTCTGAAGCTACAAGGGTGCCTGGTCCCCTCACCCTTATATATCCCCACAGAATGGGAAGACCTGTACGAAGAAGACGTTGAAGTTGTGGAATGCATCGACTTTACATGGAAAGACATAATTGTTGCACCGAATGGGAGGAAGAGTTCGAAGATTCAAATGAAGAGCAATCTCCCGATAAAATTGACTCGGTAGCCGACATGTGTGGGATGATATCATTTGAAGAACTTCTCAGAGAAATAAACAAGGTGGTGGAACAACCCGAGGTTGATGAGGAAACGGGATTCATGTTCTTCCCTTCTTCAGTAAATCACATGACCAGATCAGGGAGGCATTACCAGATCCCAAGCTCACTACCAACCAATGATAAGGGGAGGAGCGTTGAAAGCATTCCTATGCCAAAAATGACCCTCGAGGAGAGCAAGATCCTCAATCAACTAAAGAAAACTCAAGCTAACATCACTCTATGGGGGCTTTTCATGTCTTCTCAGCTGCACAGAAATGCTTTGATAAAGTTGCCCACTGAATCAACAGTTCCTCCTTCTACCACACCAGAAGAAGCGGTAAATTTGGTCGGATCCTTGACCTCTACCCGAATGCTATCCTTTTCCGAAGAAGAAATCCCCAAGATTGGGCCAAACCACAATCATGCACTCAACATCTCCGTCGAAGCTATGAGGAAGGTTGTACCACTCTCTCTTTTCGATAATGGATCCGCCTTGAATGTCTGCCCACTGAGAACCTTCAAATGTTTAGGACTGAAAGAAAGTGAACTCGCTCCAACCTTCGCTGCTGTGCGTGCCTACGATAATACCCGTCGGGAGGTGATGGGATCCATAAAGCTTATAATAGGGGCTGGCCCTATAAACCCTTAGTCGAATTCCAAGTTATTGACATCCCATCTTGTTTCAATCTATTGCTAGGATGACCTTGGCTTCATAGTATCAAGGGTGTGTCTTCCTCACTCCATCAGAAATTGAATCTCTTCTTCGACGGACAAGTCATCACCATTTTGGGCGACGACGATAATGCCGAGGGTGCAAGTACCAGCAGTCCAATTCTTGAGATACAACACGGGTCAAATGATATGCTCCTATCAGGATTCCGAGTTGAACCACTTCTACTCTCGGAAGGGGACAACTTCAAAGAAAGGGTTTGTCCAGAATACAACTGCAATACCCCATATTTTTATGCTCTATTAATTTGGGGATTTATTAAATTTAATGTGAATTATTAATTTAATATAAATTCGAAAATTAATTATTTTATAATTATTAACATGATGTGAGTTAGTAATTATGGAAAACTTGTTTAATATTACAAATGAGTAAAGTAATATAATATTGGTTCTATTAAATGTCAAGAGTGAATAAAATGACAATTTTGGAAATTTGAGTTGGGACGCGCCCGTGTCGCGTTGGAACTAAATATTGATTAATAAAAGTGAATAAATTATAAGTCGCTCATATGGTCGTTTTGAGTGCGCCAAAGTGTCCGGAAGGGTCGAGATAGTCAGAAAAGTATACCTGGGGGTTTCGTTTGGGTCTCGGGGCGTTTTTAGGCCTATTTAGCCCCCCGGGAGGGCATTTTGGACATTTTGCATTTTTGGGTAATTAAACCCACGAATTTTCAAGGGTTATATCAGATGTATAAGGTTGCCTTCTAGGGTTAAAACTACCAAAGACAAGTGACGTCCATAGGAGAGGGAATAAAAGAGTTTACCAAGGTGTTCTAGACCAAAAATTTATCCGGTTGCACCGCCACCACCACCAACGCGTAGATCGCGCGACGGGGAACGCAACCACACCAAATTCGTCCATAAATCAGAACTCTAAAATTTCCAGGCAAGTGTTTATCTTGCTTATTTTCGTTAATGCATCACTCATGTTAGTTTAGGGTTGATTAGGATGAGTTTCATGGAAGAAAAATCATGTTGGAGATAGGAAATTGCATGTAGTAATGATATAAATGGAAATCTGGAAATCCCCCTTCATATGTAGAGGTTGAACCACGGATTTATGATGTTTTAGAAGAAGAAATTCTGTAAAAAGATTGATTAGAACAAAGTTAAATAAATTTCTAGGGTTCATAAGGTTTTTATAAGTTTTGCCCTTTTAATCCATGGTTATTGATGAAAATTCACATGCTTTACGTAGAAGATTGTTAGTTTGTGTTTATAATGTTTGTAGTACGAATTTCTGGGAGTTTGGGTATGAAAAATCTGAATTTGGTTGAGGTTGAATGATTTAACCCGTAACTGTTAATCTGCAGAATTCGCATACCTGTTTGATCGATCGATCGAACTAGGAGTGTCGATCGATCGACACATCGATCGATCGAGCCCCTGCCATCGATCGATCGACCCCTTCTGGCAGACTCATATTTCCCCTTTGTAAATAGTTAAATTCAAATTAAATGAGTAAAAATATTTGGACATCCTTATTAAAATATTTTGGGAGATAAAGAAGACCGGTATGACTTATTAATAATTATGAGACCTTTAATGTAAGACGAGATTTGTATATTTGGGATGTTTACATATAAGGGATGCTAGAAGTACGTATTAAAAGGAGAGACGCGTAAGATAGTTACGATGGAAAATAGATGAGCGCCTACTGAATTCTACACTTGTGAGGATAGAGTCCATGAGTGTTACGTAGTAAGTTGGAATAATCCCTCAAACTAAAAGTAAGAGACGAACCGTTATAAGTGATAACTAAATAATGAGAAATAAGGATAAATGTTATAATTATGGGTTATGAGATGAACCTAAATTTGATATGGTAAAAGTAGTATATTTATATGTCTGTGTTTATGCATATACTATATACGTGTGAAAATCATGCCCGCGCTACTTGCTATCCCTGAGGTTACCGCGCTGGGACAGTCTTATCTCGATGGGACCTTTATGGGGGATATTGACTTGTACCCAAGAAGATAGGAATCCTAGGTACAGGCTATCGAATCGATAGTCACGGTCATAAGAGACGCGAGGGTATGTGCTGACCTCTTGGACTTGGAAACTATGCTTCGCCTCAATATTGTTTGTGTATGTATTAATACAGTTCGAGAGTGATTCCGAACTTGTATTTCCCTTAGTACGAGTGATACGGGGATTGGATAGCAGAGTATGCCCGCACCATAATTTTTATGTGGGGTGCTGTTAGAATATATATATTATACGAGTATTTAATATATATATATATATATATATATATATATATATATATATATGAATTTTTGAAATTTGGAACTTCCTATTGTGTTTATGGCAAGTAAGAAATGAATAATGACTTCAAATTGGAAATGTTTGTTTTGAAAAGTATAATAGGACACTGGAAAACTTTATTAATAAATAAAGTTAAAAATGAGAGCTTTGTTACTAAATGAAATTATCCTCTTAAACAATTCAATTGTTCAGGTTTAAATCTTACGAATAACCTAAGATAAGTTAAACCGTTGGGAAGGTTAGTGCGATAGGCGTGCACATTAGAAGAGAGGTGAGAATTTCTCAAGGGAGTACTGCACTAATATGTTGTTGCATTGGCCTGTAAACATTTTAAATACTTGCTAAACAAATTTTAAATCATTTTCACAATTGGGGTCTGACCCGTTTCTATTTTCTTCCTTCTCTCTTGTATATATATGTATATATTACAGGTGCCCAGCCACAGGGGCGTCTTGCATAGGATCCTTTGGAAGGAACGTGCTGCAGCTTAGGTGGGAGTTGCAGGCCTCTTGCTTAGACGACCTCATTCATTTAATTCTACTCTTAGCATTATTTATTTCAGTTGGGCTTGTGTCGCCCTTTCCATTATTCAGTTGTTTTATTGGATATTGTAATCCATTTATTTCCAGTACTTGCACTTTGGGATTTATTATTGCCAGGATGTTTTCATTTAAAGTATTAAATGTTGGATTCAATTAGTTGAATGGTCGATTATTTGGATTGTATGTTCTAGGATAGTTGTGGTGTGACTATTAAATTGTGAATTATGCAAAGTTTTAAATGTTGGTTTATATAAAATAAAATTTGGAAAGTAAAGTTTAAAATGGTTTTGACACTTAGCTTAATTATTTAGGGTGTTTAAATTGGAAAAGTATTTTTCAACAGTGATACTAAGAATGAACCAACTGTTCACCTTGATTTTAATTTAATAAAGGAGTGATCGCCCGGTATTTAATTAGGCGGGGTGTCACAGGTGGTATCAGAGCCTCAGGTTCTAGTGTCCTTAGGATCTGTACGGCTTATTTCGTTTTCAGCTTAACATTTTTGTTATAGACCCCTATGTTTGGATTGTTTTACTCTTACTTTTACGATTATGTATTCAGCTATTTAAAATTTGATAATAACTGTAGACTAATAAAATTCTTCACATTTCAGATGCCTCCGAGACGTGCACCAAAGGATAGGCATGCCCAAGCCGAGCAGCCAACAACTCCGGCTCAGGGTACAATGAATGCTAATGGGGTAGCCGCTATTGTTGATCAGGCGGTGAATGCCGCGCTAGCAGTGGTACAGCAAGCTCCACCCCAGATTCAGGCAGTGGCGCCAGAAACTGCACAGCTTCCATCGGCATGGGAACGTGTTAGGGATGCCTTTCAGAAGGCGCATCCCACTGAGTTCTCGGGTAGTTTAGATATCATCATCGTCAGCCAATGGAAGAATGATATCCAGCGGCATCTTCGTATGTATGAGTGCATAGACGTGCATAAACAGTTGTTGGCTTCCTTTAAGTTAGTGGGGGCCGCTTTGCAGTGGTGGGAATCCACCACCACCTTGGAGGAGAGGGATACTATTCTGATTCAGATATTCTGGGAGCGGTTTGACGGTAAGTACTTTCCACCCGCCGTGCAGACTGAGATGAGGTAAAAATTACTGAACTTGAAGCAGGATAATTCTACCATTGCTGAGTATGAGGAGGAGTTCACGAGACTTCTCACCATAGTTCCAAATGAGGCACCTACTGAGGGTAAGAAGATAATGTTGTTTGTGGATAGGTTATCTTGGAGGATCCGTCAACATCTTACAGGGAATTTGTCTCTGAGTACCTTCACAGATGTACTCAATGCTGCCTTACTACACTGCCAGGATCACCGCTTCCATCTGCAGGGAAGCAAGCGAGCAGGAGAGTTCGGCCAGCAGGGCAGGACATAGGGTAGTGGCGCTGGTGGAGCACCGACATCCCAGGGACAAACTCGTCAGCATGAGCAGAGTTCCCATCAGGGGGACCCTGCCAAGCGCTTCCGATCAGGTGATTCCATGCATGGATTTGGGGGTTATAGGCAGGGTCAGCAGGGCCAGCCTAATCAGCAGGGCCAGTAAGGCCAACACCGACAGCAGCAGGGCCAACAGGGCCAGTGGCGAGGTGGTAACGGCCAGCAGGGCCGTGGTCAGCAGGGTCAGAGGGGAGGTAACTTTAGAGGCCGATGTTTTGTGTGCGGCAAGCATGGCCATAAGCGTCAGGATTGCCCAGAGGGTGATAGGTCCCCACAGCAGCAGGGTGCCCGTAATGAGCCACATAGGCCACTTTTTCCAGCCGCCCTCCCAACACCAGTCCAGGTACCAGCCCTGCCAGCCATTCCAGCAGCTCCAGTGCAGTAGGGGAAGTTAAAGTATGGACGTGTCTATAACGTCCACCAGGCAGCATCTCCACAGGCACCACCCGCGATTGAGGTTATGTTTCCTATCCATGGTACTATGGGTCGAGTTTTATTTGATACTGGGGCGACGCACTGTTTTATAGCTACTCATTTTGCGAAGGCCTTAGGGTTATTAGCCACAACAGAGAGCACTATGACGTGTGTAGACTCACCACTGGGAAATGGTTCCCTTATTTTCTTTATATGCCGGGGTGTGGGGGTAGAGATTGGTAGCTTGGTATTACCTGCAGACATGTTAGTCTTATATATACATGAGCATGACGTTATTATCGGTATGGATTGGCTTGCTGCTTACAGAACCATGATAGATTGTTTTAGTGGGAGTATTGTTTTTGCCATTCCAGGACAAAAGATGTTTGTAGTGGCGATGCCTCGCCCGAGGGAGGCTCGACCGCTCATTTGTATTACATAGAGGAGGATACCTCTAAGGAGGTTGTGGTTTCCTTAGACTCGATCCCAGTTATTCGTGAGTATTCCGATGTATTTCAGGAGATACCAGGCCTACCCCCCTGTCGAGAGATAGAATTTGACATAGATTTGTTACCGGATACTAGACCTATAGCACGAGCTCCATACCGTATGGCTCCGGCGGAGATGCGAGAGTTACGAGATCAGATAGAGTAGCTGTCAGGTCAGGGCTTCATTCGCAGGAGTACCTCACCTTGGGGCGCTCTAGTCTTGTTTGTAAAAAAGAGAGATGGTTCACTGAGGCTATGTGTGGACTACCGGGAACTGAACAAGGTCACGATATGGAATAAGTATCCGTTGCCTCGAATCGATGATCTGTTCGACCAGCTGAGGGGAGAAACTTGTTTTTCGAAGATAGATATGAGGTCGGGGTACCATCAGCTACATATTAGGGAGCAGGATGTTTCAAAGACTGCTTTCTTGACGAGATATGGGTCCTATGAGTTCAGAGTGATGCCATTTGGCCTCACAAATGCTCCAGCCGTGTTCATGGACTTAATGAACCGAGTGTTCAGAGAGTTCTTGGATCAGTTTGTCATCGTCTTCATAGATGACATTCTGATATATTCACACTCCGAGGAGGAGCATGCCGAGCACTTGAGGCAGGTTCTTCAGACTCTACATGAGCATCAGTTGTATGCTAAGTACGAGAAGTGTGGATTCTGGTTACGTGAAGTGCAGTTCTTGGGACAACATATAGCAGTTGACCCGAGTAAAGTGTCAGCGGTGAGGGAGTGGGGACAACCCACGACACCGACGGAAGTGCGCAGTCTCTTGGGGTTAGCCGGATACTACAGGAGATTCATTCGGGGATTCTCCAAAATAGCGGGTCCATTGACGAACCTGAATCGCAAAGGGGTACCATATGTTTAGGATGATGCTTGTCAATTGGCTTTCGACGAGCTGAAAGACAAGCTTACTTCAGCACCAGTCCTTACTTTACCTAAGCTGGGTGTGGAGCACCTGGTTTACACTGATGCCTCTTTACGGGGACTTGGGGGAGTACTTCAGCAGGAGGAGAAGGCTATAGCTTTTGCCTCCCGCAAGCTTAAGCCGCATGAGAAGAATTACCCCACCCACGACCTGGAGTTAGCAGCGGTCATTTTTGCATTGAGGATATGGAGGCACTATTTATTGGGGGAGAGATTTCGCTTGTTCACAGACCACAAGTCACTGCAGTACCTGTTCACTCAGCGAGAGCTGAATATGCATCAGCACAGCTGGTTAGAGTTTGTGAAGGACTATCAGTTCGACATACAATACCATCCGGGGAAGGCCAATGTAGTTACTGATGCGTTGAGCCGTAGACCGGTAGACGATGTAGCGGACATCTGGAAAGCAAAGTGGAAAGAGTTGGGTCACCAGGACGCAGTAGCCCGTTCCTTCATATCTGTCATGAGAGTGACACCCAAGATTGTTACAAGGGTGATATAGGCACAGACCGCAGACCCATTTTGCCAGGAGAAGATTATACGACTTGTAGCTGAGGCTGCTGAGTCCTATTCTGTTAGTTCTGATGGGGGTTTGAGGTTTAATGGGAGATTGGTGGTCCCAAAAGGATCATAATTACGTCATGCAATGATGACCCAGTCTCACGGGTCCCGATTTGCAGTACATCCTGGGGGAGATAAGATGTACCAAGATATGAGACGGCAGTACTGATGGAGTGGGATGAAAAAGGATATTGTTGAGTTCATATCCAAGTGTTCTACCTTCCAGTTGGTAAAGGTGGACCATCAGAAACCGTCAGGGTTGCTTCAGCCATTGGAAATACCCACATGGAAGTGGGAGAGTATTTCCATGAATTTTATTACAGGGTTGCCTACATCACAGTGAGGCCACGACTCCATCTGGGTGATTGTGGACCGTTTGACCAAGGTGGCTCATTTTTTGCCAGTGCGGACAGATTATACCACGGGTCAATATGCTCAGTTGTTTATTGCTGAGATTGTCAGATTACATGGGGTGCCCCTGAATATTGTGTCAGATAGAGACAAGATTTTCGTGTCACGTTTTTGGGAAAGCTTTCAGGAGGCTATGGGTACTGAGTTGAGGTTGAGTTCAGCTTATCACCCACAGACAGATGGACAAACATAGCGTACTAATCAGATGCTGGAGGATATGTTACGCATGTGTGTCCTTGATTTTGGAGGAGGTTGGGAGCCACATCTTCCACTGGTAGAGTTCGCTTATAATAACTCTTATCAGTTCACGATTGGCATGGCTCCATTCGAGGCTTTGTATGGAAGGCCTTGTCGTTCCCCAACTTCTTGGATAGAGGTGGGGGATAACAAGTTGCTAGGACCAGAGGTGATTCAGGAAACCTCCGTTAGGATTGAGATGATCAGGAGTCGCATTAGAGTAGCCCAGGACAGACAGAAAAGCTACGCCGATGCGAAACGGTTCTTCCGAGAGTTTAATGTGGGGGACCAAGTATTACTATGTGTATCTCCTATGAAAGGAGTGATGAGGTTCGGGAAGAAAGGGAAATTGGACCCGAGGTACGTGGGACCATTTCCCATTATAAAGAGGATTGGGTCGGTATCATACAGATTGGGACTGCCAGAGAGTTTACATCGCATTCACGATGTATTCCACATCTCGTTGTTGAGAAGATATTTTCGGGATGACATGGCTCACACCCACATCGCGATAGAGGATATAGACTTACAGCCTGACAACTCTTACGAGGAGAGACCGGTGGCTATCCTAGATCATAGTGAGAGGAGATTGAGGTCGAAGGTAGTTCCACTTGTACGGGTCCAGTGGGAGCATCATAATGTAGAGGAATCCACTTGGGAGCGCGAGGCAGATATGCGCGAGAGATACCCAGATTTATTTGTAATACCCCGTAATTTTAAATGACTTTTAAAATGGGTTATATTTTAAATTGATGGATTAATTAGATTTTATTATTAATTAATTCATTCGGGTTTTATCCAGACGGTGGATATTAATATGGATGATTCTGAATATTACTTAAAGATATTTAGGTAATATATGAATGTGATGTCATTGAGATGACCGTATGATATAAATTCGGTAATTTATATTTTTAGTCAGATGCGGTATGGGACGTGTCGGGACTAGTTTATTAAATTAAAAAGGGAAATTTATTTTCTATCGACCTAATAGTCATTTCGACTGCGTCGTTGCGTCCGGAAGGTTCGAAATAGTCAAAAAAGTCTATTTGGATGTTAATTTTGAGTCTCGGGTCATTTGGGAATGAATAGACAACCCGAAAGGGCATTTTGGTCATTTTTCTAGGGGGGATGAATAGTGATTTCGGATTTGGGACTATTATAAGTATTGGTAGATTAAGTGAATGGGAGTTATTCATCTCCTCTTCACAAATAAGAGCAGCCATCTTCTTAGAGTGAGAGTAAGAGTGCTTGGGAAAGGAAAAGTCACTTGGGAAGGTGAAGAACAAGAACCAAGGTTCACCACCACCAACCTCCACCAGCCACGACCGGAGTTTGACCGGAGAAGGGACAACCAACTGAGATAAACTACACCAAAGGATCAGACCTACACTAAAGGCAAGTGTTTGATAATGGCAATTTAAGTTTGTATATTGTCCATGTTAGAATAGTATGAAAAGAGAAGATTATTCATGTTTGGAAGAAATAATGGAATGATTAAATGGATTTCTAGAAACTGAAATGATATAGGAATTGAACTTATGTTTTAGGTTGATATTAATCCACGAAATATCCATGAATCTGTTGAAGAAAGTATGGAAACCATTGATGTGTTCTTGAAGATGATATATTGATAATTTCTGGAAATAAGAAGATAAACATACTTTTTAATCCAATCCCTTGATGATTCTAGGATGTTTAGTGTACTGGAAATCGTTCATATATGTTGGGATATCATGTAGAAATAATCATAACTCATTTTGGAGGTTAATATGAACGTTTGAAAGTGTAAAAATGGTGAAACCCATAGTGGCAGAAAATGCAGGAAATCAGGCCTGGACCTGAGGGATCGATCGATCGACCCCTACCTTCGATCGAACGACCTCCTCAGTTTAAGTAAAGTTGTTTCTTTTCAAATGTTGATTCTTATCCCAAACCTTTTTTGGATCTTTGGAGAGTATTATTTGGATATTATGGGACTTAGAAAATATCATTAAACCCTTGATAAGATTTGAATTAATTTGATTTGGATTCAAATGATTAAAATGATGAAAATTATATCGAATGGATTTTCGGTTGCTAGATTCATTTGTTAAATTCTAAATGGAGATGTATGAGGATTAAAGATAGGACCAGTAGGGGTGATTTAATATAACACCTGGGTATCCTTAAGTTTACAAGAGGGTTTAATCCAAAGTGAAAGAAGATGGGTTTATAAGAGATTTGAAACTATCGATTTTAACCTTAATAAAAAGGAGAATTTAACTCGTAGTAATTCGGGAGAAATGATGTTATGGACCAGTAGGATATTAGTGAATTCTTACTGAATATATGTTGAGGAAAAACCTATTTGAATCTTATGTATTGAGTGAGGGTAGCCTTAGGGTTACAATTTGAACATCAAGGACTGAGTTTAAACTCATTATTGATTACGCAAGGACTGAGTGTAGTACAAGAGCGTAGTGGTATGACTCCTGGATAGAGATGGGAGTTTAAAACACTTTTGGGATGAAAGAGGTATGAGGTTATCCCGATCGCATAGTTGTAGTTGTCGGACCTCCTCGATCGACAAAGTTAAGTAGTAGTGTATTGGAGGGGTTCCTTGTTTGGATTTCGCTTTGCGAGACGCTCCGCGCATGAACCTTAACGACGTCGGTAGTGGAGAGATGTTATAGGATGCGAGGATAATTAAATTATGAAGTAAAGATATAATATGTTAATACGTGGGATTTAAAAGGGATATAATGCTACGTATGGGAAATATCTTTGGGTAGTGATAATTACCTTATTGATATTATATTATAGGTATGATAATACCTATTTGATTGATTATTGATTTACGTGTATGACATACCTAGCTTACTTGCTATCGGTGGGAGGTTTGCGCGTGAGGGCAGTCATATCCTGATGAATCCATGGGATCTTTGATTTGTCGCTCAAGAACATAGGTCTATGAAAGACTTATCGGGGAGTTGATAAGTCCGCTGACTGTGGGTACGTAGGTATGTGCGTGACCCATGGATACAAGAACTATGTTCGCCTCCAATTTGTTTGTTGTTGATTGTGCTTCGTGGAATCTTACCGAACCTGTAGTCCCCTATTCGGCGACCTGCGATGATGGGACATGATAGCAGAGTAATGCATTGCACCACAGCTGTGACTCGGGGTGTCGTATTATATATGAATATATATATATATAATGGATTAAATGATTAAATGGTTATATATTGTGGTTAAATCTATCTACGATAATAATTGTAGATAACGGTGAATAGAGAAAGATAATGGAATTAAGTTAATAAATGTTTATGCTTATGGAATTGAAAAGCTTCACTCATGATAATGAGAAACGATTCATATTAATGAGTAATGATTCATGTTAATGAGAAACTAATCATATAAAGAAGAGATGTAAATGAATAATAGGGTGACGTATGGTAAGGGACATACGTGTATTATGATATGGGAATGGAATTATTATACGGAGACTAGAAAAGAGGAACCATTAACTAGGAGGTTAATAGGAAACGTTAAGTGTGCACTCTAGTTGAGAGGTGAGAATTGCAAGTGAGAGTTGGATCTAACATGTACATAATAAATGCTTTATTGCACTTGTTAAATACTTGCTGTTTTAAAAATAATCTACACATTCGGGCTCTGACCCGTTTCCTTGCATGTTTTCTCTTCTATTGTATCTCTATATCAGGTGTCCAGAAACAGGGACGCCAACGTTAGCGGATTATGACAGGCTATGGATTTATGGAGTTTTGCCTAGACGACTTCCATCTTTTTGATTCGCAGTATTCTTAGTTAGGGCATGCCGCCCAAAGGATTCAGTTATCTTTTCTATCGAGGTCAAATATTATTGTATTCGGAACTTTTTAATACATTTAACATTGTTGGGATTATTGTAAAGGATTTATATTATTTGGGAATGTTTATTCCAGTTGCATTTAAATTCTTTTGAGTTATTTATTGTGTTATCTGTATTATAGAATAAAATGTGTGATGTTATTCTTAAACTGAAAATGGATTTTGTTAAATTAAAATTTGGAAAGTTTTTAACACCAGCTTAATTGAGTATTGGGTGAGTTGTAAATGTTTTCGACAGTGATGCTAAGAATGAGCCAACTGTATATTCTGTTTTAATTTGGTATGGGACTGGCCACCCGGTATTTAATTAGGCGGGGTGTTACAGGTGGTATCAGAGCATCAGGTTCTAGTGTCCTTTAGGATCTGTACAGCTTATTGTGTCTTCAGCTTAGCGTTCTTTGATGTAGAGCCCTATGAGTAGGATTATTTCTTTTCTATTTACGCCTACAAAGGTACGATGACTGCGGCCGAAGTTGCTGCAATTGTCGCTCAGGCAGTCAATGCGGCTTTAGCTGCTGTTCAGCAGGCTCTAGCACAGGCACCGGTTGTACCACCCGCGCAAGGGCAAGAGTTTCCTACTGCATGGGAACGAGCGGGGGATGCCTTTCAGAAAGCGCACCCACCTGAGTTTCAGGGAGGATCAGATGTTGTGACTGCTAGCCAATGGAAGAAAGATATCCAACGGCACTTGAGAATGAATGAATACACTGAGATTCAACGTCAAATACTAGCCACATTCAAGCTAGTAGGGGCAGCTTTGCAATGGTGGGAAGCTATGACCACTATGGAAGAGAGGGACATAATGACTATCCAAGACTTTTGGATACGGTTTGATGGGAAGTATTTTCCTTCCACCATCCAGACAGAGATGAGGAGGAAGCTACTTGATTTGAAACAGGGAGAGAAAACTGTGGTGGAATATGAGGAAGAGTTTACGAGATTAACTAATTTGGTACCAGCTGAAGTACCTACTGAGGAGAGGAGAGTCCTAATGTCCACTGATGGGTGGAACTATAAAATTCGACAACATTTATTGGGGAATCTTTCATTACGTATGTATGGCAGATGAGGGCCAATGGACGAATAGCGAAGATCGTACTTAGGAGGTTATGATGTATGTTCGAGTATGATGACCGTAGTCGAGGTCACCCCTATTATGGAAAAATTGAGGAGAGTCATGAGTAGAAGTTCTTGAAATGCGTGAATTGTGTATGTTCCCTAATGAAGGCAATATATTGAAAGGCTTGGGTATATAGTGGAGTGTAATTAACTAGAACTGAAAATTTGGGGTAAAATTTTTCTTGACCCATCGGAGCAAAGTTATAATATTGGGATTCAACAACCATCACCCGCAAATGAGGGTATGTTTCCTATCTAAGGAAGTATAAGGCGTATTGATTTTTGTAGTGATTGATATTGTGAGGGCAAAAGGGTTGTTAAACATAGCCTATGGCATCGTTATTTACGTATACTCACTGAGGGATGTGGGACACCTTTATATATTACATGTTATCACGTGGGTTTGATTTGTATCATGGGATTACTTACCTTGAGCATGTCCGAGTGTGATTCGACTATCGGCGTGCATTGATTTGTGGTATATGAGAGCATATGTTTGCATCTTGTCTTCTATAAAAGAGTAGATGCGTAGACCCTATTTGAAATCGATAAAAACCAAATTTTTGTTTTAAAATCGATAAACCTGATATTATTTTTTTTTTTAAATCAAAATTTTTTATATATATTATTGACTAAGGACCTTAGGAGTTTCGATGACCGACTACTTTAGGAAGTAGTGTATCGGGGTGGTTCCTTGTTTGGATTTCGCTTGCGAGACACCCCACGCACGAAACTAATAACCGTTGGGAGTCGAAATAAGTTAGGTCTTTAGTATATGAGTTTATAACCTTTGCGACAAATATTATAATGAAAGTGGTACGACGGGGTGTATGGGCGCCCTGGATGATTGAATGGTAGTAATTTTCATAATAGTATAAGGTAAGTAATTTGAGACTTCAAGATTTATTTGTTCCCTTCGAGAGGATAATTTTTTTCCAAAGTTTGTCACGTGGACGGTATAGGGAAGATTAGGTAAAGTCTAAATTTGATTCAGTTGAGACTATACGGTGAGGCTTGGCATATAACATCGATAGGGATTTTGTTAATGTACTGTATGGGCGGTACATCTTGGATTTCTTGCGATGTGAGATTTATACTCGGAGTTGACCTTACCTGTATGACTTATATTCTTGAATTTTGGGACGAAATTCTGTTATAAGGGGGGAAGTATGTAATACCCCGTAATTTTAAATGACTTTTAAAATGGGTTATATTTTAAATTAATGGATTAATTAAATTTTATTATTAATTAATTCATTCGGGTTTTATCCAGACGGTGGATATTAATATGGATGATTCTGAATATTACTTAAAGATATTTAGGTAATATATGAATGTGATGTCATTGAGAAGACCGTATGATATAAATTCGGTAATTTATATTTTTAGTCAGACGTGGTATGGGACGTATCGGGACTAGTTTATTAAATTGAAAAGGGAAATTTATTTTCTATTGACCTAATAGTCATTTCGACTGCGTCGTTGCGTCCGGAAGGTTCGAAATAGTCAAAAAAGTCTATTTGGATGTTAATTTTGAGTCTCGGGTCATTTGGGAATGAATAGACAACCCGAAAGGGCATTTTGGTCATTTTTCTAGGGGGATGAATAGTGATTTCGGATTTGGGACTATTATAAGTATTGGTAGATTAAGTGAATGGGAGTTATTCATCTCCTCTTCACAAATAAGAGCATCCATCTTCTTAGAGTGAGAGTAAGAGTGCTTGGGAAAGGAAAAGTCACTTGGGAAGGTGAAGAACAAGAACCAAGGTTCACCACCACCAACCACCACCAGCCACCACCGGAGTTTGACCGGAGAAGGGACAACCAACTGAGATAAACTACACCAAAGGATCAGACCTACACTAAAGGCAAGTGTTTGATAATGGCAATTTAAGTTTGTATATTGTCCATGTTAGAATAGTATGAAAAGAGAAGATTATTCATGTTTGGAAGAAATAATGGAATGATTAAATGGATTTCTAGAAACTGAAATGATATAGGAATTGAACTTATGTTTTAGGTTGATATTAATCCACGAAATATCCATGAATCTGTTGAAGAAAGTATGGAAACCATTGATGTGTTCTTGAAGATGATATATTGATAATTTCTGGAAATAAGAAGATAAACATACTTTTTAATCCAATCCCTTGATGATTCTAGGATGTTTAGTGTACTGGAAATCGTTCATATATGTTGGGATATCATGTAGAAATAATCATAACTCATTTTGGAGGTTAATATGAAGGTTTGAAAGTGTAAAAATGGTGAAACCCGTAGTTGCAGAAAATGCAGGAAATCAGGCCTGGACCTGAGGGATCGATCGATCGACCCCTACCTTCGATCGATCGACCTCCCCAGTTTAAGTAAAGTTGTTTCTTTTTAAATGTTGATTCTTATCCCAAACCTTTTGTGGATCTTTGGAGAGTATTATTTGGATATTATGGGACTTAGAAAATATCAGTAAACCCTTGATAAGATTTGAATTAATTTGATTTGGATTCAAATGATTAAAATGATGAAAATTATATCGAATGGAATTTCGGTTGCTAGATTCATTTGTTAAATTCTAAATGGAGATGTATGAGGATTAAAGATAGGACCAGTAGGGGTGATTTAATATAACACCAGGGTATCCTTAAGTTTACAAGAGGGTTTAATCCAAAGTGAAAGAAGATGTGTTTATAAGAGATTTGAAACTATCGATTTTAACCTTAATAAAAAGGAGAATTTAACTCGTAGTAATTCGGGAGAAATGATGTTATGGACCAGTAGGATATTAGTGAATTCTTACTGAATATATGTTGAGGAAAAACCTATTTGAATCTTGTGTATTGAGTGAGGGTAGCCTTAGGGTTACAATTTGAACATCAAGGACTGAGTTTGAACTCATTATTGATTACGCAAGGACTGAGTGTAGTACAAGAGCGTAGTGGTATGACTCCTGGATAGAGATGGTAGTTTAAAACACTTTTGGGATGAAAGAGGTATGAGGTTATCCCGATCGCATAGTTGTAGTTGTCGGACCTCCTCGATCGACAAAGTTAAGTTGTAGTGTATTGGAGGGGTTCCTTGTTTGGATTTCGCTTTGCGAGACGCTCCGCGCATGAACCTTAACGACGTCGGTAGTGGAGAGATGTTATAGGATGCGAGGATAATTAAATTATGAAGTAAAGATATAATATGTTAATACGTGGGATTTAAATGGGATATAATGCTACGTATGGGAAATATCTTTGGGTAGTGATAATTACCTTATTGATATTATATTATAGGTATGATAATACCTATTTGATTGATTATTGATTTACGTGTATGACATACCTAGCTTACTTGCTATCGGTGGGAGGTTTGCGCGTGAGGGCAGTCATATCCTGATGAATCCATGGGATCTTTGATTTTTCGCTCAAGAACATAGGTCTATGAAAGACTTATCGGGGAGTTGATAAGTCCGCTGACTGTGGGTACGTAGGTATGTGCGTGACCCATGGATACGAGAACTATGTTCGCCTCCAATTTGTTTGTTGTTGATTGTGGTTCGTGGAATCTTACCGAACCTGTAGTCCCCTATTCGGCGACCTGCGATGATGGGACATGATAGCAGAGTAATGCATTGCACCACAGCTGTGACTCGGGGTGCCGTATTATATATGAATATATAAATATAATGGATTAAATGATTAAATGGTTATATATTGTGGTTAAATCTATCTACGATAATAATTGTAGATAACGGTGAATAGAGAAAGATAATGGAATTAAGTTAATAAATGTTTATGCTTATGGAATTGAAAAGCTTCACTCATGATAATGAGAAACGATTCATATTAATGAGTAATGATTCATGTTAATGAGAAACTAATCATATAAAGAAGAGATGTAAATGAATAATAAGGTGACGTATGGTATGGGACATACGGGGATTATGATATGGGAATGGAATTATTATACGGAGACTAGAAAAGAGGAACCATTAACTAGGAGGTTAATAGGAAACGTTAAGTGTTCACTCTAGTTGAGAGGTCAGAATTACAAGTGAGAGTTGGATATAACATGTACATAATAAATGCTTTATTGCACTTGTTAAATACTTGCTGTTTTAAAAATAATCTACACATTCGGGCTCTGACCCGTTTCCTTGCATATTTTCTCTTCTATTGTATCTCTATATCAGGTGTCCAGAAACAGGGACGCCAACGTTAGCGGATTATGACAGGCTATGGATTTATGGAGTTTTGCCTAGACGACTTCCATCTTTTGATTCACAGTATTCTTAGTTAGGGCATGTCGCCCAAAGGATTCAGTTATCTTTTCTATCGAGGTAAAATATTATTGTATTCGGAACTTTTTAATACATTTAACATTGTTGGGATTATTGTAAAGGATTTATATTATTTGGGAATGTTTATTCCAGTTGCATTTAAATTCTTTTGAGTTATTTATTGTGTTATCTGTATTGTAGAATAAAATGTGTGATGTTATTCTTAAACTGAAAATGGATTTTGTTAAGTTAAAATTTGGAAAGTTTTTAACACCAGCTTAATTGAGTATTGGGTGAGTTGTAAATGTTTTCGACAGTGATGCTAAGAATGATCCAACTGTATATTCGGTTTTAATTTGGTATGGGACTGGCCACCCGGTATTTAATTAGGCGGGGTGTTACATTATTCTTACCAGGTATGCCTTAATTTCCGAATTTCGGGACGAAATTCAGTTATTAGGGGGAAAGTATGCAATACCCCGTATTTTTATGCTCTATTAATTTGGGGATTTATTAAATTTGATGTGAATTATTAATTTAATATAAATCCGGAAATTAATTATTTTATAATTATTAACGTGATGTGAGTTAGTAATTATGGAAAACTTATTGAATATTACAAATGAGTAAAGTAATATAATATTGGTTCTATTAAATGTCAAGAGTGAATAAAATGACAATTTTGAAAATTTGAGTCGGGCGCGTCCGTGTCGCGTCGGGACTAAATATTGATTAATAAAAGTGAATAAATTATAAGTCACTCATATGATCGTTTTGAGTGCGTCAAAGTGTCCGGAAGGGTCGAGATAGTCAAAAAAGTATACCCGGGGGTTTAGTTTGGGTCTCGGGGCGTTTTTAGGCCTATTTAGCACCCCGGGAGGGCATTTTGGACATTTTGCATTTTTGGGTAATTAAACCCACGAATTTTCAAGGGTTATATCAGATGTCTAAGGTTTCCTTCTAGGGTTAAACAACCAAAGACAAGTGACGGCCATATGAGAGGGAAGGAGAGAGTTTACCAAGGTAATCTAGGCCAAAAATTTATCCGGTTGCACCGCCACCACCACCAACGTGTAGATCGCGTGACGGGGAACGCAACCACACCAAATTCGTCCACAAATCAGAACTCTGAAATTTCCAGGCAAGTGTTTATCTTTCTTATTTTCGTTAATGCATTACTCATGTTAGTTTAGGGTTGATTAGGATGAGTTTCATGGAAGAAAAATCATGTTGGAGATAGGAAATTGCATGTAGTAATGATATAAATGGAAATCTGGAAATCCCCCTTCATATGTAGAGGTTGAACCATGGATTTATGATGTTTTAGAAGAAGAAATTATGGAAAAAGATTGATTAGAACAAAGTTAAATAAATTTCTAGGGTTCATAAGTTTTATATAAGTTTTGCCCCTTTTAATCCATGGTTATTGATGAAAATTCACATGCTTTACGTAGAAGATTGTTAGTTTGGGTTTATAATGTTTGTAGTACAAATTTTTGGGAGTTTGGGTATGAAAAATCTGAATTTGGTTGAGGTTGGGTGATAGAACCCGTAACTGTTAATCTGCAGAATTCGCATACCTGTTTGATCGATTGATCGAACCAAGAGTGTCGATCGATCGACACATCGATCGATTGAGCCCCTGCCATCGATCGATCGACCCCTTCTGGCAGACTCATATTTCCCCTTTGTAAATAGTTAAATTCAAATTAAATGAGTAAAAATATTTGGACATCCTTATTAAAATATTTTGGGAGATAAAGAAGACTAGTAGGACTTATTAATAATTATGAGACCTTTAATGTAAGACGAGATTTGCATTTTTGGGATGTTTACATATAAGGGACGATAGAAGTACGTAGTAAAAGGAGAGACGCGTAAGATAGTTACGATGGAAAATATATGAGCGCCTACTGAATTCTACTTGGGAGGATAGAGTCCATGAGTGTTACGTAGTAAGTTGGAATAATCCCTCAAACTAAAAGTAAGAGACGAACCGTTATAAGTGATAACTAAATAATGAGAAATAAGGATAAATGTTATAATTATGGGTTATGAGATGAACCTAAATTTGATATGGTAAAAGTAGTATATTTATATGTCTGTGTTTATGCATATACTATATACGTGTGAAAATCATGCCCGCGCTACTTGCTATCCCTGAGGTTATCGCGCTGGGACAATTGTATCTCGATGGGACCTTTATGGAGGATATTGACTTGTACCCAAGAAGATAGGAATCCTAGGTACAGGCTATCGAATCGATAGTCACGGTCCTAAGAGACGCGAGGGTATGTGTTGACCTCTTGAACTTGGAAACTGTGATTCGCCTCAATATTGTTTGTGTATGTATTAATACAGTTCGAGAGTGATTCCGAACTTGTATTTCCCTTAGTACGAGTGATACGGAGATTGGATAGCAGAGTATGCCTGCACCATAATTTTTATGTGGGGTGTTGTTAGAAGATATATATTATACGAGTATTTAATATATATATATATATATATATATATATATATATATGAATTTTTGAAATTTGGAACTTCCTATTGTGTTTATGGCAAGTAAGAAATGAATAATGACTTCAAATTGGAAATGCTTGTTTTGAAAAGTATAATAGGACACTGGGAAACTTTATTAATAAATAAAGTTAAAAATGAGAGCTTTGTTACTAAATGAAATTATCCTCTTAAACAATTCAATTGTTAAGGTTTACATATTACGAATAACCTAAGATAAGTTAAACCGTTGGGAAGGTTAGTGCGATAGGCGTGCACATTAGAAGAGAGGTGAGAATTTCTCATGGGAGTGCCGCACTAATATGTTGTTGCATTAGCCTGTAAACATTTTAAATACTTGCTAAACAAATTTTAAATCATTTTCACAATCGGGCTCTGACCCGTTTCTATTTTCTTCCTTCTCTCTTGTATATATATGTATATATTATAGGTGCCCAGCCACAGGGGCGTCTTGCATAGGATCCTTTGAAAGGAACGTGTTGCAACTTAGGTGGGAGTTGCAGGCCTCTTGCTTAGACGACCTCATTCATTAAATTCTACTCTTAGTATTATTTATTTCAGTTGGGCTTGTGTCGTCCTTTCCATTATTCAGTTGTTTTATTGGATGTTGTAATCCATTTATTTCCAGTACTTGTACTTTGGGATTTATTATTGCCAGGATGTTTTCATTTAAAGTATTAAATGTTGGATTCAATTAGTTGAATGGTTGATTATTTGGATTGTATGTTCCAGGATAGTTGTGGTGTGACTATTAAATTGTGAATTATGCAAATTTTTAAATGTTGGTTTATATAAAATAAAATTTGGAAAGTAAAGTCTAAAATGTTTTCGACACTTAGCTTAATTATTTAGGGTGTTTAAATTGGAAAAGTATTTTTCGACAGTGATCCTAAGAATGAACCAACTGTTCACCTTGATTTTAATTTAATAAAGGAGTGATTGCCCAGTATTTAATTAGGCGGGGTGTCACAACGACCCTCATGGCAACATCAATGTGATTTAGATGTTCCGAAACATGCACTTCATGCCCGGACTGGGGATAGGACAAAGACAACAAGGGATACTTGAGCCGATTGAACTAAAGAAGGTTTTCTGTCTCAGTGGTTTGGGGTATCAACCGTCAGAACAAGAGCTCAGAATGATCCGCCAGTCTCTCCCAAAGAGAAGACTATACCGCGTCTAGACTATCCCAGGTGAATCCTTGAATGGACGATTCTTCAAAGAGGGCGAGGACTTCCCCTTTTCCAGCTTTCCTGAACTATGGTATGACCATACAGATAAGAAGATGAAGCCTGGAATGGAGATCTTTTTCCAAGATAGCTACCCATGGGTCGAAGATTCCCAACACCAAGTATAACCGCTCATCAAAGATACCGAAGAGACTGAGGAAAGTGACTCCGAAGTTTCCTTCAGCTTACAGACACTGGGGCTGACACTCTTCATGGTTTACTCAGGCACTACATCACTGGATCCACCCCAACTGATTAAAGTTGCCGATGCTCCTCTCCTCAACTAGCATGCTACTCCAGTTCTACCTGATAAAATATCCCCTAATCCCAATGTTTACCCCATTTCTTCTTCTGTTGTCTATCCTTGTTCAAATGTAATCGAGTCCTCTTTTGACGAGGTTCTCAATGTTATTTTTCCTATCAATAAAATAAACGAAGATTTTGAGTATCTTGTTGTGCCTTACATTAACTGTTTGGATTCTAATCGAACTTTTGATGATGATGATTTTGCAAATGAACAATTCTTAACTGATCTAAATAAGGTTAATACTAAACAACATAACTGCGTTCAAGTTAATGAACAAAGAAACTATTGTTATTAACCTCGGTTCTAGTAGCCAACTTCGCGAGATTAGGATAGGGGCCACCCTCAATGAGCATGAGCGTGCACAACTCAAAGAATTACTAAAGGAATTCGTGGATGTCTTCGCATGGTCCTATGACGATATGCCCAGCATTGATCCTGAAATAGCTCAGCATGAGATCCCCACTCTCCCAGAATACAAGTCGGTTAAACAAAAGTTGATAAAGCTTCGCACCGAATGGTCGCTCAAAGTCAAAGAAGAGGTGGTACAGTTGAACGTTGGCTTCATTCGTGTGATCGAATATCCCACGTGGCTAGCCAACTGTAACACCCCGCCTAATTAAATACCGGGTGGCCAGTCCCATACCAAATTGAAACAAAATATACAGTTGGATCATTCTTAGCATCACTGTTGAAAACATTTACAACTCACCCAATACCCAATTAAGCTGGTGTTAAAAACTTTCCAAATTTAAATTTCAACAAAACCATTTTTAGTTTAAGAATAACACAACAAATTTTATTCTACAACACTGATAACCCAATAACACAAAAGAATTTAAATGCAATTGGAATAAACATTCCCAAATAATATTAATCCATTACAGTAATCCCATCAATAACAACTGTATTAAAAAGACCCGAATACAATAGTATTTGACCTCGATAGAAAAGATAACTGAAAATCCTTTGGGCGACATGCCCTAACTAAGAATACTGCGAATCAAAAAGATGATAGGCGTCTAAGCAAAACTCCATAAATCCATAGCTTGTCATAATCCGCTAAGGTTGGCGTCCCTGTCGCTGGACACCTGATATAGAGATACAATAGAAAAGAAAATATGCAAGGAAACGGGTCAGAGCCCGAATGTGTAGATGATTTTTAAAACAGCAAGTATTTAACAAGTGCAATAAAGCATTTATTATGTACATGTTAGATCCAACTCTCACTTGCTATTCTCACCTCTCAACTAGAGTGCACACTTAACGTTTCCTATTAACCTCCTAGTTAATGGTTCCTCTTTTCTAGTCTCCATATTATAATTCCATTCCCATATCATAATCCCCGTATGTCCCATACCATACGTCACATTAGTATTCATTTACATTTCTCCTTTATATGATTAGTTTCTCATTAACATGAATCATTACTCATTAATATGAATCGTTTCTCATTAACATGAGTTAAACTTTTCAATTCTATAAGCATAAACATTCATTAACTTAATTCCATTATCTTTCTCTATTCACCGTTATCTACAATTATCACCGTAGATAGATTTAACCACAATATATCCATTCAATCATTTAATCCATTATATATATATTCATATATAATACGGCACCCCGAGTCACGACTGCGGTGCAATGCATTACTCTGCTATCATGTCGCATCATCGCAGGTCGCCGAATAGGGGACAAAAGGTTCGGTAAAATTCCACGAACCATAAACAACAACAAATAAATTGGAGGCGAATATAGTTCTCGTATCCATGGGTCACGCACATACCTACGTACCCACAGTCAGCGGACTTATTAACTCCCCGATAAGTCTTTCATAGACCTATGTTCTCGAGCGACAAATCAAAGATCCCATGGATTCATCAGGATATGATTGCCCTCACGCGCAAACCTCCCACCGATAGCAAGTAAGCTAGGTATGTCATACACATAAATCATCAATCAATCAAATAGGTATTATCATACCTATAATATAATATCAATAAGGTAACTATCACTACCCTAAGATATTTCCCATACGTAGCATTATATCTCTTTTTAAATTCCACGTATTAAAATATCATATCTTTACTTCATAATTTAATTATCCTCGCATCCTATAACATCTCTCCACTCCCGACGTCATTAAGGTTCATGCGCGGAGCGTCTCGCAAAGCGAAATCCAAACAGGGAACCCCTCCAATACACTACTACTTAACTTTGTCGATCGAAGAGGTCCGACAACTTCAACTATGTGATCGGGATAACCTCATACCTTTGCGAAATCAATAATGAGCTTAAACTCAGTCCTTGATGTTCAAATTGTAACCCTAAGGCTACCCTCCCTCAATACACAAGATTCAAATAGGTTTTTCCTCAACATATATTCAGTAAGAATTCACTAATATCCTACTGGTCCATAACATCATTTCTCCCGAATTACTACGAGTTTAGTTCTCCTTTTAATTATGGTTAAAACCGATAGTTTCGAATCTCTTATAAACACATCTTATTTCACTTAGGATTAAACCCTCTTGTAAACTTAAGGATACCCAGGTGTTATATTCAATCACCCCTACTGGTCCTATCTTTAATCCTTATACATCTCCATTTAGAATTTAACAAAATGAATCTAGCAACCGAAATTCCATTCGATATAATTTTCAACATTTTAATCACTTGAATCCAAATCAAATTAATTCAAATCTTATCAAGGGTTTACTGATATTTTGTAAGTCCCATAATATCCAAATAATAATCACCAAAGATCCACAAAAGGTTTGGGATAAGAATCAACATTTTAAAAAGAAACAACTTTACATATTCTGGGGAGGTCGATCGATCGAAGGTAGGGGTCGATCGATCGATCCCTCAGGTCACAGCCTGGTTTTCTGCATTTTCTGCAACTACGGGTTTAGCAACTTATGATCATTTAAACCTTCATCTAAACATCCCAAATGACTTATAATCTTTACTACATGATATATCAACATATATGAACGATTTCCAATACTCTAAACATCCTAAAATCATCAAGGGATTGGATTAAAAAGCATGTTTATCTCCTCATTTTCCAGAAAATCATCAACATATTAACTTCAAGAACACTTCAATGGTTTTCAGATTTTTCTTCCATATATATATGATTATTTCGTGATTATTTTCATCCTACAACATGAATTAAATTCCTATATCATTTCAGTTTCCAGAAATCCATTTAATACTCCATTATTTATTCCAAACATGAGTAATCTTCTCTTTTCATACTATTCTAACATGGACAATATACAAACTTAAATTGCCATTATCAAACACTTGCCTTTACTGAAGGTCTGATCCTTTGGTGTAGTATATCTCAGTTGATTGTCCCTTCTCCGGTCAAACTCCGGTGGTGGTGAACCTTGGTTCTTGTTCTTCTCCTTCCCAAGTAGGCTTTTCCCTTCCCAAGCACTCTTTCACTCTCTCTAGGAAGACGACTTCTCTATTTTGTGTAGAGGAGATGAATAACCCACATACACTTAATCTACCAATACTTATAATAGGCCAAAATCCGAAATCACTATTCATCCCCCTAGAAAAATGAGCAAAATGCCCTTTCGGGTTGTCTATTCATTTTCAAATGACAAGAGACTCAAAATTAACATCCAAATAGACTTTTCTGACTATTTCAAACCTTCTGGACGCAACGACGCAGTCGAAATGACTATAAGGTCGATAGAAAATAAATTTCCTTTTTAATTTAATAAACTAGTCCCGACACATCCCATACCGCGTCTGACTAAAAATATAAATTACCGAATTTATATCATACAGTCATATCAATGACATCACATTCATATATTACCTAAATATCTTTAAGTAATATTCAGAATCATCCATTTTAATATCCACCGTCTGGATAAAACCCGAATGAATTAATTAATAATAAAATCTAATTAATCCATTAATTTAGAATATAACCCATTTTAAAAGTCATTTAAAATTACGGGGTATTACATACTTCCCCCCTTATAACAGAATTTCGTCCCGAAATTCAGGAATATAAGTCATACCCGTAAGGTCAACTCCGAGTATAAATCTCCCATCGCAAGAAATCCAAGATGTACCGCCCATACAGTACATTAACAAAATCCCTATCGATGTTATACGCCAAGCCTCACCATATAGTTTCAACTGAATCAAATTTAGACTTTACCTAATCTTCCCTATACCGTCCTCGTGACAAACTTTGGGAAAAATGATCCTCTCGTAGTGAACAAATAAATCCTGAAGTCTCAATTACTTACCTTTTTCACAATTATGAAAAATACTACAATCCAATCATCCAGGGCGCCCATACACCCTCTCGTACCGCATTCAGTATTAAAAGTTTCGCAAAGGTTATAAACTCGTTTCCCAAAGACCTAACTTATTTCGACTCCCAACGGTTATTAGTTTCATGCGTGGGGTGTCTCGCAAGCGAAATCCAAACAAGGAACCACCCCGATACACTACTAATAAAGTATGCGGTCATCGAAACTCCTAAGGTCCTTAGTCAATAGTATAAAAATTTGGTTTATAAAAAAAAAATATCAGGTTTATCGATTTAAAACAAAAATTTGGTTTTTCGATTTCAAATAGAGTCTACGCATCGACTCTCTTATAGAAGACAAGGTGCAGACATATGCTCTCATATACCACAAGTCAATGCATGTCGATAGTCACATCACGCTCGGACATGCCCAAGGTAAGTAATCCCATAAAAATCAAACCCACGTGATAACAAGTAATATATAGGTGTCCCACACCCCTCAGTGAGTCTACGTAAATAACGATACCATAGACTAAGTTTAACAACCCTTTTTCCCACACAATATCAATCACTACAAAAATCAATACGCCTCATACTTCCTTAGATAGGAAATCATACCCTCATTTGCGGGTGATGGTTGTTGAATCCCAAAATTATAACTTTGCTCCGATGAGTCAAGAAAAATTTTACCCCAAATTTTCAGTTCTAGTTAACCACACTCCACTATATACCCAAGCCTTTCAATATATTGCCTTCATTAGGGAACGTACACAATTCACGCATTTCAAGAACTTCTACTGATGACTCTCCTCAATTTTTCCATAATAGGGGTGACCTCGGCTACGGTCATCATACTCGAACATACTTCATAACCTCCTAAGTACGATCTCCGCTATCCGTCCAATGGCCCTCATCTTCCATATGTACGTAATGAAAGAATCCCCAATAAATGTTGGCGAATTTTATAGTTCAACCCATCAGTGAACATTAGGACTCTCCTGTCCTCAGTAGGTACTTCAGCTGGTACCAAATTAGTTAATCTCGTAAACTCTTCCTCATATTCCGCCACAGTTTTCTCTCCCTGTTACAAATCAAGTAGCTTCCGCCTCATCTCTGTCTGGATAGCGGAAGGAAAATACTTCCCATCAAACCGTATCCAAAAGTCTTGGATAGTCATTATGTCCCTCTCCTCCATAGTGGTCGTAGCTTCCCACCATGGCAAAGATGCCCCTACTAGCCTGAATGTGGCTAGTATTTGACGTTGAACCTCAGTACATTCAAGCGCTCTCAAGTGCCGTTGGATATCTTTCTTCCATTGGCTAGCAGTCACAACATATGATCCTCCCTGAAACTTAGGTGGGTGCGCTTTCTGAAAGGCATCCCTCGCTCGTTCCCATGCAGTAGGAAACACTTGCCCTTGCGCGGGTGGCACAACCGGTGCCGATGCTGGAGCCTGCTGAACACCCCGCCTAATTAAATACCGGGTGGCCAGTCCCATACCAAATTAAAACAGAATATACAGTTGGCTCATTCTTAGCATCACTGTCGAAAACATTTACAACTCACCCAATACCCAATTAAGCTGGTGTTAAAAACTTTCCAAATATAAATTTCAACAAAACCATTTTTAGTTTAAGAATAACACAACACATTTTATTCTACAACACTGATAACCCAATAACACAAAAGAATTTAAATGCAATTGGAATAAACATTCTCAAATAATATTAATCCATTACAGTAATCCCATCAATAACAACTGTATTAAAAAGACCAGAATACAATAGTATTTGACCTCGATAGAAAAGATAACGGAAAATCCTTTGGGCGACATGCCCTAACTAAGAATACTGCGAATCAAAAAGATGATAGGCGTCTAAGCAAAACTCCATAAATCCATAGCCTGTCATAATACGCTAAGGTTGGCATCCCTGTTTCTGGACACCTGATATAGAGATACAATAGAAAAGAAAATATGGAAGGAAACGGGTCAGAGCCCGAATGTGTAGATGATTTTTAAAACAGCAAGTATTTAACAAGTGCAATAAAGCATTTATTATGTACATGTTAGATCCAACTCTCACTTGCTATTCTCACCTCTCAACTAGAGTGCACACTTAACGTTTCCTATTAACCTCCTAGTTAATGGTTCCTCTTTTCTAGTCTCCATATTATAATTCCATTCCCATATCATAATCCCCGTATGTCCCATACCATACGTCACATTATTATTCATTTACATTTCTCCTTTATATGATTAGTTTCTCATTAACATGAATCATTACTCATTAATATGAATCGTTTCTCATTAACATGAGTTAAGCTTTTCAATTCTATAAGCATAAACATTCATTAACTTAATTCCATTATCTTTCACTGTTCACCGTTATCTACAATTATCACCGTAGATAGATTTAACCACAATATATCCATTCAATCATTTAATCCATTATATATATATTCATATATAATACGGCACCGCGAGTCACAGCTGTGGTGCAATGCACATTACTCTGCTATCATGTCGCATCATCGCAGGTCGCCGAATAGGGGACTAAAGGTTCGGTAAAATTCCACGAACCATAAACAACAACAAACAAATTGGAGGCGAATATAGTTCTCGTATCCATGGGTCACGCACATACCTACGTACCCACAGTCAGCGGACTTATCAACTCCCCGATAAGTCTTTCATAGACCTATGTTCTCGAGCGACAAATCAAAGATCCCATGGATTCATCAGGATATGACTGCCCTCACGCGCAAACCTCCCACCGATAGCATGTAAGCTAGGTATGTCATACACATAAATCATCAATCAATCCAATAGGTATTATCATACCTATAATATAATATCAATAAGGTAATATTACTACCCTAAGATATTTCCCATACATAGCATTATATCTCTTTTTAAATTCCACGTATTAAAATATCATATCTTTACTTCATAATTTAATTATCCTCGCATCCTATAACATCTCTCCACTCCCGACGTCGTTAAGGTTCATGCGCGGAGCGTCTCTCAAAGCGAAATCCAAACAAAGAAACCCTCCAATACACTACTACTTAACTTTGTCGATCGAGGAGGTCCGACAACTTCAACTATGTGATCGGGATAACCTCATACCTTTGTGAAATCAATAATGAGCTTAAACTCAGTCCTTGATGTTCAAATTGTAACCCTAAGGCTACCCTCCCTCAATACACAAGATTCAAATAGGTTTTTCCTCAACATATATTCAGTAAGAAGTCACTAATATCCTACTGGTCCATAACATCATTTCTCCCGAATTACTACGAGTTTAGTTCTCCTTTTAATTAAGGTTAAAACCGATAGTTTCGAATCTCTTATAAACACATCTTATTTCACTTAGGATTAAACCCTCTTGTAAACTTAAGGATACCCAGGTGTTATATTCAATCACCCCTACTGGTCCTATCTTTAATCCTTATACATCTCCATTTAGAATTTAACAAAATGAATCTAGCAACCGAAATTCCATTCGATATAATTTTCAACATTTTAATCACTTGAATCCAAATCAAATTAATTCAAATCTTATCAAGGGTTTACTGATATTTTCTAAGTCCAATAATATCCAAATAATAATCACCAAAGATCCACAAAAGGTTTGGGATAAGAATCAACATTTTAAAAAGAAACAACTTTACATATTCTGGGGAGGTCGATCGATCGAAGGTAGGGGTCGATCGATCGATCCCTCAGGTCACAGCCTGGTTTTCTGCATTTTCTGCAACTACGGGTTTAGCAACTTATGATATTTTAAACCTTCATCTAAACATCCCAAATGACTTATAATCTTTACTACATGATATATCAACATATATGAACGATTTCCAATACTCTAAACATCCTAAAATCATCAAGGGATTGGATTAAAAAGCATGTTTATCTCCTCATTTTCCAGAAAATCATCAACATATTAACTTCAAGAACACTTCAATGGTTTTCAGATTTTTCTTCCATATATATATGATTATTTCGTGATTATTTTCATCCTACAACATGAGTTAAATTCCTATATCATTTCAGTTTCCAGAAATCCATTTAATACTCCATTATTTCTTCCAAACATGAATAATCTTCTCTTTTCATACTATTCTAACATGGACAATATACAAACTTAAATTTCCATTATCAAACACTTGCCTTTACTGAAGGTCTGATCCTTTGGTGTAGTATATCTCAGTTGGTTGTCCCTTCTCCGGTCAAACTCCGGTGGTGGTTGGTGGTGGTGAACCTTGGTTCTTGTTCTTCTCCTTCCCAAGTAGGCTTTTCCCTTCCCAAGCACTCTTTCACTCTCACTAGGAAGATGACTTCTCTATTTTGTGTAGAGGAGATGAATAACCCACATACACTTAATCTACCAATACTTATAATAGGCCAAAATCCGAAATCACTATTCATCCCCCTAGAAAAATGACCAAAATGCCCTTTCGGGTTGTCTATTCATTTCCAAATGACCCGAGACTCAAAATTAACATCCAAATAGACTTTTCTGACTATTTCAAACCTTCTGGACGCAACGACGCAGTCGAAATGACTATAAGGTCGATAGAAAATAAATTTCCTTTTTAATTTAATAAACTAGTCCCGACACGTCCCATACCGCGTCTGACTAAAAATATAAATTACCGAATTTATATCATACAGTCATATCAATGACATCACATTCATTTATTACCTAAATATCTTTAAGTAATATTCAGAATCATCCATTTTAATATCCACCGTCTGGATAAAACCCGAATGAATTAATTAATAATAAAATCTAATTAATCCATTAATTTAAAATATAACCCATTTTAAAAGTCATTTAAAATTACGGGGTATTACACCAACATAGTGCCTGTGCCAAAATCAGTAGGGAAGGTTCAGATGTGTGTAGACTACCGGGACTTGAACAAAGCCTCTCCAAAGGATGATTATCCGTTACCCAATATCGACATGATCGTGGACAACACAGCTGGTCATGCTCTCAAGTCATTCGTCGATGGGTTTGCCTGATACAATCAAATTAAAATGCACCCAGACCACCAAGAAAAACTCGCGTTCATCACCCCATGGGGAACTTTTTGTTACACTGTTATGCCATTTGGTCTCAAGAACGCTGGGGCTACCTACCAGAGGGCTGCCAAAACCATCCTGCACGATCTGATTCACACAGAATTTGAGGTCTATGTGGATGATATTATTATCAAATCCAAGACTATAGAAGGTCATGTTCCCGCTCTTCGAAAGTTTTTCGAACGACTACGACAGTATCAGATGAGACTCAATCCGCAGAAATGCATCTTCGGCATTAGAAAGAGAAAACTCTTGGGATTCATGGTCAGTGAGAAGGGGATATAAAAAGATCCCGCCAAGCTGACAGCCTTACTTGAGATGCCACCTCTCCGAACAGAGAAAAAAGTCTGAGATTTCCTTGGGAAATTGCAATACATCAGCTGGTTCATTAGCCAGCTAACCTCCATCTGCGAACCTATCTTCAAACTCCTCCGAAAATATTCAACCAAAGTTTAGAACAAGTCCTGCCAAGAAGCCTTCGATCGAATCAAACAATACCTGGCTCCACCTCTGGTACTCATACCACCACAACCTGGTCTCCCCTTGCTCATATACCTAACCATAATCAACACTGCAGCTGGGGCTTTGATAACCCAATACGTTGAAGATTCTCGTAAAGAAAGAGTCATCTGTTATGCCAGTCGCAAATTGTCCGGATACGAAGTCAACTACACTGTTTGGAAAAGGCATGTGTCGCGCTTGTCTGGGTCACCCAAAAGTTACGACACTACATGCCCGCCTTCCCCATCAAACTTGTATCCTGAATGGACCCCATAAAATACCTGCTTGAGAAACCTGCCTTGTCCAGCCGAATGGCCCGATGGTTGATGCTCCTAGTTGAGTTTGATATCGTGTATGTCGCGCAGAAAGCCATGAAAGGAAGAGCCATCTCTGGCTACCTCGCTAATTACCCCATGGATGAAGCCGATGTCTGGATCTCCAAATTCCCAGATGAAAACATCCTCTCCACTGCCCAAGACAATCTCTGATGGTAAATGTTCTTTGACGGCGCTGCCAATAAAAAGGAATATGGCATTGGGATACTTCTGATCGCCCCAGATGACTCCCACACTCCCATCGCCATCAAGCTGGATTTCCCTTGTACCAACAACATGACTGAATACGAGGCATGCACTGTAGGCCTTAAATTTTCTCTCGAGAAAGGTATTCAATGCCTAGACATCTACGGGGATTACGCCCTCATTATCGGTCAAGTGCTCAGAAAGTGGAGAGTTAAGGACGAGAAGATCCAACCCTTCCATGCCCACTTAGAAGAACTAGCCTCTCAATTCCAAGACATCACCTTCCATTAACTACCTCAAGCAAGGAATAACCTAGCTGATTCCCTTTCTACCTTGGCCTCCATGGTTGACATGCCTAAAGGGAACCCACTGCTACCACATTGAGCTCGTCACCACAAAAGATCCTGGGCTAGCCAATTGCTGGTACTATGATATTTGGCGCCTCCTCAAGTATGGTAGGTATCCCGAGGGTTCCAACAAGAAAGATCGAGCAGCCCTTCGAAGACCGTCTTCCCAGTACATCATCTGTCACAAATCACTACTCAAAAGGAACTTCAATAGAACTCCTCTGCATTGTATCGCAGGGGCTGGCATTGAAAAGATAATACAGAAGATCCACAGCGGGGAATATGGACCCCACATGAACGGTCACATGCTTGCCAAGAAGATCATCCGGCAGGGCTACTACTAAGACCACAATGACCCAGGATTGCACCGCTTATGTTCGAAGATGCCTCAAATGCCAACAATTCTCCAACCTTCAGCATCTACCTCTGCGTGAGTTATACAACATGACTTCTCCCTGGCCGTTCTCCACCTGGTGTATCGACATCATACGGAAAGTTACACCAAAGGCTTCCAACGGGCATGAGTTCATCCTAGTTTCCATTGATTACTTCACCAAATGTGTCGAAGATGAGTCATACGCAGTGCTGAACGCCAAGAAAGTGGCCAAATTCATCAAGAAAAATATCATCTACCGATATGGGGTCCCGCATGAGCTAATATTAGATAACGGGTTGCATTTCGAGGCAGAAGTCACAGACTTGGTCAACGAGTATGGGATTCAGAGACACAAATCTTCTCCCTACCGACCTCAGACCAATGGTGCATTCAAAGCCGCCAATAAGAACCTTAAAGCCATCATTAGTAAAATGACCGAAAGTTGTTGAGATTGGGTCGACTGGATCCCATATGCCCTCTGGGGATACCGTACCTCAATTCGAACCTCTACTTGGGCTACCCCTTACTCTCTAGTTTACGACATGGAAGCAGTCCAACCCGTGGAGCTGGAAATACCCTCTTTTCGCATCACGCTTGAAAGAAAGGTCAGCGAAGAAGACTAGTGCCAAAGCCGTCTTGACGAGCTAACCCTCCTAGACGAAAAGAGATTAAAAGTGCTATACCACATATAAGGGTACCATCACCGAATAGCGCGATCATTAAATAAGAGAGTCAAGGACTGCGGTGTCCGACAAGGGGATCTAGCCCTCAAAGAGATCATAGAACCTATCTGGGACGCCAGAGTGAAATTCAAACCCAATTGGAGTGGCCCCTACATTGTCAAGAAGATCTTGTCCGGCGGTGCCGTCATGCTCACCGACTTAGATGGGGAAGGGATGACTCGTCCAGTCAACCTGGACCGTCTCAAGAAGTTCTACCCCTAGTCCGAAATCTCGACACGCTATGACTCTTCTCATCTCCCTTCTATTCCAAAAATAAAAAAATAAAAAAAAATCTCTTCATTTCCCTCTACCCAAAACTACGTAAGCCTGATCCTCTGCAATAAACCATTTTCAAACAAATAAAAGATTTTTCAAAAACCCCAAAGGTATGTAGGTAGCTCATACACCTTACATGAGCACAACCCTTTCTTTTTCACAAAATACTATTCTTTTCTTATCTTCGAGAACAACAGTCCATTATAACATATACATGAACAAAAGGATTATGTATGCCTTAGCGATCGGTATAGATAATTCAAAAATACAAAACTCATCAAAAGGCACAGCTGGATGATCAAAAACTTGTTTATTTCACTAATAAGAAATTTTGGTACAGATTACATGAGAAAGGAAATAGATAACTCCCTTCCCCCTTCCTTCTTAAAAAGCCGAATGAAATCCCCACATTTACTCCCCATTACAAAATAAACTCTCAAAGAGTCCTATCCACAACTACCAGAGGATCCCACTCCGTCACCATCATCTGCATCCTGGGGTCCCCAAGCTTCCCCTGCCTGAACAGAGTGCCGCAGGCGCTCCATGGACCGATAAGCCTGAACCAGCTTCGGAAAAACCACTACACCTCCCTCCATGGTATCAAATAAGACGAACCACCTTTGTCCAGTCTCCACTGCCAACATCTTGCTGACCACTCTCCTCCATAACCACTTCATATCATCCCTGGGGATGTCCCAAACTCTCCCAACAGACTGAGAGGGATGGGTCGACGGATGCCGATTCTCCCACAAAGAGCCAAGCCGCATGCTCAGATGCTTAGTCAAATCCTCTATCGGAAAGAAGTCTAGTGTCCGAGGTGGAACGACCTTCTCCCAGCCAAATTGACACAGAAGCCACCAAGGGAAATAGAAAGAGGTCTGTCTGAGACCAACCAGCAGGACGTACGAGTATTCTCCCACCTCCAGAATAGGCAGCAACACTGGGATTTATCCCCAGCATGGCAGAAAATTCCTCGTAGGTAGGAAAAACTTCATCTAACCCAAAGCGGAATACATGGTCTTCGGGGTACCAAAATTGTATCGCCTACATCAACACATTCCACTCAATGGGTCGGCTGCGCCACAAGGAAACTCGACGCATATTGAAAGCATCGTAGTCAACATTATAAGAGCACATTGCTTCCAAGGCTTCGAGGTAGTTAGCAAACTCAATGCTACCAGGGAGAGCCATCTTGAAAGACTAAGAAACAATAGGCAAGTAAGTAAGAATGTGAAGGTGTGATGAAAACACTCCACCCTTACCCCTTTTTTTACTTGAAAACCCTCACAAAAAAATAACCCCTGCAGAAATCGAAAGGAATTCTACCCCACAAGGTACAAGAGGTTAAAGAGGGCACTAATCAAAGCTTTGAAATTGATGGGATTGGACTTGACTGTCGATAGGCAAGACAAGGGGCTTGCCAATCAGCAACCACCTATTTTTGAAAATTTTCCTTTTTCCTCTTTTGTCAAAATCAGAAGCACAATAAAAAATAAATTGATATTCTCAACAAAATTTCAAAAATTCTGTTCCACCCCTATATAATTTCTCATTTTTAAAACCTTCCTCCAAAATCCCAAAAATATCTCTTTTTACGGTCTCAGCAGCAAAGTAAAAGTGTAAGTGCATGCATTCACCATTAACAAAAGATAATAAAAAAAAACATCGCATTGCATATATATATTCTTTAGTGTTACATCAAATTTTAAAGGAAATAAAGAAAAGAAAAAAACAACGGGACTCAGCCCGAACCCATATTCTCTCTCTCTCACCTATCCTCCCTCTAAGAGCTTCCACCTCAGCGACGTGCTCTCTTTCCACTACAGCGAGACGACGCACCACCGCTACCCGAGCTAGAGTCCTCCCCGGACGAAGCAGATGGCACCAAGCAAGAAGGAACCGGGAACGCATCCCGAATATGGACAGTCACCGAAGATATCCAGTCTCTGATGTTCCTCAGCCAAGTGGTCGACACTCAGACTTGCTGCAAGTAAAAGGCAAAATCAGTATCAAAGCAAAAAGGATTAAAACAGAAAAGGAACCAAAAAGAGGAAGAAGGTATACCGCATGATGAAGAACCTCCTCTGTCAAATCTAGCTCCTCTGGATCCATCGCATGAGGACGGTGCAATATGGGGACCATCCCTCCATCATCCCGCCGAATGTTGTACGAAGGGTTATGCAATCGAACAAAGTTAACTTCTGAAGTCGCCGTCGCTGTAGACACCGATGGACCACCGCCGTTGTGGGAAGACCCCACCGCCCGACTCGAACCCACAGCAGGGAAAGGCAAGGCATCATATATGCTGGGCGCCATCAACTAGCTCGTCATAAAGTCCATATAGTCATACGACGCAGTCGTATCAGTGTACAACAGGTAGGACTCGTCGATCATCGTCGCGATCCTCGCATCCTCCGGCCTCGCCTCATAGACATAGGAGGCTGCACAGGTGGCACCACCACCTCCTCCTCAGTAATCTACCGAACCACCCTCTCCCCAAGATACCAATAATGGCCAAACTCATGCGCCAGCAAACGCCTCATCTGCGAGTTCACCCCAGTCGCCCTCGTATGCTTAACGCTTGGCCTCCACGGGTAAAAAGTCACCTGACAATCCCCAGCAGGCGTAAGTCAATACAGAATCAGAGCATACAAAGACCAAGACTGAAAAGGAAAAAGGTCATACCCTACCACTGGTCAGGCCGTTCAAGACCTGACGCACCGCCTCCAAAGAAAGATATCCCTTCGAATGCTTATTAACCTTCCGCCATCGATACAATCGTCAGAAGTCCCCAACAATCTCGTCCTTCAGGGCAATCAGCTAGGTATTACACCTAATCACCTCATAGAACCACGTCTGCCAAAGACAAGAATTCACAATAAAAAAAGGACGCATAAGGAAAATGAAAATGCATGAAAATGCGCAAACTGAAGAATACCTTAAGAAGTTACGTGGCTCCAGTAAAAGTTTGCCGGCAGCACCGGCTGAATGCATCCAAAGAAAAATAGAAGGTCTCCAAAGTCAGGCTCTCCCAATCATAGAGAGGGATGTTCGAAAACATCCTCAAATACGCCAAGAACCACAAATGGATGACGTCGCCGCTCGAAGCCACCATGAAGCCTCCCATTACTAACAAAATAAACAACCGGGCCATTTGCCTCACCTACAGCCCGTCCTCTACATCAACCACCCTACTCAGCAAAACATCCTTCAGCAAGGACAGTCGGATGGAATCCCCAGAAACTATCCTTCCTACGTCACCAAGCGTCGCACGCACCGCCTTCGGCCTGACCCGCAGGGAGCGATCCACCTCTATCTGCTCTCCATCATAATCTAGCCCCAGCAGCTGTTGCATGTCTATGGGAGTCACGCTTATCTCCCCAAATCGGAAATGGAAAGTGTGGTTAGTATCCCACCATCTCCCCCCCAGAGCGCATAAGACTGCTATCGAACGAGGCGTCTCATCCAGCGTGCACACCAACCTCCGTAGACCCACTGATGATACCACCCAACGCACCACAGGCCCAGACATCCTTAAGCTCCGTCGTCCCACGAGCACGCATGTTCTTCAAAGAGATATCAGACTGTCAAAATAAAAAACCTTCTCAAAAATTCAAAAAAGAAGGAAAAATCATCAAGAAAAAAGATAATAATGCCAAAAGTCAGGTTACTTACATAACCGTCGGGGCTCACCACCCTCGAAGAGCGATGATGTGACGAATCCCGTAGCAAGGTCCGCTCATCTGCAATCGGCCCGAATGCGTCAAAGGAATTCTCGCTCCCCAAAGCAAGAGGCGCCCTAGCCCTCCACTCCACGTTCGCCCAGTAATCAACAGTCAACCATTCCCTATGCTCTGCTGTGCTCACAAAGGTGGACATTTCTTAGAGATCGGAATGCTAAAACGATATGCAGAGGAAAATCACAGAAAGAGAGAAAGCAAGAAGCTGTGAAAAATGAAGGGAATTCGCCCCTTTATATAGGATGCCAAGGGTCACGCCGATCGGCATTGACCCCCCAACCACTGATCGACACTGCCTCTTTACCTTCCCGAGACAGTCCAAAAGTCCATGCCACTTCCGAATGGCACCCTCTTCACCATGTCGACCGGCACTCCCCTTAAAATTTTGTAAAAAAATTCCCAGAATATCAGAAAACCCTGAAAAATCCTCAGAAAATTCCTAAAACCCCATGAAAGATTTAGAACATCTTCACCAGGGAAATTTTGCACTCCCTCAAGCGAAACCCCTGTCTCCCCAGTGGAACTCTCAAGAGCCAAGTAAATCCCCTCCCGGCAACGTCCCCAGAGAATCTCTAAGGATCACCTCCTATACCCCAGAGGTCTCAAAACTACCCGAAATACGTCCAATACTTGGACCACCTAATCACTTCCCCAGTGAAGTTTACAACATCAAATTTGCCTTTCCTCCGTAAAGTCTCCAAAAGATAAAAGGATTTCCCTAGCCATCGGCTCCCTAGCTCAAAACAATATCGCAAGGTAATTTTCCCCAGCAAAATTTCAAAGAATCATTCTCCTCAGGCTATATCTCCAAAGGAAGCTCTAAATTTTCCCCAGCTCATTCACTATTCCCCAACGGAACCCAAAATCCAATCTTTATCCCCAACGAAATCCCTAATTTTCCCGAAGGAAATGTACACCTCTCTTAGGTCAGAATTGACCTCGATCTTGGATCATTACCTTAGTTAGGTTAGAATTGACCTCAGTCCTCGGTCGTCACCTCTCTTAGGTCAGAATTGACCTCGGTCTTGGATCGTCACCTTAGTTAGGTCAGAATTGACCTTGGTCCTCTATCGTCACTTCTCTTAGGTCATAATTGACCTCGGTCTTGGATCGTCACTTTAAGCCCGCAGAATTATCTTCGACCTGCAGAATTGGTCATCCCTACTTAAACCCGCATAATTGGTCACCTCACCTTAAGCCCATAGAATTGGCTTCGACCCACATAATTGGTCATCCTCATTCAAGCCCGTAGAATTGGCTTCGACTCGTAGAATTGGTCATCTTCACTTTAAGCCCGCAGAATTGGCTTCGACCCGCAAAATTGGTCATCCCCATTCAAGCCCGTGGAATTGGCTTCGACCCGCAGAATTAGTCATCCCTACTTAAGCCCGCAGAATTGGCTTCGACCCGCAGAAGTGGTCACCTCCAATTAAGCCCACGGAATTGGCTTCGACCTGCCGAATTGGTCATCTTCACTTTAAGCCCGCAAAATTGGCTTCGACCCGCAGAATTGGTCATCCCCGCTTAAGCCCACAAAATTGGTCACCTCCATTTAAACCTACAGAATTGGCTTCGACCCGCAGAATTGGTCACCTCCACTTAAGCCCGCAGAATTGGCTTCGACACGTAGAATTGGTCATCCCTACTTAAGCCCGCAGAATTGGCTTCGACCCGCAGAATTGGTCACCTCATATTTAAGACCGTAGAATTGGCTTCGACCCGCAGAATTGGTCACCTCATCTTCAAGCCCGTAGAATTGGTCATCCCCATTCAAGCCCACAAAATTGGCTTCGACCCGCAGAATTGGCTTCGACCCACAGAATTGGTCATCCCCACTTAAGCCCACAGAATTGGCTTTGTCCCGCAGAATTGGTCATCCCTACTTAAGCCCGCATAATTGGTCACCTCCACTTAAGCCTGCAGAATTGGCTTCGACCCGTAGAATTGTTCACCTCCACTTAAGTCCGTAGAATTAGCTTCGACTCGCAGAATTGGTCACCTCCACTTAAGCCCGCAGAATTGGCTTCGACCCACAGAATTGGTCACCTCATCTTCAAGCCCGCAGAATCGGTCACCCTCATCTTCAAGCCCTCAGAATTGGCTTCGACCCGTAGAATTGGTCATCCCCTGCATGCTGCTTAGGTCCTTAGAATCGACCTCGACCCTCTGAATTCGTCCTCCTTGTTCCTTAGGTCCTCAGAATCAGCCTTGACCCTCTGAATTGGTCATCCTCTTTCAAAAAGCATCATGCGGTGTCTATTCGATGGCTATCATTTATTCCAAACTCACCCGTCGACGGGCTCTGTAGACACCCCATTATGTTACCCTTTAAACTCTCCTTAGGTCCTTAGCACCTCCCTTTATCACTACAAACCCAGATCATACCCCAAGTACTGACATATAAGCCATCGGACGCCCAGGCTCCGTTTGACCAAAAGTCAAACTCTTTAACTCTACCAAGACTGAATGAATCTTCAAAGATCACTGAAACCCCTTTCCAACGGTCCATCCTGTGCGCGATTCTGACTTACCATGCGGACAAACGACCCGTTTTCCCCCGAAACTCGATCAAGAGGCCACCGGGCGCTCCCGAGCTCCGTTTGACCTAAGTTAACTCTTTAGCTCAACTGAGACTGAATGAATCTTCGAAGGTCACTGAATCCCCTTTCCAACGGTCCGTCCCGTGCGCGATTCTGTCTTACGGTACGGACGAACGATCCATTTTACTCCGAGAGGTCACCAAATGCTTCCAAGGCCCGGTTGACCAAAGTCAACTCCCTGAACCAGATCAAACTCTTTGGAATGTCTAAGTACATCTCCTGACCTTTCCAAAGGTCCGCCCCCATGCGCGATTCAGACTTACCATGCAGACGAACGTTCTGTTTGCGTCCGACGATTCCCCGTCCAAAGGACCGATGAGCGCTTCCGAGCCACATTTGACCCAAAGTCAACTATTGAACCCAGGAGCAGTCCAAAAACTTTTGAAAGTCTCTGAATTACCTTTCCAATGGTCCACCCCGTGCACGATTCGGATCAACGGTTTGCGCTCTGCGGCCAATTTTTTGAAAAGGCCTGAAAGACACAGCCAAACGGCAGGTCCCAGACCCTGCCTATCGGCAGTGTGCCTAAACACACCTTTTGATTGGCAGGACCGGGGCTATAATGATCGGCAATGCCCTAGGCCTATAAAAAGGAGGGCTTGACCTCATTGCAAAGGGAACCCATATCTGATAGACATCACTCCCAGAAAATCCAGAAAACCTCACTCGAAGTCAGCGTGATTTCTACATCCAAATATCTTTCCAACCTTAACTTTTCATCAAACTTGGTGAATTCACTACCCTCAATCATCACCCAAGTGCAAGGGCTGCTCTCCAACATTCAAGATCAAGGTCAAGATCTTCAAGAAGGTCCAATTTTCTCAATTCTCTCCTTAAATTCTCATAAGTTCACATTAACTTATTTTATTAATTAGCACTTTATTCTCTCACCTCACATATCCTAATATACATTTATTTATTATTATTGCACATCCCTTATTGTCATATAAATAAAAACCCAAAATTTAAGAAAAAGAGGGTTTGCTCATAAATTCCAAACGGGAATTCTCACACTTCTCTTACACTTCTCTCACCACTAAAACACTTTTTCTACATACGTGCACAAATAAGAGAATCCTCCTATTGGATTTATGGGATAAACCCCACCCCTCATTTTGCATGCGAACTACGTGGACTTTGATGCCTCTATAGGCTACGTAGGCATCTCGGGGTAAAACCCGAGATTCGAGTCCTATTCTTACTTTTTTTCTTTCTCATTTTCTATTTTCTCTAAATTCAATTCTCTTAGATTACATATATATGCATATATTTGTTCTTAGTGGTGTATTATTACACATACGTTATCGTTCCATTATAACAATCAACGTAAGGATAATCGCCTAAATCCTATTTTCTAATATTATTTTTACATTACTACGGATGACTCGCTTTACCTCTTCCATGGTATAAGTCGATGACTCCTATCTCCACTATATATACACATGCACACATATCATGGGGAAAAATAAAGGAAAATAGCAAAAACCCATGAGAGACCGTAAGGGGGGAATGGGTACCTAACACCTTTCCATTTCGTAACTTAGCCTCCGAACCCTTTTAGAATCATTTTGGTTTCGTATGCATCAGTATGTCTTTGGATGTTGTCCTTCGGGATGGCTCCCTTTCTTTTCTCTGTTTGAGTAAAATAGACTGGCGACTCCATCTCTCTACATTTTTCACCTCATTAATGACGTTGGCCGAAACGCTCCCGAGAGGGACGCGCGGGACCTAGGATCCTCACTCCTCCCTCCCTCCACGAGGATCGTGGATGGCCACACCTACTTTTTTAAGGTATATCTTAGGAAAAACTTTATATCATTATTAATAGGGTATCTTGATATTTTCATAAGAAGATGGATGAGTTCAACACCATAGTACGTTATCTCTTTCACCATTTTGATAATATTATTGGTTATTATGAGAGAGTCATAATGTCTCACACAAAGTTGATATCAGGCATCCAGTCACACTCATAAGTTATTGACTCTATGAAACCAAAATATTTTACAAAAATACACAAATTACTTTTGATACAAACAATTCAATTAATCAATGTAAGAATAATTTTTCTAGCATTATTCATAGTATAGAGTTACGTTAGTTTGGCATATCCCGTTACAAATCATCATGCATCGTCAAGACGAACCGAACTCAAGCATCTCCAAATTTATAGCCTTCTCGACATCCCCAAAGGTACAAAATGATTTAGAGTTTGAATTAATTCATAGAATCATATTTGGGATGCTTAATTTTGATCAAAAGAGAAACATAACTATTTTACTTTGCGAAAATAATTTTTTGCAAGATCTGTAGGTGGAGTTTTGTAAAAACCAAAGTTTTATTTTTGTCGTTAAAACGACATTTACTAGTCATAAACGGCATAACACTGTCGTTCAAACGATATGTTGTTGTCGTTCAAACGACATGCAGAAGTGGTTCAAAGGACCCTCCGACTTAAGGGTTTGTTATAAATACTTATTTCGTGGATCAGTTTGTTTAAGAATTTTTCCAACACGTTTCTTCATATCAGTAGAAAAATTTCTTCAAAGTTTTGTGTACCTAAACACTATTTTAATTCACAAAAATAATCCTTGAATATTATTCTTGTGAATTAGTTTAGAACCCTTGAAATTTTTGTATCTCTTACATACACCTTGGTGGAGAGGATCTCCATTGCTGACTTGTGATACCTGCGGGGATTCACTGCTGAATACAAAGGATGAGGCTGATAGAGGGTTGCGGTCCATTATAGTTCTCAAGGGAATCATTGCTGATCTAAGCTTCGGTCTATATGGGTTTGTTGCGATAAATTCATTGTAGATTTCATTGTGTAATTTTTAAGTTTCGATTTACGTTATATAGTGAAATAAAGGTTTTTACCCGATTTTTTTTCCCAGAAAGTTGGCCTTGTCGTATTTGCGTGGTTTGATTTATCTGTTTTATCACATAGTTGCATGCTTGGGATAAGAAAGATAAAATCTGTTTAAAAGTCGCTTCTGTATATTTACAACTTGGTGTTGCAATTTTTGTTGAAATCACCCTTTGCAATTTTTTTGCGCTTATAACTGTTATCAGAGCCAAGTTGCAATAATTTTTTGTGTTTGATCTTGTTTACCTTCTTTTTGGGTGGTTGTGTTTTCATCACTCCTGTACTTGTGTTTTGTTTTTTCTCTCAATGGATTTTCCTAGTTTTGACGACCTAAATCGTTTGAATTTGACGTTTGCTAAAAGAATTACATTTTTGGAAAAAGAAAATTCTCGTTTGAAATCCGCTATGGATCTTTTGCAAACAATTCAAAGTCAAAGCGATTTTTTTTCATGAGAAGTTTGTTGCCTTAGACCATGACTTTATTGATTTAAATTTTTTGGAAAAGGAGATTGATGATAGAGTCGTTGTTTTAGAAAAAGAATTAAAGGACTTGAAAAATTCTAGGGTTTGTGTCTGTGCCAAAGAGGATAAAAATATTTTAATTAATAATTTTGTGGCATGTGAGAAGACTCTTAGGGATAAGTTTTCTTAGATTGAGGGGGAGTGAGATAAGCTTCTAGGGGTAATTGAAATTTTGAAAAAGGACTCCCTAAAATTAGAGGAGTGTAATTCTTTGCTTGAGTAAAAATTGTTGGAGTTGAAAAATGATTTAAAAGACTTGAGTAGTGTGTGTAGTAATGGTAATGGCTTGTCTTGTTCTCATGCTTTGAGTGTTTTAGCCAAAACCATTGTTTGTTTTATAGGGTCAACCAAAACCAATGACGTTAAAAAAGGTCAGCCCATAGGTAACTTTCCTCCCATTTACACATGATCACGTTGTGGTCGGAAAGGTCACCTTTGGCATTTTTGTTTCGATCTTGGAAGAGGTTCTAGAAAGTTTAAGAATAGTGTCTCGTCGGTTCCCATAACCCCTCGAGTTAGGTATACACCTATTTGGGTTAGGAAATCTATTTTGGAGATACTAAATGCCAGATTGGTTGATTCACACATGCTTGCATATGATGTGTCACATGTTATTTCATATCGTTGATTGCTTGCATGATTTTGTTTGCCATACGCTAGTTGTAGGTGTTATGACGTGTACTTTTTGTATTATTTTTTCATTTATTGAGTCATATTTGAAAAATACAAAAGGATTTTTGGTTTTATATATTTTTTAAAAAATACAAAAAGATTTTGTGTTTTGAAAAATTCAACAAGATTTTGAGTTCTTTGTGTGATTTAGTTTTACACATTTGGTGTGGCATATTGGTGTATTTGAATCCAATTTACTACGCAATTTCTATGTGGCTAGGACATTTTGTTATGACTTTAGATACTTGAATTGATTTTAACCATGTTTATGGAGTTATTTCGAACTTGACTTGCTTTATGTATTCGACTTTGTGCATGCCTTCACACACACATGCACAAGCTTATTGGATTTTGACTTAATAATGTACATTTGATCTTGGGGAGATGTTTTCCTATCAATATTTTCATCTACATATTTGTTTGACTATGGAGGATTTGTGCATTTAAGAACCGTTGCCCATGAGGAAATATTGAAAAAATATGAGTGTACACCGAAAAGGGCTGCAAGTGAATAATAATCACGTCATGAAAGCCATCGTTTGAAAAGAGACCAAGAAAAAATAAAGGCAATAAAAAAAATATGCCAAAAAGGGTCAAATAGTTTAGTTTGATATTTTCATTCAAAAGAAAAGAATTATATTTAGGGAGTTTGGATGGAAATATCAACGGGTCTGCACAATGACAATGTATCCTAGTTAAGCTTATTCGGTCATGACACTATTGAATTGTAGAATCATTAATATTCTAGGCTTGTGTGCATTGTGCTTGTTTTGTTCATTAAGTTCAAATTTATATGTCACTTGAGGCTAAATCTTAGTTTGATAAAGTTTTGCAGTCAACTAGAACTTCTTGAACATATTTGACTATTTGGTTTATAATTTTTTTGTTACTAATTCACACCCATTCATTCCATTCCACACGTTTGGACACATCAATACTATGCTAGTGTGTAAACCGTATGTGTTATGTTTCGTTTTTTGTGGTTGTTTATACCTATATATATGTGCCTAATTTTCTTTGATATATTTTTCATATATTATATATGGTATTGCATGTTGTATTTGTGAAATTTGCTTTTTTGAAAATTTGAAAATTTCAAAAATAGTTGGTTGTGTTTGCCTTTGAGATGATCATTACACATGCTTGATTTAAATCTTTTATGATGATATCTTTTCTTTATCGTGATGCTTTTCACTTAATGTTTTTTTTATATATACTTCTTTGTATATTTGTCTATTTCAACAAAAATAAAGAGGGAGAGAAAATTAAATTATAATTTAATGAGTTTGAATTACGAGGGAGTATTTATTTATGCTTACTTTGTTTCAAACTCGATGTGTCACGAGGGTATATGTTTATTGTCTCATGTGTGTAAGTAATTAAAGAGTAATTCAAGATACACGGATGAAGGCATAGTTTAAAAGGGAAGAAGTTGAAGTTTTGAAGGCAAAGAGTCTTATGTCATTCCGTTCTAGGGTTGGGTAGGGTGTTAGTATCTTTATAGGAGGAGATTTTGATTTTAATTTGGTGTTCAATTCTTTGGTTTGCTTTGTACCGGAATATTCAAAGGGGGATATATGTAAGAATAATTTTTCTAGTATTGTTCATAGCATAACGTTAGGCTAGTTTAGCGTATCCCGTTATAAATCATCACGCAACGTCAAGACGAACCGAACTCAAGCATCTCCAAGTTTGAAGACTTCATGACATCCCAAAAGGTATAATACGATTTAGAGTTCGAATTAAATCATAGAATCACATTTGGGATGTTTAACTTTTATCAAAAGACGAACAAGACTGTTTTAATTTGAGAAAATATGTTTTTGGAAGATCTGCAGGCGGAGTTTTGTAAAACCAAAGTTTCGTTTCTATCGTTCAAATGACATTTACTAGTCGTTCAAACAACATTACATTATTGTTCAAACGACATGCTATTGTCATTCAAACGACATGCACATGCATAAGACGTTCTAACGACCCGCCGACTTAAGGTTTATTATAAATACCTGTTTCGTGGATCAGTTTGTATAAGAATTTTACCAACATGTTTTTGCATATCAGCAGCAAAATATCTACAAAGTTTTGTGTTCCTAAACACTGTTTTAATTCACAAAAAGAATCATTGAATATTGTTCTTGTGAATTAGTTTAGAACCCTAGAAAGTTATGTATCTCTTACATACACCTTGGTGGAGAGGATCCATTGCTGACTTGTGATACTTGCGAGGATTCACTGCTAAAGACGAAGGCTGAGGCTGACGGAGGGTTGCGGTCCATTATGGTTCTCGAGGGAATCATTGTTGATCTAGGTTGCAGTCTATGTGGATTTGCTGCGGTAAATTCATTGCAGGTATCATTGTGTAATTTGTAAGCTGTGATTCACGTTATATAGTGAAAAAAAGGTTTTTACCCGAAAGGTTTTTTTTCCTAAAACTTGGCCTTGTCGTATTTGCGTGGTTTGATTTATCTGTTTTATCACATAGTTGCATGCTTAGGATAAACAAGACAAAATATGTTTAAAAGTCGCTTCCACATATTTACAACTTGATGTTGCAATTTTTGTTGAAATCACCGTTTACAATTTTTTTTCGCGCTTACAATCAACTATAAACTTCACTATCTTTCTCTCTAATGTTCTTGAATTATAAAAATACACTCAAATAACAGTGAGAATCATTACATGGAAAAAAAATCAACACATGCATAAATATTGGTTAAGGAAAAGAATTATATCTGAGGAGAATTCAAGAACAAAAAAAATATCAATCAGAAGAAATATTAACATTAAACCTATATCCAACCGTAGCATCCACTAAATTCAAAGTAAGCTCGTAAACAATCACATTTCATGAAGATCAAAGGCTTCATCAAGAAATTCTTCATGTGATCAATATTCAAGGATTTATTTGAATATGTTAGTTTGGATGTAAAAGTAAACCTAAAGTGTAGTATATAATGTAAATAAGAAATGTATTTACATAGTTCATCAATCCAGCCTTGCCCACATCCATAAGGGAGGGGGGAAGGGTGATTATTTCACTAAAAAGGATATGATATTAGAGTAATAGGGTTCCTAGATGAGATTTCAAACCATTAATATGAGAGTATAAGCTCTGACATATTTGTTTAGCTAAAATATTATTAGATAATCTAAAAGAAAACAATGAGGGGGAAATGGCCTTGCTTCAAAATACAAGATAAAATAAAATAAAGCAATAATATTTATAAACCACATTATATAGAAAACATATAAATAAACCCTAATAGAATATATATATCGAGGAAAATGTTAGATATCTCTTTGAGCTTCAGCTTTTGCAAACTCCATTGAGTGAAGCCACTATTGAGAACCATGAGATATGGTAATATTGGCAATAGAATCAGCAAGGGCATTTCCTTCCCTAAAAACATGAGAGATCCTAATGTGGATTTCATTTTACTTGTTAACACAATTCATTTATCTTCCTTTAAGTTTCCAAGGAGGGGAGTAATGGTTGTTCAAGAAACATTGAAAAACAAAAATGAATCCACTTGAATCGACAAGTACATCCAATCCTTGTTAAAGGAAATGTCTATAGCAATTAAAACTACCATTAATTCAGCATAGAAAGCAGTGTGAAATCCCAAATTCTCACAAAAAATTCCTTTTAGAAAACCTTTATGATTTCTACAAATGCCTGCACAGGCGTCTTGTCTATGATTTCCTTTTTGGAGTCCATATGTGTTCACTTTTACCCAATAAAGAGGGGGCCTGCCACGTAACTGGGATAATTTTAGGAGCCTTTATTAATTTGCATTAAACACTAATAGCTTTAATTATTAGAATATCTTCAATGGTGTTATACATATAGCCCCCACATATTGAATTAGTCTCCTGAATTAAGTGAGCGATGTTTCTCTTTATGGAATCAAGAGATTTCTTTTGAAAATATTTTACGAACAAATGTCTTAAGGTTTTCTTGTGAAAACTGGGATTTTTGTATAAATAGACATTTACTCAAGTTTTGAAGAAATAAAAATGTCTTTTATCTTGAAAAGCATTTTTATGCCAATATTGTGAAAATTCTATAATGAATTGTATGTTAGACCCATTTAATAGAATCTTTGGACTTGAAATATTTCTTCTCATGTATATAAACTTGGGTTTAAATACGAAATAAAGATAATAGATATTTTATCCCTTAAGGTTTGTTAAAAGGTGTGAAAAATTTGGTAAATGGATGTTTTAAGACTACATGTGAAAACAAAGCAAAAATAGTTTATTCTTGTAAAGTAATCTCCCAAAGGACAAAAAAGTTTTTTTTTAGTAAGAAAGTAATGAAATTAAGAGATTTTAAACTTGAAAAGTATGTTACTCTAAAGTGTTAAAGTGTTAATGAGTGAAAATATTTAAGAAGTTAGTGGGTGTAACTTATTAATATTTTTGGGAAAAGACACTTGTGAAAATGGAGGAAAGGACAAGTTCGGAAACAATAGGGTAAAATAGTAATTTTACGTAAGGGGTAACATTTTTATGAAATAAAAATGTTGGAAAAGGTGTTATACAAATTGAACCTAATTGAAAGTGATTTTTTGGGATAAAATCAATATAAGTGTATAAGGGACCCGAAGTGATGATTTTAAAGTGTAACCCAAGTAATGTGAAACCTCGGGTTTTGGCTTCGGCCGGTAAAGTAAAGTGTGAGAATGTGGACATTTGAAAAATATTAAAATATATTAATATGGACTCGAATAACACCGAAAATAATTAAGGAGGGCCCGGAGCCCTAGGGTGAAAGACTCAAAATTACTGGCCAGAGCATATGGTAGCATAGCCGACGGTGTGGAACTCGTTTAAGTATGTGGATATTGGAAGATTCCTAGAAAAAGATAATAAAAAGTGGAACATGTCAAGAAATGTGTTGTGTGGTGAACACAAGAAAAGACAACCTAACTTGAATGAAATTAATAAATGTTCCCGTATAGAATAGTGTGGACACGTAATGCAAGAAAATTGATTAATTTCCATGAAGTGAAATGAATGATATACTGAAGTGACTGAATGGGTAATTAAGAAACCTAAATAGGCTTAATACACAATTAACACAAGACTGTGTTTATGAAAGGCTTTTAAGGAAAAATATATATTTTCTAACACGGTACTTGCATGTGTTGAAAGGTGATTTTTAATGAAAATACTATGGTAAATTTGGTATGAGCAAAGGGGTAATTTCGGTGACAAAAATGCATCACCTTAAACAAAGGGTATTTATTTAATGTATTTAATTGGGTGTGTCAAATCAAGAAATAAATGTGAAGTCAAGTAACATGGAGTTCTTAAAACATTAAGGTGAATTAATTGAAATAAGTAAGTTTTTGGAATATAAATGGCTTCATGCATTAAAGTATATATTTGTGTGTATATATATAAGGTAGTTACATGTGCATGTAGATGTAACGTGTTAGAGTATCTTTTCCACCATTCGATTATATACCGCATTGTTAATTTTTTCTCACTAGTCATTTGGCTCATTCCCTCATCTTAATTACGACAAATTGGGTGATGATAGTACAAATACTGCACCACCTGATGCGGATGTTACTCAAGTATACACATAAGCTTATAGGCTGCGGCCCTACTCAGCACAAGATGCGGCCCTACCCAGTACAGGGTGCGGCACATACCACTTGTCCTTACATGCAGGCCGCAACCTTATACTACAGGGTGCGGCACCCACAGCTTTAGCCTTATGCAGGATACAGCCTTCTGAAATGTTGGATGCAACCTTATACTATGCAGGATGCGACACTCAATATGCCTGCCATACAGGCCGTATCCCCCTCATTCACAGCTTCTCCAGACTTGATATATGTCACGTTCTTAGGGCACGTGACATAGCTCACATACCTCCTATAAATAAAGGTCCACACCTCGAGATAGTGGGATCAGATTCTACAATAACTAATGAAGCCTTGCCAAATTCTCTATACACAACCTCAAAATACATCTTGGGGGATACACTCCTACATCATAGTCATATCTCCAGCACTCCCAAAGCCACTACAGTCATGTATTCTTCTCTCTCATCTATCTTGTACGCCTAGTGTGGCATTGTAAACTTATACAACAACTATATGAATATCATGAGAAGGATGCACCAAAGTGGACGTTGGCTCTTTTATAGCCGAACCACTTTATATCTTGTCTTTTATCTCTTTTTACCTGCTATATTTGCTTATTATGCACATTATACTTGATTTGCTGGTACGAGAACGACAAGTGGACGATTTCTCGTACCATCAATTTGGCGTCGCCTGTGGGAACAAGATCTGTTTACGGGTCTCTATTTTTATGACCTTGGATCTATTTTGCATAGCCCTGGGATATCATTTCATCTAGATAATGTTGAAAAGTATGATGGGCTTTAGCCCCATAAAGATGAATGATTAGGGAAGGATTGTATTTTCTCCCTTTTTATTATTCTTTGCCTATGATTTAGGGTTTATCATTAGAACTGTGTCGTTTTGTGCACTGAGAGGTTATTCTCTCATGGATAGACCCTATTAGGTATGCTCTCCACCGAGTTTTAGGAGAAAAACTCAATTTTCGGGTTCTAATTTTGTGATTGTTCCCTTCACTACCTAGATAGGGATGCAGCCTGGCAGTTCGACTGCCTTCCATACCGCGGCCCCTACTAGTGTGGTTCTATTGCAACATCTTCAAATTATCGGGGAAATGACTCAGGTGGTCTCCAGATCAACCTTGGTGAATATCATTCAAAGGCCACGACAATACACCTATGTGCCTTACTGGTCCTGGCCTCATCTATAATATCATGCGGCAGTTCAAATGTTGCATCCCAACTTCTTACTTGGTTAATCCAATATATCTGTGATTACTCACATCTCCTAGTTTTGTCTCAGATTATATATTTTGTAAAGACTAACAAAGCAAAAAATGGAAGGAGAATCCATCCAGAGCGCAGAAGTCAATGATGAGATTGTGTCGTTGTACAATCACCTCAACCATCTCTACGACAGTCATGCATCACTCCAGACCCAAGTCAACTATTTGACTCAAAGGGTCCTTATGCTTGAGGTCGGAGCCTCACTTAATGTGGGTGCGGCACCCAGGATCACTGCTGCTGCAGCCCCAGAAGTTCCATCCGCGGAAGCAGCCAGCAGGAGCCAAAAAAGGAGAATGGAGAAGGCAGAGGGGAGATGTGAGGCCAACACTCCGTTGGCCTTCCCAGGTGAAGACATCTTTGAGTTCATAAAAGAGAACAAGCTGTTGAGGTGGCCAGAAAATCCGAGGGCTCCACCCCATAAGAGGAGCAAATTTAGTGGGTGCAGATTCCATCAGGACCATGGTTGTGACACTGAGCAATGCTATGCTCTGAAGGATGAAATTAAAAGGTTGATTGGGTAAAGAAAGATGCAGAGGTTCCTCAGAGATGCTTAGGGGATACATCCTAGCCTGATGGGCCATACTTCCCTTATCTTTATGATTTAGTTTATATCTGCTTTTGTTTCGATTCATAGTGAACGTTATCTTTTATCTCATTCTAACATTTTATGTCCATGCCTATGAGAATTAGTGAATATAATATTTTAATTTCTCGATTCCATTAAATGATATATGAAAGAACTCTTGTCTTAAACAGATTCTGTATGGAGACATCGAATTATATTGGGAATGATTATATTCAAATGGGCTCACAACGCCCGCAATGACGCCTGATTATATGAAGTCAAATGATACTTAAAAATGACGAAAGCAACTATTGAGAGTAGAGATATCTGAATAAGTCTACAACATCACTCATAAAAACTATATTCCAGCATATTATGGCTACATTCTTGAAAGTAGTTATCAGAAAACATTATTAGCCACGGGGCTAACAAAGTCCGTTCTTAGCTTTCTGGATGCGTCATAAGGGCCATAGGCTAATAACGCCCGTTCTTAGCTTTCGGGATGCGTCATAAGAGCCAGGGGCTAACAACACCCGTTCTTAGCTTTCGGGATGCGTCATAAGAGCCAAGGGCTTCAAGTGACCATTTTTAACTTTTAGGATGCGTCATTAGTCCAGGGAGGTGACTCCCCCGGCAAACATCATTAACTTGGTGGAAAGAGATGAAACATCATTAACTTGGTGATCTCATTACAGCTTGGGGAAACTTCATAATACCTGGCTCGGGAAGGCCTAAAAATAACCTACGGGGGCCAGAGACTTAATTATCTACGGATAATCCTATATTTGAAGGGGCTGAAGACTTAATTGTCTGTGGATAATCCTATTATATCCTGGGAAGGCTTTATATATATCCAAACATAGCTTGGGGAAGCTTTATAATACCTAGCCTGGAGGGTCCTAATAATAGCCCAATTGAAGCGACTAAAGGAAATGCATGAAAGGCAATTGAAGCAACTAAAGGAAAGACATAAAAGGCAATCGAAGCGAATAAAGGATGCTGTGTTGCTGTGATCGCGAAGCATGCTAAAGCTACAAAAGGATGGCCTCATCCCAGCATGTTGTCATCTCCTAAAGGGTTGGTAAGGTGCCACAGCCGTATCAATATGGCTGCAGCCCTGAGCAAGAAAACAAGATACATTGGATTAGGATCCCATTATAAAGCTATATCTTAGGGCATTCAAACATTCAAAGGTGTCGTGGCCCTGTTCAAGAAGTACCATGGACGCATTCCCAATAACTTTGATTAAAAGAAGAGATTGCAACTACCATCAAACACACAAGATTGCAACAATATTCAATGGGAGCAACTATAAATCAGTAGTGAAGATATTTACGAATGAAGGCAGCCTCATAGGATGTAGCCTGTACCCAAGTTTGCTAACTAATTTATGTGCCATCAGTATATAAGAATACAAGTGGAAAGGCAAAGGTGAAGAAATCTGGCCGCAGCCTATGTGAAGAAACACTTTATACTATGATGATGCGACCTTAATATATTAGTCATACAAGTTCATTCAATCAAGCAGGAAATTCAAATATAAAAGAATTAGTTCAAGAATCAAGGCATTGGAAGAATAAAGCATGCAAATGAGATACAAAAACCAGTGATTTACAAAAGTGGTCGCATCCTTGATAATAAGGGTCGCGGAAGTTTAAGAGAGTCAGCAGTCGTGTATGTAAAGGATCAAAGGCTAAAGCCTCAGCAAAAATTGGTGTTAAAATAGTGTGACACCCCGTCTAATTAAATAGCGAGTAGCTACTCCTTTATTAAATTAATACAGAATATCAAGTTGGTTCAGTCTTAGCATCACTATCGAAAAACATTTAATTAATTACTAGGCACCTAATATGTAAAAAGAGATGTCAAATTTTATTAATTAAGTTAAAAAATAACCAAGAATTTAATCATTAACCATCAATCACATAATAATCTCATAAGAATAACCAACGAAATGAAACCAACTGGGTCTGGAGTAAACACTCCAATAATAATAATGCTAGAGTAAATTAAGTCCCAATACAAGAGTCTGAATAAATAAACCAATAACTGAAATAGTGAAAGTCAGTAACTACAACCTCTAAATAAGAATGGGCGACATGCCCTAACTGATACAAATGAATCTGAAGGAATCAAGGAGGAATATGAAGGCGTCTAATACCAAGATCCTGTAGCTTCCATAGCAGCTACATCACGTCATCATAATGGTACTCCTATGCTTGGCGTCCCTATGGCTGGACACCTAAAATGTTTTTACAAAACAAAAATAGATTTGGAGGAAAACGGGTCAGAGCCCGAGGTGAAAACAGTTTAAAAGTTTAGCAAGTGTTATAATTACAATTAAAACAACACATATTATATGCACGTTAGTTGCGTACTCTCACTTGAGTTTCTCACTTCTCAACTAATGTGCATGCCTAACGTATTCCCTTAACCCATCCTAGTTATGTAGATGTCTAACTAGTTTGTACTACTCCTGTTTTCGCATTCTAACATAGGGTATCTACTCATAACAGCCAAATAAGTCATATTCATAATCTCATATTCACATTCATTAAATTACTTATCTCAAGTATTAATTAAATTCATATTTTTTTACCCATTCAAGTAACTTAGTTATTCACATCTACTAAGCAACACAATAGAACTAACTCAAGTATATATATATACACTCTTATAATATCTCATATACAAATCAGGCACCCCACAAGGATAGAACCTACGATGCCCTCATACTCTGCTATCAAATCCCGACACATCACGTACGTAAGGATCACAAGTTCCGAATCACTCAGAAACCGTTTTAAAAATCACACATAGTGGAGTCGAACATAGTTCACATACCCATGGGTCACGCACATACCTACGCTCCTATGGTCAGCTGACTTATCAACTCAAAAATAAGTCATTCACAGTCCTATATCCTTAAGGTACCAATCTAAATCCCCCCGAAGGCACACAAAGATAAGATGTCCCTTTTCCGAAAACTAACCTCCTGTGATAGCAAGTATGGTAGGTATGTCATACACATAAGAAATCCATACACTAGGCATTCACACAACCAGTATAAATATACAATTTCAATATAGGTATACTCCTCCCTATATATTAAGTCTCACCCACAATATTTACGTTTCGAATATTCTACGTAATATTTATTTAACGCGACAAGTCTCGTCATACGGATTCGGTACCTATACCTATCCCAAGTGAATACTAGGAATCCCATTTGTTCCTAAGGTTATCTCAACAAATATATATATAATCCCTTAAATTATCTTTCACTCCACTTTTCGTCCCCAAAATCGAAAGATCTCACCTCGTCCTCACTCGGTAACCGTTTGTATTTATAACGCTCAATCCCATAAGTTTTAATATTTTTCGACAATAACTAAGACCACACTGACCTTATCTAAGTCCCACAATCACCCTAAGAATCAACATCAGCTTTGAGGTTTCCATTTACTCTCAAAGGAAAATAATTGCCAAAAATCAGAAGGGGTCGATCGATTGAATAAAAGGGGTCGATCGATCGATTGTTTTGAGTCGATCGATCGATCAAGGAGGTATCAGCCCAGATTTCTTAAACAGTTACGGGTTTCATCCTTTTTACACCTCTAATTCTTCCTTAAAACGTCCCAAACTCCCAAGAAAGTTCACTAATCATCCTATTAACATAACAACATCATCTCTAACGTATTAGAATCATTAAACCCTTATGGATTATGAGTTTCTTGGATTAAAACACCCAATTTTCATATAAAAACACTAGTTCTTCTATTTCTTCAAGAACAGTTTAAAATTTAATAAAATTTCATAATTCTCTACCCATAAATCATAATTTCGTTGCTGCTATTAACTCCAATATTAAACTACATGCAAGACCTACCCAGATTATGATTTAAATTCTTCAAATCCATTCAATTTTTATTATTTAAGGTTATTCTCCAATTCAAACATAACATGAATGATATATGCGCTAAATTATTGCAAGTTAAATCACTTTCCTGTAATGGATATTCTGATCCGATGAAATAGATGGTATGGGGATGATCCTTGCTTTTCGATCTATCCGGTGGTGGTGACAGTGGTGCAAAAAGTCCAAAGATGGTGGTTCTCCTTTGGTAACTTCCTCCACTTCATATCTAATGACCGTCTGTGAAACTTGGTGATGGAAACCCTAAGACTCTAACCTAATGACTGATAATAACTATCTAAAATTCGTGGGTCATTCTTCACCCAAAAATATGAATGACTAAAATACCCTCCCTGGTTGCCAGTTATGCCTAAAAATGCCCCGGGACCCAAACTAAACTCCCGGCTAGTGTTTTCTGACTATCTCGAACCTTCCAGATACGTTGGAGCACTCAAAATGCTCATACGGATGATATAAAAATAAAATACTTTTAAATTCACTAAATTGGGTCCTGACATGACTGACACGCGCGTCCCAACTTAATTACAGAAACTGTCGTATTTTCAACTCACGACAATTTTGATAAATTAAATAATCACATATTACCATAATAACTTAGTAGTATTTAACAACATTAAAATAATCAAATAGTAACTGTCATCTCGCTAGCATTTCAATCTGGATTAATTTCCAATTAATTATCCCAATTAATTTAAATAAACCTCATAATTCAAGGCAATTTAATTTATTAAATCCCATAATTAAAAGCCACAAAAATACGGGGGATTACATACTTCCCCCCTAATAACGGAATTTCGTCCCGAAATTCAGAAAATAGGCATACTTAGAAAAATTAGGTATCCTCCAGCACTAAAAAAAAATACGAAGAAAGGCTCAATCACTACAGCCCTCGCTTCACAACAGGCTTGTTGAACACCCTTGATAATTTATCGGTTATAGGGTTATACCTCAATAAATTCACCTCACATTGTGCTCTTACTAAACAATACTCGAATAAGAATAGCCTATACATTATTGGCCGCGTTATCTCAATATTATTGTGAGTCCGCACCTTACTTTGTATCAACTCCCGCGTTTATATCGACACAAAACTTCCATCCTGGGAGAAACCATAGAACATCTGACTATTCTTGTCTGTTCCTTTAATCTCTGTTCCCGGCGTATGACATTTTACACAAGGGAAAACCACTCACGACTGTTGGTGGTTATCCCATTTTAGTCATCGGACTCTAACTCCTGACTGATCCAAAACTCTGATAATCCGCTCACCTCTAAACATCTAGAGAAAGAATGATAAGGTTTACCCACACAAAACCTCAGTAAGCACCTTGTCCACTATGAATAGATACGGGTGCTTTCACCCAACTCTACCATTAGGTAATATCTTCTCCCCATTATCACAATATACCTCACTTACTAGCTATACCCGTTTTGGAAATGAAATGATTGCAATGAGTCCAAAATTACTTTCATACAGTTCCACCAGTCGTCAATCACCTTGCGCCTACTCCTCGGGCTATAGGCGATACAACCTTCTCAGAAAGAAACGTTATCTCCACTACTTCCTGATACCCCACGTTGAAGGTGGATTCCAGGGATCTCATCCTAGTTCTGAATAATACTGCGTAGGACCACGTATCGACGTGTTCACTATCTAATAGTGTAAATCACCCAAGGATATAACAATTACTCTCCTTCTGGGCAACCTGTCCCACATATTCGAAGGAACGTGTTACTTATCTGTAAGTTGGTAATCCCCTCAAAAAAAATTCCAACATGATTCTTCCATCACTGGAATCGTCGGATTGATATAAAATTAGCTGGTTGATCATCTTACCCCAACCGATCTACTACTTACTATACCCCTTTCAATGCCGACTTTCACGTATACTTCTTCATGTTAATTGATACTTACTAACCCGCTTCTTCCATCTATGTATACCAAAATTTTTTACCCGTGCAACTTTTCACCACGTTGTGCACAACTGGACTCTTATACTTTATCAACATCCTCACTATATTTATGCATAAGTCACCCTCAACATTCGATTGGGTGGATCTATGCTCCAAATTATCCATAATATCTAAATGTTTGCCTTCTCAAGTGATACCCCCTTATTAAATGGCTTTCCACTGCCTTTTCACCAAATTCGAACGTGCTACTCTGATTGCACAAGAATCAATAGATTGGCATCCTTCCCACGATGATTAATCCACTCTACCACTTCCATTGCGTCATATTAGTCTCACAAGTAAAAATTTCACCCACCTATATCTCTTCTTTCAACGATTAACACATAAGAAAACCAGGGTGTCTACACGCCTTATAACCCATGCATACGGGTTTAAACATCATATACGCTTCATACGTACTCCAAACTCTTCATTGCCCCTGCATTTGCAACGTGGCTTTACCACTTAGGCGTTCTCAATCACCCCCGAATTTTGAAATCCTAAATCCTCCTTAACCTCATTGCATCCTTCAATCCGCCAGAGTAAAACAAAATTATCAGTACTTCCTCACCACACCACTGGCTCTACTGGCCTTATATCATAATTTACCCTTTAACTTCTAGTTATAACTACATACTTCCCTAACGATCAAGGTATTCAAATCATGAACGAATGGCCACACATCTCCTTACTACCATCCTTACCCTAATTTTCATGTGTGGGATGTCTTGCAAAGAGAAATCCAAACAAGGAACACCCCTGATACACTACTTCCTAGCATTGTCAGTCATTAAAATCTGTTAGGCCCTCAGTCCATAACATGTACCTCTATATTCCCTCTTCTTGACAATAAAGTTACATCTCCTTCCGCAATTTCACTTAAACAAGGAACTCCTTTCGAAAGACACCGTCTATTAACATTGATGGAAACCACCTTCCATAAACATCATGCAATTATAATAGGGGTTCTAAAAATCCCGTCCCCAGACTTACAACTATGAGTATTAACTCCCACGTCTCTAAAGGGTGATGAAACATTGCACTCTTCTTATTACTATATCTTGAGCATTAATTATAATAACCAGTTAAATCTTTTCGCTGAATAGTAAACCAATTACATCCCGAATCATATTAATTAATTCCCTACACATACAGGGATTCATTATCCGATACCTTTATACCTTTCAAAATTTTGATGATATATATATATATATATATACATATATATAAATATATAAACGCGAGCCCGACCCTCTCGCAGATGGGGTCTCACCAGAACAAAATATTCTACACCAAGGTAGTAACCCCGATAAACTTGCAATATCTGCACACTATCGGGATAAGAATTATCATAAACCATAATTAGAATAATATCATACTCATATAACACAGCACTAAAATGAGTAATTTCAATAAAGTATATACCGCTATCAATATACGCATTCATCCTCCGCGGATAACACTAAGGTAACCCCATTATACCAGGAAAAATATCCACATAAATAATAACATTGCCGAGATACTCACTAAACTCGACTCTCAAGTGAATATAGCAATAAAAATAGAAAAAGTAGTAACTCGTTCCTGACACATACAACACGCAACACCATCTGAGGATATAACTCATACTTCTATCTCGTCAATCGCCCTGGCTGCTCAAATGGTTCCTGGACTTACACACCTGTCCGTACCAAACCAAAATTTTTAATAACTATTGCCCTTGCTAGGCACCATACCCTTATCCCTATACTTGCTTCGAAAAACATATATAATGCAAGTGTTTCACTCCCCACAAAATACCTCTACACATACTCCACTTATCTCCGGTCACACTGACCATGTTAAGGTGGTCCTTCTCTCGGACGTTGGTAGTCTCGACTCTGATGACTACCTCCGTTGTTCCCTTAGCTTTGATGGCCCTAAGGAACACGCTAATGGATTCAATAATTCCTACTGAAATTACCATCGCTTGGTAAACAATTCATCTATCCAAATCATTTAAACGGGTTCCCTGATGGGTCTCCCCCTTGTGGTGCTTCTTCAACACCATTTTCCCCAGTCTTACTCTATATAAATTCCTCGATTCTTGCATCTCCCCCACCCAAGAAAACGTTTACCTCCATATTAACACAACACGACATTATTACGATCTTCATTGACCGTACAAGAAGAATTTCCCAGAAGTGCTAACAATTTTCTTGTACGCAAATTCTCCCTTTTAATGTCCTATTCTCCATTTCACCTACTTCATTCGGTGTAAGGTTTGCTAACTAATTAAATTTATTATCACAAAGTGACCTCTGTCCGACCCTCTTGTGTGAGTTCAGAACAACGTTCGCATCTCACGCTGAACATCAAATGCTGGAACTTATGGCCAAACCATACGTATGCGCCTTCTCTTAACAAAATATTCTACTTCTAAGTGTGGCGGTTGCCTCTCACCATTGAAACTCCGCTCTTACGAGCCAAGGAAAGATTTTACCCCAAATTTTCACTCCCGATTAGCCATACTCCGACATATGTCCAAGCCTTTGGATATTTTACGTTCGTTGGCTAGCTCACGCCATCTCTGCATTTTTAGTATTTCCATTGCTGGTTCTTTTAAATGTTTCGTCTAACTCTTTATATCCCATTCCAACCATGTTGGGCGAGTCTAATTTGACCTCACTTTATACTATAGTTGTACTTGGAAGTCACAAGTCACGCCTTAGACGTATTTACCGTCCTAGACTTCCGTGCCATAATAAGGGTGACTTCAACTACGGTCATCCTTCTTTAATAAATCAAATAACCTCAACTGATCTTTGCCTCCTGTTGTCCGCCCAACTGTCTTCGCCTGACGTACTGCATTGTTCGGCACACAAACACACCCGAATACAAATAAGATTCACTATCACATACATCATAGCAGGATAACAAAATCTCACCAAAGAAATCAACAATACTAAATATAGGGCTCTATATCAAAGAAAGCTACGCTGGAAGCATAATAAGCTGCACAGATCCTAAAGGACACTAGAACCTAATGCTCTGATACCACCTGTGACACCCCGTCTATTTAAATACCGGGTAGCTACTCCTTTATTAAATTAATACAAAATATCAAGTTGGTTCAGTATTAGCATCAATGTTGAAAAACATTTAATTAATTACTAACCACTTAATATTTAAAAAGAGATGTCAAATTTTATTAATTAAGCTAACAAATAACCTAGAATTTAATCATTAACCATCAATCGCATAACAATCTCATAAGAATAACCAACGAAATGAAATCAACTGAGTCTAGAGTAAACACTCCAATAATAATAATGCTAGAGTAAATAAAGTCCCAATAGAAGAGTCTGAATAAATAAACCAATAACTGAAATAGTGAAAGTCTGTAACTACAACCTCTAAATAAGAATGGGCGACATGCCCTAACTGATACAAATGACTCTGAAGGAATCAAGAAGGAATATGAAGGCATCTAATACCAAGATCCTGTAGCTTCCACAGCAGCTATAGCACGTCATCATAATGGAAATCCTATGCTTGGCGTCCCTGTGGCTGGGCACCTAAAATGTTTTTACAAAACAAAAATAGATTTGGAGGAAAACGGGTCAGATCCCGAGGTGAAAACAGTTTAAAAGTTTAGCAAGTGTTTAAATTATAATTAAAACAACACACATTATATGCACGTTAGTTGCGTACTCTCACATGAGTTTCTCACCTCTCAACTAATGTGCACGCCTAATGTATTCCCTTAACCCATCCTAGTTATGCCGCTGTCTAACTAGTTTGTACTACTAATGCATTCGCATTCTAACATAGGGTATCTACTCATAACACCCAAATAAGTCATATTCATAATCTCATATTCACATTCATTAAATTACTTATCTCAAGTATTAATTAAATTCATATTTTTTAGCCCATTCAAGTATCTTAGTTATTCACATCTACTAAGCAACACAATAGAACTAACTCAAGTATATATATATACACTCGTATAATATCTCATATACAAATCAGGCACCCCACAAGGATAGAACCTACGATGCCCATATACTCTGCTATCAAATCCCGGCACATCACGTACGTAAGGATCACAAGTTCCGAATCACTCAGGAACCGTTTAAATAAAAATCACACATAGTGGAGTCGAACATAGTTTACATACTCATGGGTCACGCACATACCTACGCTCCCATGGTCAGCTGACTTATCAACTCAAAAATAAGTCATTCACAGTCCTATATCCTTAAGGTGCCAATCTAAATCCCCCCGAAGGCACACAAAGATAAGATGGCCCTTTTCCGAAAACTAACCTCCCGTGATAGCAAGTATGGTAGGTATGTCATACACATAAGAAATCCATACACTAGGCATTCACACAACCAGTATATATATACAATTTCAATATAGGTATACTCCTCCCCTATATATTAAGTCTCACCCACAATATTTACGTTCCGAATATCCTACGTAATATTTATTTAACACGACAAGTCTCGTCATACGGATTCGGTACCTATACCTATCCCAAGTGAATACTAGGAATCCCATTTGTTCCTAAGATTATCTCAGCAAATATATATATAATCCCTTAAATTATCTTTCAATCCACTTTCAGTCCCCAAAATCGAAAGATCTCACCTCGTCCTCACTCGATAATCGTTTGTAATTATAACGCTCAATCCCATAAGTTGTAACATTTTTCGATAATAACAAGGACCCTACTAACCTTATCTAAGTCCCACAATATCATATTAATCACCCTAAAGAATCAACATCGGCTTTGGGATTTCCATTTACCCTAAAAAGAAAATAATTACCAAAAGTCAGAAGGGATCGATCGATCGAATAAAAGGGGTCGATCGATCGATCAAGCAGGTATTGGCCCAGATTTCTTAAATAGTTACGGGTTTCATCCTTTTTACACCTCTAATTCTTCCTTAAAACGTCCCAAACTCCCAAGAAAGTTCACTAATCATCCTATTAGCATGACAATATCATCTCTAACGTATTAGAATCATTAAACCCTTATGGATTATGAGTTTCTTGGATTAAAACACCCAATTTTCATATAAAAACCCTAGTTCTTCTATTTCTTCAAGAACAGTTTACAATTCAATAAAATTTCATAATTCTCTACCCATAAATCATAATTCCGTGGCTGCTATTAACTCCAATATTAAACTACATGCAAAACCTACCCAGATTATGATTTAAATTCTTCAAATCCATTCAATTTTCATTATTTAAGGTTATTCTCCAATTCTAACCTAACATGAATGATATATGCGCTAAATTATTGCAAGTTAAATCACTTTCCTGTAATGGAGATTCTGATCCGATGAAATAGATGGTATGGGGATGATCCTTGCTTTTCGATCTATCCGGTGGTGGTGACGGTGGTGCAAAAAGTCCAAAGATAGTGGTTACCCTTTGGTAACTTCCTCCACTTCATCTCTAATGGCTATCTGTGAATCTTGGTGATGGAAACCCTTAAGACTCTAACCTAATGACTGATAATAACTATCTAAAATTCGTGGGTCACTATTCACCCAAAAATAGAAATGACTAAAATATCCTCCCGGGTTGCCGGTTATGCCTAAAAATGCCCCGGGACCCAAACTAAACCCCGGGCTAGTGTTTTCTAACTATCTCGAACCTTTCAGGCACGTTGGTGCACTCAAAATGCTCATACAAATGATACAAAAATAAAATACTTTTAAATCCATTAAATTGGGTCCTGACACGACTGACACGCGCGTCCCAACTTAATTACCGAAATTGTCGTATTTTCAACTCACGATAATTTTAATAAATTCAATAATCACATATTACCAAAATCACTTAGTAATATTTAACAACATTATAATAATCAAATACTAACTCTCGTCTCGCTAGCATTTCAATCGGGATTAATTTCCAATTAATTATCCCAATTAATTTTAATAAACCTCATAATTCAAGGCAATTTAATTTATTAAATCCCATAATTAAAAGCCATAAAAATACGGGGTATTACAAATAGTTTCACAGATTATAGGCTGCAGCCTTCATGACAAAAAGTAGTTTGCCAAAAGGGACGCAACCCCAATGTTCAAAAACCCAGAAATGAGACTAAGAAGTTGCATCATCTTCTCATTTACATCTTCTTCGTCCGCAGCTGTCTCAATCTCTTGCCCTGCTTTCGTGACCTCTGCTTTAGCCCTTAGCCTAGCCCGCTCCTCGATTGTAGCCTTCATCTCATCCACGCATGCATTATGCTCAGCATCCGCCACACTCCAAGACTTAATTATAGCCACGACGTCTAGGAAGTTCTATGCTACCCGATATCTCAAATCTTAGTAGCCTCAGATATAAGCTCTGTTGTTGATAAGGAAGAAATCCGCGGAACCTTTATATGATTCTATGGTGTTGTCAATGGCTAATTGAAGGGCTTCGCCATGTTGTGAATAGTTTTTGGTAAGGGCCGCAGAATGATCTTCCTCCATCTTCTTTATCGCCGCGGCATGGGCGTCAGCATCATTGGCAGCTTTGGTCTCCAATTCATCATATCTCTTCTGGAGTAGTCCCAACTTACTATTGGCAAACTCCGCAACCTTAGTAGCCTACATAGCCTGAGCTTGAGAAACTTTGAGGGACTCCGCGGCTTGCCTGAAATTCTCCTTAGCTTCCCCTTTAGCCTTACAGGCGGCTTCGAGGTCCATTTGAACTGCTTGGAGTGTCGTGATAGAATATTTCTTTCCAGATTCAAAGGATTCAGTTCTTTCCTTTTCCAAGTCAGTTGTGTGAACACCCTCCATGGCCTCTTTAAGTCTATAGAGACCTTCATACTTCATTTTCTGGGTTTCCACAGCTTCTGCAGCCTATAAATATGTTGAGTTAGAAAATAACACTATAAAGAATATTGGAAAGCTGGAGTTACTTACCCTCAGTAGACTATGAAGGGCATAAGACTCCATGTCCTCGTGGTCCTCATTGACCAACCGGTCTAGGTTAGCTCCGTCCATCTCCTTCATTATCCTATGGACAGCACGGGCAGTAGTATCTCAAGAAGGCTGAGGATCTGGTCTACACAGTTGTGGCCACGGACGTCTGCTTTGTGGAGGTGGAAAATTTGCATTGATAACAATTACTGATGGAGGGGGAGGAGAATTTCTCTCGTGAACAGGCGAAGTTCCACGGACACCTTGATCAGATAGTGGTGACATCAGACCTACCGCGGCCAAGTGAGCCCCGATATCATCGTCAAAGGTTCCCTCAGGCCTCTCATTAGGGGGCCAACTCCTCAACTTGGAGTGAGGGCGCGACATCATTTGTTTGATCTGTAGCCAGACTTTGGGGCGCGGCAGGCTCAATTTGGCCACTTGGGGCGACTGCGGCAGGATCCTTGGACTTAATCCTTTTCCTCTTACTCTACCTGGAAGTATTATTTAGGACAACCGCTTCCTCAACCATATCAACTAGTTGAGCTTCTAACCGAGACCTATCAATCTCCTCACCTGAGAAAAAAAAATAAAGAAAAGTCAAGATCTAAAGTTAAAGACAATTGTCGCGGAATCAAAAAATCAAATAATAGTATTACCTTCAGCACCCATCTCTTTGGGCATAGATTTATTAGGGAAGTAGCTCTCTTAAAAAATGGAGGCAGAGGTTACAAGTATGATGAACTTCTTCTCCTCAGCGGGGACTGTCGTGACCTTTCCAACTCTCTTCTCTTGCCCTTTACTCAGCCAAAAATTATCAAGAGCTGCAAAAAAATACAAAGGTTAGTATAGAAGTAGGGTGTGGAAAATAATATAAAAAGAGGATGCGGCTAATTAAAAAAGTACCAAGTTTGGAGGTACAGCCCCATTACCGCGGCATCCTAAAGGTTCTCTTCCTCTCACTTTCTCCAGGGTGGATCTCCCACCCTTCTCCATAAACGTAGAAGTATTTTCCTTTTGAGTTATTTACACTGGTAGGCCTCCTAGAGTAAAGGATCTCATCTCTGCCGCGGACAGAAAAGTAATAGTAGCTCGCAAACTTCACAGAATTTTCCTTAGGGCAGTAGAAGTGGAAAAACTCTACTAGAGTAATGTCTCTCTTGAATTAGTTCTCCCATAGTACAACAGCTGTAAGAATGGACCTCTAGCCATTGGGATCTAATTGGGCTGGGGCTAACTTCATTGTTTGGAAAATCCTTCTAATGGGAACAGGGACAGGGAGCCACAACCTGTAAATCAAAGCGTGTAGGGGGAAGCAAACCCCATCTTCAGCAAGTGTTGTGCATGGACTTTGCTCTGCGATAGGTGCTGAACACATCAAACCCTCAGGGAACTCGAAGGCCTCAGCTATCTGATCAACCCATTATTGGGTCATAGAATTGCGGATACCAAGTGAAGCAAGAGGTCTCTCAGCCCTCCCAGATGTTCCAACAGATTCATCCCTAATATTAGGTTCACCCCCTATCGCGGTATTCTCATCTATGTCCATCGGATGGTTACTAGAATTGGCCTCTTCTTCCATGGATGTGGAGTATGGGCTTGAATCTGAATCTAGTACCACACAGTTGGGGTAATCTTTTAGTTGGAAAGGTCCAACTGATTTCAATGGGCGCACGAAAGGAAGTTCGGGAGGAGAGGCTCCAAAATATTTATTCCAAAAGCCTCTCAAAAATTCATCTGGGTCAAAGTTCATATGGCTGCAGCAGTACCTGAAAAGAAGAGAGTTTACAGTTAGGCTCCATAGCCAATATGATCCTAAGGCCTCTCATAGGCCGCGACATGTATAATGATATATCAAGAAGAGGATAAACAAGAAATGTGGGGAAAATTAGCCAAATATACTGAGTGTTGGGTTCTAAAGCCCTAGAAGTTGATTATCGCCGTGGCATATTATTTTGGGGAAGGATGTATATGGTCTTCTTACAGGCTGTAGTCATTAAACTATAGACTAAAATTCCACGGAGTCTAATCTGAGAACCTAAGGAAAGGGATTATCCTATCAAACACTGCCTATAAGTCGCAGCCATTACTTACCACAGGTCGTAGACACTTAAACCGATATTGGAAGGTTGCATAGATTCAGTGCAACCCTAAATTACTAAATGGGGATTTCATATTGCCACGACCTCTCTTTTAAACAGGTTAGTACCTAATGTTGACAAATTTAAAGATTGAAGACCCAGAATGTGAAGAGTTTGTTTAAGAGCATTAAGAACAGTTATATGATTTCAATGCGATCCAAAATAAATACATTTCATATTATCTAAGCCTAGCCAATATCATTTTCCCCTTTGATCAACAATGGAAGATTAAGGGTTCATTTCATCATATGAAGATTGATTCAAAGAACAAGAGCAATTATTCAAGAATAATTCGACAATAGTTACAATTATTTACCATTCAGATATGAGTTCAATTCTTGGAAATTGGCAGTTATTCAATCAAAATCCTAAGTTTCCATCAAGCAGGCACAAATCTGAAGCAGATACATAGAAAATGAGAAAGATGGGGGGAAAATTACCTGGGAATTGAGAAATTAGCAATGCCTAGCCTCAAACCGCCTCAGAATAACCACATGCAGCCTTGAAAAGTCATCAGAAATATCAAGGGAAGGAACGAGCAAGGGTTGGATATCGATATGCTCTCAAAGATTTAGGAAACGTAATGAAGTCCACGGTCGGTACAATTTATATAAAAGGGCGGGGGAAGACGAAGCGTCGCTTTGAAAGTACGGCGGCACCTTGAGAGGGCTTGACTACTCAAACGTAACCCCAATCATAATCTCTTGGCACTACGACTTAGGGGCTTATTGATAGTACAGATACTGCACCAAATGCTGCGGACGTTACTCAGGCATACACGGAAGCTTATAGGTCGCGACCCTACTCAGCACATGGTGTGTCCCTACCCAGTATAGGGTGCGTCACACACCACTTGGCCTTACATTCAGGCTACAACCTTATACTATAGGGTGAGGCACCCATAGCTTTAGCCTCATGCAGGATGCAACCTTTTACTAAGTTGGATGCAACCTTATACTATGCAGGATGTGGCACTCAATATGCTTGCCTTACAGGGCGCATTCCCCTCATTCACAGTTGCTCCAGACTTGATATATGTCACGTGCTCAGGGCACGTGACATAGCTCACATACCTCCTATAAATAAAGGCCCACACCTCGAGATAGGAGGGTCATATTATACAATACATGGCGATGCCTTGCCAGGTTCTCTATACACAACCTCAATATACAGCTTTGGGGATACTCACCAACATCGTAGTCATATCTCTGGCACTCCCAGAGCCGCTACAATCATGTATTCTTCTCTCTTATGTATCTTGTACGCCCAGTGTGGCATTGTAAACTTGTACAGCAACAACATGAATATATGAGAAGGAGGCCCCAAAGTGGATGTAGGCTCTTTCATAGCCGAACCACTCTATATATTGTCTTTTATCTCTTTTTACTTCCTCTATTTGCTTATTATGCATATTATACTTGATTTGCTGGTACAAGAACAACAAGTGCATGACTTCTCGTATCATCAGGTGCAGTTCTATATTTAAATTTAAATCGCATGCTAAACAAGTGAAACATTAATTAAATAAATCTGGACTAGTAACATTATGTAGGTTATTTCATTGACTTCGCACCTAATGCTTGGTTCGGACTGGGATGACCACGGGTAACCCATAAATTGGGTCGGGGCATTACATCTCTTTGCCGATCATACCACTTATACAAGTGGGTTTTATTCCTCTATGGGCCGATCTACTTTAGATTATACCACTCCATGTGTGAATTTTCACTGATCTGCCTCATATCGTCCCACTTATTCAAGTGGGTTTTATGCCTCTTTAGGCCGATCTACTTTAAACCATACCACTCCATGAGTGGGTTTTCATCGATCTGCCTCAAATCGTACCACATGAGAGTGGGTTTTCATAACCAACAAATCAAAAAGGGATTTTACATGATTCAATATAACTAATCGCAAATCATTTTATTGTGCATTAACGAAAAGAAAAATCCAATTGCCCTGGTATTTAATGATAAAACTTCCTAAGGTTCATGGCATTCCATGACCTCGGGACTACCTTACCATGTATCCCTTCTAAGTGATAAGACCCCCCTCCCTTTTGATGTTATTCGATAAGGTCCCTTCCAATTCAATGTCAGCTTTTCATCTGATGCCTTTTTTGTAGAGGGCGATAATTTGTTGAGGACCATATCACCGAATTAGAAGTCTCTTATCTTCACCTTTTTATCATGTTACTTTTATAGCTCTTGATGAAAGGAGACTAAATGTATTAGGGCTTGCTCACTTCTTTCCTCGGATAGATCCAACTCATGAGATATCCGCTTGTCATTTTTTCTGTCCTCAAATATTTCTGATTCAAGTGTTTGCTGTCCAATTTCTATGGGGATTACTGCCTCCATGCCATAGGTAAGGGAATATGGAGTATATTTCTTCGACTTTATAAGGGTATGTAATACCCCGTATTTTTATAACCTTTAATTACGGGATTACTTAAATTAAATTGGGATAAATTAATTTAATATTAATTCGGATTTTAAAATAAATATTTATTAGCGTGATGAGAGTTAGTAATTATTGGTGAGAATTATGTTGAATATTACTTAATGAGTAAATTAATATACGAGATTGAATTCATTAAAATTGTCGTGAGTGAATAATATGACAACTATAGAAATTATGTTGGGACGCGCGTGTTAGTTGTGTCAGGACTGATTTAAGAAAATAAAAAGTAAATTAATTCTAAGCTGCTCGTATGGTCATTTCGAGTGCCCCAATGTGTCCGAAAGGGCCGAGATAGTCAAAACAATGTACCCGAGGGTTTAGTTTCGATCTCAAGACGATTTTAGGCCTAATTAACAACCCGAGAGGGCATTTTAGTAATTTTTAATTTTGGGCCTTAATTAATGACGAAAATTAAAGGGTTATATCTAATGGAAGTTGGAGTCTTCGAGTGTTAGAAACACTTGAGTTGCAGAGAGGTTAAGGAAGAGAGAAGAGATGAGGTTTCCAAGGGGGAGAACCATCAATCCCACACCATTTCCATCAATTCCAAAACTAAAGCGTAGATCGAGGAATGAGGAGCGTAAAAATACCCATCATCTTCTACAACTCAGACCTTTGATTTCCAGGCAAGTATCTATCTTGCTGTTCTTGAGTTGATATTTCATCCATGTTAGAATAGGAAATATAATTATAAGTTTTTATGGAGATTTGATGTAATTAGAAGACTAGAATTCATATGTTTGAATGGAAATCATATTAGGCTGGTATCCTTATCACATGTAGAACATTTATCACTAATTTTAACGATGATTAGAGGAGGAAATCTAGCATTATCAAGTGAATTCTTGAATTAATATGGTAAACTAGGGTTAGAGACCAAATCATGAATTTAAACCCATTTAATGATGATTCTTGGAAAAGTAATGAATATTTTACGTTAGAAATCATCCATGCCTATTTATATAATGTTCGTAAAGTTTGATTGGGAGTTTGGGACATTTTAATGGAGGTTTTGATGATTAAAACGGAAGAAATCCGTAGGCTTATAATTGCAGAAACTAGACCACTATGTGATCGATCGAATCGATAGACTCAAGAATGTCGATCAATCGACCATTTCCATCGTTCGATTGACTCCTCCTGAAATTTCAATATTTTTTCCTTTTTAATGTTAATCCAACCCCAATGTATAAGGACCCTTATACATAACTTAAATAACATGATAGGACTTGGGAAGGACCAATAGGGTAGTAGGTAAGGCTCGGGTAGTACGATTCTTATATGAGATTTAACCGTGGGATCACGAGGGTATAAAATGGGGTGAAGAGCGGGTGTATGTTAAATGAGGTTTTGTGAGAATTAAGAATGACTTAGACCAGTAGGGTAGAGAGTGTACACCTACTGATTTCATACTTATCAGAATGATACAATTTGAGGGTCGAGAAGTACTTGAGGACTTATGGAAATTGAGAAAATAAAAGAATGAATTAATTATGCATAGGACTCCGGTGCTACGTGCCAAGTATGGTTAGAATATGTTATGGGTCGTGGGTGTACCTATATGAATAATGTAAATATATATATATATATTATATGAATATCAGTGTTTAATCATACCCTCACTACTTGCTATCGCGGAGGTTTTGCCGCCAGGACAGTCTTATTCTGATGTGACATTTACACGAAATATTGACTCATACCCTAGAACATAGGACCCTTATTATATGATATCTGAGAATGATAGCCAGACGGTCCTAAGAGACGTGAGGGTATGTGCTGACCTCTTAGAGACTGGGAACTATGCTTCGCCTCCAATATGTGTATTTTGTGTTAATACAGTTCGAGAGTGGATCCGAACTAGTATTTTCCTCATTTGTACGAGATGTACGGGGACTTGATAGCAGAGTATGCCATCACCATAGATTTTATGTGAGGTTCCCTATTAGTATATATATTATAAGTGATAAATGTATGTACCTTGGATTCATCTACTGTGCTTATAAGTAGATAAAATTGAATAATCGATATTAAATAAATGAAGTGTTTGAGAACATAAGGTTGTATTGAGATGTACATAACTGGCTTGGTAAACTCAGAAGAAAAATTTATCATGTATAGATTATAATTATGCGATCACGTGAATAAGGATTGATGAAGGGAGATTGGGTTACACTAGTTAACTGGTTTAGCTTTATCTAGATTAATTCAGTAGTACGTTAGGTGTGCACACTAGTTGAGAGGTGAGAATTCTCAAATGAGTGTCGAGGCACTAACATGTATGCAATATCAACTCGTAATCATTTTATATACTTGCTGAACTATTTTAAAGCTATTTTCACTCGGACTCTAACCCGTTTATTATCATCTCCTCTTTCTCTTATATATATATATATATATATATATATATATATATATATATATATATATATATATATATTACAGGTGCCCAGCCACAGGGGCGTCAGACTTAGATCTTTGGACTGTTGACGTGTTGCATCTAGTGTAGGCATTGTAGGTCCTTGCATTTAGACGACTTCATCCTTGTCATCTCAACTCTTCACTTAGTCATTTTAGATAGGGCATGTGTATCCCATTTCCAGTTTTATTTAGTTCAGAGTGACTTGTACTCTTTATTTATTTCAGTATTCAGTTTTAGTTGAAACTGATTTAATTATTACATTGTCCTTCGATATGGGATATTTTATTTGGGATGATTAATCTAGCCTGTTTATTTAACTTGGATGGTTTGGTATTCAATATTATTATTTGTGTTCATAATAATGGAACCTGATCTATAAAATTAAATGTTTTGACACTTAGCTTAATTATTTATTAGGTGATAAATAAAGGAAAAATTATTTTCAACAGTGATTCCAATAATGAACCAACCAAACACTTTGATTTAATTTAATAAAGGACTGATCACCCGGTATTTCATTAGGAGTGCTGTCACAGGGTAGTTCTATATGCCCACAAAACGGATGCAAGTTCATCCGCCCATCACCCTTTGGCATTCTCTAATCTGTGCCTAATACCTGATAAAAGGGTCTTATTAGTGATCTCTTCTTATCCATTGCACTGGCAAAAGAGTACTGATGCATAGTGGATCCCGCTTCCTTATTCGACGTAGAAGTCATGAAAGGGACTATTACCGAACTGAGTCCTATTGTATATTACCATTGCTCTTTGGATGCCAACCTTGTGATTAGATTCCTCCAAACAAACCATTTGTTATTTGGCTCTCTAATATGGGTGAGTGGTTTTTCCTCAACCCATTTGGTAAAGTAGTCCATCGTCATTATAAGGTATCTTCAATTCTTCGGTGAAACTAGTAGTGTCCCCATTATATCCATGCCCCATTGAGCAAATGGCCACAAGCTCGTGAGGGGATTTAAATCCTCCACAGGCTATTTGATCAGTGATGAGAACAATTGACACTTCGAGAACTTTTTGGCAAACTTTATTGAGTCTATTTGCATGAATGGGCACCAGTATGCCTGAGAGATTGCCTCATAGGATAGTGATCTACCCCATGTGTGCTCTGCTATTTCCTTCGTATATTTCACTTAAAATAAATTCCACTTGATCTGGGTGAACGCACTTCAGTAGAGGATCAATGAGAGATCATAGGTAGAGCTTCCCATCTGAGTTAAGGCAAAACCTTACCGAATTGATCTTTAACTGGTGCATTGCCTTGTCATCTGGAGGTAGCTCGTCGGTCTTTAAGTAGGAGATAATTTTCCATGCAGGATGGGGCCAACTCTACTTAGAGAATGCTCAGGTCCTTTTTTTTAATTTTAATGCTTGGTCGGTCTATATATTCTACCTTAATCATTCATTTTAGATCGGTATTTATGGCGGAGACCAGAGTGGCGAGAGCATATGTATAGATATTTGTCATTTTTGGGGGGCTTCTCAATTGCGAAATATTCTAATTATTAAATAAGGCTCTAGACTTCTTTCTATAAGATATAATCCTAGGATCCCTTACTTTATATTCTTCATTGAGATGGTTTGAGATTTGCCTAGAGTAAAAAATTACAGCAATATGACAAGAACCCAAACTAATCGCCATGCATAGACCGTAAACCATGGCTTCATAATCTGCCTAGTTATTTGAACTTTTGAATCCTAATCTTATGGCTTGCTCAATAAGTCACTTTATGGTGTCACGAACACTATCACAACTCTTATGCCCTTGTCATTTGATGATCCATCCACTAAGAGATTCCAGCGCTGCTTGTCCTCGTCGACCACCAATGATTCGGTGGGATATGGTTGTTCATCCTTTTCTCTTAGAAATGTTGAAAATTCTACCACTAAGTCTTCTAAGAATTTACTTTTGATCGATAATTTGGGCTGATATTTGATGTCTAATTGGGTCAATTCAAGGGACCACTTGATAATATTTTTAGAGAGATCAACCTTCTTGAGAGCATCCTTTAGGGGTAAGTTGTTACAAATATAACCTTATTAGCATCGAAGTAGTGTCTTAACTTCATTTTGGTGGTCACCAGGGCCAAAACCATTTTCTCTATAGTCATGTATCTAGTTTTTGCTTCAAGAAGGGTGTGGATCACATTATAGATTGGTATTTGTTCTCCACCATGTAGACAGATTAATGACGCACTTGTCGCTTTCCCTGAGATGGCCAAATAGAGGTACAAGTCTTCTCCTTCCTTGGGGGTTGATTAGAAGGGAAGGGATCCCAAGTACTGTCGAATCCCTTTTAAATCTTGATCACATTCTTCTGTCTAGATGGTGGGTCTTTCTTTTTTCAAAGCTTGGAAAATGATCGACATTTGTCAGAGGATTTTGAAATTAAACGGTTAAGTGTTGTTAACATTCCAGTAACAACGTGGATGTCTATAATAGTGGTTAATCTTCTAAAATCCTATGGAGCTTTGGATTCGTCTTACTTCCCCTCTGAGTCACTAAGTATCCTAGAAACTTATTGGAGCTCACACTAAATACACATTTAGAGGCATTGAGCTTCATTTTTTACTCCTTGAGAATGTTAAAGGTATTGGCAAAGTCTACTAGATGATCGATTGAATACTTTGTCTTAATGAGCATATCATCAATGTATACCTCCATAGTGGAATCGATCAATCTTTTGAACATCTTAATAACCAACCTCTGATAAGTTACCCTTATGTTCTTCAAACCAAAGGGCGTCACTCTGTAACAGTAAAGGCCCAAGGTTTTAATTGACAAGGTCTTTTCTTAATCTGGATCAAACATTGATATCTGGTGGTAGCAGGAGTATACATCTAAAAAGATCATTTATTTATGCCCTGCCATTGAGTCCACGATTTAATCTATTCGGGCAACAAAAGGTTATCCTTAGGAAAGTGCCTATTGAGATATGTAAAGTCCATGCAAACCCTTCATTTACTGTTTTTCCACCTGACAACATGGTGTTGGAGACCTAATTCGAGAATTGGACCCCTCTAGTGGAGCTGGCCTGGAGTAGGCCATCAACTTCGACTACCGTAACTCTTACTTTCCCTTTGGTTAACTTCTTGGGTTTTATTTAATCATCTTGATACCCAGTTCAACGTGCAATGGGTGGCAGGTAATCCATCTATTCCTAGGAGATAATAGGGCTTCCAAGCAAAGACATCTACATTTCTTTCGAGGAAGTGAGAAAGTTGTTTGCTTCACCCTTGGGCAGCTTCGATCTGATGAGGAAGATTTTTTTGGCAATGCTGGATCTAGAGGAATAGAGATGAATTTCTATAACACGCATAATGTAGGATCTAGTCAAGTTTCCTTAACTACTGGTCGAACGTCCTTTGATTTCTACTTAGGATGTTCATCTTTTGAAGTGTCCTCATCTTGACTATTCTTAAATTGGGCCTACTTTTCTTAAATATCCAAAACAAAACAACTTCTTGCCACTACTTGACCTTCTCTTATTTTCACCACTCCCTGATCGATCATAAATTTAAGTTTCTGATGAAGTGATGAGGGCACAACCATCATATCATATTTTCATCATCTTCCCAATACGACATTATAACGCGTCTCCAATTAGACTATGTGGAATCCTACTTCCTTATTAGCTGGATCGATCTTAACTGGCAACTTGATTTTTACTAGGGGGTCTCTATATCTCCATTGAAGCCGATCAATGGGCCGATGTTGGTATTCAAATCATTGACATGATATCCAAGCTTATAAATTACTGTCAGGTACGTGATTAATGTAGAGATTTCTTAGTCTACCAACACTCTTCTTATATCAAAATTCGTAACTCGCAAGGTGAGTACTAACGCATCCTTACCAGACATATTCATGCTGACCCAATCATTGTTGGTGAACACAATGGAACGATCAATATCGACATCTTTCCTTTCCCTATTATCTAGGACCAGCTTGGATAAGTCCACCTGAAATTCTTATTGGATGTTGGTTATAATTGTCACCTTCTCCCTAAGCTTCTTACATGTATGCTAAGATGGGTCGGTGTAGCCGTGGATGATAGTGACCAACCTACTGGCTAAAGATCCTCCTTTATAACTGGACTGTGTTGATCTTCGTCATTACTTTTATTTTTGTCGTGTTGATGTAAACCTTAAGGTTCCCCAATTTCATGAGCTCGTTCAAGTTATTTTTGAACATTTTGCAATCCTCTGTGAAAGGTCGCTTGTCTTAGTGATAGTTTCACTTGAGATTGGCATCCCTATCACTTAGATCTCTGACCATATTTGGGGACCTCTTGAAAAAAATGAATGAGCTTGTAGATGGGCTCCTTGAAAACTATCTTTGGTGCCTTGTAACTACTCTCACTGACCTGGGGTTTGGGGCGACCCTTTAAAGCTTCATTTCTAGAACCCCTCTTAGCTGAAGAAGGTCGATTTCCCACTTGGGGGCCTTTTTAGGATCATTTTTCTTCTAATCGGTAGGGGAAACTTCATTAATAAGCTTGTTGATACCAAAATTAGTATGCTGATATGGACGGATAATAAGAAGACACGTGTCAATCTACATGGCACAATAGCAATGAGGAAGTCTATTTCCTCGACCAAGTCAGACTCACTCCGAGCAATAAGTATACTCCGAGGAACTCCAGCTCTCCGAGGAACACCAACGCTCCGAGGAACTCCAACTCTCCGAGGAACACCAACACTCCGAGGAACTCTTGAACGACGAACAACTAAGGCGGTTCGAGCTGCATCTCGACCACAGCATTAATTACCATATAATCAACAGTTCAACTATTTATTGAATGCGTATCATCTTGACGCACACGCTTGAAGAGCATTAAATGTATTACCCCTTCATATGTATATCATTTAATGTATCACCCTTTCAGATTATAGCCTCAAGGCTATAAATACATTGTATTACCCTCATTCAAGGGGACCGGAATTTCTTGATAGCACTTGTAATCGACAATTCCCAAACACTCAGCAATAACATAACAGTGGATGTAGGCCATTCAAATAAGGCTGAACCACTTTAAAATCTTTTTTCTCATTTATTTATCTGTGATTGAATAATTAGAGTAATCTAATTTTTTACATCAACAGATTGGCGCCGTCTGTGGGAAACGACTGTTGTTATCGTTTTTCACCAAGAATTATTCATCATCAATGGCAGACAATCCAGAATCTAGCAATCAAAACGCTGGAAATGCTGGAAATCCTCCAAATCCCTCTGCACCTCCAGATCTGGCTAGAATTATGACGAATCTGGCTCAAGGACAAACCGCCATGCAAGAAACAATGCGTCAACTCATACAAACCCTTCATGGCGGTGCACCTGCGCATTCAGGACAGCGAAGTGGTGAGAGACAAACCTATTTACTTTCTTCACGATCCAGGCGTACTGAGTCATATCGTAATGAGGAATCTAATAATTTCTCTTATCAACCTGGGCGAAATTCGTCAATACGGGCTATAGATACTGATCAACGTATCACTCTCTCTCCAGAAAGACCCAGCGCCTTGGAAAGACTGAGCAGAGCGTCTCCTTTCAGCTGATTAGGCCCTAGAAGGAATAGGAGTCCACCTAAGACCATGTCGAGGAGTTTTTGACAACCATCAGATTTAAGAGAAGGATCAGCACAATCACGACCAGTTGCTCGTCAAGATAGATCTCAGGAGGCTAATTCAGAATAATCAATTGCTCGAACTAATAGGCCCGAGGAGGGAAATGATGCGTGGAAAGGTTCCATTCAGCGATTGGAGGATAGATTGGGAGAAATGGCTAAGGCAAAGAATCCCCTACAACGAACTTTTGTTCGAGGGACACCTTTTGTACAGGCCATTGTGGATTTTCCTACACCGTCGAAATTTAAAGCGCCCGTGGTGACCCCCAAGTATGATGGAAAGACAGATCCTGTTCAACACATAGAGCAATATCAGGTTGCTGCCGACATCTATGTTGTCCCCGACGAGATGAGATGTAGAGCATTCTCTGGAACTCTTACTGGATCTGCCCAAATATGGTACAATAATCTTCCTCGGGGAAAGATTTCAACTTTCTTTCAGTTGGCCGAGTTGTTCATTGGCAATTTCTGTTTTGGGGCAAAACCAGTAAAACGATTAGCACACTTGTTAAGTGTTAGACAAATATCTGGCGAAAGTACTAGAGATTACATAACTCGTTTCAATAACGAGAAGCTAGAAGTCATAGATTATGAAGAAAAGACAGCAATCACCGCCTTGATGAGTGGGTTGTTGCCTAACAAGTTGTACTACACTTTGGCCAAAGATCCACCTACAACTATGTCAGAGTTTATGGCAAAAGCGGCCAAAATCATGAATGCCGAGGAGGCTATGGCTGCGAAGAAGAACATGGATAAAGAAACCAATTTGGAAGTCGATAAATCTAAGAAGAAATAGCATAAGGGCAATGGCGGTGACAGGCATTCCAAGAGTAATAAAACATCATGGGAAGTCCTGAAGAAATTCGATAATAATACTCCTTTGAAAATGGGTATTAATCATGTCTTAGAAGAAATCAAGAATAGCGAGGAGGTAAAGTGGCCGAAGAAATTGAGGTCAGACCCTGATACGAGGAAAAGGGATAAATATTGCGAGTTTCATAAGGATCATGGTCATGTGACCAAAAATTGCATAGCTCTTCCGAACGAGATTGAAACACTCATCCGAAGAGGAAAGCTAGCAAAGTATGTTGATCGGGGAGGGGAAAGAAAAAATAATGATCGAACTAGAGAGAGGTCTAGATCTCCTCGTCGAACAGAGGAGAAAAAGAAGAGAAATCATGAAGATGATCCAGATGATGACCCCGATCTTCCCAAGAAACCGAGGCAGCCAGAACGAGAGGTATTTTCCATACGTTTTGGTTCATTTAATTGTAATGTTATTACAGGAGGAGATGCAGGAGGAGATGCAGGAGGAGGAGACCTTACTGCAGAAAGAAAGCTTACCTCGGAGAGGCCCAAGCATGCTCGTCCGAGGAAGGTAAACAAAGAGAAGCTGGTCATTGGGTTTTCAAAAAATGACCTGGCAGGTGTTCTTTACCCTCACGACGACCCTTTGGTGATCAAAATGAGGATGAAAGAAGTAGTGATTTCAAGGGTGCTGGTAGACAATGGTAGTTCGGCAGACATCATGTACTATTCATGCTTTGACAGTTTAAATTTGAAATTATCTCAATTGGAACCTTATCACAGACCTCTTCTGGGTTTTCCTGGCGAGAAAGTTTTTCCACTTGGGACGATCAAGTTGGATATATTCATTGGAACTTGGCCTGCTTGTCGAACAGAGAGAATACGTTTCTTTGTGATGTATAAGAATGTGCAGTCAGCTTACAACATCATCATGGGAAGAGTTGGTTTGAAGAAGTTCGAAGCAGTCCCATCTACAGTACATCAGTGCTTAAAATTCCCAACGAATTTTGGAGTAGGAGTTGTGAAAGGTGATCAAAAAGTAGCTCGGGAATGCTATTATTCATCTGCCGAGCAAGAGGAGATTGAAGAGTCAAGAAAAAAGACTACTACCTACCAGGTGGATGAAGGTACAAAAATTGAAACATTAGATCCCAGAGATGAATCCCAACTTGTAAAAGGACAGGTGGTGGAATCTACAGAAAATGTTATTCTGGACGACGAGCACCCTGAACGAGTAACCCAGATAGGTTCGTCGTTGGATACCTCGATAAAACAGGAATTGATAACTTTCTTGCGAAACAGGAAGAAAACTTTTTCATGGAGTCATGAAGACATGCCAGGAATAGATCCAAACTTCTTATGTCATGAGCTCAATGTGAATAAGGAGATCAAACCTGTAAAGCAGAGAAGAAGAGTATTTAGTCCCGAGAAAAATCAAGCTATACAAGAGGAGGTCAACAAGCTCCAGAAAGCTCAATTCATTGAAGATGTGAAATATCCAGACTGATTAGCCAACGTGGTGATGGTAAAGAAGAAGAACAATAAATGGAGAATGTGTGTTGATTTCACCGATCTCAACAAGGCATGCCCAAAAGATCACTTTCCACTGCCCAGAATTGATCAACTAGTGGATGCCACCTCGGGACACGAGTTGCTCAGCTTCATGGATGCTTACTCTGGTTACAACCAGATCAAAATAAAACCTGAAGACAGGCAAAGTACTTCTTTTATTACCCCTAGGGGAACTTATTGTTAAAATGTTATGCCTTTTGGTTTGAAAAATGCAGGAGCGACATACCAGCGGCTGATGAACAAGGTTTTTGCCGAACAAATCAGTTGCAATATGGAAGTCTATGTCGATGATATGCTGACAAAGAGCAAGAAAGCTGTTGATCATCTAGTTGACTTAAGTCAGACCTTTGATCAACTAGATAAATACCAAATGAAGTTCAACCCAACGAAATGCACATTTGGAGTACGAGAAGGAATGTTCCTCGGGTACATCGTCAACCAATGAGGCATTGAGGCGAATCCAGAAAAGATCAAAGCTCTTTTAGGGTTGCGATCTCCAATGACGAAGAAAGAGGTGCAGAGTCTTACAGGACGAGTTGCAGCGCTCAACAGATTTGTATCCCGAGCAACTGATAGATGCCTCCCATTCTTCAAAACACTTCAAAAAAATTTCGAGTGGAATGATGAATGTGAAAAAGCCTTTCAAGACTTGAAAAAATATTTGGGAGCACCTCCACTGTTGTCCAGACCAGTAATGGGAGAAAAGTTATACTTATACCTGGCAGTATCGGAGAATGCAGTCAGCTCAGTATTGATTAGATTGGAGAATGGAGTCCAAAAACCAATTTATTACACAAGTAAGGCTTTCCGAGGTGCAGAGATCAGATACCCAAAATTGGAAAAATTGGCATTGGCATTAATTGAAGCAAGTAGAAGAATGAGGCCATATTTCCAGGCCCATACCATCGTCGTGTATACCGACATGCCACTAAGACAAGCCCTTCATAAGCCAGAAAAATCAGGGAGATTGATGTACTGGGCAATAGAACTCGGTGAATATGATATTGTGTATGAACCCAGATCATCATTAAAAGGGCAAGCTGTAGCAGATTTTATAGCAGAGTTCACTTATCCTGATACCCCCGAGGAACAAAAGATGCTCGCTGACCAACCTGTGGATGTTACAGGATCAACAGACATAAGTCCAGACCAACCCCGATTGGTAAAAGGACTTGTGGATGTATAAAGATCATCAAATTCAAACCCAAACCAACTCCGGTTGGTAAAAGGGCGAGAAGAGATGGTCGACGAGGAGCGAAAATTACCAGGGGAGGATGAAAGAAAACAGCAGATATTTCACCGAGGAACTTTGTCAGATAAGAAATTTGAAGACGAGTTACCTACATGGAGATTGTATGTCGATGGGTCATCTTGCACAATAGGTTGTGGAGTAGGGATTGTTTTAAACACCCTAGACGAGATTGACGTGGAATACGCCCTGCGATTCCAATTCAAAACTTCCAATAATGAGGCGGAGTATGAGGCCATAATAGCAGGTCTTAAATTAGCAAAGAACATGGAAGCGCAACAAGTAATGGTATTCAGTGATTCTCAGTTAATTGTGAATCAAATGATGGGAACATATGCGGTTAAAGGAGAATTAATGATCAAGTATCATGCAAAGGCGATAGAGTTGCTGGCAGAATTTGATGCCATTCAGTTGATCATAATATCGAGAATGGAAAATGCACAAGCAGACGCACTGGCCCGACTAGCATCAGCTACTCGTACCGAGCTGCGTAGAACGATACCAATTGAAGTATTAGAAAGTCAGAGCATAGATGAAGACTTGACGATGAATGTTATTACCCTTGATTTAGGACCATCTTGGATGGATCCCATCAGGGCATATATTGATGAGGGAGAATTGCCAGAGGATAAGCTCGCTGCAAAGAAATTGAAGTTTAAAGCTGCTCGGTATGTACTAACTAATGGTGTTTTGTATAGACGAGGAATTATGGTGGGTTTGCAGAGATGTGTACATCCCTCCGAGGTGAAGGAATTGATTGAAGAGATCCATGAAGGATCTTGTGGAGCACATGTAGCAGGTCGGACACTTTTACAAAGAGTGATGACGCAGGGGTACTACTGGCCAACGATGAGGGCTGATTGTATAGCCTATGCCAAAAGATGTGATAAATGCCAACGTTTTTCCTCCATTCGACGAACTCCACAAGCATTGTTGACACCCATAACTTCCCCTTAGCCATTTTCCATGTGGGGAATTGATTTGGTTGGACCACTGCCAACGACCCGAGGAAGATTCAAGTACCTCGTCGTCGCAGTGGATTATTTTACTAAGTGGGTAGAAGCTAAGCCACTTATTGATATGACATACGAGAAGGTGTACCAGTTCGTTTGGAAGAACATCATCTGTCGATATGGTCTCCCTCATGCCTTCATCACAGACCATGGAACACAATTTGATAACGAGGAGTTCGCAGCCTATTGTCGACAGTCAAACATTTTGAAGGTTCATTCAGCACCAGGCCATCCTCAGAGCAATGGACAAACTGAAGTGACGAACAGAACATTACTAAATGGTTTGAAGAAGAGGTTAAGTGAGGCTAAAGCTAATTGGATTAATGAGCTACAGTCAGTATTGTGGGCTTACTGAACAACTCCCCGAGCAGCAACTGGAGAATCACTATATATGCTGGCATTTGGAAGTGAAGCTGTAATACCTGCCGAGTTGGATCTTCCAACACATAGAGTGCTGAATTTCAATTCCCCAGTCAGCGACTTAATGAGAAGATTGGATTTGGATATGCTCGAGGAGGTTAGAGAAGAGGCAGCCATTAGGAATGCTGCTTACCAACAACGAACAACTCTGTTCTACAACAAAAGGGTGAAGAAATGCGACTTAAAAGAAGGATACTATGTGCTAAAGAAGGTCATTCAGAAGCACAATAAATTGGAATCAAACTGGCATGGACCTTACCGACTTACAGAAGTTGTTCGACCAGGAACTTACCCCATAGCAACTCTAGAAGGATAGGAGTTTAAGAATGCATGGAATGTTGAACACCTACGCAAGTATTATCAGTGATGTAAAATGTAAAGCAGTTCCATTAATATGAATAAAACGATGATGTTTCTCTATCTTCTCTCTTTTTATCGAAAATTTTTTGGGGAATACTAGTGTACAACACTACGCTGTTCCGCAACACTGATAGTTCAAACCCACGACCAACTTCGGTTGGTAAAAGGGCGAGAACAAACTATACTCCTTTGGTTAGGAGGCGTACACTAGCGTGACCAACTCAGGTTGGTAAAAGAACTAGTGGACACTATAGTTCAAACCCACGACCAACTCCGATTGGTAAAAGGGCGAGAACAAACTATACTCCTTTGGTTAGGAGGCGTACACTAGCGTGACCAACTCAGGTTGGTAAAAGAGCTAGTGAACATGATAGTTCGAACCCACGACCAACTCCGGTTGGTAAAAGGGCGAGAACAAACTATACTCCTTTGGTTAGGAGGCGTACACTAGCGTGACCAACTCAGGTTGGTAAAAGAGCTAGTGAACATGATAGTTCGAACCCACGACCAACTCCGGTTGGTAAAAGGGCGAGAACAAACTATACTCCTTTGGTTAGGAGGCGTACACTAGCGTGACCAACTCAGGTTGGTAAAAGAGCGAGTGGACATGATAGTTCGAACTCAAACCAACTCCGGCTGGTAAAAGAGCGAGAACACGAGACTCCTAAAAAGGCCAATCTCGGTTGGTTAAGAAACAAGATATGCCTTCAATACCAACTTATGTTGGTCGGGAGGTAAGATTATTACAAAAAGTTCCTCGAAGAACAAAATATTCCAAACTGAACCAAGTATAGCTGGTCGGGGATAAAAACCCACTAATTGTAGTTGGTCGACGAGGAGAAAATATTCTAAAAAGTACCAAGTATAGCTGCTCGGGATAAACACCCACTAACTATATTTGGTCGACAAGCACAATTTAACAACCTTGGCTGGTTGGAAAAAAAATTTAAACATTAAACATTTTTTTACTCATTACTTTATTATCAAGTGATCGAGCAACATTACTGATACTTGTAACTTTTTATTACTAAGTTGGTCGATGAACCACACAATATTGTTATGAAAGCACAAATATAAAGTGTTTAACAAGCACAAGACAATAGCAATACAGATTTGCAAACAGAAAATGAAAGTCTTTCATTAAAATTCAAAACGAATTACAAATTACATATGTGTACTAACTATTACATTGAGATCCCTACTCTATTGGTTTCTTTCCTTAGCTTTTGAAACAGGCTCCTCGCCAGCAGGAGGATCTTCCAGGCAAAGAGGAGAATTAATGAAGTTAATATCTCGGAGCATTATGACGTTCATTACTGAAGGAGTGTCCAATAGATGCTCGGGAAGAGATACTTCGATCTGAGAGTGAAGATTATAGTCGCCAAGGTATTTTGCAATTAAGCTCCGAGGAATGGCACGAGCTGGGATCCATTCCATGTCCAAGTTATACGGTGGAACTGGCAAGTCAAGAACCCCGGGATCATAATAATCCCACAGGTAGTGCCCCTGTTCGAGCTTCAGCACGCCCAAGTCATTCAGCCAACCTTGCTTGTAACCCTCGTTATTGGCATTCTGGATACGATCATCTAAGTGGAATAACGCTTCATTGTATCCATCCATCCAGAACTCCCTGGGCTGTTTATTAAATTGAAATGTCAACTTTTCAAGCTTCTCATGAAGGTTTCTGGCAAGAACATCCTTATTATCCAGAGCAGACTTTGTCGATGCAAGTTGATCCTCCATAGTTTGGATTTTCTTAGACATTTCAGACAAAGCCCGATCTTTTGCATTCAATTGGAACGCTTGAGTTTCCAATGTTGACTGAGTACGAGCTTCTTCAACAGAACGACGAAGAGTTCTTCCTCGTCCCCGAGTAGGTGGAGTACTCTGTTCCTCGGTAATATCCTGAGCAACTCTTCCTCGTCCACGAGAACCTCTTCCTCGTCCCCGAGTAGCAGTAGAAGTACCCGACCTTCTCAAGGTATCCAATTCTTGCCTTAATTTGGCATTCTCAACCTCTAGAAAGGAAAATCCCTCGTCAGTCACTGGGATTACAGCTGTTGAAGAAGATGCTGTAGACTTATACTGTGCCAGCTCTTTCTGCAAATTATTATTTTCTTGTTCTAGCAGTTCGGCAATCTGTCTATAGGCTTCAACTTCACCCTTTAGGGTTCTCTCTCTGACATCGTACCCAGCCAGGAGTTTGTCGTAGCCCTTCTCGGCAGAAGCTGCTGATACCTCTTCTCATACCCCTCGTGCAACAGGGCATTTGATTCCTTATACTGATTTTGAAGGTCCTCTAAGGTACATTGAAGATCCTCGATCATTTCGTAATAGGCCACATTATTGGCCACAGCCCGGTCAAGTAAACCCTTCAGGTACTGATAGGCCTCAACTGCCTGCTCGGAAGCATCATGACCAAGGATATCAGCAACTTCCGATGCACTTAGGTCTGTGTGACCAGCTTTATAATATTCGTGGCATTGTTGCATCAACTTTGTATCACTATCAGATAGCATATCCATTCTAGCCATGAACTAGTAAAGAAGAGAAGGCAAAAGTTAATAAAAGAAGAAGACAGAACATCAACAACGCAGAGGAGCAAAAAAGGTGATTTTATTACATCATCTAAAGGAGTACAGCGTTCAGAATACATAGTACAAGTAAAAGAAAAACAGAAAGAGAATACCCAACAACTTCACACCTTTTCCTTGTCTCCCAAGACTTTCTCGGGAGGCTGGGATGAGGAGCTTGGTTGCTCGGTGGGAACAATGAGTTGATTGGCAGAAGTTGAGACTTGTTCAGGAGGAGGCAAAGACGAGATCTCCTCGGTGGCCGTTTGGTTGGGTTGTGGAGCAAGGACTTGATCACCTCCTATCATTGAAGACTCCTCGGACGCAGCTTCATCTTCTTCCTCATCTTCAATTACAGGAGGGGGGCCAGGAAGATGTTGTTGAAATAGTTCAGAGTCCTCGTTCTCCTTCAGTTCCTGCAGGGAAGCAACCCAACTATCTCAGAAGTATTTCAAACTTCCATAATTCACCTCGGCCATAATTACTGCTAACCCCTTGTCCCATCCTTTATCCCAACCGGTTCGAAATGATTTTTTCACAGCCATTTTTCTTTTCATTTTCTCCGAGGAGATCTTCTCGGATAGAAGATCCTCGGAGGCTTTCAACTTGGCCTCCACCTCCTCCTTCTGGCGATTTACTTCTCGCAGAAGGGTCAGCTCTTCCTCGGCCGATTTTAACTTATTATCAAGCTCCCCAAAGCTTGTGAGCTTCTCGGCATATTTTTTATTCTCTCTCTCCAAATCCTTCACTTTAATTCCCAACTGCACCTTCTCTGCCTCGGATGCAGCCAACTTCTTCTCCCATTCACCTCTATCCTCGTCGTATTTTTGACGGGATTCCTTTAAAGATTGGGCCAAGCCCTGTAAAGCATCCTCTACTCCAGACGAGGAGCTAGAAGCCTTGATTGCTTCATCTTTCTTCACTATGGTGTTAAAGCAACTCACCAGCTGAAAAAGAAGGTAATGATAAGTCAGTGCCGAGATACATGTATTGATGAAAAGAAAGAAAAATTCAGGATAAGAGAAACTTACTGAAGCAATGTGACGAGTAGCTAGGGATGTCAGCCTATCCCTAGACATGTTTTCCTTGATTCCTTGAACTTCAGGAATGGTCCAAGTCTTTACCGAGCTCATTGCAGAACTCGGGGAAATAATGGTTGGAACACCAACTCCACTAGCTTGGAGCTGGGGAATGGCTTCAGAAAAACTGACCGAGGAGGATTTCTTCAGTCTCCTCGGTGTCTTCTCAACAATCTCAACCAAAGAAGAGCTTTTGGTTGGAGAGATGGTGATTACTTCCACAGGTGCATCCTTCTGCACAGGAGCCACTGGGGGCTTCTCGGCGGCCTTCTGAGGAGCAACAGAAGGGGTGGCATCTACTTTCTTTGTCCCCTTCTGGACATTAGCCTTATTTCTTTTCCCATCTCCAGCAGAAGTAGTCTCTTCGAAGAGAGCAGAAACTCTTCTTTTGCCCATTTTTTGACTCAGAGGAATGTGAAAGTCTGGTGAAGAATCCTTAGAAGCTGGCAATGGTTCACTAATGCTAACCACAGGACGAGCAGTAAAGGACGATGTATAGCTCCTATACTGCAACAAGTATGAGGCAGACCTGACGTGCTCGTCTGCAACTTTCTGATGCAAACTCCAGATATGTTTCAAATGCTTTATATTAACTTCTGATTCTTTGGGAGTTTTTCTCTTGCTGTCAACTGCAAACAAAAATATATTGAAATGTTAATCATGCATTTATTCAAACATAATGAAATCATAATTTCAGAAATGAAATAAAATGAAAATAACCTATCCCATTGCCATATGGAGGGCATTTGGGACCCTCATATACAGCATCTCCAACCAAAGGGGCATGTTGCCAATTTTTTATAACTACCCCATGTTCAAAATAATCCCTATTTGCATCAGGGAGATTGACTACTAAAGCCCTATTCAAAAATCTAGTTTTTAGATAATAAACATAATCTAAAATAGCCCATCTATAACAGTACATAATCTCAGGAATTCCTATACGAGTTCCATGAGTTTGATTTAACCTATACACCCCATTAACTATTCTCCATGTGTTGGGGGCTATTTTTGCAGGGACGACATCGAAATATTGACAGAACTCTAAGCATAGAGGGTTTGGTGGAAAAGAAAATCCACATTCAGCAATAAAAAGTCTGGGGAACCAGTGTCCCTCAGCCAAACGAAAATAATCTAAAGGCTCAGAAAGATTTTCCAAGGTTACCCAAGATGGAATGGAAAAGTCAGAACGGAATTTCTCAAGAGATTCAATAATATAAACCATGGTGAATAAAAGAAATGAAGAAGAAGGAAGAAGATCTTACAGGAAAAAGGGAGATTTGTTGACAACGAACGAAAACAAGGATGAACGCACAAAAGAAAGAAAGGCTATGGAAAACTCGAAAGCAGAAAATTGGGAAAGGTAGAAGACGGTATGATTGCCTAAGAAGTTTAAATACTTTGCCTTGGGAAACGACGAAAGAAATGATCACAAAAAGGAAACTATTACGCTACCGGCGGCTAAAAGGACAAAAAGTACACGAAGATCGAAGCGCTTATGCAAAAAGGCGAATTCTGCGAATTTGGAAGGAAATTCAAATAAGAAGAAAATGCTCCTAAAACCCAGGAAGGTCATTTAATATTGCCATATACCGAGAAAGAATGTTCCATACTCCTCAAAGTTCGAAATACGAAACATTAGGGGCTTCTGTTGATACCAAAATTAGTATGCTGATATGGACGGATAATAAGAAGACACGTGTCAATCTACATGGCACAATAGCAATGAGGAAGTCTATTTCCTCGACCAAGTCAGACTCACTCCGAGCAATAAGTATACTCCGAGGAACTCCAGCTCTCCGAGGAACACCAACGCTCCGAGGAACTCCAACTCTCCGAGGAACACCAACGCTCCGAGGAACTCTTGAACGAAGAACAACTAAGGCGGTTCGAGCTGCATCTCGACCACAGCATTAATTACCAGATAATCAATAGTTCAACTATTTATTGAATGCTTATCATCTTGACGCACACGCTTGAAGAGCATTAAATGTATTACCCCTTCATATGTATATCATTTAATGTATCACCCTTTCAGATTATAGCCTCAAGGCTATAAATACATTGTATTACCCTCATTCAAGGGGATCGAAATTTCTTGATAGCACTTGTAATCGACAATTCCCAAACACTCAGCAATAACATAACAGTGGATGTAGGCCATTCAAATAAGGCTGAACCACTTTAAAATCTTTTGTCACATTTATTTATCTGTGATTGAATAATTAGAGTAATTCTTATTTTTTGCATCAACAAAGCTCATCCTCCACCTTGGCATATTTTTCAATACTGTATATAAGGTCATCCATTAAAGAGGTCAACTTCTTCTTTAGTGGCTGGTAGAGATCATCTGATCGCTCCAAACTAAACATGAAAGAACAGATCATTAGTTGATCATTACAATCACTAATTTTGTTATACAACTCCTAGTACCTCTAAGCATACCTCCTGGGATATTTTCCTTTGTTATACATCTCCCAATAGCACTGAGCATACCTTCTTGGAGATTTTCCTTTCTTCTTCTTGAGAGAGAGATTAGTGATTTGGCATCCTTGATTAATCTGTTGCTTATAATAAATCGGGTCGTGAACTAATCGAGAAGCTCCCTAAAAGAGGAGATTGATCCAGGGGAAATTTCTCAAACCACTTTAGGTCGATCTCCCTTAGAGTCGATGGGATTACCTAATGCATTAGGGTGCGTGGTGGTTCAAAAAGACATAGTATGTCCGTAGTGTCTGATGTGATGGGAAGGATCCTCCTTTCCATCGTGTGTCTTAACTTTTGGCATGGAGAACTTCTTTGAGGGATCAAAAGACTCCATCATTTCGATAGAAGACGAGGCTAAACCGTGCCCCAGAGATTTTCTGGATAGGTCTTTGGGAGTTGTGACGAGATTTGGATTCATTCTTCCTTCTAACTCCCTGTCAATGACCCCTCTCAGCTCATCATTCCTAACATGGTTTGGTTACCCCTCTGGATGAGCAGACCTGCTACTTTGAGCTGACTACATTAGTCAAGGTTGGTGTTGTATGCGATTGACAGAATTCCTCCCAGGAGAGTGATTGCATCGCTGATGGTGATTTACTGTATGAGGTCTTCTTGGATGGGAATCCCTACGAGGTTGATTCCTTGGGGGGTGAGATCCCCTCCTTTGATGGTGTTGAGTATGAGAATTTGATGTACGATATTTTGACTAATGAGTCAACTACCTCCTCAGAAGAGTGATTTCCTAATCGTGGTCATTCAGCATTTCCTCATAAATGTTGGGCATATGGGAAATAGATCTTCCCTCTAATCGATTGATCATCGGTGTGTAATGTCACCGGCTAGGTCTAGATCTCCTAGGTGAATGAACTTTGGACCTTGAATGTCGCTAGAGGGATAGAAACCATATAGGAGTCTGATCCCTCCTTATGACGTGTATTTAAAACTTAATGTGACTCCTTATGTGGGTGGGTGAGATTGGTCTGCACTCATTATGAACTTCGGGCTTTTCTGGCTTTAACATTGGTGAGAACTTTGAGTTTCCCATAGACGGTGGCAAATTGTAGGGGATCTTCACACAATGAATGCTATATTTTCATAAATTCCCTAAGAAGATTATTAATGCAAAAATAATAACAATAAACTATGTACGTGGTTTGACTGTCAGGTCAGCTTATGTCCACAGAAGAAAGAGGGCAAGAGTTTTTATTATAAAGGGATGGTAATAAGTGAAGTGATATGGATGATAGTTGAGAGTCCAAGTTATTATGTGCTATTTACAATCATTCTTAATGTGAGCTAGATCTCACTTATTTATAGACTTAGGTCTCCTCAATTCTCAGGCCTTTTTATACTTATCTTGATTACGCTCAATAATCCTACTGATAAGTGTCGTTTAGTTATCTCATCTTAGATGATAAGTTTGAAGTAATGTTTAACTTTACAAACATTCTTAATGTTCTCTACCTTCACCCAGTCATAATAGAATACGATTTCTATGAAATGTAAATAATCGAGTTCCAGGATTTGTTAGGTAATCCACTAATATGTTCGCACTGTATCTTTTGGATTTTTATCATTTTTGCTAGTGACATAGGTAGTCAAGGCAAAAATTGAAATTCCATTGTTTTTGCATCAAAAGCTTTGCCTCATATCAATATGCAAAGAAATCAAAATCAATGGTGTAGAATTTCTTAAATTCTTTTGCGCAAACAGTGAGACCTTTTGCTAGGTGTGAAATCTTTAATGAGACATCACCTCTTTTTAGAAGATGCATTTATTTATTAATTTATATTAGGACATGTTTTTACCACATATGATTAAATAACCAAACACATACGAGGTGGAAATGACCTCTTTTGATATCAATGCTCTAAATCATTCATCGTGTAACTTCTCCTTTAATTTTGGGAAATTTCGTTCTCATACTTCCTAAAGGTAAATTGTAGAGTTTGGATTATAAATATATATAATATATAAAATCAAACAAGAATAATTCAGTTAATTATGTAGCTACTTATTCTCTCACATCTTCAATTAATTATGTAGCTACTTACTCTCTCCCATCTTTAACTTCATCTTGTGATTCGAAGACATAACGAGCTTCTTAGTCGCATTATAGATTAGTGAGTCTCACCTCTTTAGGGTTCTCAGAAGGCAATTCATCCTCAAACTAGTTAGGTTACTCGATGACCCATTATCCACGAGGATTGAACCTCCTCAGCTCTTATTCCAACATATATTCCCTAATGTACAATGATGATTATACAGTTATGTATTCTTCAGTAATTGAGCCTCCAATATACCGTATATTCTTCAAGTAATTTTTTAATGTTTTCATCAAGCGGTTGAAAGGATACATCCAATGATGCCTAATGGGATCACACAATAAATCCTCATTGCAAGCAGGTGGATGCTGATATCGAAGAATGACGAAGGAAAATATTTCTACAATACACAAATTGCCTTGGCTAAAGTAGGGTAAAACACAAATTTATTTTCACAATTTCCACGATAGAGATCTTTATGTTCAGAGAAGAAATGCCTAAATAGCAAATAGATTAATTGAATGATGATGTTCCAGTCGTGAGACTTTCATTATTTCAGGTCATTTGTTTGGTTGCATACTACCCTATGAAAATTACCAAAACGACCAGTTGGAGTGTGCATGTTGAACAACGTTTCTAAGATGATCATTTTCTTAATAGTAGTCAAAGTGAAAGCAACCCGGGGGATAGAAATTCTTCCTGTTGTAGGATAATTTTTTAACCACGATATTTCTTTATTTTAATATCGTGTAGGTCGTGACACGCCTGCTCTCCATACGTATTCTCACTAATAGTCAAACTGAGGGTGTTTGCCTACATACGTATTCCCCGCAGTCGCAGCCTTCTCCTTCTCCTCAATCTTCTAACCCGAAAGTTGAGCAAGTACCGTCCTATGCTCATGACCGATAGGTATGATGTTAGACTTATCGTTCCTAAAAAGGGTGATTGGTCGACAAAAATCTACGATGACCCATATAACTCATCTTATCACTATGAGTAATCGAAGTGGATTTAGTTTCCTCCCTACATATGGGACATCCATAATAACCATGAACATTGTAATCAAATAAGGTCACATGGATAGCCCACATCATCATTGCTTTAATTGTGAACTTTTCAACCTTAAGAGAGTCAAACTTCGTTATTCCTTTATCTCACAACTCATTAAGTTCTTTGATTAATAGGGGTAAGAATATACTAACGTCATCACCGGGAGCCTTTGGCCCATGTATAATAAAGATAATAATGTGAACTCCTTTCTCATGCATAATGTCAGAGGGAGAGTTAAAGGCGCCATGATAACTAGCCAATAACTCTGATTATTACTTAAATTACTAAAATGGTTAAACCTATTAGTTGATAATTTTACCATTGGCAATCCTATTTGTATCATATTATCACACTGGCCCTTGACAATCCGATTTGTATCCAAATTGTATCCTATTATGATATTAATGTTATATCGGATCTTTAGTTTGATGTATGAAGTTTAATTTGATTTACAAATGTTTAGTTTGATTTATAAATGTTTAGTTTGACTTATGAATATATCGTTTTGATTATGAATGTTGAGGGGCACGAACACCTCGCACGAGATGCTCGATTTAATTTATGAATGTATTTATCTTGAGCCCTATTTTTTGTACGAGGTATATTTAGTTGTCCATGTTAATGCAGGTGAGTTTCTCTCTCGGGTGTTCAACCTCTAACTTGCACATTTTCAAATCAACTTCCATATCAAGATTTTCCAGCACAATTTCCCTATGTTTCTTTTCTATGGTGTCATATTTGGATTTCATGATTGATTATTTATTCATCAGAACATTTTTACATTGTCGAACTCGGACATGAGAAAGGTTGATCGGATATCCACCTCAATGAGAACTATCCCGGAGCTCATTTCTCTGGTTTGATCAACCTTTCACATGTTTGAGTTCGACAATGTCAAAAAAAATCTGAAGAATAAAGAATCAATCATGAAACCAAATATGATGCCATGGAAAAGGAACGTGGAAAATTTTTGTTGGAAAAGCTCGAAATGGAAGTTGATTTGAAAAAGAGAAAGTTAGAGGTCGAAGACTTGAGAGAACAAGTCACCCGCATTAGTGAGGACTTTCAGTTGTACCTCGTTCGAGAAAATAGGTCTCAAGACAAATACAATAGGCTATTGGAGAAATACAATGTTGTGATATTAAAGCTTTTCAAAGCTATCACAGGAACCAATTATTCTTTACTTTAACTGACATTTTTAGATACTTGATATGTATAATTTATTAAACATTTTATTCCTATATAATGGTTAATTAAGTGCTCATTTGGTGGTAAAACAAAAATACTTAGACTTAGGCAACTAATTGCGTAGTCATGGAACTCCCATTTGAAAATATGATCCAAACTTGAAAATAGTTAGACTTAGGCTAAAAAACATGTCGTTCACGGGACTAACGTAACATGTAGCAACTAATCGCATTGTTATGGGACCCCCAGTTTGATAATATGAACTAAACTTGCAAATAGTTAGACTTCGTATTGAAAACTTGTCGTCAAAGGGAAAAAATGCAAAATAGCCCCCAAATGGCACCGCAAGAGGCACGAACACCTTGCACTGGACCAACATAACACGTAGCAACTGATCGTGTAGTCATGGGACTCTCAGTTTGAGAATATAACCCAAACTTATAAATAGTTAGAATTAGGCTTGAAAACATGTCATTGAAGGGAAAAAATATATATCCATTCACCTATATTTTCATAAATAAAATAAAAAAACAAAAAAGGGGGACCATGGCACAATTCTCAATTTAGAGTGTTCTCACAATTTTCTACACTTTTAACATATTTCACATATATTTTCATGAACCAAAAGATACACCCTAGAGTCAAATTATTGGTTAGACCCCAATCTTATGAACTACGTTGATTTCGATGCCATTTTTTACTATATAGGCATTCCAAAATCATTTTTGAGGTTCAAGTCCAGTGTTACTCGCTACTTGGGAGATTTCGAAGTTTTGTTTTCATGCCTCATTGAAGAAGGAACATTTGGAACATATTCACGTAAGCATGTGTTGTATTTTATATGTGATGTGCATATTCATGCAAGCATGCATTATATTTTTTTGTGTTTTACATATTCACACAATCATGCGTTGTAATTTATTACATATTCATGCAAACATGCATTAGTTAACTTTTATTACATATTGTCTAAATATTTGATTCTGTAAATGTAAACAGGTTCGAAAGATGTACAGTTTTTTGGAATGCAGGAAAATAAATTTTATTACTTATATTTTTTATTTGGTGATGGTCTAAAACCGTAACCAAATATATTGTATTTTAATTAATATAAATTATTGATCGCGATCCAAAACTGTGACCAACAATTTATTTTAATTAAAAAAAAATATTTGGTCACAGTCCCAAACCGTGACCAAATATATATTTTATTATTAAAATAAATTATTAGCCACAGTTTTGGACCGTGACTCACGTTCTCCCCTAAGGGTCATGATTTTGGAAAGTGACCCCCCCAGTGGTATGGTGGTCAAGGCTTTGGCACGGGACCCATGTCCTCCCCTTATGGTCACGGGTTTGGACCGTGACCCCCAGTTTTGTCATGCTTAATATTGTAACAATTTTGGACCATGACACATAGGGGTGGTCTTGGGCCAAAATCGTGACCATTGGCGATATACAATCTAGTGTACCCAAATTGACCCAAAACTTATCCTAAGTATATACCTATCCCCGAGCCCAATTTAAAGTGGTAAAAACCATAAACGGATATCTGTGTCACCCCAGAGTCCAGTCTAAATGGCGTCAATAAATTATTCACTTAATATTCTACGCGTACACATAGCCCATAATCATATAATTAATATCACTAATTAATTAATACAAACGCGTGTTATGTAAGGGAAATTTCCAATTGATTCAATTTGTATGTGTTGGATTAATTCCGAGCAAAACATTTTGAGTCATAGGTTAGGCTTTGTTTGTTGACCTTTCAAGCCAGCGACATGTTTGATTGAAGATGTAGAGGCAAAGCTTCAGATATTGCATATCGTATCGTGTTTTGTGCCTCATTTTGTCTTCGTGATTTTGAGGATCTCTCAGGTATGCATGCATATGAATTATTGATTCTCGAATGCATTTTCTCTCAGGTATGCATGCATATGAATTATTGATTCTCGAATGCATTTACACATGCACATTGCGGTAGGAAAGGTCACTATAGGCATTTTTGTTTCGATCTTAGAAAAAGTCCTAGAATGTCTAAATCTAGAGTCACCAAGGTTCCCAAAACCCTGGAGTGTCATGTTACACATATGTTGGTTAAAAATATGATTTAGAGGATTTACATGATATACTTATGTCACGCCCCGCTAAATTCTGGCGTCGGCCTCCACCAAAACTAAGCCGAGTGCGAGTAAATTAAATATCATCCTTAGCATGTGACAGATATGAGACATAAAAGTTTAATCCACAAGACAAATTATTTTAATCAAACCCAAATATGAAATGACATCCAACTGATAAATCTCTAAAATGCGATTAAAATCCATCACATGAACTCCAAATATCTCAATAATTAAATAAATAAATCCAACTGAAATCTTAAAACAACTTTGGAACCGAAAAGGCCCAATAACTCCAAAAGTAGTCTCATAAATAAAACGACGAAATGGAAAGAGAAAATCCAACTACTAAAGCAATAAAATAAATCCAACTGCACCTCCAAACGATCTCCAATGACTCCTATGCATCAATAACCAAATAAATACTGAAAAAGATTAGACAACGCATGTGTCAGAGCCAAAGCCCCGAGCATGTAAACCGGCTACTCCTCTCAAATAGGGTCCTTGAACCCAGACAATAGTGCTACATATATCGACTATAACAATAGAATCTTTTAATTACGAGATTATTAATCACCATAAATAAATTACTAACTACCCGCAAGATTTCTGTAAAAGCCACACCAATATTATTTTAATTAATCCACCTTCCCAACAATGTTAAATTTAATTAATTTAATCGTGAAGAAAATTTTCCAACACCCGTCCCCTTATCAAGTCCGCCGTCTGATCCGTTTTTATCTTGCGATCCTCGCGATATGACAAGGTTCCACATACACACACACATCCCCTTGTTAAGTCCGCCGTCTGATCCATTTTTATCCTGAGATCCTTGCGATATGACAAGGTTCCACACACGACACGACATAAATCGTCCTCTGACCCGTTCAAATTGTCGTCGCTAGACACATTATGTCGCCAATAAATTTTTAATATCCGTTTTAGTCCTGCGATATTAACTTCCAAAATTCCTTATACTCATTAATCAAATTAATTTCCCCCACCCTTAAAAGCAATGTGAAAATCCTGAAAATAACCCTTAGTCCTAACTAAGGGTTCCCAAAACACAATTTCGTCATATCCTAAGTAAAGGATGATTATAAAAAATTCACTCCACCTAGATATCAATCCTAGGTTATCGTAACAAAGGTATAATATAGAAAATCATCCCCAACCCCAAATTATATAACCCGCATAGACTCACACTAACTAGTCCCATACCTAATTAGCATAAATCGCAACTAAGGCCCACTTACTAGTCCCATACCTAACAAATGTACTATAACAAGGGGTGAAAACTAATTACCTACAATACCCAACATTTTCGAAATATTATCGTATTTCCATAAAGTAACACAATTACAAATTATAACAACATTCAGAATAACACTAAATTCCCATTTAAATAATTTTAATCTAAATAATGGAAATCAAGAACATTTAATATTGTGATTTTCAGAAATATAGCTACATGCAAGTCCTATCATAGTTATTATTTTCTAACACAAATAATTAATTCTCTTAGGGTTATCACATGAAATATCAAAATTTACTTTTAAAATGTCTCCTCTACATGCACATGCCCATAGCAAAATCGACTACACCGACACAACCCAAAGAGTAACAAAGTTATAAGTATTCGATAACATTAATTTTTTTATGCAAAACAGTCCCGAAATTTATCTCTTCAATATTTATATTTATAACTTATTTTAGAAAACATGAGTTTAATGAAGGCTACAATAAAGACACATAACACTGAAGAAAAAGAATAGGGTAAACATGCTTGTGATGAGTTTGACAAAAATCTGATTAGATATATGTGTTCCTCTCAAAAAATGAATTAAAAACCCTTCTTGAACCAACTTGGGACAGATTATCCTTGGCCTTCAAAACTGAGCTTGAAAAGTAATTTTAATGGTGGCTAGGGTTTTGAGGTAGAAGATGATGAAAAACAGAGAGATTTCTGCTCTTAGGGTTTTCATAAATGGGTGTTTTAAAAACTAGCCCCGTCACATTAATTATATATAAGTGGAAGAGTTTTAAAAGTAATCAAATTCGTCAAAAAAAAAAGATTACTGCGCACAAAACCTGAGGGGATCGATCGACCCCTGGCATCGATCGATCGATCGCCCAGATATTTTGACAGTACGGCCTGAAATTTTTTATAAGGGGATAAATATATAAAACTCATTTAAAAATACGTTTTAATTCCGATTTCGAAACCGTTTGAAGTTTTATTCTTCTAAAATCATAACCAACATATTTCACCAATAAAAAATATAAAATTCAAATATTTATTTTTCCCGAGTTTTTTTAATTAATTAAATAATAAAAAATGGGGCATTACAACTTAAATATTCTCGAATGCTTACAATTAATACTTCTCATGTTAAATCAAATGGCTGAGTGTGTTCGCATGTTTGCATACACTAGCTTTTGTACTTCATGATGTATGTGTTTGCTAGTTGTGTGTTGTTTGAGTCTTTTGTATTTTGATTTGTCATTCATTGGGTCTTATTGAAAAACACAAAAAGATTTTGTTTGTATTTTGGGTTATTTTTTTAAATTGGTATCATTTTAAAAAATGTTTAAAAAATCAAAAATATTTTTGGTTTATGTGAAGTTTAGTTTTACACATTTTGTGTGACATATTGGTGTGTTTGAATCCACTCCATTCCATGTTTGCATTTGTTTAGAGCATTTGATTATGATTTTTAATGCTAAGATTGTCAGTAATCATTCTTGCATAAAGTTATTCGATTTAGATTTGCTTAATGGATCCACTTTGTATATGCCTCAATGCACATGTGCACGATCTCTTTTAAATTGTAACTTTACATGTTATAATTTAACTTAATGTGTTCTTCCATCAATCTTATCATCTACATATTTTGTCACTATGGGATATTTATGCATGTAAGATACATTGCCCGTGAGAATGTTAATTTTATTGAATATATGAGGGTGCACGGGAAAAGGCTAAAAAAGGAGAAAATCTCCTTTGCGAAAAAGCCACCGTTAGCAAGAGCCTAAAAAAATTAGAGTAAAAAAGAAAAGATTAAAGTTCAGCATGTTTGTTTGATTGATTTTCAAAAATAGTATCTTCAAAAGGATTGAGTGAAATTGATGATATATGTTTAGCTTTTGAGGGTGTTATAATTGTGGACGGGGAGGTCCAAGCCCAAGGTTGATCGAAAGACTAATCATGTAAAAATGAGAGAGTAATGATAGAATAAGAGATCATTAAAAAGGAGATTATTCGCAAGAATCCCCACAACTAGATCGCGCGATCAAATACCTCAAAAAAGGAACATGGCCACTCAAAGGACCTTCCACAAAGATCAAGCTCAATCGAGAGATATTGAATGCGCATTTTGTAATAGGAGTTATGATTTACATGTATTATCTCTCATTGTTGAAATACTTGGAGTTGTTTTGTAATAATTCTGAGGTTGATCGGTACCTTCGAATGACCATATCTGATAGGATATGTGAGATCTCACTTTCTCTATCGAACAACCTCATTTAGGAAAATTCACAAGAACTTAGTTTGGAGGATTAGGAATAAGGTAACCTTGGGTAATCAATACCAACCCCTTTAGCATACTTGGGCAAAACCTCTATTCAATGATCTCAATAAATATCTCTTGAGACACCATCAGCCAAGGCACCTCGCTCTAGGGACCTCACTTTTAATAGTTGTTCAAAGATGTCCTTTTGGACTCTCATAAATAATTCCAGTTTTCTCAAATAATCATCATCCGAAAGACCACATTTAGTTGACGAGACAACTCATATCATATATCATTGTTCGCTACCTTTTAGGACATCATGTTAATTGACATTTTAGGAATTCGAGAAAAGGGGCACTCGAGTGAGATTATTCCTTGAACCACCATCTCATTTAAGGAAACCTCCCATCAGTCGTCACAAAATCTACCTTTATGTTAATATGTCACATCTCAATCAATGCAAAGGGACTCTCAATAGCACAAACAGTGTTCCCGCTAAAATATAATATTCCATGCATTTATTGTGCTATATTTAGCATTAATTACACAGTAATCTTAGAATTCAATGAGATCAGATCATTTAATGCAGCAAGATCGGTCGAATGACCTTGCCCTCATATAAATACTTTCACTTATCTCCTTTAAAGGGGATCATCACTTCTTCTGCCCAATTTTCTCTACGCGAGCGTTTATTAGGAGTTTACCGTTTAATGATTATATTCCTTAATCTTTAGTTCTTAACCACTATTTATCTACCACCATTGGCACTCATTGTAAACCTGGCTTTCTGCCTTGTCTTTATTGTGCAAAGGTACTTGTTCATTGTTCCTTTAATCAAGTAGATTGTGGGGACCTATTTCATTTATTGTAGTCAAAGAGCATTTATGTTATAAAATATTCCTTTGATATAGACTTTTAGTTTTAAAGACTATTTGTGGAAGACATTACACTTCTCTTTGATTGTATCATTTATTGTGCACTAATCATCATTCTGAGAAGGGGTTACGCCTTGCTAAATACTAATTGTATTTTAAAAACCCACATCTTACATTTAGCGACTCCACTGAGGAGGCATTCTCTTTTAAAGAATGACTAATGATAACGTGGAAAATAACATCTATTTTGACGCTTTACAGCATGAGGAAGAATGAGACCTCATTGTCTTGTTAAGGCAGGAAGAATGGTGAAAATGGAGGTTGGCCTACCAGTTATTGCCGTGGAAACAACTATAAGCCCAACACAGATGGCAGGGGTGATGGGCCTATTCACCAAGTTTATCAAAACACTAGGTGCTTAGGCAGTATTGGGAGTAGCTGGGGGACTAAGTTCTTTCACAACACCACCGGTAGTGTTGCCGGCTCCTTTTATTTCAGGTGGAGTTGCTCAAACTAATACCAATAATTCTACTATTGTTCCAATGGGAGGGCCCATTGTGGATCCTCTTCCTTGACCAATAAAAGAGACAATTGTCATGATAACTAATGCCACTACATCGATGGTAGTTCTAGGGCTAAGCATTCCTCCTCTACCTAGCATAAAGGATATGGAGAAGGAGCTCATGAGGATGATGGAAGCTTCTAAGGCTGGGGGAGAAGCCTCCTCAATATACGATGATTTTTGCATGTCATAATTGAAGGAGTACAATAATGAGCCTTACCCAGTGGGGTAGATCCCACTCATTTTTAATAAATATATGGGCAAAGAGGGAACCCCAAAAGAACATGCGAAAAGGTTTGTTGAAAACCTTGGTGCCCATTTCAATGATAAAAAGTTGAGGTTGATATAGTTTTCCAAATATCTAATCGAGAAAACATACACATGGTACTCCAATCTAGCGTCGCGCAGTGTAGCCTATTGGGAGGAACTCCACGTCCAGTTTGTCCAAAAGTTCTTCTTGGAGAAGGACAAGTTTACCCTCACTCAACTTGCAAGAGAGTTGCAGAAGCCTGGTGAAGATGTGCTGACATATCTTAGGAGATTCCGCAAATAATTTCTAAATGTGAGAGAAGAAACATGAAAGAGTAAGCTCTTGCAAGTTTGTGCGGAAGGTTTGCTGTCGGAGTATATCTACCACTTGAATAACGAAACCATATAATGAATATTTGCAACATTCCTAAAATCATGTAGGAACATTTCCTTGTTGGTAAAACCCCTCTAAGCACCAAAATTTCCAAGTTTAATGTTGAGACCACCAACTAGATTGGGGAGACGAATTCCCCCGCAAGTGAATTATACTGATAGTGGAGATAGGGGTGGAATGATGGACTAGGGGGAAGAGGTAGCAAAAGGGAGTTTGATAACAAAGATGACCCACCAAACTACCTTGCAGAGTGGAGCAAGCTCTGGATCATTACGATCACATAGTTCGCAATAAAGTGTGTAGGCTCATTACTTTCAGCATAGAACCTATGACACAAGAAGAAAGAAATAGCCCACAGTTCCATCAAGTCCACAATAAGGTTGGCCACCCAACTAGCAAATGTTTTTCGCTTAGAAGGCTCATTAATACACATATCAAGAAAGGCGACATTCAATTTCCCCAATCGAACATAAATGATAATCAATTGTCGTTACATGGGGATACTACGGACAGCTCTTATAATGAATAAGAGGTCCTTGAGCAGACTTTTGAGGAGTCATTGGAAGAATGCATATTTGAAATGACTCACCTAAATCTGGAGGATGACTCATGGTTAATTGATTATTTGAGAAAATAATTGAAAGCTTGCTCGTTAGGTGTTGATAACATAGTGATAGCTGATGATGAGTCGTTCAACAAATACATGGAAGAGATCTATGAGTAAGAATAAGATCATCATGATCCATGGGTGGAATGTTTTGCAATAGCTCATTCATAGAAGTTTAGTTGGTTCTTTTACCAAGTGGGTTTGCCATAGATTTCCAGACTTAAGGTTACCACAGCGATTTTGTAGATTGCAACGAACAACATGGATCCAAACCTACAGTGGAAAGGGATTATGACCAAGCTTGTGAGGATATTCCTCTCAAAGGTTGCTTGTTCTAAGGCAAATCGATCAATTAGGTACCACCATAATAGGCTACGTTATGTAATAACAAGTGTGAACGGTTGCATATTTAATCATGTCTTGATGGATATAGGAGCTTCCATGATCATCATGCCCATTGAGTCCTTTTATGCTTGCAACATTATTGAGACAAGGATTGTGAAAAATACTTAGGATAATCAATCCTCCAAGTCCATTATTTACTTTAATGCGGGGATTACCATGGGGAATATTACCACCCATATATAGTTTCATATAATGGAATGTGAGATGTCACATCAGCTATTGGTGGGGAGAGTATGGAACCACAATCACAATTTGGTTCCATCTACATACCACCAATGTGCTAAGGTAAACATTAAGGGAAAGTAGGTGTCCATTCGGGCATCTAAGAATCCATTCGCTCGGGAAAAGGCAAATTTAGTAGAAGCTTCTTTTTACACAGAATTGTCTGAGGAAGTTGTGATGCTCACTTGATAAACTGGAAGCACTGGAATCCCAAGTAATAGAGAAAGAGTGCGCTCACAAGTTAGCCCAATGGGTAGTTTTTAAGAGCATGAGGTCGATCGGTAGGGGGTGAGACACCGCAGCCTGTCCAGGTAATTACGAGATAGGATGATGCCACGAATTTATCTAATTAAGCACCAAGTCTAGCAGTAAAGTGTACTCAAGTGGTTTTCTATGAGAGAGTTTGAGGAATATAGCTGGAAGAGGCCACGCGAAGAAGTAAATCCTAGAGTGTACAAGAGGGTAGTGTTTCCCAGTGGCAAAATCATATACGAGTTATAAAGGTGTGAGGGGACAGCTTAAGGCTTGAATAATGAGGGTGACTCGATTTATAATTTTTTCTCGATAGACAACCAAGGCTAATGTATGGTTATTGATAATTCTAATATCTAGGAATTTTTAGAGTAAATGGAGGATAAGCCAAAATGCATGAGGCACATGCCAAGGCCCTAAATACAAGAACTGGAGCAATTAGATCCCACAAGGGAATGCGATGATATTAGGTCAATCTTCATTTCAAAAAACCTTAATCGTGCAGCGAAGGGATCACCGATTGAGTTGATACAAGATTTCAAGGATGTTTTCATGTGTAAATATACAGAGATGCCAAGGATTGTCAAGGAGGTGAGTTTCCACAAGCTGAATGTGATGCCCTTAGCTATCCTAATCAAGTAAGCCACTCGAACTTACAAGGCGGAGCTGAATTTGAAGATCAAGGAAAATGTACAGAGGTTGCTCATGGTAGGCTTCATCGTCCCAATACAACATCCTATTTGGTTGTCTAATATTGTCCCGACGGGAAAGAAAGACAAGAACCAAATTAGGATCTATGTGGACTTCAGAGATTTGAACAAGTCCTTCATAAAAAATGAATTTCCACTGCCTTCCATAGATAGAATGATATATGAAATGATAGGTCATCAGATGTATAGATTTATGGATGGATATGTAGAGTATAACCAGATAAAGATGGACCCAGAAGATGCCAATAAGACTACCTATCGCACCCTATTAGGTAACGTCATGTATATAATTATGCCTTTCGAACTAAAAAATGTGAGTGCTACATACCAAGGGACTATGATCGCCATATTTCATAATCTTTTCCATGATATTATAGAGTTTTATGTGGATGATCTGGAGATATAGTCAAAGAAGGAGTCCACTCACTTGGCAGATTTAAGGAAAGTACTCATAAGGTGCAGAAAATACAAGTTAAAGATTAATTCCCTCCAGTGTGCCTTTAGGGTAACTAGTGGGAAGTTTCTTGGCTTCGTGGTGAACATACAAGGCCTCCAGATGGATCTAGATCAATAAAAAGCTATCATCAACATGCCATAGCCAAAGACAAAAAAAGAATTGAAAAGCTTCATGGGGAAAGTTTTCTATTTAGATACTTTATACACGGGCTTGCTGAGGTGACCCACGTATTGATGGATCTAATATGAAAAGGAGACAAGTTTCCATGGGAGAAGGTGCATCAAGAAGACCTAGATAAATTGAAGACACTACTAATGTTCCACAAGCCATGATTCCTCCAAAAGTAGGTATACGGTCCACAAATCAGGATTCCTCCAAAAATAGGTATACCATTGCATCTCTACCTCACCTCTATGGCAAGGTCAATTAGTGCATTGTTAGCTCAAGAGGTAGATCGAGTAAAAAAAACTTTTTATTTTTTAAGTTGCGTTATACATGTTCCTAAGGATGGATACACTAGTATTGAAAGGTATTGTTTAAGCCTTGTCTTTATTGCTCAAAAAGTTATACATAACATGTTATCTTTCACGTTCCACATTATAACTAGACGTAACCAAAAAAAATTTACTACCTAGAATTTTACTAATTGGCAGGGCAGCCAGATAGTTTCTAAAACTTTTAGAATATGATAGTGAGTGGTCCCTCGGACTATCAAAAGCCAAGCTTATGTAGATTTATTGGCCATTTTTTCGTCTGGGACATTAGATCCACCACATAAGGAACTACCAAGTATTGATGTTCAAGACAAATATTTGCAAGCTAATTTAGAGGGGTGGATATGGAGTTTGATGGATCCCTAATTTAAGACGAAGAGGGCATAGGGGTTATCCTAAGCAAAGGAAAAGAGGAAATTCGTTTATCCTTTAAGTTGGAATTTAGTTGCTCCAATAATGAAGCTGAGTATGAGGCACTAGTGTTTGGATTGTTAGAGGCTTTGAGAAGAGGCATCCAGGTGCTTATAGTCAAATGAGACTCCAATCTGGTGGTGAAGCAAGTAAATGGGGGGTATCGCCTCAAGCACATGGGCCTGGCACCTTGTCGAACAATCATCCAAAGATTTCTCGGACAGTTCCATGAAGTAACAATTAAAAGATAGCCCAGGATAATGAATAGGGACGTAGATGCCTACATCACAATTGCATAAAAAGTTTCCATCGGAGGTCATTAGATGGTCATTCGAATTACTAAGAGGACAACTCCCTTAATTATAACTAAAATGTTACCCACGGATGATGGAAATGATTAGAGAGGAAAGATAAGGAAGTAGCTTGACACTGGGGAAGCACCATTGATCCTGGTGGAGTTAGCTCAATTCTTTTCCACAGTTGGAAATTTATACTATAAAAATAATGGAGGAAGGTTATTAAGGTGTGTCGACCTTGAGGAAGAGGATAAAAGACTGAAAGAAAATCACCAAGATAACTTTATATCAGCGAATTCAAAAGGTAAGATACTTTTGGCTATGATAAAGCAAGATGTTGTGCAAGTAAAACAGAGTTATGATAAGTGTCAGTTGTATTACCAATCGATTGAATGAAATTTTAAAGAGTAACCACCTAATTTGAGGGAATCATACATTGACATGTTGATAGATGGAGTAATTCCAGCACATAAGGATGATACCATAATACTCAAAAGGAGAATTTCGAGATAGTATACACAAAATGACCAGCTTTATCAAAGAGATTATCACGGTAGAACTCTGTAATGCATTAGGTTAAACACAGCAGAGGAAGTACTGAAGTAATCACATGAGCCAAAAAATATTAAAGGGAGAAGCTTTATGACTAACTCATGACCTTAAGGTAGTTTTGCACAACCATGAAAAAATACTTTGTCGAGTTTGTTCAAAGGTGAAAGGCATGGCAACTTCATGGAAACATGATCCACACTCCTTCAGCGGACTTATAATCCCTTTCCACTCCTTTTCCTTTTCACGCTTGGGCATTAGACTTGGTAGGAGATATTAATCCTTCTTTTAGGGGAAAAAATGGATCTCAATTTCCACTGAATGTTTCGCAAACTTGCAAGAGGCCATACCTCTCAAGAAGGCCATAGCAGACATGGTGACTCAATTCATGAAAAAATACATCATCTGTCAATTTGGCAATTCAAAAGTCTTCCTCTCAAATAATGGAACCCCATTTGTAAACAGTGAAGTAAGGTTGCTCACAGATAAATACTCCATCATCCATCACAAGTCCACTGTGGCCTACCCCAAGTGCAATGGACAGGCAAAATCTACCAACAAAACTTTAATAAATATTTTAGCAAAATGTTAGAGGATTTTCCTAGTACTTGGGATGATAAAATACCGGAGGCTCTATAGGCCTATAGAACAACCAAAAGGAAACCTATGGGCTTTACTCCTTTCTTCATGGTATATGGGTCTTAATCTATCCTCCCTGTAGAGCTAGAAATACCTTCTTCCCAATACAACTTATGAAATAAAATGCTTCCCCAATGTAGGCATGTACAACTAGAGGCCTTAGATAAGCACAGGAACAGTGCAAAGAAACACTTTGAAATGTACAAAAAGAAACTCTCTAGGTCATATGACTAGATGGTGAAAATAAGAAGGTTGAAGGAGGGGGACTTGGTACTAAAAGATTGCACAAGGCACATACGTGGTCTCTCACTACCAAAGTTTGAAGCTAATTGGGAAAGGCCATATATAGTGCGCAAGGCACAAAACTCGGGATACTTTGAGATATCAAAGATTGAGGATGATATAATGTTTAAGCTTAATAACAAATGGCTTAAGATTTACCGTGTCTAAAATATTTGTTATTTATTCCTATTTCCCTTTTAGGGTAGCAATTTTTATGGTTGGTCGAGAGGTTGTTCTCACACAACCTAGGGAAAATTATATTATTTTTAATACAATGAAGGTTATATGAAAACCCATTCAAGTGCATTTTTTAAGTAAAAAGGCATGTGCAAAATAAGATTGAACCAATAATCCATTCAAATTTCAACAAATCTGTGGGGGGGGGGGGGGGGGGGGGGCTATTGCCCCAAATTACAAAAAGGGTGGAAAAGAAGAGTCCTAATTAATATTGAGGTCATCTATAATAAACCATAAACTGGTAGAATCAATGAGCCTATGATGAAGACCTGGAAGAGAAGATGCTAGCTCATCCTGCTCATTAGTAAGATTAGCCATGTCCTTCTCATGAACCTCCATCTCTTATTGCATCTTCTCCAACTCTAACTCATCTTGGGATAAAGCCTCCTGGGCAGCCATAACCTTCTCCTCTAGTTTGAAAAGTTCAGGGCAAAGGCTAGCCAATTCTTCACCAATAGCAGCTTGGGTTCTTGAACTGGCATAACATCTTCCATAAAATAAGGGTAGATTGGCTTTCTTGTACGTGCTCAGTAATTCGATCAACCGCGTCAAAGAGAAATCACCATTCACAAGCACGCTGATCTTGCTTGTTAACTCCTTAATTTTAAATGAGGTGAGTGACTGAAGTGGGGTACACAAATTCTCACTCAGCACAATAGAAAACTTGAGCAACCTACAGGCCATCATAATGAGAATTGCCTTAACGCAATTAGGACTAAAGGTAGAGGGGTGAAGTTCTAATATCCATTCAAGAAATTCACGACGCAAGGTGGAAAGAATATGGGGGAAATCCCTAAGAGTTTTCTTAACCATGTCTATGAGATATGCCTTAAAAGGATGGACACTGAAAGAATTGTTGTTGGCAGAGGGTAACACTGTGTTGTATGACCTATCTTCCTCGTACAAGAGAGGTGTAGCAGATCGAGATTGCACCTCAACATTTATATAATCAAAAGGAAGGGTAGATTAATTATCAAGAACATCAACGATAGCGGGGCTCATAACTTCCTGTGAATATCCTCATGGGAACTTGACCAATAGGTAAATAAGGAACTATAATGTCAGGATGCTCGGTTATAACCTGACAGTTAAAACAAATGAAGTAAAAAAAAAGCAGTTCAACAAAGCATGTTTGGATTAAATGGCACGCTAAAGTCCTAGTTTACTTAAAGCACCTTTTGGTTGCTCGAAAAAGTATTCTAGGAATAATAAAGTCCCAACTTAATTGAAGCACATTCTAGTTGCTCGACCATATACTCTGTGCACGCTAAAGTCCCATTTACTTCAAGGACCTTTTAGTTGTTTGACCAAGTACTTTGGGCACTCTAAAGCCCCAATTTACTTGAAGCATCTTTTGGTTGCTCGACTAAGTACTTTGGGCAGGCTAAAGTCCCAGTTTACTTGAAAAACGTTTTGATTGCTCGATTAAGTACCATGGGCACGCTAAAGTACCTGTTTACCCGAACCACCTTTGGTTTCTCGACTAAGTACTCTGGTCCAGTTTGACCTATATGGTCGCTAAAGTCCCAGTTTACTTGAAGCACCTTTGGTTGATTAACTAAGTAATTTGCGCAAGTTTTTCTTGATAAAATGAGCATAGGATTCTCAAAAAATTGTATTAGCAAGCACTTGGCTAAAGAAGAAAATAAAGTACGAGAAAATAGAATGAATATATATTTCTCTCTGAGGAAGTGCAGTGGAGGTTGGTCGCTCAACCATAGGTTCAATCGTGGTATCTCTTATAACCTCAAACTCCTCAACCTTAGCAGCAGCTTTTCCCTTTAAAGTAAAAGGCCCAAAGAAGTTCACCAACATTTTCTCATTCATATTTGGCACAATGATCAAGGCACTATAAGTGTTGATAGGTACACTCTAAGAAGGAGCACAAGTTTTAATAGGCTACAAAAAAAAGGAGCAAGGTCAAATAAAAAATAAGAGAAAGGAAGAGTTAAATTATAAAGCTTTGCAAGATAAACTTAGCACACCTAGTTAACAGAAAGGACTTCCTCATCAGCTAAAGGCTACCTCGCGTCATTTTTACCTTGCTCCAGCCCATCTTGGGCAACAACACCCTGATTGTGTAAGAACGTAGAGTCTAGGGTGTGACCAGAATTAATTAACCTACTCTAATAAAAACCATCCCTTTCCATGAAAGAGGAATCAACCATTAGCTCTGGATCTTTCACGAAAGTTGATGGTCCTTAGACAAGAGAATAGTGATATGTGGGAGTTTGTTCTAATGAGGGGGTTAGTTACTTTAATGGTTGATGTGATGAAGAGGACATTGTTGAGACTAATGAACAGTGGTGTGTTATGTCTTTTCTATTTCCTGATCCTTTACCTGCTCTCGTTCGGCCATGAGAGTATCAGCATAGGAATCAACTTGTGTATCACAACCAATGGGTAAGAAGATGAAAATAAAAAATGAGTCAAAAGAAGTACGAGAAACCATATAATATACAAGTTAGTGCAAATTATACCTCTTCATCAACAAAATCATCAAGTATGGTGTAGTCCAGTGGAGGAGATGATGGTTTCTCGGTACTAAACATCCTAATCAATTTTCATGATTAATGCATCAAAGTTACGTCCTCAAGATCTTCGTCTTCTTCCTCCTCCTCACCTACAGCTACGAGAAAGGACCTCTCATATGACCTAGTTATTTTTCGACCACTTGTACTAGCTGGAGATATAAAGGATAGGCCCCGAGCAACCATTTTCTCCTCAATTAAAGCTCGAGCAATTGATAAAACATGATCGTACTTACTCATCAAGTCATTAAAAAACTCGATTACTTTGCTCTTAAGGGTGGGATTAACCTCTGTCGTTGGAAGGGCAGCCTACGGGTGACCAATAACATTGGTCTTCTTTCTCTTTTGTTGTTTCTTATTTTCTCTCACAACTACTCTAATTGAGATACCAAGAGGTGTCTCCTTATCATATGAAGGTGGGAAGACTCAGAGGCATCCTCAGCCTCATCAACAAGATGTCAAGTGGAGGCTCCCTTCTTCTTCTTCAGAATGGCCTCTTTAACAGGTGCCAAAAGAGGAAGTTCATTAGGAATATTATCATTAATTTCACTCAAATAGAACTATGATTGATTAATCGAGCATCCTTTCAACCCAAGTTCTGTTGGGGGAAACCTCTCGACCGCTGGATAAACTAGTTTACATAGAATAGCCCTCTGGAACCTAGGAAGTTGGTTGGTCCAGAATATGGTAAGATAGTTAGTGGATCTATTACCTCGTGATTTCTTTGAGCGGATCACCATCTTTTTCCTATATAGAATTGAAAGAGGTGTTATTACACTATTTAAGAAGTTTCCACAAGAAATTAAGAAGTTAGTAGGACGCTCTAAGGAGTTGCGATGTAACAGGGGCACCCCCTGGTCATAGACAAACTGGGTGGCTACACGATAGGGGATTAGATCAAATAGAAAGATTCCCATTCGGTGTAAGAGGGAAGGTAAGAAGGGGTTACAACAATAAGTACACTCGTCGAGGATAAATTATGTGCAGCAGCCATGTCGACCCCACTCACTGGTCAAGAGGACTAGGGAAAGAAGTTTATGTAAAATTGGTTAATACCAATATAAGGACTGAAACAGAAATCCTTAACATTGTCAATCAAAGTGTTAAAGGGTTTTTTACTTTGCTTGTGATTCCAAGCATAAATTTAAGGAATCTTCACAGCATGGGAAACAGGTAATAAAGCACTAGGGGAAAATATAGGGAACTAGGCATACAAGAAGGAAGTGAAGAGCATATGATTGGCATAAATTGAGACATCAAACCTCCCAATGGACCTGGCAGATTCTTCTTGCACTCTATCAAGCAAAGTATAAGGGAGCTCAAAGTTAAAGAAACCAAAGGAATTTTTGATACCCAATGACATCCAAACAACCATGTTGATTAGGTCCCTCCTTGGTAAATCGTGGGGCATTCCAATCAAGAAGATTCTTGAAAAAATCATTAATATGTTTGCAGCCAACTCTAAGTAATTCTCAAAGCCTTCCTCAATTAGAGGTTGCTCGGAAATTTTTTACCCTTGGGATTATTTTTGGCCAACTCCCTAGCCTTGGCAATTACCTTATCTTTCATGAAGTAGAAGTGGAAAATAAGCTCTAAAAAGGTACACTTGTTAGAATTCCCCATGCATATTATACGAACACCTTAAAGCCTCTTTCGAATGGCTACCTCCGTTTAGAGAACTTATTCAAAGAAGGTCTCATTGTCAGTAGCATTAAGGCCTAAAAGTTCACAGACATCCTCTAAAGTGATAGTAAATTCTCCTCAGGCATCCATAAAGGTGTGAGACTTGTGGCTCCACCGAAATACCAATAGCCTTAAAATATAGCTATTTTTACCAGAGTTAGGTTCTCAAACCACACAAAGCATGATAATCCCATCTCGAATAGTTTGATGACATATTTTCCCTAGATGTAGTCCATCAAAGGACACATTCCATCATGGGCTCCACCGACGAACTCAAATCAAATGTTTGAGTAGGGAAAATCCATATGTTCGATCCTAAACCTAACCACACTAGCACCTGGGATATATGCCCAGTTCTTAACCTCTTCACTTTCCTCCATAAGTAATTGAGAGGTTGTTATAGCGGTTAAACAGTTAGGGAAGGTATCTTCCAGGGACCAGAAGTGGTCAAAATCTCCAAAGAAAGGATCACAACGGTATTTGGCCCATTAGGCCTGACTATCTTAAGTGATAGAAGAAGCACTCCTAACAAAAGGGGTCCTACTGATGACGGGAGCCATTACAAAGAGTTATTAGAAATTGAGTTGAAGAAGAAGTTGGGATGAAGAAGAAAAATAGGTAGAAAACTCTTTCTCTCTTTAAAATTGATATTTTCAAAGAAAACGTTAAGGGTAAAACCGACGGGAAGGAAAAAAAATCCTTTTTATAAGGGGCAAAGGGTAGAATTTGAAACGACGCGAGATAATTCCCATGCGCGCGTGGTTGCACGTTTGTAGCCAGTGCAATGATGGTTTTTTATTTGATGATGACTACGATAGATCACGTGGTGCTCACGCATCGGTACTAGTGATCCATATGTAAAGGCGGGGTAAGATCCACAGGTGCATTTAATGTGAGACGGTGACTCAATGATCAATGGCTAACTTGGGGGATTGAACGAATTGTTTCATGATTTTCTTTTAGGGGAATTAAATAGTTTTGGGTGGAATTTCAAAAATAATTATATTTCCCCTAGCGTAAATTAATAACTTTATCATAAAATATTTTATCTGTGAGAAAGGTTGACGACCAAGTTTCCAGGTCGCTCGATCAAGCGCTCGCTCGAAAGGAAAATATCTGTGGTTATTTACACATACCCTTATACAAATAATTGTTGACTTTATAACTATTTGTTTTCTGTTTAAAATAACCCATATTTACAGGTATTTCAAAGGGAAGTGATGATATTTCGTAAAAATATTACTTTACAGGTAAATAAATATCTCTGCAAAGGGGCAAATGTAGGGGGAGGTCTAAGACCAAGGTTGATCAAAAGACTAAACTTGTACAAACGGAGAGTAAGGATAGAACAAGAGATCATTCGGAAGGATATCACTCCCAAGAAGCCCCACAACTAGATCGTGCGATCAAATACATCAAAGAAGAAACGTGTTCACTCAAAGGACCTTCCACAAACATCAATCTCAATTGAGAGATGTTGAAGGCACATTTTTTAAAAGGAATAATGATTTACATATATTATCTCTTATTGTTGAAATACTTGGAGTTGTTTTGTAATAATTTTGAGGTTGATCGGTACCTTCGAAGGACAATGTCTGGCAGGACATGGGAGAGCTCACATGCTCTATTGAACAACCTCATTTAGGGAACCTCACCCAGACTTAGTTTGAAGGATTGGGAACGAGGTAACATTGGATAAGAAATACCAACCTCTTTGGCACACTTGGGCAAAACCTTTGTTCAATGAGCTCAATAAATAGCCTCTCGAGACACCATCAGCTGAGGGGCCTCGCTCAAGGGACCTCATTTCTAACAGTTGTTCAAATATTTACTTTTGGTATCTCATAGATAGTTATAGGTTGCTCGAACAACCATCGTTCGAAAGACCACATTTGGATGACGAGATAGATTATCTCATATATCATTATTTTTTACCTTTATGATTTTATGTTTCCTAACATTTTAGGTACTCAAGAAAAGTGGCACTCGAGTGAGTTTATTTCTTGAACCACCATCTCATTTAAGGAAACCTCCTATCAGCCATCATAAAATATACCTTTATGTCAACCTGTCACATCTCCATCAATGCAAAGGGACTATCAGTAGTACAAACAGTGTTCCTGTTAAAATATAATATTCCATGCATTTAATGCGCTATCTTTAGAATTAATTACATAGTACTCTCAGCATTAAATGAGGTCGAATCATTTAACACGGCAAGGTTGCTCGAATGACCATGAAACAGTGTTCCTGTTAAAATATAATATTCCATGCATTTAATGCGCTATCTTTAGAATTAATTACATAGTACTCTCAGCATTAAATGAGGTCGAATCATTTAATACGGCAAGGTTGCTCGAATGACCATGCCCTCATTTAAATACTTTCGCTTATCTCCTTTAAAGGGATCATCACTTCTTCTCCAAAGTTGATGCCCAATTTTCTCTATACACGAGCGTTTATTGTGAGTTTACCATTTGGTGATTATATTCCTTGATCTTTAGTGCTTAAACAGTCTTTATCTACCAACATAGGCATTCATTATACACCTAGTTTGCTGCCTTACCTTTATTGTGCCAAGGTACTTATTCCTTCTCCCTCCAATCAAGTACATTATGTGGACCTATTTCATTTATTGTAGTCAAATAGAATTTATGTTGTAAAATATTTATTTAATATACACTTTTAGCTTTAAAGACCATTTATGGAAGACATTACAGTTCTCATTGATTGTATCATTTATTATTCACTAATCATCATTCTGATAAAGGGTTATGCCTTGCTAAATACTAATTGTATTTAAAGAACCCACAAATTACATGTTGAAGATCAATGGGTTTTCACAACTAATCCTAGTTTAGTTTATCATGTCATGATGATATTGATTTGTAAAATCATAAAAATTCTAGCTTGTGTGCAATGTGATTGTTTGTTCATTGAGTTCACTTTATCTGTCACTTGAGTCTGAATCTTAGGTTGATAAAGTTTTGCGATCAAATAGAACTCCTTGAACATTTTTGAGTGATTGGATCATATTTCTTTTATTTCTAGTTCACGCCCATTCATTCCATACCAAATGTTTAGGCACATCGATATTATAATAGTGTGTAAAGCTTATGTGTTTTGTTTCAATTTTGTGGTTGTTTATACCTATATATATGTGCATGTGTGTCATTGGTATATTTTCCATATTTATATATATGGTAACATTTTGGTTTGAGTCTTTGCATTTTCATTTAATCCGTATTTGCCGTGTGCTTTATCTTTGAATCAAATTGTCATGCTATATGATCATATTGGTATCTCTTATTCCTTGTTTGAATTGATATCTCATGCTTTATTGTGTATTCAAGTTGGTACTGTATTTTCATCAATATTGGTATTAATTTATCATTGTGTGAATTATTTATGCTCTTGTTTCCATGTTGTGTTTTGTTGCACTTCACACCATCGCATGATATTATTCATTCTTCCTTAGTTTCTCTTGGTATAACATGTTCTCACGTTTAGGGGGAGAAACGGGTTATGGGGAAGAAATGGGTTTATGCATTATATCTTTGTCTATTCCTGAACAAAAAGGGGGAGAAATGATATCTTTCATTTTAGTTTTAGGAGATATTTATCTTCGGGGGAGAGGTCTTACCTAGGTGGGGATTGTTAGACATTAGGGAAATTTTTATTCTTATGTTGTTTTATATTGTTGTATACTCATGTTGCATTTGAAGGTGTGTTTAAGTGTGCATGTTTACAACATCCAAAAAAGTTTTCAAGTGAGCAAAGCTACTCAACATATGTGTCTTTTGAGCATCTGTACTTTTTCCTTTTGAGGTTGTAGATTAAGTCTTTTAAAGAGCTTGATGGCCTATAGGTGTTTTATTTTTGGTTTTATCCCGAAATAGTCAAAGAGGGAGATTTGAAAGAGCAAACTTCCAATTGAGTTAGTTTGTATGTATTGGATTAATTCCAGACAAAACATTTCGAGTCATAGGTTAGGCTTTGTTGACCTTTGAAGCATATGACGTTTGATTGAAGACGTAATGATAAATATTCAGAGATTACAAATCGTTTCATTTTTTTTCCTCATTTCATCTTCGTGAATTTGTGGATCTCTCAGGTACGAATGCATATAAATTATAATCCTTGGAAAGTTATTGTTCTAGTGTTTGTTTTTAAAATGTTTGGAGCTGATTTTAAAATAAAAATATTTTTTTATTTTTAAAGTCGTTTTAATGACATTTGGGTTTTGTTCAAGAGAGAATGGAAATTCATTCAAATGAACTTCAAACGGCTTTATTCTGTTCACAAAACTTAATTTGTTCTAAGCTCGTTTGAAGCTAGTTCGAACAAAATTGGTTGATTCGTTCGAACGTGATTTGATGTGGTTTGAACAAGATTGCAACTTCGTTCGGACGAGATCTTGTTTTCATTCAAACGAAATTTATCAAAAATTAAACTGCCTTGAAAAATGTGTTTTTTTATAAATAAGAGTGATGGCATCAGTTTTCAAGAGAACTTTTGGCAAAATTCATTTTCCCATTTATATCCAAAATCTCTCAAACCCTAATTTCACCCAAAAAGTTTAAAATCTAGGTCTCATATTTCTATATGCTTTGAGATCTTGTGTTTCTGGGCATCAAGAAGGTTTTACTCATCATCATCTTTATTGAGTACGTTTCATATGGTGGATTTCGTGTTTGACGTCTACACATGGTGGATTCCGTGTTTGTGGTGTTACGATTGAGAAGCGGTGGGTTCGTGTTCCATATTCGTAAACAATCGCTGAGAGTGTTAGGTGGATACCGAGGGTCATATGGACTCACACGTCGTGGAAGATTGCATGGGTGGACTTATGCGTTGCACTGTGGATGAAAGGTTGAAGATAGAAGATGCATCAAAGCTTGCGAGGGAGTTAAGTCTGTATAATACATCATCTGTTAACTTTGGTATTTCATCATCATAGTGAATTTATATTGATGGGGCGTCCGAGGTTTTTCCCATTATGGGTTTTCCTCGTACATCTGCATGTTTTGGTTAATTGATTTGTTTTATCTGTTATCACCTTGATGCATGTTTAAGATCAGATAAAATTAGTTAATCTGGTTTAATCACAACTTACTTGGGTTAATTTTGTTTACGATTAACATTTAATTTGAAAATATTTAAAATTGACTTTCTGTTTAGACCATCCCTCCATAACTTGCCTTTTGGGGAACTTTATCATTACAAAAATCATATTTCATGCATTATTTAATTGTTATCTAAATTGTGCCAATTTATTATTACTAAGCCACACCAATGATAATTAGTCCCATTTATTAATTTATTTCTCACTTAATTAATAATAAATATAGTCCATAAAAATACGAGGTATTACACTTATTAACTTCATCAATAGTTAATATGGCCAAATATGGATCATTAGTGCAGTGTACCAATTGTATAGTGTCATTAATTTCATCTTCAATCAAAAAAAAATTCCCCCATCTATAGACTAAAGGGGAATTGTGTGTTTCCTTGTAATATGAAACAACTGCTTTATCTGGGGTGATAATGGGAGACTGTCCAGACATGCCATTTTCATAACAAGGGTATTGTTTATACATTCATAGAGTTCTCGATAATAATAACATCTTAGTAACCAAATTTTATCATGCTAACCCATTCTTTTTAATAAATAATATTTAATATAATTTAGCTAGTGTAGTACTGCAATGCTGAGGTAGTTATTTATGACTATCCAAATGCTTTTAAAGTAATCAAGTCATATCCATCCTCTATGATTTGGTGGATGGTTAGATCCAAGGGTTTTTGTCAAATTATTCCATGTGTATTGCTTTGTGCCCCAAGCCGAGAATATGACCCTTCAGTTTCCCTGAGGATTAGGGTAGATAGTCTTTAAGCCTAATTATCCTGATTCTTCCGTTTATTTTACCCACATAGATTTTTGGGGTTTAGATTTGTAATGGTGATATGTGTATCACATCCCCTTAGTGGGAACTCAATGTTGGGTATATATTTCATGTAATCCCTAAGTTAGGGTGACATGTGATGTCTAGTGCTTCTTTAGGAAATTATAGTGTCTTTAGAACATGGACTAGGACATGTGAGAGTATAATGCTCTGAACGATATGCTAAATTCACCTCCATTTGGCAATTAAGATTAAAGGGATCCCATATCCCTCTGTCCCCTTTTCTTCTTATCATTTTTATCAAATACTTTATATAATAATATATATATATATATATATATATATATATATATATATATATATATATATACAGAAAGTCTCCTGTAAGGACTCCTTATGGTGCAGACCCCGGTACATACCATTTTTTTAAAATAGTAAAAAAATGAATTTTTTGATGAAACTTCATGGATATGATCTCCATAGTGAGAAGATCATCTCCAATTTTTTTCGTCGAAAAATTCAATAAAAAAACCGTTGAGATGAAGTGATATGTAAAAAAATGGTATATATATGCATTTTCAACCGTTGAAATGTTGGGTCAGCGCCAGCCGCTTTAATGATTGAATTTTTTTATGAAACTCCATGGATATGATCTTCTCACTATCGAGATCATATCCATGAAGTTTCATCAAAAAATTCAATCAAAAAGTGGGTGAGATGATCGTCAACATTTCAACGGTCGAAAATGCATATTTATACTATTTTTTTACATATCACTTCATCTCAACGGTTTTTTTATTGAATTTTTTGGTGAAAAAAATTGGAGATGATCTTCCCACCATAGAGATCATACCCATGAAGTTTCATCAAAAAATTCATTTCTTTACTATTTTAAAAAAATGGTATGTACCGGAGTCTGCATTATAAGGAGTCCTTACAGGAGAGGGCCTCTATATATATATATATATATATATATATATATATATATATATATATATATATATATATATATTATTACAATGTTATATACTACAAACTTTTCAAGACTCTATCTTTTCCAAACTTCTTCTTTCTTTATTTGTAATCACTATGTCAAAGCCGTTGAGTAAGTATGAGGTTTCCTTTGAAGGCATTTTTAGATATTTTTATAGTATGCAATATCCCTAAAAAATGTTAATATTAGTATTCCTAACGAAAATGAGGACCTCTTTAGCCTTGACCCTAGCCACATTGCAATGTACATCATCACGGTGATTGAAGGGGGACTTTGTTTTCCCTTTTGACCTTTTGTTGGTGGAGGCACTCCATCAGTAAAATGGCATTTTTTCTATATCATTATGGAGACGGTGTGGATAAACAAGATTTGTGGCATATATCTGGGAGTTAACGAGATTGGGTTTTGGTATGACCTGTAGTCTAGTAGTTGGTATGAAACTTACCACTTCAAGCCCCTAACTTTCGCTCATAGGTTGGTTGAGTGGATCCCGAATTCTCGTAAGAACTCAAATAAGGACATCATAGTGTTCTTTCAGTCCTTTCGGTCCCTCTATGCAAAGGGAGTAGGTTATAAAGGTCACACTATATATGTCATGGTAACACCCCTAGTAGTACAATGTCCATTATACTCGTTTTGATTTATTCTTGTGTTTTCAAATTCATATTGTATGAATAATCCCAAGGAGTAATAAGTAAGATTTTTTAACTTGCACAAGGATTCGAAGACAAGGGCTCTTTCATCCGTTAAGTTTTCATAGAAAATTTCTCATATCCTCCTTTGGTACGAGAGCACCTTCACGTCGCCTAAGAATTTTACTACGATGTTAATTGTAATGACGAATGAAAGGAAAGTAATATCCCATGATACAATTTATTTGGTCGATTCCGAAGAAGGAGTAGATGTGTTTTAAAACTATCGCTACCCAAAAAGGTACTTGGTGGACGTCAAGCTCAGTTTTAATAAGGGGAAGAACTACAAACATCCCTAAAACTAGTGTTCAGAACAAGGGGAGTATGATCTCTAAGGGAGAAAAAGAAAACTGAGAGAAAGGGCTAAGAAGTCCAATAACTAAGATAAGGACAAAACTCTTCCTTACCCTCCTTCTAAGACGACTAGGTAAATCGACCACACAATGATGATCTCCCCCAGGAAAAAACTCCACTACCTCTCGCTATTGATCATCCTAGGTTGAGACCTTGTTGATGAATTTCGTGAAGGGCGATGAGCCTATCACAACTAGCAACTCGACTTACTAAATTGTCAAGGTCAATTATGCCATCATCAAGGGCGTCATGTTTCTCGAAGACATACAAGCTCTAGAAATCTTCGAGATTCAAAGAGGGATGAAACACTTGGTATTGGTAAGTACTTTTCCCTTTTTTTAATTCCTCTCAAGTATTTACTAACCTATATTAATCCGTTACACTATGCTTGTAGTATTTCAAGTTATGCAGGCACTTTAGAAATCTATAGGAGATTGGTGTTTTTGGTATAGTGCAATGAGGTTCTTTGACTAGCAAATCTATTAAACTATCATATCACTGATAGAGATAACAAGATAGATGACCTAACTATCCAACTCAATAACATGTCATTTTATAAGGAGGATATGAAAAAGGAGGGAGAGGCTATCAAGTTGACTTATAGCATGGTAGATTTCAAGTTGATTAATCTAAAAAAGTCTTATGCCTTAATGATAATGGAAAATACCCTATTCTATCGATAAAAGGATTATCTAGCTGTTGAGATACAACAGGAGAGAAAGAAGGCTAAGGAGGTTATTTATAAAGGTTTTCAATATTAGGTAAAGTATATAGCCACCTAACTAGACTACTTTGAGTTTGTGGAAATGAACAAAGGTTGGATGGATGGCTTTAACAAGGGAAATGTTTTCGAAGGAAATGAGGCCTTCAAGGAACACCCTCCCATTTCTAAACATGTTATTGGGGAAGAGGAATCATCCTTGGCATATGGCCAATAGTTTAATCAACATTACATCAAAAATCCCCCACCTAAGGGTTAAGTCGACCAATAAACTAAATTTGGGATGATAAGTTAGAAGTCACCCTAAGGCTCAAGGGTAGCCTTGCCCTTTAGTTTTCTTTAACCTATATAAGAATTTTAATTTTGCACTGATCTAGGACATAGGTCGTTTAGTTTATGATTAGTAAAAATACATTTTTCTATTACTTTAATGCATGAATACACTATTTTTAATGGGTCGTTGTCAAATTTCATATTAACTTGAAAATGAATAATCCAAAAACACTAACTTATTCATTATGCCAAGGATTTAATAGTCCAATTTTTTCCCTTTTAGGCTAAACTGACATATTCTCATATTAGACTATTGGTTCTTACGTAGGTAGTATACCTCTTTAACATGAATTAACTTATCCATAGGTCATACTACTTATTCTTAGGTAGGTTTTTACCCCTTTTATGCTAAATTGACCCATTCATTGGTGAGACTACCCATTTTTAGGTAGGTTTAAGTCCTCTTTAGGCTGAATTACCCCATTTGTAGGTCAGACTACCCATTCTAAGGTAAGATTTTTACACCGAGGGTTTCCTTTCATTGTAGGATTTTTTTTAGTAGCACATTGATGAGGATAAAAAAACTTAAGTCTTTTAAACATTATTTCTTATCTAATATTGATCATTAATATTTAGCTAAAAACTAAGCTAATCTAACTCTAATGATAAAAACTTTCACAAGTTCATGAAATACCTTAAACTGGGCACATGTGTTCCATTTAATTGTTCTAAGTTGTATAAACTCATTCTTCCTACTGAAGTGATCTTGCATGGTCCTTCCATATAAGGGGCTAACTTCCAATCAGAGGGCTATCTTTCCCCTGGTAGAAATATCATTAGCACAAAGTTTTTCACTTTAAATAGTCTTCATTTGACTTTTTATTATGTTGGTTTGTGAGTTTCCCCTGCAAGGCTATTAAGTGAATTAGGGTATGATCCATTTTCTGTTCATCTAGTTTTAACTCATAAGTTGCTCGGTCATCATTGTGGCTATCCTTGTAGGTTTCGAACCTAAGTGTAGGTAGGTCAATCTCTAGAGGAATGACAACCTCCATACCACAATCTAATGCATAAGGGGTCTACTCAATGGATCTTCTTGGAGTGGCCTAGTAAACCTAGAAGATGTTAGGGAAGTTCATTCACCCAGTTACCCTTGGCCTTTTTTAGTTAGAACTTTATTGCAATGACAAGTGTCTTGTCGAGATCTCAACATGTCCATTTCTTCTAGGGAAGATCACTGATTACAAAGTTTCATGAAAGAGTTGGGTAACAATCAAACAAAGAGTAAATTGTTTATTAGGTAGCAAATAGGAAAAGAAAACAAAAGGGGTCGCCTTCTCGATCAATCATTTCTAAGGAGGTTATCTTCCCAACCATTGAACCGAACAACCCAGAGGCATGTTGGTAGCTAATTATATATTTTTCCTATAAATACCTATACTGATCATTATTAAGTTGGTACCAATCAAACAAAGAGTAAATTTTTTATTAGGTAGCAAACAGGAAAAGAAAACAAAAGGGGTCGCCTTTTCGATCAATCATTTCTAAGGAGGTTAGGTTCCCAACCATTGAATTGAACAACCCAGAGGCATGGTGGTAGCTAATTATATATTTTGCATAATTAAGTTGGTACCTATTGTTTGATACAATAGAGCTTTGAGAATCCCATATTTGGTGATAATGTTCATCTATACAAATATTTTTGTGTCGACTTCTCTGGTCAATGGCTCTTTTTCTATCCACTTAGTGAAGTAGTAGACCATCATGATGAGGAATGTGTGGTTTCTTAGGGCCCTTGGTAATGGGAAAAATATATGCATACCTCATTTATCAAACATTTACGGGTTTATAAGATTATTTAAGTCTCATGTTGTCGGCCTAATGATTATGGAAAACTACTGGCACTTTGGGAAATTATGAATAAATTGAATTGCATATTTTTACAAGGAGGGAACACAATAGTCTTGAGAAATTTCTTAATACGACAATAATCATCTGCTAAAATAAGCTCTGCAGCTGTCTTCGTGCATCAACCTAAGTAAATCTTCTACTTTCTCTATGGAAAGATTTGAGCAAATAGCTCATAAATAAATTATGGTGGATGTGGTCGTTTAAATTGAAATAGAGCTTTGTCGGGTTCACTTTCACCTTATAAGCCTCCCTTTTATCACCATTCCTAATGTAAGTGATAATCGGATCCATCTAGTTAGTTGCCAGTCAATTTCCATGGCAATTAATTACTGGTCCTCTATGCTTGATCGGTTAATGTACTCTACTTTGACCGTCATCTTCAAATATGTATCAATGGATGAGACTAAAGTACCTAGTGCATTAGAAGCATTGTTGTAGTTCCTCAATAACTATTCAACTAACATCAACCTAAAGGTCTTGAACAAGAATCTTGCCTTATCATGATAGGCTATATAATTCCTCGACCCGAATATATAGGTTACCCGTGGTTAACCCGATCTGATTCGAGCTTTAGGTGTGAAATGCGATGAGACAACCTATATAATGTTGCTAGTCCAATTTTATTTAATTTAACATTTTACTTGTTTAGCATGCGATTCCAATTTAAATCATTCTATATGAGGGACCCGTGGTAAGCATCCTCGAAATCCGAGCATACAGAGATACTAATGTAAAATAAAAAGGGTACTTACCTGTACAACGCTCTCAAAATGCAGAATTGCACTCAACTTGCCGTAACAAAGACAAGGGAATGAGTCGAATGCCCAGTGAAAAAATACAATGATGCAATATAGAATCGAGCAGTAGAAAGGAGACTCTAACACGTTATATCTATGTGCACATCTAGTTACCTTTATATATATATACTTTAATGGATGAAACCATTTTTAGTACAAAAACGTTACTTGTCCCAATTAATTTACCTTAATCTTATAAAAGAACTCTTTTTTACTAGACTTGACATCTATTTGGATTGTCTGATACTCAGAATATAAGTAAAGAGTAGGGTCAAAATCAGATTAAAAATAACGATATTGATCAAGTGTTTAAACGAGATAAAAACTAAGATATGGATTCGAAAATATAAGATAAATAAAAAGAAAGGAGGTCTTTCAGAGCTTGTTTGATGTTTGGGTTAAATACTTTGAACAAACATACTTTTATTAAGGAAAGTTTTTTTATCACCGAAATTACCCTATTACTCATGCCAAATTTACCTCAGTAATTTCATTCAAAATCACCTTTCAACACACGCAAGCACCATGTTAGAAAATACTTATTTTTCTTAGAAAGCCTTTTGTAAATACATTTTTGTGTTAATTATGGGTTGAACCTTTTTAGGCTGCTTAACTACCCATTTAGTCACTTCACTTTACCTTTTCCTTTACTTCATGGACATTTATCAATTTTCTTACATTACTTGTCCACATTATCTTTCAATCAAACATTTATTAATTCATTCAAGTTAGGTTGTCTTTTCATATAATCACCACACAACCTACTTTTTGACATGTTCTATTTTTATTATCTTTTTCTCGGAATCTTTCAATATCCGCAAACTTTAACGGGCTTCACACCGCTGACTATGCTACCATAGGCTTTGGCCAGTGATTTTGGGTCTTTCATCCCGGTCTCTGGGCCCTCCTTAATTATCGCGGTTTCACCAAAGTCCATATTAACATGTTTTAACATTTATCAAATGTCCACATTATTCCACTTTACAATCATCATTTCTTATCATTTATACACTCACATTGATTTTGTCCCAAAAATCACACTAATTTAGGGCCATTTTATGTAACACCTTTTTAATATTTTTATTTCATAAAAATATTCCACTCTTATTAAAATTTTCATTTAACTCATTTGTTTCCAAGATTGTCTTTTCCTTGATTTTCACTAGTGTTATTTCCCAAAATATTATTAAGTTACCCAAACTAACTTCTTAAATGTCTTTAACTTATTAACATTTGTTTAACACTTTGAAGTAACATATTTCTTAAGTTGGAGATCACTTTATTTTATCACTTTCTTTATCAAAGGCATCATTCGATATTTTGGAGACTACTTTACAAGAAAACAATATTTTCCTTTATTTTCACATATAGTCTTGAACAATCCATTTATCACATTTTCTACACCCTTTAACCCACTTTAAAGGCTGAAATTTCTATATATTTATTTCATATTTAAACTCAATAAAAATCCTCATTAAACTTTTGTATATGTTCATCATCAAAATACTACAAGTTCATGTACATGAGAATATGGATTTTAAATCTAAATATCCTATTAAATGGGTTTAACATATGATTCATTATAGAAATTTCACAATATCGGCAAAACATGATTTTCAAGCTAAAAGACATTTTATTTCTCCAAAACTTAAGTAAATGTCTATTTATACAAAAATCCCAATTTTTTGTAAGAAAAATTTGAAAATATCTATTCATAAAATATTCCCAACAAGATAAACATTCCTCCAACATTTTTATTCCATAAAAATGTTTAAACGCTAAGTTTTCTAGAAATATATCATTTTCTCAAAACCATTGAAATCTTTTGTAAATTCATTTTCACAAATTATAAGAAATATCATTCTTAAATCATATATGCATCTTACTCTTACAAACTCTAACTATAAGATCAACACTATGGAAGATAGAGTTTCTAAACTAAAGAGTAGAGTTCTCCTATGTCAAAGAAGCTCCAAAAATGATAGGATGAAGGTAGAAGAAGATGGCAACCTACCACCTCCTAAGGTGGCCTTAAAGAGGTTGCCTAGCTCCACCAAGATTGCCTCAATGGAATCTCAAAGAAAAAAACCCTTCTAGCTCCATTAACCTTTTACATTCATTCTCCTTTTCCTCCTCCAAAAATCGCTTACAACTCTGAAATTCATAGCTTTTCTCAACAATGGTGAAAACGGGTGTATAAGGCTATATATGGTAGAATACTCGTAAAATATGGTGGAACAAGGTGTAGGGATGGTGGTGTAGGGTGGTTTTTGGTGGTGGGAGATCTCCAAAAGAGATAGATAGATAGAGAGAGAGAGAGAGAGAGAGAGAGAGAGAGAGAGAGAGAGAGAGAATCTGATTTAAATTCCTTAAATAGATAGGTTAACTTACATTATGTATTCCACAAAACCCTAAGGGGTTAAATTCCCAAAATGCCCTTACACTTAACTCTTTAGTCCAAAGGTAATCTAGTCTTTTGTCCCACATTTTGATTTGGGTCACTGAGAAGTCGACGTATCATCAAATTCGAGGACTCATGTCGTGACAACACATTAAAAAGAATAAGATTTTCAAACTCAGCTCAGGCCATTCGAACGACCCTAAGTCTCTTTCGAATGATATTTCTCACTCGTTCGAATGACCCTTCCAACAATGTGTTCTAACGAGATGTTAGCATGCGCGATGAATGGATCAAACCTAAGTCGTTTGATGTTTCGCTCGAAAGCCTCATTCGAACGAGATTCACCCCTCATTCGAATGACCTCTAATTTCCTCGGTCCAAACTTCGTGCCCTAAAAATTTCGGCTCGATGATCACGAAAGCCATGAAGTTAACAAAACTTGGACTTATGATCCACCTCAATAAGTCCAAAGCCCAGTTGGTCATACCAAGTCCTCAAATCTTATAAGTATGATAGAATCGTGGGGTGGGTGTTACAGGCTACAACTCTTAGATCTATGACCACATATTCTCCATTCAATTAGTTAGTGATTAGGTGGGAGTCACAGTGTATTGAGGTATATTTTCCCCCTTTGCAACTACTCGCTTGAGGCTGACTATCCCAATTTATATTGTGCTTCTTTATTGGAGCCTTTGAACCCTAGTTAGACTGCTTATTTGATCATGGATCCATGTGGTGTGATCAAGAAAATGTCGATGGGGATTCCTTATTTGTTAGAATACTCGTCCATAAACATCCTCTATTTCCAAATATGGTTGCTCATATTTTAAATGGATTGATACCTTAAGTTGGTGTTGAATATTTCTAAGAGTGGGTTGAGCTTGACGAATTCTTCCCCTAGGATGTGTGAGAACTCTGTGATGAAATCAACCAGCTCCTACCTTTTGATGGAAATTATAGGCTCATAGATAATATTGAAATGGTTATGCTCCAAGAACGACTTGGTCATCTTATTAGTGAGGTAGGCCTTCTTCAAGATCTCCTTCAAAGGCAAGAATGTGAAAGAGGCTATGGAATGTGGATCAAAAAATGTCTTAGCTTCCTGGATGACATCACCATAGCTAAGACCAACTTCTCTATGGGCATGTATCTACTTTTAGCACTGAAGAAAAAGTGATTAACATAGTAAACTGACTACAAACTGACAACCATAATCCTTCTTCTGATTGGATTTACGCCCTAGTGGTTGCATGTTAAGACACAACCGTGTACAAATGGAGCTTCTCACCTATAGTTAACATTAATAACAACGAACATGAGACAAAGTATATCTTGATCTTATCTAATACCTCGTCATATTACACTATCCATATTATCTCATTAGCCTTATTTGATGCTTGAATGAATGGGAGACACTTATCTAATGGTCCATATATGAACTAGTTGATTGGTTTTAGCGTCTTAATAAGAACCTACACTTCCTAAATGGTGGTTGGTTGCTTGATCTCTAATGAGGCTTTGATTTTATTCGGGTTGGACTTTGTACCCTTTTAGGTTACTAGGTAACCTAGGAATTTTCTTGAGCTAACATCAAAGGAACATTTAAAGGCATTAATCTTTATTTTGTAACTTCTGGCGATTTTAAAGTTACTCGAGTGATGTTTAATTTGATTGACAGTAAGCTTTCTCTTTAAAATCATTTTGTTAATGTAAAACTCCAGTATCAATAAACCACTATTACAGTAAGAAAATGATTTATCAAGTCAGACCATGGTAACTTGAGTTATATATTCAAAATTGAAAATTTTAAATGAGGCATTAGTCTGCACGGGCTCTTTGGAGGGTGTGAATACTTTCACGTGCAAAACACTATTTTTAACTTTCAAAATTAATATTTTAGCCCGAGTAATTTTTTAAAATATCCCTATATCTTTTTGTTTCTCATTTTATTCATTTTTACCCCATGTATTTCCTACATGACTTATTTTTATCATATTTCTCACTCAAACATATTGGGTTAAGGTTTCATTTGACCCTGTCTCTTTAAATCATCATAACTTGGACTTATTTGTATCATTCTAACCCCTTGTACTTGGCACATTTTACTTGCATATTTTAAGTTTCAACATCTAACGAGTCAACTTTGAGTTTATTCTTGTTTAACCTTGCACGAGATTATATAGGTATTATAAACTATTGTCATGCCTTAAAGCCCTAATCTTAGAGTACATCAATAAATGTCTTTTGAACATTGTGTGTGTGTGTAAGTGTGTGTGTGTGTGTATATATATATATATAACATTTTAGATTGATTCATTGTAAAAACATTGACTTAAATTAATTACTCCACCTATTTTGAGAAGTTAGATCTATTATCTTTGACGAATCCTCCTCCTCATCTCATATTTATACTCCAAAGAGTCCATGTTCACCCTCGTGAGAAATATAAAAATCTTAGGTTTACAAGCGTGTTCTAAATACTTAAAACACAAAAAAATCTGAACATAACAAAGACTTTAGGATTTCTTAGTCACGAACCTTCAATTTGAAAAGGAGTGAAACCATCATCGACTTTCATGGATATCTTTTTAACTATTTGAGCTACATATATGTCTCATTTTATTTTAGATCTCTTGTTGTGGAATCCTATGCAATTGAAAGCTCTGGTTCTACTCATTTTCTTCATTTCCATTTTTTGTTCTTACCCAAAAATGTTAGGAAAATTCTATATAGCCTATAAGTATGCATTTTATATCCGTTTTAATTTTTTCTTTATTTTATAACTTAAAAACATGGTATGCATGTCTTTTTTAGTCTTGAATTGTACAATTGAAGGTTTGAAGACAACGACGAAACACCACAACATTGCATTACCAGGATTGACATCTTTATGGCATTAGAGGATTCGTAAGGCACTTTGTTTGTAAATTCCGTAAGTTAGTTTGGAGTAAAAATAAATTTTTATTAGTTTTTTTTGCAATCTCGTAGGAACATATTTCGTATGAGGACTATGTTATACAAAGTGAGAGTCGTACCAGGAAGATATTTTTTACATAGATAACCTCGTAAGAAGTTAGGTTTTATATGGGGGTCCCTCATACAAAGTGTACTTCGTACATGTTTATGTTTCTAGAAGTCCAAGAAATCAAAATTTGTCAAAGAATAAATGTTAAGAAGTGTCTTGTTCAAATGAGTCCCAACTCGTCTATATGAGGGTTAATTTTTTGGGAATCATCTTTTATGCACTCACTTTATGAAGAAATGTATAAATAATTTTATAAACATAGTTTTTTATTATGAAGAAGTGTATAAATAATTTTGTAAACACATATTTTGATGTGTAATACAGTATTACAAAACCTTAGTTTTATTTTTTAAGAGATATTTTATCAGAGTTTAGTTCCTATCAAACATATACTATAAAAAAAAGCTTTCGGTTTACAAGTCCCTTTCAGTCTCCATCTGAAGATATCAATATGGCAGATCCTATAGGAAAATATGGTTCCTAGTCAAGGAAGATGAAGACCGAAACCTATGAGTTTTGCGAATTATTGCTAGCAAGAGCAACTGATTTCTAGTGCAGGCAAAGGCATCAGATCGAAATGCAAGTTATATGCATCGTGGCTAGAATTAAGACTTTCTATGTAAGTCGGATATGTTCTTTATAGTTCATGTAAACAATTATTTTAGTACTAGTTAACTTGGTTTGGGTTGGGGTGAGAGAGTAGTTTTTCCCACAAGTGTTTTCACTTTAAATTTGGTATTGATTTGTGTGGCCGAATGCTTTTTATTTCCACTTTACATTACCCACATGTTAATTGGACCTGATTAAATTTATTTGGGTAAAATTAAAATTTGGATTCAATATCACTAGGCTTTTCTTTAAGGATGTGATAATTAATTTAGATTAATTAATTGGACTTAGACCACCCTAAAAAAGGTTTTACAAACTAGTATCAGAGCGGATGCTTACTATGAATCCCGAGGTATGTCTATGGAGCGTCTGTATACCACATGTCCACCTTTTTTATGATACAACTATGAGTAATGGAAGATATGTATAAATGTTTTCCTAAAATACCAAGACAAGATAGATTGGTTAGCTAAGAGAAGGGATAGACATGTGTGACATTGTTGTCCCTAAATCCATAGAAACCTGGACAAACATTAAGCATATGTTATGAAATTTTACCTTAGGGGGTTCAATGCTTTGTTTAGTAGACTCACACGATAGGATTATCAGTGGATTGCGGTGTGCAATACGTCTTAGGAGCCGTGGAAGATACTCCTTGTGACCCATGAGGGTATCAATACCATACAGGTCTCAAATCTCCAATATCTTACCACCTGGTTTGGGATTTTGTTAATTTAAGAAAATGAGACCTTTAATGAGTTTATGCAAAACTCTCTAATATCATGAGGTCTCACTTTAACTTGGGCAAGAAAATTCTAGATTCGAGGGTTGTTAGGAATATTTTGACGTTGTTTCCACCTAGGTTCCTCCTACACGCCACCACCTTAAATGTGTTAGGTAACATGGAAAAGATGAAGGTTGAAGAGGGCATTAGATCACTACAAAATTTTGAGTTAGAAAATTTCACATGGCCCAAGAAAGATAAGGCCATTGTGCTATAGCCACATAAGACTTCTCCCTCTGTCGCGGATGATGATTGTAAAAGACGTGATCGTTAAATAAGTGCTAATACCAATTTAAGAAAGTGGTGATCGCTTAAATAAGCTATGATACCAATTTATAAAAGCTATGTGATATTGATTAAACTGAATTCGCAAATTCCAACTGTAAACTTATTTAATTAGAGTAAATTTGTACACCAATTTAATTTAGCCCTAAAGCATACAACTACTTGGGTAAAAAAAAACATAAATAATCGCTGACACACAGATTTCAGGAAAACCCCTAAAAAGGGAAAACCTTTTATTTCACTTAATAATACTCAAAATGATTACAAGCGAAATTTGCAATGAATATCCGTAGATACCCACAAGAACACGCCGTTCTGAATCAGCAATGAATCAACCTCAGAAGATCTACAAAGAGGCGCAGTCTGATCAGCCTTGGAACACCCACGAGTACTCCGTATGACACGCAGTCAACGTCGGCGCAGTACCTCCCTCAAGTGGCACCTAGAACAACAGTAGGTTATCCTCCACACAAGAGAAACTCAAGCAAAGATGTATCCCGGGATCCAAAATAATTCACCAAAGCATTTGGGATTTTTGTGAATTAAAAAATTAAAGGATTAAACCCTAAATTGAAGAAGGCAAAGTGTTCTACTGTTTTGCAGCTTGATCAGAATGATAATTAGCATGTCTTCTTAACAAAAAAAAAGGACTCATTTACATGCTTTATATAGAAAAATGAGTAGGCGTTGTTGCTTGAACGAGGTAGAGATCTCACTCGAACGATGCCACATATCGCTCGAACCACATATCGCACGTCATTGTCATGTCGCTTGAACGACATGCTCATGTCGCTCGAACGACCAGACGCATAAAAAATCATTTTTATTCTGATAAAAATTCCACCTCAACACTTAGAAAAATTCTTTTACGAAAAACAACGCCTCAACACCTAGAAAATATTTTAGAAAAATAATCCCAACACTTTAAATAAACCGTTAAGGTACTTAAACACATCCTTAACAAAATATATCTTGCAGAGGCTTGAATGTTGAAGAACTTTTGATATTCAGATCCGTTTTCATGTATCTTCAACCTTGAACTTTTTCTTTGACGGTTTGTATCGGTATACGACGTACTCTAATGTACACGGGACTTATAAAATATGTCCTTAAAAATCTCCCCATATGTTTATGCCGGTAAAATATAAAAACATCTGAATTATCAAATAAAAATGCCTATACAAATCTAATACCTTCCCATGAATCCCAAAACTGAAAAGGTACTAAAAATGCAAGATAAAAAGTTGTCTTCAAAAATCTTCAACATCAAATATTCAAGCTTTTCTCATCAGGGTGTACAACATGTGATCATCAATATTTGTACCTACACACATGAGACAAAGAAAATACCTTTGTAACATATCGAGTTTGAAATGAGATCAACCTACATGAAAACAAATATCGAATCTCAAATCTCCCCCATAATGTAAAACGCCCCCATAATTCGTTCTCCCCCTTTTTATTTGTCCGAAATAGACAAGAAAAAGAAAAAAAAAATGAACATGGAGTTATCACGATAAGCATAGAAAACAACTACGATCATTAAGAGATACTTCAAAGTCATTCCACAAACTATTTTTAATTTTTCAATTTTTCACACAAAAAAATGCAAAAATAATTTTACAAAAATACACACCGTGAATTTACAGTAAGATAATCAAATCATGGAAATTGAATAAATGGGTGTGAACAAATTCGATAGGAAAATCGATGCAATCAAACTTGACATATGTGCACGATGAATATGGATACTCCTAACGAATGATCTCAAAATCGTCCTTAGGTATCAAAAATGTGAATTTATATGACATCGACTCAATCTAATCGACACATCAATGTCTAAAATGATTTTCGCACCAATAACGTCTAATTCTTTTTCAATACTTTGTCAGGACATGCAAACCCATTTTTTAGATTTCCAACCTAGCACCCTCATAAATAATAATGCATCTTTTTTTTTCTTGAGTTGATCTATTTTTCTGTCCTTAAAGAAATCATATTGGCCCCATTTTTCGCATATAATTATTTTTATTGCCTTAATTTTTTCTTGGGCTCTTTTAAACGATGGCTTCCACGACGAGTTAATTTTGTACTCTCGCAGCCCTTTCCCGTGAATACTCATCATTTTTTTTTTTGCAATTTTATTCCTCATGGTAAACGGTTCTTACACGCACTACTTTCATTGTCAAGGTTTTATCGCATTTAGTTCATTTTAAAGATATGATTGAGATGGAAACACTTCGACCAACATGAGATTTGAAAAGTACAATAATCAAACAAATTCATGCAAGTGTGCATTAAAGGAAACTAAGAGTCAAACATGTAGGTAGTAATCTATAATTACATCTTAATGACTCCAAACATTATAAAGCACAATAATAAAATGATGACGCATATCAAAACACTATCAAATCGTCACACGAATATGGAATGAAATTGTAACTTGGTCATCCTAAATGTCCATTCATAAATGATGTAAACAAAATACAAAACTTTTTTTGTTTTTTTTCAAAAAATTTATCAAAATAAAATATTTTTGTATTTTTCAAAAGTTTTATCAAAAACAAAAATCTAATACAAAAATTGCACGTGTGTCATAACACTAGCAAACATTTATCATGAAGCATAACTATAGTATAACAAACAAAACATGCAAACACAGTCATCTATGAGATATAGCAAGAGAATAATTATGTGCTAGCAATCGAGAATCAACTAGTCTAACATCTAGTGTTTCTAACAGTGATTTCCTAACCCAAATAGGTATGCAGTGACGCAAGGGGGTTCAGGGAACCAAGGGAGAACTAGACTTCAATTTTCTAGGACTTATTCCAAGATCAAAATAAAAACGCCTAAGATGGCCTTTCCAACCATAATGTGAACATGTGTAAACGGCTGGAACGACACCTATGGGTTAACCTTTTCTAACGTCCTTAGAATTGGTTGACCCTCTAAAACAAATAATGGTCTTGTCTTTAGTGACAAAAGTATTAGGTATGTGTGAGCCACTACTATTGCCACCAACACTACTCGAGTCTCTCAAATCATTTTTAAACACCAAAAATTTTGACTCGGGCAAATAATTAAATTCTTCCAATTTTAGAGACACATTCTCTAAATTTTCAATTATTCCTATAAGGTTATCACATTCTCCCTTAAAATATGCACACTTCTCCCTAAGAGTCTCCTTACGTGCCACAAACTCATCGATTAAAATATTTTTATCCTCTTTGGTACAAACACAAATCCTAGAATTTTTAAAGTCCTCCAATTCTTTTTCTAAAAATAAGACTCTATCATCACTCTCCTTTCTGGACAATTTTAAAGCATTAAAGTCATGGTTCAAAGAAAAAAAATTATGACAATAAAAATCTCTTTGATTTTGAACCATTTGCAAAACATTTATAGCGGATTTAAAATGACAATTTTCCGTATTCAAAACTTTAATGCTTTTCGCAAACGTCAAATTCAAACTATTTAAATTATAAAACTCTGATTCGTGCCATCAATGGGAGGCATTTAATTGCATAAGTGCTCATCGAAAAAATTGCTATTTTTCAAAAACTGATTTTTTTTTTCAAAAGAAATCAATATCACAATATTTTTTGCGAAAAACAAGGATCACTTGATAACTTAGAGAAACCCGCTCTGATACCAATTTGTAAAAGATGTGATCGCTTAAATAAGCTCTGATGCCAATTTGAGAAAGTGGTGATCACTTAAATAAGTTTTGATACCAATTTGTAAAAGCTATGTGATATTGATTAAACCGAATTCGCAAATTCCAATTGTAAACTTATTTAATTAGAGTCAATTTTTAAATCAATTTAATTCATCCCTAAAACATACAACTACTTGGGTAAAAAAAAACATAAATAATTGTTGACATGCATATTTTAGGAAAAAAACCAAAAAGTGAAAATCTTTTATTTCACTTAATAATACTCACAATGATTACAAGAGAAATATGCAAGAATATTTGCAGATACACACAAAAACATGCAGTTCTGAATAATCAATGAATCAACCTCAAAAGATCAACAAAGATGCACAATCCAATCAGCCCAAGAACACACACGAGTACTCCCTATGACACGCAGTCAACGTCATCCCAGTACCACCCTCAAGTTGCACCTAGATTAGCAGTAGGTTATCCTCCCTACAAGAGAAACTCTAGCAAAGATGTATCTCGGGTTCCAAAACAATTCACCAAAGCATTTGAAATTTATGTGAATTGAAAAAAAAATGATTGAACCGTAAATTGAAGAAGACAAAGTGTTCTGCAATTTTGCAGTTTGTGTAGAATGAAAATCGTCACATCTTCTTATAAAAAAAGGACTCATTTAACACGCTTTATATAGAAAAATTAAGTCAGCGTTGTCGCTTGAATGAAGTAGAGATCTCGCTCGAACGATGCCACATGTCACTCGAATGACATATTTCGAGACATTTCCATGTCGCTTGAACGACATGCGCACGTCACTCGAACGACCAAGTGCGAAAAAAAATTATTTTGATAAAAATACTGCCTCGACACTTAGAAAAAAATCTTTGACTAAAAACAATGCCTCAATACTTAGAATCTATTTTAGATAAATTATCCCAACACTTTAAATGAAACTGAAGCACCTTATACCTTTGACTTGCTTAAATCTATACTGTATAAGTGTTCATCTAGTTTGGAAATAGTGACAAAATTGGTTGTCTATCCTAGAATCCAAAAAGCCTCAGAACTTATCTCTCTAATCCTCTTCAATGATCCATGAAGGTATAAATTGAATCACACTACACACATTTAGAAGTGCATACATGTGTATATATTGCTTAAAATTGATTGTGTGATTAATTTCCCTTAAAATGTGGTTTTAATTATTTTTGGGAATTTTTAAACATTTTTAAAACATTTTTTAAATAAATGTTTTCATTAATAAAATGTGGTTATAAAATTTGTGGGGTTAATATTCTATTTTGGAAACTTCAGTTTTCATTAAATTGTTTGGTTGGGTAGAATATAAAAGCGCTCGAGACTTCAGGGTGATGCTTTGTAATTCAGTTGACGCGCGTTTGAACACCTATCACGCGCCTACACTTGTCATCCTCATGATGCTTCAATTTGTGTTTCTTATGTGAGAGGATTGCCTGGTGCATTGCTGAACGTTGGATCATTCCTAATCGATGGTCTGCATGTGTTTTTAGTTAATCCTGGTTCTATATCTATGAACCAATCACAACCATCTTAACCATCGCTATTTCATAACCCTTGGATCAAGTCAATGTTTGAAAGACTTGATCTCAGCCCTTGATTGCCTTCGTCGTTCCAGAATCTTCCCTCACCCCTATATAAACCCCCCACTTCTCAGACTTTCAAGACTTTTGGGCATTCGTCATTTCTGAGAGAAAAAAATAGAGAGATGAGAGAAGTGAGAGAAAAGAAAAGAGAGAAGAGAGAGAAAGGGAAAAACTGTTAGCCCAAACCAAACCCTAACCCTAAACACTTTATTTTTCTGAATCAAACCTTCGTATACACCTAACCCCCAAACACAATCTTGAGTGTTTGAGAGAGAGAGTGGTTTGTTCATTTGAAGCTGTAACCTCTTTGTCCTTGATCTTGTTTACAACTTAAACATTCGTGTGAAGATCTGTGTTTCTTTTTCATAGAAACTTTAGATCTACACTCTGCATGTTACATTTTCACTAGATCTGCATATTTCTTACTTGTTTTAAGTAAATCTTTACTGATTTGGTGTTGAAAATGTTTTATGGTTTCTATTCTTACGAAACTTAACCTTGACCTAGTTGGATTCACACTTGGAGATTTTCAATCTCAAAAATATTTTTAAAACCGAAATTGATTAAGATCTTGATCGATTTTGAAGCGAGATATCCGTGGAATCTGGGTTATATTAAAGGTCAAACAGGTTTTTAGTTCTGTGAGAAAAAAAGTAAACAAAATCACTGCATATAGACTTTATATGTAATTTTTCTAGGACTGTCTGTAAATCTAAGTGTGTGTGAGTTCATGCATGTGAATAGGAATCACTTCACAAACACTTAACACACTACTACACTGAAAGTGTTGTGTATAAGATCAAAGATCATTGAGTCGACATAAGGAAGCTAAAGCAAAGGAAGTTATCAAATTGGAAGAACATCATCAACAATCAGATCTATGAGAAGTTAGAAGGACACCAAGTGGGGTATATTCCTAAACTTAGAATAGGTTGATTTGTGTGCATGTATGTTGTATTGTTTGTAACTATTATTTGTTATTAGTGGATTTTTGTTTTTGTGACTTAGAAGTCACCGTGGATGTTTCCTCTGTTGGGAGAGGTTTTACCACGTTAAAAACTGTGTGTTGATTATCTTCATCTACTCATCTCATTCTGTAAGTGTGCTGAATTTTTGAAACTGTCTTGTTTTAAAAACTGATTACAAAGTCTTGATTACTCTCGTACATAAGTTTTTTGTAAACACATCTTGTTGTTTATAATCTTTATTTTCAAAAGAAAAGGGTTTCTTAAACAAACATCTCGGAGTTGCTTATACAGTTTAATCTTGTATTAAACGGCATTAGAAACGTTTTTCAAGACCGCTAAGGTGCTTAAACACGTCCTTACCAAAATCTATCTCGCAGAAGCTTGAGCGTTGAAGAACTTTTGATATTAGGATCCGCCTTCTTGTATCTTTAAACTTGAATTTTTTCTTCTACGATTTTTATCGGTGTACGACATGCTCTAATGTAAACAGTAGGGGTGCTCGCGGTCCGGTCCGATTCGGTTTTTAGTAAATTTAAGGACCGGATCGATTAAACCGATCCTAAAAAAAGGACCAAGATCGGACCGACTAAATCGGTTTTTTTGGGCCTAGTCAGTCCGATTTTTTGTATGGTCAGTCCGTTCTAACTTGTCGATCCTAATATTATTGATTTTATAAAATAAAATAACACAGATTTTTAGGAGGAAAAAAATGACCCATTTCTTTTTACACTGATTTTATACACTAGAGCAACGATTTTATACAACACTAACTTTTAGTAACAGATAATAAAAAAAAACACTGATTTTTAGTAACAAATAACAATACTGATTTTATACACTCAGAGCAACGATTTTCATTTTGTAACAAAAAAAACAACCCTGTTCTTTTTAGTCACAAAAAACAATTGTATGATATGTACAAAAAACAAACTACTGTATGCTATTTTTCTTCGAAGATAGGGGTTAAAAAACAACTGTATAGCTGAGTGAAAGATTTTGAATACCTGAGTGAAAGATCACTGAGCAGCGCGGCACAAAAATGGGAATGACGAATGAGAGACGACGCAACTGTATGGCTGAGCAGCGCCGCAACTGTGTATGGATGAGAGAGAGAACCTGAGAAGAGGAGAGGTTAGAAAGAGTAGAAAAGCGGTACAGAGAAATACAAACATATGTGGTGTTTGTTCGCTTGTTGTGATGTGAGAGAGACGACAAATGTGTGCGTGTGTTTAGATCGATATAGGGTTTCCTTTCTTTCTTTTTTCACGAGCGTACCCTCATGTTACTTGTGCTGTGTGCATGTGTTATTATTAATATATATGTATAAATATAATTAAATACATATTTATTAAAAGTAATCAGTTCGTGTTTGTCCAAATCGGGTATTTAATAAGGGAGACCGAGGAGCCGACCGATTAGACCGGTCTGTCAAAAAAAAACCTGGACCGGACCGGTTAAAAAAAACTGGTAAAATTACGACGGTCCGATTTGGTCCGTTGGTCCATTCGATTTTCTGAACACCCCTAGTAAACAGGACTTGAAAAAGCGATAAGATATTTAAGAACACAAATACTAGTAAGGTTGAACACTCTTTGGGTAAAAAAAATTAAAAATCTCAGGTTGATAATAGGAATAAGGCAAAGTGATTTGAGTGACATATGGTCGGGCATCAGGGCTTTGAATGTTGCACTCAACTAAAGAATAAAAGCAATGATAAAAAGTTTATAATGCCTAGCTTAGTGATAATAACTCAAACTCCAACGGTGGCGGGTCTTCCGTTAATCGAACCATCGATGTGTTGACCGTTATTCAGGAGGATTATGGTTCTTTGTTTATCCTTCATGTTGATAATGGAAAATAGAGTTGAAACAACGATGTCCCCGATATGGTGAGAAATAGATGAATAAGAATTTTAGTGGTCAATGGTCTTGTAGAAGGAATTTACGTACCAATTGTACTTTAAAACCGGTTGCTCAAGACGCATGATTGTGGTAAGTCTCTTTTTTCTACCATGAGGATCATGGGGATGCAAATGTAATATTTGAAGATGGGATCCAATCTAGTATAATGTTTAAAGTAATTTTAGAAATTTATGGGTTTCCTAAGCTTCAAAACGTGTGAAGTGTCTCCAGGGTAATCGAATTAGTATAAGACAACTTTATAATGAAAATCTTGGAGTGAATTTATCTTAAAAGATTTGTATTGTGTTTATTTTAAAAGTAAAATTATTTTCGCATGGTGTGAGAACACCTAACAACTATTATGTGGTTGTACATATGCCCTTATTCATTTTCCACAGTGCAAATGTAATTTTTTTTAAACTTTAGCATAGATAACTAGGTCACGTGGATCATATAGACCTTAACCGACTTATTAAGAAGGACATACTTTGTGAATTACCATCGGTAATACCCCGTATTTTCTATGATATTTATTTTTGGGGATTAATTGAATTAAATGTTTATCAATTGGAAATTAATCCGGACAATAATATTAACGAGATGTGAGTTAGTATTTTATTATAATGTGTATACTTGGCATTATATGAATATTGGAAAATATTAAAATTGTCACGAGATTGAAATACGGCAATTTGGGAAACTTTGTTGGGACGCGCGTGACAGTCGCGTCAGGAATATAATTATTTGAATTAAAAAGTGAATTTTATTTTTATCACCCGTATGTTCATTTTGAGTGCGCCAACGCGTTTGGAAGGGTCGAGATAGTCAGAAAACACTAGCCGGGAGTTTAGTTTGGGTCCCGGGGTATTTTTAGGCCATACCGGCATCATAAAGGGTATTTTGGTAATTTTTTATTTTTGGGAATTAAAAGTGACGAAAATTAGAAATAGAAATCTGACTTCTTCTTTAACCCACTAACTACACTAAGAGACTTAATGGTCTACGGGAGAAGTTGAAATATAGTCCCAACTTACCAAAAACCAAACACGCCTCCATTGTCATCATCCTTGGGAAGAACTTGTAGAGAGAGAGAGAGAGAGAGAGAGAGAAAGGAAAGAATTCTACAGAAAGAGAGATAGAGGACAGATTCAACCTTCAAATTCAACATCAAATTCAGAGAAAGATTAATGCAAGTGGTTTAAATTCATTTGATTCAAGCTATGCTTTTCCATGTTTAGGAATTTTCGAAATTGATCTTGGAAGATGATTTAGATCCATATATTGGAAGTTAAAAGTTATGAATTATGTTAGGGATTGCATGTAGTAATATTATGGACGAATTATATGTTCTAAACAGAACCATTGATGATCTAAAAATGGAGTTTAGAAGTAGTTTATTTATGTTCTTGAATGGGGAAGAAATCTGGAAATGTTTGATGTAGTTTTGATCTAAACAAAGCCTTTGAACGATGAATTATGGGTTTTAGAATGTTAATACTGTTGTAGAATGATAGTATGATGATATTGTAACCTTGTCTTAGAGTTTCATGTTTGAAAATGGTGTTTTGGGACGAATTGGTAACTGCAAAACGAAGCAGTACGTAACCATACCTGGTGCAATCGATCGATCGACATTCATCAGTCGATCGATCGACCACCATAGATCGATCGAAGGAAAAGGTCGATCGATCGACCTTCCCAGAATGAGTAAAGTTTTTCCCTAGTTAAATTTTAATGATGTTAACCCTTGATTAATATTGTTGGAGACCATATGAATACCCTTAACCTTAAGGAAGACCAGTAGGCTTGGTTATGAGATTTGGACCTTAATTAGAATTCAATTTGAGGAATTATTCTAAAACTAATGAAATTCGATAAGTGAGTAAATATTTGGGTTAATAGTGTAAATTTGAATACTTTGATGAAATGAGGTTTGGGGCAGAAGTAAGGACCTTAGGATTAAAGATGCTATACGTGGGAATAATAGGAACTTAATAATCTATTTTAGATAGGTTTTAAGTATAAGAAACTACGACGTGAGACGTGTCGACAGTTTAACTTTTATATTATCGGGAGACGTAAAATATACAAATTTGGAATAATGGTATAAAGATGTAGAGTATACATTTATTAATATTGAATTATCTAAGATGTGTGATGCTTAGTATATGATTTCTATATGTATGACATACCTACCATACTTGCTATCACGGGAGGTTACGTTCGCTTAGGGACTTCTTATCCTTGTGTTGCCCGGATTTAGATTGGTACCTCGAGGACATAGTTCAAGAGAACGACTTATTTGTGAGTTAATAAGCCAGCTGACTATGGAGCGTAGGTATGTACGTGATCATGGATATGTTGAATTATGTTCGCCTCCAGTTTTGTGTGTGGTGTTTATTCCAACAATTACTGAGAGATTCGGAATTTGTAATCCTTATGTACGTGATGTACCGGGATGGATAGCAGAGTATGTGTGCACCGTAGCTTAGCCTCGGGGTGCTTGTATTATATATTTATGATGTGAATAATATACGGTTAAAGGAAGAAGAAATTTACTATGTTAAATTGTGAGTATAGTTATGGTAATGTTATGTAGATAAAAAGGGAACTTATATCTATAAATGGTTTTGTTAATAATTGGGAATCCGAGAATTAAAGTAGAACTCTCTATTTAATTGTTAAGGTTGGAAATTAAACGTGAACCGAGTAGTAGTGTTAGAAACTCTTCAGAATTAGATAGTTATGAGATAACACATGAATGGGTACAGGAACGTTAGGAGTGCACAGTTAGACGAGAGGTGAGTATCTCATGTGAGAGCACGTCCTAACATGTATTTTGCATATACTGTTTTAAATGTTTTTAAAGCACTTGCAGGTTTTTAAAATATCTCCACATTCGGGCTCTGACCCGTTTGCTTTCAAATTTATTTTTTTGTAAAACCATTTTTAGGTGCCCAGCCACAAGGACACCATGCATAGGATTCTCACTCAGATGACGAGCTGTAGCTGCTTGTGGAAGCTACAGGGATTTGCTTTTAGACGCTTATATCATTTGGATTCCATACTCAGTATTCCTCAGTTGTAGGGCATGTTGCCCAATTTCTATTAGAGACATTTCCATTTCAGTTTTTCAGACTTTGGCATGTATTGATTCAGTATTCAGTATTTCGTTACTTACTTCAGTTGCGGGATTTTGTTGTGAGGAGTTTTTCCTCCAGATTCATTTATATCATGTGTTGGTTATTCTATTATTTCGTTATGGTGAATGGTGATATTATTCTTGCTTTAAATCTTTTACTGCATGTTAATCAGGCTTTAATTAAAATTTGGCAACTTACTTTTAAATACTAGGTGGTTAGTAATAATAAAAATGTTTTCGACAGTGATGCTATTAACTGAGCCAACTTGGCATTTTGATTTAATTTAATAAAGGAGTAGCTACCCGGTATTTAATTAGTCGGGGTGTCACAGGTGGTATCAGAGCATCAGGTTCTAGTGTCCTTTAGGATCTGTACGGCTTATTATGTTTCCGCTGAGCTTTCTTTGATATAGGGCCCTAATACTAGGAATGTTGTATTAATCTCTATACATTGGGAATTCGTACTTCCGCGATTTGTTTATTTGAATGATGAACTCATCCAAATTTACTTAAATTTTCAGATGGACCGTCCTGAAGAACTAGCTAAAACGGTTAAGGGAGTCAATGGAAAAGATCGACTCACGCCTCAGGTATCTCCAGAGAGAATATCAACCGCTGAGTTAGCAGGTATCGTGGCACAAGAAGTTACCACTGCAGTTCTACAATACCAAGAACGCAGCATACAACTTAAAAGAGGCAAAAGACCTAGAGAGGTTAGCCAGATGCATGTGAATAAAGCTGAAAAATGTGCGAAGACCCCAAAATTGCGATAATAAACTACCCAAGACCGAGTCAGTTCTAATCAACAGCGTGGTAAGATGAAGCAATTTCGAAAGGGGAATAAGGTCCCAAGTCAACAAGACCGACACCGTCAACAGCAGGGTCAAAAGGGGAGTAATTTCAAAGGCCGATGTTTCATATGTGGCAAACATGGCCATAAACGCCAGGATTGTCCAGATAGGGGCAGGACCCCACAGCAACAGGGTGTCCGACAGGAGTTACAGAGGCCTATGTTTTCCGCCGCCCTCCCAGCACCAGCTCAAGTACTAGCCCTAACAACTTTTCCTGTAGCTCCAGTGCAGCAGGGGCAGTTACAGTACAGACATATCTATAATATCAACCAGGCAGCCGCCCCACAGGCACCACCCGCAATTTGGGGTATGTTTTCTATCCACGAGACTTTTGGGTTGAACTTTGTTTGTTACTGGAATAACTCAATTGTTTTATAATTACATATTATGCGAAGACCTTAGGGTTACTAACCACAGTATTGAGCACTGTAACGTAGGTAGACTCCCCCCTGGAGAAATGGTTCATTTCTTTATATGCCGGGGAGTGGGATTAGAGATTGGTAAATTGATATTACCTGCAAATATGTTAGTATTAGAGATGACCGAGTATGATGCCATTATTTGTATGGATTGGCTTGTTGCGTACCGAGCCATGATTGACTGTTTCAGTAGGAGTATTATCCTTGCTATTCCCGGGAGGGGATGTTTTTGGTGGCAATGCCTCGTCCCGAGGGAGGATCGTCCACTCATTTGTACTACATAGAGGAGGATACCTCTGAGGTGGTTTTGATTCCTTTAGATTCGATCCCGGTTGTCAGAGAGTTTGCCGAGGTATTTCAGGATATACCTGGATTACCCCCCAGTCGTGAGATAGACTTTGTCATAGACTCATTACCAGATACGAGACCTATGGCGCTCACCGTACCGTATGGCTCCGGCAGAGATGCGAGAGCTACGAGATCAGATTGAGCAGTTGTTGAGTCAGGGGTTTATACGGAGGAGTACTTCACCGTGGGTTGCCCCTGTGTTGTTCGTGAAGAAGAGAGATGGTTCACTGAGATTGTGTGTGGACTACCAAGAGTTGAACAAGGTCACGATACGGAATAAGTATCCGTTGCCTCGAATCGATGACTTATTCGACCAGTTGAGAGGAGCTTCTTTCTTCTCGAAGATTGATTCGAGATCGGGATACCATCAGTTGCGTATCAGGGAGGAGGATGTCTCGAAGACTGCGTTCTTATCGAGATATGGTTCTTACGAGTTTCGGGTTATGCCTTTTAGTTTGACCAACGCTCCAGCAGTGTTTATGGACTTGATGAATAGAGTGTTCAGAGATTTCCTAGATCAGTTTGTCATTGTCTTCATCGATGATATTTTGGTTTACTCCCAGACAGAGGAGGAGCACGCCGAGCATTTGAGGCAAGTTTTGCAGACACTACGTCAGAACGAGTTGTATGCAAAGTATGAGAAATGCGGGTTTTGGCTGAAGGAGGTCCAGTTTTTTTTTGGAACATATTATTTCCGACCGGGGAATATCTGTTGATCCGGGGAAGGTATCCGCGGTGAGGGAGTGGGGACAGCCCACGACACCGACAGAGATTTGTAGTTTCTTGGGTTTAGCAGGATACTATAGGGGGTTTATTCGGGGTTTCTCCACGATAGCAAGTCCCATGACACATCTAACTCAAAAAGGTGTGCCGTTCATTTGGAGTAATGCCTGTCAGTTGGCATTCGATGAGTTGAAGGACAAGTTAACCTCAGCACCTGTGTTAGCATTGTCGAGATCGGGAGATGAGTATCTAGTGTACACCAATGCGTCCTTACAAGGACTTGGAGGTGTATTACAGCAGGAAAGTCAGGCCATAACTTATGCTTCCCGTAAGCTTAAGCCTCACGAGAAGAATTACCCTACCCATGACTTGGAGTTAGCGGAAGTGGTATTTGCCCTTCGTATTTGGAGACATTACCTTTTGGGGGAGAATTTCGATTGTTCACGGATCACAAGTCCCTACAGTACCTCTTCACGCAGAAGGAGTTGAATATGCGGCAACGGAGGTGGCTTGAATTCGTGAAAGATTATCAGTTCGATATCCAGTATCACCCGGGGAAGGCTAACGTAGTAGCAGACGTGTTGAGCCGTAGACATGTAGATGAGGTGGCCGAAGTGTGTAAGGCAAAGTGGAAGGAATTGGGACACCACGATGCAGTGCCTCGATCATTCATGTCTGTGATGACTGTCACACCGCAGATTGTCACGAAGGTAGTGAGGGCACAGGCAAACGACTCGTTCTGTCAGGAGCAGATAGTTCGATTATTGGCAGAGGGAGCCGAATCCTATACCGTTAGCTCAGACGGGGGATTACGCTTCAATGGGAGATTGGTGGTTCCAGAAGGGGAGGAATTACGGCATGAGGTGATGGCAGAGTCGCACGGCTCACGATTTGCGGTACATCCCGAAGGGGACAAAATGTACCAAGACATGAGACGTCAATATTGGTGGAGCGGTATGAAGAGAGATATTGTCGAGTTTGTTTCTAAATGCGCCACTTGTCAGCTAGTAAAAGTGGATCATCAGAAACCGGCAGGACTACTACAGCCGTTGGAGGTCCCGATGTGGATGTGGGAGAGCATATCTATGGACTTTATCACGGGGTTGCCTATGTCACAGAGAGGTCACGACTCCATTTGGGTAATAGTGGATAGGTTGACCAAAGTCGCTCATTTTCTACCCGTGAGGACAGACTACACTGCAGGACAGTATGCCCAGCTCTTTATTTCTGAGATAGTAAGACTTTAAGGTGTGCCCCTAAATATCGTGTCTGACCGAGACAAGATATTTGTTTCACGGTTTTGGGAGAGTTTTCAGCAGGCCATGGGCACGGAGTTGCGGTTGAGTACGACGTACCACCCGCAGACCGATGGGCAGACCGAGCGCACAAATCAGATGTTGGAGGACATGCTACGTATGTGCACCATTGATTTTGAGGGTGGATGGGAGCAGTACCTTCCACTGGTGGAGTTTGCTTACAACAACTCCTACCAGTTCACCATTTGCATGGCTCCATTTGAGGAGTTGTACGGTAGACCTTGTCGTTCCCCAACATATTGGTTGGAGGTGGGGGACAACAAACTACTTGGGCCAGAAGTTATTCAAGATACTTCGGCAAGGATGGAATTGATACGGAGTCGCATTCGGGTAGCTCAGGATTGGCATAAGAGCTATGCTGATGCGAAGAGATTCTTCAGGGAATTTGCAGTGGGGGATCAGGTTTTGCTCAGAGTATCTCCGATGAAGGGAATTATGCGTTTCGGAAGGAAAAGGAAGTTGGCACCGAGATATGTGGGACCATTCCCTATTATTGAGCGGATTGGACCGGTTGCGTATAGGCTTGGATTACCGGAGCATTTACATCGGATTCACGATGTATTTCATATTTCCTCGCTTAGGAAATACCTTAGAGATAATTTGGCTCATTCTCTCATTGCTGTGGAGGACATTGATCTCCAGCCAGATAGCTCCTAGGAGGAGGGGCCGATTGCTATTCTGGACCGAAGTGAGCGGAAGTTGCGGTCAAAGATAGTTCCGTTAGTGCGTGTTCAGTGGCGACATCATAATGTCGAGGAGTCCACATGGGAGCGCGAGGATGAGATGCGCGAATGTTATTCAGAGTTATTCTTACCAGGTACTTTCTAGTTCCGAATTTCAGGACGAAATTCAGTTATTAGGGGGGAAGTATGTAATACCCCGTATTTTCTATGATATTTATTTTTGGGGATTAATTGAATTAAATGTTTATTAATTGGAAGTTAATCCGGATAATAATATTAACGAGATGTGAGTTAGTATTTTATTATAATGTGTATACTTGGCATTATATGAATATTGGAAAATATTGAAATTGTCACGAGATTGAAATACGGCAATTTGGAAAACGTTGTTGGGACGCGCGTGACAGTCGCGTCAGGAATATAATTATTTGAATTAAAAAGTGAATTTTATTTTTATCACCCGTATGTTCATTTTGAGTGCGCCAACGCGTCCGTAAGGGTCGAGATAGTCAGAAAACACTAGCCGGGAGTTTAGTTTGGGTCCCGGGGTATTTTTAGGCCATACCAGCATCATAAAGGGTATTTTGGTAATTTTTTATTTTTGGGAATTAAAAGTGACGAAAATTAGAAATAGAAATCTGACTTCTTCTTTAACCCACTAACTACACTAAGAGACTTAATGGTCTACGGGAGAAGTTGAAATATAGTCCCAACTTACCAAAAACCAAACACGCCTCCATTGTCATCATCCTTGGGAAGAACTTGTAGAGAGAGAGAGAGAGAGAGAGAGAAAGGAAAGAATTCTGCAGAAAGAGAGATAGAGGACAGATTCAACCTTCAAATTCAACATCAAATTCAGAGAAAGATTAAGGCAAGTGGTTTAAATTCATTTGATTCAAGCTATGCTTTTCCATGTTTAGGAATTTTCGAAATTGATCTTGGAAGATGATTTAGATCCATATATTGGAAGTTAAAAGTTATGAATTATGTTAGGGATTGCATGTAGTAATATTCTGGACGAATTATATGTTCTAAACAGAACCATTGATGATCTAAAAATGGAGTTTAGAAGTAGTTTATTTATGTTCTTGAATGGGGAAGAAATCTGGAAATGTTTGATGTAGTTTTGATCTAAACAAAGCCTTTGAACGATGAATTATGGGTTTTAGAATGTTAATACTGTTGTAGAATGATAGTATGATGATATTGTAACCTTGTCTTAGAGTTTCATGTTTGAAAATGGTGTTTTGGGACGAATTGGTAACTGCAAAACGAAGCAGTCTGTAACCATACCTGGTGCAATCGATCGACCGACATTCATCAGTCGATCGATCGACCACCATAGATCGATCGAAGGAAAAGGTCGATCGATCGACCTTCCCAGAATGAGTAAAGTTTTTCCCTAGTTAAATTTTAATGATGTTAACCCTTGATTAATATTGTTGGAGACCATATGAATACCCTTAACCTTAAGGAAGACCAGTAGGCTTGGTTATGAGATTTGGACCTTAATTAGAATTCAATTTGAGGAATTATTCTAAAACTAATGAAATTCGATAAGTGAGTAAACATTTGGGTTAATAGTGTAAATTTGAATACTTTGATGAAATGAGGTTTGGGGCAGAAGTAAGGACCTTAGGATTAAAGATTCTATACGTGGGAATAATAGGAACTTAATGATCTATTTTAGATAGGTTTTAAGTATAAGAAACTACGACGTGAGACGTGTCGACAGTTTAACTTTTATATTATCGGGAGACGTAAAATATACAAATTTGGAATAATGGTATAAAGATGTAGAGTATACATTTATTAATATTGAATTATCTAAGATGTTTGATGCTTAGTATATGATTTCTATATGTATGACATACCTACCATACTTGCTATCACGGGAGGTTACGTTCGCTTAGGGCCTTCTTATCCTTGTGTTGCCCGGATTTAGATTGGTACCTCGAGGACATAGTTCAAGAGAACGACTTATTTGTGAGTTAATAAGCCAGCTGACTATGGAGCGTAGGTATGTACGTGACCATGAATATGTTGAATTATGTTCGCCTTCAGTTTTGTGTGTGGTGTTTATTCCAACAATTACTGAGAGATTCGGAATTTGTAATCCTTATGTACGTGATGTACCGGGATGGATAGCAGAGTATGTGTGCACCGTAGCTTAGTCTCGGGGTGCTTGTATTATATATTTATGATGTGAATAATATACGGTTAAAGGAAGAAGAAATTTACTATGTTAAATTGTGAGTATAGTTATGGTAATGTTATGTAGATAAAAAGGGAACTTATATCTATAAATGGTTTTGTTAATAATTGGGAATCCGAGAATTAAAGTAGAACTCTCTATTTAATTGTTAAGGTTGGAAATTAAACGTGAACCGAGTAGTAGTGTTAGAAACTCTTCAGAATTAGATAGTTATGAGATAACACATGAATGGGTACAGGAACGTTAGGAGTGCACAGTTATACGAGAGGTAAGTATCTCATGTGAGAGCACGTACTAACATGTATTTTGCATATACTGTTTTAAATGTTTTTAAAGCACTTGCAGGTTTTTAAAATATCTCCACATTCGGGCTCTGACCCGTTTGCTTTCAAATTTATTTTTTTTTAAAACCATTTTTAGGTGCCCAGCCACAAGGACACCATGCGTAGGATTCTCACTCAGATGACGAGCTGTAGATGCTTGTGGAAGCTACAGGGATTTGCTTTTAGACGCTTATATCATTTGGATTCCATACTCAGTATTCCTCAGTTGTAGGGCATGTTGCCCAATTTCTATTAGAGACATTTCCATTTCAGTTTTTCATACTTTGGCATGTATTGATTCAGTATTCAGTATTTCGTTACTTACTTCAGTTGCGGGATTTTGTTGTGAGGAGTTTTTCCTCCAGATTCATTTATATCATGTGTTGGTTATTCTATTATTTCGTTATGGTGAATGGTGATATTATTCTTGCTTTAAATCTTTTACTGCATGTTAATCAGGCTTTAATTAAAATTTGGCAACTTACTTTTAAATACTAGGTGGTTAGTAATAATAAAAATGTTTTCGACAGTGATGCTATTAACTGAGCCAACTTGGCATTTTGATTTAATTTAATAAAGGAGTAGCTACCCGGTATTTAATTAGTCGGGGTGTCACACCATCACTAGGTAAGTCTTCCTTGGATGGGTGTGAAATGTGTTAGAAGGGTAAACAATTTAAAAGTTCAGACATGAAGCTTTGAATTATTACTACCTCTCCTGAGCTCGAGTTGATCAATATGGATCGCATAGGGTTTATGCACACTAGCAGGGCAAAAACCAAGGTTCATGTAAATACTCTTGTCATTTTTTGTCGATTTTGCACCTCAATACAAAAAAACCTAAACTTTAACAACACTTGTTCTATGTGTATAGCAGCGAGTTTGGGTTTCGAATCCATAGAGAATGCCGTTTAAAATTTAATTGATTTATTACTTCGAAAAGAAAGTATAAAAGATGGTTTTTTATTTGCAATTATTCAATACTAAATTGTATCTAAGAACATATTTGCACTAAATTAATTTACAACTATAAAAACTATAGGTTGAGAATTAAATCACTCACCTTAGAATACCTAGTATAAATGGTTATATAGTAAAACAATTTTTTAAATGTGATTAATACACATTGAAACAATTATCTAAACCAAAGTGTCACTCCCCAAATGTCCATAAAAGTATAAATATGACTTTGGCATCAACAATATTTCCAAATTTACACACATAATGTCGAAAATATGTTGCATACATGATATACCCCATTAAGGTGCCTCGATGTAATTTCTAAAATAACCAACCAGTAAAAACCATTCTATTTTACCATACCATAGCGAAGTAACTACATTACATCATACCATAGCGAAGGAAAACCTCTTTGTTTTCTACTGGGGTGAGCAATCGAGGCAGTGACCTATCCTCCCCCAGCATAGTTTCCCCACCACTGAGTCAACAATCTCCTCAATTAATTTATTACAACAACAAATAGTTAACCCATAATTAAAATATAGATTCCAATAATTACAATTAAACCCCTAAAACTTCATAACTTTCTCAATCGATGCACCACAAGAACCAACGTGGCCTATATTTTAAAGCCAAAAATATTTCAACAATACTGAGGTCATGGGGTCTGACTTTTTATTTGACCCATGGCTTTGGCTTTTGACTTTTTTTGGGTCCAACATTACACGTTCATAATTTATTTGTTTGATATCGGATTAACACACCGTTTGAACCCAGGTGTTCCTCGATTCGAGGTCGATAACTTCAATGAATAGTTCGAGTCCAAAATGGTCATCTGAATTTAGGTGCGTATGTGACTATTTTTGCCTCGATTGCTCACCATTAGTATCGTAAACCTTTTAAATACTCAAATAAACCTTAAAAATGATAGTCCATTAATATTTAAAGTAATAAAGTAAATGAGTGTAAAACATGGGCTTAACAAGTATGGGGTTGTAACATTGCACAGAAAATGGGTAATAAAATGAAATATATAATACTAATAACATACAAAGAGTGTTGGTGGTAAGAAATATATTATAGTGATGGTGGATGACTTATCGAGGAATTATAATGTAGGATTCCTTAAGGATAAGTTTGATACCGCCCAGTCTTCAAAATTATCATGATTCCTCATCACAATACTTGTGTACTCCCTACTATGATTTCTCCATTGTCTTGGTGAGAAGTGATAACATTACGGAGTTTACATAGTAGGGAGTACACAAGTATTGTGATGAGGAGGGAATAAATCATGAGCTTTTTATCGCTAATACTCATTAGTATAAGGGAATCATTAAAAAAAAGAATATAATGATTCAAGATATTGGTCGGTCCATGCTTCAAGGGAGGAATCTGCCATTGATACTTTGGGTGAAATCGGTGAGCATTGCATACCACGTAGCAAATAGGGTGGGTTTATTATTGTCCTAGAATAAACATGACATATAATGAGTTTTGAATTGGATGTAAACCCATCCTAAAGTATTCTCGAGTATTTGTTGGTACTTGTTATATCGTAAGAGATAAAGGACATTTGACAAGTTTGATTACCGAACTGATGATGGAATATTTTTGGGATATTCATCGAATAGTAGCGCTTACAAAGTGTATGAACTTTAAATCTCTAAGTTCATGGAAGCATATAACATAGTAGTTAAGGATGACTCTCTTACCTCTTTTATTGATGAAGACAGTCTAGTCCTCGAGAGAGATGCAAATTCTGGTGTTAATTGCATTACGCCTTAAAAAATAAAAAAAAATTGTGAACCTATCATTTTATATCTCTAAATAAATCCTAAGAATGTGAAGGAATCACTAGAAGACGAGCATTGAATCCTTGAAATACAAGAGGCAGTGCATCAATCTTAGAAGTGTGGCGTTTGGGAACTTGCCCTATGTCCTAGGAACACTAATGTGATAGGCACCAAATGGGTGTATAAAAATAAAATGGACGGCAATAGTGTAATCATTATAAATGAGGTTAGGCATGTATCTCAAGGTTACACTCAAGTTTAAGGTGTGGATTTGGACAAGACTTTTGCACTCATTTTCTAACTACTATCCAATAATGTTTTGAACATGTCATGTCACTTTATATCAAATGTATGTGAAAAGTGCCATACTCAACGGAGTGTCAAAAGAAGAAGTTTATGTTAAGAAACTGAAACGGTTTGAAGACCTCAAGTGTCCCGAACATGTCTATTGATTAAATAAAGCCTTTTATAGAATAAGTAAGTCCCTCGTATTTGGTACGGAAGTCTCACATCCTATCTCGTAGAGTATGGCTTCAAAAGAAGGGGATGGCGACTAGTTTTTCGAAGAAAGATGAAGGAAATTTTGGTTACATAAGATGATGATGACATAGTACTTGGTTCTACACGGGAGAGCGACACTCATATTTTCGCAAAATTAATGACTAACGACTTTAAATGAGTATGGTGGGAGAGATACCCTTTATCCTTAGGTCTCGGGTTCATATATATATATATATATATATATATTATGCATGAGACATAGTGAAGAAATTTGGGTTTGATTCTTCTAGGCATGTGAGCACACCCATTTTTGTTACCAATAAGCTTAGTAAAGAAACATAAGGCAACGATATAGATCAAACACTCTACTCAAAGCATGATAGATATTATGTTGTATCTTACAACGAGTCAACACGACATTGCCTTTAGCTTGGGAGTCTGTGTGAGGTTTTAGGCTTGTCCAAAGGAATCTCACTTGTTAGCATTAAAATGAATTATTAAGTATTTGCCTGGAACCCTGGATCATGGAATTTCGTATTATATTTATACTAACACCTTGTTGTATACATATTTTGATGTCAATCTAGCCGAATATATTGATTTTTGTAACAACATCTCGAGTGGTTGTTTCCTTTTAGGGAGTGCGCTTGTTTCTTAGCATGGAAAAAATCAAAGTTAAATTTCTTTATCGATTGTTGAGCGTGAGTACATTGCGTCCGGGAGTTGTTGTGCTCAAGTTCTTTGGATGAAGTAAATGCTTCAAAATTATGGGATGTAGTATGACACCATGACATATTACTGAAAAACGTTATTAATGCCGTTTAATACAAAGATTAAACTGTATAAGCAACTCCGAGTTGTTTGTTGAAGAAACCCTTTTCTTTTGAAAATAAAAATGATAAACAACAAGATGTGTTTACAAAAACTTATGTACGAGAATAACCAAGACTTTGTAATCAGTTTTAAAACTAAGATAGTTTCAAAATATCAGCACACTATAGAATGATATGAGGAGATAAAGATAATCAGAACACACTATTTTTAACGTGGTAAAACCTCTCCCAATAGAGGAAACATCCACAGTGACTTCTAAGTCACGAAAGTAAAAATCCATTAAAAACGAATAACAGTTACAAACAATACAACATACATGCACACAACTCAGCCTATTCCAAGTTTCGGAATATACCCCACTTGGTGTCCTTCTAACTTCTTTGTAGATCTGATTGTTGATTATGTTCTTACAGTTTCATAACTTCCACTTTGCTTTAGATTTCTTTTCGTCGACTCAATAATCTTTGATCTTATACTTTCAGTGTGGTAGTGTGTCAAGTGTTTGTGATGTGATTTCTATCCACATGCATGAACTCACACACACTTAGTTTGTACAGACAATCCTAGAAAATTACATATAAAGACTATATGCTGTGATTTTCTTTTCTTTCTTTCTTACAAAACTTGGTACCTTTTTAACCTTTTAATCTATCCCAGATTCCACGGATATCTTGCTTCAAAATCAGTCAAGATCTTAATCAATCTCAGTTTTGAAAAGATTTTCGAGATTGAAAACCTCCAAGTGAGAATCCAACTAGGTCAAGGTTTAGTTTCACAAGAAAAAGAAATATAAAACATTTACAGATCTAAATCAACAAATATTTTCTTAAAACGAGAAACAAATATGCAGATCTAGTGATATATAACATGCAATAGTGTAGATCTAAGATTTCCATGAAAAAGAAATACAGATCTCACCAAAATGTCTAAGTTGGTAACAAGATCACAGATCAAGAGGTTACAGCTACAAACGATCAAACCAGTAACACCAATATCTCTCAAACACTCAAGGTTGTGTTTGGATTTCTGAAAGTATGAAGGTTTGAATATGGTTTGAAGTTGTTTAGGGTTATGGTTAGGGCTTCTAACTCAGTTTCCCTTTCTCTCTCTTCTCTCCTAACTCAGTTCCCCTTTCTCTCTCTTCTCTCTTTTCTTTTCTCTCTTCTCTCTCACTTATCTCTTCTCTTTTTTCTTTTCTCTCTTCTCTCTCACTCCTCTCTTCTCTTTTTTTCTCTCAATTTAGACGACTGCCAAAAGTCTTAAAATGCTGAGAATGAGAGGGTTTATATAAGAGCCGAGGAAGGTTCTGGATCGCTGATAGAAATCAATGGTTGAGATTCAGTCTTCCTTATATTGACTTGATCCAAGGGTGCTAAGATAGCAGTTGGTTAAAACGAAGGTGATTGGTCCACAATGATAACACATGGATAGTATTAAAACACATGCAGGCCATAGATAACGTTTGATCTAACGATCCACAATACACCAGGCAGTTCTCTCACAAAACAAACACAAATGAGATAACAAGAGCATGACAAGTGTTGGCATTTCATTGGCTGGAAAACGCGCGTCCAAACTAATTACATGCAACACCCTAAAGTCCCTGGTGCATTGATATTCTACCCAATCAAACATTCTAATGAAAAACTAATTTTTCATAATAGCATTTTAACCACACAAAGTTTATAAACACACTTTTATTAAAGAAAACATTATTTTAAAAATATTTAAAAATTCCTAAAAAATTATTAAAACAACATTTTAAGGGGAATTTAACACACAATCAATATGAGCAATATATACACATGTATGCACTTCTAATGTGTGTAGTGTTATTCAATTTATACCTTGTTTGGATCATTGAAGAGGATTAGAGAGTGAACAAGTCTGAGGTTCTTTGGATTCTAGGTTAGACAACAAATTTTGTCACTATTTCCAAATTAGATGAACACTTAAACAATATAGACTTAAGTAAGTCAAAGGTATAAGGTGCTTCAATCTCCCCCTTTGGAAATATGAGACAAAATCTCCTTTGAGTTAGCTTAAACTCTTAGGGAACCAAAAAAAATAAAACCTAGTCCTATTCAAAAGATACTATCTACCCATTTCCTAGAAAGTCAAAAATTACATAACTCAACTATTTACAAATTTGTACACTAGAGAGAAATGGTAGAAAACCAGTAGAAGAGGTTCCTGCAAATATGCACTAAGATCAAGCAGTTTAGATGAAATGTGAACAAAACATTGAACCCGTAAGACTCAAATTTCTCCCCCTTTTTGTCTTAAATGGACAAAGGGTAAAAAATTACGGTCTTAAGAGATTAATCAGCACATACCATACCTATAGAATGACGCAAATATAGAAATTTGTTACAGTCTAGAGGTTTAGTGAACATGTCTGTAAGTTGCAAATCAGTAGGTAGGTAATGAATTTCTAACTCCTTAGTCTCAACAAGTTCGCATATAAAGTGATGTCTTATTTTAATATGCTTAGTTCGCGAGTGTTGAACCGGGTTTTTAGATATGTTAATGGCGCTTTGATTGTCACAATACAATTGTAACTGATCTTCTTTAATCCCATAGCCGCTTAACATTTGTTTTATCCATAACAATTGAGCACAGCAACTTCCAGCTGCTATATATTCGGACTCAGCCGTAGATAAAGATGTGCAATTTTGTTTTTTGCTACTCCAACCTACTAAATTATTGCCGATATAATAACAGGCACCTGATGTACTTTTACTGTCATCAGTACAACCGGCCCAATCAGCATCAGTATACCCTATGATGGTGCTGCAGGTATCATTAGTGTACCTAAGTTCAAGATTAAGAGTGCCTTTTATGTATTTTATTATACGTTTTACACAAGATAAATGGCTCTCTTTAGGGTTATTCTGGTAACGAGCACATAGACATACAGCATACATTATATCTGGTCGTGAGGCAGTTAGATAGAGTAGACTACCAATCATACTACGATAAAGTGTGGAATCAACTGACTTCCCATTTTCATCTTTACATAATTTAACAGTAGTACTCATTGGCGTTTTGGAAACTTTAGCATTATCTAAACCAAACTTCTTAACAAGATCTAAGGCATACTTAGTTTGAGAGACAAATAATTCATCAGAAATGTGTTTCACTTGAAATCCTAAGAAAAGCTGTAGCTCCCCCATAAGGGACATGTGAAACTCCTTATGCATAATAGCAGAAAAGGATTTAACTTCAGATGTTGAAGTAGACCCAAAGATGATGTCGTCTACATAGACTTGGGCTATAATAATGTTTTTGTCAAAATGTTTGACAAAGAGGGTCTGGTCATTTCCTCCTCTCTTAAAACCCTTATCCAACAAAAAGTTGGATAGGCGTTCATACCAAGCTCCAGGAGCTTGTTTTAATCCATACAAAGCCTTTTTTAGACGAAAGACATGGTCTGGGTATTTTGGGTCAATGAACCCTTTGGGTTGTTCTACATACGTTTCTTCGGATATAATTCCATTGAGGAAGGCAGACTTGACATCCATTTGATAAAGTGTAAATTTTAAGTGACACGCTATGGCGAAAAGAAGTCGAACAGATTCAAGACGAGTGACTCGGCAAATGTCTCGCTAAAATCTGTCCCTTCTATTTGTGAGTAACCTTGAGCAACTAGTCTAGCTTTGTTTCTAAGGATTACCCCATTTTCGTCAAATTTATTCTTAAAGATCCAATGTGTGCCAATAACATTTTTGTTTTGAGGCCGCGGTACAAGATACCAGACATCGTGAATGATAAATTGTAAAGTTCTTCCTGCATAGAAAAAATCCAGTGTGCGTCATTCAATGCTTCATTAACATTTTTTGGTTCCACAAGGGAGACGAAACATGCGTAATTAGGATAATTTCTTAACTGGGATCTAGTACGGACTGGCTCATTAGGATTACCGACCACGTTGTCAATGGGATGATCTTTAGAGACCCATCCAGGTACTTCTGGACTCTCAATAGGTAATTAATCATCTATTTCTGGTGAATCATTTTTGAAATCATTTTCAGATTCAACCACAATAGGTGATTCAGATATCTTGTTTTCAACAATAGTGTCGCTTACAATTACATTTATCAACTCCATAAGGGTCTTAGTACGCAGATTGTATATACGATATGCACGACTGTTTGGAGAGTAACCTAAAAAGATGGCTTTATCACCACGCGTCTCGAATTTAGACAAATGTTCTCTGTCTTTACAGACATAACACAGACTTCCGAAAGTTCTTAGGTATTTCAGATTAGGCTTCTTTCCGTACCACAACTCATAAGAGGTTTGTTTAGTGTTTTTCCTAAGGTAAACCCGATTAATGATATGACATGCAGTTCTAATAGATTCTACCCAGAAGTACTTAGGTAGAGATTTGGCATGCAACATGACACGTGCCATCTCTTGAAGAGTTCGATTTTTCCTTTCGACAACACCGTTCTGCTGAGGAGTCTTGGGGGCACTAAGTTCGTGTTTGTAACCGTTGTAGTCACAATATTCAACTATTCCTGTGTCTATGAACTCTCCCCCTCTATCGCTACGAATGCAATTGACTTGTGTGTCCTTCTCATTTTCAATTCTTAGTAAAATTTTCAAAAATTTCTGAAACGTGTCAGATTTATGTTTCAAGAAGGTAATCCAAGTGAATCGTGTAAAATCATCAATCATGACAAGGATATAACTGTGTCCACAAAGACTAGCAGTTCTAGAGGGACCAATAAGGTCCATGTGGATGAGATCTAGAGGTCTAGAGGTGAGAATGTCTTTAACTTTTTTATGCGAAGTCTTAACTATTTTTCCTTCCTGGCAATGACCACAAACAACACTGGAAACAGGTTTAATTTTAGGAATTCCTCTAACTATCTCTTGAGTAGACAATCTACCAAGGATGTCATAACTTAGGTGACCCATACGATTATGCCAGATTTCATTGTCATCCATTCTGACAATGTTGCAGGTTTCAGAACTAGTCTTGACAGTATAACAGTTGTCAGGTGTTCTAAATCCGGTAATGATGCATTCACCTTTATCATTTAGAATTTTGTAATTGTTTTTTGAAAAGATAACAGTATGGTCTGAGTCACAAAATTCTGATATACTTAGGAGGTTGGCTTTAAGACCTTTAACTAAAAGTACATTTTCCAAAACAGGCATTCCCTCTTCTTTTAGGATTCCTTTACCTATGATCTGGGATGAAACTCCGTCGCCAAAAACTACTTTACCTCCAGCAAATCTGGATTTGTTTAAGAGTTTGGTTTCATTTCCTATCATATGTTTGGAGCATCCTGAATCTAAATACTAACCAGATGAAGTGTGTTCAGCCTTTAAGGCAGTGATAACAATGTTACACTTCATTTGGGGTAAAATATCATCTTTTCGAACCCAAATAGCTCTAGTTTTAATTTTGCGCAAGTTTGCTCTCATTTGATAAAATTTTCGAGAAGAAGCTTTTTGTCGAAAAACATTTGGCGCAACAAACTGATTTTTGTGGAAAAGTTGAGCTTTTGGTTTAGGAAAGTTTCTGGAAGCCTTTCTCTTAAATGAACTCTTAGTTTTGGTCTTTCTATTCCTGTAGTTAGAGTTCTTGTCAGGTTGTCTTGGAAGGACATAATGGTTACGATTTTGCCTAGAGTAGTTAAAGTTCTTGTAAATAGGAGTGTTATACATAGGGGTGTTTAGACGCCTAGCATAACAACCTTCAAATGAATGACCATAAACGTCACAGTAGGAGCAATATTGATTGCTTGAGGGATGTACTTCCTTAGGAAAACTTCTAAAGATGGGTTTGACAGGATTCTGTTGAGAAGTCTTATTCCTAGGAGGTATGGTTTTAAAGGTAGATTCAGCCTTTCTGATCAAAGGACATACGTATTTAGTCTCAAGTGTACTGTCAGCCTTAGAGTTACTAGACTCTCCAATGTCTTTTTGTTGCTGCTTTTGATCATATTCCTTTTTAATAAATTGAAAATCTGGACATATTTCGATTGGTCTTTTGCCCCCAGACACAAACTTGATAGGTTCAAAAATTTTAGTTTGTGGTTTATTCTTAGGGCAAAAACCAATACCGGTTCTATCATCAGAATTGGTCTTAGAGTCAACAACAAAGTCAGTGAAACAATTTGAATTGTTTTCAAACTTAGAAAATTTTTTGAAAACAGTTGTTGTCTTTGTTTTTGCTTCTTCCAGTTCTAATAATGTTCCCTTGTATTTCATTTCCAGGGTTTCATTAGTTTTAGTTAACTCTTTTAATTTTTGATCAAAAGTTTCAATTTCTGATTGATGTGTGAGACACTGGTTAGTGTACTCTTCGGCATTCAGCTTCACAATAAGACATAGATCATCTAATTTCTTAGTCAGGTCTCTAACAGTCTTCTCCAGTCTAGTGCCTTTTTTAAGAGTTTTAGCATACAAAGTATGAATATCTGGGAGGTCATCTGTGTCTGAGTCGCTAAGTGAAGTGTGTACAGTGACCCCTAACGATTCAGTTTTAGTACTTACGCACCCATTTACATCGTCGTTATCGAGATCTCTTTGACTCACACACACGGAACTAGAGCTAGCAACATTTTCAGATAACAAGGCATCTAGGCCAGTCAAAGCAGTATTCACAAGAGCAAAAGTAGAAGTATCATTATCACACACAGGCATATCATCATTGTAAATGATCTTAGCAAAAAAAGACATGCAAGGGTCAAATACATTAGATGACTCAAGTTCCTCTTCATCAGAGTCACTTGAATCTTCCCAAGTTTTACAGATATTGGCTCTCTTGTGTGTGTTGGTTTTATTCAGATTAACTCTGCAATCCTGAGCAATGTGACCTAGTTTCCCACATCTAAAACATTCAATATTTTGAAGGTCTCTGTTAAATCTGAAGTTGTTGTCCTTAGGATGTTTGTCAAGACCTCTCTCATGAGGTTTGGGATTAGACACAGTTGGATAATTAGGCTTGCCTTGTTTAGATGCCTCTTTATTTCTAAATTTAACAATTTTCTTAAATTGTTTGGACATTAAGGCAATCTGATTATCTAGTTTGTCTATATCACACTCCTCATCAGAGTTACAGTTGATCAAATTAGTCTCAAGTTTAGATATCTTAGAAGAAAAACTCAAGTTAGAGTTGGGCTGTTTTCTTTGAGACTGATTTAATTGTTTCTTAAAGTCTAATTCCATTTCTACAGTCCTAAGTTTGCTACTGAGTAACTCAGGGGTGAGGTTTTGATCACTCATCTCCTCAATAGCATACCTCTTGTTGTCAAACTTTTGTGGTAATGATCTTAGGATTTTAGAAACAATCTCATTCCTATCATATGTTATACCATTAGCATGCAACTTAGTAACTATATCAGTTAGGTTCATATAAAAGTCATCAAAAGTCTTAGAGTCAGACATAATTAAAGAGTTGTACTGCTGGGTAAGCATTTGAGTTTTAGCAGTTTTAACTCTTGAGTCTCCTTCATGAGCAGTGATTAATGTGTCCCAAGCTTCCTTGGAAGTGGCACAAGATGAGATTCTCTTGAACTCATACTCATTAATAGACATAAAGATGGCATTCTTGCCTTTATTGTTATTACGAGAAATTATTTTCTCTTCTTGGGTAAACTCACTTAAGATTTTCTTTACCCTCTCATCACTTCCTTTAGTGGCTGGTTTAGTAGGATAAGTATATCCATTTTCAATAATGTCCCAGACATCATCTCCTAAAGTCCCTTGGATGAAGGCAACCATTATTACTTTCCAGTAAGCAAAGTTGTTTCCATCAAAGAGTGGAGGTCTGGACAGATTACCAAACCTTTCATTCTTCTCATCCATAGTTAAGATTTTCAGAAAATGATTTCAGAAACACAAGATCCTTTTTGAAATAAAAGTTTACAGGGCTCTGATACCAATTGAAAAATGTTACTAATGTCGTTTAATACAAAGATTAAACTGTATAAGCAACTCCGAGTTGTTTGTTAAAGAAACCCTTTTCTTTTGAAAATAAAAATGATAAAAAACAAGATGTGTTTACAAAAACTTATGTACGAGAATAACCAAGACTTTGTAATCAGTTTTAAAACTAAGATAGTTTCAAAATATCATCACAATATAGAATGATATGAGGAGATGAAGATAATCAGAACACACTATTTTTAACGTGGTAAAACCTGTCCCAATAGAGGAAACATCCACGGTGACTTCTAAGTCACGAAAGTAAAAATCCACTAAAAACAAATAACAGTTACAAACAATACAACATACATGCACACAACTCAGCCTATTCTAAGTTTAGGAATATACCCCACTTGGTGTCCTTCTAACTTCTTTGTAGATCTGATTGTTGATGATGTTCTTCCAGTTTGATAACTTCCACTTTGCTTTAGCTTTCTTTTCGTCGACTCAATAATCTTTGATCTTATACCCAACACTTTCAGTGTGGTACTGTGTCAAGTGTTTGTGATGTGATTTCTATCCACATGCATGAACTCACACACACTTAGTTTGTACAGACAATCCTAGAAAATTACATATAAAGACTATATGCTGTGATTTTCTTTTCTTTCTTTCTTACAAAACTTGGAACCTTTTTGACCTTTTAATCTATCCCAGATTCCACGGATATCTTGCTTCAAAATCAGTCAAGATCTTAATCAATCTCAGTTTTGAAAAGATTTTCGAGATTGAAAACCTCCAAGTGAGAATCCAACTAGGTCAAGGTTTAGTTTCACAAGAACAATAAATATAAAACATTTACAGATCTAAATCAACAAATATTTTCTTAAAACGAGAAACAAATATGCAGATCTAGTGATATATAACATGCAATAGTGTAGATCTAAGATTTCTATGAAAAAGAAATACAGATCTCACCAAAATGTCTAAGGTGGTAACAAGATCACAGATCAAGAGGTTACAGCTACAAACGATCAAACCAGTAACACCAATCTCTCTCAAACACTCAAGGTTGTGTTTGGATTTCTAAAAGTATGAAGGTTTGAATATGGTTTGAAGTTGTTTAGGGTTATGGTTAGGGTTTCTAACTCAGTTTCCCTTTCTCTCTCTTCTCTCTTTTCTTTTCTCTCTTCTCTTTTTTCTTTTCTCTCTTCTCTCTCACTTCTCTCTTCTCTTTTTTTCTCTCAATTTAGACGAATGCCAAAAGTCTTAAAATGCTGAGAATGAGAGGGTTTATATAAGATCCAAGGAAGATTCTGAATTGCTGATAGCAATCAACGGTTGAGATTCAGTCTTCCTTATATTGACTTGATCCAAGGGTGCTAAGATAGCGGTTGGTTAAAACGAAGGTGATTGGTCCACAATGATAACACATGGATAGTCTTAAAACACATGCAGGCCATAGATAACGTTATATCTAACGATCCATAATACACCAGGCAGTTCTCTCACAAAACAAACACAAATGAGATAACAAGAGCATGACAAGTGTTGGCATTTCATTGGCTGGCAAACGCGCGTCCAAACTAATTACATGCAACACCCTAAAGTCTCTAGCGCATTGATATTCTACCCAATCAAACATTCTAATGAAAAACTAATTTTTCATAATATCATTTTAACCACACAAAGTTTATAAACACACTTTTATTAAAGAAAACATTATTTTAAAAATATTTAAAAATTCCCAAAAAATTATTAAAACAACATTTTAAGGGGAATTTAACACACAATCAATATGAGCAATATATACACATGTATTCACTTCTAATGTGTGTAGTGTGATTCAATTTATACCTTGTTTGGATCATTGAAGAGGATTAGAGAGTGAAAAAGTCTGAGGTTCTTTGGATTCTAGGTTAGACAACAAATTTTGTCACTATTTCCAAATTAGATGAACACTTATACAATATAGACTTAAGTAAGTCAAAGGTATAAGGTGCTTCAATTACAATAATACGAGCACAATTAACATTTCATGTAAACCCACTTAGCACTCTAGGATGAAACACATAGACATTTTCCATCACTTTTTTCGTGATTGTGTTGAGGAGGGCATTATGTAGTTTAGTCACATCTCCAACGATTATCAATTTTCGATATTCTTACTAAGCCTTTAGATTCCACTACATATGAGGAATTTAGGAAATTTATAGGGGTTTGTACTAATAACTAAGTTTGGAGCATTTATCAAGGTTTAGGAGTTGGTTGTCCCATGTTTACATATTTTTTATCCTACCTAGATAGGTATTATGTATAGTTTTTTTTTTGTTTTAGTTTAAAATTAAAAATAAAAAAATGTTGTATATTGTGTCATTTAAGAAACTAAAAGGATTTTTGTTTTAAAGTTTTTTACTAAAATACTAAATGATTTTGTTTGGTTCAGTGATTTTTGTGGACAGATAGTGTTGAGATGTTATAATTTGTGGAACACATATTGTTATTTGTTTCCTTACCCTTGGATTAGACACTTAGGAAGATAGTGCAAACCTTTGCATATTTTTCTTCATCATTCCTATAAAATTCTCCAAGAACAACACTTGTTGACTATGTAGCGTTCTTTACCATATCGCACACACAGAAGTTGAACTAAGGTGTATTTGTTATTTAGATCTAAAAAAAATCATGCATCTTTTTTCACTCAATTGGGTAATATTTTCATTGCTAGATAGATTTATGAGATGTGCATATAAGAACCATTTCTTATAAGGAACGTTTAAAAATATTTATTGAAGCAATGCTAAGAGATACCTAAAGAGGGTGATACCACCATGGCAAGAAATGTATTTCTATATATGTTGATGAGAGAAAATGGAACAAACATTATTCAAAGGCATCCTATCAAATAATGAAAAATCTAAATCTAAAAAGCACATTTTAGGAAGTTATAAATTGAAGACCAACGGATTTTCACATTTTTTTCTAGTATATGATTTTTTGCCTTATTTATATGTTAATGAAAGCAATAGAAATTTAGGTCTTAATTGGCACGAACCTTTGTAAAACTCAACTCTTCTAAGTATGGTTGACTTTATCATTTTCAACTGTGAATTTTATCAAGTGGGTCGTGCATAAGTGGAGACTATCTTTTTTTTTTGGGTTTAGTGTTCATTCCATTCTTATTTGATAACTTGTGTGGGATTACACAAATTTAACGTTATCTTGCATTAGTAACACTTATGTTTCTTTATTTGTTTGGTTAGGTTGAGATATGGATTCATCGTTCACATATTATTCATTATGTTATATTTGTATTTCTTGGTTCATATGTGATTTATTTCATTTGAGTATGTGCTTTATCGTGATCTATTATTTGTATTTCTTACTTGATTTTTTATATTTCAACAGTCGAGTTTTTCCCATTTTCTATTTCACGACAAAACGGGGGAAACAATTTATAAAGGGAGAATGATTGTGAGATAAGTGTAGAACATGCATGTTTATGAGTGTAGGACATGCATATTAATTCATCTGTCATAATTCATTTATTTTATACTCTATCATAATTCTTATCTCCCATAAGCATGTACCAAATTTTGAAGGCTTGCAAGCTCTGTGATGTACCAAAAAACCATGGATCGTTAAAGTCGTACCACATATCGAATTTATGTTAGGGTATTTGGGATGGGTAGATATGATATATAGGTATATTATCTTGTTCTGTTTTTTTAGATTATTTTCAGTTTTGTGTTTTGTCTCAAAATAGTTGAATGGGGAAATTTGTAGCACTTTATTTTTATATCCGTTTTGCTAGTCTTTATTCTCACACTTAACAAAATTTAGTTCAAGTTGTATTTTTGAGTCTTGAGTTGTAAAATTGAAATTTTGAAGATAAAAAAGGCACCAAGACATTATGTTACTAAGAGTGCCAAAAAGGCTGATATATAAGGAGGGATGATGGTCTAAATAAACAAAAGTTAATTATTAATTTTTTTAAATTAAATTTAAAGATTAAACAAAATTAATCTATGTAAGACTTTGCACCAATTTTAAACCAAGTTGTTGTGATGAATGATTTACAAAATTTTATCTTAATCTAAAGCATACATCTCGGTTATAGTTAATTAAGATAAATAAATCAAATGAAAACACGTAAATGTACGAGAAAAACCCACAACGGGAAAAACCTCGGATGGCCCAACCATGAAAATTCACTATGATAAGGTTTTACAAAGTCGATCGACAGATGACTTACTTAACAACTCTACACCCTTGCAAGCCTTGACGTGTCTTCGATCTTCAACCTCTCCTCCACAATGACAATGCAGGAATCCACTCATGTAAGGTGCCACAACATGTGAGTTCACATACACATCATATCCACTAATAAGGCTTAACTATCATCTACAGTTCAAAATAAGGAGTCCACCTCTTCTTCACCGCAACACCATGGCACGGAGTCCACCATGTGTAAACATCAAATTGGATATGAAATCCTACGGACAAAATAATTACCAGTCAAGATGAAGAGAAAAAAAACTATAGTGCCCACAAAACAAGATCTCAAAGATATAGGACAATGAAACTTGGATCTTAAACACTTGGGTGAAATTAGAGTTTGGGAGCTTTTGGATATGTATAGAAAAATAATTTTCACCAAAATTCACTCTAAAAACAAATGTTTAAACCCCTTTATATAGAAAACATGTTTTTAAGGCGGTACATCTTTTTATAAATAAGACCTCATTCGAACAAAATTGCAAACTCGTCCGAACCAAACCAAAACTCATTTTAACAAATATACAGTCTCGTTTGAACCATTTTTGAACGAGCTTTAAACGATATTAGTTCTGTAAACAAAAAAAATCTTATTTGAAGTTCGTTTGAACGAACTGCTAAATTCTAACCCATAAAGTCATTCAAACGACTTTAAAATAAAAATATTTTTCTTTTAAAATCTTTCAAAAATAACTCCAAACAATTTGTAAAAATAAACACCCAAAAATAAATTTTCCAAGGATCAAAATTCATATGTATTCATGCATGAGAGTTCCTCGAAAATACGAAGATAAAATGTGGCACGAAACACGACATGATATGTAATCTCTAAAGCTTTGCCACTACGGCTTCAATCAAACACGTCATAGGCTTGAAAGGTCAACATATAAAGACTAACCTATGACCCAAAATGTTTTGTCTGAAATTAAGCCAATACATACAAATTGCTCAATCACAAATTTTTCTTTATAAATCTCCCCCTTTGGCTATTTCGGGATAAACCCAAAAATAAAAACACCAATAGATCGTCAAGCTATATGAAAGACTCATTCCAAATCCCAAAAGAAAAAAGTACAAACGTTCAACAAACACATACTCTGAGGAGCTTTACTCGCTTGAAAACTTTACCACATGTTGTAAACCTGCATATTTAAACACACATTCAAATGCAAAGATAATATAACAAGTATAAATATGCATAATAATAAAACTCCCCCTATGTTTAACTATCAATACCTAGGTAAGAAGTCTCCCCCTAAGTTAAAGATCTCCTCTTAACATTAAAATAAAATATACCATTTCTCCCACTTTTTGTTCAGGAATGGACAAAGAAAGAATGCATAAAACTGTTTATCCCCCATAAACCATTTCTTCCCCTAAATGTGAGAACATGTGGAATAAATACGAAATATAGAAGAAAGAATAATATCATGCAAAAGTGTGAAGTGAAACAAAACACAACATGGCAACATAATCATATATAATCCAAATAATGATCAATCAATACTAATATTAATGCAAATATGACACCTACTTGAATACACGATAAAGCATAAGATGTCAATGTTAACAAGTAATATAAAATACCAATATGATCATATAGTGTGCCAATTTGATCCAAAGATAAATCATATAGCAAACATTTAGTAAATACGAGCACAAGGACTCAAAACAAAATGATACCGTATATATAAATATGAAAATATACCAATGATACACAGGCATATATCCATATAATAAGATAGCATGATTTTTGAACTGTCTAAGAACAATAAGGGTTGAGATTGTGCCACCTCACCCACTAAAAATGAAGGGTTTATATTAACTCTTCAACTTTCATTCAAAATTTGAAATTTTTAATTTCCCCCCACATTTCATTTTCTCCTTCTCATTCCCCCCACATTTCATTTTACACCCATTTCAATGCACTTCTGAATATAATTCATCTTTCTCTCCTCTCTCTGTCTAATTCACAATTGTGAATCAATCCCTTTTTACCCAATCAATCAATCCATTATTTCTCTAGCACGAAACACTCACCTCCACCATAGGTTTTTTGTGTTTCTATTTCATTTTTGAGTTCTCATTACGGTTGCATCTGTATTTTAACGATCTAAAAATCTGTGGATCTAATTTTTGTAGTTAATCTCTATTCTTGAATTTTGATTTAAGGAGGTTTGGTTTGGTTTGGTTTAATTACCTTTTAGGGTTAAGTTCTCTATTTTACCATATGGATTTTACGAATTTTAGGGGTGTTTTTGGTAAAAAACAATTCACGAATTATAAGGTTTGGGGGTTTATATAGGGATCTTCTACTATGGATATTAGAAATTTTAACTTCTTTTATACATGTTTTATCTAGATTCGGTTCAGTATTAGGATTTTTTTCCTTTCTAGATTTGAAGCATTTTCTTGGGGTTATGGGTATGTGTTTCAGATTTTTCCTCGCTCAGCACGTTGTCTATAAACATTGGGTTTATTTTTATATTTTTATATTTTTTGTGTTTTAAAATCATTAACACCCTTTTATCTACCTAATATTTACTAATTTTTTGTTCTTTTACTAGTCTCTCTCCTATCCATCACCCTCTCAGGTATACCTCTCTATATTTCTTTAATTTTGTTCCATGTTAAAATTTTAATTTCCTTTTCTCACTCATTGATTGGTGACCAAATCACATATTATATGACTCAAGTTTTTTTATACGCTTATCGTTTGAAGTTATATAATAATTTATTGGTTTTGAAGTATTGACTTAATTAAATATTTAGGGTGGAAGTTTACACAGTTGGTACATACTTGAGAAATTGGATTTTTGGTCTTATTTATTTTGTTGCTAACTTTTTATATTCAGAGATCAGTTCATTGTTTGTTTTGTCCATAATTATGTTATTTCTTATATACTAGGTAGGAGCAGATATCAAATGGGGTATTATCAATTTGTAAGTGTCATACAAATAGGGTTTTGTCTATACATAAATATTTTGGAGTTGGATATTTGGAAGTGTCATAGACATTGTCAATTTGTATTTTCTTATTGAGTTAAAATAGTTAGGTGTGAATAACAAACAATAATTTGTTGGGTTGGATTTTTTTTAGATGTTATCTTCTTGGTAAGGAATTTTTATTGACATTTGGCCAAGTGTTCTTTGATTTTTATTTTTTTTTAATGGGTTGAATTTTTAAGGCATTATGAAAGTTTTCAAATGTTTACTTATACAATTATATGAATTATATTATTTTCAATCTCTACTTAATCTCTCTTAATATCCTTTTATCCTCGTATCTTTTTTATTTCTTATCTATTTTGATCTTCCCAACGGCAGCAAGTTCACGAGAGCCATGAACAGTATAACAGTGGGAACTTTGGAAGGTTTACTTGAAACTTTGAGGCTTTTAAGGAATTGCAGGTCTGAGATGGAATTTCTTATCTATTTATTATAGTTAACTTTTGTAAGGACATTTTTGTCCATTATCAATTTGTATGTCGTACGCCGTTACACCGTTGAAGATATTCAAGATCGCATCTACATCAACGGATCCGAATATCAAAGCATCTTCAACATCATAGCCTCTGCGAGAATGAACTTCGTAAAGTTTTGTTTTTATGTTCCTTAAAGTTCATACTTAGTATTGGAAAATTTTCATAAAATGTTTTTCAGAAAAATAAGAAGTAAGTTTTTTCAAGCAAAATGAGGCTTTTAAAAGTTTTTTATTTTTCTGGGAAGCCGGACCGGTCCACCCCTTTTAAAACGAACCGATCCGCCCCCGGACCGATCCGTATTGCACCAGAATACCCCGGATCGAATGCAAACCGATGGAGCCATTTTGAAAAATGAACCGATCCGAGGTAGCACCGATCCGCCCCCATATCGGACCGGTCCGCCTGGGATAAACTCGCTCAGTTCCGTGAGTTTTTTATCCACCATCTTATATTTCTTATATATATATATATACCTATTTCGGTGGTGTATTTTTTTAAGTCTTTGAGAAAACGTTTTTAAGAATACAAACACAACAAGACTTCAATTTTTGATGTGCCAAACGTCTTTTTGATTCACACACAAAAATCCCAGTTACTTTTGTGAATCTTTTGGAACCCTAGAACACAATTTTGTTATTGTTCAACCCTTGTGGAGAAGCCGTCTCTCTTCTTCATTGCTGACCACCTGGAGTTCTTGCGAGAGATTCCAGCCGACACTGTTTCTAGTCGTTGCTTTGAAGGTTTGACGAAGACACCGTACATTACACTTGTGGGCGATTATCAGGTTGTATGTAAGTCAATGGTCTTGTAAATTCTTCAAAGTTCTAGAAATAAAAGTTTTTTGCCCTTCGGGGATTTTTCCCTAACTGTGTGTCGCTTGCTTTATTTGTTTATGGGTTGACACTTTCACTTTAGATGCATGATTAGGGGCTCAAATTAAATAAGTGTGATATATTAGAAAGTTGCGAAGTTAATCAATTATCACACATTCATTAAACTCTTTCGACTTTCTTTTGAAGAATTCTTTTAGTTCACTTTTATTCCCCATATTTCATCAATTTTGTGCTCATTTTTTGTTTTAGTTAATGGGCATCTTTGAATTTCAATGACATTAGGAATATTTTTTGGTTTGAGTACCTTATAGGATGATAATCATGATATCATATGATTGTTTCTTTTAATCCACTTTAATTTAGTTATATTTCATCAATTTCATTCCTTAATTTTGGATTTTGTTTTTGGGTATCTTTGAAGTTTAATGCTAGGGACCACATGTAGTGATTGAGGAATTTGAAGATAAGCAGTCGATGGCATGTGTTGATGTGCTCGCATGCAATCAACTGAATATTTTGCTCAATCTGCAACTGAATTTGTTGTCCCATTGTTCCCAAATGAATTTGTTGTTCCAAAGTTCGCAACTGAATTTGTTGTTTCACCACTATTTTGCAGATAAGAGGTCTTGCAAGGTTGCTGAGTATTTCGGGTAGCGTAGGTAAATTTCATATGCTTTATTTTGACAATATTTATTTCTCATTTTTCACTTGCGTACTTGATCAATATTCATTCATTTAATTAAGGTTGGTTAACATTCCCTCATAGCTGGGATTATGGTCATTCTTTGACTACAATAAAACCTCTTGGCTTACAATCTATTAACAGAGTAATATATGAACAAAGTAATTATTTCTGCAGTTGCCTCTTGAACTAGAGTAATTGAATGTTAATTCTTACCGATATTTTTTTACTAATCTATGAACAATGGAAAATGTACGCATTAATTACTGTTGTCGACTCATTTAACTAATTTAAAATAGTCCTTATCTGATCTATGTTGTGATGTTTTAAAGTGAACAAGAAATAAATGAGTTAAATAGAATCAAGTTCCAAAAATAAGGATTGTATTTACAAAAAAGAAGTTGTTGTCTATCCACAATCAATAGTATTACAAGCCCTAAAAAGCATAATCTATTGTCCTAATTGTAGAAATAAATTACCAATGAAATATGTACAAGTAAAGAATGATAGTATCCTAATCTCATACAGTTCATATGATATCTCCTTTATAAAGTCATCAATTAGTAATCTAAAAAAGATTATCATCCCTCCTAAATTATCTATATTCAACTCAGAAAGTAAAGCGATTATAATATGACCTTGCCTTGGAATAATTATATGCCTTGAGATAAATTTATTATGTTCTTAATATCTATACTCCTGGAGCATGGATTGGGAAGTGTGTCATGGAGTTGAGTGACTATAAAGTCCCAAAGACAACGACTCTCTTATTGATTTGTCCAAATGGAACTGGAAAAAACAGCAACGTTACAATTTTTATAATGTCCCAAAGACAACGACTCTCTTATTGATTTGTATTTGTTTTATGGATCACTTGACATTAGTTTTCACATTAGAGGTACTCTGTTTTAGGTTACAATTTACTATTTTTATTTTTCTTTAAAATTTTCCATTGCAACTACTATTTTACCAATCTCTCACTCTCGGGTATACTTTATGAAAACTTTGAATATTTTTAGCCTTTGTGTTTAAAAATGATAAAATACATTACAACTAGGTACACCAACCTAGAGATGCTATATCTTCTGGTTGATCTCTTGGAAATGTTACTTATGTATATTAACTTGGAGCTCCTTGGTTAGTTTCATTAATATTCAGTAGCACAAAATTATTAGGCTTTAGTGTGAAAATGATACCCTATAGTCCATTAAAAAAAATATATTTTTCATGCATCTCTAACACTTTTTATACTAAAAGCATAGTTTCTTTTAGAAATTGTCATGAAGTACAAAATACTAACATAATAGTTTCTAACGTTTTTACATTTCCAGTGCTGAAAAACCATTATTGTATTGAATTTTGTAACTACTTATTTTACACTACTAATATTTTAAGTTTTAGGAATTTAAATTTCAATATGGTGTTAGTTGTTTTGTTGATTATGCCAACTACTAATAAGAAGTTAACAAATTCATTGTGATGAAATTTTATGATGAACTTCAATGACAACTAATATATGGAAGCAAATTAATTGCACGAAGATATAATAAATAGGTACATTAAATTTAGAACCAACATTACTCCCTCGAAAACATATCTTCACAAACCCAACATTAATGCCATTTTTTTCTTATTCTAACTATTCTAATGTGTTATTCTTACAGATGGTTGTGCATTCCCCTATTTTTTAAGCGTACCATGTGGAGGTGGACAATCACATTTTTAAAGTGATTAAGATGTACGACGTTTAAAAATGTAATGGCTAGGTTACCTTTCCTCAAAATATGAACTTTTATATATGATGACATGATTTTAATTTTCTCCTTATTTATAATTAAATTATACTAATTGAAAGAAAATGTTTACTTAATGCAAATATGTTTACTGGAATGATAGCCATTATTAAAGCACCTGTGAAAAGGTAGTTTTTTGGGGTTCTTATCCTATTTATATTTTGGACACAACCAATTATTTTTGTTGTTCATTGTTTCCATCTTTCTAATACTTTTTATGATCTGTTTTTTTATTTCAAGTTACGAGATACAAGTGATAACCCGAATTTAGGCCGATTCTCACATTTTGTTCATTTATCATATTTTACATTTTTGTGGGTGAGGTTAGCAACCTAATAGATGTTTTGTTTTTATTTTTTTGGTTATTGTCTTAGTATTTGGGTTCATATATTGTTTGTTATAATATATAAATAGGAATATTTGGGTTTGAAATTTTATCCATGTCAAAATCGGTTTACCATAATTTAACTTTAGTATGTTGTTGATTTGGACCAGCAGTAGAACTATGGCTATGTTATATGTTATAAGGTTATTTGTGTTAATACTTTTAGTATCCAATTTTATTTATACACATCTATTACACATTTTTGGTTCAAATTTAGTTTATCGACTATGTTATATTGACTCTTGAAATTTAACAAGCTACACATGTGTGTGTGGGCAAAAAATATTTTTGTCGTTTTGCGATTACATACTTTCAAAATTTTCGCTGTGCCTTCAGGCACAGGTATCCGCTAGTATTAGACATAAACGACCACAAACTGACACAAAATACATAAGTTTTACATATTAGCATAGTATCAATGTCTAAATATGTGGAATGGAGTGGAGGGGTATGAACTAGATAGTAATGAATTATAACCTAGTCATTCAAAAATGTCCAAAGAGTTCTATTTGATTGTAAAATTTTATCAAACTAAGATTTAGCCGCAAGTCACATAGAAAGTGAACTCAATAAACAAACAAACACAATGCACACAATCCTAAAACTTTGATGCTTCTACAAATCAATAGCATCATAACATGATAAGCATAACTAAGGTTCATTGTGAAAACTCGTTGATCTTAACCTATAACACCCTCAAAAGCTATACATATATCACATATTTTTCACTCAATTATTTTAAAGATAACATTTTTTTAAAATCAATCAAACAAACTAGTTGGCCTTTAACCTTTTCTTTTTGCCTCTTATTTTTTTAGGTTGCTAATTGGGGCTTTCTTGCAAAAGAAATTCGTTCCTTTTGTATCCCTTTACTATACACCCTCATATATTCAATTAGAAACAACATACTCATAGGCAACGGTTCTTGCGTACACAAATCTCCCATAGTCACAAAATATGTAGATGACAAGATTTATATGAGTACAACTCACTTATCTCAAATATAACATGTGAAGTTAAAATTTAAAATATCTCGTGCATATGTGTGTGGAGGTACATACAAAGTGAATCTATTAATCATATCAAAGTCGAATAACTCCATGCAAGCATGATTAAGAACAATCTAAGCATTGAAAGTAATAACAAAATCTCCTAGCCACATGGAGAATATGTAATGCAGTGGATTCAAGCACACCAATATGCCACACAAAATGTGTAAAACTGAACTACACATAAATAAATAAATAAATTGAGTTTTTTAAACATTTTAAAAATGATACCAATTTAAACAAAAGAACTCAAAACAAAAACAAAATCTTTTGTATACTTCAATAAGACTGAATAAATGAAAAATCAAAATATAAAATACTCAAACCATATACAACTAGCAAACATATATATCATGAAGCACAAAGCTAGTGTATGAAAAAATGCAAACAAAATCAACCATTAGATATAGCATGAGAAGTAACATGTGCAGACATTCGAGAACCAATAAGTCTATTGTGTGCAACCTCCAAATAAGATTTCCTAACCCACATAGGTGTAGAGTGATGCTCTAGTGTTTGGGAAACATTGGTGACTCTAGACTTAGACTTTTTAGGACTATTTTTAAGATCATAGTAAAAACACCTAAAGTGACCTTTCCTACTGCAATGTGTACATGTGTAGACACTGTGAGGGGTGTTACCTAAGGGTTCAGCTTTTCTAACGTTTCTAGGAACGGTTGAGTCTCTCAAAAGCATGGTCTTGGCTTTAGTAGTGGAAGCATTTGGAATATCGAATCCAATCCCACACTTGTCATCTTTGATTCGTACGGTGCCTGATATTTTATATAATATTTTTTACCTAAATACCAAATTAAATTTGACATAACTTGAGTCTTTCAGTCTATCTTCTAGCTCCACTATCCTAGACTCGATTAAATGCCTAGAATATTCAAAATTAAGAAGCTCTTTGTTTAAAACCTTCATCAAACCGTGAAGGTTATCTCTCTCTCCCTCAACATACTCGAGATTTCTCTTAAGAGTCCTTTCACGTGCCCTACCGTCCTAATTCAATTTAGTATTATTATAACCTATGGCATATTCTTTTAACCTAGCTTCCAAGTTTAATTTTTCCATTTTCACTTTCAATGTTTTTTCATATAATTCACGAAAGGTGACTTATAGTTCATTCTCCTTCTCCTCTTATTCGTCATTTTCTTCTTCTCCATCTCTCTGCCATCACTATCTTGGGAATAATAAATAATGGCCTCAGAACTGTCATGATCATAACATGGAAATATTTTTCATTAAAGTTGTCATGATTAGCCATAAATACGGTGTAGTTAGCTTAAGGGGAGTTGGGTCCCTCTTTCGGATCACTATCACTAAACGTGTCATTATACACCTTCGTTTTCTAGCCCTCCTTCTTTAGTTTAATCAGACACTCGGGTGCCCTATGGCTATAATCCTAATAACCAAAGCATCTATTCAACTCATCCATCTTAAAATTATCACTAATATTTGTAGGTAATTGATCGTCCATGTTACACTTACTTTTCTCAAACTTTTTCACACCTTTCGATTATTTTTTAAACTTGAGAAACTCTTTAAACATCTTTACAAACATGGTCATGTCATCGGGACCGAGATCAGACTCATCATTCGAAATAAATGTTTCCTCTTTTCGAGCTTTCAAAGTGATGCCCTTATCTTTCTTCTTCATTTTCTAAGAAAACATGTCTAAAGATCGCCTACAAGATCTTTAAGATTCATAAAGTCTAAAATACCCAAGGAATTTTTGAATTAAATCTTTCATGCAAGGACCTTAAGATTTTCTTTATTATTCGATCTTTGAATATTCTCTCTCCTAAGTTAAAAGACGAGTTCACAGTATCAGGGAGTCTAGTATAGAACTCATTGAAGGTTTCAATCTCCTCCATCTTAGTGGTTTCAAACTGAGTGGTGAGGTTTTGGAGTTTAGAAGTCTTAACAGTACTAGTACCTTCATGGGTAAGTTGAAGTATGTCCCCAGCCTATTTAGACGGTTCACATGTCATAATATGACAGAATTCCTCTGGTGTGACCGAACAAAATAGAGCATTTAAACCTCAAGAACTATAATTTGCTAACTTATGCTCATCCTTACTCTATGATTCTACGAGTTTGGGAATCTTATATTCACTAGCTAAGGTTGTGGACGGGTACCAACCATTAAGAACCGCTTCCCATACCCGCTCACGTATCACCATAAGTGCTTATTTCATATGCCTTTTCTAGTATGTGTAATTAGACCCATCAAACATTGGTGCCCTAGAAACCAAATGACCCTCTGAATAAAAAACACTAAAACTCATGTTGAAAACAAGAATCTAACATAAAAACTTAGTGTTACTGCTTTTATACCAATTTGAAAATGCTAAAAGGATAGATATATACAGAGGGGTGATGGTATAAACAAACAAAAGTTTATTTTTATTTTTTAAGTTAAATATAAAACATAAACAAAATTAGCCCAAGTAAAACTTTGCACCAATTTTAAACCAAGTTATTGTGATAAAATGATTTTCCAAATTTTATCTTAACCTAAAACATACATCTAGGTGATAGAAGATAAGATAAATAAACTAAACCAAAACACGTTGATGTAGGAGAAAAATCCACAACAGGAAAAACCTCAGACAGCCCAACCATGCAAATTCATTATGACAAGGTTTTACAAAAGTTGATAGATGACTTACTCAAAAACTCGAAGCCCTCATAAGCCTTGACGCGTCTTCGATCTTCAACCTCTCCTCCATAGTGATAATGCAGGAATCCACCCACGCAAGTTATCATAACGTGTGAGTCCACGCACGCCTCGGTATCCATCAAACAGGCTCAGCAACCATCTATGGATTAAAATACAGAGTCCACCGCTTCTCTATTACAACATCACACCATGGAGTCCACCGTGTGTAAACATCATATCGAATACCGAATTCTCCGCACAAAATGATTCTCAATCAAGATGAAGATAGAAACAAACTATTATGCCCACAAAATAATATCTCAAAGCATATAGAACAATGAAACTTGAATCTTAAACACTTTGGGTGAAACTAGGGTTTGAAAGATTTTGGTTATGTACAGGAAAACGATTTTCGCTAAAAGTCACTCTAAAAATAAATGATTGAGCCCCTTTATATAGAAAACACATTTTTTGAGGTAGCACATTTTTAAAGAAAGTTCATTCAAACGAAAATAATACCTCGTTTGAATGAAACTGCAAACTCGTTCGAACAAACAGTAGTCTCTTTTGAACGAGCTTCAAACGATAGTAGTTCTGTAAATTAAAAATCCTTATTTGATGTTTGTTTCAAGTTCATTTGAACGAACTGATAAATTCCTTTGAACAAAACCCATAAATTCGTTCGAACGACTTTAAAACAAAGATAATTTTCTTATAAAATCTTTTTAAAAAATCTCCAAATAATTTATAAAAAGACACACCCAAAAATAAAATTTACAAAGATCAAAATTCATATGCATTCAAACTTGAGAGATCCTCGAAAATACGAAGACGAAATGTGGCACAAAATAAATCACGATATATAATCTCTGAAGTTTTTCCACTGTCTTCAATCAAACACGTCACAGGCTTGAAAGTCCAACATATAAAGCCTAACCTATGACTCAAAATATTTTGTTCGAAATTAAGCCACTATATACAAATCGACTCGATTAGAAATGTGTCGCTACAATTACTGGACTAGGCACTTTCATGAGATCTTAGGTTTATTAAGGAACTTTTATTTATAAATTAATTATATTATTTTGTAGTTAAGAGTTGACAAAACTAATTTTTGGAAAATATTTTTTTTAAAATATTATGATTTCTTATGAGGGTTTTGGAATTTCCTAGGAAATAGATTTTAGATGAGGATTGGGTCATATAAAGTGAGTATCGTACAAGGAATATATTTTGACGCAAATGTCCTTGTAAGAATTTGAGTTTGTACGAGTCTCTCTTGCATAGTGTAATTCATATGAGGACGTGTTTATGTTTCCAAAAGTGCTCTTAAGAAGACAAACTTTATATGAGAATATGTCTTACGAAGTGGCTCGTTCAAATAAGGAACATCTCATTCGTATGAGGAATGATTTTTCGAGAATCGTGTTTTATGTACTCTATTTATGAAAAAATGTAAATAATTTTGTAAACAAAAAATTTTATATGCACAGCAATTTTACAAAATCCTAATTTGGTTTTTGAGAAAGTTCTTATAACAGTTTAGTTTAGTTCCTATCAAACCTATACTCCAAAAAGAGATTTCAAATTACAAATCCCTTTCAGTCTTCAGCTGAAGATAACACCACAAATGATCGTGTGGGAAGATTAGCATGAGAGATCCAGTGAGTTTATTAGTATGAGAGATTGTGTGGTCAGATTATCTCACGGTTAATATCGATGGATACCAAAACATGTGGGTTATGTAAGTTGTTGTTGATGAGAGCAATTGATTGTTACTACAAGTAGAGGCATGTGATTAAAACGCAAAGGAAAGGCATCGTATCTAGAATCAAGTCTTGGTATGTAAGTCAAATCTTTTATTTACTACGCAAAGGAAAGGCATCGTATCTAGAATCAAGTCTTGGTATGTAAGTCAAATCTTTTATTTACTAGTTCTAAAAAATAATTATTGTGTTAGTAGACTTAATTAAGTAGGGTGTGATAGTAGTTTTTTTCGCTAGGGTTTTCACTCTAACTTTGGTATTTATTTGTGTGATAACATGATTTTTAGTTTTTCTTTATTTTGTTGCATCACCCATATATAAATTGGATCTGATTAATGTGATTCGATAAAATTAAAATTTGGATTTAATATCACCAAGTTTGCTTTAAGGATGAAATAATTAATTCAAACTATCTAATTGAACTTAGAGCACCCTAAGAAAGCTTTTTCATAACCCAACTAAACTAACCACATATGCCTCGCAATGTATATATCATTGTATCACTTTGTTTGTAAAGTTGATCAATTTAGTTGGTTAATGTAAAATTACTCAAAATTGTTTATTTTCTTCGATGGAAAGAATCATATTATTTGGTTGTCTTCTAACTAATTACTTCAATCTTGGTTGGTTAATTTCCCCCCTATTTCTCCCAACTAGGTATGCCAAAAAGAATTAATTTGATATTCCACCATTATTCATTAATTCTCCTATTAATTATTGAGATGTCTAAAAATACCATAATAATTCTTAACCTTATTTCAATATATCCCTATTAATAATATAAGTTGAAGTCACAACTTCAATGAATATTCCATAGTCAACTTATTCCTTTGACTTCCAAATTATCTCAATAATTTTCAAAGTTTACTACATTCAAGTCAAAACGTGCTATATAGAAGTTCTCAATTTTCTAATAACTCGAGAAAATTAAATGATTGATTATAAGTTTGTAAGAGCAAGATTTTATAATCGCTCATAGTTTAGATATTTTGGCGTATCCCGTTACAAACCGAACAGTTCATCCGTATATGCTTCCATAATCATTAAAGACATGTTAGTGACCAAGAAACGTTTTGAAGTTCAAGATGTTGAAATCGTCACGAATCAATATGGAGGTATATGGTATATACGGTATTTGATTTTACTTAGTCAAATTTATTCTAGAATGTGAATGTTTTTTATTCAAGGCATTTGTTATAAAAACAATTTTTCAAAATAATATTTATTTTGGTTCATTAGAACGAGATTGGCAACTCATTAATACTGGACCTTGTTCTTATTCGAAGGAGGTTTGATATTAGTTGGAATGAACTTCAAGCGAGCTTTAAACGGGACTTCTCTGTTCAACAGAACTGCACCCGTTGGAAGCTCGTTGGAACGAATCATTCAAACGAGACTTAACTTCATTAGAACAAAATATAGATTTTCATTAGAACGAAGTGGCATTTTCTTTCGAACGAAGTCCACTACCTTGAAAATCATGTTTTCTATAAATTGGACACTTTTGGACTATTTAACATAGCTCTTTTGGTAAAAATAAATTCCCATACTTGCTCCAAAAGTTTACTTTTTTTTGTTTCTTTGAAAAACACTTTTTTCCAAATCTTCATCCCTATAATGATTTGTTGAGTTTGTCAAACCCTAGTTCCATACACTACATCGAACCCTTGTAGAGTTTTTTCTACTGCTGATTTGTGAAGCTCTGCGACTTTACTCCTGAAGATGAAAGGAATTTGTATCTTGAGGCTGATTGGTGGATATTGAGGGAAGAGCTGCTTTTTGTGGTGGTAATGGATTGCATCACATTCTGCTAAATATTTGAAGACATGTGTATTATACTTAGTGGATCTCTAAGTAGTCTGCAAGTCATTCGAGTCTGTCAAATTCTCAAATAGTATTGAATATAGGTTTTGCCCGAAAGGGATTTTTCCTCAATTCTTCTTCTACTTGGTTTGGTTTTGGTTTGGCATAATTTTCTCTTTGAATATTTTCTTTCATGCACACCTAATTCTAAACAAGATAAAATTTGGGTAAAAATTGAATCTCTGTGTGTGTGACCTAATTTAATGTGTGAATTCATATAACCCAACGTTCTCAAATTGGTATCAGAGCAGGTTACATTAATTTATTATGTGATCTTCATTTTGGGATTATATGGATAATTTGTATAATAGGCAACCTATTTTTGTGGGTCAAAATATGCTTATTGAAAAGCTCGAATGAGGTCGACACTGAAATCGGTTGATAAGAGAGTATGGGTTGTTTGTGAAAGAGGGTGGACACCACCCGTTATGACTAACGACGATGTCGTAATCTTAAGCCTGTCAGTACTTGGACAGAGGATGATTTTAAATGGATTAATTTTAACTCTCGTGGCTTGAGTGCAATTTCTGGTTCACTCACTCCCAACGAGTTTTGTCGAATTATGACATGTATCACTTCTAAGGAAGCGTGGGATACCCTCTAAATCACTCAGAAGGGTACCAATTCTGTGAAAGCTTCTAAGATATAAAATCTCACCACACAGTTTGAGACCATTAATATGCTAGATACTGAGATTTTTTATGAGTTTTATGCATATTTATCTAATATAGTCAATTCTAGATTTAATTAGGGTGAGAGAATTTTGTAGACGAGAGTTGTGATAAAGATTTTGAGATTCTCGTCGTCCCGTTTTATCCCCAAAGTCATTGTCCTGAATTTGTTGGGAATATCAAATACGCCTAGGTTAGAAGAACTCATAGGAGACCTTCAAACTTATGAAATCTTTATGTTCCCTGAAATTCAAAAGCCTAAAGAAAATGGGATTGCTTTAAAAGCCCAATATAAAAAGAAAGAGGAGGTTTATTCTGGCTCTAAATTTGATTTTGACCTTGATGATCTTACCCTTTATGAGAAAAAATTTTAAAAAAATTCTCAAACTAAGAAAAGAAAATTCTTCCAAAGAAAATAAAATTTTTGAGAAAGATGAAAATTTTAAGTCGAGCAAGAAACGTTTTGAAAAAGCGAGAGGAAAGTACACTAATAAAGACAGGGAGAGATGCTATGAGTGCGAGGGTAAGGTTAACAAAGCCCACAAATGTTCTACGAGGCTAAACAGATAAGGCAAAGGCAATGCCACCTATAATACAATTCTTAGCGATAGCAATGTCTAGTCAGTGGATTTCGAGGACGAATCATCATATGGACATAACTTCACTGCGTTCTAGACAATCATGTTAGTACATCAAGTACGTCTCACGCTAATGAGGATGTTTCTAAACATGATGACCTAGACAGTGAGTCTAGTCATTTCGAAAAGAGTGAGGCAGATGATGTTTGGAGTGAGGGAGAAAGTGGCCTTCGATGTACTTATGCCAAGATTTACGTCGAGTCCTTTAAAATGAAAAGGCAAAATAAATATTTGGTCCTTAGGGTGTTATATCTTGAGAAATAGTTGAAAAATTCGAGAGAGAGCGAGACCTCGATGAGAGTTTCTTTGAGAGAGATTCGTTTTAGTGGAAAGGAAAAATGGTGACTTGACCATCAAAGTGGCTAGTTTTACAAGAGATCTCCAAGCTTATTTAGAGACTCGTGATAAACTTAAAGCCCTTATATTCCCACTTGAGAAATATCTCGAACGTGTCCAGGAGGTTAAGGTAACTATATTTGATACATCGAAGAAGGTAGGAAAGATGTTCCACAATACCCTTTTAAGGAGAGTCAGGGAATAGGTTACGACAGTGCATCATCTTCTCATGCCGCACCCAAAGCAGTTTTTAAGTTTATGGTGGATCCATATGGGCCTCAACCTAACCCACTAAAAAGAGTTCAACCTAAACGATCTAACCAAGGTAGACCCAAACAAGTCAATGTTTGTACCCACTTCAAAAGAAGAGGTCACCTTAGGGAATTTCTCTATAATTTAGGAAGAACTCTATGAACACATACTCCCATGCATTGTTATATTGACTTTGTTAGTCTTAGAGAGAAATTTGAGTTCCTAATCGCCACTTCTCAAAGCTTAATGGAGGAGTTTCAAAGAATTTCTATGCCTTTTGAGAACACTTCCAATGCTACGACTAAAGCTAATAACGCTAAGGGCAAAGAAAAAATTACCTCCACGTGGGTACCTAAGCATGATGACAAAACCCTTATTGTTATGTTTCTCTCAAGGTTCAAGATACTTCCCAGTGATATTTTATAGTGAGTGATCTAGGCACATGACCGGTGCCAAGTCATTTTTTACCAACCTTGTGGGTCACAAGGAAGGCAAAGTCACCTTTGGATATGGGAGCAGGTCTAGCATTTTAGGATATAATTATGTTAAGATACTTTATTTTCCTAAGCTAGACAATGTTTTGTACATCGAAGGGTTAAAAGAGAACTCAATTGGCATAATCCAATTTTGTGATGCAAACTTTGCGGTGAAGTTCTATCAGTCCGAGTGTAACATATATGATCAATCAAGTGAACTATGCTTTCAATGAGTGAGGACCAAAGATAATTATGATTGGATCCTTTTTAAGTCCCCCTTTATGTTCAACAATGCCACGGTCTCCTCTGTGGACCTTTGGCATCAATGATTAGGTCATGTGAACTTTGAAGATCTTAGAGATTAGTGAAGAAAGACCTAGTTCGTGGCCTAACATCGCTTTGAAAACTAATTTCTTCGATTTTTGGTCCTTGCTAATAAGGAAAAAAAATCGACATCCCCATTAGAAGTTGAATACCACTACCACCTCTCATTTGTTGGAGTTGATACATATGGATCTTATGGGTCCTACACATACATAGAGAATCGGTGGTAAGAGATACATTCTCGTGATAGTTGATGGCTTTTCAAGATACTCCATCGTGGGTTTTCTTAGAGAAAAGTTTGATGCGATTGAGTTCCTAACAACCAAGTTTCGTGTCCTGCAAAATCAATACGGTGTCATTATTAATTGGATGCGTAATGAAAACAGCACAAAATTTAAAGAAGCTAGAGTGGATATATATTATGATGGAGTGGGATCAAACATGAGTTTTCTGTCATTCGTACTCCTCAATAAAATGGGATAGATGAGAGAAAAACTGGACGATTCAAGAGATAGTCAGATTCATGCTTCTTGGTGGAAAAGTGCCTCTAGACATTTTTGGGCAGAGGCGGTTAATAACGCATGCCATACGGTGAATAGGGTATATCTTCATCCATATACATTACATATGCCATATGAGTTATGGATAGGGCAGAAACCTAACCTATCTTATTTCTGAGTCTTTGAGAGTCCTTGCTATATTTTAAGAGATATAGAGCACTTAGGAAATTTTGACTTCCGAATCGATGAGGGGATATTTTTAGGCTGTGCATCATCGAGTATAACTTATAGGGTGTTTAAACTTGCAATCTCTACGGTTATGGAATCGATAACTCTACAAGTAGAGACGATGAGCCGCCTATGTCTATTGATCCTAACCTCGATTGTAAGAACAATGCGCCCCTAGTGACAATGCCATTATTCCTCATACTAACCCGGTGGAGCCCACTCTTGATTTAGAGGATCTACCCTATTAGGTTCGAAAGATTCATGACCTAGTGATCCTACATTAGGAGTCAAAACTCGCGCTCAACTTGAGAATTTGATTAGCTACTTTTGCTACACCTCCTTAGAAGAGCCCAAGAATATGAAAGAGGCACTCAAGGACGAACATTGAGTTTGCGCCATGCAACATAAGTTTCTTCAGTTTCGCAAGATTGATGTCTAGGAGTTAGTCCCCCAACCTAGCGAGACTAATTTGATCAGTACCAAGTAGATTTACAAAAAATAATGGGTGAGAATCATACCATAGTTTGCAATAAGTATAGGTTGGTCACTCAAGCATACATACAGATTGAGGGTGTAGACTTTGACGACATATATGCTCCTGTTGCTAGGTTTGAGTCTGTCCGCTTACTACTCACCATAGCATATCATCTAAGGTTCAAGTTATACTAATTGGATGTCAATAGTGAAATCCTAAATGGCGTTCTACAGGAAGAAGTGTACGTGGAACAACCCAAGGGATTAGAAGATTCAAAGCACTCGGGACACGTATTTTATCTTAAGAATGCCTTGTCTGGTTTGAATCAAGCACCCCATGCTTGGTACAATAGGCTCACTTCTTATCTCTTAGCTCGAGACTTCAAGAGAGGGGGAGTGGATAAGACTTTTGTGAGGAAAGAGAGTGGTTCTATATTGGTTGACCAAGTCTATATGGGCAACATAATATTTAGATCTACGTGTTCTCGAGATGCTCATACATTTGAGGAGGAGATGAAGAGTAAGTTTTAGATGCGCATGGTTGGTGTACTTGTGTTATTCTTACGTCTCCAAGTGCGTCAACTTGAGGATGGGATATTCATATCTCAATCCAAATATGCTAGGAACCAAGTGAAGAAGTTTGTTTTAGACTTTGCTAAGCACTCACGCACCCCTACAAGTACATCGACTAGGTTTAGCAAAGACACTTTAGACAAGGTTGTAGAGCAATCCCTATATAGGAGCATGATAGGTAGTCTTATTTACTTGGCTGCTAGTCATCCCGACATGTCCTTTAGCGTTGGAGTTTGGGTGTGTTACCAAGCGTCCACGAAAGAGTCTCACGCTTAAATGTATCATCATATACATGAGTGTCAATCTTTCCTATGGTATTTGTTACTCCTTTGATATCAATGACCATTTGTCCGCCTATTCGAATGTCGATTGAGCCGTGGATGTTGATGATTGCAGGAGAACCTCGGGTGGATGCTTTTACTTTAGGAGTGCTCTTGTCTCTTAGTTGATCAAGAATCAAAACTCCATTTTTTTTTTCAACGGCGGAGGCCAATTATATAGTCAGAGGGAGTTATTGCACACAAATCTTATAGATTAAACAAATGTTAGAAGATTATGGGATTTCGTAAGGCACAATGACAATTTCATGTGATAATACAAGTGCAATTCATATATCCCGTGATCCGGTCCATCATTTTGCAAAAAGGACATTAAGATACGTGAGCATTTCATTCGTGATCTCGTTGAAGAGAAGGTTATGTCATTGAGCTTTGTGAGCAACGAACGCTAATTAGTTAATATTTTCACTAAATCTTTAGGTCCACTTAGATTGGAGAATCTTAAGAAGTCTTTGGGTATTTGTTCTCTTGATTGAGTTTTGGTACTTTATCTAGTGTAGGGTGATTATCATGTTCATATCATTTTTTCTATTGCTAGATGGTATTTATATTGTATTTATATGTTTATACATGCTTTTATTTAAACATCTTGAAAATTCCAGAAAGATATTTGGTTTTTAAAAAAAAGTTTGAAAGATTTTATTTTTGATAAAAATTTTGAAATAGACAAAAAGATTTTTGTATTTTGTTTTTCACCATATATGGATGTGCATTTAAGATATTCGGATCACAACTTCATTCCATCCATTCATGTGATTTTTTCATAGTGTTTTGATGCATGGCTTCGTGTTTTTTTAGTGTGCTTAATAATGTGTGGCTAGCATTTTATTGTTCATTGATATTATTTTCTACGTGCTAGATTTTTTATCACCTTTATTGCACACTTGCACGAACTTACTTGTCATATGTCGAATACGGTGTTCTCATCTCAATAGTGTTTAATAACGAACCAAATGTACGAGAAATAAGTTGTGCTTGTAAGAACCACTGATCAGAATTTGTTTCCCGAAAAATTTGTTTTATGTTAAACAATGGAAATGAGCTATGAAAGAGAAAATTCTCTTTACGATAAAAGCCACCGTTTGCAAAAAGAGCCTAACAGATGAACGACACACAAAAACAAAAGTGTCAAGGAGCTATTTTCTTTTCATTGATGTTTCACTACACATGAGCATTATGATAATCTTCAAAAATTTGAGAGTGAATTCTTAAATATGTGGACTTTGAGGTGTTATAAAGTAGAAGATCAATGGGTTCGCACAACGAACGCTTTTGAAAAACATTAAATAGTTTGGCATTATTGTTTTGAGAAGCATTTAATTTCATAGCATGTTGCATAAGTCGAGTCAATTTCATTTTGTTCAACAGTATTACACCTAAGGTTGAAATTAAGTTCTTTCTTTTGAAGTATCTCATGACTTTGTGCAACTATGTTATGAATGCCTATGTTGATTTGCCTATGGAACATGTTAACACAATTTCCTTACTCTTTCATGATTCGAGTATTTTAGTGTTATTCCATGGTGTGATGTAATTGTACCTATATGTACCTTTCATACATATACTTTTTATTCTTAAAAATTTTGAAAATTTTCAAAAATATTTAGTATACTTATTCGAAATTTCATTGCATGTACTTTACTGATTATCTTTATGATGTTGTTTCATTTGGATTCAGGTGATGCTAATGATTCATGCATAGTTTCTTACCCTTTGTCTATTAAAAATAAAAAGAGGGGGAACAAATTGAGGGAGAGTTTTTATTCTGATTAAGCTCTCGTATGTGTCACGGTATTCTTTTGCTTTATGTGTGTAGATCTCTTCTGCATTGATGATGATCTCTTGAACTACATAAGATGAAGAAACTCACTTGAAAACGAAGTCCCGAATGTCATTCCGTTTTGGGTTTAGGAGCGAATTAGTAGTACATTCTCTTAGGGGTTTTAATTTGGTTTCGGCCTTCGATTTTGCACCGGAATAGCCAAAAGAGTAGATTTGTAAGGGCAAGATTTTATAGTTGCTCATATTTTAGATATTTTGGCATATTCCTTTACAAACCGAAAACTACATTCGTATATGCTTCCACGATCATTGAAGGAATGTTAATGTTCTGAAGTTCAAGCCATTAAAATCGTCACAACTAAATATAGAGGTATATGGTATTTGGGGTGTTTGATTTTGCCTAGTGATGCGAATTTTTTTTATTCGAGGCATTTCTCATAAAAACACTTTTCAAAATAACATTTATTTTGGTTCGATAAAACGAGATTAGCATCTCGTTAGAACGAAACCTTGTACTCATTCGAACGAGGTTGGATCTTCATCAAAACAATTGTTTGAGTTCGTTGGAACGAACTTCAAACGAGGCTTCTTTGTTTAACATAACTGCACCCGTTGGAAGCTCATTGGAACGAACTAAACCGTTCATTCGAATGAGACTTAACTTCTTTAGAACGAAACATATGTTTTCAATAGAACGAAGTAACATTTTCATTCGAACGAAATCCACTGCCTCGAAAATCATGTTTTCTTTAAATTGGGCACCTTTGGACTGTTTAACACTAGTTGCACCTACTCCAAAAATTTTCTTCTTTTTGTTTCCTTGAAACAACACTTTCGTTTTCCAAATCTTCATCTCCAAAATGACTTGTTGAGTTTGTCAAACTCTAGTTCCATACACTATATCAAACCCTTGTGGAGTTTTATCTACTGCTGATTTGTGAAGTTTCAACTCTAATGCTGAAGAAGAAAGGATTCCGTATCCCGAGAGTGATAGGTAAATACCGAAAGAAGAGTTGCTTCCTGTGAGTTATGCTGAACTGCATCACATTTTGTTGAAGATTTGATAACCTTGTGCATTATACTTGATGAATTCATAAGTAGTCTGCAAGTCATTCCAGTCTGTCAAATTGTTAAACTGTCAAATTGTTGAATATAGGTTTTGCCCAGAAGAAATTTTTCCTCAATTCTTCTAGTGCTTGATTTGATTTTGGTTTGACATAATTTTTGTTTGGATATTTTCTTGCATGCACACCTAATTCTAAACAAGATAAAATTTGAATAAAAATTGAATCTTTATGTTTGTGACCTAACATACAAGTGAATCCATATAACTCAAGCACTCAAAATTTCTATTTAAAATAATCAAAAAATCTCAATTTCCAAGTTAGCATGCTGTTTTCCAATATTTTTCCCAAAGTCAAGTATATTACAGCTTTCTCGCATTAAAAAATACAGCATATAGACAAAACGAGGGAAAAAAATGATCAGTTATAGTATTGTCCATAACAACTGCATTTTCTAAATCTGTGAACTCCTGCTAGTTAAACCAAATCAAACACTCACTATTGCTAAAACTTCAGTGAGATATCTGTAAATTTCCGGGTAAATATTTCATACATTTTCAGCGACTCCAACTATTAACCATACAAATTGAAAAGTGGTTAAGTTAATTCTATACATCATATACAGGTAAGCGCTCCTCAATACGAACGCGGCAAATAGGGCACATCTTACACTTATCACAGCAGGCACTGCACCAAAATCATAAAATAATGAAAATACCGCAAAATGAGAGTAATTGAGAAAGGAGAAGGGGGAGGGGTGATAGTTGATGTTTTTTCTGCAGAAACAAGAAAATTTTAGTACCATTAAGGAAGATGAAAGTACCTGCAGAGGATGCGATGCCTACATGGAAGGAGGACTATGCTGATCTCTCTCTCGAAGCAAACCCTGCATAGGACTTTTTCCTGACCAGTGTATCAATACAACATTTTCCAGCAGTTAGAATTCAAACTTTACAGCAAAAACTACTTTACGATAGAGCACATTTTTCTAAAAAATAATTAAAAAAGTCCCATGTCCCAAGTCAATTGTTATACACCAATAACAAAGTCCCAAAATGTGGAAAATGATATCCAAAGTGATAATATGTTAAAACTTTACACCCAAAGGGGTAAAGACCAAATGACCCCAAAATTTATAGGGACATATACCAAATAGTCCCTCGGACATTTTTTAATACCCATTTAGTCCAACCTTTTTTATTTTGCCTCAAAAAGTCCTTTGCCACATATTTTGGAGAGGGAGTGCCGCTGGCGCGGACCTCTAAAAATAAGAGAATATTGAGTGCTTGAGGGACTAAATAGGTTAAACTAAAAATATGTGTCCTTTTTAAAAAATATATATTTATAGTAGGGACTATTTAATAATTGACCCAAATTTATATGCATTGTGATTGTAAAGGATAATTTATCAAAACTTAGAAATTTCATTCATCACAAAACACACTAGCATAAAAACATTTAAGATTAAAAATATTACATTTTGAAGTCTTTCATACTCCTGCTGGCTGAATTTTGTGATTTCTGTTTGTTCACCGAGAGCTGCTTGAAGTCTCCAAACCTAAAAAGGATCAAAAATAAATAATAGAGAATTTGTCAGAACCGGGCATTTTGTGTGCGGTCCTGTGTGCTATATAACTGTCTGTTTATTAAAGTTATTTTTAATTATATGACTCACTTTGTAGTAACACTTTCATTGTTATATCTGAGAAACTGTGTGATAAACTGTGTGACAACCTAACTCTGTATTTGATAGTCATTTTGTAATATAAAACTCATAATTACCCAGGGATTGCATCCTAAGTAGTTTAAAAAGGGAGGGACCACAACCTAAACCCCATATGTTGTTGGACACCACACTAAAAAATTTAAATGGGATGGGCTTATGACGAATGGCTCCATTAAAATAATGGACGAATGAACAAAGAAATTACCATGTGCATATTTATAAATTTAAAGAAAGAACATAATCAGTTATGAAATTACTACGCTGCAGTAGCAAATGTCAAAATGATAACTTAGAGACAAATTATACGCAAAAGACAATGTGATAATCATGATTACCTCCTCGGCAAGATCCTTCTTAGGCATTTTCTTCACTATTTCAGGCGGATAACCGCAAAAAGTGCTGTAACTGATAAGGAAAAATAACAAACTATCAGGGGAAAAAGGTAGCGAGTAAAATTCATTAATTTTTGTTATCCTAAATATATAATGCAGAAACACATTACATTACATTCATTCTTGCTAGTTTTCATTAAAAATTCGTCATATCAAACTATAAAACTTTAAGCGGATGGTGTAGGATGGAACTGGAGATAGTAAGAAGGATGTAGATGGATGCAGTGACAAATTCTGTGAAAGGGGGGGGGGGGGGGGGGGGGGGTATGGATGGATTATAAGGACACCTTTCCTTTATTAAAAACATTGAAATTTTTTATTAATAAGTCAAAGATTACATAGAGTTTGGGAAGATAAGTTGTCCAACAATAGTACTCCAAAATTCCATTAGAACCAAACCCAAAGTTTCCATCTCCATTGCAACAGCACCCCCTCTCCAATTTAGAAGAATAAATGACAGGGAGAAATCATTCAAGCATTTAGACGATGTCGAACATAAGCAGCCAAGATTTTAATCCATTCCAAAGGATCTCCTCGTTTTTTCTTCAAAGATCATATTGTTCCTTTCTGACTGTATAACCAGTTCCTCTTTTACTCCCATATTTCAAGAACTTGATCGTGCTAATAGGATCTATACAGTGGATAACATTTCCATGAAACCAAATCCACCGAACACTTCATTCCACAAAAACACCGTAAAAGGACAATTGACGCCAAAGATCATCTGAGCCTTGCATGACATATTTTAAAATGGCAATCAAAATGTAGCCTAACCAACTCAGTCCTACGAATTGGACAATGTAACTGTACAAACCAACCCGATAAGCCAAAACCATCTATTCTATATCATCATTTATATCGTCTATAAAAAGGGGTATCAGTTATAGATAAAAAAATCAAGCTTCTTCAAAAATTAGAAATCCCAAATACTGATCACACAATTTTCTTTTTAGCGGGCATTAATAAATCATCAATAATCTATTTTATTCCTCCCGCGGATGTTTATGCTTGATTCATCACTTCTAAAACTTTCAATCAACCTTCTTAAAATTTATCATCAAATTTCCACAAGTGCCTTTTACTGTTGCACAAAATGAACTAATTATTGACCTAAAGCTAGGCTAATTAGGAGACTCGGTCACCAACCAAACAAGCAAGCCTGAGCAAATATTACTATATATTGACTCGCAAGGGCAGCTCAAGCAACACAAGATATCTCCTTAGACTTGTAAATGGCTGTGAAGGAAACAAAAATGAATGAGTGTATCAGTGCAGACATCACTGAAGATATAGTAACTATTTCTAGATTGAATTGATAATTATATTAACAATCAATGCCCAAAGAGGGGGCAGTGAAGTATTCGTGAGTAGGGGTGTTCATTCAAACTCCAGCTATAAAGTTTGAAATTGACTTGAACATTCATCAGAGGGAACTTTACCATAAAAATCATAACGCAACCTTTGTACCATTTCCATTTTAATGGGCCCAGGATTCATTCAAACAAATGTCTTGATACCACCGTTGTTCGGATCGAACGTGGCTTAGTTAGAATATTTGTTTCTCAACATATGCTTGCTGTCTTCAATAATTCATTCTGCTCTATCGTTTGCTGCATCGTTTCCAAAGAACTCACCCTCAAGCTGTACCCTGAGAATCGAAATCTTCCATGCCAATAAAAGAGAGACTACAAATTTGCATGCTTCAAATTTATATGATTGATATACTTCACACTTCGTATCAATTGAAAACTAAGAGTGGATCAAAATCTTCAATACCAATAAATCAACCTCGTGGGTATTTTCCCCAATATGCTCCGAACCATAAGAAATCGCGGCATCAAAAACATAATGAAAACTATGTACCTTACAACTTGCAGAAACAAGATCAGAGTAAATTAAATGTGAAGGCATTGGACCAAAAACACTGTCCTGCCAACATATTGAGGATGCTAGATAGCCATGGTTTGGAATCTTGATTGCATCAGTGGTATTCACTATGCTATTATTACAAACTATGGTGTTTATAGTTCCACATGCGATCTGAATGCCATAAGCGATCACGTATACAACCTCAAGGTTGAAATTTTGTTGACCTTTCTCGTTGATAGGAATTCAGTGAATATCCATGCCTCCACAATTGCGCAAGGTTCTGTAACATCGATTTTTCCAAGTTCTCTTTTTATCTTATTCTTTAGATTTTAAAATTTTCACATCACGAAATCTAAATATTCCCGCAGCAAAGAATTCACATAATTCATTATTCTCGTGGCTCCGCACTCGATGCATACACATGCACATAAGAATCACCTAAAAACCTGTGCATTCCAAAAAGTTTAACGAAGACAAAACATTACTTACCCCGAGGACCCGTCATGGAAAAGTCGGGCCTGTTCTTCTCTACTTCCTTCATCAATGGACCACCAACCAAGTAGCCTGCTCATAGAAATTGTTAAAAACCACAGTGAACAAACTCCGCATAATACTTGCAGCATGGATAAAGCTGCAACGTTTTATGATATTACCTGGAGCCATGGTGCAAGAACCCAAAGCAGTCGCCAGCTATTGAAGAAAACCTAAAATATCTGCCTGTGCTAGCTCCAGTACGTAGTAACATTACAATTTTCTCCACCGATCTAGATGCAGCAAACAGGACTCCAGCTCCTTGCAATAGGAAAAGAGGAGAGAAAAGAACCGGGAGAGGGATATATCTAGCACCAGCAGGTGTTCCCTGAAACTCAAAATCACTAATATAATTGTTGATAAAATAGCCCAAGTAAATCATAATGTATCATCAAACCATTATAACCGATAAACTCTAACATACCTCCAAGTGCATACAAAGAAGGACTTGGAAACCAATAATTGGAATTTTCATGATATGGCCACCAATGTCTTGAAGACCACACATTCTATCCTCGGACTGATCCTCAGAGGAAACCACTAAGCCACTGTTCCAGTCAAGATATCTAATAGCTGTAGAAGATGAACTGGCTTCTCTCATGTGAGAATTTCGATGAATCACTGGATTAGACCACTTCGTACAAACAAGAAATGCAAAGCACTCTGCGATACTGTACCAGCATAAGATGAGTGAACGCTCATCAATTCCATCAAGCCACAATAATATTATGAAGAATGCTAGAGTCACAATATTTGACAAAAAGGCAATCCACAAAAAATGTTGTCTGTATTTGATTGGATAAATATTAACTATTTGTAGGTGGGACCTACCTTTTGTCCAATCAAATGCAAACAACATTGTTTGTGGATCGCCTTTTTGTCAACTGTTTTGTGAGTCTAGAACTAATCTAATGTTAATAAGCAAAACAAAAAAAAACAAGGTAACGTAATATTCCAAGCACGCAAACAATACCCATAATTTATGAATAAGTCCCACCAGCCTAGAGCACCCACATCACCTGCAAGATTTTATCAAAGTAAACAGAAACCCTTTGCTTTATTAATAATGACAGATCAAGATAATAAGCATGTCCACGTATACATTTTTAATATTGTAAAAGGATAATCAGTATTAAAATAGTGAGGTGTTGCACACAATCAAACGATCTCAGAGTCTGCGGTTCAGTGTTCTAATGAAACAGGATTAGGTGGTGCCTAGGCACTAGGCAACGGTCCACCTCCACTCTTAATCGGTGTTGAAAATCAGAAATGGGAAACGATCAGCCTAGCCGATAAATAATCGGGTAGGGTGGTTTTTTTCCTGGGCAGTAACATTTTCTAGTAAAAATCTACTTCTATATATATACTGTATATATGTATACAAGTGTATATCTATAAAACATATGTATATAAGTGTATATCTCTACATTATTTCTGATATATATGTACATATCTATGACATGTATATATAAAATAAAGCATTCTAGGAGCTAGAAGGGTTCCCGCCGGTCGATTACTACCTAGCGAGGTTGAAGGTGAGAGAAAAAGCAGTCCTACAGATAGATACGGATATAGAGCACATGATTGTTACACAGGTGTTATGCATGGTAGTGCAAACAAGAATGGAGCGTACATACAGTTTTGTTAATCACTAAAATGACAACCATAATTGTTGAAAGTCTAGTACTAAATGACAACGTACTATATCTAAAATAGAGGGGATAGCTACAGTAATTAGCACATGATGTCAAAGTTCTAGAATGCTAAATTGGCTGTCATTACGCCCAAGTGAAGAGTTCTGACATGTGGGTCACCTGGTTCAATCTACCAAACCATAATCCTCAACGACCCTGTATGACCCGCCGAATAACACTACCCTCGTGATTGTGGCATTAAGCTCATGAAACTTTCTTGATTCTGCCCAAACCTTGATCAGCATTTTGCAACAGGTGTACCCCTTCCACAGATTTGCAGATGTAAAGGGCGTACGGTCAAGACCGCCGAACAAATTCTCTGACTTTCCGCGGTGTGGACTGCTAAACAAGGTCCATTTGATTTGTTGTGGGATTCTCTCGTCTTGAGGGAGGCATGTGCATCATGCCCCCTTGTGGCAAGAGTGCCTTATGTTTCAATAGTCTCAAATGGCAACTTCCATTAATTTATCATACATTTATTAACCTTATGGAAACTATAAATTGCCTACAGGCTAGGGCAATTGCAGTAGTATTATTTGTGGCTTCTTGGTGGGTGATAAAAGAGGGCTTCAATAGCAGTTTCAAATTATCGTTGCCAATGACATTTTCATCTTTTGCAACCCCTCAGTAACACATTGGTGCAAGGTTTTGAATCTTTTCGTCTGTTTTAGTTTTTAGGACTGGGGATCAAGGTTAGAAATACAAAGCTTGTTCCAATCCTCTATTCTGGGGTGCATGATTGAATTCCTTCCTCTTTTTTGGGTCTTCCACTTGGAGCGATGCACGTCCAACGCTATTTGGTACCCTTGTGGACTGTTTTTATGAGAAGTATGGCATGTTGGAAAAGATTGGCTTTCCAAAGGTAGCCATTTGACTTCGATAAAAAAAATAAAGGAAAAACAAATTTTAACCCTGTAATTTTTAGTGAATTTCGATTTGTATCAATTATTGCAATGCCGCCCTCAAAATCTTAAAAGTGTTTCAATTGAACCTTGTCGCAATTCAGTTAAACCCTGAAGTTGAGGCAACCTGGAAGGCTGGAATCTGATTTGGAAGCTGAAGCAGCATATTGGTCATAATGGTCATCACCTCCTCTCACTCTTGTCGGCCGGCGGCGTCACACCTCATCATCTGCTTAATCTGATTTATCTTCAACCCCAATTTCTAGAACGCTCTCTTCAAACCATGGTTCAAAGTCACGGCCAAGTCAACTAGATATCAGCCGGGTTGACTCAATATTGCAAGGCACCGAAACTGATTCCAAGGGCGAAACAAAAAAAAGTATTGTGGTATATCGCCGAGATATCGGCGATTCCGAGATATAAAGCCAATATCGGACGAGATGAACGAGATAGAAGAAAATCGGCCGAGACATGACTTTTGAAGGAAAAAACGCAACTGAATATGCCCTATTTGCACTATGAAGGTTACAAGTGAAATTAGGGCTAGAGTTACCTTTAAAAACTCATCAGCTGGCTTTTCAATCCACAACAAAACCCAACCAACCAAGTTTCTCTTGCCGACGTTGAAAGAAGTAGCCTGAGTTGCTGAACTTCTCTCTTCGCACTACTCATTTGTTCTCTTCATAGGTATCCAATATGTTTATTTTATTATGTTTAGACTATTATGTTTTTTACACGTCTTAAGAGCACCCAATGAATTAACTGTTTTGTAAATAAATAAAGTAATAGTTTTGTTTTGAAAAAAAAAGTATAAACAGTTTTTGAGCACCAAAATAGGTTAGTACGATTTTAAGAAAGTTAATAATAATCTCTAAAGCCACGGCCTATTTTAATCTTAACCATAGTTGTCAAAATCGTACGATTCGCGATTCGAAGCGTACGATTCGATTCGATTCACACATAAAACGATTCGAATCGAGTTGAGAATCGCAATTGTCTAAAGAATAGGACCGAATCGGCGATTCACGATTCGAATCTTCCGATTCAGGTCCGATTCCCGATTCGGGTCCGATTCACTTCACCTTTTTTTCTTCCGCGATTTTTTCTTCTTTTGCTTTTTTTGTTATAAAACTTTTGTATTTATAAAATCTTTGAAGGTATATTTTTTTGTTGCTTTAAATTAATATGAAGACTGTTTTAAATTAATATTGTTTTATAGTTAATCTTAGTATTTATTTTATTGTTTTAAATTAGGGAAATGCTTTGTGTTCCAAACAACTCTCCCAAATCCTCCCCCAAATAGCATTAAGTATTATATCTTGTGGTATGGGTCCCGCCAAGGCACAACTCATTAATGCTATTTGGGGGAGATTTGGGGGATTTGTTTGGTACCCATAGGACCACTCTTTAAATTAATATGGTTTACTGTTTTAAATTAATTTTGTTGTAATTTTTTAGGTTGGTTTAAATTAATATTGTTAATCTTAGTAAGTAGGCTGTTTAAAATTTTTGGAATTATTTGTTTTACAGTTTTAAATTAACCTTAGTATTTATTTTATTGTTTTAAATTAATATGTAGGATGTTTTAAATTAATATGTAGGTTGTTTTATGATATATTTTTGTTTTTTACATTTTTAAGCTTAAAATGAATGAGAACATGTGCTACGGTTAATTTTTGTGATATATTTTGGTATATTATCATGTGCTATGATTAGTTTTTTGTCATATTACACTTAATTACCAATTCTATAGTGTTAAATCCCATTTACGTATATTTTACTACGTTTTTATCATTTGGTTCCGATTCGACCGATTCGATCCACGATTCGATTCACGATTCGCGATTCGGGGGGTAAACGATTCACGATATGATTCGCGATTTGACAACTATGATCTTAACATATAATTAAAATGTTTGTACAAATAATTAAATTATTTTGTACAAATAAATTTTTTTAAGAGTACATTATTTTGTAAAAATAATAAAGTAAATTGTTTTGTAAATATTCTTAAAAATTTGTTGTAAAATATTATTAAAAACATGTTTTTTTCATTTTTAATAAATTGATGCTTGTTAAAAAATATTATCAATTAGCACTAAATAAAGTATTAACTTAGTCAAAACTACATTTGCATTTAAATATTATGAGAAAAATGCTCGTTATTTTTATTTTTATTTTTATTTTTTTGATAATTGTGAACCTCCACATAAACGAGTCCTTTGGACTCCCCCATGCGAACTAAACAGGAGGGACGCTGTACCAGATCCACCCTAACACATGTGCCGCTTCAAATCTGGCCGGTATCCGCTATGGGGTTTAATACTCAAGATCTTTGGCCTAAACGAGCCGCCTCTTACCACTGGACCAAATCAAGGCGCATTGCTCGTTATTTTTAAAAATGGCTTCCAAAGTAGATATTAGTTGAGAGTATGGAAGTTCTCTCGGAGGAAATTACACATATTCACATCGTTTCTTATAGCATGGAAGTGGTCGTTATGGATCATCGAGTCAATCATCCCAACCCTCTGAGCTGGAATATGATTTCATATTTTTTCTTTTACCCTATCGGAGGAAATTAACATATTCACGTCCTTACCACGATTGATATAACAACTAAATAGGGAGATGACACTAATGAAAACAATGTAATCATTTGTACATTTTTTATGAACTTTTATGTCATTAGATTGTTTTACAAACTATTACTTCATCATGGAATATTCAAGCTACAAAGTCCGATACGCGTTAGTAAAATCAAATAGGCAATGTTATGCATATTATATGATGGTTTTGAACTTATCTAAATGGTCGTACCCAATGCATAAGGCTCCCATAGGGTTTGGGAAAGGCGGATGTCGGCTGAACTTAACCCCGTATATGGAGAGGTTGCTCCCATGTCTCGAACCCAAGGCCAACTGTAGCTTGGGCGAAGACAAGCTACGGTTGGTCTCAGGTATTGAACTTATCTAATTCGTCCCAATTATTAATATTTTTTTTTTTTAATTTCTATATTTTTATAGAAATTTTTTGAGCTCTCAAAATAGCTTATCGTTGCATGTCGCCCAAAACCACGACCGATACCGGAACCAAGTTGAACATTGGGTGTCCGATACAAGGACCGAGACCGAGATTTAGAACCATGCTCCCAACCTCTCTCATCCGCCACCCTCCTCTCCGCAAAGACAGGACTGTGGCAGCCCCTCCTTGATTCAGGTTTTGAGGGGTTTGATACAGTGGCTTGTGATGGTAATCTGGAATGGGAGATGGCTGACTTGGGTGGGTGGGGAAATAATGATTATAATTTCTCTAGTGTTTTATACCATTTTCCCTCCCCCTCTCTCCTCATCTGAGCCAGCGCTCTTTTTCCAGCATTACTCGGGGTGAATAGCCGACTGTTTTATTTTCTCGTGTGTAAAAATTTCAAGGGGGACATTGTAAACATCGAGGGAGAAATTTAAATTTGCCCCAAACCTCAGGTCTAAATGTTTTTACCCTATAAATAACTCTCTATCTGCCCTACCTACTATTCATGAATCCTCTACCAAAATTGGTAAGGAAATGCATTAACAAGCTTGTGTTATTTTTTAAAAATGATACCAAAGAGAATTTTAAAGCCATATGGTCTAGGAAGCACGAACATTAGCTGGAGGTGAACTACCCGTGTCGGAGCCTAACATAGTCACATAGCATGTCGAACTTTTTGGCATTTCAAAGAAGGCAAACACGGCCCAAACATTTTGCGGAAACAGTGAGGCCAAATATTACTAATTTTTAGAAAATTAGGATCATCCTCTCATGTACCCCCTCCTTTGCGTAAGGATAGTCTTATTAAAGGTATTATTAAATAATAATAAAAGGTAAAAAAAAATTAAGCTGAAATTGTAAGCTTAAGTATCCCAATTGCTTACATCATTTGTTTAAGGTTATTTGGGTTTTGGCACTCGATAGTTATAACAGTTTTTGGATCGACACAAAAACTATCGTACCACATTGGCCCCCAATATTTGACATAATCCGTCGGTTCAAAAGATTACCATTTAATAATCACTATGCTACGAACCAATTACCTAATACAAAGCCTAATTTATATCTCCTAATAATAATAATAATAATAAAGAAATCAAAGATAACAATAATTTCCACCAATATAATTTTTGAAATTATCCCACGGCCCACACGGATAAACACTACATCTTTGGGCTTCTATTTTAGTTTAAATTTAATGACCCACCTCAAGTGTAGGTTGGGATGACCAACAAATGTTATTAGTTGAAGCATGGATGACTCAAAGGTGGGCTCGGTTTTTACTGCTTCGACCATTAACATTTGTGGGTCATGTTAACCCACTTTTGAAGTGGGTCAACAAATTTGAATTCAAATCTGGTTGTCCGTTAGTTCTGCCCTTATTGACGATTTCTTTTTATATGATTTTACTTATCAAAATAAATATATAAATATTGTAACATTTATTTATACGTCCTTGTGTATTATGCATTACCAACCACGTCAATGTGCTTGTGTGCCCAAGTCATGTCCACATCCAAGCTACAAAACGCGTTCATCTAGTCTTCTATTTTCTTTTCCCTTGCTTGATATAAAGTTTCAAAGTGAAAGAAATAAATCCAAAAAATAGAAAGAATCAAAACTGGAATACAATGGTTCGATTCAACAAATGTTGAACGTGCACAATGGTAGAAGGCACTAACACTGAAAAAATCCTTAATTAATATGGGAAAAAAGAACTCCAAAAGAAAATTTGAGGGGAGTGAGAATTACCGCACAGCTTTAGGAGGGTAAACACTGTAGCAGCGACAAAGAAAACCATAGAGATAGCCACCCAGAAGTGCTAAAACAATAAAATTGTAATTCAATAGTAGTCTACCTTTCATTAAAATTTAAGCAGATGTACATAAAAAAAATTGTTCAGGAAGTGTAAGCAATGCATTTCATTTACATTAAAGTTTCTTTGCACTCATCATATCTATTTTTTTCAAGATGATAAAATCAACCAATATTCTAGAAAAGCTCAAATTAAACAACTGTATATGACAAAAATTATGGCTCAAAAATAGTGACGGTATAATAAAATGCAAAACATGTAAATTGTAAATGAAAGACATTTATTCTTCAACTCGTAAAGATTAAGATTATGGAAGATGAATAGATTAACAATAATTCAATAACCATTGGTACGTGGTACAGTAGTGACAAAAATGCTATCTAATTGCTTCAATATACGCAAACCTACAAATTCAATATATCAAGAATATAAAATGCCAAAAAGTTGTACATCACAAACTGAGAGAAGTCAAGACCCATTTAACGGAGCTTGTCCATCCTCAATTAACACTATAGAACAAACATCATCTACAGATGTACCCTATCCATACAAGAATTAATATGGTTTTCATCTACAGAGAAATAGCCCCTCCACCAAATGCCGGTTGCTTGAAACAAGGAATTGTGCCACAGATGTAATGTTAACCCCTTTTTTTCTTGAAAACTGAGAATATACATATATATAGCTGTAAAGAAGATAAGGGTACTGGACCAGGACTTCACAAATTCTATATTTCCTTCCTATAAGCACTATTTTTCTCTATTTTTATTTTATAATAAAATAACTATCCCAGGCTTGGGATACTCACCTAGAGATTTCTTAAGAAAAGGCTTAAAGGTTTTGATGTGTATGGGATTTCTAGCGATACGTGGTGCGTGGTTGTGCCTCCGGGAGAAGACTATCTTTTATTTTCCATTTTTAGTTTAAGGTTTATTGTCATTTTCCTTTTATTTTTAGTGTTTAATTAGTTTCCAAGAATGTTTGGGACTACTGGTTCATTTTTAGATATTTTTTTAGTCTTTTTGGGTAATAGATTAATTAGCAAGCTAACTCTTCCTATAAATAGGCCTTTTGGCCCGCATTTGTACTTAACTTGAATATTGAGAATTGAGAATAGAGAGAGAAAGAAACCCATTTCTTTAGTTTAATTATTTGTTGTTGTAATAGTTGTTGTGTAGTGTAGTAATACCGCTTCCGCATTTAAAGATTTACATCAAATTGGTATCAGAGTTGCGTTTGTTCTTAGTGTTCATCAAGGTGCGTGAAGCGGGTCACGAGTTGAGATTCCAACTCCTGCAACCCTTCAATCGAAAGATTGATAAATGCCCAAATGAGAATCGGGTGAATGGAAACCCTAAATTCCATCACTACTAAAAGAGAAGATTGAAACTCTTTTAGCTCTTCCACCCCATCTCCACCACCACCATCTTCCATCTCCACCTCCTACCGCCACACAACCGCCACCTCATTTACAAGAATTTCCATCTTCAATTTTTTTTACCAAAACTCTAACCCAAGAAACCCACCACCCCAAAATTAAAACCTTAACCCACAAGAATTCAAGAAAATACAAATCCTAACCAAAAACCTACAAAAATCAAGAACCTACAAAAAAAAAAAAAAAAACTAACCGTAATAAGCCCTACCTACCACCGCCCATTGGCCACCCCCCGGACCCATTTTCGATGCCAACAACACCCCCAAAACCCCCGAAGCAGCCCCCTGCTGGAACAGGGTCAGCCCGACACTTATTGGCCTTTTTCCATCGCCAGCCAGCCTTTTCCCTCCGACCAGACATCACCCCACCCCTGTTCGCCCCACCCCCACCCCTCTCTAACTCCCCTACTATTTTCGGCGCCGGCATACCACCAACAAAACCCCTAGCCCTGGCCGAGCCCCTTTTTCCCTACAAACAGCCACCGGAACTTCACCCAACCTTCAATCCAAAACCCAAACCCCGAAATCTCACCAGCAGTCCAATTCAGCACCCCCTCCCTACCCCGCTGCCCTGCTACACAAGACACCCATATTAGACCTACCAAACCAAACCGTAGCCCCTATTTTTAAACCCAAAACAACCCCACCCCTATTTTCACCCTAATTTCCCTTTTCCCACTCATTAATGGCCAACCACGAGTAAATCCAACCCCAAACGGGCCTACCGTACTTTGAGCCGATCTCACCCTCCCTATTGACTTCTACTCCGGTCAATTTTTGACACAACATATGACTTCCATGAAAATTGTACCCACCGAAGATAAATTTTCCAACTATTTGCCACCAGAGATGTCGCCGTCTTCTGTCCTCTTGTTTCGCCATCCTACTTGCAAAGGTGCGGTCGCCGGAGTTACCGTCCGGTCAAATTCACGGGTCCACCAAGCCTAGTTGCAACCATGTGCTTCTCAAGTGGTCGTCAGTTTTTGGTTGCTCGGATTTTGTAGGGAGGCATCTTTGAGATTTGGGCATATTAGACCCACTTGTTGAAGGTCCATATGGGTCTAACAGAAGTTCGGCCGGTCCATCTGCATGTTGGATTTTATTTGGGGTTTTGCTTTGCTTTGGAAACTAACACTTGTACCAACACGTGTTCATGTGGTATTGATGAGTCACCCTCCAAGCTCGAGGACGAGCTTTTTCGAAGACGGGGAGAATGATGTGTATGGGATTTCTAGTGAAACGTGGCACGTGGTTGTGCCTCCAGGAGAAGACTATCTATTATTTTCCATTTTTAGTTTAGAGTTTATTGTCATTTTCCTTTTATTGTTAGTGTTTAATTAGTTTCCAAGAATGTTTGGGACTAATGAGTCATTTTTAGATATTAGTTGTCCTTTTTAGTCATTTTGGGTAATAGCTTGATTAGCAAGTTAACTCTTTCTATAAATACGTCTTTTGGCCCTCATTTGTACTTAACCTTGAATATTGAGAATTGAGAATTGAGAATAAAGAGAGAAAGAAACCCATTTCTTTAGTTTAATTATTTGTTGTTGTTGTTGTTGTTGTGTAGGTAATAGTTGTTGTGTAGTGTATTAATAACGCTTCCGCATCTGAAGATTTACGTCAGGTTTGTTAGGGAGTTCTAAACTGGAGAGGAACGAAGAGAAAGTGAGATAAATATACATTTTCTTTCGTTCGCGAGTTTAATTTGGAGAGAAAGGAAGAGAAACGGAGAGAAGTTTTTTTTTTTAATTCCTCACCAAAACTTTATTTCCAATCTAGGAAGAAAGGGAGAGAAGAGAAAGCTTTTTTAATTGAAATTTTTTTCTCTGTCACTTTTACTCAATTTGTATCCCTTTCTTCTCAACTCGCAAACAAGGGGGAAGAAAGTGATTTCTTTTCTCTTGTAAACTCAAAAACTAATTAAAGAAAGCCATTTTCTTTTCTCCTCTTTTTTTTCTTCTTTCATGTTAAAATTGTTCCTTCTCTTCTCTCCACTTTAAAACTTCCAAATATAGTGTTAACGACCACTTTACGATTTTTCCAATTTGGATGCCAAACTTTGTCATGAAAAAAATTTGCTAGGAAACTTTTTCCTACCCCACCCCCAAAGAAATTTTTGCATGGAAAATTATCAAAATGTGCATTAACTAGTGGTACTTTTGCGTAAGTTGTGAAAAAATCTCCAAAGCAAATAAAGACCATCAAACTTGTCAAAACGATTGCAAATCCAAAAGATTCCCTATTTTCCATGGCAAAAATTGCCATGTCATTCTATTAAACAAGCCCTTGGCCCTTAGCAGTGGCGGACCCAGGATTTTGAGTCGGTGGGTGCGAAAATGTCTAACGAAGGTCGGGGGTTTTGGGGCGGGAGCCCCCGAGGTGAATTTTTGTGTTGTTTTACTTTTTTTGTGCAATTTTTTAACCTTAAAAATGTTGAGGTATTAATTAACTAAATTTGGACTCCTACTTTGTTCATGAATTTTTTTATACATATAATATTATCCTAACAAACCAACAATGAGCAAACTAATACCTAGGGGGTGAAACATTAATCTTACAATTGAAGCTTCATTTAAATTAAATTAAAGTTTCATACAAATTAACCAACAAAAGAGCGAGGGACGAATTTTTTAAGTTAATTTTACTTGTTTTACAACTTCAACCCTAAAAAAATAGTGATTAATATTCACCCATTTTTTAGCCCTATGTGATAAACCAAGATTAAAGTTTCATACAAATTAACTAATAAAACTTGAGCAACAATCAAGTTCCATACATTATCAATATCCTTAAAATTTCACCAACAACAAATCAAAGTTTTATAAAATAAGAAAACAGAGTGCAAAAAAAAATACCAGTGTTCCATGCCAACCAAAGGAGGAGGGCTGCTTCCACGAGAGGAGGAGGAGGAGCTAGGCAGTGGCTGCTGCCTAGCAGTGGCTAGTTTGTCCGAGAGAAAAAAGAGGGCGAGGCGGGCATCAAGGGAGAGGAGGAGTGGGTTGTGTCTTAGAGAGAGAAGAAAGGCGGCTGGTGAGTGAAAGAAAGAAAGAGAGAGGGAGAGAAAAGGGTTAGGGTTGATTTTAAATCTCTTTAATATATTTACATATTCGCCCCCAAAGTTTAATTACCCTTATATGCTGTTAGCCTTATATTTTAAGAACTTAGACATAGGTCCATATATTTTTTTTTACACAATACCCAGCAGAAATTTCAGAAAACCTTGTGGGTGCGGCCGCACCCCTTCGGGATGGGGTGGGTCCGCCCCTGGCCCTTAGTTCCAGAAAAGCCAACTTTTTTTTAAAATAATCACTTTAGTACTAGTATGGCTTTTAGTGACACTTCTTGGACTTTTATCATCACTTTTTGACCAAAATGAAAAGTTTTATCCAGTTAAGTGGTTTTTAAGGCCAAAAAACAGAAAAAAGAAAGTTATGTGACTAAATTAGAAAAATAAACGTATAAAGAGTGATGGGGATTGATAGAATCAAAAACTTTGCTGCCTAAAGCTTCGATTGATTGTGTTTCAAAAAGAAGAAAAGACTAGATCTAACCAATAGATTCGAGGTTTGGATCACCATACCTTTGTGGATCTTGTAGGTGGTCTGAAGTAGGGGAGTGATCTGATGAAGAAGATGATGTGGCTAATTTTCTTCCATCTCCAAATCCTTCCTAGAATGTGTTGTAGGCCTTAAATCTTCTGGTATATGCTCTCAGGCAAGCTTTGTGTGTGGACATTTCCGGAGATGAACACTTGATGGAATATGAGAGAAATCACTCTCTCTCCTCACCCTTTCACAAAAACGTTAATAGTGTTTTTCTCTCTCTTTAATCCTTAGATGTGATAATACTGCCTATTCCCCTTCCTAAACCCATATATATATATATATATAGGTACATGAAGTAGGTTTATGTCAATTAGGGTTTCGAGAAAATTTGGGCTTGCTACTTTGTGTAATACCCCGTATTTTCGGCACTGATTTTATGAGGACTAGTTGCGCATTTTCTAGATTTTAAATTGGATTTAAGATATATTAGTTGAGTTTTATTATTTGAATTATATTATGGATTAACATATTTAGTTAAGTGATTTTTTTTTAATATATGCAGTGAGACTTTTGATATGGTTTAATTAGTGAATTTGTTAGCGACTTAATTTGGGGACTTGTTAGTGAGCAAAACATACTCAAAATAATAAAAATAAGCGTCTAAAGATTATGAACCCCTTTGGGCTATTTATTAGTGGATCGTCATACCCAGTGCATAAGGTTCATGCTTAACTGCAGGTAGCAGTGGAAAATGTGTGCCCATATTTGTCAACAACCCATTTGAGTCCAGTTATTAAAAATATGGGGCCCATTTGAGTCCAGCTATTAAAAATATGGGGCCCATTGTTTTCAAAGTCTGGGTCAAAATGGGTCTCATATTTTAAAACTGATGGACATATAATATACAAAATGGACACCCATGAATATGAGTTACTCTTTAACCCCATCCTAATTGCAACTTAACACTATCCAAAAGCTCTCTTAATCGTAACTATTAGTGGCGACAAAATGAGATAATAAATTAACCCATATTAACTCATACATTTAAATATGGGGCTCATATTTGAAGGATATGAGTCAAATATGTGGCCCATATTTAAAACCTATGAGTCAAATATGGAGTCCATTGACAAAACATACGAGTCAAATATATAGTCCATCTTTAAAAGTTGCGAGTAAAATATGTTTTTTTTTTACATTTATATGGATTTGTAATACTCACATGAATAGAAAAAAATGGGTTGACCCAACCCATATTTGGTCCGCCCATATTTGGCCCAACACATAATTGGCCCACCCATAATTGGCCCAACCTATAGTTTGTCGGTACTAACTGCAGGGTCTGGGAGAGTCAGATGTCGGTTGGGCGAGGGAACTTGCCATTGCACCAAGTTACATCCTTGCTAGTTATTGGGGGATAAATATATGAATTTGGAGACCATTTGTATACCTTAATGGAGGTCCATGTGAGAAAAATGGGATTGTTAATTTATAAAACCCTACTTATTCACCTCTTAGTATAAATATGTTACATTATAATACCTAGGGCTTGAAAGAAGGCTCTAGGAGGCTATATAACACTAGATATAAAGATAAAACAAAATGAAAATGAAAGAGAGAGATTTTTAAAAATTCAAGTGTTAGAGAAGATGAGGGGAATAAAAGAGGTGCTGAAATTTTCTGGAACAAACCCGTCACTTTCAAGCTACTTTCAGTATGGTATATTTGTGAATCTGACTTCCCCAACAATTGTAGATCCAAAAAATTTAATTAGGAACATGTATGCGTTGATTTCGTGATTTTCGAAGCTTTCATGAATATATTATGAATATTTTCCCAATAGTGCGCAGGGCTGGAATTTCTTCCAGTTTTGCTGGATTATTTTGCAAATTGAGGTAGGTATATTCTCTCGTGGTTATTTTGTGTGCTATACATGTTCACCCTTGTTTGTATACATATATTTCTTGCGATGTGTTGCATCTTTATATGTTACAATAGTATGTAAATAGCATCCTTGTTGCACGCATGATTATGTGATATTGTTTTCATGCCGAGTAGATGGAAAATTCGTAATTAGATGATATTACGCATGTGATTGGGTTGTAGAAGTGGGTAAAATAATAATAATTTGTGAAATATTAATAAAGATGACATATTGCGAGATTGATATTATTATTGTTGTTGGATGATGCTAAGGCATCCCTTAGTGAAACAATCCATTGGACAAGGCGTGCTTTCGGGATAATTTCTTGTCATTTATCTCGTGTGCCATGCCATGGACCCGTTGGGTTGTTAAGCCATTTGTTATGGGCTTTTAAGTCAATGTGTTGGGACGAGGAGGGGAGAGCCCCTATCGTACCCTGTGATTGTGATTATACTGTTTTAGGGCCATGGAGTATTGGGAGGATAATTGACAAGAGAGGTGATCGAGAATCCACACCATATGGAGGGAAGTGCGGCGGGGATTTAGTATATAGGGGATTTGGGATACGTAGTGACACAGTGAGATCATAGGATGTGATATTTTATCTTGAGATGTTAGTCGAGTGTTCATATGCACACTCTTATATATGTGCAGTCACGAGTATGTGTAGTTCACTTGGAGCATTTATATGAGCCTATTGATTTCCCGCTCACCCTTTTATAGTTTATATATGCATGACAAGTTTTGATTCAATCAACAATTTATTTGATTACAATTGCACTCCAATTTAATTATCTCAGAATTACAATTGCACTCCAATTTAATTATCTCAAAATCACTCGAATAATGAGGTCTTTGTATGCAAAGTTAGATAGCTCATAATATGATTTCCCGCGTAAAGCCTATAACACCCGCTTAGTAAAATTCAATTTGCCGATAATCCATTTTCACCGAGATCTTATTTATTCCTTGATCTCAAACTTTAACTTATTTGATACTCTATTGGATTTCAAAACGTATAAGTTTATTAAGGAGGTATTACAATCCTAGATATCTCCCAGACACGCAAATTCCTCTGGAATATGATCTCAGACATTCTCACACAATGATTGCCTAACTTTCGAAAATTTTGATCCAGTAAATTGAATCGCAGCAATACCAATTAAAGCAATAATTGTGTGAACATTTCAATCCTCAAAATCCTTGCGATTGAGAATCTGTAAAACCTTTGCAAACTTTGTGAGATTATGCAAGTCTAATCTAGCCAGCATCCAGACTAGAATCTCATTCGTCGTCTTGTTCAATACATGTTCCTATGTACCGATACAATCCTCCTCGAACTACAATTTGAATTATGATTATCTATGATCAGGCTGAAACAAACTCACCAGAATTCTTACTACGTCCAACTAACCGACATACATACAATATATTCAACTAAATACAAGGCATTCTCACAAATATGATACTCATTTCAAAATGAACCTGACACTCATTTATTAAAAAATAAACGTCTTAAATAGTTTTAAGAATAGAACATAAAGCTTGTTGTGCTTTTGGTCATTAAACATTAAAAAAAAAAGATGCGCATAAGTGTCTGCTCTGATAGGCTGCATTCATATCAAGTGGCAAACTAGTCAATCAGTTTTGTACCTTCCTCAACAATCTCTGCTCTTGGCCTCGGATGACAAACAGAATAGCAACGGAGACTTGTGCAACCCAAACACCCTTAGCAAATTCTTGCTAATTTCTTGACACAAATTTGTGACCCACAGTTCGAATCCTATAACTTTCAAAAGGACCCCTCAGACATGTAATGTCCCCTCCAATTTGAAGAAGTCATAACCATAATTTTTGGAAGGATCTACATTCCCCAACCTATCCCTATTTCTGAAAATAGATTCAGATCCTTCTCTTCAAAATAGCACCTCTTATTTCATCTACCTGATATGAAGGGATGGGAAATATATACACCTTGGCCTATTTTAGAATATTCCCTCATATTCCTCACATGTTCTCTACACCATCTCAACTAATTTTTACCCTTTCAACGAATTATAGATTCATAAGTAATCCTAACTAACTAACTTAATTATTTTTCTTTTCATTACGTCGGTGTCGGTCATAAAAGGCACGATTTCAACAAATTCAATCTACTTTGGTTTCCTTTTGGATCCACATGCGAAAAAATATATAAATGTATTTATCCAGTCACAAGACTTCAATTCATTCTATTGTTAAGCAATGAAGATATATTCAAATATTACAGGATTCCATGTAGACTTCGTCAATAAATAATTTGGTTCGACAAAACTTACAGAAAGCAGAAAATAATTAGTAATGATCAGGACTTCATATCAGATCTAAGCCATTACAAGGCGTACAGCACACCTCTCCTACTAAATTATTAATTAAATTTTCTACTCTGGATAAACTTACAGGAAGTGTCTCCCATATTGCTTCATCACTCATGCTTTCGTCATCTCCTGGCAGTAAAGCCTTGCACATTCTGTATATGATTTAAAAAATAAATCAGTGCTCAAAGTGTTGGATGACTAATTCAAATAAACAGATAAAATTATCAGACTTTAAGTGAAAGGGAAGAGAAGATAAATATTAAGGTATGAATAATCGAGCATATTAGTGCACATAATGTGGTAAAAGCGCATCAGTGACACTTTCTAAGTGCATTACACAAATTATAAAATAAAAAAAATCAACATACTTGGTCTCTGTATCACTGTCGTTGTGATCATCATCATCGCAGTTAACATACTATTCTTGAGCGAGTAATGATGAAATGGAATTCATAATGATGATGATCATTATATTAGTTGATAAATCCAGATATAGCAGAATAGAAAACAGTTGTTAAGTTGACCAACTGAAAAAATTACTTTTCCCAAACACAATCAGGTAAGTCGATCAGTTCTTCACTTCATATTTATCAAATTTCTCTCCTCTCAAAAATTGTGATGCATCTCGTACGTTGGTGCAATGACAAGTGCCCTCGCCCAAACTACAATTGATCTCAGGTTCGAGACATGAGAGCCGTCTCTCCATATATGGAGGTACGGCCAACCGAGCAGTTGAGCGGGACCCTTGTGCATTGAGTACGACCTTTAGCTTTTTTATCTCGACTCTCAAAATCATTCTAAAGCAATCATTCTTATGTGTAATAAAAGAAGCTGATGCATCCGGATATTATTTAATTATTTATAAATATTATTATTTATTTAGATTTTTAGATTATTAGATTATTTATTGTTTGGATAATTATTATGATTTATCTTTTAATTAGTTATCAATTTTAATTAAGAGACTTCCTCCTCAAGCTACAATTAGGCTATAAATAAAAGCTTAGGTTCTCACATGTAATTAGCTTTTCGCAACCCAAATTATATCAAAGTGGTATCAGAGTCGCGTTTATTCTTGGAGGATACAGTTAGTGATAATGGTGGACACGCGAAATATGCAGCAAAATAAGCGTGTTGAACGCTTGGAAGAAGGACTTAGAGAGATCAAGGAGATGTTTCAAACCCTCCTCGGCGGATATGCCCCCATGATGGCTAATGGTGACATTGTTGAATCAACTTCGCAACAAACCCTAACCATGCAACAATCCAACAACCAAACCCTGGCCGCCAAAATCCCAAACATAACCACCGTTCAAACAGATCTGCACTCCCACCACCCAAACCCTAGCCGTTTCGTATCAATCCCGAATCCCAAACCACCCCTCAACCAAACTACCACCGGCCTTCGCAGACCACCGGCAACCCTCGCGCAAGATGCCATCCAGAGGCTTCACCACTCTACAGCCAAACCAAGTCACGAAACCCTGGCTTCTCAAACCCTCTTGCTCGATCCCGCCCACCCCAGGCTTCGCCAACCCTCGGCGATTCTCAGTGTCACCACCACGCCCTCGCCAGAGCTCCAGTAAGGAGAGAGCAGCCTCTTTGCGGTCCCAAGTTCGTTGTTTTCAAGCCCCAACAAAACTTTAACCTTGACACACCGACCTACTCTCCCTTCCATGACTCGTGACCCATACCCAATAGAATACGAACCACGACCCTTTTCCTATGTACCCCACCAGAGCAGTTCAAATATACCCCTAAGTCACTCCCGCGACACAAAGATGGAGCAGACAGCCAGTAAAAGACCCGTTAATGAGCTATATGTGTCCTGACCTACTTATCCAGATTGAGTTTTGTTAGAGGTGGTTGGTACTCAAGTGGTGGATTCACGATCGTTTGATCAGCGTTCAGCCGTATTCATGCTTGGTGACACAAAATGAGCAAGGGATGATGGTATACTACCTACCGGTGAGTGACTACTAGACTACATGCCCAATGATTTAAACAATGAATTTGCAGGCCCCGAGTTTGATGAGGAAGTTAACTAACATGTTGGGTAAGAGGAGTTTGTGCACTATGACTATCTTCTGGATGTCGAAAATTTTCAGCAACCTATTCTTCAAGTTCATACAACCGGAGGCGAATGTTTCACTTGTTGACAACTAGGGCATATTGCACGTGATTGCCCATACCTACATAGGGAACTGAGGGAATTATCGTGCTATGTGGGCCAATGATAACATGACACCTATCATAGTATCTAATGGGGCCAATCCCACGATATTTATGTGGTCGGCATATTATCCCCTCGGGTCGGCAGAATGGCCGACCGCCTTCAAGAATGCGAACCATCAATAAGGTAAACAGGCACATGTGGGAATCTCTACAGTCACCTATGCACATGCACGTGAGGACGTGCTAAGTTGTTATCCATAATGTAAAAGGGTGTAAATACCTAATGTATAAAGGTATTCCGCATCTTCTCCTCCCTACTACTATAAATAGCTTACCACACCCCCTAGCTGGGAAATAGCTGAGAAAAACAGTATACACTTAACTCTAAAGAGTTCTTGAGAGCTTGTACTCCACCCTAATACTTAGTGGCTTCATATTCGTGGATGTAGGCACCTTACTAGCTGAACTACGTAAAAACTTCAGTCTTCTTCTTTATCTCCCACCTCTCTAGTCCACATCATCTTATACTCTATCTATGGTAGATAATTATTGGTATAACTAAGCTAAGACTCATCATAGTCACTGTACCAATTTTGGACACCAACATATTGGCGCCGTCTGTGGAAAGCAACGAGCCATTGTTGTTTCCTACCTATTTTCAATCCCGAAATAATTTTCCAATCACTTGCGCAATGGCAAACAATCCAGAAGGCAACCATGCAGCCGACACCTTCATTCCCTCGGCCCCTCTCGGTATAAGTGATCTTCAAGGAATTTTGATGAGCATAGCCAAATGTCAAGAGGCTATGCAAGAGATTGTCAAACAATTGACTCAGACACTCCAAATCAAACTGTGGCAGGCCCCATCACAAGAGAAATGTTGCCTCCTGCCCTTATGGGGACAGGCAACCCGAAAACCCAGTAGGAATGCATGAGAGAAGCAGATCTAGACACTCTATATCAACTAAGGGCCAAACTTATCATCCCAGTGCTACCTCGTATATAAGATCCACTGATTATTATGATGGGCAATCATTCTCTTAGGAAAGGTCGAGCGTGCTGAAAAGGTTGGGCAAGGGCTCTGCATTTGATCGCCTAGGGCCCGAACTGCAAGGGGTCGTAATCGCAGAGAGCCTGCAGGATCCATCGATCGCCGTGAAGGATCTGTTAGGCCAAGGACTAGCGTGCGAGGATAAGTACGAGCCGAGCAGACTTCTCAAAAAGAGAGTGCGGCACAAACCCAAGACCGAGCGGCTAAAACTGTCTCAGTCAAAGCCGACCCCGACGAGCATCCTTGAAAGGGCTCAATTCAATAATTGGAAGACCGTTTGGAGGGAGTAGCGAAATCAAAGAATCCTTTGCACAGGAGTTTCGTAAAGGGATCACCCTTCATCCTGTAATTGTGAAACTACCCTACACCTGCCAAGTTCAAACCGTCCGTAGTAACCCCAAAGTACGATGGCAAAACAGACCATGTACTTCACGTGGAACAGTATCAGGCTGTCGCCGACATCTATTCAGTTCCTGAAGAGATGCGTTGCAGGGCATTCTCTAGCACTATTACTGGATCAACCCAGATTTGTTACAACTTACAAATATGGCAAATCTCCAGCTTTCAACAATTCGTTGATTTGTTCATCAGTAACTTCGCTTTGGAGCCAAAGCAGTCAAAAGGGTAGCTCATCTGCTACGCGTTCGCCAGTGAGCCGGAGAGACCATGCGCGAGTATATCACTCGGTTTAATAGCAAAAAACTGGAGGTCATTGATTAAGAAGAAAGGACAACAATCACTGCGTTGATGAGTGGCTTGCTCCTCAATATACTATGCTCTAGCCAAAGATCCTCCAAAGACCATGATCGAATTACTAACTGAAGTAGGCAAGATTATGAATGTCGAGGAGGCCATGGCTGCTAAACAATCCCACAACTCTAAGGTCGATAGCAACAAGGGCTTCGAGAAGAAAGGGCATAAGGATAAGAAGGCAGAGAAACCCAATAAGTATGATGAATACACTCCTCTTACAATTAGTGTACATCACGTTCTTGAAGAAATCCGAGGAAGCAGGGATCTAAAATGGCCGAGAAGCTAAAATCTTCCCCAAGCCGAAGGGATAAAAGCAAGCATTACGAATTCCGCAAGGATCACAGCCACAACATGGATAATTGTATAGCCTTGAAGATCGAGATAAAAAGTCTAATCCGAAGAGGAAAACTATCCAAGTTCGTTGATAGAGAGGGCAGAGCAGACCCTTCAGATGAACGGGTAACCAGGAGACGATCAGAATCCCCTTGTAAAAAAGGAGATGATAGGAAAAGAGGAAGAGACGATGATGTTAAAGATGATCCAGATTTGCCGAGAAGACCCTGAGGAAAATCTATCTGTTGTTGACGTGAATAATCGCCTGAGGAAAATAAATAAAGAACAACTGGTGAAAGGATTCTCTTAGGACGACCTACTAAGACTACTCTATCCACATGACGACTCCCTGGTCGTCACGATGTTGGTTCACGAAGGAAGGGTAGTTAGAGTGTTGATCGACAACGGTAGTTCAGCTGACATCTTATTCTACAACTGCTTCAAAGGATTAGGATTGCGAGACAGCAAGCTTGAGCCTTATCGTAGGCCCCTTATTGGTTTACCAGGAGATAAAGGTGTATCCTCTAAGAACTATCAACTTAGATTTTGTAATCAGTACTTGGTTAACCTGCTGAACTGAGAAGATACGTTTATTATCCTACAATATTATCCTAGGCAGAGTTGAATTAAAGAAATTTGAAGTTGTGCCCTCCACTGTACATCAATATCTGAAGTTCCCCACACATTATAGAGTCGGCGTAGTTGAAGGAAATCAAGTCGAAACCAGGGAGTGCTACTACACATCAGCTGACCAAGAAGAACTGAAGAAGCTCACCATTACCTATTGGATAGAAACCATAGACCCTCGTGAAGAGGCAAGAACTGATCGAGAGACAGATCGTGGAAGCAATGGAATCAATTGTCTTGGATAATGAGCACCTAGAAAAGGCGACACAAATTGGCTCCTCGCTAGATCCGACAATCAAGAAAGAATTGGTGGATTTTCTCAAACAGCGAAAGAACGTATTCGCTTAGAGTCACGAGGATATGCCAGGGAATGATCCAAATTTCGTGTGTCACGAACTCAACATTGTCAAGGATGCAAAGTCGGTCAAACAAAAACGACGTGTCTTCAATTTCGAGAAAAACATAGTCATATATGAGGAAGTGGAGAAACTGTAGAAAGCAAGTTTCATTGAGGACGTCAAATACCCCGAATGGCTGACCAATATGGTTATGGTTAGAAAGAAGAACAATAAGTGGCATATGCGTGTTGATTTCACATACTTGAACAAAGTCTGCCCAAAGGACCATTATTCCCTGCCGAGGATTGATCAATTGGTCGATGCTACTGCTGGGCATGAACTAATCAGCTTCATCGGGCTATAAGCAAATTAAAATGAAGCCAGAAGACAAGGAGAAAGTCTCATTCATCACTAGTCGCGGTACCTACTGCTACAACGTTATGCCTTTTAGGCTCAAAAACATTAGAGCAACATACCAAAGGTTGGTGAACAAGGTCTTCAAGGAACTGATCGACAAGAACATGGAAGTATGCGTAGATGACATGCTCACTAAGAGCAATAAAGCTGTCGATCACATCAAAGATCTAGGACAGACGTTCGACCAGTTGGAGAAACACAAGATGAAGTTCAACCCCATTTAAATGTGTGTTCAGCGTGCAGGAGGCTTCATAGTAAATCAGAGAAGTATTGAGGCTAATCTAGACAAAATTCAGACACTAATCAACATGCAGTCCCCCGCAAACAAGAAAGATGAGCAGAAGCTGACAGGCAGGGTGGCAGCTCTCAATAAATTTGTCTCGCGAGCTACTGATAGGTGCCTTCCATTCTTCATGGTACTGAGGAAGACTTTTGAATGGAACGAGGAGTGTGAAAACATTTTTTTGGAGTTGAAGAAATACCTAGAATCTCCACTCTTACTCTCAAGACCGCTCATGGGTGAGAAACTTTACTTGTACCTAGTTGTATCCTAGTCGGCAATTAGCTCGGCATTGGTCCGACTGGAAAATGAGGTACAAAAACAAGTTTACTACACAAGCAAGGCTTATCGAGGAGCCGAAATTTGTTACCCACGGCTGAAAAAGTTAGCTATCGCCCTCATTGAGGCTTCTCGAAGAATAAAGTGGTACTTCCAAGCACATACCATTGTGGTCTATACAGAACTTCCCCCACGCCAAGCCATTCATAAACTTGAAAAATTGAGTAGATTGATGACTTGAGTTGTAAAATTAAGGGAGTATGATACATATATCAACCCAGAATAGCGATAAAAGGCCATACAGTAGCTGACTTCATAGCAGAATTCACTTATGGAGAAAAACCTGCAGAGCAGACTTCCATGGAAGAGTGCTCGACAGTAAATCCAACCGAGCAAAATTCTTCGAAAGAGAGCTCAATAGTTCAACCTACCAAATAGACTTCTCCGAAAGATGGCTCAACGACTAGTACAGGTGAACGATATACTAGAATCCTCGGCTAAGCGAGAGGAAACTGCACACTACCTGGAATAATGCAAAACAGTGTTCAACTATGGGTCTTATCGAGGAAGAACCTCTAATTTGGAAGGTGTATACAAAGTGTGCTAGGTCTACGTCGAGGACCACCACCGGTGAAACCCTCTACATGTTATCATTCAGGACAGAAGTTGTGATCTCCACAGAGATTGGTCTGCCTAGTTATAGAGTGCTCAATTTCAATTCCCCGAAGAGTGATCTCATAAGAAGGTTAGATTTGGATTTGGTTGAGGAAGTTAAGGAACACGTTGCACTTCGCGTGGCAGAATATCAGCAAAGAACTGCTCGGTTTTATAACAAGAGGGTTAAGCCGAGCAATCTCAAGAAAGGAGACTACATACTAAAGAAAGTGCTCCAAAAAGGAAACAAGTAAGAACCCAATTGGCACGGTACTTATCGCATTTGTGCAGTTGTCCGACCATGAACTTATCAAATTGAAACCCTAGAAGGAGAGCCGTTCAAAAACCCATGGAACGCTGAGCATATGAGGAAATAATATCAGTAATCCAACGAAATGTCATCTCTTTTTCTATAACTTGTTCTCAATTCTCAATAAAGATTATCAAGTTTCATAAAAGATTATTGCCCTTTTTCATGTTTTTTTTTCTCGGAGTGGGAAATGTGCTCAAATTTAAAGCAATCTCAAATAACTATGAAAAAACAAACTTCAAAACTTCACGTATGACTTCGTATTAGGACAAGCCACGAACGAGAAGTGTGACTTCATCATGTATGGCCCCACAAGGTCAAGAATAAGAAGTCCCAAACAAAAAATTCTTGTATGACTCCAAGGTCGAGAAAAAGAAGTTTTACCGGACCAAATTAAGAAATAATCCTAAGGCATTTGGTCGCCAATGGCAACTAACGCTAGCATTTGTCAAAACGACAAGATCCGTTTAAGGAACCACAAACAACTACATTTTAGTGTAATCTAAGGCAAGACAACTTGAGTTCATCCAAACCGGTAACCAGTAAGGTAGATTAGTCGGCCTATTGCAGACCACATAAGACTAAACTACTGGTAGGCCATAATTCCACAATCAAAATATTAATTCAAATACTCCAGATATCAAAGTTTTATTACGTAGAAACAACCAGCAATTGAAAATGACAATTAAATATCAGTCGCCTAAGCCATATCAGAAGGGCGCTTGCCCAATGCCTTCCCCATTCCAACAGGAAAAACATCCAAAGCATAAGGAGTGACAGTCGTACTTGGATCCCTAAGCTTTGATTGACTGCTAGAACTTGCCTATTTCACCAGATGCAGGGGTCGGCTAAGAACATCATCCCCATGCAAATCAGTCTCCGAGATACTTTCCAATCAAGCTAGTCGGAATCGCATCCGGGGAAATCCAAAAGGCATCTAACTTGAAAGGAGGATTAAGTTGGTCCAGGAAAATGAGGTCATGCTAATACCAAAGATTGTCTTCCTTCAGTATCTTCATTACAGTAAGAACATTTATCCACCCCCATTTATAACCCTCTCTGCGAGCCTACTCAAGTTCTTCACTCAAATGCGCCAGCACCTCATCATAACCATCCATATCGTATGAGGCCGTTTATGAAAGTGATAAGGAAGACGATCAACCTTCTCACTTAACCTCTTGATGGTGGCCGACTGATTCTTTATCAGATTTGCTTGGTCGGCTAAAGTCTTCCTAGTCCTTTCTTCTTTCACTGACGGGTGGGCGATAACCACCTGCCGCGAAGACTGACCTCCTCCCTTTGTTTTCTTCAATTGTTTTAACTCTTCCATCAGACGAGCATTAGCCTGTTCCAGGAATGAAACTCCTTCACTCTCGGCCGTGGTTGATTTCTTAAGGCCTTCCAGCTCATCCCTCAACGAATTATTCTCCTACTCAAGACGACTAACCACCTCCCGAGCACTAATCTGCATGCAGAACAAACTCCTTTTTAGAGTAGGTCAAAGACAAATCCTGCAAATTCTGAGTAAGTCCACCATCACTCTGAAGAATGGCAAAATTCTTCTCGTAGTCGGTTGATAAGCTGGCAACATCTTCTTTATGATCCCGCTGAAGCTTAAGGATCATCTCGTAATAAGAAGCGTTGATCGCTACCGTTTGGTGAAGCAATGAAGATAAGCATCTTTTAGCTTGGTTAACATCATCCAAACTGAGCAATACTTCCACCTTGTCCTCATCCAGTTCTTCGTAACCAACACCAAACAATTGATTACTCCTTCGGAAAAGTTCACTTTCTGTGGCAACCAAATTGGCAATTCTGGAATCAAACTGAAATAAATATGATAATACATAAATGACAACTGAATGAAAGAAGGAATGCACCAAACTATTCAAGACCAGGACATAAAATGGAAGAATTTTAATAAAAATATGAAGGTATTACAGTTGAAGGAAATTGGGAAACTACATCGAGAATACATAAAATGAAAATATCAAAGTCCCTATCCAGGGTCACTTCTCCTTATGGTCGAGCAGCCACCACCATCTGGTCCTGAGGCACCATGGACTCAGCCATCTCATCTTCATTAACTTCCTCCTCAATTTGCGAAGGAGTACCTGAATTATGCTAAAGAAATAAGTCTGAACCAACAGCTGTGCTGACCTGGACCAGAGCGGCATCCAACAGCTGTGCTGACCTGGACCAGAGCGGCATCCCAACCCTCCCTGAAGGACTTCTTCAGATAGTCAACCTGGATGGGCAGCTTGTAAGGACATTTTTCACATGTCCGAAATGTTTCATTTATTTATGTCGTACGCCGCTACATTTGGCACGTCTCCTCACGATCTCACATGACGGCCTCTATCCGAATTCCGGGAATCAAGCATGCATTATCTCCACTAATATGTCCCACATCTGCCTCAATGACTTCACGTTCCAAGATTTTAGGGACTTAATGCAAGTGGTACGCAAGGGAAGTCAAAACAGTGAAAAAAAGGCACAATAGGAGAGTTCAAGGGTATTTTCGTAATTTCACATCCATAGTTCGGAGGTCTGGTCAACTAGAAAGTTGAAGAGCTCGCCGCAACGAAGATACTGGAAAAAACGGCACCTCAATCCGAGCTACGGTGAAGGAGTTATGACCTTTTGAAGATAGAGAAAATTCCTTAAAGAATGCTGTTTTTTTTGTACGCTGGATAGAATTTTAGAGTTTTAAGAACGTGGGACTCTTCATATTTTTTCCTAAAAATACCAACTTCGGGGGAGTTGTTTTGCAAGACTTTAGGAGACGAATTTGAGAGTCCAAATACATCTAGTCTTCATATTTTTGAGTCCCAAGACTCATGTTTTGATTCACACATCATTGCCAAACCTTTGTGAATCCTTTTGCAACCCAAGAACACAACTTTGGTTTGTTCAACCCTTGTGGAGGAGACCGTTCTTCTTCTTCATTGCAGCCCTACTGGAAAGGGATAATTCCAGCCGCGACTACAGAATCCGATACCCGAGGGTAATTCTTAGTCAACTTGTATTTTCATTGTAATCCGATTGTAAGCCGTTCTCTTACAAATTATAGTGAAAATAAATGGTTTTGCCCCTGAGGGGGATTTTTCCTTAATTGCATGTGTTTGAATGTTCGTGCGTAGATTATCAATTTATTCAATCACATACTGCTGCATGTTTAGGGTTTGTTTGGATTAAAAGGGTTTTATATATAATTTGATCATTTGAACGCGAGCACACACGTTCTCACAGTAGAAAATGCCTTATGCCATCCTCGGATATAGGCATCTTCCTTGTCCTTCTTAGCCTTGGTCTTCATCTCCACAACCTGGACCTGCTCTGCAACCTTCTCGGCCTTCTCGGCCCTCTTCACAGCATCACCAGCAACATGCTCGGCATGAGTCTTTTGCTTCTCCAGCTCCTTGATGATATCCTTTATCTTCATTTTTATCATCCTCGTGGGCACGATTAACAGTCTCCAAGGATTTACGCATGACATTAAAAGCTGCCTCCACATCCGAAGAAAATTCCTTCAGCTTGTCTTTTCTACTCATCAGCTGGACATAGTTAACCAAAACTTCAAAAAAACAACATTCAAAGGTATTAGCAGCAAATGATAATGAAATATGATAAACAAGAAATAATCAAGTGATACTCAAAAGAGCCTGATTATGGTTAGCCCGTTCAACCAGCCTTGCGTGAGGAAGGGACGATGTTGCAGTCTCGTCGGCCAGAAGAACCCATGCTCCAATCAGACTGCGAGCCAGTCCTGGGTTCACAGCTACAGAAGGAGCATTACCCTGGCTGCCTGTCCTTTTCTAGCCAACTCCAAGGTGGAGCTAGATCCCTCTTCAGCCTCTTAAACTGGGGCTCCTGAGAAATTTCAAACACAACGGGTTGTTTGCAACCCCTAGCAGCATACTTCTTTTCAACAAGAGGGGGAGACTTGGAGCAAGCTAAGAGATTAGAGATCTTCCTCTTCACCTTTTCTATTGAAGTGATGTCGATCGACACAATTGAGATGTCTATAGGTTCAAAAGATGAGGAGGTACTCTATGCCGAGAAATTCCCCTCTACTTGTGGTGAAGACTCGAGCTCAGCACCCAAAGATGAAGAAGTGGGGTCTTCTAAACTGATGGGGGTTGTCGATATGTCCTTTGTTGGGCTAGCAACAAAAGATGTGATGGAACTGTGATAGCCGAGCAAGACTGAAGCCGAACGAGGATGCGCTTCTCCAATCCTCTGTTGTATATTAACCTAGAGACACGAGGAATATCTTTCTTTTTCTTCTCTGCCAAACAGAAAGACAAGAATTTGCAATTAGTGATAGAATCAAAAGAGGGTCCAAAATAATGAAAAAATATACAAATGTGTGTGAATGTCGACCTATGGCCTGTCCTTCCTGAGGGCAATGTGGCCCAGTATATTCCTCACCCTCAGGAAGAGGGGTAAATTGTTAATCATTCACTACCAAACCTTGATCCCAATACTCCTTATTGGAATCAAGCAAGTTCACAACAAGAGCTCTATTGGAGAATCTCATCTTCAAATAATAAATATTCTCGTTACTGTTCCCCCAACTGTAACAATACACCAACTCTTTTATTCCTATATTCGTCACATACCGCTCATTAATGCGGCTTACTCCAATCATAATTTGTGGCCACTAGAGCAGGGACCACATAAAAATATTGACAAAACTCCAAAAATAAATGATTGGGGGAAAGGTGACCCCACATTCAGCAAAAAAAATCGTGGGAAACTTGTGACCCTCCTCCAAAGCACAAAGGTCACAAGGACCTATTTATAACTCTATTTTTACCCAAGAAGGGATTTTGTGGATAATCCTAAAGAGCTCCAAAGAACTCTCATCAACAGTATACACCATTTTTGCATCAAAGATCAAAGAAACACACAGGAAGGATTCTTACAGTGAAAATGAAACAGTAAGGAAGATTAGCTCTCACAAATAGCGAAAGAAAAGCTTGAGAGGGAAGAAAAGGGCATGAAATTCAGGGTGATGTGAACAAAGGAGAGAACTGACGTTTTATATAACTCAGTGATGTCTCCTGAGTTGCACGCAGTAAAATGATTACACGTACCCACCGCTTCATCTTTTGACGGCATGTCAATTCCCAAGAAAACAAATGACCAACGTACCCACAAGCGGCTCGCTATTTTGCCGTTATTTATAAAATTGCCATTGACTCAAAGAATGAAATTCAGAAATTTGCAAACTCCCAGAGATCGACAGCCGACCAAGCTTTCATAAAGCCGAGCAGCTCCTGATGGATAATACTCCATCGTTTCACTCTGCTATTCATTACTCGCTCCAATCAAGAATGAAGTATTGGAGGCTTTTGTTGCAACTTAAAATAACAATACTACGTGGACCAATGATAACATGACATCTGTCATAGTATCCAGTGGGCCCAATCCCACGATATTAATATTGTCAGCTTATTATCCTCTCAGGTCGGCAAAATGGTTGACCGCCTTCTGGAATGCGAACCATCAATAAGGTGAACAGGCACATGTGGGAATCTCTATAGTCACCCATGCACATGCACATGCACATGCACATGCACGTGAGGACGTGCTAAGCTATTATCCATAATGTAAAAGGGTGTAAATACCTAATGTATAAAGGTATTTCGCCTCTTCTTCTCCCTACTACTATAAATAGCTTACCACGCCCCCTAGCTGGGGAACAACTGAGAAAAACATTATACACTTATCCCTACAAAGTTCTTGAGAGCTTGTACTCCACCTCAATACTTAGTGGCTTTACACCTGTGGATGTAGGCACCTTACTGGGTTGAACCATGTAAAAACTTCAGTCTCCTTCTTTATCTCTCACCTCTCTCTAGTTCATATCATCTTATACTCTATCTGTGGTAGATAATTATTGGTATAACTAAGCTAAGACTCATCATAATCACTATACCAATTTTGGACATCAACAACCACCATCGAGCTGTTAACTAGCCCGTGTTACATGGTTGCTTGCATCCTCCCACGGTAGTAGGGCAAGGTTATGATGATGATGATCGTCGACAGAAGAATTGGATGATCCATTTGCGAAAGTCGACGCTGATTTCAATGATATATCCCATCTTATTCGCATTTTGGAGAAGACTATGCACGGAGATATGCGCATAAATGTACTTGTCTTTCAGAGTAAGCTTGACCCTAATGCCTTTGTTGACTGGCTTGACACCGTAGAGAAGGTTTTTTAATGCAAGGGGTATCGAGGGATTAAATGTGTCCGATTGGTGGCAATAAAATTGTCCGACAAGATATCCCCAAAACTATAATCGAATATAATATTCATAGCCCAAGCAATTCTATGCCATATAACCTGTAATTAACAGTGTCCACATTTCTAGGATGGATAATATTCCAATCTATTGATCTAGAGCTTATTTTTAGGGTCCATATACCCCCAAGGAAACTTTGTAACATGGGACTAAAGATTAAGATGTACAAACTTTATGTTAGAACTACAATGTCAAAGCCACTTGATGGTCATTAGTCAAAAGATTAAAAACGTGGCAGATATGAGAATATGATGGATGTACCTGTGTATATAATATGTTATTCAAATAATTATAGTTGTTTTTTTCCAAAACACTTCAGGTATGCTAATAGAATTATACAACACCCACCAGAAAAAACAAATTGTTTTCTTAAGAAATTAGTTAGGTAGACACTAATAACTTATTAAGTATCATAATCAGAGGGCTATTTACACATGCATATTTTATACATACATTATTTTTCTTTTTCTTATAGGTTTTTCACTTTTTTTTCTAATCATACTTTCATAGGTTCTTTCATACAATTTCCTATTAGGAAAGGGATAGTTACACACAGATCCGAGGAAAGATAAACCATTACACAAATGAAGTTATAGATCATTAGGTCTACAAATGATATATAGAATGAGGCTAGAAAAGAATATGAAGAACTTCTTTGGATTACTGAAAGCTGATTAGACAGAGGCCCGTGGAAACGAATAAAATCAGACCAATAAGTACGACTTCGAAATTACGAAAAAGTTATAGAGAGGCAACATGTTTGGGAAGAGAAAGAAAGGCATGACCATACTTGAACCTGTCCACTGATACCTCAAATACGAGTTGCAGAAGAGACTTCTTTACCCCTCCTCCTTTAACACCACAATCTGTAAAGTGACACAGAACTACTCCTATATTTTCAATTATCCTATAGCTTGAAAGATCCATTTGCCCATCCCCTTTTTATTAATTTATGTTTGTGATAAATGAGAGTTTCTTATGATATTGAGTCTTAGGAACCCATTTGTGGGACCCAGGGGATAGAGTTTTTAGCCGATTTGAATATTAATTCCAGGGTGTGGTTTATATATTCATACATAGAATATGCTGCTGCTTCGATGGAAAAGATTCGATCACTAAGTCACTCACTAGGGCTCACTAACAAATAAATATATATTAAGAAAAAAAAGAGATGCAATTTGTTTTGAAACATATACCTACATGTGTGCATATCTTACAAGTTACAAAGTGTAAAAGTAACTGAGGCAATTATACAAACATCTACTCTTAGTCTTGAAGTAACAGTCATATGTTAGCATAACTAAATCATATTATGGTTATACTGAGGCAATTTAAAATTTAATTATTCATCAAGAACGCAGCAATTTATCTGATATCAAAAAGAAAAACAAGATATAGAGCAACTTCATGTTCCAAATGATGGCTCATACTCTCTCAATGTAAAAGTATAGTGCAAGAAGGCTGATAAACAAAATCAGTCTTCGAAAAAATTAAGTTGGGAAAAGATTCAAGATAAAATAACTTAAATGTGGATGAGAATACCTGAAATTGTCAATGAGGATAGCTATTTCTAATGCCAACAAGGGAAGAAAGACAACCTTCAAGTTTACAGCAGCATAATTGTTGACTACACAAATGTAAAAAAGATTAATAAGGTCTGATAAACCTGGCCAATCACAACCATAGAAGAATTGAAAATGGCATTACGCAATGCTTTCAGCAGACCAACATGGTACAAAGAATAAAAACAACCACAAATTAAACTAAACAGTAGGATATTATCTACTTCTCAATTTAAGGGTAGCACTTTGAGCATTGGTTCCATACCGTCTTTGCTCTCGAGATATATACACAGTAGCAGTTCAAATGCAATAAGCAATGGTGTTGCAACTATTGCATGACATGGGGACCACTGCACAGGAGAAAAAAAATTAGCATGATGCAAGCTCAAACACTGTAGGAAACTTTAATATCCACGGGACTAACACACTTATTTATATTATCAAACTTATCCCAAAACAAAAGAATTCAGAAGCATAATGCATACATGACGATCATGGGGAACTGATGGAGCAGGTAAAGAGAATCTCCCTCGAGCAACAACTGCATGAAATAGCCAAAGCGGGAAGAAAATGACCCTGCATATCAAAGATGTTTGTGACGGTATATCTGTGGTAAGAATAATACTAGTATACAGCATGGCATTGAGAGGATTGAGAATGGAATCATTGTCTCGTGTTTAAAACAGTATACGAACATGGCCAATGGCCTGAAGCTATCAGCAAAGCGAAAATGAAAACAGAATATGAAGTACAGGACATCAATTTTAATAAGTGTTAGTAGCACAGACTAATTATTTTCTTATGTATTCATCAAATGACATGATAAATCAGGATGCACTTGAATTAAAAATGCTACAGGAAATCGAATGAAATAGATTGAATTTCATTACATGTTCTAACATTCCACAATTATCAGCTACAAGCACTCTGGAACATGGAAGCTAATTCACCAAGCGGATAGTAAGTTGATTATTGTGTTGAAATTACTATAATTTAATGAAATGTTAGATAAAAAACATATTACAAAAAAATGAATGTCGTCATTTCACAGGACTTGCTCACTAGATTTGAACTATTCAAAAAGAAAAAAATCACTAGACATTAATGTGGCTTTAAGCGGTGCAGAATCTACCTCTGCTAAATTTTTATCATGTATTGAGGTTATGTCATTTTTCTACAAGGGTGTGCTTGATTGAAATGGGTGGAAAAAAATTCTTACCACGCAACACCCCTCCCCCCTCCAAAAAAAAAAAAAAAAAAAATCCATGGAATCTACCAATTTTTCCATGATTAATATATCCTATCAAACAGACCCAAAGCTTCACACACACACACAGGGTAGGATATTTTTCTGCTAGATTTTTTATATAAGAAAAATTGTGGACATAGAGGTCGGACCTTGGTGCGATGGCAAGTGCCCTCGCCCAAGCTATAGTTGGACTCGGGTTTGAGACATGAGAGCAGCCTCTCCATATATGAGGGTAGGGTCAGTCGACATCCGCATCTTCCAGACCCTGCAGTTAAACGGGAGCCTTGTGCACTGGATACGACCTTTTTTTCAGAAATTGTGGACATGATACTCACTGGATTATCTTACTTCTTGTATTCAGCAACTATTCCTCAGACAGACGCTCTATAATAAATTCAAAAGAAAGTCTTGGGTTTGCAACAAAATTTTGACCTCAATTAGTCATACAACTTTCTAGCATTTAGCCTGTAACTTTAAAGCGGTCAAAGTCAGACTTTGATATGTTATTCTTCTTCTTTTTTTGCCATCGCAGTTAATAGCCCGACAAGTGTCATTCCATATAAAAAGGAGATAGAAGAACAAGGATGAAGAGCAAAAGAAGATAAGTGATCAGAAACCAGAGAATAGCTCCACGGCCACGGGTAGCTCAGACATAAGTTGAACTGAGTAAAACTCATAAAGTGGAAGAGATTGAAGATAAACAAAGAAACCTCTTGAACAGCCAATTGACACCATGTGATTTGAACTCGACACATAAAATGTGAGGCTTCACATGCAAAAAAAATTCTACTTCTGTCTTGGGGTATCCAGGCCTGGGTTAGAGCACCTAATTAATCAAATTTGTACTTCTTCCATCTTGGGGTGTCCAAGCCTGGCTTAGAGCACCTGACTAATCTTCAAAGGTACGTTTGAACCATCCAATCCGCATGCAACAGGAAAAACTTCCACACACTTGGAAGGCGACCCCGAGAGGATTCGAACTCTTGACCTCTACGTTCTGGTTGTGATATAAGGGCCCCTGCCCTTAATGGATCTCAAGGTCTGTAGTTCTCACTTTGGCAATAGTTACACCTTTCTTGGGAAGTGGCTCTCTCCTTGCTTCAGGTAGCCCTCTCCTATGTAGCCTTCTCAGCGAACCATCTCAATCTAAGCAACTCATCTAGATACAGAGTTACTTATTCACTGTTTCCAGATCATTTAAATAAAAACCAGTTTTTTTTTCATAAGTACTCAAATAAACAAAGTTGACAAAGGGGTTAACTTATTCGCCAAGAGAGCCATTTTCTCCCTAAAGACCCATATTACTCTACTACGACTAACTCTCTCCTAGATAGCAATAAACAGTAAACCAGATATGGTGCCACTTCAAAATCAAGAGGAATGAAGCAGGCTAGACCCAGAAACCCGAGAATGCGTCAAATCAAGACAGAAAAATCTTTGAGAAACTTAGAAGAAAACAATGTGCGAAAGCATGTACTCTCGTAGTACTTTTCCATCTTTTCATCAACTTATTTCTTGCTGACTATCAAAATTCCTTCTAATAAGCAATTTAAGCAACATAAAAGGAAACAATTTGTGGGTTTTAAGTTATATTCATACATGACCCAGGCTCAAGTACATGCTCATGTATGAAACTTAGTCCAAGCTCACCACAACACGCGCCGACTTATGTTCATCCCAAAACTTCCAAGAACCACCATCTCATTATAAACTATTTTTTCATCAAAAACCATAACATAACTAAAAAAAAAGTTTACACAATCTTTCGCCAAAGCTATATGATTCGGTGAATTTAATACTTGGGCCCTCAAAAATAATTTTTTTGAGGGCCCAAGTATTAAATTTACCGAATGCAAATTATCCAAGAATTCTTCTTTGAGTTGCTAAAGTACCACTTCTTCCTTCTAAATCTAGACTACCCTAGAAAATCTTGAGAGCAGATAATGACAACAAATATGACTACCCACTTGCTAAGATACCTGCCACCTGGAAACCACTCTATTCAGCTTATTCATGGAAGCGCCTCAAGATTTTACCTTTATGAGATACAACCATACTACTTGTACAACATCGGAAGGGTAATGCAGGATTCAGTGTGATATATTTCTACATTCATTCCCAATTTTCGTAAACTTTAAAAGATTAAGCATGAACTTTGTAAGATTTCAATGGGAGAATATCAATATACTACCGCCACTCCTACTGGACATTAATCTAGAAAAGGAAATTGGATTTGAGGTTCAACACCTAGTCAGAGAGTTCCTCGACAGGCATATAAAATAAAAGCCTATCGTTCTTATTGGAAGAACATAACTTCACAAACTGATCAATTAGACTAAAAATGACGTGTACGGGATATATAGCGACACGTGGCGCATGGTTGTGCTCCGGGAGAAGACTATCTTTTATTTTCCATTTTTAGTTTAGGGAATTATTGTCATTTTCATTTATTTTTAGTCTTTAGTCTCCAAGCATGTTTGGGACTAATGAGTCATTTTTAACTATTAGTTGCCCTTTTTAGTCTTTTTGGGTCTTAACTTGGTTAGCAAGCTAACCTCTCCTATAAATAGGCTCTTGGCCCTCATTTGTAATCACACCTTGAATTGAGAATAGAGAGAGAAAGAAACCCATTTCATTAGTTTAGTTTATTTTGTAGCTGTTGTTGTTGTTGTGTGTAGATAATAGTTGTGGAGTGTAACAATAATGCTTCCGCATTTGTAGATTTACATCAAAAATCATATGTGCTCATAATTAATTGTTCTCTTTGACCAAATCAATTGTCCTAATGAAACACAACAAATTCAATTGAATAAATAAATAAATAAAAGAAACAATTAGCACGTCAAACAACAATTACCACCAAGAGCAGGAAACAACGTGATCGAGCTTGAGAACGAGCAAGAGCATGAAAGAAAATAGCATAATGTGGGCAGTTAGGGCCTGTAAAGACTTGCCAACTCTTTGCCAACTCATTTCTGCTCTTCTAGGCATAAAAATGGCTCGCAAAGGAAATTTATGACTATGATACAGTATCTGTATGTATATATTTATGGTAAAAATGGATTTCTATCTGTGTTTGAGGGTTTAGATAGGAGAGATTGAGAAAAGGAAGGGGGAGAGGAGAAGGGTGAGCCGGAGGAAGAAGAAAGAGAGTTGAGAGTTCGTTAAGTGGGTGCAACCAAAGATATCTTGTTTTTTGTATTACTTCATTACAAAAATTATTTAATTTTGCTTTTTCTTTGTTTTCTTTTCCAGTTTGGACCCTCTTTCTCCATTAGCCTGCATGCCAGTTACACGTCCTTAGTTTGATTTGGCTTTTGGTAGTCAAAGGTATAGTCATTTAGGTTTTGACCCCTTAAAATTTTAATAGTTTGGTGATTAACCAGGAAACATTATGGCGGATTAATCCCTAATTTTAGACGTTGTCAGTTGACCTGTTTTTGATTGTTAACTTCGAGTTATTGAGTTTTGGTACCCAAAAGTTTTAATTGTTTAGGGATTGGCCCTAGAAATAAACTTATTGATTGCCCCTCAACCTATTTCTTCTCTCTCCCATCGTTCGTCGTCTCACACACACAAACCATAGGCCACACCGCCCACACCCCAGCATCGTCCCCTCCAAAAAAAATCCCTGTGAATTGACTGAATATTTTCAAAAAAGGAAAGCGGACTATAATTTGGGACGTTCCAAAAAGGAAAGCAAGACTATTAATTTGGGACAAAGGGAATATATTGTTATGTCAATCAACTATAATTAGTAGGAATTTTATTGAATAAAATTTGGCTCACTCACGGAATATCATAATTCCAGTTCTTGTATATTGAATCGGTCCCAGTTTAGATAGGAATTGACATGTCCAATGGTTTAGAAACTTGTCTAATAGTTTGAAAGATATTAAAGTTCATATATTTACTATAATTGACTTGCACAATTTTACATGTCTATAAAGGGTATATAGATTCGTAATCCCAAGTAAAATTGAATATTAAAATGTTCATGAATTGTTACTTTGATTTGCTGATGGGCATGGTTCAATTTATTCGATCAATAAACCCTATAATTTAGTAATTTGATTGTTGTCAATACTATATCCTTATGGAATTCACATTTAGAATTATTTAATCCTGAATTGTAATATCGCTTAATCAACTTTATGTTTTGATCCTACTAGTAAACTTGATTAGTGAACTATTTAATAACCCAGTAGAGTATTGTGGGTACCTTGAATTTAGCACCATAGGCCTGGACGAGTAGCCTCTCCCTAGCGGCCCAAAGCCCAGGCCCATCACCTTCATATTAATCCAATTACCCCACGATCCCATGAAGAGAAGTTGTGGGGAAACACGATTCCATGTAGGGGAGATGGCTAATAAGGAGGAACCCATCACCCCCACTACTCCAACACATACATGTATAAATAAAACCCTAAGTCCGGGGCAAAGGACAAGTTGTATTCTCTGTACTTATTTTTCAGAATATAGAGAAATAACACTGACTGAACCACCGTGGACGTAAGCACCTCTTTGCTGAACCACGTACTCCCGTTGTTGTGTGATTGGCTTTTTATTTGTCTTTTCTTGGTTGTTACCTCTTTCATATTTATTTGTGTTGCATAATAATTGTCACCACAATTGGCGTCGTCTGTGGGAAAATGTTTATCTTTCCCTGAGAAGAGCCCACACCGAGAAAAAATCTAAGATGTCTGGTCACAGCAGCAACGCTCCTCAAGCAGGAGATATTCAGGAGCCACCCGCTCCTCGCAGGATTAGGTCTGAAGTCCGACGTTCAGATCAAGGGGCTCGCTTAGAAAGGCCAGCCTCAGAAGAAAGTCAAGGACCAGCAAGGTCCACTCAGATATCCAGATTGATCGATGCATACGAAGCAAGGCTCCACGAGCAGAGGGAGTCTTCTCGCAGGTATGAGGCTGAGAATGCTCGCCTGAAAAGAAGACTGGAAAAACTGGAAAAAGAACTACGTCCTGATACCAGGAGACGCCCCTATCGCACTCCTAGCCCTCAGGCGAGCAAATCTCGCAGCCGAGGAAGGAGCCCTAGGCGGCAATATCAAGGGTCCGAAGGTGGCGACTCAGACGACGACCTCCGCGAGCAACTGAGAAAAGCTCGCCGCTATCAAAGCCCTGCTCGCAGCAACGACAACATACGGAACCTAGTCCGCAGAGAAATGGACCAACATCCAGCTCACCGCGGCACCAGGTCAACCAGAGAACTCGCCAGGAGAGCCCTCAAGACCCAGATGAAATCGCCCTTCACGAGGGAAATTGAAGAAGAAGAAGCTCCCAAAAAGTTTGCTATTCCAAGGTTCAAGATCTACGACGGGAAGACTGATCCCATTGATCATGTCAGGGAGTACCGGCAGGCTATGACCCTCTGGAATCACCGAGATGCACTGATGTGCCGTATTTTTCCCTCGAGCCTTCATGACGTGGCCCAAAAATGGTTCGAGAAACTCCCTCACCGATCCATCAGAAATTTCAAATCCCTGGCCGAGCTCTTTACGGCCCGGTTCATCACCAGCAGCTCCCATCCCAAAAGGATGGATGCTCTATTGACGATGAAGAAAACTCCTCAGGAGACACTTCGAGACTACGCGAAGAGGTACTGGGAGTTATTCAACGAAGTCGAGGACTGCGCGGAAGAGGTGGCAGTGGCTTCATTCAAAATTGGGCTACCTAGCGCTTCCCTCCTTTACCAGTCCTTGACAAAGAAGGAAGCAACCACCATTGATGACCTGATGGCCCGGATTGAGAAATACGCAAAGGTGGAAGATGTCACCCGCCTTAACGTAGGTGAAAACGGTCGAGCCAAGCTCGCCACGAAGGGAAGTGAGAAAGTTGATAACCAGAAAAAAGGAGGAAAGAATGGGAGCAAGAATGGCCCCAAGAACGGAGGGAGCCCTGACGTTGCAAAGTCGTTCCAGGCGGTCAACACCGTCTTCAAAGAACCAATTTACAAAATTCTCGCTAAGATCAAGGATGAGCCATTCGTCAAATGGCCCCGGAAAATGGGAGGAGACCCATCGAAAAGAAACAATGCGCTGAGATGCACCTTCCACAAAGAGGGAGGACATAAGACCGAGCACTGCAAGGCTCTTAAGTCCCACCTCGAGGAGTTGGCACAATCCGGACATTTGAATGACTTTGTGGAAAGGAAGGTAGAGAGAGTGACTGTCCACAAGGAGGCAAAACCCGACAACGTATTAGAAGACGACACCGGACACGAATTCGCAGTAATCCATGGAGTATCCGATGTTAAGCAAATCCAGGGCAACTCAGCTCGGATGGAAGTAAAGAAGCTGACAGCAGTAATGCAAGCCTTTCAAATAGATCCAGCGAAATCACAGGCAGGAAAACGCCGGCGAGCAGAGGACATCAACTACAACAAGCATATTGTTTTCATGGATGAAGATCTAGTGGGAGTGAGGACCCCACATCACGATGCCTTAGTCATTACACTCAGGATAGCCAACTTTGATATCGACAGGCTGCTCATCGATCAAGGAAGCTCATCCGAAGTAATGTACATCGACCTGTTCAGAAAATTGAAGTTGAGCATCGTCGACCTAAAGGGAACCACTGTTCCTCTGGTCGGCTTCGCTGGAAAAATGACCATGCCTCTGGGCAAGATAGTACTACCAGTGCTCGCTGGAAATGTTTCGAAAATGATTGAATTCTTGGTGGTCGACATCGATTCACCGTATCAAGCCATCCTCGGCAGGGGATGGCTTCATGCAATGAAGGCAATCTCCTCGACCTACCACCAGAAACTCAAATATGTCATCGAGCGGGGAGTGATGGAGATACATGGCGACCAGGCGATGGCGAGAAAGTGCTTCATAGCGGCCATCCGACCAAAGCCAGAGAAAAAAGACGTTCAAACCAGCGAGAAAGTGGAGGAAGGTGCAATCCCTTCCAAATAGCAATTAAAATATGGAAGGCCCGGAGTGGAAGAGACCAGGCTCCTCCCCTCCGAGCGTGTTGTAGAGGACCTGGTCGAAGTAATTGCTAGAGAAGGCGACAACAGCAGAGTCTTCCTGATCGGAACCTCACTCACTGACCAAGAGCAAAAGGATTTGTTAACCTTACTCAGAAGCAACATAGATGTTTTCGCTTGGGAACCCTATGAGCTGCCAGGAATCGATCCCAATATGGCCTGCCATCGGTTGCACGTCAATCCCACATTCAAGCCGATAGCACAGAAGGCACGACGAACTGCTCCCGAAAAAGCCAAAGCAATAGAACAAGAAGTCGAAAAACTGTTGGATGCAGGATCCATACGGGAAGTGCAATTCCCCAAATGGTTATCCAACCCAGTGGTAGTTCCAAAAAGCAACGGGAAGTGGAGAGTTTGCATAGACTTCACTGACCTCAACAAAGCCTGCCCCAAGGATAGCTTCCCTCTTCCGAAAATAGACCAACTAGTAGACGCCACTGCAGCTCACGAGCGAATGAGTTTCCTGGACGCATACTCAGGCTATCACCAGATTCCCCTGTATGCACCAGATCAGGATAAAACGGCGTTTATCACGACGGTTGTTTTATACTGTTACAAGGTCATGCCTTTTGGGCTAAAAAATGCAGGGGCAACCTATCAGCAGCTGGTTACTAAAATGTTCAATAATCAGATGGGAGACACGATGGAGGTCTACATCGACGACATGCTCGTCAAAAGCAAGGACAAGGAAAATCACCTCTCGGACCTGTCAAATCTTCGAAATCCTCAGGAAGTACCGAATGAAACTCAACGCGAGCAAGTGTTCCTTCAGTGTCCAGTCAGGAAAGTTTCTTGGGTATTTGGTCAGCAAGCGTGGCATAGAGGCTAATCCGGACCAGATTGATGCAATCAAAAGAGTGCAACCTCCTCGCACAATCCGCGATGTACAGAAGCTCACCGGAATGCTCGCTGCCCTAAACCGTTTCATTTCTAAATCCTCCGAGAGATGCAAGCCCTTCTTCCAACTCCTAAAAGGCAGCAAAACAGTAGAATGGACCCCAGATTGCTCGCAAGCAGTAGACGAGCTCAAGTCCTACCTAAGCTCCCCACCACTGCTTGTCATACCACAGCAAATGGAACCTTTGTACCTCTACCTCTCTGTATCCAGCCATACTATCAGCTCAGCGCTAATGTGTGAAGTTACAGGGATCCAACATCCAGTCTATTACGCGAGCAAAACCTTACTAGACGCCGAGCAGCGCTACCTGCCATTGGAAAAGCTCGCATTCGCCCTAGTAATGTCCTCAAGAAAACTGAAGCATTACTTCGAAGCTCACACGATCATTGTCCTTACATCACACCCCCTCAAGGCTGTCCTAAGGAAGGCGGATTTGTCGGGCAGACTGTCTAAATGGTCAGTCGAGCTCGGCCGGTTTGACATCCAATTTCAACCAAGGACAGCTATCAAGGGTCAAATCCTTGCTGACTTCATAGCTGAATTCACAGGCGAAGAACCCTTCAACCAGCCTAAGCCAACAGAACAAAACAGCCAAGCTACAGGGGGAAGCTGGAAGCTATTCGTTGATGGAGCCTCCAACTCAAAGGGGGCAGGAGTAGGAATTGTTCTCATCACTCCAGAAAATGCAGTCCTCGAGCAAGGAATCAGGCTGGGATTTGCAGCCTCCAACAACGAAGCAGAATACGAAGCCTTAATTGCAGGTCTCCAAAGGGCGCAAACTCTAGGAGCAAAACATTTGCAGGTATTCGGAGACTCGCAACTAGTTTCCAATCAGATAAGTGGAGACTACAACGCGAAGGATGGGAGGATGGCAGCCTACCTCTCCTTAGTAAGAAACTTAATGACGAACTTTGAAGAAATCAACATCCAACAGTTTTCCGGGGGCAGAACAGCCACGCTGACGCCTTGGCAGCCCTAAGCTCGGCAGTTGATTCCAGCCTTAAAAGGATAATCCCTATCGATTTCCTTAGCTGCCCGAGCATTCACCCCAACTGCAAGCTGACAAAAGCGAAACAAATACTCCAATTGGAACCAGCCCCTAGCTGGATGGATCCCTTAAGAGACTATTTGAAGAACGGAACGCTCCCAGAGGATAAGAGGACTGCCCACCAGATAAGAGTCAAAGCTGCTCGCTTTCACTTATCCACGGGAGGCGACTTGTATAAAAGATCTTTCTCCGGCCCCTACCTTAGATGCGTCCACCCAGGCGATGTCAAGACAGTGCTTCACGAGCTTCACGAAGGAATCTGCGAGAGTCACGTCGGAGGAAGGTCTCTAGCCTTCCGAGCAGTAAAGGAAGGTTACTGGTGGCCATATATGCAAAGGGACTCCGCAGTATATGTCCGCAGATGCCTAAAGTGCCAGCTTCACGCCCCCATGGTCCACCAGCCTGCCAGCGAATTAAAATCCCTGACCAGCCCCTGGCCTTTCGCCCAGTGGGGAATGGACATCGTGGGACCACTGCCCACCGCTGCCGGCAATCGCAAATACCTGTTGGTTGCAACTGATTACTTTACCAAGTGGATCGAGGCAGAACCACTGGCGAACATCCGAGATGCTGACATGATGAAGTTCATATGGAGAAATATAATCACTCGATTCGGGATCCCCAGAACCATCATCACTGACAATGGAACACAGTTCGAGAGTGGCCCCTTTCAGAACTTCTGCGACCAACACGGGATCAGGCACCACTTCAGCTCGGTAGCTTATCCTCAAAGCAACGGACAAGCTGAGGCTTCCAACAAAACAGTGATCGCTGGGTTGAAGAAGCGGTTAGAGCGAGCAAAAGGCGCGTGGGCAACCGAGCTACCACATGTCCTGTGGGCATACAGAACGACTCCTAGGCGAGCCACAGGTCAAACGCCATTCTCACTAGCATATGGTATGGAAGCGGTCATCCCATTAGAAGCAGGATTGCCTACAATGAGATCCGACCTTTTCGAGCAGGGTCAGAACGATCAGGCTTTGCTCGCTGAACTCGACTTGGCCGACGAGCGCAGGGAACTTGCCCTAGTAAAACTAGCGAGCTATCAGCAACAGCTCGCGAAGCACTACAGCAAAAAGGTCAATCCGAGGAAATTCGAAGTTGGGGACTATGTCCTAAGAAAGGTCCTGGGCAACACAGTGAAGCCATCAGACGGTAAACTCGGCCCGAACTGGGAATGACCTTATGAGATAATTAGAGACGATCTGCAAGGTGCCTATCATTTGAAAACGATGGAGGGCAGAGAGATACCACGAGCATGGAACGCAGCTAATCTCAAGAAATTCTACTTTTAGGAGTTCTATTGTTAGATCTTTTATTGTACTCATTATGGGAAAAAGACAGTTTATTTCTCTATTCGCCAATGAAAATCTCTCAGTTGATCACTCTCTAAAAAGTAACAATTATATCTTATTGCACATCCTTTTCAAATCACAGGTATAATGGTTGACATCGCAGGGGAACACCCCTCCTCAGGTCATCGTTATGAAGCACGACAGACCTCTTAGCATTGCCCATGGCAATATATGAAGCCCTACAGAGCATTCTTAGGCATCAAACCTACTTTGGTTAAACAAAATCCTGCCCAGATGAAGACATCCAATAACAGGTGTGTCCTCGCCAATTGCCCCACTTAGACCTAAGGGAGTGTGACGACACGACCTAAAAGGTAAAGAAAGGGCACAATGGTATTCTTAATACTGGACTGGGCGGACACTCACATGACAAGATAAAGATTGTGAAGCTGCAAAAATATAACAAAGATTGGATAAACACGTTTAGTCGGCAAAATCGCCCAAAACTCAAACTTTCCATTAATCTTTTATATTTACAAACAATAATAGTACATGTTTAGTCGGCAAAAGCAAGCCCAAAGCATTTACAATTATTAAAAAACAAAATATCAAGGTGGAAGCCTCCGAGCAAGGTAGTCAGCGACCTTAGCTCTCCTCCCGTCATCAGGAGCAGGATCGAACTCCTCAACAACCTCATTCGCGTCCAACTCCAGTAGTCGCCGGGGAATAGCATCGATGGGAATCCATCGATCATCTCGCCTGAATGGATTGGGTATCAGAGTAGAGGGAGACACCTCGTGCCGGTACCACAATATCGAGTTCCTCGGGACCTGCAGCTCTTTGAGAGCACTCAACCACCCCCTGATGAAGGAAAGCTCCTCGAACTCTGATAATCTTGTGGGAGCATCCAGCCAGCCCTGATCATAGCCATCAGTCCACACTTGGCGAGGGCCCTTCTTGAATAGATGCCGCAGTCGGGTGACATCCCTCTGGAGCCCAGCAGCAGTTACGTAAGCTCGCCGAGCATCACCGTGCAGCTCCTCCATTTCCCTCTCACGCTGCTCCTCAACTTCTCTACTCCTACCCCGCGTACTCCTACCAGTACGCGGGAGGGGAGGCCGAGCAGCTCGCGACGAGGAAGAGCCTTGTAGGACTGCCGAAGCGGTGCTCGGCGAATGCTCCTTAAGCTTCGAGACCTCCCGCCTCAGGTCGTCATTCTCCCGCTGAAGAAACTCCACGACTTGATTGATCTCGGTGGCCTCCAGTAACTTTGCTCTCAGCTCGCTAACTTCTTCTTGCACTGAAGCTCCGATCTCTTCCATTTCCTGGAGCCTGTCCTTCAATTTGGCCACCAGCTCGGACTGATCCTTATATTTCTGGTTCCTTGACTTAGCAAACCTGCAAAGCCTAGCAAAAGCCTGGCGAACTGCAGGGCTTGCATTAGGACCCAGAGTCCTACCTAATTGGGAAGTAACAGGAATATAGTCATCCACATCAACCAACTACAAGTAAAAGAAAGAGAAAAGAAAGGGATCAGCATAAACAAAAATAAAGTCTTTTCATTGATAATGAGTGAGGTTACATCAGATCAAAAAAGGAAAAAGTTACAAAGAATCCCTATCACTTAGCAACCTCGGTGGATGGACCCTTGTCTTTATCAGCATCAGCAGGGGCATTACCCTCTGCAGGGGTATCCACTGCCTCCTCGACCAAGGGAGCGTCAGAAGGAGTCGCTCGAGAAACAGGATTGGTGCCTTCAGCAGTTGGGGCTGGGTCCTCATCCACGACCGGCTTTGGCCCTGGATCATGCTCGTCAAAGAGTGGGGATGCAACATCCACCCCAGCGGCCACGAGGGCCTTGTTCCACCCTTTCTTGAAGTTCAGACGGCTAATATAGCCTATCTGAACCTCGGCGTCTTCATACGCAACAGCCCAGCCAGAATTGTACGAATCTTCTTTAAGAGTGGCTGCCTGGGCTTTCTCCGCCTCCAGCTGCTCGGCAAGAACCCTGTTCTTCTCCGCAAAGTCCAGCTTGCTCGAGCAGACCTGATCATACGACTGCCTCAGCTCGCCGAGCTCCCTGACAGCATTATCTCTCTCGCGAGCAGAATTAGCAAGGGCCGAGGCAGATGAAGCTCGAGCCGCATCAGCGGCCTTCAGATCAGCCTCCAGCTGAGAACCCCTAGCCACCAGAGTAGACTTCTGCTGCTCCAGCTCGCTGTTCCTTCTCAACAGCTCGTCGCGAGAGCGATAGAGCACAGCAAAGTCAGTCACAAACTGCAAAAAGGCAAAGGAAGGATCAAAAAGAAGAAACCATCAAAACGGATCAAAAGAAGTTGAGAATTAGAAAAGGAACCTTACCAAGGCAAGCCTCTGGCTAGCTTGCAAAGCCAGTTGATCAGACCCTGACGCCCTCTCACGATCTGCAGGGAGGACTGCCCTCTCAAGCAGCGCAGGGGCGAGCTGAGGAGAGGTGGCCATCGAAGCCCCCTCAGGCAAAGCAGATACTGGGACCAAGGCTTGACCAGTCTTGGTCCTCAGTTCCATCTTCCTCCTCTCCTCCTTTTCTTTCTCCCTCCTCTTTCTCTCTTCCACCTTCTTCCTCTCCTCCTCCTTTTTCTTCTCCCTCTCCTTCGCCTGCTCCTCCTCTCTCTTCTTCTTCTCTTGCTCTTGAGAGGAAGGCCGAGAACCAGTAGCTATGGCCCCGGAGACAGTCTTCGATTTCTTGGACCTCTGTGCAAGAAGCACATCATCATCATCATCATCATCTCGGATTAAATTCTTCCTGGGAGGCATTTCTTCACCTGAACTGCTGGTAGTACTCGAAGAACTGCTACTATCAGCACTGCCTCCACCCAAATTACTCACAACACCTGCAGGCTCACTCTCCGAGCTGCTCTCTTCTTCGTCCAATTGGATGGGCTCAGCAGAAATCTCTTCGGAAGAGTCAAAGTCCGGAACAGTATCCACAGGTCGGGCTATGAAGCTGGAGCCTGTGTTCCTGTATTCAAGCAGAAAAGCAGCAGACCTAGGATGCTCGCCGTCACCCAAGGGTTCCCTGATGTTCCAAGCTTTCACCAGTTCCGAGATACGAACCTCGCTGAGAGCAGGCTCCAAGTTCTTTATCTTCGCTGTAAAAGAAAAAGCAATGAGAAGTTAGAAAAATCACAAAGTCAGCAAAGGTTGAAATAATAATCTGGCATCTACCTATATATTCTTCCCCATAAAAAGGAACAGTGAACCTCTCAGACCTCGACCCTTCAAATTGGGGGGAAAGTTGCCAATTCCTGACAAGAAAACCTTCTTGCCAGTAGTCCTTATGGGAATCAGGTAGATTTACTACCAATACCCTATCAGGGCTCCTAGCCTTAAGGTACAGAACACCTGAACTCGTTCGAGAAAAGGAGTAACAAAAACAGACCTCGGCGAGCCCTAACTTTGTGCCATACAATTGATTTATCCTATGCACGCCGTTCACTATTTTCCATACGTTAGGCGAACATTGTGCAGGCACAATACTGAAGTAGCTAAAGAAGTGCAGAAACAGATCATTGGGAGGGAAGGTAAGTCCCCCCTGGGAGAGCAACAGGACGTGAATCCAATGTGCATCCTCTATATCCCTAACGTTCCTAGGAGGCGAGGCACAGCACTCAATCTCTACCCACTCAGGAATACTATAGAATTTTCTAAACTCAGCCACTGACCTATTTCCAATCTTCGCCATTGGAAAAATACAAGAAAAACTACAAACCAAAGAGAAAATGCAAAAAGCACGAGAGACTTACAAGACAGAAGATCAGGTCAAATAGCGAAGAAGCAACGAAAGTCGAAATCGAAAACAGAAGGTACTAAGCGCAAGAGCTCTCAGAAGATGGAAGATTGCTGGAAAAGCCTGAAGCGACAAAAAGAACTGCGCCTTATTCCAACGAGCCTTCAAGTCTAATCATAGCGCACGGATAGCGAAGCGGGTGCCGCCAAAGTAACTTCACAGTTTTCAAAAAAATCAACCATAATAGCTGATTATTTAAATTCATTGGACCTGTAAAGATGACCCAACAAATTTAGGGGCAATTGTGGGTACCTTGAATTTAGCACCATAGGCCTGGACGAGTAGCCTCTCCCTAGCGGCCCAAAGCCCAGGCCCATCACCTTCATATTAATCCAATTACCCCACGATCCCATGAAGAGAAGTTGTGGGGAAACATGATTCCATGTAGGGGAGATGGCTAATAAGGAGGAACCCATCACCCCCACTACTCCAACACATACATGTATAAATAAAACCCTAAGTCCGGGGCAAAGGACAAGTTGTATTCTCTGTACTTATTTTTCAGAATATAGAGAAATAACACTGACTGAACCACCGTGGACGTAGGCACCTCTTTGCTGAACCACGTACTCCCGTTGTTGTGTGATTGGCTTTTTATTTGTCTTTTCTTGGTTGTTACCTCTTTCATATTTATTTGTGTTGCATAATAATCGTCACCACAAGTATCAAATTAGGTTTGTTAATCAAGTAATAGATTATGTAATTTTAGGGCTTAAAATAATATTGATTATGGGTATAGGACAACAAACATTTCGTTTCCATTTTTAGTCCCTATTTTCAAATTAAAGGGACACGTGGCATGCTGTGATTGGTTGACGTTTTATGAATATGGGTCCGCGCCAGCGGCTTTATTCAAAAATAGGGAATAAAACCATAAATAAAATGTTTGTTGTCCTATTTCCAAAATACATATTATAATAGGTCCTAAATTTACAAAGCCCCATCAAGTAATTAGATATTAGTGAATTAAATTGTCAGTAATTAAATTTCGCTAGGCGGATGTTTGTAACTTTAACGCAAGGAATTCGCATTTAGAATTATTTAATCCTGAATTGTAATACCGCTTAATGAACTTTATGTTTTGATCCTACTAGTAAACTTGATTAGTGAACTATTTAATAACCCGGTAGAGTATCAAATTAGGTTTGTTAATCAAGTAATTAGATATTAGTGAATTAAATTGTCAGTAATTAAATTTCGCTAAGCGGATATTTGTAACTTTAACGCAGAGAATCATATAATGTGTTAATTAACTTTATAGACAACAACTCTTACTAACTTTGAGATAATTAAATTGGAGTTAATGTACGGTTAAGGAAATGATGAAAATGATCAATTAGACTTACATCATATGTGCTCATAACTAATTGTTGCATTTGACCAAATCAATTGTCCTAATGAAACACATAATTCACAAATACTATCCAACTAACAACAAATCCAATTGAAATAATGAATAAAAGAAACAAAAATTACCACCAAGAGCAGGAAAGAACGTGATCGAGCTTGAGAACGAGCAAGAGTGTGACGGAAAATAGCAAAGTGTGGGCAGTTAGGGCCTGCAAAGACTTGGCAACTCTCCGCCAACTCATTTCTCTTCTTCTGGGCATAAATATAAAAATAAAAATGGCTTGCAAAGGAAATTTTTGATTATGATGATACAGTATCTGTATGTAAATATTATTATTAAGGATAGAAAATGTATTCTATCTATTTGTGTAGAGAGAGAGGAGAGATTTTTCGGTGGGGAGGGGGAGGAGAAAGGGGAGGGGAGAAAGAAAGAGAGTGGAGGTTTCGTCAAGTGGGTGCAACCAAAGATATCTTGTTTTTAGTATATTACTCATTATTCACGTACAAACAATATTTATTTTATTTTGCTTTTTCTTTGTTTTCCTCTCCTGTTTGGACTTTGGACCCTCTTTCTCTCTTTAGCCTGCGTGCCGGTTACGCTTCATCCGTTTCATTTGGCTTTGGACCCCTTGAAATTTTAATCCCTCTAATGATTGACCCAAAAAAATATATTATCGTCATTTTCACAAAATTTTAATTTTAAAATACAATATTAAACTTAATCTTAATTGTATTCAATCATTAGACTATGCCCCAAAATCATTGCTTTCATTTTCTTTTTTTCTAAAATATTATTCATTTTCTAACCCTCTTTATTTCTCTTTTATCTTTTCAACTTTTCTCTCTCTCTCTCTCTCTATATATATATATAATGGAAATTTGAAAATTACAAAAGATATATCTAATTATTGTAAAATAAAGGAGGCACAAAGAAAATTTAGAGGGAGTGAGTTTTTCATTTTATTTATATGTAAATATTCAAAGGGTGTGATCACAATAGACTATTTAATAATTATAGAATACCAATGGACATCCATTAAATACATATTTTATAACACTCCCCTCGGAATGTGCACTATATTCACCATTTAATGATTGTTATCGGTTTTCTTTTTATTATTTTTACTTTTTTTTTGCAATTTTTAACCTTAAAAATGTTTGAGGTGGTAATTAACTAAATTTGGATTCCTACTTTGTTCGTGGATTTTTTTTATAATATTTCAATATAATATTACCTTAGCAGGGTGTGTGTTGTCTCCTCTTTTCCGTTTAAAAAATTTCTCAATGACTTCCTATATATATTTACAAAAATTTCAAACTAGTTTTACACACAAATTTACAAAATATACTTGTATTTCACATAAAAAATACACATAAAAAGTACACAATTAAGCAGGAGTTAAATCCAAACAAACACATATAAAAATTATGCACGTATAAAAAAATACATATAAAAATATACCTGTTTGCAAGGCAAATCAGGGAGAGAATATGGAAGGTCCGACAGGGGCGGAACCGACAGCAAGGGTTGCTGCTAATTAGGGGAGGTGAGCGGAGGGTAGAGCAGTTGAGTAGAGGAGCGGTTGAGCAGGGGAGGGAGGTGAGCGGCTCAACTGTTGAGCGGCTAGGAGGGTCACAGTGAGAGGAGAGGAGAACAGTTAAAATAGGTATAGGTTAAATGTGTTTGGTACCCCCATACGTTGGTATAAACGAGGGTGAATTTTTTTTAATTAACTGCACACTTACACCCTCGTCTTTGTAAATAATAAAAGGTAACCTTTAAGTTTAAATCTTTACCAAAAAATCCCTATTTTTTTATAAACTTTGAACTGGGGCGGCCGCCCCGCTTTGGTCTATGGTGGATCGTCCCCTGGTTAAAACCTTTAATTGGAAAACCCAGTGAAAAAAATAGTTAAAGGAAAAAAAGAATACAACGCGCATCTATTTAAAATATCAAGTTCTTAGATTCTTGCCCTCATCAAATGCTCTCCCTGATTAAAAACTCCCCATAATTATGACATTTCTCTGATGAATGAGTCGATGCATATCAACCTCATACACAATCTTCTGAAATGTTATTTTGACTTATTGAATAGATTTGATATGCTGTTAATTCAATTTTATTTCTCTTCATAAGCTCGACTTCAATAATACTTTGGTGAAGATGAATAAACATATCACTTTATCGAATTTATTTGACTTTAATAATATAACTCTATTTGACTAAGTTCCCACACCGCAACTTAGTATGTAATAGTAACCATATCTCATGATTTATATACTTAGATAACTATTCACGCTTTGTTATCTTTAACCGATTTATAATTAAGTTTCCCTACTTAATTTTCTATTAGATGTATTCACGGCACCTCATTATCTACTAACTCGCATTAGTAGATTATTAATACAGTATACATTTCACACACAATATATACTTGTAAAATTATTCATTACTAATATGTCCTCCTAACACACACCAAGGACTCTTGGTTCAGAATGGTCCATCGATACCAACTAAAAGGATTGGTTCGGAATGCCACCTCGACCCCAAGTTCATTTCATGTAGTGGTTCGAAAAAATCACATCGACCCCACTAATGAAATTTTATACATAGATTGGTTTGAAACTCTTTCGTCACGACCCCAACTTACTATTTCCATATATTAGTTCGGAATCCTACCTCGACCCTAATATAGGAAATTATAATTTAGGTATTCTCCCCGCCTAAGTATCTATATAATTCAGTAGGTATACACGCAACCTAATAATAGTGCTCGTACGTAATATTTCCTCTTTAATATTCACCGTACTTATTAATTTACGATTTATCTCACTATCGTATTTTAATTGAGTATTCACACAACTCTAAGGGCCCTAGTTACCCCTCTATTCATTTCAGTAGTTAAGCTATCACTAACCTACTGGTATACTCCTTGGAATGACGACTACTCTCTCCATAACTCAAATCCCAAATTCCCGATGCACTACTCGATCGGTTTACTCTCGTCAGTCCATCACTTCAAATCTTGCACGCAATGATTATAACGGACCCCCACTATGCACCTATTAGTACTCTCTAATTCCCTACATAAGTATAATATCATCACAAAGGTTCCCCCCAAGCGTCAGCAATCGAATAGGACTCAACCAACAAAAGAATCAAAAATCAGCCTGGGTCGATCGATCGACCTTGAGCATCGATCGATCAACATTCAAGGCTCGATCGAGCAATGACAGACGCAACTTTTCTTCTTCGTCATACATTTTTCACCATATTCAATTATTTAACTCACATGATAATCCACCTGACTTGTAACTAACGATACCTAATCATTCCTACATATTCTAGGATGATTTCCAATGAATTAAACTTTATAAATCCTTCCAATTTAGCCCAGAATAATTCAAAACTTCTAATTATTCAAGAACCCTAATATGACATGTTCTTCTCATGTTTTCAATCATTAACCCAGATTTTTAATTCGTACTAACAACCATGATTCCTCTGATTTTCAATGCTCTACGGATATAAATCTAATAACATGTTATTTGTACCCAAACATGCAATTAATCAATTCTTTTTCTCTGAGAATATTTATCAAAATCAATTTATTTGTAAATCCTATGCATGGATTATAACTCAAAATAATTTGCAAATAACCACTTGCCTTGATTGGATGGTGATCTGATTTCGAGTTTGCAGAAGGTGTTGGGTTATTTTCTCTTTCAATCTTCCTTACTCAATCACTTGTGGTGCAAGAACTCCTTGAAATCCCCCATAATTTTCCTTTTTAGCCTTGGATCGAAGCTTACCCTCACTATGATCCTGAATAGCCATGGGTCTCTCCTCATACGAGACATCTGGCTGCAAATCAATCTCCTCAAGTGGAACGTGTAAGAAGGCTCTCTCACTCATCCTTTATTTCTTCAACGACGCCACATGTAACACGTCGTGTATCCGGTGAAGATGCCCTGGGGTCCCAATATGTATGCTACCGGTCCCACCCTCTCAATAATAGGAAACGATCCTACATATCTCAGCACTAACTTCCCCTTCTTTTCGAACCTCATAAACCCTTTCATAGGAGATACCCGAATCAACACACGGTCGCCCACCTCTAGCTCCAAGTGTCTCCTACCAGCGTCAGCATAGCTCTTCTACATATCCTGAACTATTGGAATACATCCTCGAATCAACTCTATTTTAGTAAAATTCTCTTGTATCATCTCCGACCCCAATAGCTTATTGTCCCCCACCTCTAACCAGCAGGCGAATGAACGACAAGGCCTCCCATAAAGTGCCTCGAATGGAGTCATACCGATGGTGAATTGGTAAGAGATGTTATACGCAAACTATGACAATGGAAGATATCGCTACCAACTTCCCCCAAATCCTAGGATGCACATCCTCAACATATCCTCAAGCATCTGATTTACCCTCTAAGTCTGAATATTTGTCTGCGGGTGATACGCCATACTTAATCGCAAGTCTGTGCCCATGGCCTCCTGAAAACTCTATCAGAAATGCGACACAAATATTTTGTCTATGTCAGACACAATATTAATAGGAACCCCATGCAGTGTAACGATCTTTGAAATGAATAGCTGTGCTACCTACATCGTATCAAAATCAGTACGAATCGGCAATAAATGAGCTACCTTGGTCAGCCAATCCACTATCATCCATATGGAATCGTGACCCCTCTGTGATGTCGGTAGTCCAGTAATAAAGTCCATCGAAATGCTCTCTAATTTCCACATGGGAATCTCCAGTGGTTGTAGTATCCCTGAAGGTCTCTCATGGTCAACTTTCACAAGCTGACACGTAACACACTTTGAGACAAACTCTGTTATGTCTCGCTTCATACCCGACCATCAATATTGTCGTCACATATCCTGGTACATCTTATCCCTGTCAGGATGTATCGTAAATCTCAACCCGTACGACTCTGTCATGATTGCATGCCTCAAATCTTCATCCTCGGGTACTACCAGTCTCCCATTGAATTTTAGTCCACCCTCGGAGCTGATGGAGTAGGAATCTACCCCCTCGGCTAGTAACTATCATACTTTGTCCTGATAAAACGGGTCCTCTACCTATTCCCTCATGATTAGGCATAAATTCTTCCTAATTTATCCCTTAATTTAGGTACTTTTAGCACCTCGAACAACGTAATTGATTTGACTTTATCTCATAATCTTGCTACTGACTAATCCTAACGAGTACACCGATTTTCTGGTATTTCATAGTGATTTTATAGGTATTTGATGTCAAGAAACGAAAGAAGGAAACCGGAAGAATCAAAAAAGACAATAAGGAAAGTCAAAAGGGCAAAAGTGTAATTCCCACCCGGAATTCGGATGTGGTACCTGAAGAGAAGTTGAATAGATCACATTCACGAGCACATAGGAAGAAACGGCACCTCAATCGGAGTCTCGGAACAAAAGTTATGAGCAGTCAAAGTTGAGAAGAAAGTCAACAGGCAGACCGGTCCGCCCCTATCCCGGACCGGTCCGCTTTGCCAAACTCCAGTAGACCTCGAATCACAAGCAAACCGATGGAGGGTGAAAAATAAAAGAACCGGTCAGCTCCAAAATAAAAAGAATCGATCCGCTTTAGACGCAGACGAGTCCGCCTAAGACCCGGACCGGTCCGGGTATCGAGATTTGCAAAATCTGATATTCTCCTAAAGAGTCCTAGTGCAGCTGAAATTCCTAAATTCTTGGAGGGTATAAAAACCCATTTTATTATTGTTATTTGAACGGAGATTTAGGGAGAATTTGAGTCAATTTACTTTTTTTTCAGAAACCCTAGTTTTGATACAATTTATTCCTTTAATTCCAAGATTGAAGATTATTTTCAGAATTTTGTGTTCTTCATTGCTGTTGTTACTGCTTTGATGAAAATTAATAAGTTATTTCTTCTCTTCAATTCGGTTCTACATCATTCCATAACTTTTCTTTAGATTAATCATGAATTCCTGCACATTAAACACTGTTTTCATTACTTTCAGCATGCTAGGCTAGATTTTCTAAGGTCGGGATACATGAATCCAGCCTGATGTGTTAGTTGCATGTGTATAACATTAATCCTCTTAATTTAGTGATTGATTACGACCGTATTGTGTAGGAACACAACAATTGTAGATCTTTATATCTCGTTTTCCTCTGGGTAACCGGGATGATTTGGAATGCAATTCGAGTGTCACTATCGCGATACCGATTTACTCGTTCTCAGATTAAGTATGATGCGGGCTTGAACCTCGTATACGTAATGCTTGGGAGTACTAAATTCTGGGTTAAATTAATCAGTTAAATTCACGATTAGTATTTTACCGGCAATACACTAGGGTTGGGGGATTGTATTCCCGTCCTTTTTTTCTCATACATAGTTTAAAGTTCAAACCAGTTTTCATTAGCATTCTAGGTAATTTAATATAATTACACATTTTCATAATTTCATAATTGCACTTAGTTGTAGTCAATTCCCAAAACCAAATCATTTTTCCTTTCTTTTTAGAGTCAAAGTTAGGATTCCTTCGTCTTTTCCCGTCGTCACAACTTCGTTGTCTTAGTTCCCTGAGGATCGATACCCAACTTACTGGGATTATTACTTGAGCGACATGCTTGCACTTGAGCCTAGAGTGAACGCACTTCTGAGACACATTTTCAGTCGCGTCAAGTTTTTGGCGCCGTTGCCGGGGAATTAGGTTGACTTAGGATTAGATCGAGTCAATCCAAAGCTTTGACCAAAAATCTCCAAAAAATCCAAAAACATAAAAAAATTTAAAAAGCGCCAAAAGATTCACCACCATCTCTCACAAGCTATTAATGCAAAATTCTGAACTCACTCCCACACCTCATAATACTCCAACCAGCATTCACAAAAATCCAATAGTTGAGTACAACCCCGATAGCCCCCACACGCCTAACGCCCCACATTTCTGGATTCCACCTCCCACACCGTCACACTCAATCTCAAATAACACTCCGTTTTCTTTCTTAGGACACACTTCATAGAACGCTTCTAGCACACCTAACGAGGATACCAAGTCATTAAGATAAAGAGAGATGTTGCAACACGGTAGTGCAGCCGCCAGTAAGGAAGAGGCCACATACCGCCCGCTAAGAGAAATCTTATATCCCGAGCGCACTATCACTCCAGGATGCATTATACTCCCATATAATGCCGGGCAATTTCGTTATAAAAATGGGATGATCAGATTTTACCCCATTACCATGGTATGGATTCTGAAAAGCCATATCTTCACATCAGGGAATTTGAGGGTGTGTGTGGAACTCTCAATGATCAAACTTGCACACAAGAGTTGATTCGACTCAAACTCTTCCCCTTCTCGGTAAAAGATAAAGCTAGGACCTGGTTATGGTCTTTACCTCCAAGCTCGATTCCATCTTGGAACGAATTGCAATCGAGATTTCTCAAGAAATTCTTCCCACCACATCGAACAATCTCCATAAAGGCTCAAATTCAAGCGTTCAGACAATCTGAAAATGAGCCATTTCATCGATGTTATGAGCGTTTCAATGAGTTAGTTACTTCATGCCCCCATCATGGATTTGATTCAGCGCAAACCATCTATTTTCTCCATAATGGGCTAAATCGTAACTCCAAGAAACTTGTTGAAACCATGGGAAGTGGTCCCTTTGTCGACTTAGACGCCCACGATGGTGAGCTTCACCTGAGGTATGTCTCCGAGATTACCCAATCCTGGGATAAATCTGACCCTAATGCTCAAAATCAAAATCGTCAAGTGACTACCACTCCATCGGCGTCCGGCCTGTTTCATGTAGAAAAGAGTTCTATAGCGGACAGTCGAATCGATATACTTGAGAAAGAAGTATGAGACCTACGTGGGATATGTGGAATAGGACCAATTGGATCCATACCAAACCCCATTGAAAAGGTGTGTGCGATTTGTGAGGCGGTTCATTCAACTGAGGAATGCCCGATTATACCCGCTTACAAAGTAATGCTTCAAGAGCAAGTCAGTGGTATATGAGGATTCAAGGGTAATTTCGGTGCCCCGCACGAGAATTCTTACACCCCTTCATGGAAAAACCACCCTGGTTTTAGCTATGGGCAACAACATTCTGGAATGAATCCTAATTCACATGTTGACCCTCCACCACCACATTTTCAACAAGATCCACACATGCAAGGACATGTGCAAGCACCACCACCTCAAGGAGAATACATCCCTCCACCGCGGAGAAGTCTCGAGGATACTATCAACCACTTTATCAATACCCAGACTGCAACTAATCTAGGCATGAGCGCATGATGAATGACATGAATGCGAACATTTCACAGTTGCAATCATCGTGGAGTATCTAAGAGAAGGGAAAGTTTCCTGCCCAGGGCCAAAGACCTCTCCAAGGTCAAACTAGTGTTAGCTCGACACCCTATGACCATCCAGAGCAATGTAGCGCAATTACCACTCTAGTTAGTGGGAGAGTAGTTGACTTGTCACCTCCACCACAAGACATACCTAAAGATAAGGAGATTTCGCCCGATACAAAAGAAGCCGAAGATGTCCCCTTGAATGAGAGTGATAAAGACGACACTAGTGAGCCCGAGGTAGTAGTGAAACCACCCACCGCGGCACCGTTTCCTCAAAGGCTAAGTCCTTCCCATAAAGGAAACCCACGTGATGAAGTGCTAGACGTGCTAAAGCAAGTAAAGATGAACTTACCTTTCCTCGATGCCATTAAGCAAATTCCAGCTTATGAAAAAGTCATCAAAGACTTATTGACAGTAAAGAGAAAGATGAAGGTAAAGAAAAATGTCTTTCTAGCACAGAACGTGAGCTCCATTCTACTTAATGATCTCCCGCCTAAATTTAAAGATCCCGATGCACCCACCATTTCCTGCAACATTGGAGAAAATAAAATCGAAAAAGCCTTACTTGATTTGGGATAAAGTGTCAATATCCCCCCTTATTCCATTTATAGGCAACTTGATTTGGGTGATATGAAGCCCACAAAAGTCACTCTCCAATTAGCGGATCGAATCGTGAAGATCCCAAGAGGCATGGTTGAGGACGTGATCGTTCAAGTTGACACTTTCTACTTCTCGATAGATTTTGTCATTTGGGACACGGAGCCCTCCTTTAACTCGATCAATCATGTTACTATCATCCTTGGACGCCTATTCTTAGCTACGGCTAATGCAATCATCAATACTCAGAATGGGCGAATGCAACTCACCTTTGGGAACATGACCTTAGAGACTAACATCTTCCATATAGCCCAATATACGGGGGAAGAAGATGATCTTCACGCGGTGAGCCTAATTGATGAGATCGTAGAAGAACACATTGAGGAAAAGTTATGTGGAGACGCCTTAGAATATTGCTTAGTGTCTAGTCATGAGAGCGAGGGAACTTATACCAAAATTGAAAGAGAGAGAGAGAGGGGTTAGAAGAAAGAAAAATGGTTGAGTTCGAGATCGAGCAAGTAAGAGAGGATGTAGGCACTACTCGGGAGAGAGAGATAGGGGACATGAGCATGGAAGAATTTGAAAAAGAATTCGGTTTGTTGGATGAGAGCCTTACCGACGAAGTCCAAACTCTATTGGATTCATCTAGTCACCTAGAAAAAAGCGAATGGAAAGATAAAATCGATGAATTCCTTCTTTGTGAACATCCACCCATACCACTAGAGGTCCCGAAGGCGAGTGAGGAGAAAAGGTGTGTTTCATCCGACTTAGATCACGACCCATGCATTCCAAAAATTGAACGAAAATTAGGAGTTCCCTCCGAGTCAGTGCACGCAAGCTATGCTTTGAGTAAGCATCCCAGGGATCCCTTTCTGAGTAGTCACGATGAGTTTCTCGGCCTTTCTTTTATCTACGGGCGAGGTCCCAACTTGTTTCTTTTATCTAAGATGGGAGCGACAAGGAGAGCATCGAACCCCGTAAGTGGGGTCGGGTGAGTTTGTGGAGAGATGAGAGGTCGTCGCACCCCCGACGCGTATGGGGTGATTGTTGTTGTATTTTGAGTCATGCATGAGTGTCATATAGTGTCTTGTTGCATTTTAATATTTGTTTGTTTTATTTTTCCGCACTTTTCATTCGCCTTGAGTTAGATTTTCGTCCTTTTTGCTTGAGGACAATGCAAAAGTCTAAGTTAGGGGGGTCATGTAATACCCCGTAATTTTATTGATTTTATTTAAGGGATTAATTGAATTAAATGAGAATTAATTGGGAATTAATCCGGGTATAAATACTAGCGAGATGTGAGTTGGTATTTGATTATGATGTTAAAATTGAAAAGTTCATGAGTATTGAAAATGTTAAAATTGTCGCTAGGCAGAAATACGACAATTTGAAAATTTAGTTTGGACGCGCATGTCAGTCGCGTCAGGAATGAAATTATTTGAATTAAAAAAGTGAATTATATTTTTATCAACCGAATGGTCATTTTGAGTGAGCCAACATGTATGGAAGGGTCGAAATAGTCAGAAAACACTAGCGGGGGGTTTAGTTTGGGTCCCGGGGTATTTTTAGGCCATACCGGCAACCCAAAAGGGTAGTTTAGTAATTTTAAAAATATGGGAATTAAAACCCACGAATTTTAGGAGTTAATTTTATGTTAGTAATGAACCAATTAAGTCCATTATCAACATTTATCAAGTAGTGGTCTATGGGAGTTAAAGGGAGAGTCCTAAGAGGTTCCAAAAGAAACCCCTAGCCACCATCACCATCTTTGGGAGAAATCTGTAGAGAGAAAGAGGAGAATCAACCTTCATCCTTCAACATCAAATCAGAACATTTAAGGCAAGTGGTTTAATTACATAATTTCAAGCGAATGTTTCCTCCATGCTTAGAATTGAATATATGTCTTATATTGAAAGTTGATGAAAACCCATAAAATTGGAGATATAATTCATAATCTTGGATAGGGATTGCACGTAGAATGTTTATGGATGAATTTCAGATCCAAAATATATCTTTTGATGATTTAAAAATGTATTTATAAGGAGTACTTGTAGACATTAAAATTCCGAGTTTATATTTATAGGGTTTGGGACAAGGTTTGGAAATTATGATGATTACATGTTAATTTAGGAAGCATTGATCCCAAATATATGTTAAAGAGCTACCTAGGAGGACTTAGAGTAGTTTAAAAACGTTAAAACTTAATTGGGATGATCTTAGTAGGGATTTAGAGAAGAGAAATTTGAAGAAAAACGAATTTGCAGGTTTCTGGGGGTGTTCTGCCATCTCGTTAGAAGTCCTGCCCAGGTCGTTTGAACGACCTCGTTCAAACGAGACTTCTAACGAGATGACAGTATCCCTTCTAACGAGTTGGTAGTTCGTTCGAAGCCATTCGTTCGAACGACCTCGTTCGAACGAGACTTCTAACGAGTTGACAGAATGGCCTTTTAGGCCTAATTTCATTTCAAATGTTCCCGTAGACTTATTTAATGGAATGATAATCCTCCCCTTGCTGACCAGTGAGTATAATTGAGATATTGAAGTACGTGAGGAGTAAAACTAGAATCTTGAAGTAAACCGAATGACATTTTGGATTAGGAAACGAGTACCTAATTACGACGTACGAAGAGTTGACAACGTTAATATACATGAATCGGAGACTTGTAAACGTATAACATTAAATGACGGTATAGGAACGAGAAGCATACCTATATTAATAATTCGAGATATCTAAGATGTGTGAATGCTTAGTATATGTGGTTTTATGTGTAAAACATACTTACCATACTTTGCTTAAGTGTATAAATACGGGGGCTGTTTCGAGTTTTCACCCTCTAACGCCATGTTTTGCTTAAGTGTATAAATACGCAAATTACCGTCGTACTCTCAAACCGGGAGACCCGCGGCTGCGGGGTCGGTTCCTACGAGTTACGTTGGTCCCGTGGGAGGCGTTGGTGCCACCCACGGGGCCGTTCGGGGGCTGTTTCGAGTTCTCACCCTCTAACGTCATGTTTTTAAGCCTAAGTGTGGAAATAAGCAAACTACCGTCGTACTCTCAAACCGGGAGACCCGCGGCTGCGGGGTCCGTTCCCACGAGTTACGTTGGTCCCGTGGGAGGCGTTGGTGCCACCCACGGGGCCGTTCGGGGGCTGTTTCGAGTTCTCACCCTCTAACGCCATGTTTTCAAGCCTAAGTGTGGAAATAAACAAATTATCGCCGTACTCTCAAACCAGGAGACCCGCGGCTACGGGGTCCATTCCCACGAGTTACGTTGGTCCCGTGGAAGGTGTTGGTGCCACCCACGAGGCCGTTCGGGGGCTGTTTCGAGTTCTCACCCTCTAACGCCATGTTTTTAAGCCTAAGTGTGGAAATAAGCAAATTATCGTCGTACTCTCAAATCGGGAGACCCGCGGCTGCGGGGTCGGTTCCTACGAGTTACGTTGGTCCCGTGGGAGGCGTTGGTGCCACCCACGGGGCCGTTCGGGGGCTGTTTCGAGTTCTCACCCTCTAACGCCATGTTTTTAACCCTAAGTGTGGAAATAAGCAAATTATCGTCGTACTCTCAAACCGGGAGACCCGCGGCTGCGGGGTCGGTTCCTACGAGTTACATTGGTCCCGTGGGAGGCGTTGGTGCCACCCATGGGGCCGTTCGGGGGCTGTTTCTAGTTCTCACCCTCTAACGCCATGTTTTCAAGCCTAAGTGTGGAAATAAGCAAACTACTGTCGTACTCTCAAACCGGGAGACCCGCGACTGCGGGGTCGGTTCCCACGAGTTACGTTGGTCCCGTGGGAGGTGTTGGTGCCACCCACGGGGCCGTTCAGGGGCTGTTCCGAGTTTTCACCCTCCAACACCATGTTTTGCTCAAGTGTAGAAATACGCAAATTACCGTCGTACTCTCAAACCGGGAGACCCGCGACAGCGGGGTCGGTTCCTACGAGTTACGTTGGTCCCGTGGGAGGCGTTGGTGCCAACCACGGGGCCGTTCGGGGGCTTTTTCGAGTTCTCACCCTCTAACGCCATGTTTTTAAGCCTAAGTGTGGAAATAAGCAAATTATCGTCGTACTCTCAAACCGGGAGACCCGCGGCTGTGGGGTCGGTTCCTACGAGTTACGTTTGTCCCGTGGGAGGTGTTGGTGCCACCCAAGGGCCGTTCGGGGGCTGTTTCGAGTTCTCACCCTCTAACGCCATGTTTTTAAGCCTAAGTGTGGAAATAAGCAAATTATCGTCGTACTCTCAAACCGGGAGACCCGCGGCTGCGGGGTCGGTTCCTACGAGTTATGTTGGTCCCGTGGGAGGCGTTGGTGCCACCCATGGGGCCGTTCGGGGGCTGTTTCGAGTTCTCACCCTCTAACGCCATGATTTCAAGCCTAAGTGTGGAAATACGCAAATTACCGTCGTACTCTCAAACCGGGAGACCCGCGACTGCGGGGTCGGTTCCTACGAGTTAAGTTGGTCCCGTGGGAGGCGTTGGTGCCACCCACGGGGCCGTTCGGGGGCTGTTTCGAGTTCTCACCCTCTAACGCAATGTTTTTAAGCCTAAGTGTGGAAATAAGCAAATTATCTTCGTACTCTCAAACCGGGAGACCCTCGGCTGCGGGGACCGTTCCCACGAGTTACGTTGGTCCCGTGGGAGGTGTTGGTGCCACCCACGGGGCCGTTCGGGGGCTGTTTCGAGTTTTCACCTTCTAACGCCATGTTTTGCTTAAGTGTAGAAATACGCAAATTACAGTCGTACTCTCAAACCGGGAGACCCGCGGCTGTGGGGTCGGTTCCTACGAGTTACGTTGGTCCCGTGGGAGGCGTTGGTGCCACCCATGGGGTCGTTCGGGGGCTGTTTCGAGTTCTCACCCTCTAACGCCATGTTTTTAAGCCTAAGTGTGGAAATAAGAAAATTATCGCCGTACTCTCAAACCGGGAGACCCGCGGCTGCGGGGTCCGTTCCTACGAGTTACATTGGTCCCGTGGGAGGCGTTGGTGCCACCCACGGGGCCGTTCGGGGGCTGTTTCGAGTTCTCACCCTCTAACGCCATGTTTTCAAGCCTAAGTGTGGAAATAAGCAAACTACCGTCGTACTCTAAAACCGGGAGACCCGCGGCTGCGGGGTCCGTTCCCACGAGTTACGTTGGTCCCGTGGGTGGTGTTGGTGCCACACACGGGGCCGTTCGGGGGCTGTTTTGAGTTGTCACCCTCTAACGCCATGTTTTGCTTGAGTGTAGAAATACGCAAATTACCGTCGTACTCTCGAACCGGGAGACCCGCGGCTGCGGGGTCGGTTCTTACGAGTTACGTTGGTCCCGTGGGAGGCGTTGGTACCACCCACGGGGCCGTTCGGGGGCTGTTTCGAGTTCTCACCCTCTAACGCAATGTTTTTAAGCCTAAGTGTGGAAATAAGCAAATTATCTTCGTACTCTCAAACCGGGAGACCCGCGACTGCGGGGTCGGTTCCTACGAGTTACGTTGGTCCCGTGGGAGGCGTTGGTGCCACCCACGGGGCCGTTCGGGGGCTGTTTCGAGTTCTCACCCTCTAACGCGATGTTTTCAAGCCTAAGTGTGGAACTAAGCAAACTACCGTCGTACTCTCAAATCGGGAGACCCGCGGCAGCGGGGTCCATTCCCACGAGTTACGTTGGTCCCGTGGGAGGCGTTGGTGCCACCCACAGAGCCGTTCGGGGGCTGTTTCGAGTTCTCACCCTCTAACGCCATGTTTTTAAGCCTAAGTGTGGAAATAAGTAAACTACTGTCGTACTCTCAAACCGGGAGACCCGCGACTGCGGGGTCCGTACCCACGAGTTACGTTGGTCCCGTGGGAGGTGTTGGTGCCTCCCACGGGGCCGTTCGGGGGTTGTTTCGAGTTTTCACCCTCTAACGCCATGTTTTGCTTAAGTGTAGAAATACGCAAATTACCGTCGTACTCTCAAATCGGGAGACCCGCGACTGCGGTGTCGGCTCCTACGAGTTACGTTGGTCCCGTGGGAGGCGTTGGTGCCAACCACGGGGCCGTTCGGGGGCTGTTTCGAGTTCTCACCCTCTAACGCCATGTTTTTAAGCCTAAGTGTGGAAATAAGCAAATTATCGTCGTACTCTCAAACCGGGAGACCCGCGGCTGTGGGGTCGGTTCCTACGAGTTACGTTTGTCCCGTGGGAGGTGTTGGTGCCACCCACGGGGCCGTTCGGGGGCTGTTTCGAGTTTTCACCCTCTAACGCCATGTTTTTAAGCCTAAGTGTGGAAATAAGTAAATTATCGTCGTACTCTCAAACCGGGAGACCCGCGGCTGCGGGGTCGGTTCCTACGAGTTATGCTGGTCCCGTGGGAGGCGTTGGTGCCACCCACGGGGCCGTTCGGGGGTTGTTTCGAGTTCTCACCCTCTAACGCCATGATTTCAAGCCTAAGTGTGGAAATAAGCAAATTATCGTCGTACTCTCAAACCGGGAGACCCGCGGCAGCGGGGTCCATTCCTACGAGTTACGTTGGTCCCGTGGGAGGCGTTGGGGCCACCCACGGGGCCGTTCGGGGGCTGTTTCGAGTTCTCACCCTCTAACGCCGTGTTTTCAAGCCTAAGTGTGGAAATAAGCAAACTACCGTCGTACTCTAAAACCGTTAGACCCGCGGCTGCGGGGTCCGTTCCCACGAGTTACGTTGGTCCCGTGGGTGGTGTTGGTGCCACCCACGGGGCCGTTCGGGGGCTGTTTCGAGTTCTCACCCTCTAACGCCATGTTTTGCTTGAGTGTAGAAATACGCAAATTACCGTCGTACTCTCAAACCGGGAGACCCGCGGCTGCGGGGTCGGTTCCTACGAGTTACGTTGGTCCCGTGGGAGGCGTTGGTGCCACCCACGGGGCCGTTCGGGGGCTGTTTCGAGTTCTCACCCTCTAACGCAATGTTTTTAAGCCTAAGTGTGGAAATAAGCAAATTATCTTCGTACTCTCAAACCGGGAGACCCGCGACTGCGGGGTCGGTTCCTACGAGTTACGTTGGTCCCGTGGGAGGCGTTGGTGCCACCCACGGGGCCGTTCGGGGGCTGTTTCGAGTTCTCACCCTCTAACGCGATGTTTTCAAGCCTAAGTGTGGAACTAAGCAAACTACCGTCGTACTCTCAAATCGGGAGACCCGCGGCTGCGAGGTCCATTCCCACGAGTTATGTTGGTCCCGTGGGAGGCGTTGGAGCCACCCACGGAGCCGTTCGGGGGCTGTTTCGAGTTCTCACCCTCTAACGCCATGTTTTTAAGCCTAAGTGTGGAAATAAGCAAGCTACTGTCGTACTCTCAAACCGGGAGACCCGCGACTGCGGGGTCCGTTCCCACGAGTTACGTTGGTCCCGTGGGAGGTGTTGGTGCCTCCCACGGGGCCGTTCGGGGGCTGTTTCGAGTTTTCACCCTCTAACGCCATGTTTTGCTTAAGTGTAGAAATACGCAAATTACCGTTGTACTCTCAAACCGGGAGACCCGCGACTGCGGTGTCGGTTCCTACGAGTTACGTTGGTCCCGTGGGAGGCGTTGGTGCCAACCACGGGGCCGTTCGGGGGCTGTTTCGAGTTCTCACCCTCTAACGCCATGTTTTTAAGCCTAAGTGTGGAAATAAGCAAATTATCGTCGTACTCTCAAACCGTGAGACCCGCGGCTGTGGGGTCGGTTCCTACGAGTTACGTTTGTCCCGTGGGAGGTGTTGGTGCCACCCAAGGGCCGTTCGGGGGCTGTTTCGAGTTCTCACCCTCTAACGCCATGTGTTTAAGCCTAAGTGTGGAAATAAGCAAATTATCGTCGTACTCTCAAACCGGGAGACCCGTGGCTGCGGGGTCGGTTCCTACGAGTTATGTTGGTCCCGTGGGAGGCGTTGGTGCCACCCACGGGGCCGTTCGGGGGCTGTTTCGAGTTCTCACCCTCTAATGCCATGTTTTCAAGCCTAAGTGTGGAAATAAGCAAATTATCGTCGTACTCTCAAACCGAGAGACCCGCGGCTGCGGGGTCCGTTCCCACGGGTTACGTTCGTCCCGTGGTAGGCGTTGGTGCCACCCACGGGGGTGTTTCGAGTTGTCACCCTCTAACGCCATGTTTTCAAGCCTAAGTGTGGAAATACGCAAATTACCGTCGTACTCTCAAACCGGGAGACCCGCGGCTGCGGGGACCGTTCCCACGAGTTACGTTGGTCCCGTGGGAGGTGTTGGTGCCACCCACGGGGCCGTTCGGAGGCTGTTTCAAGTTTTCACCCTCTAACGCCATGTTTTGCTTAAGTGTAGAAATACGCAAATTACAGTCGTACTCTCAAACCGGGAGACCCGCGGCTGTGGGGTCGGTTCCTAAGAGTTACGTTGGTCCCGTGGGAGGCGTTGGTGCCACCCATGGGGCCGTTCGGGGGCTATTTCGAGTTCTCACCCTCTAACGCCATGTTTTTAAGCCTAAGTGTGGAAATTAGAAAATTATCGTCGTACTCTCAAACCGGGAGACCCGCGGCTGCGGGGTCCGTTCCTACGAGTTACGTTGGTCCCGTGGGAGGCGTTGGTGCCACCCACGGGGCCGTTCGGGGGCTGTTTCGAGTTCTCACCCTCTAACGCCATGTTTTCAAGCCTAAGTGTGGAAATAAGCAAACTACCGTCGTACTCTAAAACCGGGAGACCCGCGGCTGCGGGGTCCGTTCCCACGAGTTACGTTGGTCCGTGGGTGGTGTTGGTGCCACCCACGGGGCCGTTCGGGGGCTGTTTCGAGTTCTCACCCTCTAACGCCATGTTTTGCTTGAGTGTAAAAATACACAAATTACCGTCGTACTCTCAAACCGGGAGACCCGCGGCTGTGGGGTCGGTTCCTACGAGTTACGTTGGTCCCGTGGGAGGCGTTGGTGCCACCCACGGGGCCGTTCGGGGGCTGTTTCGAGTTCTCAGCCTCTAACGCAATGTTTTTAAGCCTAAGTGTGGAAATAAGTAAATTATCTTCGTACTCTCAAACCGGGAGACCCGCGACTGCGGGGTCGGTTCCTACGAGTTACGTTGGTCCCGTGGGAGGCGTTGGTGCCACCCACGGGGCCGTTCGGGGGCTGTTTCGAGTTCTCACCCTCTAACGCGATGTTTTCAAGCCTAAGTGTGGAACTAAGCAAACTACCGTCGTACTCTCAAATCGGGAGACCCGCGGCTGCGAGGTCCATTCCCACGAGTTATGTTGGTCCCGTGGGAGGCGTTGGAGCCACCCACGGAGCCGTTCGGGGGCTGTTTCGAGTTCTCACCCTCTAACGCCATGTTTTTAAGCCTAAGTGTGGAAATAAGCAAATTATCGTCGTACTCTCAAACCGTGAGACCCGCGGCTGTGGGGTCGGTTCCTACGAGTTACGTTTGTCCCGTGGGAGGTGTTGGTGCCACCCAAGGGCCGTTCGGGGGCTGTTTCGAGTTCTCACCCTCTAACGCCATGTGTTTAAGCCTAAGTGTGGAAATAAGCAAATTATCGTCGTACTCTCAAACCGGGAGACCCGTGGCTGCGGGGTCGGTTCCTACGAGTTATGTTGGTCCCGTGGGAGGCGTTGGTGCCACCCATGGGGCCGTTTGGGGGCTGTTTCGAGTTCTCACCCTCTAACGCCATGTTTTCAAGCCTAAGTGTGGAAATAAGCAAATTATCGTCGTACTCTCAAACCGAGAGACCCGCGGCTGCGGGGTCCGTTCCCACGGGTTACGTTGGTCCCGTGGTAGGCGTTGGTGCCACCCACGGGGGTGTTTCGAGTTGTCACCCTCTAACGCCATGTTTTCAAGCCTAAGTGTGGAAATACGCAAATTACCGTCGTACTCTCAAACCGGGAGACCCGCGGCTGCGGGGTCGGTTCCTACGAGTTACGTTGGTCCCGTGGGAGGCGTTGGTGCCACCCACGGGGCCGTTCGGGGGCTGTTTCGAGTTCTCACCCTCTAACGCAATGTTTTTAAGCCTAAGTGTGGAAATAAGCAAATTATCTTCGTACTCTCAAACCGGGAGACCCGCGGCTGCGGGGACCGTTCCCACGAGTTACGTTGGTCCCGTGGGAGGTGTTGGTGCCACCCACGGGGCCGTTCGGAGGCTGTTTCAAGTTTTCACCCTCTAACGCCATGTTTTGCTTAAGTGTAGAAATACGCAAATTACAGTCGTACTCTCAAACCGGGAGACCCGCGGCTGTGGGGTCGGTTCCTACGAGTTACGTTGGTCCCGTGGGAGGCGTTGGTGCCACCCATGGGGCCGTTCGGGGGCTGTTTTGAGTTCTCACCCTCTAACGCCATGTTTTTAAGCCTAAGTGTGGAAATTAGAAAATTATCGTCGTACCCTCAAACCGGGAGACCCGCGGCTGCGGGGTCCGTTCCTACGAGTTACGTTGGTCCCGTGGGAGGCGTTGGTGCCACCCACGGGGCCGTTCGAGGGCTGTTTCGAGTTCTCACCCTCTAACGCCATGTTTTCGAGCCTAAGTGTGGAAATAAGCAAACTACCGTCGTACTCTAAAACCGGGAGACCCGCGGCTGCGGGGTCCGTTCCCACGAGTTACGTTGGTCCCGTGGGTGGTGTTGGTGCCACCCACGGGGCCGTTCGGGGGCTGTTTCGAGTTCTCACCCTCTAACGCCATGTTTTGCTTGAGTGTAAAAATACACAAATTACCGTCGTACTCTCAAACCGGGAGACCCGCGGCTGCGGGGTCGGTTCCTACGAGTTACGTTGGTCCCGTGGGAGGCGTTTGTGCCACCCACGGGGCCGTTCGGGGGCTGTTTCGAGTTCTCACCCTCTAACGCAATGTTTTTAAGCCTAAGTGTGGAAGTAAGCAAATTATCTTCGTACTCTCAAACCGGGAGACCCGCGACTGCGGGGTCGGTTCCTACGAGTTACGTTGGTCCCGTGGGAGGCGTTGGTGCCACCCACGGGGCCGTTCGGGGGCTGTTTCGAGTTCTCACCCTCTAACGCGATGTTTTCAAGCCTAAGTGTGGAACTAAGAAAACTACCGTCGTACTCTCAAACCGGGAGACCCGCGGCTGCGGGGTCCATTCCCACGAGTTACGTTGGTCCCGTGGGAGGCGTTGGTGCCACCCACGGAGCCGTTCGGGGGCTGTTTCGAGTTCTCACCCTCTAACCCCATGTTTTTAAGCCTAAGTGTGGAAATAAGCAAATTATCGTCGTACTCTCAAATCGGGAGACCCGCGGCTGCGGGGTCGGTTCCTACGAGTTACGTTGGTCTCGTGGGAGGCGTTGGTGCCTTCCACGGGGCCGTTCGGGGGCTGTTTCGAGTTCTCACCCTCTAACGCCATGTTTTTAAGCCTAAGTGTGGAAATAAGCAAACTACCGTCGTACTCTCAAACCAGGAGACCCGCGGCTGTGGGGTCGGTTCCTACGAGTTACGTTGGTCCCGTGGGAGGTGTTGGTGCCACTCACGGGGCCGTTCGGGGGCTGTTTCGAGTTCTCACCCTCTAACGCCATGTTTTTAAGCCTAAGTGTGGAAATAAACAAATTATCGTCGTACTCTCAAACCGGGAGACCCGCGGCTGTGGGGTCGGTTCCTACGAGTTACGTTTGTCCCGTGGGAGGTGTTGGTGCCACCCAAGGGCCGTTCGGGGGCTGTTTCGAGTTTCACCCTCTAACGCCATGTTTTTAAGCCTAAGTTTGGAAATAAGCAAATTATCGTCGTACTCTCAAACCGGGAGACCCGCGGCTGTGGGGTCGGTTCCTACGAGTTACGTTTGTCCCGTGGGAGGTGTTGGTGCCACCCAAGGGCCGTTCGGGGGCTGTTTCGAGTTTCACCCTCTAACGCCATGTTTTTAAGCCTAAGTCTGGAAATAAACAATTATCGTCGTACTCTCAAACCGGGAGACCCGCGGCTGCGGGGTCGATTCCTATGAGTTACGTTGGTCCCGTGGGAGGCGTTGGTACCACCCACGGGGCCGTTCGGGGGCTTTTTCGAGTTCTCACCCTCTAACGCCATGTTTTCAAGCCTATGTGTGGAAATAAGCAAACTACCGTCGTACTCTCAAACCGGGAGACCCGCGGCTGCGGGGTCCGTTCCCACGAGTTAAGTTGGTCCCGTGGGAGGTGTTGGTGCCACCCACGGGGCCGTTCGGGGGTGTTTCGAGTTGTCACCCTCTAACGCCATTTTTCAAGCCTAAGTGTAGAAATACGCAAATTACCGTCGTACTCTCAAACCGGGAGACCCGCGGCTGCGGGGTCGGTTCCTACGAGTTACGTTGGTCCCGTGGGAGGCGTTGGTGCCACCCACGGGGCCGATCGGGGGTTGTTTCGAGTTCTCACCCTCTAACGCCATGTTTTCAAGCCTAAGTGTGGAAATAAGCAAACTACCGTCGTACTCTCAAACCGGGAGACCCGCGGCTGTGGGGTCGGTTCCTACGAGTTACGTTGGTCCCGTGGGAGGCGTTGGTGCCACCCACGGGGCTGTTCGGGGGCTGTTTCGAGTTTTCCCCTCTAACGCCATGTTTTGCTTAAGTGTAGAAATACGCAAATTACCGTCATACTCTCAAACCGGGAGACCCGCGACTGCGGGGTCGGTTCCTACGAGTTACGTTGGTCCAGTGGGAGGCTTTGGTGCCACCCACGGGGCCGTTCGGGGGCTGTTTCGAGTTCTCACCCTCTAATGCCATGTTTTTAAGCCTAAGTTTGGAAATAAGCAAACTACCGTCGTACTCTCAAACCGGGATACCCGCGGCTGCGGGGTCCGTTCCCACGAGTTACGTTGGTCCCGTGGGAGGCGTTGGTGCCACCCACGGGGCCGATCGGGGGTTGTTTCGAGTTCTCACCCTCTAACGCCATGTTTTCAAGCCTAAGTGTGGAAATAAGCAAATTATCGTCGTACTCTCAAACCGGGAGACCCGTGGCTGCGGGGACCGTTCCCACGATTTACGTTGGTCCCGTGGGAGGTGTTGGTGCCACCCACGGGGCCGTTCGGGGGCTGTTTCGAGTTTTCACCCTCTAACGCCATGTTTTGCTTAAGTTCAGAAATACGCAAATTACCGTCGTACTCTCAAACCGGGAGACCCGCGGCTGTGGGGTCGGTTCCTACGAGTTACGTTGGTCCCGTGGGAGGCGTTGGTGCCACCCATGGGGCCGTTCGGGGGCTGTTTCGAGTTCTCACCCTCTAACGCCATGTTTTTAGGCCTAAGTGTGGAAATAAGAAAATTATCGCCGTACTCTCAAACCGGGAGACCCGCGGCTGCGGGGTCCGTTCCCACGATTTACGTTGGTCCCGTGGGAGGTGTTGGTGCCACCCACGGGGCCGTTCGGGGGCTGTTTCGAGTTCTCACCCTCTAACGCCATGTTTTGCTTAAGTGTAGACATACGCAAATTACCGTCGTACTCTCAAACCGGGAGACCCTCGGCTGCGGGGTCGGTTCCTACGAGTTACGTTGGTCCCGTGGGAGGCGTTGGTGCCACCCACGGGGCCGTTCGGGGGCTGTTTCGAGTTCTCACCCTCTAACGCAATGTTTTTAAGCCTAAGTGTGGAAATAAGCAAATTATCTTCGTACTCTCAAACCGGGAGACCCGCGGCTGCGGGGTCGGTTCCTACGAGTTACGTCGGTACCGTGGGAGGCGTTGGTGCCACCCACGGGGCCGTTCGGGGGCTGTTTCGAGTTCTCACCCTCTAACGCGATGTTTTCAAGCCTAAGTGTGGAACTAAGTAAACTACCGTCGTACTCTCAAATCGGGAGACCCGCGGCTACGGGGTCCATTCCCACGAGTTACGTTGGTCCCGTGGGAGGCGTTGGTGCCACCCACAGAGCCGTTCGGGGGCTGTTTCGAGTTCTCACCCTCTAGCGCCATGTTTTTAAGCCTAAGTGTGGAAATAAGCAAATTATCGTCGTACTCTCAAATCGGGAGACCCGCGGCTGCGGGGTCGGTTCCTACGAGTTACGTTGGTCCCGTGGGAGGCGTTGGTGCCACCCACGGGGCCGTTCGGGGGCTGTTTCGAGTTCTCACCCTCTAACGCCATATTTTTAAGCCTAAGTGTGGAAATAAGCAAACTACCGTCGTACTCGCAAACCGGGAGACCCGCGGCTGTGGGGTCGGTTCCTACGAGTTACGTTGGTCCCGTGGGAGGTGTTGGTGCCACCCACGGGACCGTTCGGGGCTGTTTCGAGTCTCACCCTCTAACGCCATGTTTTTAAGCCTAAGTGTTGAAATAAACAAATTATCGTCGTACTCTCAAACCGGGAGACCCGCGGCTGCGGGGTCGGTTCCTACGAGTTATGTTGGTCCCGTGGGAGGCGTTGGTGCCACCCACGGGGCCGTTCGTGGGCTCTTTCGAGTTCTCACCCTCTAACGCCATGTTTTCAAGCCTAAGTGTGGAAATAAGCAAATTATCGTCGTACTCTCAAACCGAGAGACCCGCGGCTGCGGGGTCCGTTCCCACGAGTTACGTTGGTCCCGTGGGGGGCGTTGGTGCCACCCACGGGGACGTTCCGGGGGCTGTTTCGAGTTCTCACCCTCTAACGCCATGTTTTCAAGCCTAAGTGTGGAAATACGCAAATTACCGTCGTACTCTCAAACCGGGAGACCCGCGGCTGCGGGGTCGGTTCCTACGAGTTACGTTGGTACCGTGGGAGGCGTTGGTGCCACCCACGGGGCCGTTCGGGGGCTGTTTCGAGTTCTCACCCTCTAACGCAATGTTTTTAAGCCTAAGTGTGGAAATAAGCAAATTATCTTCGTACTCTCAAACCGGGAGACCCGCGGCTGCGGGGTCGGTTCCTACGAGTTACGTCGGTACCGTGGGAGGCGTTGGTGCCACCCACGGCGCCGTTCGGGGGCTGTTTCGAGTTCTCACCCTCTAACGCGATGTTTTCAAGCCTAAGTGTGGAACTAAGTAAACTACCGTCGTACTCTCAAATCGGGAGACCCGCGGCTACGGGGTCCATTCCCACGAGTTACGTTGGTCCCGTGGGAGGCGTTGGTGCCACCCACGGAGCCGTTCGGGGGCTGTTTCGAGTTCTCACCCTCTAACGCCATGTTTTTAAGCCTAAGTGTTGAAATAAACAAATTATCGTCGTACTCTCAAACCGGGAGACCCGCGGCTGCGGGGTCGGTTCCTACGAGTTATGTTGGTCCCGTGGGAGGCGTTGGTGCCACCCACGGGGCCGTTCGTGGGCTCTTTCGAGTTCTCACCCTCTAACGCCATGTTTTCAAGCCTAAGTGTGGAAATTAGCAAATTATCGTCGTACTCTCAAACCGAGAGACCCGCGGCTGCGGGGTCCGTTCCCACGAGTTACGTTGGTCCCGTGGGGGGCGTTGGTGCCACCCACGGGGACGTTCCGGGGGCTGTTTCGAGTTCTCACCCTCTAACGCCATGTTTTCAAGCCTAAGTGTGGAAATACGCAAATTACCGTCGTACTCTCAAACCGGGAGACCCGCGGCTGCGGGGTCGGTTCCGACGAGTTACGTTGGTCCCGTGGGAGGCGTTGGTGCCACCCACGGGGCCGTTCGGGGGCTGTTTCGAGTTCTCACCCTCTAACGCAATGTTTTTAAGCCTAAGTGTGGAAATAAGCAAATTTTCTTCGTACTCTCAAACCGGGAGACCCGCGGCTGCGGGGTCAGTTCCTACGAGTTACGTTGGTCCCGTGGGAGGCGTTGGTGCCACCCACGGGGCCGTTCGGGGGCTGTTTCGAGTTCTCACCCTCTAACGCGATGTTTTCAAGCCTAAGTGTGGAACTAAGCAAACTACCGTCGTACTCTCAAATAGGGAGACCCGGAGCTGCGGGGTCCATTCCCACGAGTTACGTTGGTCCCGTGGGAGGCGTTGGTGCCACCCACGGAGCCGTTCGGGGGCTGTTTCGAGTTCTCACCCTCTAACGCCGTGTTTTTAAGCCTAAGTGTGGAAATAAGCAAATTATCGTCGTACTCTCAAAACGGGAGACCCGCGGCTGTGGGGTCGGTTCCTACGAGTTACGTTGGTCCCGTGGGAGGTGTTGGTGCCACCCACGGGGCCGTTCGGGGGCTGTTTCGAGTTCTCACCCTCTAACGCCATGTTTTTAAGCCTAAGTGTTGAAATAAACAAATTATCGTCGTACTCTCAAACCGGGAGACCCGCGGCTGCGGGGTCGGTTCCTACGAGTTATGTTGGTCCCGTGGGAGGCGTTGGTGCGACCCAGGGGGCCGTTCGGGGGCTGTTTCGAGTTCTCACCCTCTAACGCCATGTTTTCAAGCCTAAGTGTGGAAATAAGCAAATTATCGTCGTACTCTCAAACCGAGAGACCCGTGGCTGCGGGGTCCATTCCCACGAGTTACGTTGGTCCCGTGCGAGGCGTTGGTGCCACCCATGGGGCCGTTCGGGGGCTGTTTCGAGTTCTCACCCTCTAACCGCAAAGTTTTCAAGCCTAAGTGTGGAAATACGCAAATTACCGTCGTACTCTCAAACCTGGAGACCCGCGGATGCGGGGTCGGTTCCTACGAGTTACGTTGGTCCCGTGGGAGGCGTTGGTGCCACCCACGGGGCCGTTCGGGGGCTGTTTCGAGTTCTCACTCGCTAACGCCATGTTTTGCTTAAGTGTAAAAATACGGAAATTACCGTCGTACTCCCAAACCGGGAGACCGGCGGCTGCGGGGTCGGTTCCTACGAGTTACGTTGGTCCCGTGGGAGGCGTTGGTGCCACCCACGGGGCCGTTCGGGGGCTGTTTCGAGTTCTCACCCTCTAACGCCATGTTTTTAAGCCTAAGTGTTGAAATAAACAAATTATCATCGTACTCTCAAACCGGGAGACCCGCGGCTGCGGGGTCGGTTCCTACGAGTTATGTTGGTCCCGTGGGAGGCGTAAGTGCCACCCACGGGGCCGTTCGGGGGCTGTTTCGAGTTCTCACCCTCTAACGCCATGTTTTCAAGCCTAAGTGTGGAAATAAGCAAATTATCGTCGTACTCTTAAACCGAGAGACCCGCGGCTGCGGGGTCCGTTCCCACGAGTTACGTTGGTCCCGTGGGAGGCGTTGGTGCCACCCACGGGGCCGTTCGGGTGCTGTTTCGAGTTCTCACCCTCTAACGCCATGTTTTCAAGCCTAAGTGTGGAAATACGAAAATTACCGTCGTACTCTCAAACCGGGAAACCCGCGGCTGCGGGGTCGGTTCCTACGAGTTACGTTGGTCCCGTGGGAGGCGTTGGTGCCACCCACGGGGCCGTTCGGGGGCTGTTTCGAGTTCTCACCCTGTAACGCCATGTTTTGCTTAAGTGTAGAAATACGCTTATTACCGTCGTACTCTCAAACCGGGAGACCCGCGACTGCGGTGTCGGCTCCTACGAGTTACGTTGGTCCCGTGGGAGGCGTTGGTGCCAACCACGGGGCCGTTCGGGGGCTGTTTCGAGTTCTCACCCTCTAAAGCCATGTTTTTAAGCCTAAGTGTGGAAATAAGCAAATTATCGTCGTACTCTCAAACCGGGAGACCCGCGGCTGTGGGGTCGGTTCCTACGAGTTACGTTTGTCCCGTGGGAGGTGTTGGTGCCACCCACGGGGCCGTTCGGGGGCTGTTTCGAGTTCTCACCCTCTAACGCCATGTTTTCAAGCCTAAGTGTGGAAATAAGCAAATTATCATCGTACTCTCAAACCGGGAGACCCGCGGCAGCGGGGTCCATTCCTACGAGTTACGTTGGTCCCGTGGGAGGCGTTGGAGCCACCCACGGAGCCGTTCGGGGGCTGTTTCGAGTTCTCACCCTCTAACGCCATGTTTTTAAGCCTAAGTGTGGAAATAAGCAAACTACTGTCGTACTCTCAAACCGGGAGACCCGCGACTGCGGGGTCCTTTCCTACGAGTTACGTTGGTCCCGTGGGAGGCGTTGGTGCCAACCACGGGGCCGTTCGGGGGCTGTTTCGAGTTCTCACCCTCTAACGCCATGTTTTTAAGCCTAAGTGTGGAAATAAGCAAATTATCGTCGTACTCTCAAACCGGGAGACCCGCGGCTGTGGGGTCGGTTCCTACGAGTTACGTTTGTCCCGTGGGAGGTGTTGGTGCCACCCAAGGGCCGTTCGGGGGCTGTTTCGAGTTCTCACCCTCTAACGCCATGTTTTTAAGCCTTGTGTGGAAATAAGCAAATTACTGTCGTACTCTCAAACCGGGAGACCCGCGGCTGCGGGGTCGGTTCCTACGAGTTACGTTGGTCCCGTGGGAGGCGTTGGTGCCACCCACGGGGCCGTTCGGGGGCTGTTTCGAGTTCTCACCCTCTAACGCCATATTTTTAAGCCTAAGTGTGGAAATAAGCAAACTACCGTCGTACTCGCAAACCGGGAGACCCGCGGCTGTGGGGTCGGTTCCTACGAGTTACGTTGGTCCCGTGGGAGGTGTTGGTGCCACCCACGGGACCGTTCGGGGCTGTTTCGAGTCTCACCCTCTAACGCCATGTTTTTAAGCCTAAGTGTTGAAATAAACAAATTATCGTCGTACTCTCAAACCGGGAGACCCGCGGCTGCGGGGTCGGTTCCTACGAGTTATGTTGGTCCCGTGGGAGGCGTTGGTGCCACCCACGGGGCCGTTCGTGGGCTCTTTCGAGTTCTCACCCTCTAACGCCATGTTTTCAAGCCTAAGTGTGGAAATAAGCAAATTATCGTCGTACTCTCAAACCGAGAGACCCGCGGCTGCGGGGTCCGTTCCCACGAGTTACGTTGGTCCCGTGGGGGGCGTTGGTGCCACCCACGGGGACGTTCCGGGGGCTGTTTCGAGTTCTCACCCTCTAACGCCATGTTTTCAAGCCTAAGTGTGGAAATACGCAAATTACCGTCGTACTCTCAAACCGGGAGACCCGCGGCTGCGGGGTCGGTTCCTACGAGTTACGTTGGTACCGTGGGAGGCGTTGGTGCCACCCACGGGGCCGTTCGGGGGCTGTTTCGAGTTCTCACCCTCTAACGCAATGTTTTTAAGCCTAAGTGTGGAAATAAGCAAATTGTCTTCGTACTCTCAAACCGGGAGACCCGCGGCTGCGGGGTCGGTTCCTACGAGTTACGTCGGTACCGTGGGAGGCGTTGGTGCCACCCACGGCGCCGTTCGGGGGCTGTTTCGAGTTCTCACCCTCTAACGCGATGTTTTCAAGCCTAAGTGTGGAACTAAGTAAACTACCGTCGTACTCTCAAATCGGGAGACCCGCGGCTACGGGGTCCATTCCCACGAGTTACGTTGGTCCCGTGGGAGGCGTTGGTGCCACCCACGGAGCCGTTCGGGGGCTGTTTCGAGTTCTCACCCTCTAACGCCATGTTTTTAAGCCTAAGTGTTGAAATAAACAAATTATCGTCGTACTCTCAAACCGGGAGACCCGCGGCTGCGGGGTCGGTTCCTACGAGTTATGTTGGTCCCGTGGGAGGCGTTGGTGCCACCCACGGGGCCGTTCGTGGGCTCTTTCGAGTTCTCACCCTCTAACGCCATGTTTTCAAGCCTAAGTGTGGAAATAAGCAAATTATCGTCGTACTCTCAAACCGAGAGACCCGCGGCTGCGGGGTCCGTTCCCACGAGTTACGTTGGTCCCGTGGGGGGCGTTGGTGCCACCCACGGGGACGTTCCGGGGGCTGTTTCGAGTTCTCACCCTCTAACGCCATGTTTTCAAGCCTAAGTGTGGAAATACGCAAATTACCGTCGTACTCTCAAACCGGGAGACCCGCGGCTGCGGGGTCGGTTCCGACGAGTTACGTTGGTCCCGTGGGAGGCGTTGGTGCCACCCACGGGGCCGTTCGGGGGCTGTTTCGAGTTCTCACCCTCTAACGCAATGTTTTTAAGCCTAAGTGTGGAAATAAGCAAATTTTCTTCGTACTCTCAAACCGGGAGACCCGCGGCTGCGGGGTCAGTTCCTACGAGTTACGTTGGTCCCGTGGGAGGCGTTGGTGCCACCCACGGGGCCGTTCGGGGGCTGTTTCGAGTTCTCACCCTCTAACGCGATGTTTTCAAGCCTAAGTGTGGAACTAAGCAAACTACCGTCGTACTCTCAAATAGGGAGACCCGGAGCTGCGGGGTCCATTCCCACGAGTTACGTTGGTCCCGTGGGAGGCGTTGGTGCCACCCACGGAGCCGTTCGGGGGCTGTTTCGAGTTCTCACCCTCTAACGCCGTGTTTTTAAGCCTAAGTGTGGAAATAAGCAAATTATCGTCGTACTCTCAAAACGGGAGACCCGCGGCTGTGGGGTCGGTTCCTACGAGTTACGTTGGTCCCGTGGGAGGTGTTGGTGCCACCCACGGGGCCGTTCGGGGGCTGTTTCGAGTTCTCACCCTCTAACGCCATGTTTTTAAGCCTAAGTGTTGAAATAAACAAATTATCGTCGTACTCTCAAACCGGGAGACCCGCGGCTGCGGGGTCGGTTCCTACGAGTTATGTTGGTCCCGTGGGAGGCGTTGGTGCGACCCAGGGGGCCGTTCGGGGGCTGTTTCGAGTTCTCACCCTCTAACGCCATGTTTTCAAGCCTAAGTGTGGAAATAAGCAAATTATCGTCGTACTCTCAAACCGAGAGACCCGTGGCTGCGGGGTCCATTCCCACGAGTTACGTTGGTCCCGTGCGAGGCGTTGGTGCCACCCATGGGGCCGTTCGGGGGCTGTTTCGAGTTCTCACCCTCTAACCGCAAAGTTTTCAAGCCTAAGTGTGGAAATACGCAAATTACCGTCGTACTCTCAAACCTGGAGACCCGCGGATGCGGGGTCGGTTCCTACGAGTTACGTTGGTCCCGTGGGAGGCGTTGGTGCCACCCACGGGGCCGTTCGGGGGCTGTTTCGAGTTCTCACTCGCTAACGCCATGTTTTGCTTAAGTGTAAAAATACGGAAATTACCGTCGTACTCCCAAACCGGGAGACCGGCGGCTGCGGGGTCGGTTCCTACGAGTTACGTTGGTCCCGTGGGAGGCGTTGGTGCCACCCACGGGGCCGTTCGGGGGCTGTTTCGAGTTCTCACCCTCTAACGCCATGTTTTTAAGCCTAAGTGTTGAAATAAACAAATTATCATCGTACTCTCAAACCGGGAGACCCGCGGCTGCGGGGTCGGTTCCTACGAGTTATGTTGGTCCCGTGGGAGGCGTAAGTGCCACCCACGGGGCCGTTCGGGGGCTGTTTCGAGTTCTCACCCTCTAACGCCATGTTTTCAAGCCTAAGTGTGGAAATAAGCAAATTATCGTCGTACTCTTAAACCGAGAGACCCGCGGCTGCGGGGTCCGTTCCCACGAGTTACGTTGGTCCCGTGGGAGGCGTTGGTGCCACCCACGGGGCCGTTCGGGTGCTGTTTCGAGTTCTCACCCTCTAACGCCATGTTTTCAAGCCTAAGTGTGGAAATACGAAAATTACCGTCGTACTCTCAAACCGGGAAACCCGCGGCTGCGGGGTCGGTTCCTACGAGTTACGTTGGTCCCGTGGGAGGCGTTGGTGCCACCCACGGGGCCGTTCGGGGGCTGTTTCGAGTTCTCACCCTGTAACGCCATGTTTTGCTTAAGTGTAGAAATACGCTTATTACCGTCGTACTCTCAAACCGGGAGACCCGCGACTGCGGTGTCGGCTCCTACGAGTTACGTTGGTCCCGTGGGAGGCGTTGGTGCCAACCACGGGGCCGTTCGGGGGCTGTTTCGAGTTCTCACCCTCTAAAGCCATGTTTTTAAGCCTAAGTGTGGAAATAAGCAAATTATCGTCGTACTCTCAAACCGGGAGACCCGCGGCTGTGGGGTCGGTTCCTACGAGTTACGTTTGTCCCGTGGGAGGTGTTGGTGCCACCCACGGGGCCGTTCGGGGGCTGTTTCGAGTTCTCACCCTCTAACGCCATGTTTTCAAGCCTAAGTGTGGAAATAAGCAAATTATCATCGTACTCTCAAACCGGGAGACCCGCGGCAGCGGGGTCCATTCCTACGAGTTACGTTGGTCCCGTGGGAGGCGTTGGAGCCACCCACGGAGCCGTTCGGGGGCTGTTTCGAGTTCTCACCCTCTAACGCCATGTTTTTAAGCCTAAGTGTGGAAATAAGCAAACTACTGTCGTACTCTCAAACCGGGAGACCCGCGACTGCGGGGTCCTTTCCTACGAGTTACGTTGGTCCCGTGGGAGGCGTTGGTGCCAACCACGGGGCCGTTCGGGGGCTGTTTCGAGTTCTCACCCTCTAACGCCATGTTTTTAAGCCTAAGTGTGGAAATAAGCAAATTATCGTCGTACTCTCAAACCGGGAGACCCGCGGCTGTGGGGTCGGTTCCTACGAGTTACGTTTGTCCCGTGGGAGGTGTTGGTGCCACCCAAGGGCCGTTCGGGGGCTGTTTCGAGTTCTCACCCTCTAACGCAATGTTTTTAAGCCTAAGTGTGGAAATAAGCAAATTATCTTCGTACTCTCAAACCGGGTGACCCGCGACTGCGGGGTCGGTTCTTACGAGTTACGTTGCTCCTGTGGGAGGCGTTGGTGCCTCCCACGGGGCCGTTCGGGGGCTGTTTCGAGTTCTCACCCTCTAACGCGATGTTTTCAAGCCTAAGTGTGGAACTAAGCAAACTACCGTCGTACTCTCAAATCGGGAGACCCGCGGCTGCGGGGTCCATTCCCACGAGTTACGTTGGTCCCGTGGGAGGCGTTGGAGCCACCCACGGAGCCGTTCGGGGGCTGTTTCGAGTTCTCACCCTCTAACGCCATGTTTTTAAGCCTAAGTGTGGAAATAAGCAAACTACTGTCGTACTCTCAAACCGGGAGACCCGCGACTGCTGGGTCCGTTCCCACGAGTTACGTTGGTCACGTGGGAGGTGTTGGTGCCTCCCACGGGGCCGTTCGGGGGCTGTTTCGAGTTTTCACCCTCTAACGCCATGTTTTGCTTAAGTGTAGAAATACGCAAATTACCGTCGTACTCTCAAACCGGGAGACCCGCGACTGCGGTGTCGGTTCCTACGAGTTAAGTTGGTCCCGTGGGAGGCGTTGGTGCCAACCACGGGGCCGTTCGGGGGCTGTTTCGAGTTCTCACCCTCTAACGCCATGTTTTTAAGCCTAAGTGTGGAAATAAGCAAATTATCGTCGTACTCTCAAACCGGCAGACCCGCGGCTGTGGGGTCGGTTCCTACGAGTTACGTTTGTCCCGTGGGAGGTGTTGGTGCCACCCAAGGGCCGTTCGGGGGCTGTTTCGAGTTCTCACCCTCTAACGCCATGTTTTTAAGCCTAAGTGTGGAAATAAGCAAATTATCGTCGTACTCTCAAACCGGGAGACCCGTGGCTGCGGGGTCGGTTCCTACGAGTTATGTTGGTCCCGTGGGAGGCGTTGGTGCCACCCACGGGGCCGTTCGGGGGCTGTTTCGAGTTCTCACCCTCTAACGCCATGTTTCCAAGCCTAAGTGTGGAAATATGCAAATTATCGTCGTACTCTCAAACCGAGAGACCCGCGGCTGCGGGGTCCGTTCCCACGGGTTACGTTGGTCCCGTGGGAGGCGTTGGTGCCACCCACGGGGGTGTTTCGAGTTGTCACCCTCTAACGCCATGTTTTCAAGCCTAAGTGTGGAAATACGCAAATTACCGTCGTACTCTCAAACCGGGAGACCCGCGGCTGCGGGGTCGGTTCCTACGAGTTACGTTGGTCCCGTGGGAGGCGTTGGTGCCACCCATGGGGCCGTTCGGGGGCTGTTTCGAGTTCTCACCCTCTAACGCAATGTTTTTAAGCCTAAGTTTGGAAATAAGCAAATTATCTTCGTACTCTCAAACCGGGAGACCCGCGGCTGCGGGGACCGTTCCCACGAGTTACGTTGGTCCCGTGGGAGGTGTTGGTGCCACCCACGGGGCCGTTCGGAGGCTGTTTCAAGTTTTCACCCTCTAACGCCATGTTTTGCTTAAGTGTAGAAATACGCAAATTACAGTCGTACTCTCAAACCGGGAGACCCGCGGCTGTGGGGTCGGTTCCTACGAGTTACGTTGGTCCCGTGGGAGGTGTTGGTGCCTCCCACGGGGCCGTTCGGGGGTTGTTTCGAGTTTTCACCCTCTAACGCCATGTTTTGCTTAAGTGTTGAAATACGCAAATTACCGTCGTACTCTCAAACCGGGAGACCCGCGACTGCGGTGTCGGCTCCTACGAGTTACGTTGGTCCCGTGGGAGGCGTTGGTGCCAACCACGGGGCCGTTCGGGGGCTGTTTCGAGTTCTCACCCTCTAACGCCATGTTTTTAAGCCTAAGTGTGGAAATAAGCAAATTATCATCGTACTCTCAAACCGGGAGACCCGCGGCTGTGGGGTCGGTTCCTACGAGTTACGTTTGTCCCGTGGGAGGTGTTGGTGCTACCCAAGGGCCGTTCGGGGGCTGTTTCGAGTTTTCACCCTCTAACGCCGTGTTTTCAAGCCTAAGTGTGGAAATAAGCAAATTACCGTCGTACTCTAAAACCGGGAGACCCGCGGCTGCGGGGTCGGTTCCTACGAGTTATGTTGGTCCCGTGGGAGGCGTTGGTGCCACCCACGGGGCCGTTCGGGGGCTGTTTCGAGTTCTCACCCTCTAACGCCATGATTTCAATCCTAAGTGTGGAAATAAGCAAATTATCGTCGTACTCTCAAACCGGGAGACCCGCGGCAGCGGGGTCCATTCCTACGAGTTACGTTGGTCCCGTGGGAGGCGTTGGTGCCACCCACGGGGCCGTTCGGGGGCTGTTTCGAGTTCTCACCCTCTAACGCCGTGTTTTCAAGCCTAAGTGTGGAAATAAGCAAACTACCGTCGTACTCTAAAACCGGGAGACCCGCGGCTGCGGGGTCCGTTCCCACGAGTTACGTTGGTCCCGTGGATGGTGTTGGTGCCACCCACGGGGCCGTTCGGGGGCTGTTTCGAGTTCTCACCCTCTAACGCCATGTTTTGCTTGAGTGTAAAAATACGCAAATTACCGTCGTACTCTCAAACCGGGAGACCCGCGGCTGCGGGGTCGGTTCCTACGAGTTACGTTGGTCCCGTGGGAGGCGTTGGTGCCACCCACGGGGCCGTTCGGGGGCTGTTTCGAGTTCTCACCCTCTAACGCAATGTTTTTAAGCCTAAGTGTGGAAATAAGCAATTTATCTTCGTACTCTCAAACCGGGAGACCCGCGACTGCGGGGTCGGTTCCTACGAGTTACGTTGGTCCCGTGGGAGGCGTTGGTGCCACCCACGGGGCCGTTCGGGGGCGGTTTCGAGTTCTCACCCTCTAACGCGATGTTTTCAAGCCTAAGTGTGGAACTAAGCAAACTACCGTCGTACTCTCAAATCGGGAGACCCGCGGCTGCGAGGTCCATTCCCACGAGTTACGTTGGTCCCGTGGGAGGCGTTGGAGCCACCCACGGAGCCGTTCGGGGGCTGTTTCGAGTTCTCACCCTCTAACGCCATGTTTTTAAGCCTAAGTGTGGAAATAAGCAAACTACTGTCGTACTCTCAAACCGGGAGACCCGCGACTGCGGGGTCCGTTCCTACGAGTTACGTTGGTCCCGTGGGAGGCGTTGGTGCCAACCACGGGGCCGTTCGGGGGCTGTTTCGAGTTCTCACCCTCTAACGCCATGTTTTTAAGCCTAAGTGTGGAAATAAGCAAATTATCGTCGTACTCTCAAACCGGGAGACCCGCGGCTGTGGGGTCGGTTCCTACGAGTTACGTTTGTCCCGTGGGAGGTGTTGGTGCCACCCAAGGGCCGTTCGGGGGCTGTTTCGAGTTCTCACCCTCTAACGCCATGTGTTTAAGCCTAAGTGTGGAAATAAGCAAATTATCGTCGTACTCTCAAACCGGGAGACCCGTGGCTGCGGGGTCGGTTCCTACGAGTTATGTTGGTCCCGTGGGAGGCGTTGGTGCCACCCACGGGGCCGTTCGGGGGCTGTTTCGAGTTCTCACCCTCTAACGCCATGTTTTCAAGCCTAAGTGTGGAAATAAGCAAATTATCGTCGTACTCTCAAACCGAGAGACCCGCGGCTGCGGGGTCCGTTCCCACGGGTTACGTTGGTCCCGTGGTAGGCGTTGGTGCCACCCACGGGGGTGTTTCAAGTTGTCACCCTCTAACCCCATGTTTTCAAGCCTAAGTGTGGAAATAAGCAAATTATCGTCGTACTCTCAAACCGAGAGACCCGCGGCTGCGGGGTCCGTTCCCACGGGTTACGTTGGTCCCGTGGTAGGCGTTGGTGCCACCCACGGGGGTGTTTCGAGTTGTCACCCTCTAACGCCATGTTTTCAAGCCTAAGTGTGGAAATACGCAAATTACCGTCGTACTCTCAAACCGGGAGACCCGCGGCTGCGGGGTCGGTTCCTACGAGTTACGTTTGTCCCGTGGGAGGCGTTGGTGCCACCCACGGGGCCGTTCGGGGGCTATTTCGAGTTCTCACCCTCTAACGCAATGTTTTTAAGCCTAAGTGTGGAAATAAGCAAATTATCTTCGTACTCTCAAACCGGGAGACCCGCGGCTGCGGGGATTGTTACCACGAGTTACGTTGGTCCCGTGGGAGGTGTTGGTGCCACCCACGGGGCCGTTCGGAGGCTGTTTCAAGTTTTCACCCTCTAACGCCATGTTTTGCTTAAGTGTAGAAATACGCAAATTACAGTCGTACTCTCAAACCGGGAGACCCGCGACTGTGGGGTCGGTTCCTACGAGTTACGTTGGTCCCGTGGGAGGCGTTGGTGCCACCCATGGGGCCGTTCGGGGGCTGTTTCGAGTTCTCACCCTCTAACGCCATGTTTTTAAGCCTAAGTGTGGAAATTAGAAAATTATCGTCGTACTCTCAAACCGGGAGACCCGCGGCTGCGGGGTCCGTTCCTACGAGTTACGTTGGTCCCGTGGGAGGCGTTGGTGCCACCCACGGGGCCGTTCGGGGGCTGTTTCGAGTTCTCACCCTCTAACGCGATGTTTTCAAGCCTAAGTGTGGAACTAAGAAAACTACCGTCGTACTCTCAAACCGGGAGACCCGCGGCTGCGGGGTCCATTCCCACGAGTTACGTTGGTCCCGTGGGAGGCGTTGGTGCAACCCACGGAGCCGTTCGGGGGCTGTTTCGAGTTCTCACCCTCTAACGCCATGTTTTTAAGCCTAAGTGTGGAAATAAGCAAATTATCGTCGTACTCTCAAATCGGGAGACCCGCGGCTGCGGGGTCGGTTCCTACGAGTTACGTTGGTCTCGTGGGAGGCGTTGGTGCCTTCCACGGGGCCGTTCGGGGGCTGTTTCGAGTTCTCACCCTCTAACGCCATGTTTTTAAGCCTAAGTGTGGAAATAAGCAAACTACCGTCGTACTCTCAAACCGGGAGACCCGCGGCTGTGGGGTCGGTTCCTACGAGTTACGTTGGTCCCGTGGGAGGTGTTGGTGCCACCCACGGGGCCGTTCGGGGGCTGTTTCGAGTTCTCACCCTCTAACGCCATGTTTTTAAGCCTAAGTGTGGAAATAAGCAAATTATCGTCGTACTCTCAAACCGGGAGACCCGCGGCTGTGGGGTCGGTTCCTACGAGTTACGTTTGTCCCGTGGGAGGTGTTGGTGCTACCCAAGGGCCGTTCGGGGGCTGTTTCGAGTTTCACCCTCTAACGCCATGTTTTTAAGCCTAAGTCGGGAAATAAGCAAATTATCGTCGTACTCTCAAACCGGGAGACCCGCGGCTGCGGGGTCGATTCCTATGAGTTACGTTGGTCCCGTGGGAGGCGTTGGTACCACCCACGGGGCCGTTCGGGGGCTTTTTCGAGTTCTCACCCTCTAACGCCATGTTTTCAAGCCTAAGTGTGGAAATAAGCAAACTACCGTCGTACTCTCAAACCGGGAGACCCGCGGCTGCGGGGTCCGTTCCCACGAGTTAAGTTGGTCCCGTGGGAGGTGTTGGTGCCACCCACGGGGCCGTTCGGGGGTGTTTCGAGTTGTCACCCTCTAACGCCATGTTTTCAAGCCTAAGTGTAGAAATACGCAAATTACCGTCGTACTCTCAAACCGGGAGACCCGCGGCTGCGGGATCGGTTCCTACGAGTTACGTTGGTCCCGTAGGAGGCGTTGGTGCCACCCACGGGGCCGATCGGGGGTTGTTTCGAGTTCTCACCCTCTAACGCCATGTTTTCAAGCCTAAGTGTGGAAATAAGCAAACTACCGTCGTACTCTCAAACCGGGAGACCCGCGGCTGTGGGGTCGGTTCCTACGAGTTACGTTGGTCCCGTGGGAGGCGTTGGTGCCACCCACGGGGCCGTTCGGGGGCTGTTTCGAGTTTTCCCCTCTAACGCCATGTTTTGCTTAAGTGTAGAAATACGCAAATTACCGTCATACTCTCAAACCGGGAGACCCGCGACTGCGGGGTCGGTTCCTACGAGTTACGCTGGTCCAGTGGGAGGCTTTGGTGCCACCCACGGGGCCGTTCGGGGGCTGTTTCGAGTTCTCACCCTCTAATGCCATGTTTTTAAGCCTAAGTTCGGAAATAAGCAAACTACCTTCGTACTCTCAAACCGGGAGACCCGCGGCTGCGGGGTCCGTTCCCACGAGTTACGTTGGTCCCGTGGGAGGCGTTGGTGCCACCCACGGGGCCGTTCGGGGGCTGTTTCGAGTTCTCACCCTCTAACGCCATGTTTTCAAGCCTAATGTTGGAAATAAGCAAATTATCGTCGTACTCTCAAACCGGGAGACCTGTGGCTGCGGGGACCGTTCCCACGATTTACGTTGGTCCCGTGGGAGGTGTTGGTGCCACCCACGGGGCCGTTCGGGGGCTGTTTCGAGTTTTCACCCTCTAACGCCATGTTTTGCTTAAGTTCATAAATACGCAAATTACCGTCGTACTCTCAAACCGGGAGACCCGCGGCTGTGGGGTCGGTTCCTACGAGTTACGTTGGTCCCGTGGGAGGCGTTGGTGCCACCCATGGGGCCGTTCGGGGGCTGTTTCGAGTTCTCACCCTCTAACGCCATGTTTTTAAGCCATAGTGTGGAAATAAGCAAATTATCGTCGTACTCTCAAACCGGGAGACCCGCGGCTGCGGGGTCCGTTCCTACGAGTTACGTTGGTCCCGTGGGAGGCGTTGGTGCGACCCAGGGGGCCGTTCGGGGGCTGTTTCGAGTTCTCACCCTCTAACGCGATGTTTTCAAGCCTAAGTGTGGAAATAAGCAAACTGCCGTCGTACTTTAAAACCGGGAGACCCGCGGCTGCGGGGTCCGTTCCCACGAGTTACATTGGTCCCGTGGGTGGTGTTGGTGCCACCCACGGGGCCGTTCGGGGGCTGTTTCGAGTTCTCACCCTCTAACGCCAAGTTTTGCTTCAGTGTAGAAATACGCAAATTACCGTCGCATTCTCAAACCGGGAGACCCGCGGCTGCGGGGTCGGTTCCTACGAGTTACGTTGGTACCGTGGGAGGCGTTGGTGCCACCCACGGGGCCGTTCGGGGGCTGTTTCGAGTTCTCACCCTCTAACGCAATGTTTTTAAGCCTAAGTGTGGAAATAAACAAATTATCTTCGTACTCTCAAACCTGGAGACCCGCGGCTGCGGGGTCGGTTCCTACGAGTTACGTCGGTACCGTGGGAGGCGTTGGTGCCACCCACGGCGCCGTTCGGGGGCTGTTTCGAGTTCTCACCCTCTAACGCCATGTTTTCAAGCCTAAGTGTGGAAATACGCAAATTACCGTCGTACTCTCAAACCGGGAGACCCGCGGCTGCGGGGTCGGTTCCGACGAGTTACGTTGGTCCCGTGGGAGGCGTTGGTGCCACCCACGGGGCCGTTCGGGGGCTGTTTCGAGTTCTCACCCTCTAACGCAATGTTTTTAAGCCTAAGTGTGGAAATAAGCAAATTGTCTTCGTACTCTCAAACCGGGAGACCCGCGGCTGCGAGGTCAGTTCCTACGAGTTACGTTGGTCCCGTGGGAGGCGTTGGTGCCACCCACGGGGCCGTTCGGGGGCTGTTTCGAGTTCTCACCCTCAAACGCGATGTTTTCAAGCCTAAGTGTGGAACTAAGCAAACTACCGTCGTACTCTCAAATAGGGAGACCCGGAGCTGCGGGGTCCATTCCCACGAGTTACGTTGGTCCCGTGGGAGGCGTTGGTGCCACCCACGGAGCCGTTCGGGGGCTGTTTCGAGTTCTCACCCTCTAACGCCATGTTTTTAAGCCTAAGTGTGGAAATAAGCAAATTATCGTCGTACTCTCAAAACGGGAGACCCGCGGCTGCGGGGTCGGTTCCTACGAGTTACGTTGGTACCGTGGGAGGCGTTGGTGCCACCCACGGGGCCGTTCGGGGGCTGTTTCGAGTTCTCACCCTCTAACGCAATGTTTTTAAGCCTAAGTGTGGAAATAAACAAATTATCTTCGTACTCTCAAACCGGGAGACCCGCGGCTGCGGGGTCGGTTCCTACGAGTTACGTCGGTACCGTGGGAGGCGTTGGTGCCACCCACGGCGCCGTTCGGGGGCTGTTTCGAGTTCTCACCCTCTAACGCGATGTTTTCAAGCCTAAGTGTGGAACTAAGTAAACTACCGTCGTACTCTCAAATCGGGAGACCCGCGGCTACGGGGTCCATTCCCACGAGTTACGTTGGTCCCGTGGGAGGCGTTGGTGCCACCCACGGAGCCGTTCGGGGGCTGTTTCGAGTTCTCACCCTCTAACGCCATGTTTTTAAGCCTAAGTGTTGAAATAAACAAATTATCGTCGTACTCTCAAACCGGGAGACCCGCGGCTGCGGGGTCGGTTCCTACGAGTTATGTTGGTCCCGTGGGAGGCGTTGGTGCCACCCACGGGGCCGTTCGTGGGCTCTTTCGAGTTCTCACCCTCTAACGCCATGTTTTCAAGCCTAAGTGTGGAAATAAGCAAATTATCGTCGTACTCTCAAACCGAGAGACCCGCGGCTGCGGGGTCCGTTCCCACGAGTTACGTTGGTCCCGTGGGGGGCGTTGGTGCCACCCACGGGGACGTTCCGGGGGCTGTTTCGAGTTCTCACCCTCTAACGCCATGTTTTCAAGCCTAAGTGTGGAAATACGCAAATTACCGTCGTACTCTCAAACCGGGAGACCCGCGGCTGCGGGGTCGGTTCCGACGAGTTACGTTGGTCCCGTGGGAGGCGTTGGTGCCACCCACGGGGCCGTTCGGGGGCTGTTTCGAGTTCTCACCCTCTAACGCAATGTTTTTAAGCCTAAGTGTGGAAATAAGCAAATTGTCTTCGTACTCTCAAACCGGGAGACCCGCGGCTGCGAGGTCAGTTCCTACGAGTTACGTTGGTCCCGTGGGAGGCGTTGGTGCCACCCACGGGGCCGTTCGGGGGCTGTTTCGAGTTCTCACCCTCAAACGCGATGTTTTCAAGCCTAAGTGTGGAACTAAGCAAACTACCGTCGTACTCTCAAATAGGGAGACCCGGAGCTGCGGGGTCCATTCCCACGAGTTACGTTGGTCCCGTGGGAGGCGTTGGTGCCACCCACGGAGCCGTTCGGGGGCTGTTTCGAGTTCTCACCCTCTAACGCCATGTTTTTAAGCCTAAGTGTGGAAATAAGCAAATTATCGTCGTACTCTCAAAACGGGAGACCCGCGGCTGCGGGGTCGGTTCCTACGAGTTACGTTGGTACCGTGGGAGGCGTTGGTGCCACCCACGGGGCCGTTCGGGGGCTGTTTCGAGTTCTCACCCTCTAACGCAATGTTTTTAAGCCTAAGTGTGGAAATAAACAAATTATCTTCGTACTCTCAAACCGGGAGACCCGCGGCTGCGGGGTCGGTTCCTACGAGTTACGTCGGTACCGTGGGAGGCGTTGGTGCCACCCACGGCGCCGTTCGGGGGCTGTTTCGAGTTCTCACCCTCTAACGCGATGTTTTCAAGCCTAAGTGTGGAACTAAGTAAACTACCGTCGTACTCTCAAATCGGGAGACCCGCGGCTACGGGGTCCATTCCCACGAGTTACGTTGGTCCCGTGGGAGGCGTTGGTGCCACCCACGGAGCCGTTCGGGGGCTGTTTCGAGTTCTCACCCTCTAACGCCATGTTTTTAAGCCTAAGTGTTGAAATAAACAAATTATCGTCGTACTCTCAAACCGGGAGACCCGCGGCTGCGGGGTCGGTTCCTACGAGTTATGTTGGTCCCGTGGGAGGCGTTGGTGCCACCCACGGGGCCGTTCGTGGGCTCTTTCGAGTTCTCACCCTCTAACGCCATGTTTTCAAGCCTAAGTGTGGAAATAAGCAAATTATCGTCGTACTCTCAAACCGAGAGACCCGCGGCTGCGGGGTCCGTTCCCACGAGTTACGTTGGTCCCGTGGGGGGCGTTGGTGCCACCCACGGGGACGTTCCGGGGGCTGTTTCGAGTTCTCACCCTCTAACGCCATGTTTTCAAGCCTAAGTGTGGAAATACGCAAATTACCGTCGTACTCTCAAACCGGGAGACCCGCGGCTGCGGGGTCGGTTCCGACGAGTTACGTTGGTCCCGTGGGAGGCGTTGGTGCCACCCACGGGGCCGTTCGGGGGCTGTTTCGAGTTCTCACCCTCTAACGCAATGTTTTTAAGCCTAAGTGTGGAAATAAGCAAATTGTCTTCGTACTCTCAAACCGGGAGACCCGCGGCTGCGACGTCAGTTCCTACGAGTTACGTTGGTCCCGTGGGAGGCGTTGGTGCCACCCACGGGGCCGTTCGGGGGCTGTTTCGAGTTCTCACCCTCAAACGCGATGTTTTCAAGCCTAAGTGTGGAACTAAGCAAACTACCGTCGTACTCTCAAATAGGGAGACCCGGAGCTGCGGGGTCCATTCCCACGAGTTACGTTGGTCCCGTGGGAGGCGTTGGTGCCACCCACGGAGCCGTTCGGGGGCTGTTTCGAGTTCTCACCCTCTAACGCCGTGTTTTTAAGCCTAAGTGTGGAAATAAGCAAATTATCGTCGTACTCTCAAAACGGGAGACCCGCGGCTGCGGGGTCGGTTCCTACGAGTTACGTTGGTCCCGTGGGAGGCGTTGGTGCCACCCACTGGGCCGTTCGGGGGCTGTTTCGAGTTCTCACCCTCTAACGCCATGTTTTTAAGCCTAAGTGTGGATATAAGCAAAGTACCGTCGTACTCTCAAACCGGGAGACCCGCGGCAGTGGGGTCGGTTCCTACGAGTTACGTTGGTCCCGTGGGAGGTGTTGGTGCCACCCACGGGGCCGTTCGGGGGCTGTTTCGAGTTCTCACCCTCTAACGCCATGTTTTTAAGCCTAAGTGTTGAAATAAACAAATTATCGTCGTACTTTCAAACCGGGAGACCCGCGGCTGCGGGGTCGGTTCCTACGAGTTATGTTGGTCCCGTGGGAGGCGTTGGTGCGACCCAGGGGGCCGTTCGGGGGCTGTTTCGAGTTCTCACCCTCTAACGCCATGTTTTCAAGCCTAAGTGTGGAAATAAGCAAATTATCGTCGTACTCTCAAACCGAGAGACCCACGGCTGCGGGGTCCATTCCCACGAGTTACGTTGGTCCCGTGCGAGGCGTTGGTGCCACCCATGGGGCCGTTCGGGGGCTGTTTCGAGTTCTCACCCTCTAACCGCAAAGTTTTCAAGCCTAAGTGTGGAAATACGCAAATTACCGTCGTACTCTCAAACCGGGAGACCCGCGGCTGCGGGGTCGGTTCCTACGAGTTACGTTGGTCCCGTGGGAGGCGTTGGTGCCACCCACGGGGCCGTTCGGGGGCTGTTTTGAGTTGTCACCCTCTAACGCCATGTTTTGCTTGAGTGTAGAAATACGCAAATTACCGTCGTACTCTCGAACCGGGAGACCCGCGGCTGCGGGGTCGGTTCTTACGAGTTACGTTGGTCCCGTGGGAGGCGTTGGTACCACCCACGGGGCCGTTCGGGGGCTGTTTCGAGTTCTCACCCTCTAACGCAATGTTTTTAAGCCTAAGTGTGGAAATAAGCAAATTATCTTCGTACTCTCAAACCGGGAGACCCGCGACTGCGGGGTCGGTTCCTACGAGTTACGTTGGTCCCGTGGGAGGCGTTGGTGCCACCCACGGGGCCGTTCGGGGGCTGTTTCGAGTTCTCACCCTCTAACGCCATGTTTTCAAGCCTAAGTGTGGAAATAAGCAAATTATCGTCGTACTCTCAAACCGAGAGACCCGCGGCTGCGGGTTCCGTTCCCACGAGTTACGTTGGTCCCGTGGGAGGCGTTAGTGCCACCCACGGGGCCGTTCGGGTGCTGTTTCGAGTTCTCACCCTCTAACGCCATTCTTTCAAGCCTAAGTGTGGAAATACGCAAATTACCGTCGTACTCTCAAACCGGGAGACCCGCGGCTGCGGGGTCGGTTCCTACGAGTTACGTTGGTCCCGTGGGAGGCGTTGGTGCCACCCACGGGGCCGTTCGGGGGCTGTTTCGAGTTCTCACCCTCTAACGCCATGTTTTGCTTAAGTGTAGAAATACGCATATTACCGTCGTACTCTCAAACCGGGAGACCCGCGACTGCGGTGTCGGCTCCTACGAGTTACGTTGGTCCCGTGGGAGGCGTTGGTGCCAACCACGGGGCCGTTCGGGGGCTGTTTCGAGTTCTCACCCTCTAAAGCCATGTTTTTAAGCCTAAGTGTGGAAATAAGCAAATTATCGTCGTACTCTATAACCGGGAGACCCGCGGCTGTGGGGTCGGTTCCTACGAGTTACGTTTGTCCCGTGGGAGGTGTTGGTGCCACCCAAGGGCCGTTCGGGGGCTGTTTCGAGTTCTCACCCTCTAACGCCATGTTTTTAAGCCTAAGTGTGGAAATAAGCAAATTATCGTCGTACTCTCAAACCGGGAGACCCGCGGCTGCGGGGTCGGTTCCTATGAGTTATGTTGGTCCCGTGGGAGGCGTTGGTGCCACCCACGGGGCCGTTCGGGGGCTGTTTCGAGTTCTCACCCTCTAACGCCATGTTTTCAAGCCTAAGTGTGGAAATAAGCAAATTATCATCGTACTCTCAAACCGGGAGACCCGCGGCAGCGGGGTCCATTCCTACGAGTTACGTTGGTCCCGTGGGAGGCGTTGGTGCCACCCACGGGGCCGTTCGGGGGCTGTTTCGAGTTCTCACCCTCTAATGCCGTGTTTTCAAGCCTAAGTGTGGAAATAAGCAAACTACCGTCGTACTCTAAAACCGGGAGACCCGCGGCTTCGGGGTCCGTTCCCACGAGATACATTGGTCCCGTGGGTGGTGTTGGTGACACCCACGGGGCCGTTCGGGGGCTGTTTCGAGTTCTCACCCTCTAACGCCATGTTTTGCTTGAGTGTAGAAATACGCAAATTACCGTCGTACTCTCAAACCGGGAGACCCGCGGCTGCGGGGCCGGTTCCTACGAGTTACGTTGGTCCCGTGGGAGGCGTTGGTGCCACCCACGGGGCCGTTCGGGGGCTGTTTCGAGTTCTCACCCTCTAACGCAATGTTTTTAAGCCTAAGTGTGGAAATAAGCAAATTATCTTCGTACTCTCAAACCGGGTGACCCGCGACTGCGGGGTCGGTTCCTACGAGTTACGTTGGTCCTGTGGGAGGCGTTGGTGCCACCCACGGGGCCGTTCGGGGGCTGTTTCGAGTTCTCACCCTCTAACGCGATGTTTTCAAGCCTAAGTGTGGAACTAAGCAAACTACCGTCGTACTCTCAAATCGGGAGACCCGCGGCTGCGGGGTCCATTCCCACGAGTTACGTTGGTCCCGTGGGAGGTGTTGGAGCCACCCACGGAGCCGTTCGGGGGCTGTTTCGAGTTCTCACCCTCTAACGCCATGTTTTTAAGCCTAAGTGTGGAAATAAGCAAACTACTGTCGTACTCTCAAACCGGGAGACCCGCGACTGCGGGGTCCGTTCCCACGAGTTACGTTGGTCACGTGGGAGGTGTTGGTGCCTCCCACGGGGCCGTTCGGGGGCTGTTTCGAGTTTTCACCCTCTAACGCGATGTTTTCAAGCCTAAGTGTGGAAATAAGCAAACTGCCGTCGTACTTTAAAACCGGGAGACCCGCGGCTGCGGGGTCGGTTCCCACGAGTTACATTGGTCCCGTGGGTGGCGTTGGTGCCAACCACGGGGCCGTTCGGGGGCTGTTTCGAGTTCTCACCCTCTAACGCCATGTTTTGCTTAAGTGTAGAAATACGCAAATTACCGTCGTACTCTCAAACCGGGAGACCCGCGGCTGCGGGGTCGGTTCCTACGAGTTACGTTGGTCCCGTGGGAGGCGTTGGTGCCACCCACGGGGCCGATCGGGGGCTGTTTCGAGTTCTCACCCTCTAACGCCGTGTTTTCAAGCCTAAGTGTGGAAATAAGCAAATTACCGTCGTACTCTAAAACCGGGAGACCCGCGGCTGCGGGGTCCGTTCCCACGAGTTACGTTGGTCCCGTGGGTGGTGTTGGTGACACCCACGGGGCCGTTCGGGGGCTGTTTCGAGTTCTCACCCTCTAACGCCATGTTTTGCTTGAGTGTAGAAATACGCAAATTACCATCGTACTCTCAAACCGGGAGACCCGCGGCTGCGGGGTCGGTTCCTACGAGTTACGTTGGTCCCGTGGGAGGCGTTGGTGCCACCCACGGGGCCGTTCGGGAGCTGTTTCGAGTTCTCACCCTCTAAAGCAATGTTTTTAAGCCTAAGTGTGGAAATAAGCAAATTATCTTCGTACTCTCAAACCGGGAGACCCGCGACTGCGGGGTCGGTTCCTACGAGTTACGTTGGTCATGTGGGAGGCGTTGGTGCCACCCACGGGGCCGTTCGGGGGCTGTTTCGAGTTCTCACCCTCTAACGCGATGTTTTCAAGCCTAAGTGTGGAACTAAGCAAACTACCGTCGTACTCTCAAATCGGGAGACCCGCGGCTGCGGGGTCCATTCCCACGAGTTATGTTGGTCCCGTGGGAGGCGTTGGAGCCACCCACGGAGCCGTTCGGGGGCTGTTTCGAGTTCTCACCCTCTAACGCCATGTTTTTAAGCCTAAGTGTGGAAATAAGCAAGCTACTGTCGTACTCTCAAACCGGGAGACCCGCGACTGCGGGGTCCGTTCCCACGAGTTACGTTGGTCCCGTGGGAGGTGTTGGTGCCTCCCACGGGGCCGTTCGGGGGCTGTTTCGAGTTTTCACCCTCTAACGCCATGTTTTGCTTAAGTGTAGAAATACGCAAATTACCGTTGTACTCTCAAACCGGGAGACCCGCGACTGCGGTGTCGGTTCCTACGAGTTACGTTGGTCCCGTGGGAGGCGTTGGTGCCAACCACGGGGCCGTTCGGGGGCTGTTTCGAGTTCTCACCCTCTAACGCCATGTTTTTAAGCCTAAGTGTGGAAATAAGCAAATTATCGTCGTACTCTCAAACCGTGAGACCCGCGGCTGTGGGGTCGGTTCCTACGAGTTACGTTTGTCCCGTGGGAGGTGTTGGTGCCACCCAAGGGCCGTTCGGGGGCTGTTTCGAGTTCTCACCCTCTAACGCCATGTGTTTAAGCCTAAGTGTGGAAATAAGCAAATTATCGTCGTACTCTCAAACCGGGAGACCCGTGGCTGCGGGGTCGGTTCCTACGAGTTATGTTGGTCCCGTGGGAGGCGTTGGTGCCACCCACGGGGCCGTTCGGGGGCTGTTTCGAGTTCTCACCCTCTAATGCCATGTTTTCAAGCCTAAGTGTGGAAATAAGCAAATTATCGTCGTACTCTCAAACCGAGAGACCCGCGGCTGCGGGGTCCGTTCCCACGGGTTACGTTCGTCCCGTGGTAGGCGTTGGTGCCACCCACGGGGGTGTTTCGAGTTGTCACCCTCTAACGCCATGTTTTCAAGCCTAAGTGTGGAAATACGCAAATTACCGTCGTACTCTCAAACCGGGAGACCCGCGGCTGCGGGGACCGTTCCCACGAGTTACGTTGGTCCCGTGGGAGGTGTTGGTGCCACCCACGGGGCCGTTCGGAGGCTGTTTCAAGTTTTCACCCTCTAACGCCATGTTTTGCTTAAGTGTAGAAATACGCAAATTACAGTCGTACTCTCAAACCGGGAGACCCGCGGCTGTGGGGTCGGTTCCTAAGAGTTACGTTGGTCCCGTGGGAGGCGTTGGTGCCACCCATGGGGCCGTTCGGGGGCTATTTCGAGTTCTCACCCTCTAACGCCATGTTTTTAAGCCTAAGTGTGGAAATTAGAAAATTATCGTCGTACTCTCAAACCGGGAGACCCGCGGCTGCGGGGTCCGTTCCTACGAGTTACGTTGGTCCCGTGGGAGGCGTTGGTGCCACCCACGGGGCCGTTCGGGGGCTGTTTCGAGTTCTCACCCTCTAACGCCATGTTTTCAAGCCTAAGTGTGGAAATAAGCAAACTACCGTCGTACTCTAAAACCGGGAGACCCGCGGCTGCGGGGTCCGTTCCCACGAGTTACGTTGGTCCCGTGGGTGGTGTTGGTGCCACCCACGGGGCCGTTCGGGGGCTGTTTCGAGTTCTCACCCTCTAACGCCATGTTTTGCTTGAGTGTAAAAATACACAAATTACCGTCGTACTCTCAAACCGGGAGACCCGCGGCTGTGGGGTCGGTTCCTACGAGTTACGTTGGTCCCGTGGGAGGCGTTGGTGCCACCCACGGGGCCGTTCGGGGGCTGTTTCGAGTTCTCAGCCTCTAACGCAATGTTTTTAAGCCTAAGTGTGGAAATAAGTAAATTATCTTCGTACTCTCAAACCGGGAGACCCGCGACTGCGGGGTCGGTTCCTACGAGTTACGTTGGTCCCGTGGGAGGCGTTGGTGCCACCCACGGGGCCGTTCGGGGGCTGTTTCGAGTTCTCACCCTCTAACGCGATGTTTTCAAGCCTAAGTGTGGAACTAAGCAAACTACCGTCGTACTCTCAAATCGGGAGACCCGCGGCTGCGAGGTCCATTCCCACGAGTTATGTTGGTCCCGTGGGAGGCGTTGGAGCCACCCACGGAGCCGTTCGGGGGCTGTTTCGAGTTCTCACCCTCTAACGCCATGTTTTTAAGCCTAAGTGTGGAAATAAGCAAATTATCGTCGTACTCTCAAACCGTGAGACCCGCGGCTGTGGGGTCGGTTCCTACGAGTTACGTTTGTCCCGTGGGAGGTGTTGGTGCCACCCAAGGGCCGTTCGGGGGCTGTTTCGAGTTCTCACCCAATAACGCCATGTGTTTAAGCCTAAGTGTGGAAATAAGCAAATTATCGTCGTACTCTCAAACCGGGAGACCCGTGGCTGCGGGGTCGGTTCCTACGAGTTATGTTGGTCCCGTGGGAGGCGTTGGTGCCACCCATGGGGCCGTTTGGGGGCTGTTTCGAGTTCTCACCCTCTAACGCCATGTTTTCAAGCCTAAGTGTGGAGATAAGCAAATTATCGTCGTACTCTCAAACCGAGAGACCCGCGGCTGCGGGGTCCGTTCCCACGGGTTTCGTTGGTCCCGTGGTAGGCGTTGGTGCCACCCACGGGGGTGTTTCGAGTTGTCACCCTCTAACGCCATGTTTTCAAGCCTAAGTGTGGAAATACGCAAATTACCGTCGTACTCTCAAACCGGGAGACCCGCGGCTGCGGGGTCGGTTCCTACGAGTTACGTTGGTCCCGTGGGAGGCGTTGGTGCCACCCACGGGGCCGTTCGGGGGCTGTTTCGAGTTCTCACCCTCTAACGCAATGTTTTTAAGCCTAAGTGTGGAAATAAGCAAATTATCTTCGTACTCTCAAACCGGGAGACCCGCGGCTGCGGGGACCGTTCCCACGAGTTACGTTGGTCCCGTGGGAGGTGTTGGTGCCACCCACGGGGCCGTTCGGAGGCTGTTTCAAGTTTTCACCCTCTAACGCCATGTTTTGCTTAAGTGTAGAAATACGCAAATTACAGTCGTACTCTCAAACCGGGAGACCCGCGGCTGTGGGGTCGGTTCCTACGAGTTACGTTGGTCCCGTGGGAGGCGTTGGTGCCACCCATGGGGCCGTTCGGGGGCTGTTTTGAGTTCTCACCCTCTAACGCCATGTTTTTAAGCCTAAGTGTGGAAATTAGAAAATTATCGTCGTACTCTCAAACCGGGAGACCCGCGGCTGCGGGGTCCGTTCCTACGAGTTACGTTGGTCCCGTGGGAGGCGTTGGTGCCACCCACGGGGCCGTTCGAGGGCTGTTTCGAGTTCTCACCCTCTAACGCCATGTTTTCGAGCCTAAGTGTGGAAATAAGCAAACTACCGTCGTACTCTAAAACCGGGAGACCCGCGGCTGCGGGGTCCGTTCCCACGAGTTACGTTGGTCCCGTGGGTGGTGTTGGTGCCACCCACGGGGCCGTTCGGGGGCTGTTTCGAGTTCTCACCCTCTAACGCCATGTTTTGCTTGAGTGTAAAAATACACAAATTACCGTCGTACTCTCAAACCGGGAGACCCGCGGCTGCGGGGTCGGTTCCTACGAGTTACGTTGGTCCCGTGGGAGGCGTTTGTGCCACCCACGGGGCCGTTCGGGGGCTGTTTCGAGTTCTCACCCTCTAACGCAATGTTTTTAAGCCTAAGTGTGGAAATAAGCAAATTATCTTCGTACTCTCAAACCGGGAGACCCGCGACTGCGGGGTCGGTTCCTACGAGTTACGTTGGTCCCGTGGGAGGCGTTGGTGCCACCCACGGGGCCGTTCGGGGGCTGTTTCGAGTTCTCACCCTCTAACGCGATGTTTTCAAGCCTAAGTGTGGAACTAAGAAAACTACCGTCGTACTCTCAAACCGGGAGACCCGCGGCTGCGGGGTCCATTCCCACGAGTTACGTTGGTCCCGTGGGAGGCGTTGGTGCCACCCACGGAGCCGTTCGGGGGCTGTTTCGAGTTCTCACCCTCTAACCCCATGTTTTTAAGCCTAAGTGTGGAAATAAGCAAATTATCGTCGTACTCTCAAATCGGGAGACCCGCGGCTGCGGGGTCGGTTCCTACGAGTTACGTTGGTCTCGTGGGAGGCGTTGGTGCCTTCCACGGGGCCGTTCGGGGGCTGTTTCGAGTTCTCACCCTCTAACGCCATGTTTTTAAGCCTAAGTGTGGAAATAAGCAAACTACCGTCGTACTCTCAAACCAGGAGACCCGCGGCTGTGGGGTCGGTTCCTACGAGTTACGTTGGTCCCGTGGGAGGTGTTGGTGCCACTCACGGGGCCGTTCGGGGGCTGTTTCGAGTTCTCACCCTCTAACGCCATGTTTTTAAGCCTAAGTGTGGAAATAAGCAAATTATCGTCGTACTCTCAAACCGGGAGACCCGCGGCTGTGGGGTCGGTTCCTACGAGTTACGTTTGTCCCGTGGGAGGTGTTGGTGCCACCCAAGGGCCGTTCGGGGGCTGTTTCGAGTTTCACCCTCTAACGCCATGTTTTTAAGCCTAAGTTTGGAAATAAGCAAATTATCGTCGTACTCTCAAACCGAGAGACCCGCGGCTGTGGGGTCGGTTCCTACGAGTTACGTTTGTCCCGTGGGAGGTGTTGGTGCCACCCAAGGGCCGTTCGGGGGCTGTTTCGAGTTTCACCCTCTAACGCCATGTTTTTAAGCCTAAGTCTGGAAATAAACTATTATCGTCGTACTCTCAAACCGGGAGACCCGCGGCTGCGGGGTCGATTCCTATGAGTTACGTTGGTCCCGTGGGAGGCGTTGGTACCACCCACGGGGCCGTTCGGGGGCTTTTTCGAGTTCTCACCCTCTAACGCCATGTTTTCAAGCCTATGTGTGGAAATAAGCAAACTACCGTCGTACTCTCAAACCGGGAGACCCGCGGCTGCGGGGTCCGTTCCCACGAGTTAAGTTGGTCCCGTGGGAGGTGTTGGTGCCACCCACGGGGCCGTTCGGGGGTGTTTCGAGTTGTCACCCTCTAACGCCATTTTTCAAGCCTAAGTGTAGAAATACGCAAATTACCGTCGTACTCTCAAACCGGGAGACCCGCGGCTGCGGGGTCGGTTCCTACGAGTTACGTTGGTCCCGTGGGAGGCGTTGGTGCCACCCACGGGGCCGATCGGGGGTTGTTTCGAGTTCTCACCCTCTAACGCCATGTTTTCAAGCCTAAGTGTGGAAATAAGCAAACTACCGTCGTACTCTCAAACCGGGAGACCCGCGGCTGTGGGTCGGTTCCTACGAGTTACGTTGGTCCCGTGGGAGGCGTTGGTGCCACCCACGGGGCTGTTCGGGGGCTGTTTCGAGTTTTCCCCTCTAACGCCATGTTTTGCTTAAGTGTAGAAATACGCAAATTACCGTCATACTCTCAAACCGGGAGACCCGCGACTGCGGGGTCGGTTCCTACGAGTTACGTTGGTCCAGTGGGAGGCTTTGGTGCCACCCACGGGGCCGTTCGGGGGCTGTTTCGAGTTCTCACCCTCTAATGCCATGTTTTTAAGCCTAAGTTTGGAAATAAGCAAACTACCGTCGTACTCTCAAACCGGGATACCCGCGGCTGCGGGGTCCGTTCCCACGAGTTACGTTGGTCCCGTGGGAGGCGTTGGTGCCACCCACGGGGCCGATCGGGGGTTGTTTCGAGTTCTCACCCTCTAACGCCATGTTTTCAAGCCTAAGTGTGGAAATAAGCAAATTATCGTCGTACTCTCAAACCGGGAGACACGTGGCTGCGGGGACCGTTCCCACGATTTACGTTGGTCCCGTGGGAGGTGTTGGTGCCACCCACGGGGCCGTTCGGGGGCTGTTTCGAGTTTTCACCCTCTAACGCCATGTTTTGCTTAAGTTCAGAAATACGCAAATTACCGTCGTACTCTCAAACCGGGAGACCCGCGGCTGTGGGGTCGGTTCCTACGAGTTACGTTGGTCCCGTGGGAGGCGTTGGTGCCACCCATGGGGCCGTTCGGGGGCTGTTTCGAGTTCTCACCCTCTAACGCCATGTTTTTAGGCCTAAGTGTGGAAATAAGAAAATTATCGCCGTACTCTCAAACCGGGAGACCCGCGGCTGCGGGGTCCGTTCCCACGATTTACGTTGGTCCCGTGGGAGGTGTTGGTGCCACCCACGGGGCCGTTCGGGGGCTGTTTCGAGTTCTCACCCTCTAACGCCATGTTTTGCTTAAGTGTAGAAATACGCAAATTACCGTCGTACTCTCAAACCGGGAGACCCGCGGCTGCGGGGTCGGTTCCTACGAGTTACGTTGGTCCCGTGGGAGGCGTTGGTGCCACCCACGGGGCCGTTCGGGGGCTGTTTCGAGTTCTCACCCTCTAACGCAATGTTTTTAAGCCTAAGTGTGGAAATAAGCAAATTATCTTCGTACTCTCAAACCGGGAGACCCGCGGCTGCGGGGTCGGTTCCTACGAGTTACGTCGGTACCGTGGGAGGCGTTGGTGCCACCCACGGGGCCGTTCGGGGGCTGTTTCGAGTTCTCACCCTCTAACGCGATGTTTTCAAGCCTAAGTGTGGAACTAAGTAAACTACCGTCGTACTCTCAAATCGGGAGACCCGCGGCTACGGGGTCCATTCCCACGAGTTACGTTGGTCCCGTGGGAGGCGTTGGTGCCACCCACGGAGCCGTTCGGGGGCTGTTTCGAGTTCTCACCCTCTAGCGCCATGTTTTTAAGCCTAAGTGTGGAAATAAGCAAATTATCGTCGTACTCTCAAATCGGGAGACCCGCGGCTGCGGGGTCGGTTCCTACGAGTTACGTTGGTCCCGTGGGAGGCGTTGGTGCCACCCACGGGGCCGTTCGGGGGCTGTTTCGAGTTCTCACCCTCTAACGCCATGTTTTGCTTGAGTGTAAAAATACACAAATTACCGTCGTACTCTCAAACCGGGAGACCCGCGGCTGTGGGGTCGGTTCCTACGAGTTACGTTGGTCCCGTGGGAGGTGTTGGTGCCACCCACGGGACCGTTCGGGGCTGTTTCGAGTCTCACCCTCTAACGCCATGTTTTTAAGCCTAAGTGTTGAAATAAACAAATTATCGTCGTACTCTCAAACCGGGAGACCCGCGGCTGCGGGGTCGGTTCCTACGAGTTATGTTGGTCCCGTGGGAGGCGTTGGTGCCACCCACGGGGCCGTTCGTGGGCTCTTTCGAGTTCTCACCCTCTAACGCCATGTTTTCAAGCCTAAGTGTGGAAATAAGCAAATTATCGTCGTACTCTCAAACCGAGAGACCCGCGGCTGCGGGGTCCGTTCCCACGAGTTACGTTGGTCCCGTGGGGGGCGTTGGTGCCACCCACGGGGACGTTCCGGGGGCTGTTTCGAGTTCTCACCCTCTAACGCCATGTTTTCAAGCCTAAGTGTGGAAATACGCAAATTACCGTCGTACTCTCAAACCGGGAGACCCGCGGCTGCGGGGTCGGTTCCTACGAGTTACGTTGGTACCGTGGGAGGCGTTGGTGCCACCCACGGGGCCGTTCGGGGGCTGTTTCGAGTTCTCACCCTCTAACGCAATGTTTTTAAGCCTAAGTGTGGAAATAAACAAATTATCTTCGTACTCTCAAACCGGGAGACCCGCGGCTGCGGGGTCGGTTCCTACGAGTTACGTTGGTCCCGTGGGAGGCGTTGGTGCCACCCACGGGGCCGTTCGGGGGCTGTTTCGAGTTCTCACCCTCTAACGCATTGTTTTTAAGCCTAAGTGTGGAAATAAGCAAATTATCTTCGTACTCATAAACCGGGAGACCCGCGACTGCGGGGTCGGTTCCTACGAGTTACGTTGGTCCCGTGGGAGGCGTTGGTGCCACCCACGGGGCCGTTCGGGGGCTGTTTCGAGTTCTCACCCTCTAACGCGATGTTTTCTAGCCTAAGTGTGGAACTAAGTAAACTACCGTCGTACTCTCAAATCGGGAGACCCGCGGCTACGGGGTCCATTCCCACGAGTTACGTTGGTCCCGTGGGAGGCGTTGGTGCCACCCACGGAGCCGTTCGGGGGCTGTTTCGAGTTCTCACCCTCTAACGCCATGTTTTTAAGCCTAAGTGTTGAAATAAACAAATTATCGTCGTACTCTCAAACCGGGAGACCCGCGGCTGCGGGGTCGGTTCCTACGAGTTATGTTGGTCCCGTGGGAGGCGTTGGTGCCACCCACGGGGCCGTTCGTGGGCTCTTTCGAGTTCTCACCCTCTAACGCCATGTTTTCAAGCCTAAGTGTGGAAATAAGCAAATTATCGTCGTACTCTCAAACCGAGAGACCCGCGGCTGCGGGGTCCGTTCCCACGAGTTACGTTGGTCCCGTGGGGGGCGTTGGTGCCACCCACGGGGACGTTCCGGGGGCTGTTTCGAGTTCTCACCCTCTAACGCCATGTTTTCAAGCCTAAGTGTGGAAATACGCAAATTACCGTCGTACTCTCAAACCGGGAGACCCGCGGCTGCGGGGTCGGTTCCGACGAGTTACGTTGGTCCCGTGGGAGGCGTTGGTGCCACCCACGGGGCCGTTCGGGGGCTGTTTCGAGTTCTCACCCTCTAACGCAATGTTTTTAAGCCTAAGTGTGGAAATAAGCAAATTTTCTTCGTACTCTCAAACCGGGAGACCCGCGGCTGCGGGGTCAGTTCCTACGAGTTACGTTGGTCCCGTGGGAGGCGTTGGTGCCACCCACGGGGCCGTTCGGGGGCTGTTTCGAGTTCTCACCCTCTAACGCGATGTTTTCAAGCCTAAGTGTGGAACTAAGCAAACTACCGTCGTACTCTCAAATAGGGAGACCCGGAGCTGCGGGGTCCATTCCCACGAGTTACGTTGGTCCCGTGGGAGGCGTTGGTGCCACCCACGGAGCCGTTCGGGGGCTGTTTCGAGTTCTCACCCTCTAACGCCGTGTTTTTAAGCCTAAGTGTGGAAATAAGCAAATTATCGTCGTACTCTCAAAACGGGAGACCCGCGGCTGTGGGGTCGGTTCCTACGAGTTACGTTGGTCCCGTGGGAGGTGTTGGTGCCACCCACGGGGCCGTTCGGGGGCTGTTTCGAGTTCTCACCCTCTAACGCCATGTTTTTAAGCCTAAGTGTTGAAATAAACAAATTATCGTCGTACTCTCAAACCGGGAGACCCGCGGCTGCGGGGTCGGTTCCTACGAGTTATGTTGGTCCCGTGGGAGGCGTTGGTGCGACCCAGGGGGCCGTTCGGGGGCTGTTTCGAGTTCTCACCTTCTAACGCCATGTTTTCAAGCCTAAGTGTGGAAATAAGCAAATTATCGTCGTACTCTCAAACCGAGAGACCCGTGGCTGCGGGGTCCATTCCCACGAGTTACGTTGGTCCCGTGCGAGGCGTTGGTGCCACCCATGGGGCCGTTCGGGGGCTGTTTCGAGTTCTCACCCTCTAACCGCAAAGTTTTCAAGCCTAAGTGTGGAAATACGCAAATTACCGTCGTACTCTCAAACCTGGAGACCCGCGGATGCGGGGTCGGTTCCTACGAGTTACGTTGGTCCCGTGGGAGGCGTTGGTGCTACCCACGGGGCCGTTCGGGGGCTGTTTCGAGTTCTCACTCGCTAACGCCATGTTTTGCTTAAGTGTAAAAATACAGAAATTACCGTCGTACTCCCAAACCGGGAGACCGGCGGCTGCGGGGTCGGTTCCTACGAGTTACGTTGGTCCCGTGGGAGGCGTTGGTGCCACCCACGGGGCCGTTCGGGGGCTGTTTCGAGTTCTCACCCTCTAACGCCATGTTTTTAAGCCTAAGTGTTGAAATAAACAAATTATCATCGTACTCTCAAACCGGGAGACCCGCGGCTGCGGGGTCGGTTCCTACGAGTTATGTTGGTCCCGTGGGAGGCGTAAGTGCCACCCACGGGGCCGTTCGGGGGCTGTTTCGAGTTCTCACCCTCTAACGCCATGTTTTCAAGCCTAAGTGTGGAAATAAGCAAATTATCGTCGTACTCTTAAACCGAGAGACCCGCGGCTGCGGGGTCCGTTCCCACGAGTTACGTTGGTCCCGTGGGAGGCGTTGGTGCCACCCACGGGGCCGTTCGGGTGCTGTTTCGAGTTCTCACCCTCTAACGCCATGTTTTCAAGCCTAAGTGTGGAAATACGAAAATTACCGTCGTACTCTCAAACCGGGAAACCCGCGGCTGCGGGGTCGGTTCCTACGAGTTACGTTGGTCCCGTGGGAGGCGTTGGTGCCACCCACGGGGCCGTTCGGGGGCTGTTTCGAGTTCTCACCCTGTAACGCCATGTTTTGCTTAAGTGTAGAAATACGCTTATTACCGTCGTACTCTCAAACCGGGAGACCCGCGACTGCGGTGTCGGTTCCTACGAGTTACGTTGGTCCCGTGGGAGGCGTTGGTGCCAACCACGGGGCCGTTCGGGGGCTGTTTCGAGTTCTCACCCTCTAAAGCCATGTTTTTAAGCCTAAGTGTGGAAATAAGCAAATTATCGTCGTACTCTCAAACCGGGAGACCCGCGGCTGTGGGGTCGGTTCCTACGAGTTACGTTTGTCCCGTGGGAGGTGTTGGTGCCACCCACGGGGCCGTTCGGGGGCTGTTTCGAGTTCTCACCCTCTAACGCCATGTTTTCAAGCCTAAGTGTGGAAATAAGCAAATTATCATCGTACTCTCAAACCGGGAGACCCGCGGCAGCGGGGTCCATTCCTACGAGTTACGTTGGTCCCGTGGGAGGCGTTGGAGCCACCCACGGAGCCGTTCGGGGGCTGTTTCGAGTTCTCACCCTCTAACGCCATGTTTTTAAGCCTAAGTGTGGAAATAAGCAAACTACTGTCGTACTCTCAAACCGGGAGACCCGCGACTGCGGGGTCCTTTCCTACGAGTTACGTTGGTCCCGTGGGAGGCGTTGGTGCCAACCACGGGACCGTTCGGGGGCTGTTTCGAGTTCTCACCCTCTAACGCCATGTTTTTAAGCCTAAGTGTGGAAATAAGCAAATTATCGTCGTACTCTCAAACCGGGAGACCCGCGGCTGTGGGGTCGGTTCCTACGAGTTACGTTTGTCCCGTGGGAGGTGTTGGTGCCACCCAAGGGCCGTTCGGGGGCTGTTTCGAGTTCTCACCCTCTAACGCAATGTTTTTAAGCCTAAGTGTGGAAATAAGCAAATTATCTTCGTACTCTCAAACCGGGTGACCCGCGACTGCGGGGTCGGTTCTTACGAGTTACGTTGCTCCTGTGGGAGGCGTTGGTGCCTCCCACGGGGCCGTTCGGGGGCTGTTTCGAGTTCTCACCCTCTAACGCGATGTTTTCAAGCCTAAGTGTGGAACTAAGCAAACTACCGTCGTACTCTCAAATCGGGAGACCCGCGGCTGCGGGGTCCATTCCCACGAGTTACGTTGGTCCCGTGGGAGGCGTTGGAGCCACCCACGGAGCCGTTCGGGGGCTGTTTCGAGTTCTCACCCTCTAACGCCATGTTTTTAAGCCTAAGTGTGGAAATAAGCAAACTACTGTCGTACTCTCAAACCGGGAGACCCGCGACTGCTGGGTCCGTTCCCACGAGTTACGTTGGTCACGTGGGAGGTGTTGGTGCCTCCCACGGGGCCGTTCGGGGGCTGTTTCGAGTTTTCACCCTCTAACGCCATGTTTTGCTTAAGTGTAGAAATACGCAAATTACCGTCGTACTCTCAAACCGGGAGACCCGCGACTGCGGTGTCGGTTCCTACGAGTTAAGTTGGTCCCGTGGGAGGCGTTGGTGCCAACCACGGGGCCGTTCGGGGGCTGTTTCGAGTTCTCACCCTCTAACGCCATGTTTTTAAGCCTAAGTGTGGAAATAAGCAAATTATCGTCGTACTCTCAAACCGGCAGACCCGCGGCTGTGGGGTCGGTTCCTACGAGTTACGTTTGTCCCGTGGGAGGTGTTGGTGCCACCCAAGGGCCGTTCGGGGGCTGTTTCGAGTTCTCACCCTCTAACGCCATGTTTTTAAGCCTAAGTGTGGAAATAAGCAAATTATCGTCGTACTCTCAAACCGGGAGACCCGTGGCTGCGGGGTCGGTTCCTACGAGTTATGTTGGTCCCGTGGGAGGCGTTGGTGCCACCCACGGGGCCGTTCGGGGGCTGTTTCGAGTTCTCACCCTCTAACGCCATGTTTCCAAGCCTAAGTGTGGAAATATGCAAATTATCGTCGTACTCTCAAACCGAGAGACCCGCGGCTGCGGGGTCCGTTCCCACGGGTTACGTTGGTCCCGTGGGAGGCGTTGGTGCCACCCACGGGGGTGTTTCGAGTTGTCACCCTCTAACGCCATGTTTTCAAGCCTAAGTGTGGAAATACGCAAATTACCGTCGTACTCTCAAACCGGGAGACCCGCGGCTGCGGGGTCGGTTCCTACGAGTTACGTTGGTCCCGTGGGAGGCGTTGGTGCCACCCATGGGGCCGTTCGGGGGCTGTTTCGAGTTCTCACCCTCTAACGCAATGTTTTTAAGCCTAAGTGTGGAAATAAGCAAATTATCTTCGTACTCTCAAACCGGGAGACCCGCGGCTGCGGGGACCGTTCCCACGAGTTACGTTGGTCCCGTGGGAGGTGTTGGTGCCACCCACGGGGCCGTTCGGAGGCTGTTTCAAGTTTTCACCCTCTAACGCCATGTTTTGCTTAAGTGTAGAAATACGCAAATTACAGTCGTACTCTCAAACCGGGAGACCCGCGGCTGTGGGGTCGGTTCCTACGAGTTACGTTGGTCCCGTGGGAGGTGTTGGTGCCTCCCACGGGGCCGTTCGGGGGTTGTTTCGAGTTTTCACCCTCTAACGCCATGTTTTGCTTAAGTGTTGAAATACGCAAATTACCGTCGTACTCTCAAACCGGGAGACCCGCGACTGCGGTGTCGGCTCCTACGAGTTACGTTGGTCCCGTGGGAGGCGTTGGTGCCAACCACGGGGCCGTTCGGGGGCTGTTTCGAGTTCTCACCCTCTAACGCCATGTTTTTAAGCCTAAGTGTGGAAATAAGCAAATTATCATCGTACTCTCAAACCGGGAGACCCGCGGCTGTGGGGTCGGTTCCTACGAGTTACGTTTGTCCCGTGGGAGGTGTTGGTGCTACCCAAGGGCCGTTCGGGGGCTGTTTCGAGTTTTCACCCTCTAACGCCGTGTTTTCAAGCCTAAGTGTGGAAATAAGCAAATTACCGTCGTACTCTAAAACCGGGAGACCCGCGGCTGCGGGGTCGGTTCCTACGAGTTATGTTGGTCCCGTGGGAGGCGTTGGTGCCACCCACGGGGCCGTTCGGGGGCTGTTTCGAGTTCTCACCCTCTAACGCCATGATTTCAATCCTAAGTGTGGAAATAAGCAAATTATCGTCGTACTCTCAAACCGGGAGACCCGCGGCAGCGGGGTCCATTCCTACGAGTTACGTTGGTCCCGTGGGAGGCGTTGGTGCCACCCACGGGGCCGTTCGGGGGCTGTTTCGAGTTCTCACCCTCTAACGCCGTGTTTTCAAGCCTAAGTGTGGAAATAAGCAAACTACCGACGTACTCTAAAACCGGGAGACCCGCGGCTGCGGGGTCCGTTCCCACGAGTTACGTTGGTCCCGTGGATGGTGTTGGTGCCACCCACGGGGCCGTTCGGGGGCTGTTTCGAGTTCTCACCCTCTAACGCCATGTTTTGCTTGAGTGTAGAAATACGCAAATTACCGTCGTACTCTCAAACCGGGAGACCCGCGGCTGCGGGGTCGGTTCCTACGAGTTACGTTGGTCCCGTGGGAGGCGTTGGTGCCACCCACGGGGCCGTTCGGGGGCTGTTTCGAGTTCTCACCCTCTAACGCAATGTTTTTAAGCCTAAGTGTGGAAATAAGCAATTTATCTTCGTACTCTCAAACCGGGAGACCCGCGACTGCGGGGTCGGTTCCTACGAGTTACGTTGGTCCCGTGGGAGGCGTTGGTGCCACCCACGGGGCCGTTCGGGGGCGGTTTCGAGTTCTCACCCTCTAACGCGATGTTTTCAAGCCTAAGTGTGGAACTAAGCAAACTACCGTCGTACTCTCAAATCGGGAGACCCGCGGCTGCGAGGTCCATTCCCACGAGTTACGTTGGTCCCGTGGGAGGCGTTGGAGCCACCCACGGAGCCGTTCGGGGGCTGTTTCGAGTTCTCACCCTCTAACGCCATGTTTTTAAGCCTAAGTGTGGAAATAAGCAAACTACTGTCGTACTCTCAAACCGGGAGACCCGCGACTGCGGGGTCCGTTCCTACGAGTTACGTTGGTCCCGTGGGAGGCGTTGGTGCCAACCACGGGGCCGTTCGGGGGCTGTTTCGAGTTCTCACCCTCTAACGCCATGTTTTTAAGCCTAAGTGTGGAAATAAGCAAATTATCGTCGTACTCTCAAACCGGGAGACCCGCGGCTGTGGGGTCGGTTCCTACGAGTTACGTTTGTCCCGTGGGAGGTGTTGGTGCCACCCAAGGGCCGTTCGGGGGCTGTTTCGAGTTCTCACCCTCTAACGCCATGTGTTTAAGCCTAAGTGTGGAAATAAGCAAATTATCGTCGTACTCTCAAACCGGGAGACCCGTGGCTGCGGGGTCGGTTCCTACGAGTTATGTTGGTCCCGTGGGAGGCGTTGGTGCCACCCACGGGGCCGTTCGGGGGCTGTTTCGAGTTCTCACCCTCTAACGCCATGTTTTCAAGCCTAAGTGTGGAAATAAGCAAATTATCGTCGTACTCTCAAACCGAGAGACCCGCGGCTGCGGGGTCCGTTCCCACGGGTTACGTTGGTCCCGTGGTAGGCGTTGGTGCCACCCACGGGGGTGTTTCAAGTTGTCACCCTCTAACGCCATGTTTTCAAGCCTAAGTGTGGAAATAAGCAAATTATCGTCGTACTCTCAAACCGAGAGGCCCGCGGCTGCGGGGTCCGTTCCCACGGGTTACGTTGGTCCCGTGGTAGGCGTTGGTGCCACCCACGGGGGTGTTTCGAGTTGTCACCCTCTAACGCCATGTTTTCAAGCCTAAGTGTGGAAATACGCAAATTACCGTCGTACTCTCAAACCGGGAGACCCGCGGCTGCGGGGTCGGTTCCTACGAGTTACGTTGGTCCCGTGGGAGGCGTTGGTGCCACCCACGGGGCCGTTCGGGGGCTATTTCGAGTTCTCACCCTCTAACGCAATGTTTTTAAGCCTAAGTGTGGAAATAAGCAAATTATCTTCGTACTCTCAAACCGGGAGACCCGCGGCTGCGGGGATTGTTACCACGAGTTACGTTGGTCCCGTGGGAGGTGTTGGTGCCACCCACGGGGCCGTTCGGAGGCTGTTTCAAGTTTTCACCCTCTAACGCCATGTTTTGCTTAAGTGTAGAAATACGCAAATTACAGTCGTACTCTCAAACCGGGAGACCCGCGACTGTGGGGTCGGTTCCTACGAGTTACGTTGGTCCCGTGGGAGGCGTTGGTGCCACCCACGGGGCCGTTCGGGGGCTGTTTCGAGTTCTCACCCTCTAACGCCATGTTTTTAAGCCTAAGTGTGGAAATTAGAAAATTATCGTCGTACTCTCAAACCGGGAGACCCGCGGCTGCGGGGTCCGTTCCTACGAGTTACGTTGGTCCCGTGGGAGGCGTTGGTGCCACCCACGGGGCCGTTCGGGGGCTGTTTCGAGTTCTCACCCTCTAACGCGATGTTTTCAAGCCTAAGTGTGGAACTAAGAAAACTACCGTCGTACTCTCAAACCGGGAGACCCGCGGCTGCGGGGTCCATTCCCACGAGTTACGTTGGTCCCGTGGGAGGCGTTGGTGCAACCCACGGAGCCGTTCGGGGGCTGTTTCGAGTTCTCACCCTCTAACGCCATGTTTTTAAGCCTAAGTGTGGAAATAAGCAAATTATCGTCGTACTCTCAAATCGGGAGACCCGCGGCTGCGGGGTCGGTTCCTACGAGTTACGTTGGTCTCGTGGGAGGCGTTGGTGCCTTCCACGGGGCCGTTCGGGGGCTGTTTCGAGTTCTCACCCTCTAACGCCATGTTTTTAAGCCTAAGTGTGGAAATAAGCAAACTACCGTCGTACTCTCAAACCGGGAGACCCGCGGCTGTGGGGTCGGTTCCTACGAGTTACGTTGGTCCCGTGGGAGGTGTTGGTGCCACCCACGGGGCCGTTCGGGGGCTGTTTCGAGTTCTCACCCTCTAACGCCATGTTTTTAAGCCTAAGTGTGGAAATAAGCAAATTATCGTCGTACTCTCAAACCGGGAGACCCGCGGCTGTGGGGTCGGTTCCTACGAGTTACGTTTGTCCCGTGGGAGGTGTTAGTGCCACCCAAGGGCCGTTCGGGGGCTGTTTCGAGTTTCACCCTCTAACGCCATGTTTTTAAGCCTAAGTCGGGAAATAAGCAAATTATCGTCGTACTCTCAAACCGGGAGACCCGCGGCTGCGGGGTCGATTCCTATGAGTTACGTTGGTCCCGTGGGAGGCGTTGGTACCACCCACGGGGCCGTTCGGGGGCTTTTTCGAGTTCTCACCCTCTAACGCCATGTTTTCAACCCTAAGTGTGGAAATAAGCAAACTACCGTCGTACTCTCAAACCGGGAGACCCGCGGCTGCGGGGTCCGTTCCCACGAGTTAAGTTGGTCCCGTGGGAGGTGTTGGTGCCACCCACGGGGCCGTTCGGGGGTGTTTCGAGTTGTCACCCTCTAACGCCATGTTTTCAAGCCTAAGTGTAGAAATACGCAAATTACCGTCGTACTCTCAAACCGGGAGACCCGCGGCTGCGGGATCGGTTCCTACGAGTTACGTTGGTCCCGTAGGAGGCGTTGGTGCCACCCACGGGGCTGTTCGGGGGCTGTTTCGAGTTCTCACCCTCTAACGCCATGTTTTCAAGCCTAAGTGTGGAAATAAGCAAATTACCGTCGTACTCTCAAACCGGGAGACCCGCGGCTGCGGGGTCGGTTCCTACGAGTTACGCTGGTCCAGTGGGAGGCTTTGGTGCCACCCACGGGGCCGTTCGGGGGCTGTTTCGAGTTCTCACCCTCTAATGCCATGTTTTTAAGCCTAAGTTCGGAAATAAGCAAACTACCTTCGTACTCTCAAACCGGGAGACCCGCGGCTGCGGGGTCCGTTCCCACGAGTTACGTTGGTCCCGTGGGAGGCGTTGGTGCCACCCACGGGGCCGTTCGGGGGCTGTTTCGAGTTCTCACCCTCTAACGCCATGTTTTCAAGCCTAATGTTGGAAATAAGCAAATTATCGTCGTACTCTCAAACCGGGAGACCTGTGGCTGCGGGGACCGTTCCCACGATTTACGTTGGTCCCGTGGGAGGTGTTGGTGCCACCCACGGGGCCGTTCGGGGGCTGTTTCGAGTTTTCACCCTCTAACGCCATGTTTTGCTTAAGTTCATAAATACGCAAATTACCGTCGTACTCTCAAACCGGGAGACCCGCGGCTGTGGGGTCGGTTCCTACGAGTTACGTTGGTCCCGTGGGAGGCGTTGGTGCCACCCATGGGGCCGTTCGGGGGCTGTTTCGAGTTCTCACCCTCTAACGCCATGTTTTTAAGCCATAGTGTGGAAATAAGCAAATTATCGTCGTACTCTCAAACCGGGAGACCCGCGGCTGCGGGGTCCGTTCCTACGAGTTACGTTGGTCCCGTGGGAGGCGTTGGTGCGACCCAGGGGGCCGTTCGGGGGCTGTTTCGAGTTCTCACCCTCTAACGCGATGTTTTCAAGCCTAAGTGTGGAAATAAGCAAACTGCCGTCGTACTTTAAAACCGGGAGACCCGCGGCTGCGGGGTCCGTTCCCACGAGTTACATTGGTCCCGTGGGTGGTGTTGGTGCCACCCACGGGGCCGTTCGGGGGCTGTTTCGAGTTCTCACCCTCTAACGCCAAGTTTTGCTTCAGTGTAGAAATACGCAAATTACCGTCGCATTCTCAAACCGGGAGACCCGCGGCTGCGGGGTCGGTTCCTACGAGTTACGTTGGTACCGTGGGAGGCGTTGGTGCCACCCACGGGGCCGTTCGGGGGCTGTTTCGAGTTCTCACCCTCTAACGCAATGTTTTTAAGCCTAAGTGTGGAAATAAACAAATTATCTTCGTACTCTCAAACCGGTAGACCCGCGGCTGCGGGGTCGGTTCCTACGAGTTACGTCGGTACCGTGGGAGGCGTTGGTGCCACCCACGGCGCCGTTCGGGGGCTGTTTCGAGTTCTCACCCTCTAACGCGATGTTTTCAAGCCTAAGTGTGGAACTAAGTAAACTACCGTCGTACTCTCAAATCGGGAGACCCGCGGCTACGGGGTCCATTCCCACGAGTTACGTTGGTCCCGTGGGAGGCGTTGGTGCCACCCACGGAGCCGTTCGGGGGCTGTTTCGAGTTCTCACCCTCTAACGCCATGTTTTTAAGCCTAAGTGTTGAAATAAACAAATTATCGTCGTACTCTCAAACCGGGAGACCCGCGGCTGCGGGGTCGGTTCCTACGAGTTATGTTGGTCCCGTGGGAGGCGTTGGTGCCACCCACGGGGCCGTTCGTGGGCTCTTTCGAGTTCTCACCCTCTAACGCCATGTTTTCAAGCCTAAGTGTGGAAATAAGCAAATTATCGTCGTACTCTCAAACCGAGAGACCCGCGGCTGCGGGGTCCGTTCCCACGAGTTACGTTGGTCCCGTGGGGGGCGTTGGTGCCACCCACGGGGACGTTCCGGGGGCTGTTTCGAGTTCTCACCCTCTAACGCCATGTTTTCAAGCCTAAGTGTGGAAATACGCAAATTACCGTCGTACTCTCAAACCGGGAGACCCGCGGCTGCGGGGTCGGTTCCGACGAGTTACGTTGGTCCCGTGGGAGGCGTTGGTGCCACCCACGGGGCCGTTCGGGGGCTGTTTCGAGTTCTCACCCTCTAACGCAATGTTTTTAAGCCTAAGTGTGGAAATAAGCAAATTGTCTTCGTACTCTCAAACCGGGAGACCCGCGGCTGCGAGGTCAGTTCCTACGAGTTACGTTGGTCCCGTGGGAGGCGTTAGTGCCACCCACGGGGCCGTTCGGGGGCTGTTTCGAGTTCTCACCCTCAAACGCGATGTTTTCAAGCCTAAGTGTGGAACTAAGCAAACTACCGTCGTACTCTCAAATAGGGAGACCCGGAGCTGCGGGGTCCATTCCCACGAGTTACGTTGGTCCCGTGGGAGGCGTTGGTGCCACCCACGGAGCCGTTCGGGGGCTGTTTCGAGTTCTCACCCTCTAACGCCATGTTTTTAAGCCTAAGTGTGGAAATAAGCAAATTATCGTCGTACTCTCAAAACGGGAGACCCGCGGCTGCGGGGTCGGTTCCTACGAGTTACGTTGGTACCGTGGGAGGCGTTGGTGCCACCCACGGGGCCGTTCGGGGGCTGTTTCGAGTTCTCACCCTCTAACGCAATGTTTTTAAGCCTAAGTGTGGAAATAAACAAATTATCTTCGTACTCTCAAACCGGGAGACCCGCGGCTGCGGGGTCGGTTCCTACGAGTTACGTCGGTACCGTGGGAGGCGTTGGTGCCACCACCGGCGCCGTTCGGGGGCTGTTTCGAGTTCTCACCCTCTAACGCGATGTTTTCAAGCCTAAGTGTGGAACTAAGTAAACTACCGTCGTACTCTCAAATCGGGAGACCCGCGGCTACGGGGTCCATTCCCACGAGTTACGTTGGTCCCGTGGGAGGCGTTGGTGCCACCCACGGAGCCGTTCGGGGGCTGTTTCGAGTTCTCACCCTCTAACGCCATGTTTTTAAGCCTAAGTGTTGAAATAAACAAATTATCGTCGTACTCTCAAACCGGGAGACCCGCGGCTGCGGGGTCGGTTCCTACGAGTTATGTTGGTCCCGTGGGAGGCGTTGGTGCCACCCACGGGGCCGTTCGTGGGCTCTTTCGAGTTCTCACCCTCTAACGCCATGTTTTCAAGCCTAAGTGTGGAAATAAGCAAATTATCGTCGTACTCTCAAACCGAGAGACCCGCGGCTGCGGGGTCCGTTCCCACGAGTTACGTTGGTCCCGTGGGGGGCGTTGGTGCCACCCACGGGGACGTTCCGGGGGCTGTTTCGAGTTCTCACCCTCTAACGCCATGTTTTCAAGCCTAAGTGTGGAAATACGCAAATTACCGTCGTACTCTCAAACCGGGAGACCCGCGGCTGCGGGGTCGGTTCCGACGAGTTACGTTGGTCCCGTGGGAGGCGTTGGTGCCACCCACGGGGCCGTTCGGGGGCTGTTTCGAGTTCTCACCCTCTAACGCAATGTTTTTAAGCCTAAGTGTGGAAATAAGCAAATTGTCTTCGTACTCTCAAACCGGGAGACCCGCGGCTGCGACGTCAGTTCCTACGAGTTACGTTGGTCCCGTGGGAGGCGTTGGTGCCACCCACGGGGCCGTTCGGGGGCTGTTTCGAGTTCTCACCCTCAAACGCGATGTTTTCAAGCCTAAGTGTGGAACTAAGCAAACTACCGTCGTACTCTCAAATAGGGAGACCCGGAGCTGCGGGGTCCATTCCCACGAGTTACGTTGGTCCCGTGGGAGGCGTTGGTGCCACCCACGGAGCCGTTCGGGGGCTGTTTCGAGTTCTCACCCTCTAACGCCGTGTTTTTAAGCCTAAGTGTGGAAATAAGCAAATTATCGTCGTACTCTCAAAACGGGAGACCCGCGGCTGCGGGGTCGGTTCCTACGAGTTACGTTGGTCCCGTGGGAGGCGTTGGTGCCACCCACTGGGCCGTTCGGGGGCTGTTTCGAGTTCTCACCCTCTAACGCCATGTTTTTAAGCCTAAGTGTGGATATAAGCAAAGTACCGTCGTACTCTCAAACCGGGAGACCCGCGGCAGTGGGGTCGGTTCCTACGAGTTACGTTGGTCCCGTGGGAGGTGTTGGTGCCACCCACGGGGCCGTTCGGGGGCTGTTTCGAGTTCTCACCCTCTAACGCCATGTTTTTAAGCCTAAGTGTTGAAATAAACAAATTATCGTCGTACTTTCAAACCGGGAGACCCGCGGCTGCGGGGTCGGTTCCTACGAGTTATGTTGGTCCCGTGGGAGGCGTTGGTGCGACCCAGGGGGCCGTTCGGGGGCTGTTTCGAGTTCTCACCCTCTAACGCCATGTTTTCAAGCCTAAGTGTGGAAATAAGCAAATTATCGTCGTACTCTCAAACCGAGAGACCCACGGCTGCGGGGTCCATTCCCACGAGTTACGTTGGTCCCGTGCGAGGCGTTGGTGCCACCCATGGGGCCGTTCGGGGGCTGTTTCGAGTTCTCACCCTCTAACCGCAAAGTTTTCAAGCCTAAGTGTGGAAATACGCAAATTACCGTCGTACTCTCAAACCGGGAGACCCGCGGCTGCGGGGTCGGTTCCTACGAGTTACGTTGGTCCCGTGGGAGGCGTTGGTGCCACCCACGGGGCCGTTCGGGGGCTGTTTCGAGTTCTCACTCGCTAACGCCATGTTTTGCTTAAGTGTAAAAATACGGAAATTACCGTCGTACTCCCAAACCGGGAGACCCGCGGCTGCGGGGTCGGTTCCTACGAGTTACGTTGGTCCCGTGGGAGGCGTTGGTGCCACCCACGGGGCCGTTCGGGGGCTGTTTCGAGTTCTCACCCTCTAACGCCATGTTTTTAAGCCTAAGTGTTGAAATAAACAAATTATCGTCGTACTCTCAAACCGCGAGACCCGCGGCTGCGGGGTCGGTTCCTACGAGTTACGTTGGTCCCGTGGGAGGCGTAAGTGCCACCCACGGGGCCGTTCGGGGGCTGTTTCGAGTTCTCACCCTCTAACGCCATGTTTTCAAGCCTAAGTGTGGAAATAAGCAAATTATCGTCGTACTCTCAAACCGAGAGACCCGCGGCTGCGGGTTCCGTTCCCACGAGTTACGTTGGTCCCGTGGGAGGCGTTAGTGCCACCCACGGGGCCGTTCGGGTGCTGTTTCGAGTTCTCACCCTCTAACGCCATTCTTTCAAGCCTAAGTGTGGAAATACGCAAATTACCGTCGTACTCTCAAACCGGGAAACCCGCGGCTGCGGGGTCGGTTCCTACGAGTTACGTTGGTCCCGTGGGAGGCGTTGGTGCCACCCACGGGGCCGTTCGGGGGCTGTTTCGAGTTCTCACCCTCTAACGCCATGTTTTGCTTAAGTGTAGAAATACGCATATTACCGTCGTACTCTCAAACCGGGAGACCCGCGACTGCGGTGTCGGCTCCTACGAGTTACGTTGGTCCCGTGGGAGGCGTTGGTGCCAACCACGGGGCCGTTCGGGGGCTGTTTCGAGTTCTCACCCTCTAAAGCCATGTTTTTAAGCCTAAGTGTGGAAATAAGCAAATTATCGTCGTACTCTATAACCGGGAGACCCGCGGCTGTGGGGTCGGTTCCTACGAGTTACGTTTGTCCCGTGGGAGGTGTTAGTGCCACCCAAGGGCCGTTCGGGGGCTGTTTCGAGTTCTCACCCTCTAACGCCATGTTTTTAAGCCTAAGTGTGGAAATAAGCAAATTATCGTCGTACTCTCAAACCGGGAGACCCGCGGCTGCGGGGTCGGTTCCTATGAGTTATGTTGGTCCCGTGGGAGGCGTTGGTGCCACCCACGGGGCCGTTCGGGGGCTGTTTCGAGTTCTCACCCTCTAACGCCATGTTTTCAAGCCTAAGTGTGGAAATAAGCAAATTATCATCGTACTCTCAAACCGGGAGACCCGCGGCAGCGGGGTCCATTCCTACGAGTTACGTTGGTCCCGTGGGAGGCGTTGGTGCCACCCACGGGGCCGTTCGGGGGCTGTTTCGAGTTCTCACCCTCTAATGCCGTGTTTTCAAGCCTAAGTGTGGAAATAAGCAAACTACCGTCGTACTCTAAAACCGGGAGACCCGCGGCTGCGGGGTCCGTTCCCACGAGATACATTGGTCCCGTGGGTGGTGTTGGTGACACCCACGGGGCCGTTCGGGGGCTGTTTCGAGTTCTCACCCTCTAACGCCATGTTTTGCTTGAGTGTAGAAATACGCAAATTACCGTCGTACTCTCAAACCGGGAGACCCGCGGCTGCGGGGCCGGTTCCTACGAGTTACGTTGGTCCCGGGGGAGGCGTTGGTGCCACCCACGGGGCCGTTCGGGGGCTGTTTCGAGTTCTCACCCTCTAACGCAATGTTTTTAAGCCTAAGTGTGGAAATAAGCAAATTATCTTCGTACTCTCAAACCGGGTGACCCGCGACTGCGGGGTCGGTTCCTACGAGTTACGTTGGTCCTGTGGGAGGCGTTGGTGCCACCCACGGGGCCGTTCGGGGGCTGTTTCGAGTTCTCACCCTCTAACGCGATGTTTTCAAGCCTAAGTGTGGAACTAAGCAAACTACCGTCGTACTCTCAAATCGGGAGACCCGCGGCTGCGGGGTCCATTCCCACGAGTTACGTTGGTCCCGTGGGAGGTGTTGGAGCCACCCACGGAGCCGTTCGGGGGCTGTTTCGAGTTCTCACCCTCTAACGCCATGTTTTTAAGCCTAAGTGTGGAAATAAGCAAACTACTGTCGTACTCTCAAACCGGGAGACCCGCGACTGCGGGGTCCGTTCCCACGAGTTACGTTGGTCACGTGGGAGGTGTTGGTGCCTCCCACGGGGCCGTTCGGGGGCTGTTTCGAGTTTTCACCCTCTAACGCGATGTTTTCAAGCCTAAGTGTGGAAATAAGCAAACTGCCGTCGTACTTTAAAACCGGGAGACCCGCGGCTGCGGGGTCGGTTCCCACGAGTTACATTGGTCCCGTGGATGGCGTTGGTGCCAACCACGGGGCCGTCGTACTCTCAAACCGGGAGACCCGCGGCTGCGGGGTCGGTTCCTACGAGTTACGTTGGTCCCGTGGGAGGCGTTGGTGCCACCCACGGGGCCGTTCGGGAGCTGTTTCGAGTTCTCACCCTCTAAAGCAATGTTTTTAAGCCTAAGTGTGGAAATAAGCAAATTATCTTCGTACTCTCAAACCGGGAGACCCGCGACTGCGGGGTCGGTTCCTACGAGTTACGTTGGTCATGTGGGAGGCGTTGGTGCCACCCACGGGGCCGTTCGGGGGCTGTTTCGAGTTCTCACCCTCTAACGCGATGTTTTCAAGCCTAAGTGTGGAACTAAGCAAACTACCGTCGTACTCTCAAATCGGGAGACCCGCGGCTGCGGGGTCCATTCCCACGAGTTACGTTGGTCCCGTGGGAGGTGTTGGAGCCACCCACGGAGCCGTTCGGGGGCTGTTTCGAGTCCTCACCCTCTAACGCCAAGTTTTTAAGCCTAAGTGTGGAAATAAGCAAACTACTGTCGTACTCTCAAACCGGGAGACCCGCGACTGCGGGGTCGGTTCCTACGAGTTACGTTTGTCCCGTGGGAGGTGTTGGTGCCACCCAAGGGCCGTTCGGGGGCTGTTTCGAGTTCTCACCCTCTAACGCCATGTTTTTAAGCCTAAGTGTGGAAATAAGCAAATTATCGTCGTACTCTCAAACCGGCAGACCCGCGGCTGTGGGGTCGGTTCCTACGAGTTACGTTTGTCCCGTGGGAGGTGTTGGTGCCACCCAAGGGCCGTTCGGGGGCTGTTTCGAGTTCTCACCCTCTAACGCCATGTTTTTAAGCCTAAGTGTGGAAATAAGCAAATTATCGTCGTACTCACAAACCGGGAGACCCGTGGCTGCGGGGTCGGTTCCTACGAGTTATGTTGGTCCCGTGGGAGGCGTTGGTGCCACCCGCGGGGCCGTTCGGGGGCTGTTTCGAGTTCTCACCCTCTAACGCCATGTTTTCAAGCCAAAGTGTGGAAATATGCAAATTATCGTCGTACTCTCAAACCGAGAGACCCGCGGCTGCGGGGTCCGTTCCCACGGGTTACGTTGGTCCCGTGGGAGGCGTTGGTGCCACCAACGGGGGTGTTTCGAGTTGTCACCCTCTAACGCCATGTTTTCAAGCCTAAGTGTGGAAATAGGCAAATTACCGTCGTACTCTCAAACCGGGAGACCCGCGGCTGCGGGGTCGGTTCCTACGAGTTACGTTGGTCCCGTGGGAGGCGTTGGTGCCACCCATGGGGCCGTTCGGGGGCTGTTTCGAGTTCTCACCCTCTAACGCAATGTTTTTAAGCCTAAGTGTGGAAATAAGCAAATTATCTTCGTACTCTCAAACCGGGAGACCCGCGGCTGCGGGGACCGTTCCCACGAGTTACGTTGGTCCCGTGGGAGGTGTTGGTGCCACCCACGGGGCCGTTCGGAGGCTGTTTCAAGTTTTCACCCTCTAACGCCATGTTTTGCTTAAGTGTAGAAATACGCAAATTACAGTCGTACTCTCAAACCGGGAGACCCGCGGCTGTGGGGTCGGTTCCTACGAGTTACGTTGGTCCCGTGGGAGGCGTTGGTGCCACCCATGGGGCCGTTCGGGGCCTGTTTCGAGTTCTCACCCTCTAACGCCATGTTTTTAAGCCTAAGTGTGGAAATTAGAAAATTATCGTCGTACTCTCAAACCGGGAGACCCGCGGCTCCGGGGTCCGTTCCTACGAGTTACGTTGGTCCCGTGGGAGGCGTTGGTGCGACCCAGGGGGCCGTTCGGGGGCTGTTTCGAGTTCTCACCCTCTAACGCCATGTTTTCAAGCCTAAGTGTGGAAATAAGCAAACTACCGTCGTACTCTAAAACCGGGAGACCCGCGGCTGCGGGGTCCGTTCCCACGAGTTACGTTGGTCCCGTGGGTGGTGTTGGTGCCACCCACGGGGCCGTTCGGGGGCTGTTTCGAGTTCTTACCCTCTAACGCCATGTTTTGCTTGAGTGTAGAAATACACAAATTACCGTCGTACACTCAAACCGAGAGAACCGCGGCTGCGCGGTCGGTTCCTACGAGTTACGTTGGTCCCGTGGGAGGCGTTGGTGCCACCCACGGGGCCGTTCGGGGGCTGTTTCGAGTTCACACCCTCTAACGCAATGTTTTTAAGCCTAAGTGTGGAAATAAGCAAATTATCTTCGTACTCTTAAACCGGGAGACCCGCGACTGCGGGGTCGGTTCCTACGAGTTACGTTGGTCCCGTGGGAGGCGTTGGTGCCACCCACGGGGCCGTTCGGGGGCTGTTTCGAGTTCTCACCCTCTAACGTGATGTTTTCAAGCCTAAGTGTGGAAATAAGAAAACTACCGTCGTACTCTCAAACCGGGAGACCCGCGGCTGCGGGGTCCGTTCCCACGAGTTAAGTTGGTCACGTGGGAGGTGTTGGTGCCACCCACGGGGCCGTTCGGGGGTGTTTCGAGTTGTCACCCTCTAACGCCATGTTTTCAAGCCTAAGTGTAGAAATACGCAAATTACCGTCGTACTCTCAAACCGGGAGACCCGCGGCTGCGGGGTCGGTTCCTACGAGTTACGTTGGTCTCGTGGGAGGCGTTGGTGGCACCCACGGGGCCGTTCGGGGGCTGTTTCGAGTTCTCACCCTCTAACGCCATGTTTTTAAGCCTAATTGTGGAAATAAGCAAACTACCGTCGTACTCTAAAACCGGGAGACCCGCGGCTCCGGGGTCCGTTCCCAGGAGTTACGTTGGTCCCGTGGGAGGCGTTGGTGCCACCCACGGGGCCGTTCGGGGACTGTTTCGAGTTCTCACCCTCTAACGCCATGTTTTCAAGCCTAAGTGTGGAAATAAGCAAATTATCGTCGTACTCTCAAACCGGGAGACCCGTGGCTTTGGGGACCGTTCCCACGATTTACGTTGGTCCCGTGGGAGGTGTTGGTGCCACCCACGGGGCCGTTCGGGGGCTGTTTCGAGTTTTCACCCTCTAACGCCATGTTTTGCTTAAGTGTAGAAATACGCAAATTACCGTCGTACCCTCAAACCGGGAGACCCGCGGCTGTGGGGTCGGTTCCTACGAGTTACGTTGGTCCCGTGGGAGGCGTTGGTGCCACCCATGGGGCCGTTCGGGGGCTGTTTCGAGTTCTCACCATCTAACGCCATGTTTTTAAGCCATAGTGTGGAAATAAGCAAATTATCGTCGTACTCTCAAACCGGGAGACCCGCGGCTGCGGGGTCCGTTCCTACGAGTTACGTTGGTCCCGTGGGAGGCGTTGGTGCGACCCAGGGGGCCGTTCGGGGGCTGTTTCGAGTTCTCACCCTCTAACGCGATGTTTTCAAGCCTAAGTGTGGAAATAAGCAAACTGCCATCGTACTTTAAAACCGGGAGACCCGCGGCTGCGGGGTCCGTTCCCACGAGTTACATTGGTCCCGTGGGTGGTGTTGGTGCCACCCACGGGGCCGTTCGGGGGCTGTTTCGAGTTCTCACCCTCTAACGCCATGTTTTGCTTAAGTGTAGAAATACGCAAATTACCGTCGTACTCTCAAACCGGGAGACCCGCGGCTGCGGGGTTGGTTCCTACGAGTTACGTTGGTCCCGTGGGAGGCGCTGGTTCCACCCACGGGGACGTTCGGGGGCTGTTTCGAGTTCTCACCCTCTAACGCAATGTTTTGCTTAAGTGTATAAATACGCAAATTACCGTCGTACTCTCAAACCGGGAGACCCGCGGCTGCGGGGTCGGTTCCTACGAGTTACGTTGGTCCCGTGGGAGGCGTTGGTGCCACCCACGGGGCCGTTCGGGGGCTGTTTCGAGTTCTCACCCTCTAACGTCATGTTTTTAAGCCTAAGTGTGGAAATAAGCAAACTACCGTCGTACTCTCAAACCGGGAGACCCGCGGCTGCGGGGTCCGTTCCCACGAGTTACGTTGGTCCCGTGGGAGGCGTTGGTGCCACCCACGGGGCCGTTCGGGGGCTGTTTCGAGTTCTCACCCTCTAACGCCATGTTTTCAAGCCTAAGTGTGGAAATAAACAAATTATCGCCGTACTCTCAAACCAGGAGACCCGCGGCTGCGGGGTCCATTCCCACGAGTTACGTTGTTCCCGTGGAAGGTGTTGGTGCCACCCACGGGGCCGTTCGGGGGCTGTTTCGAGTTCTCACCCTCTAACGCCATGTTTTTAAGCCTAAGTGTGGAAATAAGCAAATTATCGTCGTACTCTCAAAACGGGAGACCCGCGGCTGCGGGGGCGGTTCCTACGAGTTACGTTGGTCCCGTGGGAGGCGTTGGTGCCACCCACGGGGCCGTTCGGGGGCTGTTTCGAGTTCTCACCCTCTAACGCCATGTTTTTAACCCTAAGTTTGGAAATAAGCAAATTATCGTCGTACTCTCGAACCGGGAGACCCGCGGCTGCGGGGTCGGTTCCTACGAGTTACATTGGTCCCGTGGGAGGCGTTGGTGCCACCCATGGGGCCGTTCGGGGGCTGTTTCTAGTTCTCACCCTCTAACGCCATGTTTTCAAGCCTAAGTGTTGAAATAAGCAAACTACTGTCGTACTCTCAAACCGGGAGACCCGCGACTGCGGGGTCGGTTCCCACGAGTTACGTTGGTCCCGTGGGAGGTGTTGGTGCCACCCAAGGGGCCGTTCAGGGGCTGTTTCGAGTTTTCACCCTCTAACGCCATGTTTTGCTCAAGTGTAGAAATACGCAAATTACCCTCGTACTCTCAAACCGGGAGACCCGCGACAGCGGGGTTGGTTCCTACGAGTTACGTTGGTCCCGTGGGAGGAGTTGGTGCCAACCACGGGGCCTTTCGGTGGCTGTTTCGAGTTCTCACCCTCTAACGCCATGTTTTTAAGCCTAAGTGTGGAAATAAGCAAATTATCGTCGTACTCTCAAACCGGGAGACCCGCGGCTGCGGGGTCGGTTCCTACGAGTTATGTTGGTCCCGTGGGAGGCGTAAGTGCCACCCACGGGGCCGTTCGGGGGCTGTTTCGAGTTCTCACCCTCTAACGCAATGTTTTTAAGCCTAAGTGTGGAAATAAGCAAATTATCTTCGTACTCTCAAACCGGGAGACCCTCGGCTGCGGGGACCGTTCCCACGAGTTACGTTGGTCCCGTGGGAGGTGTTGGTGCCACCCACGGGGCCGTTCGGGGGCTGTTTCGAGTTTTCACCTTCTAACGCCATGTTTTGCTTAAGTGTAGAAATACGTAAATTACAGTCGTACTCTCAAACCGGGTGACCCGCGGCTGTGGGGTCGGTTCCTACGAGTTACGTTGGTCCCGTGGGAGGCGTTGGTGCCACCCACGGGGCCGTTCGGGGGCTGTTTCGAGTTCTCACCCTCTAACGCCATGTTTTCAAGCCTAAGTGTGGAAATAAGCAAACTACCGTCGTACTCTAAAACCGGGAGACCCGCGGCTGCGGGGTCCGTTCCCACGAGTTACGTTGGTCCCGTGGGTGGTGTTCGTGCCACCCACGGGGCCGTTCGGGGGCTGTTTCGAGTTCTCACCCTCTAACGCCATGTTTTGCTTGAGTGTAAAAATACATGAATTACCGTCGTACTCTCAAACCGGGAGACCCGCGGCTGCGGGGTCGGTTCCTACGAGTTACGTTGGTCCCGTGGGAGGCGTTGGTACCACCCACGGGGCCGTTCGGGGGCTGTTTCGAGTTCTCACCCTCTAACGCAATGTTTTTAAGCCTAAGTGCGGAAATAAGCAAATTATCTTCGTACTCTCAAACCGGGAGACCCGCGACTGCGGGGTCGGTTCTTACGAGTTACGTTGGTCCCGTGGGAGGCGTTGGTGCCACCCACGGGGCCGTTCGGGGGCTGTTTCGAGTTCTCACCCTCTAACGCGATGTTTTCAAGCCTAAGTGTGGAACTAAGCAAACTACCGTCGTACTCTCAAACCGGGAGACCCGCGGCTGCGGGGTCCATTCCCACGAGTTACGTTGGTCCCGTGGGAGGCGTTGGTACCACCCACGGAGCCGTTCGGGGGCTGTTTCGAGTTCTCACCCTCTAACGCCATGTTTTTAAGCCTAAGTGTGCAAATAAGCAAATTATCGTCGTACTCTCAAATCGGGAGACCCGCGGCTGCGGGGTCGGTTCCTACGAGTTACGTTGGTCTCGTGGGAGGCGTTGGTGCCTTCCACGGGGCCGTTCGGGGGCTGTTTCGAGTTCTCACCCTCTAACGCCATGTTTTTAAGCCTAAGTGTGGAAATAAGCAAACTACCGTCGTACTCTCAAACCGGGAGACCCGCGGCTGTGGGGTCGGTTCCTACGAGTTACGTTGGTCCTGTGGGAGGTGTTGGTGCCACCCACGGGGCCGTTCGGGGGCTGTTTCGAGTTCTCACCCTCTAACGCCATGTTTTTAAGCCTAAGTGTGGAAATAAGCAAATTATCGTCGTACTCTCAAACCGGGAGACCCGCGGCTGTGGGGTCGGTTCCTACGAGTTACGTTTGTCCCGTGGGAGGTGTTGGTGCCACCCAAGGGCCGTTCGGGGGCTGTTTCGAGTTTCACCCTCTAACGCCATGTTTTTAAGCCTAAGTCTGGAATAAGCAAATTATCGTCGTACTCTCAAACCGGAAGACCCGCGGCTGCGGGGTCGATTCCTATGAGTTACGTTGGTCCCGTGGGAGGCGTTGGTACCACCCACGGGGCCGTTCGGGGGCTTTTTCGAGTTTTCACCCTCTAACGCCATGTTTTTAAGCCTAAGTGTGGAAATAAGCAAATTATCGTCGTACTCTCAAACCGGGAGACCCGCGGCTGCGGGGTCGGTTCCTACGAGTTATGTTGGTCCCGTGGGAGGCGTTGGTGCCACCCACGGGGCCGTTCGGGGGCTGTTTCGAGTTCTCACCCTCTAACGCCATGTTTTCAAGCCTAAGTGTGGAAATAAACAAATTATCTTCGTACTCTCAAACCGGGAGACCCGCGGCTGCGGGGTCGGTTCCTACGAGTTACGTCGGTACCGTGGGAGGCGTTGGTGCCACCCACGGGGCCATTCGTGGGCTCTTTCGAGTTCTCACCCTCTAACGCCATGTTTTCAAGCCTAAGTGTGGAAATAAGCAAATTATCGTCGTACTCTCAAACCGGGAGACCCGCGGCAGCGGGGTCCATTCCTACGAGTTACGTTGGTCCCGTGGGAGGCGTTGGTGCCACCCATGGGGCCGTTCGGGGGCTGTTTCGAGTTCTCACCCTCTAACGCCGTGTTTTCAAGCCTAAGTGTGGAAATAAGCAAACTACCGTCGTACTCTAAAACCGGGAGACCCGCGGCTGCGGGGTCCGTTCCCACGAGTTAAGTTGGTCCCGTGGGAGGTGTTGGTGCCACCCACGGGGCCGTTCGGGGGTGTTTCGAGTTGTCACCCTCTAACGCCATGTTTTCAAGCCTAAGTGTAGAAATACGCAAATTACCGTCGTACTCTCAAACCGGGAGACCCGCGGCTGCGGGGTCGGTTCCTACGAGTTACGTTGGTCCCGTAGGAGGCGTTGGTGCCACCCACGGGGCCGATCGGGGGTTGTTTCGAGTTCTCACCCTCTAACGCCATGTTTTCAAGCCTAAGTGTGGAAATAAGCAAACTACCGTCGTACTCTCAAACCGGGAGACCCGCGGCTGTGGGGTCGGTTCCTACGAGTTACGTTGGTCCCGTGGGAGGCGTTGGTGCCACCCACGGGGCCGTTCGGGGGCTGTTTCGAGTTTTCCCCTCTAACGCCATGTTTTGCTTAAGTGTAGAAATACGCAAATTACCGTCATACTCTCAAACCGGGAGACCCGCGACTGCGGGGTCGGTTCCTACGAGTTACGCTGGTCCAGTGGGAGGCTTTGGTGCCACCCACGGGGCCGTTCGGGGGCTGTTTCGAGTTCTCACCCTCTAATGCCATGTTTTTAAGCCTAAGTTCGGAAATAAGCAAACTACCTTCGTACTCTCAAACCGGGAGACCCGCGGCTGCGGGGTCCGTTCCCACGAGTTACGTTGGTCCCGTGGGAGGCGTTGGTGCCACCCACGGGGCCGTTCGGGGGCTGTTTCGAGTTCTCACCCTCTAACGCCATGTTTTCAAGCCTAAGTGTGGAAATAAGCAAATTATCGTCGTACTCTCAAACCGGGAGACCCGTGGCTGCGGGGACCGTTCCCACGATTTACGTTGGTCCCGTGGGAGGTGTTGGTGCCACCCACGGGGCCGTTCGGGGGCTGTTTCGAGTTTTCACCCTCTAACGCCATGTTTTGCTTAAGTTCAGAAATACGCAAATTACCGTCGTACTCTCAAACCGGGAGACCCGCGGCTGTGGGGTCGGTTCCTACGAGTTACGTTGGTCCCGTGGGAGGCGTTGGTGCCACCCATGGGGCCGTTCGGGGGCTGTTTCGAGTTCTCACCCTCTAACGCCATGTTTTTAAGCCATAGTGTGGAAATAAGCAAATTATCGTCGTACTCTGAAACCGGGAGACCCGCGGCTGCGGGGTCCGTTCCTACGAGTTACGTTGGTCCCGTGCGAGGCGTTGGTGCGACCCAGGGCGCCGTTCGGGGGCTGTTTCGAGTTCTCACCCTCTAACGCGATGTTTTCAAGCCTAAGTGTGGAAATAAGCAAACTGCCGTCGTACTTTAAAACGGGGAGACCCGCGGCTGCGGGGTCCGTTCCCACGAGTTACATTGGTCCCGTGGGTGGTGTTGGTGCCACCCACGGGGCCGTTCGGGGGTTGTTTCGAGTTCTCACCCTCTAACGCCATGTTTTGCTTAAGTGGAGAAATACGCAAATTACCGTCGTACTCTCAAACCGGGAGACCCGCGGCTGCGGGGTCGGTTCCTACGAGTTACGTTGGTCCCGTGGGAGGCGTTGGTGCCACCCACGGGGCCGTTCGGGGGCTGTTTCGAGTTCTCACCCTCTAACGCATTGTTTTTAAGCCTAAGTGTGGAAATAAGCAAATTATCTTCGTACTCTCAAACCGGGAGACCCGCGGCTGCGGGGTCGGTTCCTACGAGTTACGTTGGTACCGTGGGAGGCGTTGGTGCCACCCACGGGGCCGTTCGGGGGCTGTTTCGAGTTCTCACCCTCTAACGCCATGTTTTGCTTAAGTGTAGAAATACGCAAATTATCGTCGTACTCTCAAACCGGGAGACCCGCGACTGCGGTGTCGGCTCCTACGAGTTACGTTGGTCCCGTGGGAGGCGTTGGTGCCAACCACGGGGCCGCTCGGGGGCTGTTTCGAGTTCTCACCCTCTAACGCCATGTTTTTAAGCCTAAGTGTGGAAATAAGCAAATTATCGTCGTACTCTCAAACCGGGAGACCCGCGTCTGTGGGGTCGGTTCCTACGAGTTACATTTGTCCCGTGGGAGGTGTTGGTGCCACCCAAGGGATGTTCGGGGGCTGTTTAGAGTTTTCACCCTCTAACGCCATGTTTTTAAGCCTAAGTGTGGAAATAAGCAAATTATCGTCGTACTCTCAAACCGGGAGACCCGCGGCTACGGGGTCGGTTCCTACGAGTTATGTTGGTCCCGTGGGAGGCGTTGGTGCCACCCACGGGGCCGTTCGAGGGCTGTTTCGAGTTTCACCCTCTAACGCCATGTTTTCAAGCCTAAGTGTGGAAATAAGCAAAGTATCGTCGTACTCTCAAACCGGGAGACCCGCGGCAGCGGGGTCCATTCCTACGAGTTACGTTGGTCCCGTGGGAGGCGTTGGTGCCACCCACGGGGCCGTTCGGGGGCAGTTTCGAGTTCTCACCCTCTAACGCCGTGTTTTCAAGCCTAAGTGTGGAAATAAGCAAACTACCGTCGTACTCTAAAACCGGGAGACCCGCGGCTGCGGGGTCCGTTCCCACGAGTTACGTTGGTCCCGTGGGTGGTGTTGGTGCCACCCACGGGGCCGTTCGGGGGCTGTTTCGAGTTCTCACCCTCTAACGCCATGTTTTGCTTGAGTGTAGAAATACGCAAATTACCGTCGTACTCTCAAACCGGGAGACCCGCGGCTGCGGGGTCGGTTCCTACGAGTTACGTTGGTCCCGTGGGAGGCGTTGGTGCCACCCACGGGGCCGTTCGGGGGCTGTTTCGAGTTCTCACCCTCTAACGCAATGTTTTTAAGCCTAAGTGTGGAAATAAGCAAATTATCTTCGTACTCTCAAACCGGGAGACCCGCGACTGCGGGGTCGGTTCCTACGAGTTACGTTGGTCCCGTGGGAGGCGTTGGTGCCACCCACGGGGCCGTTCGGGGGCTGTTTCGAGTTCTCACCCTCTAACGCGATGTTTTCTAGCCTAAGTGTGGAACTAAGCAAACTACCGTCGTACTCTCAAATCGGGAGACCCGTGGCTGCGAGGTCCATTCCCACGAGTTACGTTGGTCCCGTTGGAGGCGTTGGAGCCACCCACGGAGCCGTTCGGGGGCTGTTTCGAGTTCTCACCCTCTAACGCCATGTTTTTAAGCCTAAGTGTGGAAATAAGCAAACTACTGTCGTACTCTCAAACCGGGAGACCCGCGACTGCGGGGTCCGTTCCCACGAGTTACGTTGGTCCCGTGGGAGGTGTTGGTGCCTCCCACGGGGCCGTTCGGGGGCTGTTTCGAGTTTTCACCCTCTAACGCCATGTTTTGCTTAAGTGTAGAAATACGTAAATTACCGTCGTACTCTCAAAACGGGAGACCCGCGACTGCGGTGTCGGTTCCTACGAGTTACATTGGTCCCGTGGGAGGCGTTGGTGCCACCCACGGAGCCGTTCGGGGGCTGTTTCGAGTTCTCACCCTCTAACGCCATGTTTTTAAGCCTAAGTGTGGAAATAAGCAAATTATCGTCGTACTCTCAAACCGGGAGACCCGTGGCTGCGGGGTCGGTTCCTACGAGTTATGTTGGTCCCGTGGGAGGCGTTGGTGCCACCCACGGGGCCGTTCGGGGGCTTTTTCGAGTTCTCACCCTCTAACGCCATGTTTTCAAGCCTAAGTGTGGAAATAAGCAAATTATCATCGTGCTCTCAAACCGAGAGACCCGCGGCTGCGGGGTCCGTTCCCACGGGTTACGTTGGTCCCGTGGGAGGCGTTGGTGCCACCCACGGGGGTGTTTCGAGTTGTCACCCTCTAACGCCATGTTTTCAAGCCTAAGTGTGGAAATACGCAAATTTCCGTCGTACTCTCAAACCGGGAGACCCGCGGCTGCGGGGTCGGTTCCTACGAGTTACGTTGGTCTCGTGGGAGGCGTTGGTGCCACCCACGGGGCCGTTCGGGGGCTGTTTCGAGTTCTCACCCTCTAACGCAATGTTTTTAAGCCTAAGTGTGGAAATAAGCAAATTATCTTCGTACTCTCAAACCGGGAGACCCGCGGCTGCGGGGACCGTTCCCACGAGTTACGTTGGTCCCGTGGGAGGTGTTGGTGCCACCCACGGGGCCGTTCGGAGGCTGTTTCAAGTTTTCACCCTCTAACGCCATGTTTTCAAGCCTAAGTGTGGAAATACGCAAATTACCGTCGTACTCTCAAACCGGGAGACCCGCGACTGCGGGGTCGGTTCCTACGAGTTACGTTGGTCCCGTGGGAGGCGTTGGTGCCACCCATGCGGCCGTTCGGGGGCTGTTTCGAGTTCTCACCCTCTAACGCCATGTTTTTAAGGCTAAGTGTGGAAATTAGAAAATTATCGTCGTACTCTCAAACCGGGAGACCCGCGGCTGCGGGGTCCGTTCCTACGAGTTACGTTGGTCCCGTGGGAGGCGTTGGTGCCACCCACGGGGCCGTTCGGGGGCTGTTTCGAGTTCTCACCCTCTAACGCCATGTTTTCAAGCCTAAGTGTGGAAATAAGCAAACTACCGTCGTACTCTAAAACCGGGAGACCCGCGGCTGGGGGGTCCGTTCCCACGAGTTACGTTGGTCCCGTGGGTGGTGTTGGTGCCACCGACGGGGCCGTTCGGGGGCTGTTTCGAGTTCTCACCCTCTAACGCCATGCTTTGCTTGAGTGTAAAAATACATGAATTACCGTCGTACTCTCAAACCGGGAGACCCGCGGCTGCGGGGTCGGTTCCTACGAGTTACGTTGGTCCCGTGGGAGGCATTGGTGCCACCCACGGGGCCGTTCGGGGGCTGTTTCGAGTTCTCACCCTCTAACGCAATGTTTTTAAGCCTAAGTGCGGAAATAAGCAAATTATCTTCGTACTCTCAAACCGGGAGACCCGCGACTGCGGGGTCGGTTCTTACGAGTTACGTTGGTCCCGTGGGAGGCGTTGGTGCCACCCACGGGGCCGTTCGGGGGCTGTTTCGAGTTCTCACCCTCTAACGCGATGTTTTCAAGCCTAAGTGTGGAACAAAGCAAACTACCGTCGTACTCTCAAACCGGGAGACCCGCGGCTGCGGGGTCCATTCCCACGAGTTACGTTGGTCCCGTGGGAGGCGTTGGTGCCACCCACGGAGCCGTTCGGGGGCTGTTTCGAGTTCTCACCCTCTAACGCCATGTTTTTAAGCCTAAGTGTGGAAATAAGCAAATTATCGTCGTACTCTCAAATCGGGAGATCCGCGGCTGCGGGGTCGGTTCCTACGAGTTACGTTGGTCTCGTGGGAGGCGTTGGTGCCTTCCACGGGGCCGTTCGGGGGCTGTTTCGAGTTCTCACCCTCTAACGCCATGTTTTAAGCCTAAGTGTGGAAATAAGCAAACTACCGTCGTACTCTCAAACCGGGAGACCCGCGGCTGTGGGGTCGGTTCCTACGAGTTACGTTTGTCCCGTGGGAGGTGTTGGTGCCACCCAAGGGCCGTTCGGGGGCTGTTTCGAGTTTCACCCTCTAACGCCATGTTTTTAAGCCTAAGTCTGGAAATAAGCAAATTATCGTCGTACTCTCAAACCGGAAGACCCGCGGCTGCGGGGTCGATTCCTATGAGTTACGTTGGTCCCGTGGGAGGCGTTGGTACCACCCACGGGGCCGTTCGGGGGCTTTTTCGAGTTTTCACCCTCTAACGCCATGTTTTTAAGCCTAAGTGTGGAAATAAGCAAATTATCGTCGTACTCTCAAACCGGGAGACCCGCGGCTGCGGGGTCGGTTCCTACGAGTTATGTTGGTCCCGTGGGAGGCGTTGGTGCCACCCACGGGGCCGTTCGGGGGCTGTTTCGAGTTCTCACCCTCTAACGCGATGTTTTCAAGCCTAAGTGTGGAACTAAGAAAACTACCGTCGTACTCTCAAACCGGGAGACCCGCGGCTGCGGGGTCCATTCCCACGAGTTACGTTGGTCCCGTGGGAGGCGTTGGTGCAACCCACGGAGCCGTTCGGGGGCTGTTTCGAGTTCTCACCCTCTAACGCCATGTTTTTAAGCCTAAGTGTGGAAATAAGCAAATTATCGTCGTACTCTCAAACCGGGAGACCCGCGGCTGCGGGGTCGGTTCCTACGAGTTATGTTGGTCCCGTGGGAGGCGTTGGTGCCACCCACGGGGCCGTTCGGGGGCTGTTTCGAGTTTCACCCTCTAATGCCATGTTTTCAAGCCTAAGTGTGGAAATAAGCAAATTATCGTCGTACTCTCAAACCGGGAGACCCGCGGCAGCGGGGTCCATTCCTACTAGTTACGTTGGTCCCGTGGGAGGCGTTGGTGCCACCCATGGGGCCGTTCGGGGGCTGTTTCGAGTTCTCACCCTCTAATGCCGTGTTTTCAAGCCTAAGTGTGGAAATAAGCAAACTACCGTCGTACTCTAAAACCGGGAGACCCGCGGCTGCGGGGTCCGTTCCCACGAGTTACGTTGGTCCCGTGGGTGGTGTTGGTGCCACCCACGGGGCCGTTCGGGGGCTGTTTCGAGTTCTCACCCTCTAACGCCATGTTTTGCTTGAGTGTAGAAATACGCAAATTACCGTCGTACTCTCAAACCGGGAGACCCGCGGCTGCGGGTTCGGTTCCTACGAGTTACGTTGGTCCCGTGGGAGGCGTTGGTGCCACCCACGGGGCCGATCGGGGGTTGTTTCGAGTTCTCACCCTCTAACGCCATGTTTTCAAGCCTAAGTGTGGAAATAAGCAAACTACGGTCGTACTCTCAAACCGCGAGACCCGCGGCTGTGGGGTCGGTTCCTACGAGTTACGTTGGTCCCGTGGGAGGCGTTGGTGCCACCCACGGGGCTGTTCGGGGGCTGTTTCGAGTTTTCCCCTCTAACGCCATGTTTTGCTTAAGTGTAGAAATACGCAAATTACCGTCATACTCTCAAACCGGGAGACCCGCGACTGCGGGGTCGGTTCCTACGAGTTACGTTGGTCCAGTGGGAGGCTTTGGTGCCACCCACGGGGCCGTTCGGGGGCTGTTTCGAGTTCTCACCCTCTAATGCCATGTTTTTAAGCCTAAGTTTGGAAATAAGCAAACTACCGTCGTACTATCAAACCGGGAGACACGCGGCTGCGGGGTCCGTTCCCACGAGTTACGTTTGTCCCGTGGGAGGCGTTGGTGCCACCCACGGGGCCGTTCGGGGGCTGTTTCGAGTTCTCACCCTCTAACGCCATGTTTTCAAGCCTAAGTGTGGAAATAAGAAAATTATCGTCGTACTCTCAAACCGGGAGACCCGTGGCTGCGGGGACCGTTCCCACGATTTACGTTGGTCCCGTGGGAGGTGTTGGTGCCACCCACGGGGCCGTTCGGGGGCTGTTTCGAGTTTTCACCCTCTAACGCCATGTTTTGCTTAAGTTCAGAAATTCGCAAATTACCGTCGTACTCTCAAACCGGGAGACCCGCGGCTGTGGGGTCGGTTCCTACGAGTTACGTTGGTCCCGTGGGAGGCGTTGGTGCCACCCATGGGGCCGTTCGGGGGCTGTTTCGAGTTCTCACCCTCTAACGCCATGTTTTTAAGCCATACTGTGGAAATAAGCAAATTATCGTCGTACTCTCAAACCGGGAGACCCGCGGCTGCGGGGTCCGTTCCTACGAGTTACGTTGGTCCCGTGCGAGGCGTTGGTGCGACCCAGGGGGCCGTTCGGGGGCTGTTTCGAGTTCTCACCCTCTAACGCGATGTTTTCAAGCCTAAGTGTGGAAATAAGCAAACTGCCGTCGTACTTTAAAACGGGGAGACCCGCGGCTGCGGGGTCCGTTCCCACGAGTTACATTGGTCCCGTAGGTGGTGTTGGTGCCACCCACGGGGCCGTTCGGGGGTTGTTTCGAGTTCTCACCCTGTAACGCCATGTTTTGCTTAAGTGTAGAAATACGCAAATTACCGTCGTACTCTCAAACCGGGAGACCCGCGGCTGCGGGGTCGGTTCCTACGAGTTACGTTGGTCTCGTGGGAGGCGTTGGTGCCACCCACGGGGCCGTTCGGGGGCTGTTTCGAGTTCTCACCCTCTAACGCATTGTTTTTAAGCCTAAGTGTGGAAATAAGCAAATTATCTTCGTACTCTCAAACCGGGAGACCCGCGGCTGCGGGGTCGGTTCCTACGAGTTACGTTGGTACCGTGGGAGGCGTTGGTGCCACCCACGGGGCCGTTCGGGGGCTGTTTCGAGTTCTCACCCTCTAACGCCATGTTTTTAAGCCTAAGTGTGGAAATAAGCAAATTATCGTCGTACTCTCAAACCGGGAGACCCGCGTCTGTGGGGTCGGTTCCTACGAGTTACGTTTGTCCCGTGGGAGGTGTTGGTGCCACCCAAGGGATGTTCGGGGGCTGTTTCGAGTTGTCACCCTCTAACGCCATGTTTTTAAGCCTAAGTGTGGAAATAAGCAAATTATCGTCGTACTCTCAAACCGGGAGACCCGCGGCTACGGGGTCGGTTCCTACGAGTTATGTTGGTCCCGTGGGAGGCGTTGGTGCCACCCACGGGGCCGTTCGAGGGCTGTTTCGAGTTTCACCCTCTAACGCCATGTTTTCAAGCCTAAGTGTGGAAATAAGCAAATTATCGTCGTACTCTCAAACCGGGAGACCCGCGGCAGCGGGGTCCATTCCTACGAGTTACGTTGGTCCCGTGGGAGGCGTTGGTGCCACCCACGGGGCCGTTCGGGGGCTGTTTCGAGTTCTCACCCTCTAACGCCGTGTTTTCAAGCCTAAGTGTGGAAATAAGCAAACAACCGTCGTACTCTAAAACCGGGAGACCCGCGGCTGCGGGGTCCGTTCCCACGAGTTACGTTGGTCCCGTGGGTGGTGTTGGTGCCACCCACGGGGCCGTTCGGGGGCTGTTTCGAGTTCTCACCCTCTAACGCCATGTTTTGCTTGAGTGTAGAAATACGCAAATTACCGTCGTACTCTCAAACCGGGAGACCCGCGGCTGCGGGGTCGGTTCCTACGAGTTACGTTGGTCCCGTGGGAGGCGTTGGTGCCACCCACGGGGCCGTTCGGGGGCTGTTTCGAGTTCTCACCCTCTAACGCAATGTTTTTAAGCCTAAGTGTGGAAATAAGCAAATTATCTTCGTACTCTCAAACCGGGAGACCCGCGACTGCGGGATCGGTTCCTACGAGTTACGTTGGTCCCGTGGGAGGCGTTGGTGCCACCCACGGGGCCGTTCGGGGGCTGTTTCGAGTTCTCACCCTCTAACGCGATGTTTTCTAGCCTAAGTGTGGAACTAAGCAAACTACCGTCGTACTCTCAAATCGGGAGACCCGTGGCTGCGAGGTCCATTCCCACGAGTTACGTTGGTCCCGTTGGAGGCGTTGGAGCCACCCACGGAGCCGTTCGGGGGCTGTTTCGAGTTCTCACCCTCTAACGCCATGTTTTTAAGCCTAAGTGTGGAAATAAGCAAACTACTGTCGTACTCTCAAACCGGGAGACCCGCGACTGCGGGGTCCGTTCCCACGAGTTACGTTGGTCCCGTGGGAGGTGTTGGTGCCTCCCCCGGGGCCGTTCGGGGGCTGTTTCGAGTTTTCACCCTCTAACTCCATGTTTTGCTTAAGTGTAGAAATACGTAAATTACCGTCGTACTCTCAAAACGGGAGACCCGCGACTGCGGTGTCGGTTCCTACGAGTTACATTGATCCCGTGGGAGGCGTTGGTGCCAACCACGGGGCCGTTCGGGGGCTGTTTCGAGTTCTCACCCTCTAACGCCATGTTTTTAAGCCTAAGTGTGGAAATAAGCAAATTATCGTCGTACTCTCAAACCGGGGGACCCGCGGCTGTGGGGTCGGTTCCTACGAGTTACGTTTGTCCCGTGGGAGGTGTTGGTGCCACCCAAGGGCCGTTCGGGGGCTGTTTCGAGTTCTCACCCTCTAACGCCATGTGTTTAAGCCTAAGTGTGGAAATAAGCAAATTATCGTCGTACTCTCAAACCGGGAGACCCGTGGCTGCGGGGTCGGTTCCTACGAGTTATGTTGGTCCCGTGGGAGGCGTTGGTGCCACCCACGGGGCCGTTCGGGGGCTTTTTCGAGTTCTCACCCTCTAACGCCATGTTTTCAAGCCTAAGTGTGGAAATAAGCAAATTATCGTCGTGCTCTCAAACCGAGAGACCCGCGGCTGCGGGGTCCGTTCCCACGGGTTACGTTGGTCCCGTGGGAGGCGTTGGTGCCACCCACGGGGGTGTTTCGAGTTGTCACCCTCTAACGCCATGTTTTCAAGCCTAAGTGTGGAAATACGCAAATTACCGTCGTACTCTCAAACCGGGAGACCCGCGGCTGCGGGGTCGGTTCCTACGAATTACGTTGGTCCCGTGGGAGGCGTTGGTGCCACCCACGGGGCCGTTCGGGGGCTGTTTCGAGTTCTCACCCTCTAACGCAATGTTTTTAAGCCTAAGTGTGGAAATAAGAAAATTATCTTCGTACTCTCAAACCGGGAGACCCGCGGCTGCGGGGACCGTTCCCACGAGTTACGTTGGTCCCGTGGGAGGTGTTGGTGCCACCCACGGGGCCGTTCGGAGGCTGTTTCAAGTTTTCACCCTCTAACGCCATGTTTTGCTTAAGTGTAGAAATACGCAAATTACAGTCGTACTCTCAAACCGGGAGACCCGCGGCTGTGGGGTCGGTTCCTACGAGTTACGTTGGTCCCGTGGGAGGCGTTGGTGCCACCCATGCGGCCGTTCGGGGGCTCTTTCGAGTTCTCACCCTCTAACGCCATGTTTTTAAGCCTAAGTGTGGAAATTAGAAAATTATCGTCGTACTCTCAAACCGGGAGACCCGCGGCTGCGGGGTCCGTTCCTACGAGTTACGTTGGTCCCGTGGGAGGCGTTGGTGCCACCCACGGGGCCGTTCGGGGGCTGTTTCGAGTTCTCACCCTCTAACGCCATGTTTTCAAGCCTAAGTGTGGAAATAAGCAAACTACCGTCGTACTCTAAAACCGGGAGACCCGCGGCTGCGGGGTCCGTTCCCACGAGTTACGTTGGTCCCGTGGGTGGTGTTGGTGCCACCCACGGGGCCGTTCGGGGGCTGTTTCGAGTTCTCACCCTCTAACGCCATGTTTTGCTTGAGTGTAAAAATACATGAATTACCGTCGTACTCTCAAACCGGGAGACCCGCGGCTGCGGGGTCGGTTCCTACGAGTTACGTTGGTCCCGTGGGAGGCATTGGTGCCACCCACGGGGCCGTTCGGGGGCTGTTTCGAGTTCTCACCCTCTAACGCAATGTTTTTAAGCCTAAGTGTGAAAATAAGCAAATTATCTTCGTACTCTCAAACCGGGAGACCCGCGACTGCGGGGTCGGTTCTTACGAGTTACGTTGGTCCCGTGGGAGGCGTTGGTGCCACCCACGGGGCCGTTCGGGGGCTGTTTCGAGTTCTCACCCTCTAACGCGATGTTTTCAAGCCTAAGTGTGGAACTAAGCAAACTACCGTCGTACTCTCAAACCGGGAGACCCGCGGCTGCGGGGTCCATTCCCACGAGTTACGTTGGTCCCGTGGGAGGCGTTGGTGCCACCCACGGAGCCGTTCGGGGGCTGTTTCGAGTTCTCACCCTCTAACGCCATGTTTTTAAGCCTAAGTGTGGAAATAAGCAAATTATCGTCGTACTCTCAAATCGGGAGACCCGCGGCTGCGGGGTCGGTTCCTACGAGTTACGTTGGTCTCGTGGGAGGCGTTGGTGCCTTCCACGGGGCCGTTCGGGGGCTGTTTCGAGTTCTCACCCTCTAACGCCATGTTTTTAAGCCTAAGTGTGGAAATAAGCAAACTACCGTCGTACTCTCAAACCGGGAGACCCGCGGCTGTGGGGTCGGTTCCTACGAGTTACGTTGGTCCCGTGGGAGGTGTTGGTGCCACCCACGGGGCCGTTCGGGGGCTGTTTCGAGTTCTCACCCTCTAACGCCATGTTTTTAAGCCTAAGTGTGGAAATAAGCAAATTATCGTCGTACTCTCAAACCGGGAGACCCGCGGCTGTGGGATCGGTTCCTACGAGTTACGTTTGTCCCGTGGGAGGTGTTGGTGCCACCCAAGGGCCGTTCGGGGGCTGTTTCGAGTTTCACCCTCTAACGCCATGTTTTTAAGCCTAAGTCTGGAAATAAGCAAATTATCGTCGTACTCTCAAACCGGAAGACCCGCGGCTGCGGGGTCGATTCCTATGAGTTACGTTGGTCCCGTGGGAGGCGTTGGTACCACTCACGGGGCCGTTCGGGGGCTTTTTCGAGTTCTCACCCTCTAACGCCATGTTTTCAAGCCTAAGTGTGGAAATAAGCAAACTACCGTCGTACTCTCAAACCGGGAGACCCGCGGCTGCGGGGTCCGTTCCCACGAGTTAAGTTGGTCCCGTGGGAGGTGTTGGTGCCACCCACGGGGCCGTTCGGGGGTGTTTCGAGTTGTCACCCTCTAACGCCATGTTTTCAAGCCTAAGTGTAGAAATACGCAAATTACCGTCGTACTCTCAAACCGGGACACCCGCGGCTGCGGGGTCGGTTCCTACGAGTTACGTTGGTCCCGGGGGAGGCGTTGGTGCCACCCACGGGGCTGTTCGGGTGCTGTTTCGAGTTTTCCCCACTAACGCCATGTTTTGCTTAAGTGTAGAAATACGCAAATTACCGTCATACTCTCAAACCGGGAGACCCGCGACTGCGGGGTCGGTTCCTACGAGTTACGTTGGTCCAGTGGGAGGCTTTGATGCCACCCACGGGGCCGTTCGGGGGCTGTTTCGAGTTCTCACCCTCTAATGCCATGTTTTTAAGCCTAAGTTTGGAAATAAGCAAACTACCGTCGTACTCTCAAACCGGGAGACCCGCGGCTGCGGGGTCCGTTCCCACCAGTTACGTTGGTCCCGTGGGAGGCGTTGGTGCCACCCACGGGGCCGTTCGGGGGCTGTTTCGAGTTCTCACCCTCTAACGCCATGTTTTCAAGCCTAAGTGTGGAAATAAGCAAATTATCGTCGTACTCTCAAACCGGGAGACCCGTGGCTGCGGGGACCGTTCCCACGATTTACGTTGGTCCCGTGGGAGGTGTTGGTGCCACCCACGGGGCCGTTCGGGGGCTGTTTCGAGTTTTCACCCTCTAACGCCATGTTTTGCTTAAGTTCAGAAATACGCAAATTACCGTCGTACTCTCAAACCGGGAGACCCGCGGCTGTGGGGTCGGTTCCTACGAGTTACGTTGGTCCCGTGGGAGGCGTTGGTGCCACCCATGGGGCCGTTCGGGGGCTGTTTCGAGTTCTCACCCTCTAACGCCATGTTTTTAAGCCATAGTGTGGAAAAAAGCAAATTATCGTCGTACTCTCAAACCGGGAGACCCGCGGCTGCGGGGTCCGTTCCTACGAGTTACGTTGGTCCCGTGGGAGGCGTTGGTGCGACCCAGGGGGCCGTTCGGGGGCTGTTTCGAGTTCTCACCCTCTAACGCGATGTTTTCAAGCCTAAGTGTGGAAATAAGCAAACTGCCGTCGTACTTTAAAACCGGGAGACCCGCGGCTGCGGGGTCCGTTCCCACGAGTTACATTGGTCCCGTGGGTGGTGTTGGTGCCACCCACGGGGCCGTTCGGGGGCTGTTTCGAGTTCTCACCCTCTAACGCCGTGTTTTCAAGCCTAAGTGTGGAAATAAGCAAACTACCGTCGTACTCTAAAACCGGGAGACCCGCGGCTGCGGGGTCCGATCCCACGAGTTACGTTGGTCCCGTGGGTGGTGTTGGTGCCACCCACGGGGCCGTTCGGGTGCTGTTTCGAGTTCTCACCCTCTAACGCCATGTTTTGCTTGAGTTTAGAAATACGCAAATTACCGTCGTACTCTCAAACCGGGAGACCCGCGGCTGCGGGGTCGGTTCCTACGAGTTACGTTGGTCCCGTGGGAGGCGTTGGTGCCACCCACGGGGCCGATCGGGGGTTGTTTCGAGTTCTCACCCTCTAACGCCATGTTTTCAAGCATAAGTGTGGAAATAAGCAAACTACGGTCGTACTCTCAAATCGGGAGACCCGCGGCTGTGGGGTCGGTTCCTACGAGTTACGTTGGTCCCGTGGGAGGCGTTGGTGCCACCCACGGGGCTGTTTCGGGTTTTCCCCTCTAACGCCATGTTTTGCTTAAGTGTAGAAATACGCAAATTACCGTCATACTCTCAAACCGGGAGACCCGCGACTGCGGGGTCGGTTCCTACGAGTTACGTTGGTCCAGTGGGAGGCTTTGGTGCCACCCACGGGGCCGTTCGGGGGCTGTTTCGAGTTCTCACCCTCTAATGCCATGTTTTTAAGCCTAAGTTTGGAAATAAGCAAACTACCGTCGTACTCTCAAACCGGGAGACCCGCGGCTGCGGGGTCCGTTCCCACGAGTTACGTTGGTCCCGTGGGAGGCGTTGGTGCCACCCACGGGGCCGTTCGGGGGCTGTTTCGAGTTCTCACCCTCTAACGCCATGTTTTCAAGCCTAAGTGTGGAAATAAGCAAATTATCGTCGTACTCTCAAACCGGGAGACCCGTGGCTGCGGGGACCGTTCCCACGATTTACGTTGGTCCCGTGGGAGGTGTTGGTGCCACCCACGGGGCCGTTCGGGGGCTGTTTCGAGTTTTCACCCTCTAACGCCATGTTTTGCTTAAGTTCAGAAATACGCAAATTACCGTCGTACTCTCAAACCGGGAGACCCGCGGCTGTGGGGTCGGTTCCTACGAGTTACGTTGGTCCCGTGGGAGGCGTTGGTGCCACCCATGGGGCCGTTCGGGGGCTGTTTCGAGTTCTCACCCTCTAACGCCATGTTTTTAAGCCATAGTGTGGAAATAAGCAAATTATCGTCGTACTCTCAAACCGGGAGACCCGCGGCTGCGGGGTCCGTTCCTACGAGTTACGTTGGTCCCGTGCGAGGCGTTGGTGCGACCCAGGGGGCCGTTCGGGGGCTGTTTCGAGTTCTCACCCTCTAACGCGATGTTTTCAAGCCTAAGTGTGGAAATAAGCAAACTGCCGTCGTACTTTAAAACCGGGAGACCCGCGGCTGCGGGGTCCGTTCCCACGAGTTACATTGGTCCCGTGGGTGGTGTTGGTGCCACCCACGGGGCCGTTCGGGGGCTGTTTCGAGTTCTCACCCTCTAACGCCATGTTTTGCTTAAGTGTAGAAATACGCAAATTACCGTCGTACTCTCAAACCGGGAGACCCGCGGCTGCGGGGTCGGTTCCTACGAGTTACGTTGGTCCCGTGGGAGGCGTTGGTGCCACCCACGGGGCCGTTCGGGGGCTGTTTCGAGTTCTCACCCTCTAACGCATTGTTTTTAAGCCTAAGTGTGGAAATAAGCAAATTATCTTCGTACTCTCAAACCGGGAGACCCGCGGCTGCGGGGTCGGTTCCTACGAGTTACGTTGGTACCGTGGGAGGCGTTGGTGCCACCCACGGGGCCGTTCGGGGGCTGTTTCGAGTTCTCACCCTCTAACGTCATGTTTTGCTTAAGTGTAGAAATACGCAAATTACCGTCGTACTCTCAAACCGGGAGACCCGCGACTGCGGTGTCGGCTCCTACGAGTTACGTTGGTCCCGTGGGAGGCGTTGGTGCCAACCACGGGGCCGTTCGGGGGCTGTTTCGAGTTCTCACCCTCTAACGCCATGTTTTTAAGCCTAAGTGTGGAAATAAGCAAATTATCGTCGTACTCTCAAACCGGGAGACCCGCGTCTGTGGGGTCGGTTCCTACGAGTTACGTTTGTCCCGTGGGAGGTGTTGGTGCCACCCAAGGGATGTTCGGGGGCTGTTTCGAGTTTTCACCCTCTAACGCCATGTTTTTAAGCCTAAGTGTGGAAATAAGCAAATTATCGTCGTACTCTCAAACCGGGAGACCCGCGGCTACGGGGTCGGTTCTTACGAGTTATGTTGGTCCCGTGGGAGGCGTTGGTGCCACCCACGGGGCCGTTCGAGGGCTGTTTCGAGTTTCACCCTCTAACGCCATGTTTTCAAGCCTAAGTGTGGAAATAAGCAAATTATCGTCGTACTCTCAAACCGGGAGACCCGCGGCAGCGGGGTCCATTCCTACGAGTTACGTTGGTCCCGTGGGAGGCGTTGGTGCCACCCACGGGGCCGTTCGGGGGCTGTTTCGAGTTCTCACCCTCTAACGCCGTGTTTTCAAACCTAAGTGTGGAAATAAGCAAATTACCGTCGTACTCTAAAACCGGGAGACCCGCGGCTGCGGGGTCCGTTCCCACGAGTTACGTTGGTCCCGTGGGTGGTGTTGGTGCCACCCACGGGGCCGTTCGGGGGCTGTTTCGAGTTCTCACCCTCTAACGCCATGTTTTGCTTGAGTGTAGAAATACGCAAATTACCGTCGTACTCTCAAACCGGGAGACCCGCGGCTGCGGGGTCGGTTCCTACGAGTTACGTTGGTCCCGTGGGAGGCGTTGGTGCCACCCACGGGGCCGTTCGGGGGCTGTTTCGAGTTCTCACCCTCTAACGCAATGTTTTTAAGCCTAAGTGTGGAAATAAGCAAATTATCTTCGTACTCTCAAACAGGGAGACCCGCGACTGCGGGGTCGGTTCCTACGAGTTACGTTGGTCCCGTGGGAGGCGTTGGTGCCACCCACGGGGCCGTTCGGGGGCTGTTTCGAGTTCTCACCCTCTAACGCGATGTTTTCTAGCCTAAGTGTGGAACTAAGCAAACTACCGTCGTACTCTCAAATCGGGAGACCCGTGGCTGCGAGGTCCATTCCCACGAGTTACGTTGGTCCCGTTGGAGGCGTTGGAGCAACCCACCGAGCCGTTCGGGGGCTGTTTCGAGTTCTCACCCTCTAACGCCATGTTTTTAAGCCTAAGTGTGGAAATAAGCAAACTACTGTCGTACTCTCAAACCGGGAGACCCGCGACTGCGTGGTCCGTTCCCACGAGTTACGTTGGTCCCGTGGGAGGTGTTGGTGCCTCCCACGGGGCCGTTCGGGGGCTGTTTCGAGTTTTCACCCTCTAACGCCATGTTTTGCTTAAGTGTAGAAATACGCAAATTACCGTCGTACTCTCAAAACGGGAGACCCGCGACTGCGGTGTCGGTTCCTACGAGTTACGTTGGTCCCGTGGGAGGCGTTGGTGCCAACCACGGGGCCGTTCGGGGGCTGTTTCGAGTTCTCACCCTCTAACGCCATGTTTTTAAGCCTAAGTGTGGAAATAAGCAAATTATCGTCGTACTCTCAAACCGGGAGACCCGCGGCTGTGGGGTCGGTTCCTACGAGTTACGTTTGTCCCGTGGGAGGTGTTGGTGCCACCCAAGGGCCGTTCGGGGGCTGTTTCGAGTTCTCACCCTCTAACGCCATGTGTTTAAGCCTAAGTGTGGAAATAAGCAAATTATCGTCGTACTCTCAAACCGGGAGACCCGTGGCTGCGGGGTCGGTTCCTACGAGTTATGTTGGTCCCGTGGGAGGCGTTGGTGCCACCCACGGGGCCGTTCGGGGGCTGTTTCGAGTTCTCACCCTCTAACGCCATGTTTTCAAGCCTAAGTGTGGAAATAAGCAAATTATCGTCGTACTCTCAAACCGGGAGACCCGCGGCTGCGGGGTCGGTTCCTATGAGTTATGTTGGTCCCGTGGGAGGCGTTGGTGCCACCCACGGGGCCGTTCGGGGGCTGTTTCGAGTTCTCACCCTCTAACGCCATGTTTTTAAGCCTAAGTGTGGAAATTAGAAAATTATCGTCGTACTCTCAAACCGGGAGACCCGCGGCTGCGGGGTCCGTTCCTACGAGTTACGTTGGTCCCGTGGGAGGCGTTGGTGCCACCCACGGGGCCGTTCGGGGGCTGTTTCGAGTTCTCACCCTCTAACGCAATGTTTTTAAGCCTAAGTGTGGAAATAAGCAAATTATCTTCGTACTCTCAAACCGGGAGACCCGCGGCTGCGGGGACCGTTCCCACGAGTTACGTTGGTCCCGTGGGAGGCGTTGGTGCCACCCACGGAGCCGTTCGGGGGGTGTTTCGAGTTCTCACCCTCTAACGCGATGTTTTCAAGCCTAAGTGTGGAACTAAGCAAACTACCGTCGTACTCTCAAACCGGGAGACCCGCGGATGCGGGGTCCATTCCCACGAGTTACGTTGGTCCCGTGGGAGGCGTTGGTGCCACCCACGGAGCCGTTCGGGGGCTGTTTCGAGTTCTCACCCTCTAACGCCATGTTTTTAAGCCTAAGTGTGGAAATAAGCAAATTATCGTCGTACTCTCAAATCGGGAGACCCGCGGCTGCGGGGTCGGTTCCTACGAGTTACGTTGGTCTCGTGGGAGGCGTTGGTGCCTTCCACGGGGCCGTTCGGGGGCTGTTTCGAGTTCTCACCCTCTAACGCCATGTTTTTAAGCCTAAGTGTGGAAATAAGCAAACTACCGTCGTACTCTCAAACCGGGAGACCCGCGGCTGTGGGGTCGGTTCCTACGAGTTACGTTGGTCCCGTGGGAGGTGTTGGTGCCACCCACGGGGCCGTTCGGGGGCTGTTTCGAGTTCTCACCCTCTAACGCCATGTTTTTAAGCCTAAGTGTGGAAATAAGCAAATTATCGTCGTACTCTCAAACCGGGAGACCCGCGGCTGTGGGGTCGGTTCCTACGAGTTACGTTTGTCCCGTGGGAGGTGTTGGTGCCACCCACGGGGCCGTTCGGGGGCTGTTTCGAGTTCTCACCCTCTAACGCCATGTTTTTAAGCCTAAGTGTGGAAATAAGCAAATTATCGTCGTACTCTCAAACCGGGAGACCCGCGGCTGTGGGGTCGGTTCCTACGAGTTACGTTTGTCCCGTGGGAGGTGTTGGTGCCACCCAAGGGCCGTTCGGGGGCTGTTTCGAGTTTCACCCTCTAACGCCATGTTTTTAAGCCTAAGTGTGGAAATAAGCAAATTATCGTCGTACTCTCAAACCGGGAGACCCGCGGCTACGGGGTCGGTTCTTACGAGTTATGTTGGTCCCGTGGGAGGCGTTGGTGCCACCCACGGGGCCGTTCGAGGGCTGTTTCGAGTTTCACCCTCTAACGCCATGTTTTCAAGCCTAAGTGTGGAAATAAGCAAATTATCGTCGTACTCTCAAACCGGGAGACCCGCGGCAGCGGGGTCCATTCCTACGAGTTACGTTGGTCCCGTGGGAGGCGTTGGTGCCACCCACGGGGCCGTTCGGGGGCTGTTTTGAGTTCTCACCCTCTAACGCCGTGTTTTCAAGCCTAAGTGTGGAAATAAGCAAACTACCGTCGTACTCTAAAACCGGGAGACCCGCGGCTGCGGGGTCCATTCCCACGAGTTACGTTGGTCCCGTGGGTGGTGTTGGTGCCCCCCACGGGGCCGTTCGGGGGCTGTTTCGAGTTCTCACCCTCTAACGCCATGTTTTGCTTGAGTGTAGAAATACGCAAATTACCGTCGTACTCTCAAACTGGGAGACCCGCGGCTGCGGGGTCGGTTCCTACGAGTTACGTTGGTCCCGTGGGAGGCGTTGGTGCCACCCACGGGGCCGTTCGGGGGCTGTTTCTAGTTCTCACCCTCTAACGCAATGTTTTTAAGCCTAAGTGTGGAAATAAGCAAATTATCTTCGTACTCATAAACCGGGAGACCCGCGACTGCGGGGTCGGTTCCTACGAGTTACGTTGGTCCCGTGGGAGGCGTTGGTGCCACCCACGGGGCCGTTCGGGGGCTGTTTCGAGTTCTCACCCTCTAACGCGATGTTTTCTAGCCTAAGTGTGGAACTAAGCAAACTACCGTCGTACTCTCAAATCGGGAGACCCGTGGCTGCGAGGTCCATTCCCACGAGTTACGTTGGTCCCGTTGGAGGCGTTGGAGCCACCCACGGAGCCGTTCGGGGGCTGTTTCGAGTTCTCACCCTCTAACGCCATGTTTTTAAGCCTAAGTGTGGAAATAAGCAAACTACTGTCGTACTCTCAAACCGGGAGACCCGCGACTGCGGGGTCCGTTCCCACGAGTTACGTTGGTCCCGTGGGAGGTGTTGGTGCCTCCCACGGGGCCGTTCGGGGGCTGTTTCGAGTTTTCACCCTCTAACGCCATGTTTTGCTTAAGTGTAGAAATACGCAAATTACCGTCGTACTCTCAAAACGGGAGACCCGCGACTGCGGTGTCGGTTCCTACGAGTTACGTTGGTCCCGTGGGAGGCGTTGGTCCACACCACGGGGCCGTTCGGGGGCTGTTTCGAGTTCTCACCCTCTAACGCAATGTTTTTAAGCCTAAGTGTGGAAATAAGCAAATTATCTTCGTACTCTCAAACCGGGAGACCCGCGGCTGCGGGGACCGTTCCCACGAGTTACGTTGGTCCCGTGGGAGGTGTTGGTGCCACCCACGGGGTCGTTCGGAGGCTGTTTCAAGTTTTCACCCTCTAACGCCATGTTTTGCTTAAGTGTAGAAATACGCAAATTACAGTCGTACTCTCAAACCGGGAGACCCGCGGCTGTGGGGTCGGTTCCTACGAGTTACGTTGGTACCGTGGGAGGCGTTGGTGCCACCCATGCGGCCGTTCGGGGGCTGTTTCGAGTTCTCACCCTCTAACGCCATGTTTTTAAGCCTAAGTGTGGAAATTAGAAAATTATCGTCGTACTCTCAAACCGGGAGACCCGCGGCTGCGGGGTCCGTTCCTACGAGTTACGTTGGTCCCGTGGGAGGTGTTGGTGCCACCCACGGGGCCGTTCGGGGGCTGTTTCGAGTTCTCACCCTCTAACGCCATGTTTTCAAGCCTAAGTGTGGAAATAAGCAAACTACCGTCGTACTCTAAAACCGGGAGACCCGCGGCTGCGGGGTCCGTTCCCACGAGTTACGTTGGTCCCGTGGGTGGTGTTGGTGCCACCCACGGGGCCGTTCGGGGGCTGTTTCGAGTTCTCACCCTCTAACGCCATGTTTTGCTTGAGTGTAAAAATACATGAATTACCGTCGTACTCTCAAACCGGGAGACCCGCGGCTGCGGGGTCGGTTCCTACGAGTTACGTTGGTCCCGTGGGAGGCGTTGGTGCCACCCACGGGGCCGTTCGGGGGCTGTTTCGAGTTCTCACCCTCTAACGCAATGTTTTTAAGCCTAAGTGTGGAAATAAGCAAATTATCTTCGTACTCTCAAACCGGGAGACCCGCGACTGCGGGGTCGGTTCTTACGAGTTACGTTGGTCCCGTGGGAGGCGTTGGTGCCACCCACGGGGCCGTTCGGGGGCTGTTTCGAGTTCTCTCCCTCTAACGCGATGTTTTCAAGCCTAAGTGTGGAACTAAGCAAACTACCGTCGTACTCTCAAACCGGGAGACCCGCGGCTGCGGGGTCCATTCCCACGAGTTACGTTGGTCCCGTGGGAGGCGTTGGTGCCACCCACGGAGCCGTTCGGGGGCTGTTTCGAGTTCTCACCCTCTAACGCCATGTTTTTAAGCCTAAGTGTGGAAATAAGCAAATTATCGTCGTACTCTCAAATCGGGAGACCCGCGGCTGCGGGGTCGGTTCCTACGAGTTACGTTAGTCTCGTGGGAGGCGTTGGTGCCTTCCACGGGGCCGTTCGGGGGCTGTTTCGAGTTCTCACCCTCTAACGCCATGTTTTTAAGCCTAAGTGTGGAAATAAGCAAACTACCGTCGTACTCTCAAACCGGGAGACCCGCGGCTGTGGGGTCGGTTCCTACGAGTTACGTTGGTCCCGTGGGAGGTGTTGGTGCCACCCACGGGGCCGTTCGGGGGCTGTTTCGAGTTCTCACCCTCTAACGCCATGTTTTTAAGCCTAAGTGTGGAAATAAGCAAATTATCGTCGTACTCTCAAACCGGGAGACCCGCGGCTGTGGGGTCTGTTCCTACGAGTTACGTTTGTCCCGTGGGAGGTGTTGGTGCCACCCAAGGGCCGTTCGGGGGCTGTTTCGAGTTTCACCCTCTAACGCCATGTTTTTAAGCCTAAGTCTGGAAATAAGCAAATTATCGTCGTATTCTCAAACCGGAAGACCCGCGGCTGCGGGGTCGATTCCTATGAGTTACGTTGGTCCCGTGGGAGGCGTTGGTACCACCCACGGGGCCGTTCGGGGGCTTTTTCGAGTTCTCACCCTCTAACGCCATGTTTTCAAGCCTAAGTGTGGAAATAAGCAAACTACCGTCGTACTCTCAAACCGGGAGACCCGCGGCTGCGGGGTCCATTCCCACGAGTTAAGTTGGTCCCGTGGGAGGTGTTGGTGCCACCCACGGGGCCGTTCGGGGGTGTTTCGAGTTGTCACCCTCTAACGCCATGTTTTCAAGCCTAAGTGCAGAAATACGCAAATTACCGTCGTACTCTCAAACCGGGAGACCCGCGGCTGCGGGGTCGGTTCCTACGAGTTACGTTGGTCCCGTGGGAGGCGTTGGTGCCACCCACGGGGCCGTTCGGGGGCTGTTTCGAGTTCTCACCCTCTAACGCGATGTTTTCAAGCCTAAGTGTGGAAATAAGCAAACTGCCGTCGTACTTTAAAACCGGGAGACGCGCGGCTGCGGGGTCGGTTCCTACGAGTTACATTGGTCCCGTGGGAGGCGTTGGTGCCACCCACGGGGCTGTTCGGGGGCTGTTTCGAGTTTTCCCCTCTAACGCCATGTTTTGCTTAAGTGTAGAAATACGCAAATTACCGTCATACTCTCAAACCGGGAGACCCGCGGCTGCGGGGTCGGTTCCTACGAGTTACGTTGGTCGAGTGGGAGGCTTTGGTGCCACCCACGGGGCCGTTCGGGGGCTGTTTCGAGTTCTCACCCTCTAACGCCATGTTTTGCTTGAGTGTAGAAATACGCAAATTACCGTCGTACTCTCAAACCGGGAGACCCGCGGCTGCGGGGTCGGTTCCTACGAGTTACGTTGGTCCCGTGGGAGGCGTTGGTGCCACCCACGGGGCCGATCGGGGGTTGTTTCGAGTTCTCACCCTCTAACGCCATGTTTTCAAGCCTAAGTGTGGAAATAAGCAAACTACGGTCGTACTCTCAAACCGGGAGACCCGCGGCTGTGGGGTCGGTTCCTACGAGTTACGTTGGTCCCGTGGGAGGCGTTGGTGCCACCCACGGGGCTGTTCGGGGGCTGTTTCGAGTTTTCCCCTCTAACGCCATGTTTTGCTTAAGGGTAGAAAGACGCAAATTACCGTCATACTCTCAAACCGGGAGACCCGCGACTGCGGGGTCGGTTCCTACGAGTTACGTTGGTCCAGTGGGAGGCTTTGGTGCCACCCACGGGGCCGTTCGGGGGCTGTTTCGAGTTCTCACCCTCTAATGCCATGTTTTTAAGCCTAAGTTTGGAAATAAGCAAACTACCGTCGTACTCTCAAACCGGGAGACCCGCGGCTGCGGGGTCCGTTCCCACGAGTTACGTTGGTCCCGTGGGAGGCGTTGGTGCCACCCACGGGGCCGTTCGGGGGCTGTTTCGAGTTCTCACCCTCTAACGCCATGTTTTCAAGCCTAAGTGTGGAAATAAGCAAATTATCGTCGTACTCTCAAACCGGGAGACCCGTGGCTGCGGGGACCGTTCCCACGATTTACGTTGGTCCCGTGGGAGGTGTTGGTGCCACCCACGGGGCCGTTCGGGGGCTGTTTCGAGTTTTCACCCTCTAACGCCATGTTTTGCTTAAGTTCAGAAATACGCAAATTACCGTCGTACTCTCAAACCGGGAGACCCGCGGCTGTGGGGTCGGTTCCTACGAGTTACGTTGGTCCCGTGGGAGGCGTTGGTGCCACCCATGGGGCCGTTCGGGGGCTGTTTCGAGTTCTCACCCTCTAACGCCATGTTTTTAAGCCATAGTGTGGAAATAAGCAAATTATCGTCATACTCTCAAACCGGGAGACCCGCGGCTGCGGTGTCCGTTCCTACGAGTTACGTTGGTCCCGTGCGAGGCGTTGGTGCGACCCAGGGGGCCGTTCGGGGGCTGTTTCGAGTTCTCACCCTCTAACGCGATGTTTTCAAGCCTAAGTGTGGAAATAAGCAAACTGCCGTCGTACTTTAAAACCGGGAGACCCGCGGCTGCGGGGTCCGTTCCCACGAGTTACATTGGTCCCGTGGGTGGTGTTGGTGCCACCCACGGGGCCGTTCGGGGGCTGTTTCGAGTTCTCACCCTCTAACGCCATGTTTTGCTTAAGTGTAGAAATACGCAAATTACCGTCGTACTCTCAAACCGGGAGACCCGCGGCTGCGGGGTCGGTTCCTACGAGTTACGTTGGTCCCGTGGGAGGCGTTGGTGCCACCCACGGGGCCGTTCGGGGGCTGTTTCGAGTTCTCACCCTCTAACGCAATGTTTTTAAGCCTAAGTGTGGAAATAAGCAAATTATCTTCGTACTCTCAAACCGGGAGACCCGCGGCTGCGGGGTCGGTTCCTACGAGTTACGTTGGTACCGTGGGAGGCGTTGGTGCCACTCACGGGGCCGTTCGGGGGCTGTTTCGAGTTCTCACCCTCTAACGCCATGTTTTGCTTAAGTGTAGAAATACGCAAATTACCGTCGTACTCTCAAACCGGGAGACCCGCGACTGCGGTGTCGGCTCCTACGAGTTACGTTGGTCCCGTGGGAGGCGTTGGTGCCAACCACGGGGCCGTTCGGGGGCTGTTTCGAGTTCTCACCCTCTAACGCCATGTTTTTAAGCCTAAGTGTGGAAATAAGCAAATTATCGTCGTACTCTCAAACCGGGAGACCCGCGTCTGTGGGGTCGGTTCCTACGAGTTACGTTTGTCCCGTGGGAGGTGTTGGTGCCACCCAAGGGATGTTCGGGGGCTGTTTCGAGTTTTCACCCTCTAACGCCATGTTTTTAAGCCTAAGTGTGGAAATAAGCAAATTATCGTCGTACTCTCAAACCGGGAGACCCGCGGCTACGGGGTCGGTTCTTACGAGTTATGTTGGTCCCCTGGGAGGCGTTGGTGCCACCCACGGGGCCGTTCGAGGGCTGTTTCGAGTTTCACCCTCTAACGCCATGTTTTCAAGCCTAAGTGTGGAAGTAAGCAAATTATCGTCGTACTCTCAAACCGGGAGACCCGCGGCAGCGGGGTCCATTCCTACGAGTTACGTTGGTCCCGTGGGAGGCGTTGGTGCCACCCACGGGGCCGTTCGGGGGCTGTTTTGAGTTCTCACCCTCTAACGCCGTGTTTTCAAGCCTAAGTGTGGAAATAAGCAAACTACCGTCGTACTCTAAAACCGGGAGACCCGCGGCTGCGGGGTCCATTCCCACGAGTTACGTTGGTCCCGTGGGTGGTGTTGGTGCCACCCACGGGGCCGTTCGGGGGCTGTTTCGAGTTCTCACCCTCTAACGCCATGTTTTGCTTGAGTGTAGAAATACGCAAATTACCGTCGTACTCTCAAACTGGGAGACCCGCGGCTGCGGGGTCGGTTCCTACGAGTTACGTTGGTCCCGTGGGAGGCGTTGGTGCCACCCACGGGGCCGTTCGGGGGCTGTTTCGAGTTCTCACCCTCTAACGCAATGTTTTTAAGCCTAAGTGTGGAAATAAGCAAATTATCTTCGTACTCATAAACCGGGAGACCCGCGACTGCGGGGTCGGTTCCTACGAGTTACGTTGGTCCCGTGGGAGGCGTTGGTGCCACCCACGGGGCCGTTCGGGGGCTGTTTCGAGTTCTCACCCTCTAACGCGATGTTTTCTAGCCTAAGTGTGGAACTAAGCAAACTACCGTCGTACTCTCAAATCGGGAGACCCGTGGCTGCGAGGTCCATTCCCACGAGTTACGTTGGTCCCGTTGGAGGCGTTGGAGCCACCCACGGAGCCGTTCGGGGGCTGTTTCGAGTTCTCACCCTCTAACGCCATGTTTTTAAGCCTAAGTGTGGAAATAAGCAAACTACTGTCGTACTCTCAAACCGGGAGACCCGCGACTGCGGGGTCCGTTCCCACGAGTTACGTTGGTCCCGTGGGAGGTGTTGGTGCCTCCCACGGGGCCGTTCGGGGGCTGTTTCGAGTTTTCACCCTCTAACGCCATGTTTTGCTTAAGTGTAGAAATACGCAAATTACCGTCGTACTCTCAAAACGGGAGACCCGCGACTGCGGTGTCGGTTCCTACGAGTTACGTTGGTCCCGTGGGAGGCGTTGGTCCCAACCACGGGGCCGTTCGGGGGCTGTTTCGAGTTCTCACCCTCTAACGCAATGTTTTTAAGCCTAAGTGTGGAAATAAGCAAATTATCTTCGTACTCTCAAACCGGGAGACCCGCGGCTGCGGGGACCGTTCCCACGAGTTACGTTGGTCCCGTGGGAGGTGTTGGTGCCACCCACGGGGCCGTTCGGAGGCAGTTTCAAGTTTTCACCCTCTAACGCCATGTTTTGCTTAAGTGTAGAAATACGCAAATTACAGTCGTACTCTCAAACCGGGAGACCCGCGGCTGTGGGGTCGGTTCCTACGAGTTACGTTGGTACCGTGGGAGGCGTTGGTGCCACCCATGCGGCCGTTCGGGGGCTGTTTCGAGTTCTCACCCTATAACGCCATGTTTTTAAGCCTAAGTGTGGAAATTAGAAAATTATCGTCGTACTCTCAAACCGGGAGACCCGCGGCTGCGGGGTCCGTTCCTACGAGTTACGTTGGTCCCGTGGGAGGCGTTGGTGCCACCCACGGGGCCGTTCGGGGGCTGTTTCGAGTTCTCACCCTCTAACGCCATGTTTTCAAGCCTAAGTGTGGAAATAAGCAAACTACCGTCGTACTCTAAAACCGGGAGACCCGCGGCTGCGGGGTCCGTTCCCACGAGTTACGTTGGTCCCGTGGGTGGTGTTCGTGCCACCCACGGGGCCGTTCGGGGGCTGTTTCGAGTTCTCACCCTCTAACGCCATGTTTTGCTTGAGTGTAAAAATACATGAATTACCGTCGTACTCTCAAACCGGGAGACCCGCGGCTGCGGGGTCGGTTCTTACGAGTTACGTTGGTCCCGTGGGAGGCGTTGGTGCCACCCACGGGGCCGTTCGGGGGCTGTTTCGAGTTCTCTCCCTCTAACGCGATGTTTTCAAGCCTAAGTGTGGAACTAAGGAAACTACCGTCGTACTCTCAAACCGGGAGACCCGCGGCTGCGGGGTCCATTCCCACGAGTTACGTTGGTCCCGTGGGAGGCGTTGGTGCCACCCACGGAGCCGTTCGGGGGCTGTTTCGAGTTCTCACCCTCTAACGCCATGTTTTTAAGCCTAAGTGTGGAAATAAGCAAATTATCGTCGTACTCTCAAATCGGGAGACCCGCGGCTGCGGGGTCGGTTCCTACGAGTTACGTTAGTCTCGTGGGAGGCGTTGGTGCCTTCCACGGGGCCGTTCGGGGACTGTTTCGAGTTCTCACCCTCTAACGCCATGTTTTTAAGCCTAAGTGTGGAAATAAGCAAACTACCGTCGTACTCTCAAACCGGGAGACCCGCGGCTGTGGGGTCGGTTCCTACGAGTTACGTTGGTCCCGTGGGAGGTGTTGGTGCCACCCACGGGGCCGTTCGGGGGCTGTTTCGAGTTCTCACCCTCTAACGCCATGTTTTTAAGCCTAAGTGTGGAAATAAGCAAATTATCGTCGTACTCTCAAACCGGGAGACCCGCGGCTGTGGGGTCTGTTCCTACGAGTTACGTTTGTCCCGTGGGAGGTGTTGGTGCCACCCAAGGGCCGTTCGGGGGCTGTTTCGAGTTTCACCCTCTAACGCCATGTTTTTAAGCCTAAGTCTGGAAATAAGCAAATTATCGTCGTATTCTCAAACCGGAAGACCCGCGGCTGCGGGGTCGATTCCTATGAGTTACGTTGGTCCCGTGGGAGGCGTTGGTACCACCCACGGGGCCGTTCGGGGGCTTTTTCGAGTTCTCACCCTCTAACGCCATGTTTTCAAGCCTAAGTGTGGAAATAAGCAAACTACCGTCGTACTCTCAAACCGGGAGACCCGCGGCTGCGGGGTCCGTTCCCACGAGTTAAGTTCGTCCCGTGGGAGGTGTTGGTGCCACCCACGGGGCCGTTCGGGGGTGTTTCGAGTTGTCACCCTCTAACGCCATGTTTTCAAGCCTAAGTGCAGAAATACGCAAATTACCGTCGTACTCTCAAACCGGGAGACCCGCGGCTGCGGGGTCGGTTCCTACGAGTTACGTTGGTCCCGTGGGAGGCGTTGGTGCCACCCACGGGGCCGATCGGGGGTTGTTTCGAGTTCTCACCCTCTAACGCCATGTTTTCAAGCCTAAGTGTGGAAATAAGCAAACTACGGTCGTACTCTCAAACCGGGAGACCCGCGGCTGTGGGGTCGGTTCCTACGAGTTACGTTGGTCCCGTGGGAGGCGTTGGTGATACCCACGGGGCTGTTCGGGGGCTGTTTCGAGTTTTCCCCTCTAACGCCATGTTTTGCTTAAGTGTAGAAATACGCAAATTACCGTCATACTCTCAAACCGGGAGACCCGCGACTGCGGGGTCGGTTCCTACGAGTTACGTTGGTCCAGTGGGAGGCTTTGGTGCCACCCACGGGGCCGTTCGGGGGCTGTTTCGAGTTCTCACCCTCTAATGCCATGTTTTCAAGCCTAAGTTTGGAAATAAGCAAACTACAGTCGTACTCTCAAACCGGGAGACCCGCGGCTGCGGGGTCCGTTCCCACCAGTTACGTTGGTCCCGTGGGAGGCGTTGGTGCCACCCACGGGGCCGTTCGGGGGCTGTTTCGAGTTCTCACCCTCTAACGCCATGTTTTCAAGCCTAAGTGTGGAAATAAGCAAATTATCGTCGTACTCTCAAACCGGGAGACCCGTGGCTGCGGGGACCGTTCCCACGATTTACGTTGGTCCCGTGGGAGGTGCTGGTGCCACCCACGGGGCCGTTCGGGGGCTGTTTCGAGTTTTCACCCTCTAACGCCATGTTTTGCTTAAGTTCAGAAATACGCAAATTACCGTCGTACTCTCAAACCGGGTGACCCGCGGCTGTGGGGTCGGTTCCTACGAGTTACGTTGGTCCCGTGGGAGGCGTTGGTGCCACCCATGGGGCCGTTCGGGGGCTGTTTCGAGTTCTCACCCTCTAACGCCATGTTTTTAAGCCATAGTGTGGAAATAAGCAAATTATCGTCGTACTCTCAAACCGGGAGACCCGCGGCTGCGGGGTCTATTCCTACGAGTTACGTTGGTCCCGTGGGAGGCGTTGGTGCGACCCAGGGGGCCGTTCGGGGGCTGTTTCGAGTTCTCACCCTCTAACGCGATGTTTTCAAGCCTAAGTGTGGAAATAAGCAAACTGCCGTCGTACTTTAAAACCGGGAGACCCGCGGCTGCGGGGTCCATTCCCACGAGTTACATTGGTCCCGTGGGTGGTGTTGGTGCCACCCACGGGGCCGTTCGGGGGCTGTTTCGAGTTCTCACCCTCTAACGCAATGTTTTTAAGCCTAAGTGTGGAAATAAGCAAATTATCTTCGTACTCTCAAACCGGGAGACCCGCGGCTGCGGGGACCGTTCCCACGAGTTACGTTGGTCCCGTGGGAGGTGTTGGTGCCACCCACGGGGCCGTTCGGAGGCTGTTTCAAGTTTTCACCCTCTAACGCCATGTTTTGCTTAAGTGTAGAAATACGCAAATTACAGTCGTACTCTCAAACCGGGAGACCCGCGGCTGTGGGGTCGGTTCCTACGAGTTACGTTGGTCCCGTGGGAGGCGTTGGTGCCACCCATGCGGCCGTTCGGGGGCTGTTTCGAGTTCTCACCCTCTAACGCCATGTTTTTAAGCCTAAGTGTGGAAATTAGAAAATTATCGTCGTACTCTCAAACCGGGAGACCCGCGGCTGCGGGGTCCGTTCCTACGAGTTACGTTGGTCCCGTGGGAGGCGTTGGTGCCACCCACGGGGCCGTTCGGGGGCTGTTTCGAGTTCTCACCCTCTAACGCCATGTTTTCAAGCCTAAGTGTGGAAATAAGCAAACTACCGTCGTACTCTAAAACCGGGAGACCCGCGGCTGCGGGGTCCGTTCCCACGAGTTACGTTGGTCCCGTGGGTGGTGTTGGTGCCACCCACGGGGCCGTTCGGGGGCTGTTTCGAGTTCTCACCCTCTAACGCCATGTTTTGCTTGAGTGTAAAAATACACAAATTACCGTCGTACTCTCAAACCGGGAGACCCGCGGCTGCGGGGTCGGTTCCTACGAGTTACGTTGGTCCCGTGGGAGGCGTTGGTGCCACCCACGGGGCCGTTCGGGGGCTGTTTCGAGTTCTCACCCTCTAACGCAATGTTTTTAAGCCTAAGTGTGGAAATAAGCAAATTATCTTCGTACTCTCAAACCGGGAGACCCGCGACTGCGGGGTCGGTTCCTACGAGTTACGTTGGTCCCGTGGGAGGCGTTGGTGCCACCCACGGGGCCGTTCGGGGGCTGTTTCGAGTTCTCACCCTCTAACGCGATGTTTTCAAGCCTAAGTGTGGAACTAAGCAAACTACCGTCGTACTCTCAAACCGGGAGACCCGCGGCTGCGGGGTCCATTCCCACGAGTTACGTTGGTCCCGTGGGAGGCGTTGGTGCCACCCACGGAGCCGTTCGGGGGCTGTTTCGAGTTCTCACCCTCTAACGCCATGTTTTTAAGCCTAAGTGTGGAAATAAGCAAATTATCGTCGTACTCTCAAATCGGGAGACCCGCGGCTGCGGGGTCGGTTCCTACGAGTTACGTTGGTCTCGTGGGAGGCGTTGGTGCCTTCCACGGGGCCGTTCGGGGGCTGTTTCGAGTTCTCACCCTCTAACGCCATGTTTTTAAGCCTAAGTGTGGAAATAAGCAAACTACCGTCGTACTCTCAAACCGGGAGACCCGCGGCTGTGGGGTCGGTTCCTACGAGTTACGTTGGTCCCGTGGGAGGTGTTGGTGCCACCCACGGGGCCGTTCGGGGGCTGTTTCGAGTTCTCACCCTCTAACGCCATGTTTTTAAGCCTAAGTGTGGAAATAAGCAAATTATCGTCGTACTCTCAAACCGGGAGACCCGCGACTGCGGGGTCGGTTCCTACGAGTTACGTTGGTCCAGTGGGAGGGTTTGGTGCCACCCACGGGGCCGTTCGGGGGCTGTTTCGAGTTCTCACCCTCTAATGCCATGTTTTTAAGCCTAAGTTTGGAAATAAGCAAACTACCGTCGTACTCTCAAACCGGGAGACCCGCGGCTGCGGGGTCTGTTCCCACGAGTTACGTTGGTCCCGTGGGAGGCGTTGGTGCCACCCACGGGGCCGTTCGGGGGCTGTTTCGAGTTCTCACCCTCTAACGCCATGTTTTCAAGCCTAAGTGTGGAAATAAGCAAATTATCGTCGTACTCTCAAACCGGGAGACCCGTGACTGCGGGGACCGTTCCCACGATTTACGTTGGTCCCGTGGGAGGTGATGGTGCCACCCACGGGGCCGTTCGGGGGCTGTTTCGAGTTTTCACCCTCTAACGCCATGTTTTGCTTAAGTTCAGAAATACGCAAATTACCGTCGTACTCTCAAACCGGGAGACCCGCGGCTGTGGGGTCGGTTCCTACGAGTTACGTTGGTCCCGTGGGAGGCGTTGGTGCCACCCATGGGGCCGTTCGGGGGCTGTTTCGAGTTCTCACCCTCTAACGCCATGTTTTTAAGCCATAGTGTGGAAATAAGCAAATTATCGTCATACTCTCAAACCGGGAGACCCGCGGCTGCGGGGTCCGTTCCTACGAGTTACGTTGGTCCCGTGCGAGGCGTTGGTGCGACCCAGGGGGCCGTTCGGGGGCTGTTTCGAGTTCTCACCCTCTAACGCGATGTTTTCAAGCCTAAGTGTGGAAATAAGCAAACTGCCGTCGTACTTTAAAACCGGGAGACCCGCAGCTGCGGGGTCCGTTCCCACGAGTTACATTGGTCCCGTGGGTGGTGTTGGTGCCACCCACGGGGCCGTTCGGGGGCTGTTTCGAGTTCTCACCCTCTAACGCCATGTTTTGCTTAAGTGTAGAAATACGCAAATTACCGTCGTACTCTCAAACCGGGAGACCCGCGGCTGCGGGGTCGGTTCCTACGAGTTACGTTGGTCCCGTGGGAGGCGTTGGTGCCACCCACGGGGCCGTTCGGGGGCTGTTTCGAGTTCTCACCCTCTAACGCATTGTTTTTAAGCCTAAGTGTGGAAATAAGCAAATTATCTTCGTACTCTCAAACCGGGAGACCCGCGGCTGCGGGGTCGGTTCCTACGAGTTACGTTGGTACCGTGGGAGGCGTTGGTGCCACCCACGGGGCCGTTCGGGGGCTGTTTCGAGTTCTCACCCTCTAACGCCATGTTTTGCTTAAGTGTAGAAATACGCAAATTACCGTCGTACTCTCAAACCGGGAGACCCGCGACTGCGGTGTCGGCTCCTACGAGTTACGTTGGTCCCGTGGGAGGCGTTGGTGCCAACCACGGGGCCGTTCGGGGGCTGTTTCGAGTTCTCACCCTCTAACGCCATGTTTTTAAGCCTAAGTGTGGAAATAAGCAAATTATCGTCGTACTCTCAAACCGGGAGACCCGCGTCTGTGGGGTCGGTTCCTACGAGTTACGTTTGTCCCGTGGGAGGTGTTGGTGCCACCCAAGGGATGTTCGGGGGCTGTTTCGAGTTTTCACCCTCTAACGCCATGTTTTTAAGCCTAAGTGTGGAAATAAGCAAATTATCGTCGTACTCTCAAACCGGGAGACCCGCGGCTACGGGGTCGGTTCTTACGAGTTATGTTGGTCCCGTGGGAGGCGTTGGTGCCACCCACGGGGCCGTTCGAGGGCTGTTTCGAGTTTCACCCTCTAACGCCATGTTTTCAAGCCTAAGTGTGGAAATAAGCAAATTATCGTCGTACTCTCAAACCGGGAGACCCGCGGCAGCGGGGTCCATTCCTACGAGTAACGTTGGTCCCGTGGGAGGCGTTGGTGCCACCCACGGGGCCGTTCGGGGGCTGTTTTGAGTTCTCACCCTCTAACGCCGTGTTTTCAAGCCTAAGTGTGGAAATAAGCAAACTACCGTCGTACTCTAAAACCAGGAGACCCGCGGCTGCGGGGTCCATTCCCACGAGTTACGTTGGTCCCGTGGGTGGTGTTGGTGCCACCCACGGGGCCGTTCGGGGGCTGTTTCGAGTTCTCACCCTCTAACGCCATGTTTTGCTTGAGTGTAGAAATACGCAAATTACCGTCGTACTCTCAAACTGGGAGACCCGCGGCTGCGGGGTCGGTTCCTACGAGTTACGTTGGTCCCGTGGGAGGCGTTGGTGCCACCCACGGGGCCGTTCGGGGGCTGTTTCGAGTTCTCACCCTCTAACGCAATGTTTTTAAGCCTAAGTGTGGAAATAAGCAAATTATCTTCGTACTCATAAACCGGGAGACCCGCGACTGCGGGGTCGGTTCCTATGAGTTACGTTGGTCCCGTGGGAGGCGTTGGTGCCACCCACGGGGCCGTTCGGGGGCTGTTTCGAGTTCTCACCCTCTAACGCGATGTTTTCTAGCCTAAGTGTGGAACTAAGCAAACTACCGTCGTACTCTCAAATCGGGAGACCCGTGGCTGCGAGGTCCATTCCCACGAGTTACGTTGGTCCCGTTGGAGGCGTTGGAGCCACCCACGGAGCCGTTCGGGGGCTGTTTCGAGTTCTCACCCTCTAACGCCATGTTTTTAAGCCTAAGTGTGGAAATAAGCAAACTACTGTCGTACTCTCAAACCGGGAGACCCGCGACTGCGGGGTCCGTTCCCACGAGTTACGTTGGTCCCGTGGGAGGTGTTGGTGCCTCCCACGGGGCCGTTCGGGGGCTGTTTCGAGTTTTCACCCTCTAACGCCATGTTTTGCTTAAGTGTAGAAATACGCAAATTACCGTCGTACTCTCAAAACGGGAGACCCGCGACTGCGGTGTCGGTTCCTACGAGTTACGTTGGTCCCGTGGGAGGCGTTGGTCCCAACCACGGGGCCGTTCGGGGGCTGTTTCGAGTTCTCACCCTCTAACGCAATGTTTTTAAGCCTAAGTGTGGAAATAAGCAAATTATCTTCGTACTCTCAAACCGGGAGACCCGCGGCTGCGGGGACCGTTCCCACGAGTTACGTTGGTCCCGTGGGAGGTGTTGGTGCCACCCACGGGGCCGTTCGGAGGCTGTTTCAAGTTTTCACCCTCTAACGCCATGTTTTGCTTAAGTGTAGAAATACGCAAATTACAGTCGTACTCTCAAACCGGGAGACCCGCGGCTGTGGGGTCGGTTCCTACGAGTTACGTTGGTACCGTGGGAGGCGTTGGTGCCACCCATGCGGCCGTTCGGGGGCTGTTTCGAGTTCTCACCCTCTAACGCCATGTTTTTAAGCATAAGTGTGGAAATTAGAAAATTATCGTCGTACTCTCAAACCGGGAGACCCGCGGCTGCGTGGTCCGTTCCTACGAGTTACGTTGGTCCCGTGGGAGGCGTTGGTGCCACCCACGGGGCCGTTCGGGGGCTGTTTCGAGTTCTCACCCTCTAACGCCATGTTTTCAAGCCTAAGTGTGGAAATAAGCAAACTACCGTCGTACTCTAAAACCGGGAGACCCGCGGCTGCGGGGTCCGTTCCCACGAGTTACGTTGGTCCCGTGGGTGGTGTTGGTGCCACCCACGGGGCCGTTCGGGGGCTGTTTCGAGTTCTCACCCTCTAACGCCATGTTTTGCTTGAGTGTAAAAATACATGAATTACCGTCGTACTCCCAAACCGGGAGACCCGCGGCTGCGGGGTCGGTTCCTACGAGTTACGTTGGTCCCGTGGGAGGCGTTGGTGCCACCCACGGGGCCGTTCGGGGGCTGTTTCGCGTTCTCACCCTCTAACGCAATGTTTTTAAGCCTAAGTGTGGAAATAAGCAAATTATCTTCGTACTCTCAAACCGGGAGACCCGCGACTGCGGGGTCGGTTCTTACGAGTTACGTTGGTCCCGTGGGAGGCGTTGGTGCCACCCACGGGGCCGTTCGGGGGCTGTTTCGAGTTCTCTCCCTCTAACGCGATGTTTTCAAGCCTAAGTGTGGAACTAAGCAAACTACCGTCGTACTCTCAAACCGGGAGACCCGCGGCTGCGGGGTCCATTCCCACGAGTTACGTTGGTCCCGTGGGAGGCGTTGGTGCCACCCACGGAGCCGTTCGGGGGCTGTTTCGAGTTCTCACCCTCTAACGCCATGTTTTTAAGCCTAAGTGTGGAAATAAGCAAATTATCGTCGTACTCTCAAATCGGGAGACCCGCGGCTGCGGGGTCGGTTCCTACGAGTTACGTTAGTCTCGTGGGAGGCGTTGGTGCCTTCCACGGGGCCGTTCGGGGACTGTTTCGAGTTCTCACCCTCTAACGCCATGTTTTTAAGCCTAAGTGTGGAAATAAGCAAACTACCGTCGTACTCTCAAACCGGGAGACCCGCGGCTGTGGGGTCGGTTCCTACGAGTTACGTTGGTCCCGTGGGAGGTGTTGGTGCCACCCACGGGGCCGTTCGGGGGCTGTTTCGAGTTCTCACCCTCTAACGCCATGTTTTTAAGCCTAAGTGTGGAAATAAGCAAATTATCGTCGTACTCTCAAACCGGGAGACCCGCGGCTGTGGGGTCTGTTCCTACGAGTTACGTTTGTCCCGTGGGAGGTGTTGGTGCCACCCAAGGGCCGTTCGGGGGCTGTTTCGAGTTTCACCCTCTAACGCCATGTTTTTAAGCCTAAGTCTGGAAATAAGCAAATTATCGTCGTATTCTCAAACCGGAAGACCCGCGGCTGCGGGGTCGATTCCTATGAGTTACGTTGGTCCCGTGGGAGGCGTTGGTACCACCCACGGGGCCGTTCCGGGGTTTTTTCGAGTTCTCACCCTCTAACGCCATGTTTTCAAGCCTAAGTGTGGAAATAAGCAAACTACCGTCGTACTCTCAAACCGGGAGACCCGCGGCTGCGGGGTCCGTTCCCACGAGTTAAGTTCGTCCCGTGGGAGGTGTTGGTGCCACCCACGGGGCCGTTCGGGGGTGTTTCGAGTTGTCACCCTCTAACGCCATGTTTTCAAGCCTAAGTGCAGAAATACGCAAATTACCGTCGTACTCTCAAACCGGGAGACCCGCGGCTGCGGGGTCGGTTCCTACGAGTTACGTTGGTCCCGTGGGAGGCGTTGGTGCCACCCACGGGGCCGATCGGGGGTTGTTTCGAGTTCTCACCCTCTAACGCCATGTTTTCAAGCCTAAGTGTGGAAATAAGCAAACTACGGTCGTACTCTCAAACCGGGAGACCCGCGGCTGTGGGGTCGGTTCCTACGAGTTACGTTGGTCCCGTGGGAGGCGTTGGTGCCACCCACGGGGCTGTTCGGGGGCTGTTTCGAGTTTTCCCCTCTAACGCCACGTTTTGCTTAAGTGTAGAAATACGCAAATTACCGTCATACTCTCAAACCGGGAGACCCGCGACTGCGGGGTCGGTTCCTACGAGTTACGTTGGTCCAGTGGGAGGCTTTGGTGCCACCCACGGGGCCGTTCGGGGGCTGTTTCGAGTTCTCACCCTCTAATGCCATGTTTTTAAGCCTAAGTTTGGAAATAAGCAAACTACCGTCGTACTCTCAAACCGGGAGACCCGCGGCTGCGGGGTCCGTTCCCACCAGTTACGTTGGTCCCGTGGGAGGCGTTGGTGCCACCCACGGGGCCGTTCGGGGGCTGTTTCGAGTTCTCACCCTCTAACGCCATGTTTTCAAGCCTAAGTGTGGAAATAAGCAAATTATCGTCGTACTCTCAAACCGGGAGACCCGTGGCTGCGGGGACCGTTCCCACGATTTACGTTGGTCCCGTGGGAGGTGTTGGTGCCACCCACGGGGCCGTTCGGGGGCTGTTTCGAGTTTTCACCCTCTAACGCCATGTTTTGCTTAAGTTCAGAAATACGCAAATTACCGTCGTACTCTCAAACCGGGAGACCCGCGGCTGTGGGGTCGGTTCCTACGAGTTACGTTGGTCCCGTGGGAGGCGTTGGTGCCACCCATGGGGCCGTTCGGGGGCTGTTTCGAGTTCTCACCCTCTAACGCCATGTTTTTAAGCCATAGTGTGGAAATAAGCAAATTATCGTCGTACTCTCAAACCGGGAGACCCGCGGCTGCGGGGTCTGTTCCTACGAGTTACGTTGGTCCCGTGGGAGGCGTTGGTGCGACCCAGGGGGCCGTTCGGGGGCTGTTTCGAGTTCTCACCCTCTAACGCGATGTTTTCAAGCCTAAGTGTGGAAATAAGCAAACTGCCGTCGTACTTTAAAACCGGGAGACCCGCGGCTGCGGGGTCCGTTCCCACGAGTTACATTGGTCCCGTGGGTGGTGTTGGTGCCACCCACGGGGCCGTTCGGGGGCTGTTTCGAGTTCTCACCCTCTAACGCAATGTTTTTAAGCCTAAGTGTGGAAATAAGCAAATTATCTTCGTACTCTCAAACCGGTAGACCCGCGGCTGCGGGGACCGTTCCCACGAGTTACGTTGGTCCCGTGGGAGGTGTTGGTGCCACCCACGGGGCCGTTCGGAGGCTGTTTCAAGTTTTCACCCTCTAACGCCATGTTTTGCTTAAGTGTAGAAATACGCAAATTACAGTCGTACTCTCAAACCGGGAGACCCGCGGCTGTGGGGTCGGTTCCTACGAGTTACGTTGGTCCCGTGGGAGGCGTTGGTGCCACCCATGGGGCCGTTCGGGGGCTGTTTCGAGTTCTCACCCTCTAACGCCATGTTTTTAAGCCATAGTGTGGAAATAAGCAAATTATCGTCGTACTCTCAAACCGGGAGACCCGCGGCTGCGGGGTCTGTTCCTACGAGTTACGTTGGTCCCGTGGGAGGCGTTGGTGCCACCCACGGGGCCGTTCGGGAGCTGTTTCGAGTTCTCACCCTCTAACGCCATGTTTTTAAGCCTAAGTGTGGAAATTAGAAAATTATCGTCGTACTCTCAAACCGGGAGACCCGCGGCTGCGGAGTCCGTTCCTACGAGTTACGTTGGTCCCGTGGGAGGCGTTGGTGCGACCCAGGGGGCCGTTCGGGGGCTGTTTCGAGTTCTCACCCTCTAACGCCATGTTTTCAAGCCTAAGTGTGGAAATAAGCAAACTACCGTCGTACTCTAAAACCGGGAGACCCGCGGCTGCGGGGTCCGTTCCCACGAGTTACGTTGGTCCCGTGGGTGGTGTTGGTGCCACCCACGGGGCCGTTCGGGGGCTGTTTCGAGTTCTCACCCTCTAACGCCATGTTTTGCTTGAGTGTAAAAATACACAAATTACCGTCGTACTCTCAAACCGGGAGACCCGCGGCTGCGGGGTCGGTTCCTACGAGTTACGTTGGTCCCGTGGGAGGCGTTGGTGCCACCCACGGGGCCGTTCGGGGGCTGTTTCGAGTTCTCACCCTCTAACGCAATGTTTTTAAGCCTAAGTGTGGAAATAAGCAAATTATCTTCGTACTCTCAAACCGGGAGACCCGCGACTGCGGGGTCGGTTCCTACGAGTTACGTTGGTCCCGTGGGAGGCGTTGGTGCCACCCACGGGGCCGTTCGGGGGCTGTTTCGAGTTCTCACCCTCTAACGCGATGTTTTCAAGCCTAAGTGTGGAACTAAGCAAACTACCGTCGTACTCTCAAACCGGGAGACCCGCGGCTGCGGGGTCCATTCCCACGAGTTACGTTGGTCCCGTGGGAGGCGTTGGTGCCACCCACGGAGCCGTTCGGGGGCTGTTTCGAGTTCTCACCCTCTAACGCCATGTTTTTAAGCCTAAGTGTGGAAATAAGCAAATTATCGTCGTACTCTCAAATCGGGAGACCCGCGGCTGCGGGGTCGGTTCCTACGAGTTACGTTGGTCTCGTGGGAGGCGTTGGTGCCTTCCACGGGGCCGTTCGGGGGCTGTTTCGAGTTCTCACCCTCTAACGCCATGTTTTTAAGCCTAAGTGTGGAAATAAGCAAACTACCGTCGTACTCTCAAACCGGGAGACCCGCGGCTGTGGGGTCGGTTCCTACGAGTTACGTTGGTCCCGTGGGAGGTGTTGGTGCCACCCACGGGGCCGTTCGGGGGCTGTTTCGAGTTCTCACCCTCTAACGCCATGTATTTAAGCCTAAGTGTGGAAATAAGCAAATTATCGTCGTACTCTCAAACCGGGAGACCCGCGGCTGTGGGGTCGGTTCCTACGAGTTACGTTTGTCCCGTGGGAGGTGTTGGTGCCACCCAAGGGCCGTTCGGGGGCTGTTTCGAGTTTCACCCTCTAACGCCATGTTTTCAAGCCTAAGTGTAGAAATACGCAAATTACCGTCGTACTCTCAAACCGGGAGACCCGCGGCTGCGGGGTCGGTTCCTACGAGTTACGTTGGTCCCGTGGGAGGCGTTGGTGCGACCCACGGGGCTGATCGGGGGTTGTTTCGAGTTCTCACCCTCTAACGCCATGTTTTCAAGCCTAAGTGTGGAAATAAGCAAACTACCGTCGTACTCTCAAACCGGGAGACCCGCGGCTGTGGGGTCGGTTCCTACGAGTTACGTTGGTCCCGTGGGAGGCGTTGGTGCCACCCACGGGGCTGTTCGGGGGCTGTTTCGAGTTTTCCCCTCTAACGCCATGTTTTGCTTAAGTGTAGAAATACGCAAATTACCGTCATACTCTCAAACCGGGAGACCCGCGACTGCGGGGTCGGTTCCTACGAGTTACGTTGGTCCAGTGGGAGGCTTTGGTGGCACCCACGGGTCCGTTCGGGGGCTGTTTCGAGTTCTCATCCTCTAATGCCATGTTTTTAAGCCTAAGTTTGGAAATAAGCAAACTACCGTCGTACTCTCAAACCGGGAGACCCGCGGCTGCGGGGTCCGTTCCCACGAGTTACGTTTGTCCCGTGGGAGGCGTTGGTGCCACCCACGGGGCCGTTCGGGGGCTGTTTCGAGTTCTCACCCTCTAACGCCATGTTTTCAAGCCTAAGTGTGGAAATAAGAAAATTATCGTCGTACTCTCAAACCGGGAGACCCGTGGCTGCGGGGACCGTTCCCACGATTTACGTTGGTCCCGTGGGAGGTGTTGGTGCCACCCACGGGGCCGTTCGGGGGCTGTTTCGAGTTTTCACCCTCTAACGCCATGTTTTGCTTAAGTTCAGAAATACGCAAATTACGGTCGTACTCTCAAACCGGGAGACCCGCGGCTGTGGGGTCGGTTCCTACGAGTTACGTTGGTCCCGTGGGAGGCGTTGGTGCCACCCATGGGGCCGTTCGGGGGCTGTTTCGAGTTCTCACCCTCTAACGCCATGTTTTTAAGCCATAGTGTGGAAATTAGAAAATTATCGTCGTACTCTCAAACCGGGAGACCCGCGGCTGCGGGGTCCGTTCCTACGAGTTACGTTGGTCCCGTGGGAGGCGTTGGTGCGACCCAGGGGGCCGTTCGGGGGCTGTTTCGAGTTATCACCCTCTAACGCGATGTTTTCAAGCCTAAGTGTGGAAATAAGCAAACTGCCGTCGTACTTTAAAACCGGGAGACCCGCGGCTGCGGGGTCCGTTCCCACGAGTTACATTGGTCCCGTGGGTGGTGTTGGTGCCACCCACGGGGCCGTTCGGGGGCTGTTTCGAGTTCTCACCCTCTAACGCCATGTTTTGCTTAAGTGTAGAAATACGCAAATTACCGTCGTACTCTCAAACCGGGAGACCCGCGGCTGCGGGGTCGGTTCCTACGAGTTACGTTGGTCCCGTGGGAGGCGTTGGTGCCACCCACGGGGCCGTTCGGGGGCTGTTTCGAGTTCTCACCCTCTAACGCAATGTTTTTAAGCCTAAGTGTGGAAATAAGCAAATTATCTTCGTACTCTCAAACCGGGAGACCCGCGGCTGCGGGGTCGGTTCCTACAAGTTACGTTGGTACCGTGGGAGGCGTTGGTGCCACCCACGGGGCCGTTCGGGGGCTGTTTCGAGTTCTCACCCTCTAACGCGATGTTTTCAAGCCTAAGTGTGGAACTAAGTAAACTACCGTCGTACTCTCAAATCGGGAGACCCGCGGCTACGGGGTCCATTCCCACGAGTTACGTTGGTCCCGTGGGAGGCGTTGGCGCCACCCACGGAGCCGTTCGGGGGCTGTTTCGAGTTCTCACCCTCTTGCGCCATGTTTTTAAGCCTAAGTGTGGAAATTAGCAAATTATCGTCGTACTCTCAAATCGGGAGACCCGCGGCTGCGGGGTCGGTTCCTACGAGTTACGTTGGCCCCGTGGGAGGCGTTGGTGCCACCCACGGGGCCGTTCGGGGGCTGTTTCGAGTTCTCACCCTCTAACGCCATATTTTTAAGCCTAAGTGTGGAAATAAACAAACTACCGTCGTACTCTCAAACCGGGAGACCCGCGGCTGTGGGGTCGAATCCTACGAGTTACGTTGGTCCCGTGGGAGGTGTTGGTGCCACCCACGGGACCGTTCGGGGCTGTTTCGAGTCTCACCCTCTAACGCCATGTTTTTAAGCCTAAGTGTTGAAATAAACAAATTATCGTCGTACTCTCAAACCGGGAGACCCGCGGCTGCGGGGTCGGTTCCTACGAGTTATGTTGGTCCCGTGGGAGGCGTTGGTGCCACCCACGGGGCCGTTCGGGGGCTGTTTCGAGTTCTCACCCTCTAACGCCATGTTTTCAAGCCTAAGTGTGGAAATAAGCAAACTACCGTCGTACTCTAAAACCGGGAGACCCGCGGCTGCGGGGTCCGTTCCCACGAGTTACGTTGGTCCCGTGGGTGGTGTTGGTGCCACCCACGGGGCCGTTCGGGGGCTGTTTCGAGTTCTCACCCTCTAACGCCATGTTTTGCTTGAGTGTAAAAATACACAAATTACCGTCGTACTCTCAAACCGGGAGACCCGCGGCTGCGGGGTCGGTTCCTACGAGTTACGTTGGTCCCGTGGGAGGCGTTGGTGCCACCCAGGGGGCCGTTCGGGGGCTGTTTCGAGTTCTCACCCTCTAACGCCATGTTTTCAAGCCTAAGTGTGGAAATAAGCAAACTACCGTCGTACTCTAAAACCGGGAGACCCGCGGCTGCGGGGTCCGTTCCCACGAGTTACGTTGGTCCCGTGGGTGGTGTTGGTGCCACCCACGGGGCCGTTCGGGGGCTGTTTCGAGTTCTCACCCTCTAACGCCATGTTTTGCTTGAGTGTAAAAATACATGAATTACCGTCGTACTCCCAAACCGGGAGACCCGCGGCTGCGGGGTCGGTTCCTACGAGTTACGTTGGTCCCGTGGGAGGCGTTGGTGCCACCCACGGGGCCGTTCGGGGGCTGTTTCGCGTTCTCACCCTCTAACGCAATGTTTTTAAGCCTAAGTGTGGAAATAAGCAAATTATCTTCGTACTCTCAAACCGGGAGACCCGCGACTGCGGGGTCGGTTCTTACGAGTTACGTTGGTCCCGTGGGAGGCGTTGGTGCCACCCACGGGGCCGTTCGGGGGCTGTTTCGAGTTCTCTCCCTCTAACGCGATGTTTTCAAGCCTAAGTGTGGAACTAAGCAAACTACCGTCGTACTCTCAAACCGGGAGACCCGCGGCTGCGGGGTCCATTCCCACGAGTTACGTTGGTCCCGTGGGAGGCGTTGGTGCCACCCACGGAGCCGTTCGGGGGCTGTTTCGAGTTCTCACCCTCTAACGCCATGTTTTTAAGCCTAAGTGTGGAAATAAGCAAATTATCGTCGTACTCTCAAATCGGGAGACCCGCGGCTGCGGGGTCGGTTCCTACGAGTTACGTTAGTCTCGTGGGAGGCGTTGGTGCCTTCCACGGGGCCGTTCGGGGACTGTTTCGAGTTCTCACCCTCTAACGCCATGTTTTTAAGCCTAAGTGTGGAAATAAACAAACTACCGTCGTACTCTCAAACCGGGAGACCCGCGGCTGTGGGGTCGGTTCCTACGAGTTACGTTGGTCCCGTGGGAGGTGTTGGTGCCACCCACGGGGCCGTTCGGGGGCTGTTTCGAGTTCTCACCCTCTAACGCCATGTTTTTAAGCCTAAGTGTGGAAATAAGCAAATTATCGTCGTACTCTCAAACCGGGAGACCCGCGGCTGTGGGGTCTGTTCCTACGAGTTACGTTTGTCCCGTGGGAGGTGTTGGTGCCACCCAAGGGCCGTTCGGGGGCTGTTTCGAGTTTCACCCTCTAACGCCATGTTTTTAAGCCTAAGTCTGGAAATAAGCAAATTATCGTCGTATTCTCAAACCGGAAGACCCGCGGCTGCGGGGTCGATTCCTATGAGTTACGTTGGTCCCGTGGGAGGCGTTGGTACCACCCACGGGGCCGTTCCGGGGCTTTTTCGAGTTCTCACCCTCTAACGCCATGTTTTCAAGCCTAAGTGTGGAAATAAGCAAACTACCGTCGTACTCTCAAACCGGGAGACCCGCGGCTGCGGGGTCCGTTCCCACGAGTTAAGTTCGTCCCGTGGGAGGTGTTGGTGCCACCCACGGGGCCGTTCGGGGGTGTTTCGAGTTGTCACCCTCTAACGCCATGTTTTCAAGCCTAAGTGCAGAAATACGCAAATTACCGTCGTACTCTCAAACCGGGAGACCCGCGGCTGCGGGGTCGGTTCCTACGAGTTACGTTGGTCCCGTGGGAGGCGTTGGTGCCACCCACGGGGCCGATCGGGGGTTGTTTCGAGTTCTCACCCTCTAACGCCATGTTTTCAAGCCTAAGTGTGGAAATAAGCAAACTACGGTCGTACTCTCAAACCGGGAGACCCGCGGCTGTGGGGTCGGTTCCTACGAGTTACGTTGGTCCCGTGGGAGGCGTTGGTGCCACCCACGGGGCTGTTCGGGGGCTGTTTCGAGTTTTCCCCTCTAACGCCACGTTTTGCTTAAGTGTAGAAATACGCAAATTACCGTCATACTCTCAAACCGGGAGACCCGCGACTGCGGGGTCGGTTCCTACGAGTTACGTTGGTCCAGTGGGAGGCTTTGGTGCCACCCACGGGGCCGTTCGGGGGCTGTTTCGAGTTCTCACCCTCTAATGCCATGTTTTTAAGCCTAAGTTTGGAAATAAGCAAACTACCGTCGTACTCTCAAACCGGGAGACCCGCGGCTGCGGGGTCCGTTCCCACCAGTTACGTTGGTCCCGTGGGAGGCGTTGGTGCCACCCACGGGGCCGTTCGGGGGCTGTTTCGAGTTCTCACCCTCTAACGCCATGTTTTCAAGCCTAAGTGTGGAAATAAGCAAATTATCGTCGTACTCTCAAACCGGGAGACCCGTGGCTGCGGGGACCGTTCCCACGATTTACGTTGGTCCCGTGGGAGGTGTTGGTGCCACCCACGGGGCCGTTCGGGGGCTGTTTCGAGTTTTCACCCTCTAACGCCATGTTTTGCTTAAGTTCAGAAATACGCAAATTACCGTCGTACTCTCAAACCGAGAGACCCGCGGCTGTGGGGTCGGTTCCTACGAGTTACGTTGGTCCCGTGGGAGGCGTTGGTGCCACCCATGGGGCCGTTCGGGGGCTGTTTCGAGTTCTCACCCTCTAACGCCATGTTTTTAAGCCATAGTGTGGAAATAAGCAAATTATCGTCGTACTCTCAAACCGGGAGACCCGCGGCTGCGGGGTCTGTTCCTACGAGTTACGTTGGTCCCGTGGGAGGCGTTGGTGCGACCCAGGGGGCCGTTCGGGGGCTGTTTCGAGTTCTCACCCTCTAACGCGATGTTTTCAAGCCTAAGTGTGGAAATAAGCAAACTGCCGTCGTACTTTAAAACCGGGAGACCCGCGGCTGCGGGGTCCGTTCCCACGAGTTACATTGGTCCCGTGGGTGGTGTTGGTGCCACCCACGGGGCCGTTCGGGGGCTGTTTCGAGTTCTCACCCTCTAACGCAATGTTTTTAAGCCTAAGTGTGGAAATAAGCAAATTATCTTCGTACTCTCAAACCGGTAGACCCGCGGCTGCGGGGACCGTTCCCACGAGTTACGTTGGTCCCGTGGGAGGTGTTGGTGCCACCCACGGGGCCGTTCGGAGGCTGTTTCAAGTTTTCACCCTCTAACGCCATGTTTTGCTTAAGTGTAGAAATACGCAAATTACAGTCGTACTCTCAAACCGGGAGACCCGCGGCTGTGGGGTCGGTTCCTACGAGTTACGTTGGTCCCGTGGGAGGCGTTGGTGCCACCCATGGGGCCGTTCGGGGGCTGTTTCGAGTTCTCACCCTCTAACGCCATGTTTTTAAGCCATAGTGTGGAAATAAGCAAATTATCGTCGTACTCTCAAACCGGGAGACCCGCGGCTGCGGGGTCTGTTCCTACGAGTTACGTTGGTCCCGTGGGAGGCGTTGGTGCCACCCACGGGGCCGTTCGGGAGCTGTTTCGAGTTCTCACCCTCTAACGCCATGTTTTTAAGCCTAAGTGTGGAAATTAGAAAATTATCGTCGTACTCTCAAACCGGGAGACCCGCGGCTGCGGAGTCCGTTCCTACGAGTTACGTTGGTCCCGTGGGAGGCGTTGGTGCGACCCAGGGGGCCGTTCGGGGGCTGTTTCGAGTTCTCACCCTCTAACGCCATGTTTTCAAGCCTAAGTGTGGAAATAAGCAAACTACCGTCGTACTCTAAAACCGGGAGACCCGCGGCTGCGGGGTCCGTTCCCACGAGTTACGTTGGTCCCGTGGGTGGTGTTGGTGCCACCCACGGGGCCGTTCGGGGGCTGTTTCGAGTTCTCACCCTCTAACGCCATGTTTTGCTTGAGTGTAAAAATACACAAATTACCGTCGTACTCTCAAACCGGGAGACCCGCGGCTGCGGGGTCGGTTCCTACGAGTTACGTTGGTCCCGTGGGAGGCGTTGGTGCCACCCACGGGGCCGTTCGGGGGCTGTTTCGAGTTCTCACCCTCTAACGCAATGTTTTTAAGCCTAAGTGTGGAAATAAGCAAATTATCTTCGTACTCTCAAACCGGGAGACCCGCGACTGCGGGGTCGGTTCCTACGAGTTACGTTGGTCCCGTGGGAGGCGTTGGTGCCACCCACGGGGCCGTTCGGGGGCTGTTTCGAGTTCTCACCCTCTAACGCGATGTTTTCAAGCCTAAGTGTGGAACTAAGCAAACTACCGTCGTACTCTCAAACCGGGAGACCCGCGGCTGCGGGGTCCATTCCCACGAGTTACGTTGGTCCCGTGGGAGGCGTTGGTGCCACCCACGGAGCCGTTCGGGGGCTGTTTCGAGTTCTCACCCTCTAACGCCATGTTTTTAAGCCTAAGTGTGGAAATAAGCAAATTATCGTCGTACTCTCAAATCGGGAGACCCGCGGCTGCGGGGTCGGTTCCTACGAGTTACGTTGGTCTCGTGGGAGGCGTTGGTGCCTTCCACGGGGCCGTTCGGGGGCTGTTTCGAGTTCTCACCCTCTAACGCCATGTTTTTAAGCCTAAGTGTGGAAATAAGCAAACTACCGTCGTACTCTCAAACCGGGAGACCCGCGGCTGTGGGGTCGGTTCCTACGAGTTACGTTGGTCCCGTGGGAGGTGTTGGTGCCACCCACGGGGCCGTTCGGGGGCTGTTTCGAGTTCTCACCCTCTAACGCCATGTATTTAAGCCTAAGTGTGGAAATAAGCAAATTATCGTCGTACTCTCAAACCGGGAGACCCGCGGCTGTGGGGTCGGTTCCTACGAGTTACGTTTGTCCCGTGGGAGGTGTTGGTGCCACCCAAGGGCCGTTCGGGGGCTGTTTCGAGTTTCACCCTCTAACGCCATGTTTTCAAGCCTAAGTGTAGAAATACGCAAATTACCGTCGTACTCTCAAACCGGGAGACCCGCGGCTGCGGGGTCGGTTCCTACGAGTTACGTTGGTCCCGTGGGAGGCGTTGGTGCGACCCACGGGGCTGATCGGGGGTTGTTTCGAGTTCTCACCCTCTAACGCCATGTTTTCAAGCCTAAGTGTGGAAATAAGCAAACTACCGTCGTACTCTCAAACCGGGAGACCCGCGGCTGTGGGGTCGGTTCCTACGAGTTACGTTGGTCCCGTGGGAGGCGTTGGTGCCACCCACGGGGCTGTTCGGGGGCTGTTTCGAGTTTTCCCCTCTAACGCCATGTTTTGCTTAAGTGTAGAAATACGCAAATTACCGTCATACTCTCAAACCGGGAGACCCGCGACTGCGGGGTCGGTTCCTACGAGTTACGTTGGTCCAGTGGGAGGCTTTGGTGGCACCCACGGGTCCGTTCGGGGGCTGTTTCGAGTTCTCATCCTCTAATGCCATGTTTTTAAGCCTAAGTTTGGAAATAAGCAAACTACCGTCGTACTCTCAAACCGGGAGACCCGCGGCTGCGGGGTCCGTTCCCACGAGTTACGTTTGTCCCGTGGGAGGCGTTGGTGCCACCCACGGGGCCGTTCGGGGGCTGTTTCGAGTTCTCACCCTCTAACGCCATGTTTTCAAGCCTAAGTGTGGAAATAAGAAAATTATCGTCGTACTCTCAAACCGGGAGACCCGTGGCTGCGGGGACCGTTCCCACGATTTACGTTGGTCCCGTGGGAGGTGTTGGTGCCACCCACGGGGCCGTTCGGGGGCTGTTTCGAGTTTTCACCCTCTAACGCCATGTTTTGCTTAAGTTCAGAAATACGCAAATTACGGTCGTACTCTCAAACCGGGAGACCCGCGGCTGTGGGGTCGGTTCCTACGAGTTACGTTGGTCCCGTGGGAGGCGTTGGTGCCACCCATGGGGCCGTTCGGGGGCTGTTTCGAGTTCTCACCCTCTAACGCCATGTTTTTAAGCCATAGTGTGGAAATTAGAAAATTATCGTCGTACTCTCAAACCGGGAGACCCGCGGCTGCGGGGTCCGTTCCTACGAGTTACGTTGGTCCCGTGGGAGGCGTTGGTGCGACCCAGGGGGCCGTTCGGGGGCTGTTTCGAGTTATCACCCTCTAACGCGATGTTTTCAAGCCTAAGTGTGGAAATAAGCAAACTGCCGTCGTACTTTAAAACCGGGAGACCCGCGGCTGCGGGGTCCGTTCCCACGAGTTACATTGGTCCCGTGGGTGGTGTTGGTGCCACCCACGGGGCCGTTCGGGGGCTGTTTCGAGTTCTCACCCTCTAACGCCATGTTTTGCTTAAGTGTAGAAATACGCAAATTACCGTCGTACTCTCAAACCGGGAGACCCGCGGCTGCGGGGTCGGTTCCTACGAGTTACGTTGGTCCCGTGGGAGGCGTTGGTGCCACCCACGGGGCCGTTCGGGGGCTGTTTCGAGTTCTCACCCTCTAACGCAATGTTTTTAAGCCTAAGTGTGGAAATAAGCAAATTATCTTCGTACTCTCAAACCGGGAGACCCGCGGCTGCGGGGTCGGTTCCTACAAGTTACGTTGGTACCGTGGGAGGCGTTGGTGCCACCCACGGGGCCGTTCGGGGGCTGTTTCGAGTTCTCACCCTCTAACGCGATGTTTTCAAGCCTAAGTGTGGAACTAAGTAAACTACCGTCGTACTCTCAAATCGGGAGACCCGCGGCTACGGGGTCCATTCCCACGAGTTACGTTGGTCCCGTGGGAGGCGTTGGCGCCACCCACGGAGCCGTTCGGGGGCTGTTTCGAGTTCTCACCCTCTTGCGCCATGTTTTTAAGCCTAAGTGTGGAAATTAGCAAATTATCGTCGTACTCTCAAATCGGGAGACCCGCGGCTGCGGGGTCGGTTCCTACGAGTTACGTTGGCCCCGTGGGAGGCGTTGGTGCCACCCACGGGGCCGTTCGGGGGCTGTTTCGAGTTCTCACCCTCTAACGCCATATTTTTAAGCCTAAGTGTGGAAATAAACAAACTACCGTCGTACTCTCAAACCGGGAGACCCGCGGCTGTGGGGTCGAATCCTACGAGTTACGTTGGTCCCGTGGGAGGTGTTGGTGCCACCCACGGGACCGTTCGGGGCTGTTTCGAGTCTCACCCTCTAACGCCATGTTTTTAAGCCTAAGTGTTGAAATAAACAAATTATCGTCGTACTCTCAAACCGGGAGACCCGCGGCTGCGGGGTCGGTTCCTACGAGTTATGTTGGTCCCGTGGGAGGCGTTGGTGCCACCCACGGGGCCGTTCGGGGGCTGTTTCGAGTTCTCACCCTCTAACGCCATGTTTTCAAGCCTAAGTGTGGAAATAAGCAAACTACCGTCGTACTCTAAAACCGGGAGACCCGCGGCTGCGGGGTCCGTTCCCACGAGTTACGTTGGTCCCGTGGGTGGTGTTGGTGCCACCCACGGGGCCGTTCGGGGGCTGTTTCGAGTTCTCACCCTCTAACGCCATGTTTTGCTTGAGTGTAAAAATACACAAATTACCGTCGTACTCTCAAACCGGGAGACCCGCGGCTGCGGGGTCGGTTCCTACGAGTTACGTTGGTCCCGTGGGAGGCGTTGGTGCCACCCACGGGGCCGTTCGGGGGCTGTTTCGAGTTCTCACCCTCTAACGCAATGTTTTTAAGCCTAAGTGTGGAAATAATCAAATTATCTTCGTACTCTCAAACCGGGAGACCCGCGACTGCGGGGTCGGTTCCTACGAGTTACGTTGGTCCCGTGGGAGGCGTTGGTGCCACCCACGGGGCCGTTCGGGGGCTGTTTCGAGTTCTCACCCTCTAACGCGATGTTTTCAAGCCTAAGTGTGGAACTAAGCAAACTACCGTCGTACTCTCAAACCGGGAGACCCGCGGCTGCGGGGTCCATTCCCACGAGTTACGTTGGTCCCGTGGGAGGCGTTGGTGCCACCCACGGAGCCGTTCGGGGGCTGTTTCGAGTTCTCACCCTCTAACGCCATGTTTTTAAGCCTAAGTGTGGAAATAAGCAAATTATCGTCGTACTCTCAAATCGGGAGACCCGCGGCTGCGGGGTCGGTTCCTACGAGTTACGTTGGTCTCGTGGGAGGCGTTGGTGCCTTCCACGGGGCCGTTCGGGGGCTGTTTCGAGTTCTCACCCTCTAACGCCATGTTTTTAAGCCTAAGTGTGGAAATAAGCAAACTACCGTCGTACTCTCAAACCGGGAGACCCGCGGCTGTGGGGTCGGTTCCTACGAGTTACGTTGGTCCCGTGGGAGGTGTTGGTGCCACCCACGGGGCCGTTCGGGGGCTGTTTCGAGTTCTCACCCTCTAACGCCATGTTTTTAAGCCTAAGTGTGGAAATAAGCAAATTATCGTCGTACTCTCAAACCGGGAGACCCGCGACTGCGGGGTCGGTTCCTACGAGTTACGTTGGTCCAGTGGGAGGGTTTGGTGCCACCCACGGGGCCGTTCGGGGGCTGTTTCGAGTTCTCACCCTCTAATGCCATGTTTTTAAGCCTAAGTTTGGAAATAAGCAAACTACCGTCGTACTCTCAAACCGGGAGACCCGCGGCTGCGGGGTCTGTTCCCACGAGTTACGTTGGTCCCGTGGGAGGCGTTGGTGCCACCCACGGGGCCGTTCGGGGGCTGTTTCAAGTTTTCACCCTCTAACGCCATGTTTTGCTTAAGTGTAGAAATACGCAAATTACAGTCGTACTCTCAAACCGGGAGACCCGCGGCTGTGGGGTCGGTTCCTACGAGTTACGTTGGTCCCGTGGGAGGCGTTGGTGCCACCCATGGGGCCGTTCGGGGGCTGTTTCGAGTTCTCACCCTCTAACGCCATGTTTTTAAGCCTAAGTGTGGAAATAAGCAAATTATCGTCGTACTCTCAAATCGGGAGACCCGCGGCTGCGGGGTCGGTTCCTACGAGTTACGTTGGTCTCGTGGGAGGCGTTGGTGCCTTCCACGGGGCCGTTCGGGGGCTGTTTCGAGTTCTCACCCTCTAACGCCATGTTTTTAAGCCTAAGTGTGGAAATAAGCAAACTACCGTCGTACTCTCAAACCGGGAGACCCGCGGCTGTGGGGTCGGTTCCTACGAGTTACGTTGGTCCCGTGGGAGGTGTTGGTGCCACCCACGGGGCCGTTCGGGGGCTGTTTCGAGTTCTCACCCTCTAACGCCATGTATTTAAGCCTAAGTGTGGAAATAAGCAAATTATCGTCGTACTCTCAAACCGGGAGACCCGCGGCTGTGGGGTCGGTTCCTACGAGTTACGTTTGTCCCGTGGGAGGTGTTGGTGCCACCCAAGGGCCGTTCGGGGGCTGTTTCGAGTTTCACCCTCTAACGCCATGTTTTCAAGCCTAAGTGTAGAAATACGCAAATTACCGTCGTACTCTCAAACCGGGAGACCCGCGGCTGCGGGGTCGGTTCCTACGAGTTACGTTGGTCCCGTGGGAGGCGTTGGTGCGACCCACGGGGCTGATCGGGGGTTGTTTCGAGTTCTCACCCTCTAACGCCATGTTTTCAAGCCTAAGTGTGGAAATAAGCAAACTACCGTCGTACTCTCAAACCGGGAGACCCGCGGCTGTGGGGTCGGTTCCTACGAGTTACGTTGGTCCCGTGGGAGGCGTTGGTGCCACCCACGGGGCTGTTCGGGGGCTGTTTCGAGTTTTCCCCTCTAACGCCATGTTTTGCTTAAGTGTAGAAATACGCAAATTACCGTCATACTCTCAAACCGGGAGACCCGCGACTGCGGGGTCGGTTCCTACGAGTTACGTTGGTCCAGTGGGAGGCTTTGGTGGCACCCACGGGTCCGTTCGGGGGCTGTTTCGAGTTCTCATCCTCTAATGCCATGTTTTTAAGCCTAAGTTTGGAAATAAGCAAACTACCGTCGTACTCTCAAACCGGGAGACCCGCGGCTGCGGGGTCCGTTCCCACGAGTTACGTTTGTCCCGTGGGAGGCGTTGGTGCCACCCACGGGGCCGTTCGGGGGCTGTTTCGAGTTCTCACCCTCTAACGCCATGTTTTCAAGCCTAAGTGTGGAAATAAGAAAATTATCGTCGTACTCTCAAACCGGGAGACCCGTGGCTGCGGGGACCGTTCCCACGATTTACGTTGGTCCCGTGGGAGGTGTTGGTGCCACCCACGGGGCCGTTCGGGGGCTGTTTCGAGTTTTCACCCTCTAACGCCATGTTTTGCTTAAGTTCAGAAATACGCAAATTACGGTCGTACTCTCAAACCGGGAGACCCGCGGCTGTGGGGTCGGTTCCTACGAGTTACGTTGGTCCCGTGGGAGGCGTTGGTGCCACCCATGGGGCCGTTCGGGGGCTGTTTCGAGTTCTCACCCTCTAACGCCATGTTTTTAAGCCATAGTGTGGAAATTAGAAAATTATCGTCGTACTCTCAAACCGGGAGACCCGCGGCTGCGGGGTCCGTTCCTACGAGTTACGTTGGTCCCGTGGGAGGCGTTGGTGCGACCCAGGGGGCCGTTCGGGGGCTGTTTCGAGTTATCACCCTCTAACGCGATGTTTTCAAGCCTAAGTGTGGAAATAAGCAAACTGCCGTCGTACTTTAAAACCGGGAGACCCGCGGCTGCGGGGTCCGTTCCCACGAGTTACATTGGTCCCGTGGGTGGTGTTGGTGCCACCCACGGGGCCGTTCGGGGGCTGTTTCGAGTTCTCACCCTCTAACGCCATGTTTTGCTTAAGTGTAGAAATACGCAAATTACCGTCGTACTCTCAAACCGGGAGACCCGCGGCTGCGGGGTCGGTTCCTACGAGTTACGTTGGTCCCGTGGGAGGCGTTGGTGCCACCCACGGGGCCGTTCGGGGGCTGTTTCGAGTTCTCACCCTCTAACGCAATGTTTTTAAGCCTAAGTGTGGAAATAAGCAAATTATCTTCGTACTCTCAAACCGGGAGACCCGCGGCTGCGGGGTCGGTTCCTACAAGTTACGTTGGTACCGTGGGAGGCGTTGGTGCCACCCACGGGGCCGTTCGGGGGCTGTTTCGAGTTCTCACCCTCTAACGCGATGTTTTCAAGCCTAAGTGTGGAACTAAGTAAACTACCGTCGTACTCTCAAATCGGGAGACCCGCGGCTACGGGGTCCATTCCCACGAGTTACGTTGGTCCCGTGGGAGGCGTTGGCGCCACCCACGGAGCCGTTCGGGGGCTGTTTCGAGTTCTCACCCTCTTGCGCCATGTTTTTAAGCCTAAGTGTGGAAATTAGCAAATTATCGTCGTACTCTCAAATCGGGAGACCCGCGGCTGCGGGGTCGGTTCCTACGAGTTACGTTGGCCCCGTGGGAGGCGTTGGTGCCACCCACGGGGCCGTTCGGGGGCTGTTTCGAGTTCTCACCCTCTAACGCCATATTTTTAAGCCTAAGTGTGGAAATAAACAAACTACCGTCGTACTCTCAAACCGGGAGACCCGCGGCTGTGGGGTCGAATCCTACGAGTTACGTTGGTCCCGTGGGAGGTGTTGGTGCCACCCACGGGACCGTTCGGGGCTGTTTCGAGTCTCACCCTCTAACGCCATGTTTTTAAGCCTAAGGGTTGAAATAAACAAATTATCGTCGTACTCTCAAACCGGGAGACCCGCGGCTGCGGGGTCGGTTCCTACGAGTTATGTTGGTCCCGTGGGAGGCGTTGGTGCCACCCACGGGGCCGTTCGGGGGCTGTTTCGAGTTCTCACCCTCTAACGCCATGTTTTCAAGCCTAAGTGTGGAAATAAGCAAACTACCGTCGTACTCTAAAACCGGGAGACCCGCGGCTGCGGGGTCCGTTCCCACGAGTTACGTTGGTCCCGTGGGTGGTGTTGGTGCCACCCACGGGGCCGTTCGGGGGCTATTTCGAGTTCTCACCCTCTAACGCCATGTTTTGCTTGAGTGTAAAAATACACAAATTACCGTCGTACTCTCAAACCGGGAGACCCGCGGCTGCGGGGTCGGTTCCTACGAGTTACGTTGGTCCCGTGGGAGGCGTTGGTGCCACCCACGGGGCCGTTCGGGGGCTGTTTCGAGTTCTCACCCTCTAACGCAATGTTTTTAAGCCTAAGTGTGGAAATAAGCAAATTATCTTCGTACTCTCAAACCGGGAGACCCGCGACTGCGGGGTCGGTTCCTACGAGTTACGTTGGTCCCGTGGGAGGCGTTGGTGCCACCCACGGGGCCGTTCGGGGGCTGTTTCGAGTTCTCACCCTCTAACGCGATGTTTTCAAGCCTAAGTGTGGAACTAAGCAAACTACCGTCGTACTCTCAAACCGGGAGACCCGCGGCTGCGGGGTCCATTCCCACGAGTTACGTTGGTCCCGTGGGAGGCGTTGGTGCCACCCACGGAGCCGTTCGGGGGCTGTTTCGAGTTCTCACCCTCTAACGCCATGTTTTTAAGCCTAAGTGTGGAAATAAGCAAATTATCGTCGTACTCTCAAATCGGGAGACCCGCGGCTGCGGGGTCGGTTCCTACGAGTTACGTTGGTCTCGTGGGAGGCGTTGGTGCCTTCCACGGGGCCGTTCGGGGGCTGTTTCGAGTTCTCACCCTCTAACGCCATGTTTTTAAGCCTAAGTGTGGAAATAAGCAAACTACCGTCGTACTCTCAAACCGGGAGACCCGCGGCTGTGGGGTCGGTTCCTACGAGTTACGTTGGTCCCGTGGGAGGTGTTGGTGCCACCCACGGGGCCGTTCGGGGGCTGTTTCGAGTTCTCACCCTCTAACGCCATGTTTTTAAGCCTAAGTGTGGAAATAAGCAAATTATCGTCGTACTCTCAAACCGGGAGACCCGCGACTGCGGGGTCGGTTCCTACGAGTTACGTTGGTCCAGTGGGAGGGTTTGGTGCCACCCACGGGGCCGTTCGGGGGCTGTTTCGAGTTCTCACCCTCTAATGCCATGTTTTTAAGCCTAAGTTTGGAAATAAGCAAACTACCGTCGTACTCTCAAACCGGGAGACCCGCGGCTGCGGGGTCTGTTCCCACGAGTTACGTTGGTCCCGTGGGAGGCGTTGGTGCCACCCACGGGGCCGTTCGGGGGCTGTTTCGAGTTCTCACCCTCTAACGCCATGTTTTCAAGCCTAAGTGTGGAAATAAGCAAATTATCGTCGTACTCTCAAACCGGGAGACCCGTGACTGCGGGGACCGTTCCCACGATTTACGTTGGTCCCGTGGGAGGTGATGGTGCCACCCACGGGGCCGTTCGGGGGCTGTTTCGAGTTTTCACCCTCTAACGCCATGTTTTGCTTAAGTTCAGAAATACGCAAATTACCGTCGTACTCTCAAACCGGGAGACCCGCGGCTGTGGGGTCGGTTCCTACGAGTTACGTTGGTCCCGTGGGAGGCGTTGGTGCCACCCATGGGGCCGTTCGGGGGCTGTTTCGAGTTCTCACCCTCTAACGCCATGTTTTTAAGCCATAGTGTGGAAATAAGCAAATTATCGTCATACTCTCAAACCGGGAGACCCGCGGCTGCGGGGTCCGTTCCTACGAGTTACGTTGGTCCCGTGCGAGGCGTTGGTGCGACCCAGGGGGCCGTTCGGGGGCTGTTTCGAGTTCTCACCCTCTAACGCGATGTTTTCAAGCCTAAGTGTGGAAATAAGCAAACTGCCGTCGTACTTTAAAACCGGGAGACCCGCAGCTGCGGGGTCCGTTCCCACGAGTTACATTGGTCCCGTGGGTGGTGTTGGTGCCACCCACGGGGCCGTTCGGGGGCTGTTTCGAGTTCTCACCCTCTAACGCCATGTTTTGCTTAAGTGTAGAAATACGCAAATTACCGTCGTACTCTCAAACCGGGAGACCCGCGGCTGCGGGGTCGGTTCCTACGAGTTACGTTGGTCCCGTGGGAGGCGTTGGTGCCACCCACGGGGCCGTTCGGGGGCTGTTTCGAGTTCTCACCCTCTAACGCATTGTTTTTAAGCCTAAGTGTGGAAATAAGCAAATTATCTTCGTACTCTCAAACCGGGAGACCCGCGGCTGCGGGGTCGGTTCCTACGAGTTACGTTGGTACCGTGGGAGGCGTTGGTGCCACCCACGGGGCCGTTCGGGGGCTGTTTCGAGTTCTCACCCTCTAACGCCATGTTTTGCTTAAGTGTAGAAATACGCAAATTACCGTCGTACTCTCAAACCGGGAGACCCGCGACTGCGGTGTCGGCTCCTACGAGTTACGTTGGTCCCGTGGGAGGCGTTGGTGCCAACCACGGGGCCGTTCGGGGGCTGTTTCGAGTTCTCACCCTCTAACGCCATGTTTTTAAGCCTAAGTGTGGAAATAAGCAAATTATCGTCGTACTCTCAAACCGGGAGACCCGCGTCTGTGGGGTCGGTTCCTACGAGTTACGTTTGTCCCGTGGGAGGTGTTGGTGCCACCCAAGGGATGTTCGGGGGCTGTTTCGAGTTTTCACCCTCTAACGCCATGTTTTTAAGCCTAAGTGTGGAAATAAGCAAATTATCGTCGTACTCTCAAACCGGGAGACCCGCGGCTACGGGGTCGGTTCTTACGAGTTATGTTGGTCCCGTGGGAGGCGTTGGTGCCACCCACGGGGCCGTTCGAGGGCTGTTTCGAGTTTCACCCTCTAACGCCATGTTTTCAAGCCTAAGTGTGGAAATAAGCAAATTATCGTCGTACTCTCAAACCGGGAGACCCGCGGCAGCGGGGTCCATTCCTACGAGTAACGTTGGTCCCGTGGGAGGCGTTGGTGCCACCCACGGGGCCGTTCGGGGGCTGTTTTGAGTTCTCACCCTCTAACGCCGTGTTTTCAAGCCTAAGTGTGGAAATAAGCAAACTACCGTCGTACTCTAAAACCGGGAGACCCGCGGCTGCGGGGTCCATTCCCACGAGTTACGTTGGTCCCGTGGGTGGTGTTGGTGCCACCCACGGGGCCGTTCGGGGGCTGTTTCGAGTTCTCACCCTCTAACGCCATGTTTTGCTTGAGTGTAGAAATACGCAAATTACCGTCGTACTCTCAAACTGGGAGACCCGCGGCTGCGGGGTCGGTTCCTACGAGTTACGTTGGTCCCGTGGGAGGCGTTGGTGCCACCCACGGGGCCGTTCGGGGGCTGTTTCGAGTTCTCACCCTCTAACGCAATGTTTTTAAGCCTAAGTGTGGAAATAAGCAAATTATCTTCGTACTCATAAACCGGGAGACCCGCGACTGCGGGGTCGGTTCCTATGAGTTACGTTGGTCCCGTGGGAGGCGTTGGTGCCACCCACGGGGCCGTTCGGGGGCTGTTTCGAGTTCTCACCCTCTAACGCGATGTTTTCCAGCCTAAGTGTGGAACTAAGCAAACTACCGTCGTACTCTCAAATCGGGAGACCCGTGGCTGCGAGGTCCATTCCCACGAGTTACGTTGGTCCCGTTGGAGGCGTTGGAGCCACCCACGGAGCCGTTCGGGGGCTGTTTCGAGTTCTCACCCTCTAACGCCATGTTTTTAAGCCTAAGTGTGGAAATAAGCAAACTACTGTCGTACTCTCAAACCGGGAGACCCGCGACTGCGGGGTCCGTTCCCACGAGTTACGTTGGTCCCGTGGGAGGTGTTGGTGCCTCCCACGGGGCCGTTCGGGGGCTGTTTCGAGTTTTCACCCTCTAACGCCATGTTTTGCTTAAGTGTAGAAATACGCAAATTACCGTCGTACTCTCAAAACGGGAGACCCGCGACTGCGGTGTCGGTTCCTACGAGTTACGTTGGTCCCGTGGGAGGCGTTGGTCCCAACCACGGGGCCGTTCGGGGGCTGTTTCGAGTTCTCACCCTCTAACGCAATGTTTTTAAGCCTAAGTGTGGAAATAAGCAAATTATCTTCGTACTCTCAAACCGGGAGACCCGCGGCTGCGGGGACCGTTCCCACGAGTTACGTTGGTCCCGTGGGAGGTGTTGGTGCCACCCACGGGGCCGTTCGGAGGCTGTTTCAAGTTTTCACCCTCTAACGCCATGTTTTGCTTAAGTGTAGAAATACGCAAATTACAGTCGTACTCTCAAACCGGGAGACCCGCGGCTGTGGGGTCGGTTCCTACGAGTTACGTTGGTACCGTGGGAGGCGTTGGTGCCACCCATGCGGCCGTTCGGGGGCTGTTTCGAGTTCTCACCCTCTAACGCCATGTTTTTAAGCATAAGTGTGGAAATTAGAAAATTATCGTCGTACTCTCAAACCGGGAGACCCGCGGCTGCGGGGTCCGTTCCTACGAGTTACGTTGGTCCCGTGGGAGGCGTTGGTGCCACCCACGGGGCCGTTCGGGGGCTGTTTCGAGTTCTCACCCTCTAACGCCATGTTTTCAAGCCTAAGTGTGGAAATAAGCAAACTACCGTCGTACTCTAAAACCGGGAGACCCGCGGCTGCGGGGTCCGTTCCCACGAGTTACGTTGGTCCCGTGGGTGGTGTTGGTGCCACCCACGGGGCCGTTCGGGGGCTGTTTCGAGTTCTCACCCTCTAACGCCATGTTTTGCTTGAGTGTAAAAATACATGAATTACCGTCGTACTCTCAAACCGGGAGACCCGCGGCTGCGGGGTCGGTTCCTACGAGTTACGTTGGTCCCGTGGGAGGCGTTGGTGCCACCCACGGGGCCGTTCGGGGGCTGTTTCGCGTTCTCACCCTCTAACGCAATGTTTTTAAGCCTAAGTGTGGAAATAAGCAAATTATCTTCGTACTCTCAAACCGGGAGACCCGCGACTGCGGGGTCGGTTCTTACGAGTTACGTTGGTCCCGTGGGAGGCGTTGGTGCCACCCACGGGGCCGTTCGGGGGCTGTTTCGAGTTCTCTCCCTCTAACGCGATGTTTTCAAGCCTAAGTGTGGAACTAAGCAAACTACCGTCGTACTCTCAAACCGGGAGACCCGCGGCTGCGGGGTCCATTCCCACGAGTTACGTTGGTCCCGTGGGAGGCGTTGGTGCCACCCACGGAGCCGTTCGGGGGCTGTTTCGAGTTCTCACCCTCTAACGCCATGTTTTTAAGCCTAAGTGTGGAAATAAGCAAATTATCGTCGTACTCTCAAATCGGGAGACCCGCGGCTGCGGGGTCGGTTCCTACGAGTTACGTTAGTCTCGTGGGAGGCGTTGGTGCCTTCCACGGGGCCGTTCGGGGACTGTTTCGAGTTCTCACCCTCTAACGCCATGTTTTTAAGCCTAAGTGTGGAAATAAGCAAACTACCGTCGTACTCTCAAACCGGGAGACCCGCGGCTGTGGGGTCGGTTCCTACGAGTTACGTTGGTCCCGTGGGAGGTGTTGGTGCCACCCACGGGGCCGTTCGGGGGCTGTTTCGAGTTCTCACCCTCTAACGCCATGTTTTTAAGCCTAAGTGTGGAAATAAGCAAATTATCGTCGTACTCTCAAACCGGGAGACCCGCGGCTGTGGGGTTTGTTCCTACGAGTTACGTTTGTCCCGTGGGAGGTGTTGGTGCCACCCAAGGGCCGTTCGGGGGCTGTTTCGAGTTTCACCCTCTAACGCCATGTTTTTAAGCCTAAGTCTGGAAATAAGCAAATTATCGTCGTATTCTCAAACCGGAAGACCCGCGGCTGCGGGGTCGATTCCTATGAGTTACGTTGGTCCCGTGGGAGGCGTTGGTACCACCCACGGGGCCGTTCCGGGGCTTTTTCGAGTTCTCACCCTCTAACGCCATGTTTTCAAGCCTAAGTGTGGAAATAAGCAAACTACCGTCGTACTCTCAAACCGGGAGACCCGCGGCTGCGGGGTCCGTTCCCACGAGTTAAGTTCGTCCCGTGGGAGGTGTTGGTGCCACCCACGGGGCCGTTCGGGGGTGTTTCGAGTTGTCACCCTCTAACGCCATGTTTTCAAGCCTAAGTGCAGAAATACGCAAATTACCGTCGTACTCTCAAACCGGGAGACCCGCGGCTGCGGGGTCGGTTCCTACGAGTTACGTTGGTCCCGTGGGAGGCGTTGGTGCCACCCACGGGGCCGATCGGGGGTTGTTTCGAGTTCTCACCCTCTAACGCCATGTTTTCAAGCCTAAGTGTGGAAATAAGCAAACTACGGTCGTACTCTCAAACCGGGAGACCCGCGGCTGTGGGGTCGGTTCCTACGAGTTACGTTGGTCCCGTGGGAGGCGTTGGTGCCACCCACGGGGCTGTTCGGGGGCTGTTTCGAGTTTTCCCCTCTAACGCCATGTTTTGCTTAAGTGTAGAAATACGCAAATTACCGTCATACTCTCAAACCGGGAGACCCGCGACTGCGGGGTCGGTTCCTACGAGTTACGTTGGTCCAGTGGGAGGCTTTGGTGCCACCCACGGGGCCGTTCGGGGGCTGTTTCGAGTTCTCACCCTCTAATGCCATGTTTTTAAGCCTAAGTTTGGAAATAAGCAAACTACCGTCATACTCTCAAACCGGGAGACCCGCGGCTGCGGGGTCCGTTCCCACCAGTTACGTTGGTCCCGTGGGAGGCGTTGGTGCCACCCACGGGGCCGTTCGGGGGCTGTTTCGAGTTCTCACCCTCTAACGCCATGTTTTCAAGCCTAAGTGTGGAAATAAGCAAATTATCGTCGTACTCTCAAACCGGGAGACCCGTGGCTGCGGGGACCGTTCCCACGATTTACGTTGGTCCCGTGGGAGGTGTTGGTGCCACCCACGGGGCCGTTCGGGGGCTGTTTCGAGTTTTCACCCTCTAACGCCATGTTTTGCTTAAGTTCAGAAATACGCAAATTACCGTCGTACTCTCAAACCGGGAGACCCGCGGCTGTGGGGTCGGTTCCTACGAGTTACGTTGGTCCCGTGGGAGGCGTTGGTGCCACCCATGGGGCCGTTCGGGGGCTGTTTCGAGTTCTCACCCTCTAACGCCATGTTTTTAAGCCATAGTGTGGAAATAAGCAAATTATCGTCGTACTCTCAAACCGGGAGACCCGCGGCTGCGGGGTCTGTTCCTACGAGTTACGTTGGTCCCGTGGGAGGCGTTGGTGCGACCCAGGGGGCCGTTCGGGGGCTGTTTCGAGTTCTCACCCTCTAACGCGATGTTTTCAAGCCTAAGTGTGGAAATAAGCAAACTGCCGTCGTACTTTAAAACCGGGAGACCCGCGGCTGCGGGGTCCGTTCCCACGAGTTACATTGGTCCCGTGGGTGGTGTTGGTGCCACCCACGGGGCCGTTCGGGGGCTGTTTCGAGTTCTCACCCTCTAACGCAATGTTTTTAAGCCTAAGTGTGGAAATAAGCAAATTATCTTCGTACTCTCAAACCGGTAGACCCGCGGCTGCGGGGACCGTTCCCACGAGTTACGTTGGTCCCGTGGGAGGTGTTGGTGCCACCCACGGGGCCGTTCGGAGGCTGTTTCAAGTTTTCACCCTCTAACGCCATGTTTTGCTTAAGTGTAGAAATACGCAAATTACAGTCGTACTCTCAAACCGGGAGACCCGCGGCTGTGGGGTCGGTTCCTACGAGTTACGTTGGTCCCGTGGGAGGCGTTGGTGCCACCCATGGGGCCGTTCGGGGGCTGTTTCGAGTTCTCACCCTCTAACGCCATGTTTTTAAGCCATAGTGTGGAAATAAGCAAATTATCGTCGTACTCTCAAACCGGGAGACCCGCGGCTGCGGGGTCTGTTCCTACGAGTTACGTTGGTCCCGTGGGAGGCGTTGGTGCCACCCACGGGGCCGTTCGGGAGCTGTTTCGAGTTCTCACCCTCTAACGCCATGTTTTTAAGCCTAAGTGTGGAAATTAGAAAATTATCGTCGTACTCTCAAACCGGGAGACCCGCGGCTGCGGAGTCCGTTCCTACGAGTTACGTTGGTCCCGTGGGAGGCGTTGGTGCGACCCAGGGGGCCGTTCGGGGGCTGTTTCGAGTTCTCACCCTCTAACGCCATGTTTTCAAGCCTAAGTGTGGAAATAAGCAAACTACCGTCGTACTCTAAAACCGGGAGACCCGCGGCTGCGGGGTCCGTTCCCACGAGTTACGTTGGTCCCGTGGGTGGTGTTGGTGCCACCCACGGGGCCGTTCGGGGGCTGTTTCGAGTTCTCACCCTCTAACGCCATGTTTTGCTTGAGTGTAAAAATACACAAATTACCGTCGTACTCTCAAACCGGGAGACCCGCGGCTGCGGGGTCGGTTCCTACGAGTTACGTTGGTCCCGTGGGAGGCGTTGGTGCCACCCACGGGGCCGTTCGGGGGCTGTTTCGAGTTCTCACCCTCTAACGCAATGTTTTTAAGCCTAAGTGTGGAAATAAGCAAATTATCTTCGTACTCTCAAACCGGGAGACCCGCGACTGCGGGGTCGGTTCCTACGAGTTACGTTGGTCCCGTGGGAGGCGTTGGTGCCACCCACGGGGCCGTTCGGGGGCTGTTTCGAGTTCTCACCCTCTAACGCGATGTTTTCAAGCCTAAGTGTGGAACTAAGCAAACTACCGTCGTACTCTCAAACCGGGAGACCCGCGGCTGCGGGGTCCATTCCCACGAGTTACGTTGGTCCCGTGGGAGGCGTTGGTGCCACCCACGGAGCCGTTCGGGGGCTGTTTCGAGTTCTCACCCTCTAACGCCATGTTTTTAAGCCTAAGTGTGGAAATAAGCAAATTATCGTCGTACTCTCAAATCGGGAGACCCGCGGCTGCGGGGTCGGTTCCTACGAGTTACGTTGGTCTCGTGGGAGGCGTTGGTGCCTTCCACGGGGCCGTTCGGGGGCTGTTTCGAGTTCTCACCCTCTAACGCCATGTTTTTAAGCCTAAGTGTGGAAATAAGCAAACTACCGTCGTACTCTCAAACCGGGAGACCCGCGGCTGTGGGGTCGGTTCCTACGAGTTACGTTGGTCCCGTGGGAGGTGTTGGTGCCACCCACGGGGCCGTTCGGGGGCTGTTTCGAGTTCTCACCCTCTAACGCCATGTATTTAAGCCTAAGTGTGGAAATAAGCAAATTATCGTCGTACTCTCAAACCGGGAGACCCGCGGCTGTGGGGTCGGTTCCTACGAGTTACGTTTGTCCCGTGGGAGGTGTTGGTGCCACCCAAGGGCCGTTCGGGGGCTGTTTCGAGTTTCACCCTCTAACGCCATGTTTTCAAGCCTAAGTGTAGAAATACGCAAATTACCGTCGTACTCTCAAACCGGGAGACCCGCGGCTGCGGGGTCGGTTCCTACGAGTTACGTTGGTCCCGTGGGAGGCGTTGGTGCGACCCACGGGGCTGATCGGGGGTTGTTTCGAGTTCTCACCCTCTAACGCCATGTTTTCAAGCCTAAGTGTGGAAATAAGCAAACTACCGTCGTACTCTCAAACCGGGAGACCCGCGGCTGTGGGGTCGGTTCCTACGAGTTACGTTGGTCCCGTGGGAGGCGTTGGTGCCACCCACGGGGCTGTTCGGGGGCTGTTTCGAGTTTTCCCCTCTAACGCCATGTTTTGCTTAAGTGTAGAAATACGCAAATTACCGTCATACTCTCAAACCGGGAGACCCGCGACTGCGGGGTCGGTTCCTACGAGTTACGTTGGTCCAGTGGGAGGCTTTGGTGGCACCCACGGGTCCGTTCGGGGGCTGTTTCGAGTTCTCATCCTCTAATGCCATGTTTTTAAGCCTAAGTTTGGAAATAAGCAAACTACCGTCGTACTCTCAAACCGGGAGACCCGCGGCTGCGGGGTCCGTTCCCACGAGTTACGTTTGTCCCGTGGGAGGCGTTGGTGCCACCCACGGGGCCGTTCGGGGGCTGTTTCGAGTTCTCACCCTCTAACGCCATGTTTTCAAGCCTAAGTGTGGAAATAAGAAAATTATCGTCGTACTCTCAAACCGGGAGACCCGTGGCTGCGGGGACCGTTCCCACGATTTACGTTGGTCCCGTGGGAGGTGTTGGTGCCACCCACGGGGCCGTTCGGGGGCTGTTTCGAGTTTTCACCCTCTAACGCCATGTTTTGCTTAAGTTCAGAAATACGCAAATTACGGTCGTACTCTCAAACCGGGAGACCCGCGGCTGTGGGGTCGGTTCCTACGAGTTACGTTGGTCCCGTGGGAGGCGTTGGTGCCACCCATGGGGCCGTTCGGGGGCTGTTTCGAGTTCTCACCCTCTAACGCCATGTTTTTAAGCCATAGTGTGGAAATTAGAAAATTATCGTCGTACTCTCAAACCGGGAGACCCGCGGCTGCGGGGTCCGTTCCTACGAGTTACGTTGGTCCCGTGGGAGGCGTTGGTGCGACCCAGGGGGCCGTTCGGGGGCTGTTTCGAGTTATCACCCTCTAACGCGATGTTTTCAAGCCTAAGTGTGGAAATAAGCAAACTGCCGTCGTACTTTAAAACCGGGAGACCCGCGGCTGCGGGGTCCGTTCCCACGAGTTACATTGGTCCCGTGGGTGGTGTTGGTGCCACCCACGGGGCCGTTCGGGGGCTGTTTCGAGTTCTCACCCTCTAACGCCATGTTTTGCTTAAGTGTAGAAATACGCAAATTACCGTCGTACTCTCAAACCGGGAGACCCGCGGCTGCGGGGTCGGTTCCTACGAGTTACGTTGGTCCCGTGGGAGGCGTTGGTGCCACCCACGGGGCCGTTCGGGGGCTGTTTCGAGTTCTCACCCTCTAACGCAATGTTTTTAAGCCTAAGTGTGGAAATAAGCAAATTATCTTCGTACTCTCAAACCGGGAGACCCGCGGCTGCGGGGTCGGTTCCTACAAGTTACGTTGGTACCGTGGGAGGCGTTGGTGCCACCCACGGGGCCGTTCGGGGGCTGTTTCGAGTTCTCACCCTCTAACGCGATGTTTTCAAGCCTAAGTGTGGAACTAAGTAAACTACCGTCGTACTCTCAAATCGGGAGACCCGCGGCTACGGGGTCCATTCCCACGAGTTACGTTGGTCCCGTGGGAGGCGTTGGCGCCACCCACGGAGCCGTTCGGGGGCTGTTTCGAGTTCTCACCCTCTTGCGCCATGTTTTTAAGCCTAAGTGTGGAAATTAGCAAATTATCGTCGTACTCTCAAATCGGGAGACCCGCGGCTGCGGGGTCGGTTCCTACGAGTTACGTTGGTCCCGTGGGAGGCGTTGGTGCCACCCACGGGGCCGTTCGGGGGCTGTTTCGAGTTCTCACCCTCTAACGCCATATTTTTAAGCCTAAGTGTGGAAATAAACAAACTACCGTCGTACTCTCAAACCGGGAGACCCGCGGCTGTGGGGTCGAATCCTACGAGTTACGTTGGTCCCGTGGGAGGTGTTGGTGCCACCCACGGGACCGTTCGGGGCTGTTTCGAGTCTCACCCTCTAACGCCATGTTTTTAAGCCTAAGTGTTGAAATAAACAAATTATCGTCGTACTCTCAAACCGGGAGACCCGCGGCTGCGGGGTCGGTTCCTACGAGTTATGTTGGTCCCATGGGAGGCGTTGGTGCCACCCACGGGGCCGTTCGGGGGCTGTTTCGAGTTCTCACCCTCTAACGCCATGTTTTCAAGCCTAAGTGTGGAAATAAGCAAATTATCGTCGTACTCTCAAACCGAGAGACCCGCGGCTGCGGGGTCCGTTCCCACGAGTTACGTTGGTCCCGTGGGGGGCGTTGGTGCCACCCACGGGGACGTTCCGGGGGCTGTTTCGAGTTCTCACCCTCTAACGCCATGTTTTCAAGCCTAAGTGTGGAAATACGCAAATTACCGTCGTACTCTCAAACCGGGAGACCCGCGGCTGCGGGGTCGGTTCCGACGAGTTACGTTGGTCCCGTGGGAGGCGTTGGTGCCACCCACGGGGCCGTTCGGGGGCTGTTTCGAGTTCTCACCCTCTAACGCAATGTTTTTAAGCCTAAGTGTGGAAATAACCAAATTGTCTTCGTACTCTCAAACCGGGAGACCCGCGGCTGTGGGGTCAGTTCCTACGAGTTACGTTGGTCCCGTGGGAGGCGTTGGTGCCACCCACGGGGCCGTTCGGGGGCTGTTTCGAGTTCTCACCCTCTGACGCGATGTTTTCAAGCCTAAGTGTGGAACTAAGCAAACTACCGTCGTACTCTCAAATAGGGAGACCCGGAGCTGCGGGGTCCATTCCCACGAGTTACGTTGGTCCCGTGGGAGGCGTTGGTGCCACCCACGGAGCCGTTCGGGGGCTGTTTCGAGTTCTCACCCTCTAACGCCATGTTTTTAAGCCTAAGTGTGGAAATAAGCAAATTATCGTCGTACTCTCAAAACGGGAGACCCGCGGCTGCGGGGTCGGTTCCTACGAGTTACGTTGGTCCCGTGGGAGGCGTTGGTGCCACCCACTGGGCCGTTCGGGGGCTGTTTCGAGTTCTCACCCTTTAACGCCATGTTTTTAAGCCTAAGTGTGGAAATAAGCAAACTACCGTCGTACTCTCAAACCGGGAGACCCGCGGCTGTGGGGTCGGTTCCTACGAGTTACGTTGGTCCCGTGGGAGGTGTTGGTGCCACCCACGGGGCCGTTCGGGGGCTGTTTCGAGTTCTCACCCTCTAACGCCATGTTTTTAAGCCTAAGTGTTGAAATAAACAAATTATCGTCGTACTCTCAAACCGGGAGACCCGCGGCTGCGGGGTCGGTTCCTACAAGTTATGTTGGTCCCGTTGGAGGCGTTGGTGCGACCCAGGGGGCCGTTCGGGGGCTGTTTCGAGTTCTCACCCTCTAACGCCATGTTTTCAAGCCTAAGTGTGGAAATAAGCAAATTATCGTCGTACTCTCAAACCGAGAGACCCGCGGCTGCGGGGTCCGTTCCCACGAGTTACGTTGGTCCCGTGCGAGGCGTTGGTGCCACCCATGGGGCCGTTCGGGGGCTGTTTCGAGTTCTCACCCTCTAACCGCAAAGTTTTCAAGCCTAAGTGTGAAAATACGCAAATTACCGTCGTACTCTCAAACCGGGAGACCCGCGGCTCCGGGGTCGGTTCCTACGAGTTACGTTGGTCCCGTGGGAGGCGTTGGTGCCACCCACGGGGCCGTTCGGGGGTTGTTTCGAGTTCTCACTCGCTAACGCCATGTTTTGCTTAAGTGTAAAAATACGGAAATTACCTTCGTACTCCCAAACCGGGAGACCCGCGGCTGCGGGGTCGGTTCCTACAAGTTACGTTGGTCCCGTGGGAGGCGTTGGTGCCACCCACGGGGCCGTTCGGGGGCTGTTTCGAGTTCTCACACTCTAACGCCATGTTTTTAAGCCTAAGTGTTGAAATAAACAAATTATCATCGTACTCTCAAACCGGGAGACCCGCGGCTGCGGGGTCGGCTCCTACGAGTTATGTTGGTCCCGTGGGAGGCGTAAGTGCCACCCACGGGGCCGTTCGGGGGCTGTTTCGAGTTCTCACCCTCTAACGCCATGTTTTCAAGCCTAAGTGTGGAAATAAGCAAATTATCGTCGTACTCTCAAACCGAGAGACCCGCGGCTGCGGGGTCCGTTCCCACGAGTTACGTTGGTCCCGTGGGAGGCGTTGGTGCCACCCACGGGGCCGTTCGGGTGCTGTTTCGAGTTCTCACCCTCTAACGCCATGTTTTCAAGCCTAAGTGTGGAAATACGCAAATTACCGTCGTACTCTCAAACCGGGAGACCCAATGCTGCGGGGTCGGTTCCTACGAGTTACGTTGGTCCCGTGGGAGGCGTTGGTGCCACCCACGGGGCCGTTCGGGGGCTGTTTCGAGTTCTCACCCTCTAACGCCATGTTTTGCTTAAGTGTAGAAATACGCATATTACCGTCGTACTCTCAAACCGGGAGACCCGCGACTGCGGTGTCGGCTCCTACGAGTTACGTTGGTCCCGTGGGAGGCGTTGGTGCAAACCACGGGGCCGTTCGGAGGCTGTTTCGAGTTCTCACCCTCTAAAGCCAAGTTTTTAAGCCTAAGTGTGGAAATAAGCAAATTATCGTCGTACTCTCAAACCGGGAGACCCGCGGCTGTGGGGTCGGTTCCTACGAGTTACGTTTGTCCCGTGGGAGGTGTTGGTGCCACCCAAGGGCCGTTCGGGGGCTGTTTCGAGTTCTCACCCTCTAACGCCATGTGTTTAAGCCTAAGTGTGGAAATAAGCAAATTATCGTCGTACTCTCAAACCGGGAGACCCGCGGCTGCGGGGTCGGTTCCTACGAGTTATGTTGGTCCCGTGGGAGGCGTTGGTGCCACCCACGGGGCCGTTCGGGGGCTGTTTCGAGTTCTCACCCTCTAACGCCATGTTTTCAAGCCTAAGTGTGGAAATAAGCAAATTATCGTCGTACTCTCAAACCGGGAGACCCGCGGCAGCGGGGTCCATTCCTACGAGTTACGTTGGTCCCATGGGAGGCGTTGGTGCCACCCAAGGGGCCGTTCGGGGGCTATTTCGAGTTCTCACCCTCTAACGCCGTGTTTTCAAGCCTAAGTGTGGAAATAAGCAAACTACCGTCGTACTCTAAAACCGGGAGACCCGCGGCTGCGGGGTCCGTTCCCACGAGTTACGTTGGTCCCGTGGGTGGCGTTGGTGCCACCCACGGGGCCGTTCGGGGGCTGTTTCGAGTTCTCACCCTCTAACGCCATGTTTTGCTTGAGTGTAGAAATACGCAAATTACCGTCGTACTCTCAAACCGGGAGACCCGTGGCTGCGGGGTCGGTTCCTACGAGTTACGTTGGTCCCGTGGGAGGCGTTGGTGCCACCCACGGGGCCGTTCGGGGGCTGTTTCGAGTTCTCACCCTCTAACGCAATGTTTTTAAGCCTAAGTGTGGAAATAAGCAAATTATCTTCGTACTCTCAAACCGGGAGACCCGCGACTGCGGGGTCGATTCCTACGAGTTACGTTGGTCCTGTGGGAGGCGTTGGTGCCACCCACGGGGCCGTTCGGGGGTTGTTTCGAGTTCTCACCCTCTAACGCGATGTTTTCAAGCCTAAGTGTGGAACTAAGCAAACTACCGTCGTACTCTCAAATCGGGAGACCCGCGGCTGCGGGGTCCATTCCCACGAGTTACGTTGGTCCCGTGGGAGGCGTTGGAGCCACCCACGGAGCCGTTCGGGGGCTGTTTCGAGTTCTCACCCTCTAACGCCATGTTTTTAAGCCTATGTGTGGAAATAAGCAAAATACTGTCGTACTCTCAAACCGGGAGACCCGCGACTGCGGGGTCCGTTCCCACGAGTTACGTTGGTCACGTGGGAGGTGTTGGTGCCTCCCACGGGGCCGTTCGGGGGCTGTTTCGAGTTTTCATCCTCTAACGCCATGTTTTGCTTAAGTGTAGAAATACGCAAATTACCGTCGTACTCTCAAACCGGGAGACCCGCGACTGCGGTGTCGGCTCCTACGAGTTACGTTGGTCCCGTGGGAGGCGTTGGTGCCAACCACGGGGCCGTTCGGGGGCTGTTTCGAGTTCTCACCCTCTAAAGCCATGTTTTTAAGCCTAAGTGTGGAAATAAGCAAATTATCGTCGTACTCTCAAACCGGGAGACCCGCGGCTGTGGGGTCGGTTCCTACGAGTTACGTTTGTCCCGTGGGAGGTGTTGGTGCCACCCAAGGGCCGTTCGGGGGCTGTTTCGAGTTCTCACCCTCTAACGCCATGTTTTCAAGCCTAAGTGTGGAAATAAGCAAATTATCGTCGTACTCTCAAACCGGGAGACCCGCGGCTGCGGGGTCGGTTCCTACGAGTTACGTTGGTACCGTGGGAGGCGTTGGTGCCACCCACGGGGGTGTTTCGAGTTGTCACCCTCTAACGCCATGTTTTCAAGCCTAAGTGTGGAAATACGCAAATTACCGTCGTACTCTCAAACCGGGAGACCCGCGGCTGCGGGGTCGGTTCCTACGAGTTACGTTGGTCCCGTGGGAGGCGTTGGTGCCACCCACGGGGCCGTTCGGGGGCTGTTTCGAGTTCTCACCCTCTAACGCAATGTTTTTAAGCCTAAGTGTGGAAATAAGCAAATTATCTTCGTACTCTCAAACCGGGAGACCCGCGGCTGCGGGGACCGGACCCACGAGTTACGTTGGTCCCGTGGGAGGTGTTGGTGCCACCCACGGGGCCGTTCGGAGGCTGTTTCAAGTTTTCACCCTCTAACGCCATGTTTTGCTTAAGTGTAGAAATACGCAAATTACAGTCGTACTCTCAAACCGGGAGACCCGCGGCTGTGGGGTCGGTTCCTACGAGTTACGTTGGTCCCGTGGGAGGCGTTGGTGCCACCCATGGGGCCGTTCGGGGGCTGTTTCGAGTTCTCACCCTCTAACGCCATGTTTTTAAGCCTAAGTGTGGAAATTAGAAAATTATCGTCGTACTCTCAAACCGGGAGACCCGCGGCTGCGGGGTCCGTTCCTACGAGTTACGTTGGTCCCGTGGGAGGCGTTGGTGCGACCCAGGGGGCCGTTCGGGGGCTGTTTCGAGTTCTCACCCTCTAACGCCATGTTTTCAAGCCTAAGTGTGGAAATAAGCAAACTACCGTCGTACTCTAAAACCGGGAGACCCGCGGCTGCGGGGTCCGTTCCCACGAGTTACGTTGGTCCCGTGGGTGGTGTTGGTGCCACCCACGGGGCCGTTCGGGGGCTGTTTCGAGTTCTTACCCTCTAACGCCATGTTTTGCTTGAGTGTAGAAATACACAAATTACCGTCGTACTCTCAAACCGGGCGACCCGCGGCTGTGGGGTCGGTTCCTACGAGTTACGTTGGTCTCGTGGGAGGTGTTGGTGCCACCCACGGGGCCGTTCGGGGGCTGTTTCGAGTTCTCACCCTCTAACGCCATGTTTTTAAGCCTAAGTGTGGAAATAAGCAAACTACCGTCGTACTCTAAAACCGGGAGACCCGCGGCTGCGGGGTCCATTCCCAAGAGTTACGTTTGTCCCGTGGGAGGCGTTGGTGCCACCCACGGGGCCGTTCGGGGGCTGTTTCGAGTTCTCACCCTCTAACGCGATGTTTTCAAGCCTAAGTGTGGAACTAAGCAAACTACCGTCGTACTCTCAAATCGGGAGACCAGCGGCTGCGGGGTCCATTTCCACGAGTTACGTTGGTCCCGTGGGAGGCGTTGGTGCCACCCACGGAGCCGTTCGGGGGCTGTTTCGAGTTCTCACCCTCTAACGCCATGTTTTTAAGCCTAAGTGTGGAAATAAGCAAATTATCATCGTACTCTCAAATCGGGAGACCCGCGGCTGCGGGGTCGGTTCCTACGAGTTACGTTGGTCTCGTGGGAGGCGTTGGTGCCACCCACGGGGCCGTTCGGGGGCTGTTTCGAGTTCTCACCCTCTAACGCCATGTTTTTAAGCCTAAGTGTGGAAATAAGCAAACTACCGTCGTACTCTCAAACCGGGAGACCCGCGGCTGTGGGGTCGGTTCCTACGAGTTGTGTTGGTCCCGTGGGAGGTGTTGGTGCCACCCACGGGGCCGTTCGGGGGCTGTTTCGAGTTCTCACCCTCTAACGCCATGTTTTTAAGCCTAAGTGTGGAAATAAGCAAATTATCGTCGTACTCTCAAACCGGGAGACCCGCGGCTGTGGGGTCGGTTCCTACGAGTTACGTTTGTCCCGTGGGAGGTGTTGGTGCCACCCAAGGGCCGTTCGGGGGCTGTTTCGAGTTTCACCCTCTAACGCCATGTTTTTAAGCCTAAGTCTGGAAATATGCAAATTATCGTCGTACTCTCAAACCGGGAGACCCGCGGCTGCGGGGTCGATTCCTATGAGTTACGTTTGTCCCGTGGGAGGCGTTGGTACCACCCACGGGGCCGTTCGGGGGCTTTTTCGAGTTCTCACCCTCTAACGCTATGTTTTCAAGCCTAAGTGTGGAAATAAGCAAACTACCGTCGTACTCTCAAACCGGGAGACCCGCGGCTGCGGGGTCCGTTCCCACGAGTTAAGTTGGTCACGTGGGAGGTGTTGGTGCCACCCACGGGTCCGTTCGGGGGTGTTTCGAGTTGTCACCCTCTAACGCCATGTTTTCAAGCCTAAGTGTAGAAATACGCAAATTACCGTCGTACTCTCAAACCGGGAGACCCGCGGCTGCGGGGTCGGTTCCTACGAGTTACGTTGGTCTCGTGGGAGGCGTTGGTGCCACCCACGGGGCCGTTCGGGGGCTGTTTCGAGTTCTCACCCTCTAACGCCATGTTTTTAAGCCTAAGTGTGGAAATAAGCAAACTACCGTCGTACTCTAAAACCGGGAGACCCGCGGCTGCGGGGTCCGTTCCCACGACTTACGTTGGTCCCGTGGGAGGCGTTGGTGCCACCCACGGGGCCGTTCGGGGGCTGTTTCGAGTTCTCACCCTCTAACGCCATGTTTTCAAGCCTAAGTGTGGAAATAAGCAAATTATCGTCGTACTCTCAAACCGGGAGACCCGTGGCTGCGGGGACCGTTCCCACGATTTACGTTGGTCCCGTGGGAGGTGTTGGTGCCACCCACGGGGCCGTTCGGGGGCTGTTTCGAGTTTTCACCCTCTAACGCCATGTTTTGCTTAAGTGTAGAAATACGCAAATTACCATCGTACTCTCAAACCGGGAGACCCGCGGCTGTGGGGTCGGTTCCTACGAGTTACGTTGGTCCCGTGGGAGGCGTTGGTGCCACCCATGGGGCCGTTCGGGGGCTGTTTCGAGTTCTCACCCTGTAACGCCATGTTTTTAAGCCATAGTGTGGAAATAAGCAAATTATCGTCGTACTCTCAAACCGGGAGACCCGCGGCTGCGGGGTCCGTTCCTACGAGTTACGTTGGTCCCGTGGGAGGCGTTGGTGCGACCCAGGGGGCCGTTCGGGGGCTGTTTCGAGTTCTCACCCTCTAACGCGATGTTTTCAAGCCTAAGTGTGGAAATAAGCAAACTGCCGTCGTACTTTAAAACCGGGAGACCCGTGGCTGCGGGGTCCGTTCCCACGAGTTACATTGGTCCCGTGGGTGGTGTTGGTGCCACCCACGGGGCCGTTCGGGGGCTGTTTCGAGTTCTCACCCTCTAACGCCATGTTTTGCTTAAGTGTAGAAATACGCAAATTACCGTCGTACTCTCAAACCGGGAGACCCGCGGCTGCGGGGTCGGTTCCTACGAGTTACGTTGGTCCCGTGGGAGGCGTTGGTGCCACCCACGGGGCCGTTCGGGGGCTGTTTCGAGTTCTCACCCTCTAACGCCATGTTTTTAAGCCTAAGTGTGGAAATAAGCAAACTACCGTCGTACTCTAAAACCGGGAGACCCGCGGCTGCGGGGTCCGTTCCCACGAGTTACGTTGGTCCCGTGGGAGGCGTTGGTGCCACCCATGGGGCCGTTCGGGGGCTGTTTCGAGTTCTCACCCTCTAACGCCATGTTTTTAAGCCATAGTGTGGAAATAAGCAAATTATCGTCGTACTCTCAAACCGGGAGACCCGCGGCTGCGGGGTCCGTTCCTACGAGTTACGTTGGTCCCGTGGGAGGCGTTGGTGCGACCCAGGGGGCCGTTCGGGGGCTGTTTCGAGTTCTCACCCTCTAACGCGATGTTTTCAAGCCTAAGTGTGGAAATAAGCAAACTGCCGTCGTACTTTAAAACCGGGAGACCCGCGGCTGCGGGGTCCGTTCCCACGAGTTACATTGGTCCCGTGGGTGGTGTTGGTGCCACCCACGGGGCCGTTCGGGGGCTGTTTCGAGTTCTCACCCTCTAACGCAATGTTTTTAAGCCTAAGTGTGGAAATACGCAAATTATCTTCGTACTCTCAAACCGGGAGACCCGCGGCTGCGGGGACCGTTCCCACGAGTTACGTTGGTCCCGTGGGAGGTGTTGGTGCCACCCACGGGGCCGTTCGGAGGCTGTTTCAAGTTTTCACCCTCTAACGCCATGTTTTGCTTAAGTGTAGAAATACGCAAATTACAGTCGTACTCTCAAACCGGGAGACCCGCGGCTGTGGGGTCGGTTCCTACGAGTTACGTTGGTCCCGTGGGAGGCGTTGGTGCCACCCATGCGGCCGTTCGGGGGCTGTTTCGAGTTCTCACCCTCTAACGCCATGTTTTTAAGCCTAAGTGTGGAAATTAGAAAATTATCGTCGTACTCGTAAACCGGGAGACCCGCGGCTGCGGGGTCCATTCCTACGAGTTACGTTGGTCCCGTAGGAGGCGTTGGTGCCACCCACGGGGCCGTTCGGGGGCTGTTTCGAGTTCTCACCCTCTAACGCCATGTTTTCAAGCCTAAGTGTGGAAATAAGCAAACTACCGTCGTACTCTAAAACCGGGAGACCCGCGGCTGCGGGGTCCGTTCCCACGAGTTACGTTGGTCCCGTGGGTGGTGTTGGTGCCGCCCACGGGGCCGTTCGGGGGCTGTTTCGAGTTCTCACCCTCTAACGCCATGTTTTGCTTGAGTGTAAAAATACACAAATTACCGTCGTACTCTCAAACCGGGAGACCCGCGGCTGCGGGGTCGGTTCCTACGAGTTACGTTGGTCCCGTGGGAGGCGTTGGTGCCACCCACGGGGCCGCTCGGGGGCTGTTTCGAGTTCTCACCCTCTAACGCAATGTTTTTAAGCCTAAGTGTGGAAATAAGCAAATTATCTTCGTACTCTCAAACCGGGAGACCCGCGACTGCGGGGTCGGTTCCTACGAGTTACGTTGGTCCCGTGGGAGGCGTTGGTGCCACCCACGGGGCCGTTCGGGGGCTGTTTCGAGTTCTCACCCTCTAACGCGATGTTTTCAAGCCTAAGTGTGGAACTAAGCAAACTACCGTCGTACTCTCAAACCGGGAGACCCGCGGCTGCGGGGTCCATTCCCACGAGTTACGTTGGTCCCGTGGGAGGCGTTGGTGCCACCCACGGAGCCGTTCGGGGGCTGTTTCGAGTTCTCACCCTCTAACGCCATGTTTTTAAGCCTAAGTGTGGAAATAAGCAAATTATCGTCGTACTCTCAAATCGGGAGACCCGCGGCTGCGGGGTCGGTTCCTACGAGTTACGTTGGTCTCGTGGGAGGCGTTGGTGCCTTCCACGGGGCCGTTCGGGGGCTGTTTCGAGTTCTCACCCTCTAACGCCATGTTTTTAAGCCTAAGTGTGGAAATAAGCAAACTACCGTCGTACTCTCAAACCGGGAGACCCGCGGCTGTGGGGTCGGTTCCTACGAGTTACGTTGGTCCCGTGGGAGGTGTTGGTGCCACCCACGGGGCCGTTCGGGGGCTGTTTCGAGTTCTCACCCTCTAACGCCATGTTTTTAAGCCTAAGTGTGGAAATAAGCAAATTATCGTCGTACTCTCAAACCGGGAGACCCGCGGCTGTGGGGTCGGTTCCTACGAGTTACGTTTGTCCCGTGGGAGGTGTTGGTGCCACCCAAGGGCCGTTCGGGGGCTGTTTCGAGTTTCACCCTCTAACGCCATGTTTTTAAGCCTAAGTCTGGAAATAAGCAAATTATCGTCGTACTCTCAAACCGGGAGACCCGCGGCTGCGGGGTCGATTCCTATGAGTTACGTTGGTCCCGTGGGAGGCGTTGGTACCACCCACGGGGCCGTTCGGGGGCTTTTTCGAGTTCTCACCCTCTAACGCCATGTTTTCAAGCCTAAGTGTGGAAATAAGCAAACTACCGTCGTACTCTCAAACCGGGAGACCCGCGGCTGTGGGGTCCGTTCCCACGAGTTAAGTTGGTCCCGTGGGAGGTGTTGGTGCCACCCACGGGGCCGTTCGGGGGTGTTTCGAGTTGTCACCCTCTAACGCCATGTTTTCAAGCCTAAGTGTAGAAATACGCAAATTACCGTCGTACTCTCAAACCGGGAGACCCGCGGCTGCGGGGTCGGTTCCTACGAGTTACGTTGGTCCCGTGGGAGGCGTTGGTGCGACCCACGGGGCTGATCGGGGGTTGTTTCGAGTTCTCACCCTCTAACGCCATGTTTTCAAGCCTAAGTGTGGAAATAAGCAAACTACCGTCGTACTCTCAAACCGGGAGACCCGCGGCTGTGGGGTCGGTTCCTACGAGTTACGTTGGTCCCGTGGGAGGCGTTGGTGCCACCCACGGGGCTGTTCGGGGGCTGTTTCGAGTTTTCCCCTCTAACGCCATGTTTTGCTTAAGTGTAGAAATACGCAAATTACCGTCATACTCTCAAACCGGGAGACCCGGGACTGCGGGGTCGGTTCCTACGAGTTACGTTGGTCCAGTGGGAGGCTTTGGTGCCACCCACGGGGCCGTTTGGGGGCTGTTTCGAGTTCTCATCCTCTAATGCCATGTTTTTAAGCCTAAGTTTGGAAATAAGCAAACTACCGTCGTACTCTCAAACCGGGAGACCCGCGGCTGCGGGGTCCGTTCCCACGAGTTACGTTGGTCCCGTGGGAGGCGTTGGTGCCACCCACGGGGCCGTTCGGGGGCTGTTTCGAGTTCTCACCCTCTAACGCCATGTTTTCAAGCCTAAGTGTGGAAATAAGAAAATTATCGTCGTACTCTCAAACCGGGAGACCCGTGGCTGCGGGGACCGTTCCCACGATTTACGTTGGTCCCGTGGGAGGTGTTGGTGCCACCCACGGGGCCGTTCGGGGGCTGTTTCGAGTTTTCACCCTCTAACGCCATGTTTTGCTTAAGTTCAGAAATACGCAAATTACCGTCGTACTCTCAAACCGGGAGACCCGCGGCGGTGGGGTCGGTTCCTACGAGTTACGTTGGTCCCGTGGGAGGCGTTGGTGCCACCCATGGGGCCGTTCGGGGGCTGTTTCGAGTTCTCACCCTCTAACGCCATGTTTTTAAGCCATAGTGTGGAAATAAGCAAATTATCGTCGTACTCTCAAACCGGGAGACCCGCGGCTGCGGGGTCCGTTCCTACGAGTTACGTTGGTCCCGTGGGAGGCGTTGGTGCGACCCAGGGGGCCGTTCGGGGCTGTTTCGAGTTCTCACCCTCTAACGCGATGTTTTCAAGCCTAAGTGTGGAAATAAGCAAACTGCCGTCGTGCTTTAAAACCGGGAGACCCGCGGCTGCGGGGTCCGTTCCCACGAGTTACATTGGTCCCGTGGGTGGTGTTGGTGCCACCCACGGGGCCGTTCGGGGGCTGTTTCGAGTTCTCACCCTCTAACGCCATGTTTTGCTTAAGTGTAGAAATACGCAAATTACCGTCGTACTCTCAAACCGGGAGACCCGCGGCTGTGGGGTCGGTTCCTACGAGTTACGTTGGTCCCGTGGGAGGCGTTGGTGCCACCCACGGGGCTGTTCGGGGGTTGTTTCGAGTTTTCCCCTCTAACGCCATGTTTTGCTTAAGTGTAGAAATACGCAAATTACCGTCATACTCTCAAACCGGGAGACCCGCGACTGCGGGGTCGGTTCCTACGAGTTACGTTGGTCCAGTGGGAGGCTTTGGTGGCACCCACGGGGCCGTTCGGGGGCTGTTTCGAGTTCTCATCCTCTAATGCCATGTTTTTAAGCCTAAGTTTGGAAATAAGCAAACTACCGTCGTACTCTCAAACCGGGAGACCCGCGGCTGCGGGGTCCGTTCCCACGAGTTACGTTTGTCCCGTGGGAGGCGTTGGTGCAACCCACGGGGCCGTTCGGGGGCTGTTTCGAGTTCTCACCCTCTAACGCCATGTTTTCAAGCCTAAGTGTGGAAATAAGAAAATTATCGTCGTACTCTCAAACCGGGAGACCCGTGGCTGCGGGGACCATTCCCACGATTTACGTTGGTCCCGTGGGAGGTGTTGGTGCCACCCACGGGGCCGTTCGGGGGCTGTTTCGAGTTTTCACCCTCTAACGCCATGTTTTGCTTAAGTTCAGAAATACGCAAATTACCGTCGTACTCTCAAACCGGGAGACCCGCGGCTGTGGGGTCGGTTCCTACGAGTTACGTTGGTCCCGTGGGAGGCGTTGGTGCCACCCATGGGGCCGTTCGGGGGCTGTTTCGAGTTCTCACCCTCTAACGCCATGTTTTTAAGCCATAGTGTGGAAATTAGAAAATTATCGTCGTACTCTCAAACCGGGAGACCCGCGGCTGCGGGGTCCGTTCCTACGAGTTACGTTGGTCCCGTGGGAGGCGTTGGTGCGACCCAGGGGGCCGTTCGGGGGCTGTTTCGAGTTCTCACCCTCTAACGCGATGTTTTCAAGCCTAAGTGTGGAAATAAGCAAACTGCCGTCGTACTTTAAAACCGGGAGACCCGCGGCTGCGGGGTCCGTTCCCACGAGTTACATTGGTCCCGTGGGTGGTGTTGGTGCCACCCACGGGGCCGTTCGGGGGCTGTTTCGAGTTCTCACCCTCTAACGCCATGTTTTGCTTAAGTGTAGAAATACGCAAATTACCGTCGTACTCTCAAACCGGGAGACCCGCGGCTGCGGGGTCGGTTCCTACGAGTTACGTTGGTCCCGTGGGAGGCGTTGGTGCCACCCACGGGGCCGTTCGGGGGCTGTTTCGAGTTCTCACCCTCTAACGCAATGTTTTTAAGCCTAAGTGTGGAAATAAGCAAATTATCTTCGTACTCTCAAACCGGGAGACCCGCGGCTGCGGGGTCGGTTCCTACAAGTTACGTTGGTACCGTGGGAGGCGTTGGTGCCACCCACGGGGCCGTTCGGGGGCTGTTTCGAGTTCTCACCCTCTAACGCGATGTTTTCAAGCCTAAGTGTGGAACTAAGTAAACTACCGTCGTACTCTCAAATCGGGAGACCCGCGGCTACGGGGTCCATTCCCACGAGTTACGTTGGTCCCGTGGGAGGCGTTGGCGCCACCCACGGAGCCGTTCGGGGGCTGTTTCGAGTTCTCACCCTCTAGCGCCATGTTTTTAAGCCTAAGTGTGGAAATTAGCAAATTATCGTCGTACTCTCAAATCGGGAGACCCGCGGCTGCGGGGTCGGTTCCTACGAGTTACGTTGGTCCCGTGGGAGGCGTTGGTGCCACCCACGGGGCCGTTCGGGGGCTGTTTCGAGTTCTCACCCTCTAACGCCATATTTTTAAGCCTAAGTGTGGAAATAAACAAACTACCGTCGTACTCTCAAACCGGGAGACCCGCGGCTGTGGGGTCGAATCCTACGAGTTACGTTGGTCCCGTGGGAGGTGTTGGTGCCACCCACGGGACCGTTCGGGGCTGTTTCGAGTCTCGCCCTCTAACGCCATGTTTTTAAGCCTAAGTGTTGAAATAAACAAATTATCGTCGTACTCTCAAACCGGGAGACCCGCGGCTGCGGGGTCGGTTCCTACGAGTTATGTTGGTCCCATGGGAGGCGTTGGTGCCACCCACGGGGCCGTTCGGGGGCTGTTTCGAGTTCTCACCCTCTAACGCCATGTTTTCAAGCCTAAGTGTGGAAATAAGCAAATTATCGTCGTACTCTCAAACCGAGAGACCCGCGGCTGCGGGGTCCGTTCCCACGAGTTACGTTGGTCCCGTGGGGGGCGTTGGTGCCACCCACGGGGACGTTCCGGGGGCTGTTTCGAGTTCTCACCCTCTAACGCCATGTTTTCAAGCCTAAGTGTGGAAATACGCAAATTACCGTCGTACTCTCAAACCGGGAGACCCGCGGCTGCGGGGTCGGTTCCGACGAGTTACGTTGGTCCCGTGGGAGGCGTTGGTGCCACCCACGGGGCCGTTCGGGGGCTGTTTCGAGTTCTCACCCTCTAACGCAATGTTTTTAAGCCTAAGTGTGGAAATAAGCAAATTGTCTTCGTACTCTCAAACCGGAAGACCCGCGGCTGCGGGGTAAGTTCCTACGAGTTACGTTGGTCCCGTGGGAGGCGTTGGTGCCACCCACGGGGCCGTTCGGGGGATGTTTCGAGTTCTCACCCTCTAACGCGATGTTTTCAAGCCTAAGTGTGGAACTAAGCAAACTACCGTCGTACTCTCAAATAGGGAGACCCGGAGCTGCGGGGTCCATTCCCACGAGTTACGTTGGTCCCGTGGGAGGCGTTGGTGCCACCCACGGAGCCGTTCGGGGGCTGTTTCGAGTTCTCACCCTCTAACGCCATGTTTTTAAGCCTAAGTGTGGAAATAAGCAAATTATCGTCGTACTCTCAAAACGGGAGACCCGCGGCTGCGGGGTCGGTTCCTACGAGTTACGTTGGTCCCGTGGGAGGCGTTGGTGCCACCCACTGGGCCGTTCGGGGGCTGTTTCGAGTTCTCACCCTTTAACGCCATGTTTTTAAGCCTAAGTGTGGAAATAAGCAAACTACCGTCGTACTCTCAAACCGGGAGACCCGCGGCTGTGGGGTCGGTTCCTACGAGTTACGTTGGTCCCGTGGGAGGTGTTGGTGCCACCCACGGGGCCGTTCGGGGGCTGTTTCGAGTTCTCACCCTCTAACGCCATGTTTTTAAGCCTAAGTGTTGAAATAAACAAATTATCGTCGTACTCTCAAACCGGGAGACCCGCGGCTGCGGGGTCGGTTCCTACGAGTTATGTTGGTCCCGTTGGAGGCGTTGGTGCGACCCAGGGGGCCGTTCGGGGGCTGTTTCGAGTTCTCACCCTCTAACGCCATGTTTTCAAGCCTAAGTGTGGAAATAAGCAAATTATCGTCGTACTCTCAAACCGAGAGACCCGCGGCTGCGGGGTCCGTTCCCACGAGTTACGTTGGTCCCGTGCGAGGCGTTGGTGCCACCCATGGGGCCGTTCGGGGGCTGTTTCGAGTTCTCACCCTCTAACCGTAAAGTTATCAAGCCTAAGTGTGAAAATACGCAAATTACCGTCGTACTCTCAAACCGGGAGACCCGCGGCTGCGGGGTCGGTTCCTACGAGTTACGTTGGTCCCGTGGGAGGCGTTGGTGCCACCCACGGGGCCGTTCGGGGGTTGTTTCGAGTTCTCACTCGCTAACGCGATGTTTTCAAGCCTAAGTGTGGAACTAAGCAAACTACCGTCGTACTCTCAAATCGGGAGACCCGCGACTGCGGGGTCGGTTCCTACGAGTTACGTTGGTCCCGTGGGAGGCGTTGGTGCCACCCACGGGGCCGTTCGGGGGCTGTTTCGAGTTCTCACCCTCTAACGCAATGTTTTTAAGCCTAAGTGTGGAAATAAGCAAATTATCTTCGTACTCTCAAACCGGGAGACCCGCGACTGCGGGGTCGATTCCTACGAGTTACGTTGGTCCTGTGGGAGGCGTTGGTGCCACCCACGGGGCCGTTCGGGGGCTGTTTCGAGTTCTCACCCTCTAACGCGATGTTTTCAAGCCTAAGTGTGGAACTAAGCAAACTACCGTCGTACTCTCAAATCGGGAGACCCGCGGCTGCGGGGTCCATTCCCACGAGTTACGTTGGTCCCGTGGGAGGCGTTGGAGCCACCCACGGAGCCGTTCGGGGGCTGTTTCGAGTTCTCACCCTCTAACGCCATGTTTTTAAGCCTAAGTGTGGAAATAAGCAAAATACTGTCGTACTCTCAAACCGGGAGACCCGCGACTGCGGGGTCCGTTCCCACGAGTTACGTTGGTCACGTGGGAGGTGTTGGTGCCTCCCACGGGGCCGTTCGGGGGCTGTTTCGAGTTTTCATCCTCTAACGCCATGTTTTGCTTAAGTGTAGAAATACGCAAATTACCGTCGTACTCTCAAACCGGGAGACCCGCGACTGCGGTGTCGGCTCCTACGAGTTACGTTGGTCCCGTGGGAGGCGTTGGTGCCAACCACGGGGCCGTTCGGGGGCTGTTTCGAGTTCTCACCCTCTAAAGCCATGTTTTTAAGCCTAAGTGTGGAAATAAGCAAATTATCGTCGTACTCTCAAACCGGGAGACCCGCGGCTGTGGGGTCGGTTCCTACGAGTTACGTTTGTCCCGTGGGAGGTGTTGGTGCCACCCAAGGGCCGTTCGGGGGCTGTTTCGAGTTCTCACCCTCTAACGCCATGTTTTCAAGCCTAAGTGTGGAAATAAGCAAATTATCGTCGTACTCTCAAACCGGGAGACCCGCGGCTGCGGGGTCGGTTCCTACGAGTTACGTTGGTACCGTGGGAGGCGTTGGTGCCACCCACGGGGGTGTTTCGAGTTGTCACCCTCTAACGCCATGTTTTCAAGCCTAAGTGTGGAAATACGCAAATTACCGTCGTACTCTCAAACCGGGAGACCCGCGGCTGCGGGGTCGGTTCCTACGAGTTACGTTGGTCCCGTGGGAGGCGTTGGTGCCACCCACGGGGCCGTTCGGGGGCTGTTTCGAGTTCTCACCCTCTAACGCAATGTTTTTAAGCCTAAGTGTGGAAATAAGCAAATTATCTTCGTACTCTCAAACCGGGAGACCCGCGGCTGCGGGGACCGTTCCCACGAGTTACGTTGGTCCCGTGGGAGGTGTTGGTGCCACCCACGGGGCCGTTCGGAGGCTGTTTCAAGTTTTCACCCTCTAACGCCATGTTTTGCTTAAGTGTAGAAATACGCAAATTACAGTCGTACTCTCAAACCGGGAGACCCGCGGCTGTGGGGTCGGTTCCTATGAGTTACGTTGGTCCCGTGGGAGGCGTTGGTGCCACCCATGGGGCCGTTCGGGGGCTGTTTCGAGTTCTCACCCTCTAACGCCATGTTTTTAAGCCTAAGTGTGGAAATTAGAAAATTATCGTCGTACTCTCAAACCGGGAGACCCGCGGCTGCGGAGTCCGTTCCTACGAGTTACGTTGGTCCCGTGGGAGGCGTTGGTGCGACCCAGGGGGCCGTTCGGGGGCTGTTTCGAGTTCTCACCCTCTAACGCCATGTTTTCAAGCCTAAGTGTGGAAATAAGCAAACTACCGTCGTACTCTAAAACCGGGAGACCCGCGGCTGCGGGGTCCGTTCCCACGAGTTACGTTGGTCCCGTGGGTGGTGTTGGTGCCACCCACGGGGCCGTTCGGGGGCTGTTTCGAGTTCTTACCCTCTAACGCCATGTTTTGCTTGAGTGTAGAAATACACAAATTACCGTCGTACTCTCAAACCGGGCGACCCGCGGCTGCGGGGTCGGTTCCTACGAGTTACGTTGGTCTCGTGGGAGGCGTTGGTGCCACCCACAGGGGCCGTTCGGGGGCTGTTTCGAGTTCTCACCCTCTAACGCCATGTTTTTAAGCCTAAGTGTGGAAATAAGCAAACTACCGTCGTACTCTAAAACCGGGAGACCCGCGGCTGCGGGGTCCGTTCCCACGAGTTACGTTGGTCCCGTGGGTGGTGTTGGTGCCACCCACGGGGCCGTTCGGGGTCTGTTTCGAGTTCTCACCCTCTAACGCCATGTTTTTAAGCCTAAGTGTGGAAATAAGCAAATTATCGTCGTACTCTCAAATCGGGAGACCCGCGGCTGCGGGGTCGGTTCCTACGAGTTACGTTGGTCTCGTGGGAGGCGTTGGTGCCACCCACGGGGCCGTTCGGGGGCTGTTTCGAGTTCTCACCCTCTAACGCCATGTTTTTAAGCCTAAGTGTGGAAATAAGCAAACTACCGTCGTACTCTCAAACCGGGAGACCCGCGGCTGTGGGGTCGGTTCCTACGAGTTATGTTGGTCCCGTGGGAGGTGTTGGTGCCACCCACGGGGCCGTTCGGGGGCTGTTTCGAGTTCTCACCCTCTAACGCCATGTTTTTAAGCCTAAGTGTGGAAATAAGCAAATTATCGTCGTACTCTCAAACCGGGAGACCCGCGGCTGTGGGGTCGGTTCCTACGAGTTACGTTTGTCCCGTGGGAGGTGTTGGTGCCACCCATGGGCCGTTCGGGGGCTGTTTCGAGTTTCACCCTCTAACGCCATGTTTTTAAGCCTAAGTCTGGAAATATGCAAATTATCGTCGTACTCTCAAACCGGGAGACCCGCGGCTGCGGGGTCGATTCCTATGAGTTACGTTGGTCCCGTGGGAGGCGTTGGTACCACCCACGGGGCCGTTCGGGGGCTTTTTCGAATTCTCACCCTCTAACGCCATGTTTTCAAGCCTAAGTGTGGAAATAAGCAAACTACCGTCGTACTCTCAAACCGGGAGACCCGCGGCTGCGGGGTCCGTTCCCACGAGTTAAGTTGGTCACGTGGGAGGTGTTGGTGCCACCCACGGGGCCGTTCGGGGGTGTTTCGAGTTGTCACCCTCTAACGCCATGTTTTCAAGCCTAAGTGTAGAAATACGCAAATTACCGTCGTACTCTCAAACCGGGAGACCCGCGGCTGCGGGGTCGGTTCCTACGAGTTACGTTGGTCTCGTGGGAGGCGTTGGAGCCACCCACGGGGCCGTTCGGGGGCTGTTTCGAGTTCTCACCCTCTAACGCCATGTTTTTAAGCCTAAGTGTGGAAATAAGCAAACTACCGTCGTACTCTAAAACCGGGAGACCCGCGGCTGCGGGGTCCGTTCCCACGACTTACGTTGGTCCCGTGGGAGGCGTTGGTGCCACCCACGGGGCCGTTCGGGGGCTGTTTCGAGTTCTCACCCTCTAACGCCATGTTTTCAAGCCTAAGTGTGGAAATAAGCAAATTATCGTCGTACTCTCAAACCGGGAGACCCGTGGCTGCGGGGACCGTTCCCACGATTTACGTTGGTCCCGTGGGAGGTGTTGGTGCCACCCACGGGGCCGTTCGGGGGCTGTTTCGAGTTTTCACCCTCTAACGCCATGTTTTGCTTAAGTGTAGAAATACGCAAATTACCATCGTACTCTCAAACCGGGAGACCCGCGGCTGTGGGGTCGGTTCCTACGAGTTACGTTGGTCCCGTGGGAGGCGTTGGTGCCACCCATGGGGCCGTTCGGGGGCTGTTTCGAGTTCTCACCCTGTAACGCCATGTTTTTAAGCCATAGTGTGGAAATAAGCAAATTATCGTCGTACTCTCAAACCGGGAGACCCGCGGCTGCGGGGTCCGTTCCTACGAGTTACGTTGGTCCCGTGGGAGGCGTTGGTGCGACCCAGGGGGCCGTTCGGGGGCTGTTTCGAGTTCTCACCCTCTAACGCGATGTTTTCAAGCCTAAGTGTGGAAATAAGCAAACTGCCGTCGTACTTTAAAACCGGGAGACCCGCGGCTGCGGGGTCCGTTCCCACGAGTTACATTGGTCCCGTGGGTGGTGTTGGTGCCACCCACGGGGCCGTTCGGGGGCTGTTTCGAGTTCTCACCCTCTAACGCCATGTTTTGCTTAAGTGTAGAAATACGCAAATTACCGTCGTACTCTCAAACCGGGAGACCCGCGGCTGCGGGGTCGGTTCCTACGAGTTACGTTGGTCCCGTGGGAGGCGTTGGTGCCACCCACGGGGCCGTTCGGGGGCTGTTTCGAGTTCTCACCCTCTAACGCCATGTTTTTAAGCCTAAGTGTGGAAATAAGCAAACTACCGTCGTACTCTAAAACCGGGAGACCCGCGGCTGCGGGGTCCGTTCCCACGAGTTACGTTGGTCCCGTGGGAGGCGTTGGTGCCACCCACGGGGCCGTTCGGGGGCTATTTCGAGTTCTCACCCTCTAACGCCATGTTTTCAAGCCTAAGTATGGAAATAAGCAAATTATCGTCGTACTCTCAAACCGGGAGACCCGTGGCTGCGGGGACCGTTCCCACGATTTACGTTGGTCCCGTGGGAGGTGTTGGTGCCACCCACGGGGCCGTTCGGGGGCTGTTTCGAGTTTTCACCCTCTAACGCCATGTTTTGCTTAAGTGTAGAAATACGCAAATTACCGTCGTACTCTCAAACCGGGAGACCCGCGGCTGTGGGGTCGGTTCCTACGAGTTACGTTGGTCCCGTGGGAGGCGTTGGTGCCACCCATGGGGCCGTTCGGGGGCTTTTTCGAGTTCTCACCCTGTAACGCCATGTTTTTAAGCCATAGTGTGGAAATAAGCAAATTATCATCGTACTCTCAAACCGGGAGACCCGCGGCTGTGGGGTCCGTTCCTACGAGTTACGTTGGTCCCGTGGGAGGCGTTGGTGCGACCCAGGGGGCCGTTCGGGGGCTGTTTCGAGTTCTCACCCTCTAACGCGATGTTTTCAAGCCTAAGTGTGGAAATAAGCAAACTGCCGTCGTACTTTAAAACCGGGAGACCCGCGGCTGCGGGGTCCGTTCCCACGAGTTACATTGGTCCCGTGGGTGGTGTTGGTGCCACCCACGGGGCCGTTCGGGGGCTGTTTCGAGTTCTCACCCTCTAACGCCATGTTTTGCTTAAGTGTAGAAATACGCAAATTACCGTCGTACTCTCAAACCGGGAGACCCGCGGCTGCGGGGTCGGTTCCTACGAGTTACGTTGGTCCCGTGGGAGGCGTTGGTGCCACCCACGGGGCCGTTCGGGGGCTGTTTCGAGTTCTCACCCTCTAACGCAATGTTTTTAAGCCTAAGTGTGGAAATAAGCAAATTATCTTCGTACTCTCAAACCGGGAGACCCGCGGCTGCGGGGTCGGTTCCTACGAGTTACGTTGGTCCCGTGGGAGGCGTTGGTGCCACCCACGGGGCTGTTCGGGGGCTTTTTCGAGTTTTCCCCTCTAACGCCATGTTTTGCTTAAGTGTAGAAATACGCAAATTACCGTCATACTCTCAAACCGGGAGACCCGCGACTGCGGGGTCGGTTCCTACGAGTTACGTTGGTCCAGTGGGAGGCTTTGGCGCCACCCACGGGGCCGTTCGGGGGCTGTTTCGAGTTCTCACCCTCTAATGCCATGTTTTTAAGCCTAAGTTTGGAAATTAGCAAACTACCGTCGTACTCTCAAACCGGGAGACCCGCGGCTGCGGGGTCCGTTCCCACCAGTTACGTTGGTCCCGTGGGAGGCGTTGGTGCCACCCACGGGGCCGTTCGGGGGCTGTTTCGAGTTCTCACCCTCTAACGCCATGTTTTTAAGCCTAAGTGTGGAAATAAGAAAATTATCGTCGTACTCTCAAACCGGGAGACCCGTGGCTGCTGGGACCGTTCCCACGATTTACGTTGGTCCCGTGGGAGGTGTTGGTGCCACCCACGGGGCCGTTCGGGGGCTGTTTTGAGTTTTCACCCTCTAACGACATGTTTTGCTTAAGTTCAGAAATACGCAAATTACCGTCGTACTCTCAAACCGGGAGACCCGCGGCTGTGGGGTCGGTTCCTACGAGTTACGTTGGTCCCGTGGGAGGCGTTGGTGCCACCCATGGGGCCGTTCGGGGGCTGTTTCGAGTTCTCACCCTCTAACGCCATGTTTTTAAGCCATAGTGTGGAAATAAGAAAATTATCGTCGTACTCTCAAACCGGGAGACCCGCGGCTGCGGGGTCCGTTCCTACGAGTTACGTTGGTCCCGTGGGAGGCGTTGGTGCGACCCAGGGGGCCGTTCGGGGGCTGTTTCGAGTTCTCACCCTCTAACGCGATGTTTTCAAGCCTAAGTGTGGAAATAAGCAAACTGCCGTCGTACTTTAAAACCGGGAGACCCGCGGCTGCGGGGTCCGTTCCCACGAGTTACATTGGTCCCGTGGGTGGTGTTGGTGCCACCCACGGGGCCGTTCGGGGGCTGTTTCGAGTTCTCACCCTCTAACGCAATGTTTTTAAGCCTAAGTGTGGAAATACGCAAATTATCTTCGTACTCTCAAACCGGGAGACCCGCGGCTGCGGGGACCGTTCCCACGAGTTACGTTGGTCCCGTGGGAGGTGTTGGTGCCACCCACGGGGCCGTTCGGAGGCTGTTTCAAGTTTTCACCCTCTAACGCCATGTTTTGCTTAAGTGTAGAAATACGCAAATTACAGTCGTACTCTCAAACCGGGAGACCCGCGGCTGTGGGGTCGGTTCCTACGAGTTACGTTGGTCCCGTGGGAGGCGTTGGTGCCACCCATGCGACCGTTCGGGGGCTGTTTCGAGTTCTCACCCTCTAACGCCATGTTTTTAAGCTTAAGTGTGGAAATTAGAAAATTATCGTCGTACTCTCAAACCGGGAGACCCGCGGCTGCGGGGTCCGTTCCTACGAGTTACGTTGGTCCCGTGGGAGGCGTTGGTGCCACCCACGGGGCCGTTCGGGGGCTGTTTCGAGTTCTCACCCTCTAACGCCATGTTTTCAAGCCTAAGTGTGGAAATAAGCAAACTACCGTCGTACTCTAAAACCGGGAGACCCGCGGCTGCGGGGTCCGTTCCCACGAGTTACGTTGGTCCCGTGGGTGGTGTTGGTGCCACCCACGGGGCCGTTCGGGGGCTGTTTCGAGTTCTCACCCTCTAACGCCATGTTTTGCTTGAGTGTAGAAATACGCAAATTACCGTCGTACTCTCAAACCGGGAGACCCGTGGCTGCGGGGTCGGTTCCTACGAGTTACGTTGGTCCCGTGGGAGGCGTTGGTGCCACCCACGGGGCCGTTCGGGGGCTGTTTCGAGTTCTCACCCTCTAACGCAATGTTTTTAAGCCTAAGTGTGGAAATAAGCAAATTATCTTCGTACTCTCAAACCGGGAGACCCGCGACTGCGGGGTCGATTCCTACGAGTTACGTTGGTCCTGTGGGAGGCGTTGGTGCCACCCACGGGGCCGTTCGGGGGTTGTTTCGAGTTCTCACCCTCTAACGCGATGTTTTCAAGCCTAAGTGTGGAACTAAGCAAACTACCGTCGTACTCTCAAATCGGGAGACCCGCGGCTGCGGGGTCCATTCCCACGAGTTACGTTGGTCCCGTGGGAGGCGTTGGAGCCACCCACGGAGCCGTTCGGGGGCTGTTTCGAGTTCTCACCCTCTAACGCCATGTTTTTAAGCCTATGTGTGGAAATAAGCAAAATACTGTCGTACTCTCAAACCGGGAGACCCGCGACTGCGGGGTCCGTTCCCACGAGTTACGTTGGTCACGTGGGAGGTGTTGGTGCCTCCCACGGGGCCGTTCGGGGGCTGTTTCGAGTTTTCATCCTCTAACGCCATGTTTTGCTTAAGTGTAGAAATACGCAAATTACCGTCGTACTCTCAAACCGGGAGACCCGCGACTGCGGTGTCGGCTCCTACGAGTTACGTTGGTCCCGTGGGAGGCGTTGGTGCCAACCACGGGGCCGTTCGGGGGCTGTTTCGAGTTCTCACCCTCTAAAGCCATGTTTTTAAGCCTAAGTGTGGAAATAAGCAAATTATCGTCGTACTCTCAAACCGGGAGACCCGCGGCTGTGGGGTCGGTTCCTACGAGTTACGTTTGTCCCGTGGGAGGTGTTGGTGCCACCCAAGGGCCGTTCGGGGGCTGTTTCGAGTTCTCACCCTCTAACGCCATGTTTTCAAGCCTAAGTGTGGAAATAAGCAAATTATCGTCGTACTCTCAAACCGGGAGACCCGCGGCTGCGGGGTCGGTTCCTACGAGTTACGTTGGTACCGTGGGAGGCGTTGGTGCCACCCACGGGGGTGTTTCGAGTTGTCACCCTCTAACGCCATGTTTTCAAGCCTAAGTGTGGAAATACGCAAATTACCGTCGTACTCTCAAACCGGGAGACCCGCGGCTGCGGGGTCGGTTCCTACGAGTTACGTTGGTCCCGTGGGAGGCGTTGGTGCCACCCACGGGGCCGTTCGGGGGCTGTTTCGAGTTCTCACCCTCTAACGCAATGTTTTTAAGCCTAAGTGTGGAAATAAGCAAATTATCTTCGTACTCTCAAACCGGGAGACCCGCGGCTGCGGGGACCGGACCCACGAGTTACGTTGGTCCCGTGGGAGGTGTTGGTGCCACCCACGGGGCCGTTCGGAGGCTGTTTCAAGTTTTCACCCTCTAACGCCATGTTTTGCTTAAGTGTAGAAATACGCAAATTACAGTCGTACTCTCAATCCGGGAGACCCGCGGCTGTGGGGTCGGTTCCTACGAGTTACGTTGGTCCCGTGGGAGGCGTTGGTGCCACCCATGGGGCCGTTCGGGGGCTGTTTCGAGTTCTCACCCTCTAACGCCATGTTTTTAAGCCTAAGTGTGGAAATTAGAAAATTATCGTCGTACTCTCAAACCGGGAGACCCGCGGCTGCGGGGTCCGTTCCTACGAGTTACGTTGGTCCCGTGGGAGGCGTTGGTGCGACCCAGGGGGCCGTTCGGGGGCTGTTTCGAGTTCTCACCCTCTAACGCCATGTTTTCAAGCCTAAGTGTGGAAATAAGCAAACTACCGTCGTACTCTAAAACCGGGAGACCCGCGGCTGCGGGGTCCGTTCCCACGAGTTACGTTGGTCCCGTGGGTGGTGTTGGTGCCACCCACGGGGCCGTTCGGGGGCTGTTTCGAGTTCTTACCCTCTAACGCCATGTTTTGCTTGAGTGTAGAAATACACAAATTACCGTCGTACTCTCAAACCGGGCGACCCGCGGCTGTGGGGTCGGTTCCTACGAGTTACGTTGGTCTCGTGGGAGGTGTTGGTTGCCACCCACGGGGCCGTTCGGGGGCTGTTTCGAGTTCTCACCCTCTAACGCCATGTTTTTAAGCCTAAGTGTGGAAATAAGCAAACTACCGTCGTACTCTAAAACCGGGAGACCCGCGGCTGCGGGGTCCGTTCCCACGAGTTACGTTGGTCCCGTGGGTGGCGTTGGTGCCACCCACGGGGCCGTTCGGGGGCTGTTTCGAGTTCTCACCCTCTAACGCCATGTTTTGCTTGAGTGTAGAAATACGCAAATTACCGTCGTACTCTCAAACCGGGAGACCCGTGGCTGCGGGGTCGGTTCCTACGAGTTACGTTGGTCCCGTGGGAGGCGTTGGTGCCACCCACGGGGCCGTTCGGGGGCTGTTTCGAGTTCTCACCCTCTAACGCAATGTTTTTAAGCCTAAGTGTGGAAATAAGCAAATTATCTTCGTACTCTCAAACCGGGAGACCCGCGACTGCGGGGTCGATTCCTACGAGTTACGTTGGTCCTGTGGGAGGCGTTGGTGCCACCCACGGGGCCGTTCGGGGGTTGTTTCGAGTTCTCACCCTCTAACGCGATGTTTTCAAGCCTAAGTGTGGAACTAAGCAAACTACCGTCGTACTCTCAAATCGGGAGACCCGCGGCTGCGGGGTCCATTCCCACGAGTTACGTTGGTCCCGTGGGAGGCGTTGGAGCCACCCACGGAGCCGTTCGGGGGCTGTTTCGAGTTCTCACCCTCTAACGCCATGTTTTTAAGCCTATGTGTGGAAATAAGCAAAATACTGTCGTACTCTCAAACCGGGAGACCCGCGACTGCGGGGTCCGTTCCCACGAGTTACGTTGGTCACGTGGGAGGTGTTGGTGCCTCCCACGGGGCCGTTCGGGGGCTGTTTCGAGTTTTCATCCTCTAACGCCATGTTTTGCTTAAGTGTAGAAATACGCAAATTACCGTCGTACTCTCAAACCGGGAGACCCGCGACTGCGGTGTCGGCTCCTACGAGTTACGTTGGTCCCGTGGGAGGCGTTGGTGCCAACCACGGGGCCGTTCGGGGGCTGTTTCGAGTTCTCACCCTCTAAAGCCATGTTTTTAAGCCTAAGTGTGGAAATAAGCAAATTATCGTCGTACTCTCAAACCGGGAGACCCGCGGCTGTGGGGTCGGTTCCTACGAGTTACGTTTGTCCCGTGGGAGGTGTTGGTGCCACCCAAGGGCCGTTCGGGGGCTGTTTCGAGTTCTCACCCTCTAACGCCATGTTTTCAAGCCTAAGTGTGGAAATAAGCAAATTATCGTCGTACTCTCAAACCGGGAGACCCGCGGCTGCGGGGTCGGTTCCTACGAGTTACGTTGGTACCGTGGGAGGCGTTGGTGCCACCCACGGGGGTGTTTCGAGTTGTCACCCTCTAACGCCATGTTTTCAAGCCTAAGTGTGGAAATACGCAAATTACCGTCGTACTCTCAAACCGGGAGACCCGCGGCTGCGGGGTCGGTTCCTACGAGTTACGTTGGTCCCGTGGGAGGCGTTGGTGCCACCCACGGGGCCGTTCGGGGGCTGTTTCGAGTTCTCACCCTCTAACGCAATGTTTTTAAGCCTAAGTGTGGAAATAAGCAAATTATCTTCGTACTCTCAAACCGGGAGACCCGCGGCTGCGGGGACCGGACCCACGAGTTACGTTGGTCCCGTGGGAGGTGTTGGTGCCACCCACGGGGCCGTTCGGAGGCTGTTTCAAGTTTTCACCCTCTAACGCCATGTTTTGCTTAAGTGTAGAAATACGCAAATTACAGTCGTACTCTCAAACCGGGAGACCCGCGGCTGTGGGGTCGGTTCCTACGAGTTACGTTGGTCCCGTGGGAGGCGTTGGTGCCACCCATGGGGCCGTTCGGGGGCTGTTTCGAGTTCTCACCCTCTAACGCCATGTTTTTAAGCCTAAGTGTGGAAATTAGAAAATTATCGTCGTACTCTCAAACCGGGAGACCCGCGGCTGCGGGGTCCGTTCCTACGAGTTACGTTGGTCCCGTGGGAGGCGTTGGTGCGACCCAGGGGGCCGTTCGGGGGCTGTTTCGAGTTCTCACCCTCTAACGCCATGTTTTCAAGCCTAAGTGTGGAAATAAGCAAACTACCGTCGTACTCTAAAACCGGGAGACCCGCGGCTGCGGGGTCCGTTCCCACGAGTTACGTTGGTCCCGTGGGTGGTGTTGGTGCCACCCACGGGGCCGTTCGGGGGCTGTTTCGAGTTCTTACCCTCTAACGCCATGTTTTGCTTGAGTGTAGAAATACACAAATTACCGTCGTACTCTCAAACCGGGCGACCCGCGGCTGTGGGGTCGGTTCCTACGAGTTACGTTGGTCTCGTGGGAGGTGTTGGTGCCACCCACGGGGCCGTTCGGGGGCTGTTTCGAGTTCTCACCCTCTAACGCCATGTTTTTAAGCCTAAGTGTGGAAATAAGCAAACTACCGTCGTACTCTAAAACCGGGAGACCCGCGGCTGCGGGGTCCATTCCCAAGAGTTACGTTGGTCCCGTGGGAGGCGTTGGTGCCACCCACGGGGCCGTTCGGGGGCTGTTTCGAGTTCTCACCCTCTAACGCGATGTTTTCAAGCCTAAGTGTGGAACTAAGCAAACTACCGTCGTACTCTCAAATCGGGAGACCAGCGGCTGCGGGGTCCATTTCCACGAGTTACGTTGGTCCCGTGGGAGGCGTTGGTGCCACCCACGGAGCCGTTCGGGGGCTGTTTCGAGTTCTCACCCTCTAACGCCATGTTTTTAAGCCTAAGTGTGGAAATAAGCAAATTATCATCGTACTCTCAAATCGGGAGACCCGCGGCTGCGGGGTCGGTTCCTACGAGTTACGTTGGTCTCGTGGGAGGCGTTGGTGCCACCCACGGGGCCGTTCGGGGGCTGTTTCGAGTTCTCACCCTCTAACGCCATGTTTTTAAGCCTAAGTGTGGAAATAAGCAAACTACCGTCGTACTCTCAAACCGGGAGACCCGCGGCTGTGGGGTCGGTTCCTACGAGTTGTGTTGGTCCCGTGGGAGGTGTTGGTGCCACCCACGGGGCCGTTCGGGGGCTGTTTCGAGTTCTCACCCTCTAACGCCATGTTTTTAAGCCTAAGTGTGGAAATAAGCAAATTATCGTCGTACTCTCAAACCGGGAGACCCGCGGCTGTGGGGTCGGTTCCTACGAGTTACGTTTGTCCCGTGGGAGGTGTTGGTGCCACCCAAGGGCCGTTCGGGGGCTGTTTCGAGTTTCACCCTCTAACGCCATGTTTTTAAGCCTAAGTCTGGAAATATGCAAATTATCGTCGTACTCTCAAACCGGGAGACCCGCGGCTGCGGGGTCGATTCCTATGAGTTACGTTGGTCCCGTGGGAGGCGTTGGTACCACCCACGGGGCCGTTCGGGGGCTTTTTCGAGTTCTCACCCTCTAACGCTATGTTTTCAAGCCTAAGTGTGGAAATAAGCAAACTACCGTCGTACTCTCAAACCGGGAGACCCGCGGCTGCGGGGTCCGTTCCCACGAGTTAAGTTGGTCACGTGGGAGGTGTTGGTGCCACCCACGGGTCCGTTCGGGGGTGTTTCGAGTTGTCACCCTCTAACGCCATGTTTTCAAGCCTAAGTGTAGAAATACGCAAATTACCGTCGTACTCTCAAACCGGGAGACCCGCGGCTGCGGGGTCGGTTCCTACGAGTTACGTTGGTCTCGTGGGAGGCGTTGGTGCCACCCACGGGGCCGTTCGGGGGCTGTTTCGAGTTCTCACCCTCTAACGCCATGTTTTTAAGCCTAAGTGTGGAAATAAGCAAACTACCGTCGTACTCTAAAACCGGGAGACCCGCGGCTGCGGGGTCCGTTCCCACGACTTACGTTGGTCCCGTGGGAGGCGTTGGTGCCACCCACGGGGCCGTTCGGGGGCTGTTTCGAGTTCTCACCCTCTAACGCCATGTTTTCAAGCCTAAGTGTGGAAATAAGCAAATTATCGTCGTACTCTCAAACCGGGAGACCCGTGGCTGCGGGGACCGTTCCCACGATTTACGTTGGTCCCGTGGGAGGTGTTGGTGCCACCCACGGGGCCGTTCGGGGGCTGTTTCGAGTTTTCACCCTCTAACGCCATGTTTTGCTTAAGTGTAGAAATACGCAAATTACCATCGTACTCTCAAACCGGGAGACCCGCGGCTGTGGGGTCGGTTCCTACGAGTTACGTTGGTCCCGTGGGAGGCGTTGGTGCCACCCATGGGGCCGTTCGGGGGCTGTTTCGAGTTCTCACCCTGTAACGCCATGTTTTTAAGCCATAGTGTGGAAATAAGCAAATTATCGTCGTACTCTCAAACCGGGAGACCCGCGGCTGCGGGGTCCGTTCCTACGAGTTACGTTGGTCCCGTGGGAGGCGTTGGTGCGACCCAGGGGGCCGTTCGGGGGCTGTTTCGAGTTCTCACCCTCTAACGCGATGTTTTCAAGCCTAAGTGTGGAAATAAGCAAACTGCCGTCGTACTTTAAAACCGGGAGACCCGTGGCTGCGGGGTCCGTTCCCACGAGTTACATTGGTCCCGTGGGTGGTGTTGGTGCCACCCACGGGGCCGTTCGGGGGCTGTTTCGAGTTCTCACCCTCTAACGCCATGTTTTGCTTAAGTGTAGAAATACGCAAATTACCGTCGTACTCTCAAACCGGGAGACCCGCGGCTGCGGGGTCGGTTCCTACGAGTTACGTTGGTCCCGTGGGAGGCGTTGGTGCCACCCACGGGGCCGTTCGGGGGCTGTTTCGAGTTCTCACCCTCTAACGCCATGTTTTTAAGCCTAAGTGTGGAAATAAGCAAACTACCGTCGTACTCTAAAACCGGGAGACCCGCGGCTGCGGGGTCCGTTCCCACGAGTTACGTTGGTCCCGTGGGAGGCGTTGGTGCCACCCATGGGGCCGTTCGGGGGCTGTTTCGAGTTCTCACCCTCTAACGCCATGTTTTTAAGCCATAGTGTGGAAATAAGCAAATTATCGTCGTACTCTCAAACCGGGAGACCCGCGGCTGCGGGGTCCGTTCCTACGAGTTACGTTGGTCCCGTGGGAGGCGTTGGTGCGACCCAGGGGGCCGTTCGGGGGCTGTTTCGAGTTCTCACCCTCTAACGCGATGTTTTCAAGCCTAAGTGTGGAAATAAGCAAACTGCCGTCGTACTTTAAAACCGGGAGACCCGCGGCTGCGGGGTCCGTTCCCACGAGTTACATTGGTCCCGTGGGTGGTGTTGGTGCCACCCACGGGGCCGTTCGGGGGCTGTTTCGAGTTCTCACCCTCTAACGCAATGTTTTTAAGCCTAAGTGTGGAAATACGCAAATTATCTTCGTACTCTCAAACCGGGAGACCCGCGGCTGCGGGGACCGTTCCCACGAGTTACGTTGGTCCCGTGGGAGGTGTTGGTGCCACCCACGGGGCCGTTCGGAGGCTGTTTCAAGTTTTCACCCTCTAACGCCATGTTTTGCTTAAGTGTAGAAATACGCAAATTACAGTCGTACTCTCAAACCGGGAGACCCGCGGCTGTGGGGTCGGTTCCTACGAGTTACGTTGGTCCCGTGGGAGGCGTTGGTGCCACCCATGCGGCCGTTCGGGGGCTGTTTCGAGTTCTCACCCTCTAACGCCATGTTTTTAAGCCTAAGTGTGGAAATTAGAAAATTATCGTCGTACTCGTAAACCGGGAGACCCGCGGCTGCGGGGTCCATTCCTACGAGTTACGTTGGTCCCGTAGGAGGCGTTGGTGCCACCCACGGGGCCGTTCGGGGGCTGTTTCGAGTTCTCACCCTCTAACGCCATGTTTTCAAGCCTAAGTGTGGAAATAAGCAAACTACCGTCGTACTCTAAAACCGGGAGACCCGCGGCTGCGGGGTCCGTTCCCACGAGTTACGTTGGTCCCGTGGGTGGTGTTGGTGCCGCCCACGGGGCCGTTCGGGGGCTGTTTCGAGTTCTCACCCTCTAACGCCATGTTTTGCTTGAGTGTAAAAATACACAAATTACCGTCGTACTCTCAAACCGGGAGACCCGCGGCTGCGGGGTCGGTTCCTACGAGTTACGTTGGTCCCGTGGGAGGCGTTGGTGCCACCCACGGGGCCGCTCGGGGGCTGTTTCGAGTTCTCACCCTCTAACGCAATGTTTTTAAGCCTAAGTGTGGAAATAAGCAAATTATCTTCGTACTCTCAAACCGGGAGACCCGCGACTGCGGGGTCGGTTCCTACGAGTTACGTTGGTCCCGTGGGAGGCGTTGGTGCCACCCACGGGGCCGTTCGGGGGCTGTTTCGAGTTCTCACCCTCTAACGCGATGTTTTCAAGCCTAAGTGTGGAACTAAGCAAACTACCGTCGTACTCTCAAACCGGGAGACCCGCGGCTGCGGGGTCCATTCCCACGAGTTACGTTGGTCCCGTGGGAGGCGTTGGTGCCACCCACGGAGCCGTTCGGGGGCTGTTTCGAGTTCTCACCCTCTAACGCCATGTTTTTAAGCCTAAGTGTGGAAATAAGCAAATTATCGTCGTACTCTCAAATCGGGAGACCCGCGGCTGCGGGGTCGGTTCCTACGAGTTACGTTGGTCTCGTGGGAGGCGTTGGTGCCTTCCACGGGGCCGTTCGGGGGCTGTTTCGAGTTCTCACCCTCTAACGCCATGTTTTTAAGCCTAAGTGTGGAAATAAGCAAACTACCGTCGTACTCTCAAACCGGGAGACCCGCGGCTGTGGGGTCGGTTCCTACGAGTTACGTTGGTCCCGTGGGAGGTGTTGGTGCCACCCACGGGGCCGTTCGGGGGCTGTTTCGAGTTCTCACCCTCTAACGCCATGTTTTTAAGCCTAAGTGTGGAAATAAGCAAATTATCGTCGTACTCTCAAACCGGGAGACCCGCGGCTGTGGGGTCGGTTCCTACGAGTTACGTTTGTCCCGTGGGAGGTGTTGGTGCCACCCAAGGGCCGTTCGGGGGCTGTTTCGAGTTTCACCCTCTAACGCCATGTTTTTAAGCCTAAGTCTGGAAATAAGCAAATTATCGTCGTACTCTCAAACCGGGAGACCCGCGGCTGCGGGGTCGATTCCTATGAGTTACGTTGGTCCCGTGGGAGGCGTTGGTACCACCCACGGGGCCGTTCGGGGGCTTTTTCGAGTTCTCACCCTCTAACGCCATGTTTTCAAGCCTAAGTGTGGAAATAAGCAAACTACCGTCGTACTCTCAAACCGGGAGACCCGCGGCTGTGGGGTCCGTTCCCACGAGTTAAGTTGGTCCCGTGGGAGGTGTTGGTGCCACCCACGGGGCCGTTCGGGGGTGTTTCGAGTTGTCACCCTCTAACGCCATGTTTTCAAGCCTAAGTGTAGAAATACGCAAATTACCGTCGTACTCTCAAACCGGGAGACCCGCGGCTGCGGGGTCGGTTCCTACGAGTTACGTTGGTCCCGTGGGAGGCGTTGGTGCGACCCACGGGGCTGATCGGGGGTTGTTTCGAGTTCTCACCCTCTAACGCCATGTTTTCAAGCCTAAGTGTGGAAATAAGCAAACTACCGTCGTACTCTCAAACCGGGAGACCCGCGGCTGTGGGGTCGGTTCCTACGAGTTACGTTGGTCCCGTGGGAGGCGTTGGTGCCACCCACGGGGCTGTTCGGGGGCTGTTTCGAGTTTTCCCCTCTAACGCCATGTTTTGCTTAAGTGTAGAAATACGCAAATTACCGTCATACTCTCAAACCGGGAGACCCGGGACTGCGGGGTCGGTTCCTACGAGTTACGTTGGTCCAGTGGGAGGCTTTGGTGCCACCCACGGGGCCGTTTGGGGGCTGTTTCGAGTTCTCATCCTCTAATGCCATGTTTTTAAGCCTAAGTTTGGAAATAAGCAAACTACCGTCGTACTCTCAAACCGGGAGACCCGCGGCTGCGGGGTCCGTTCCCACGAGTTACGTTGGTCCCGTGGGAGGCGTTGGTGCCACCCACGGGGCCGTTCGGGGGCTGTTTCGAGTTCTCACCCTCTAACGCCATGTTTTCAAGCCTAAGTGTGGAAATAAGAAAATTATCGTCGTACTCTCAAACCGGGAGACCCGTGGCTGCGGGGACCGTTCCCACGATTTACGTTGGTCCCGTGGGAGGTGTTGGTGCCACCCACGGGGCCGTTCGGGGGCTGTTTCGAGTTTTCACCCTCTAACGCCATGTTTTGCTTAAGTTCAGAAATACGCAAATTACCGTCGTACTCTCAAACCGGGAGACCCGCGGCGGTGGGGTCGGTTCCTACGAGTTACGTTGGTCCCGTGGGAGGCGTTGGTGCCACCCATGGGGCCGTTCGGGGGCTGTTTCGAGTTCTCACCCTCTAACGCCATGTTTTTAAGCCATAGTGTGGAAATAAGCAAATTATCGTCGTACTCTCAAACCGGGAGACCCGCGGCTGCGGGGTCCGTTCCTACGAGTTACGTTGGTCCCGTGGGAGGCGTTGGTGCGACCCAGGGGGCCGTTCGGGGCTGTTTCGAGTTCTCACCCTCTAACGCGATGTTTTCAAGCCTAAGTGTGGAAATAAGCAAACTGCCGTCGTGCTTTAAAACCGGGAGACCCGCGGCTGCGGGGTCCGTTCCCACGAGTTACATTGGTCCCGTGGGTGGTGTTGGTGCCACCCACGGGGCCGTTCGGGGGCTGTTTCGAGTTCTCACCCTCTAACGCCATGTTTTGCTTAAGTGTAGAAATACGCAAATTACCGTCGTACTCTCAAACCGGGAGACCCGCGGCTGTGGGGTCGGTTCCTACGAGTTACGTTGGTCCCGTGGGAGGCGTTGGTGCCACCCACGGGGCTGTTCGGGGGTTGTTTCGAGTTTTCCCCTCTAACGCCATGTTTTGCTTAAGTGTAGAAATACGCAAATTACCGTCATACTCTCAAACCGGGAGACCCGCGACTGCGGGGTCGGTTCCTACGAGTTACGTTGGTCCAGTGGGAGGCTTTGGTGGCACCCACGGGGCCGTTCGGGGGCTGTTTCGAGTTCTCATCCTCTAATGCCATGTTTTTAAGCCTAAGTTTGGAAATAAGCAAACTACCGTCGTACTCTCAAACCGGGAGACCCGCGGCTGCGGGGTCCGTTCCCACGAGTTACGTTTGTCCCGTGGGAGGCGTTGGTGCAACCCACGGGGCCGTTCGGGGGCTGTTTCGAGTTCTCACCCTCTAACGCCATGTTTTCAAGCCTAAGTGTGGAAATAAGAAAATTATCGTCGTACTCTCAAACCGGGAGACCCGTGGCTGCGGGGACCATTCCCACGATTTACGTTGGTCCCGTGGGAGGTGTTGGTGCCACCCACGGGGCCGTTCGGGGGCTGTTTCGAGTTTTCACCCTCTAACGCCATGTTTTGCTTAAGTTCAGAAATACGCAAATTACCGTCGTACTCTCAAACCGGGAGACCCGCGGCTGTGGGGTCGGTTCCTACGAGTTACGTTGGTCCCGTGGGAGGCGTTGGTGCCACCCATGGGGCCGTTCGGGGGCTGTTTCGAGTTCTCACCCTCTAACGCCATGTTTTTAAGCCATAGTGTGGAAATTAGAAAATTATCGTCGTACTCTCAAACCGGGAGACCCGCGGCTGCGGGGTCCGTTCCTACGAGTTACGTTGGTCCCGTGGGAGGCGTTGGTGCGACCCAGGGGGCCGTTCGGGGGCTGTTTCGAGTTCTCACCCTCTAACGCGATGTTTTCAAGCCTAAGTGTGGAAATAAGCAAACTGCCGTCGTACTTTAAAACCGGGAGACCCGCGGCTGCGGGGTCCGTTCCCACGAGTTACATTGGTCCCGTGGGTGGTGTTGGTGCCACCCACGGGGCCGTTCGGGGGCTGTTTCGAGTTCTCACCCTCTAACGCCATGTTTTGCTTAAGTGTAGAAATACGCAAATTACCGTCGTACTCTCAAACCGGGAGACCCGCGGCTGCGGGGTCGGTTCCTACGAGTTACGTTGGTCCCGTGGGAGGCGTTGGTGCCACCCACGGGGCCGTTCGGGGGCTGTTTCGAGTTCTCACCCTCTAACGCAATGTTTTTAAGCCTAAGTGTGGAAATAAGCAAATTATCTTCGTACTCTCAAACCGGGAGACCCGCGGCTGCGGGGTCGGTTCCTACAAGTTACGTTGGTACCGTGGGAGGCGTTGGTGCCACCCACGGGGCCGTTCGGGGGCTGTTTCGAGTTCTCACCCTCTAACGCGATGTTTTCAAGCCTAAGTGTGGAACTAAGTAAACTACCGTCGTACTCTCAAATCGGGAGACCCGCGGCTACGGGGTCCATTCCCACGAGTTACGTTGGTCCCGTGGGAGGCGTTGGCGCCACCCACGGAGCCGTTCGGGGGCTGTTTCGAGTTCTCACCCTCTAGCGCCATGTTTTTAAGCCTAAGTGTGGAAATTAGCAAATTATCGTCGTACTCTCAAATCGGGAGACCCGCGGCTGCGGGGTCGGTTCCTACGAGTTACGTTGGTCCCGTGGGAGGCGTTGGTGCCACCCACGGGGCCGTTCGGGGGCTGTTTCGAGTTCTCACCCTCTAACGCCATATTTTTAAGCCTAAGTGTGGAAATAAACAAACTACCGTCGTACTCTCAAACCGGGAGACCCGCGGCTGTGGGGTCGAATCCTACGAGTTACGTTGGTCCCGTGGGAGGTGTTGGTGCCACCCACGGGACCGTTCGGGGCTGTTTCGAGTCTCGCCCTCTAACGCCATGTTTTTAAGCCTAAGTGTTGAAATAAACAAATTATCGTCGTACTCTCAAACCGGGAGACCCGCGGCTGCGGGGTCGGTTCCTACGAGTTATGTTGGTCCCATGGGAGGCGTTGGTGCCACCCACGGGGCCGTTCGGGGGCTGTTTCGAGTTCTCACCCTCTAACGCCATGTTTTCAAGCCTAAGTGTGGAAATAAGCAAATTATCGTCGTACTCTCAAACCGAGAGACCCGCGGCTGCGGGGTCCGTTCCCACGAGTTACGTTGGTCCCGTGGGGGGCGTTGGTGCCACCCACGGGGACGTTCCGGGGGCTGTTTCGAGTTCTCACCCTCTAACGCCATGTTTTCAAGCCTAAGTGTGGAAATACGCAAATTACCGTCGTACTCTCAAACCGGGAGACCCGCGGCTGCGGGGTCGGTTCCGACGAGTTACGTTGGTCCCGTGGGAGGCGTTGGTGCCACCCACGGGGCCGTTCGGGGGCTGTTTCGAGTTCTCACCCTCTAACGCAATGTTTTTAAGCCTAAGTGTGGAAATAAGCAAATTGTCTTCGTACTCTCAAACCGGAAGACCCGCGGCTGCGGGGTAAGTTCCTACGAGTTACGTTGGTCCCGTGGGAGGCGTTGGTGCCACCCACGGGGCCGTTCGGGGGATGTTTCGAGTTCTCACCCTCTAACGCGATGTTTTCAAGCCTAAGTGTGGAACTAAGCAAACTACCGTCGTACTCTCAAATAGGGAGACCCGGAGCTGCGGGGTCCATTCCCACGAGTTACGTTGGTCCCGTGGGAGGCGTTGGTGCCACCCACGGAGCCGTTCGGGGGCTGTTTCGAGTTCTCACCCTCTAACGCCATGTTTTTAAGCCTAAGTGTGGAAATAAGCAAATTATCGTCGTACTCTCAAAACGGGAGACCCGCGGCTGCGGGGTCGGTTCCTACGAGTTACGTTGGTCCCGTGGGAGGCGTTGGTGCCACCCACTGGGCCGTTCGGGGGCTGTTTCGAGTTCTCACCCTTTAACGCCATGTTTTTAAGCCTAAGTGTGGAAATAAGCAAACTACCGTCGTACTCTCAAACCGGGAGACCCGCGGCTGTGGGGTCGGTTCCTACGAGTTACGTTGGTCCCGTGGGAGGTGTTGGTGCCACCCACGGGGCCGTTCGGGGGCTGTTTCGAGTTCTCACCCTCTAACGCCATGTTTTTAAGCCTAAGTGTTGAAATAAACAAATTATCGTCGTACTCTCAAACCGGGAGACCCGCGGCTGCGGGGTCGGTTCCTACGAGTTATGTTGGTCCCGTTGGAGGCGTTGGTGCGACCCAGGGGGCCGTTCGGGGGCTGTTTCGAGTTCTCACCCTCTAACGCCATGTTTTCAAGCCTAAGTGTGGAAATAAGCAAATTATCGTCGTACTCTCAAACCGAGAGACCCGCGGCTGCGGGGTCCGTTCCCACGAGTTACGTTGGTCCCGTGCGAGGCGTTGGTGCCACCCATGGGGCCGTTCGGGGGCTGTTTCGAGTTCTCACCCTCTAACCGTAAAGTTATCAAGCCTAAGTGTGAAAATACGCAAATTACCGTCGTACTCTCAAACCGGGAGACCCGCGGCTGCGGGGTCGGTTCCTACGAGTTACGTTGGTCCCGTGGGAGGCGTTGGTGCCACCCACGGGGCCGTTCGGGGGTTGTTTCGAGTTCTCACTCGCTAACGCGATGTTTTCAAGCCTAAGTGTGGAACTAAGCAAACTACCGTCGTACTCTCAAATCGGGAGACCCGCGACTGCGGGGTCGGTTCCTACGAGTTACGTTGGTCCCGTGGGAGGCGTTGGTGCCACCCACGGGGCCGTTCGGGGGCTGTTTCGAGTTCTCACCCTCTAACGCAATGTTTTTAAGCCTAAGTGTGGAAATAAGCAAATTATCTTCGTACTCTCAAACCGGGAGACCCGCGACTGCGGGGTCGATTCCTACGAGTTACGTTGGTCCTGTGGGAGGCGTTGGTGCCACCCACGGGGCCGTTCGGGGGCTGTTTCGAGTTCTCACCCTCTAACGCGATGTTTTCAAGCCTAAGTGTGGAACTAAGCAAACTACCGTCGTACTCTCAAATCGGGAGACCCGCGGCTGCGGGGTCCATTCCCACGAGTTACGTTGGTCCCGTGGGAGGCGTTGGAGCCACCCACGGAGCCGTTCGGGGGCTGTTTCGAGTTCTCACCCTCTAACGCCATGTTTTTAAGCCTAAGTGTGGAAATAAGCAAAATACTGTCGTACTCTCAAACCGGGAGACCCGCGACTGCGGGGTCCGTTCCCACGAGTTACGTTGGTCACGTGGGAGGTGTTGGTGCCTCCCACGGGGCCGTTCGGGGGCTGTTTCGAGTTTTCATCCTCTAACGCCATGTTTTGCTTAAGTGTAGAAATACGCAAATTACCGTCGTACTCTCAAACCGGGAGACCCGCGACTGCGGTGTCGGCTCCTACGAGTTACGTTGGTCCCGTGGGAGGCGTTGGTGCCAACCACGGGGCCGTTCGGGGGCTGTTTCGAGTTCTCACCCTCTAAAGCCATGTTTTTAAGCCTAAGTGTGGAAATAAGCAAATTATCGTCGTACTCTCAAACCGGGAGACCCGCGGCTGTGGGGTCGGTTCCTACGAGTTACGTTTGTCCCGTGGGAGGTGTTGGTGCCACCCAAGGGCCGTTCGGGGGCTGTTTCGAGTTCTCACCCTCTAACGCCATGTTTTCAAGCCTAAGTGTGGAAATAAGCAAATTATCGTCGTACTCTCAAACCGGGAGACCCGCGGCTGCGGGGTCGGTTCCTACGAGTTACGTTGGTACCGTGGGAGGCGTTGGTGCCACCCACGGGGGTGTTTCGAGTTGTCACCCTCTAACGCCATGTTTTCAAGCCTAAGTGTGGAAATACGCAAATTACCGTCGTACTCTCAAACCGGGAGACCCGCGGCTGCGGGGTCGGTTCCTACGAGTTACGTTGGTCCCGTGGGAGGCGTTGGTGCCACCCACGGGGCCGTTCGGGGGCTGTTTCGAGTTCTCACCCTCTAACGCAATGTTTTTAAGCCTAAGTGTGGAAATAAGCAAATTATCTTCGTACTCTCAAACCGGGAGACCCGCGGCTGCGGGGACCGTTCCCACGAGTTACGTTGGTCCCGTGGGAGGTGTTGGTGCCACCCACGGGGCCGTTCGGAGGCTGTTTCAAGTTTTCACCCTCTAACGCCATGTTTTGCTTAAGTGTAGAAATACGCAAATTACAGTCGTACTCTCAAACCGGGAGACCCGCGGCTGTGGGGTCGGTTCCTATGAGTTACGTTGGTCCCGTGGGAGGCGTTGGTGCCACCCATGGGGCCGTTCGGGGGCTGTTTCGAGTTCTCACCCTCTAACGCCATGTTTTTAAGCCTAAGTGTGGAAATTAGAAAATTATCGTCGTACTCTCAAACCGGGAGACCCGCGGCTGCGGAGTCCGTTCCTACGAGTTACGTTGGTCCCGTGGGAGGCGTTGGTGCGACCCAGGGGGCCGTTCGGGGGCTGTTTCGAGTTCTCACCCTCTAACGCCATGTTTTCAAGCCTAAGTGTGGAAATAAGCAAACTACCGTCGTACTCTAAAACCGGGAGACCCGCGGCTGCGGGGTCCGTTCCCACGAGTTACGTTGGTCCCGTGGGTGGTGTTGGTGCCACCCACGGGGCCGTTCGGGGGCTGTTTCGAGTTCTTACCCTCTAACGCCATGTTTTGCTTGAGTGTAGAAATACACAAATTACCGTCGTACTCTCAAACCGGGCGACCCGCGGCTGCGGGGTCGGTTCCTACGAGTTACGTTGGTCTCGTGGGAGGCGTTGGTGCCACCCACAGGGGCCGTTCGGGGGCTGTTTCGAGTTCTCACCCTCTAACGCCATGTTTTTAAGCCTAAGTGTGGAAATAAGCAAACTACCGTCGTACTCTAAAACCGGGAGACCCGCGGCTGCGGGGTCCGTTCCCACGAGTTACGTTGGTCCCGTGGGTGGTGTTGGTGCCACCCACGGGGCCGTTCGGGGTCTGTTTCGAGTTCTCACCCTCTAACGCCATGTTTTTAAGCCTAAGTGTGGAAATAAGCAAATTATCGTCGTACTCTCAAATCGGGAGACCCGCGGCTGCGGGGTCGGTTCCTACGAGTTACGTTGGTCTCGTGGGAGGCGTTGGTGCCACCCACGGGGCCGTTCGGGGGCTGTTTCGAGTTCTCACCCTCTAACGCCATGTTTTTAAGCCTAAGTGTGGAAATAAGCAAACTACCGTCGTACTCTCAAACCGGGAGACCCGCGGCTGTGGGGTCGGTTCCTACGAGTTATGTTGGTCCCGTGGGAGGTGTTGGTGCCACCCACGGGGCCGTTCGGGGGCTGTTTCGAGTTCTCACCCTCTAACGCCATGTTTTTAAGCCTAAGTGTGGAAATAAGCAAATTATCGTCGTACTCTCAAACCGGGAGACCCGCGGCTGTGGGGTCGGTTCCTACGAGTTACGTTTGTCCCGTGGGAGGTGTTGGTGCCACCCAAGGGCCGTTCGGGGGCTGTTTCGAGTTTCACCCTCTAACGCCATGTTTTTAAGCCTAAGTCTGGAAATATGCAAATTATCGTCGTACTCTCAAACCGGGAGACCCGCGGCTGCGGGGTCGATTCCTATGAGTTACGTTGGTCCCGTGGGAGGCGTTGGTACCACCCACGGGGCCGTTCGGGGGCTTTTTCGAATTCTCACCCTCTAACGCCATGTTTTCAAGCCTAAGTGTGGAAATAAGCAAACTACCGTCGTACTCTCAAACCGGGAGACCCGCGGCTGCGGGGTCCGTTCCCACGAGTTAAGTTGGTCACGTGGGAGGTGTTGGTGCCACCCACGGGGCCGTTCGGGGGTGTTTCGAGTTGTCACCCTCTAACGCCATGTTTTCAAGCCTAAGTGTAGAAATACGCAAATTACCGTCGTACTCTCAAACCGGGAGACCCGCGGCTGCGGGGTCGGTTCCTACGAGTTACGTTGGTCTCGTGGGAGGCGTTGGAGCCACCCACGGGGCCGTTCGGGGGCTGTTTCGAGTTCTCACCCTCTAACGCCATGTTTTTAAGCCTAAGTGTGGAAATAAGCAAACTACCGTCGTACTCTAAAACCGGGAGACCCGCGGCTGCGGGGTCCGTTCCCACGACTTACGTTGGTCCCGTGGGAGGCGTTGGTGCCACCCACGGGGCCGTTCGGGGGCTGTTTCGAGTTCTCACCCTCTAACGCCATGTTTTCAAGCCTAAGTGTGGAAATAAGCAAATTATCGTCGTACTCTCAAACCGGGAGACCCGTGGCTGCGGGGACCGTTCCCACGATTTACGTTGGTCCCGTGGGAGGTGTTGGTGCCACCCACGGGGCCGTTCGGGGGCTGTTTCGAGTTTTCACCCTCTAACGCCATGTTTTGCTTAAGTGTAGAAATACGCAAATTACCATCGTACTCTCAAACCGGGAGACCCGCGGCTGTGGGGTCGGTTCCTACGAGTTACGTTGGTCCCGTGGGAGGCGTTGGTGCCACCCATGGGGCCGTTCGGGGGCTGTTTCGAGTTCTCACCCTGTAACGCCATGTTTTTAAGCCATAGTGTGGAAATAAGCAAATTATCGTCGTACTCTCAAACCGGGAGACCCGCGGCTGCGGGGTCCGTTCCTACGAGTTACGTTGGTCCCGTGGGAGGCGTTGGTGCGACCCAGGGGGCCGTTCGGGGGCTGTTTCGAGTTCTCACCCTCTAACGCGATGTTTTCAAGCCTAAGTGTGGAAATAAGCAAACTGCCGTCGTACTTTAAAACCGGGAGACCCGCGGCTGCGGGGTCCGTTCCCACGAGTTACATTGGTCCCGTGGGTGGTGTTGGTGCCACCCACGGGGCCGTTCGGGGGCTGTTTCGAGTTCTCACCCTCTAACGCCATGTTTTGCTTAAGTGTAGAAATACGCAAATTACCGTCGTACTCTCAAACCGGGAGACCCGCGGCTGCGGGGTCGGTTCCTACGAGTTACGTTGGTCCCGTGGGAGGCGTTGGTGCCACCCACGGGGCCGTTCGGGGGCTGTTTCGAGTTCTCACCCTCTAACGCCATGTTTTTAAGCCTAAGTGTGGAAATAAGCAAACTACCGTCGTACTCTAAAACCGGGAGACCCGCGGCTGCGGGGTCCGTTCCCACGAGTTACGTTGGTCCCGTGGGAGGCGTTGGTGCCACCCACGGGGCCGTTCGGGGGCTATTTCGAGTTCTCACCCTCTAACGCCATGTTTTCAAGCCTAAGTATGGAAATAAGCAAATTATCGTCGTACTCTCAAACCGGGAGACCCGTGGCTGCGGGGACCGTTCCCACGATTTACGTTGGTCCCGTGGGAGGTGTTGGTGCCACCCACGGGGCCGTTCGGGGGCTGTTTCGAGTTTTCACCCTCTAACGCCATGTTTTGCTTAAGTGTAGAAATACGCAAATTACCGTCGTACTCTCAAACCGGGAGACCCGCGGCTGTGGGGTCGGTTCCTACGAGTTACGTTGGTCCCGTGGGAGGCGTTGGTGCCACCCATGGGGCCGTTCGGGGGCTTTTTCGAGTTCTCACCCTGTAACGCCATGTTTTTAAGCCATAGTGTGGAAATAAGCAAATTATCATCGTACTCTCAAACCGGGAGACCCGCGGCTGTGGGGTCCGTTCCTACGAGTTACGTTGGTCCCGTGGGAGGCGTTGGTGCGACCCAGGGGGCCGTTCGGGGGCTGTTTCGAGTTCTCACCCTCTAACGCGATGTTTTCAAGCCTAAGTGTGGAAATAAGCAAACTGCCGTCGTACTTTAAAACCGGGAGACCCGCGGCTGCGGGGTCCGTTCCCACGAGTTACATTGGTCCCGTGGGTGGTGTTGGTGCCACCCACGGGGCCGTTCGGGGGCTGTTTCGAGTTCTCACCCTCTAACGCCATGTTTTGCTTAAGTGTAGAAATACGCAAATTACCGTCGTACTCTCAAACCGGGAGACCCGCGGCTGCGGGGTCGGTTCCTACGAGTTACGTTGGTCCCGTGGGAGGCGTTGGTGCCACCCACGGGGCCGTTCGGGGGCTGTTTCGAGTTCTCACCCTCTAACGCAATGTTTTTAAGCCTAAGTGTGGAAATAAGCAAATTATCTTCGTACTCTCAAACCGGGAGACCCGCGGCTGCGGGGTCGGTTCCTACGAGTTACGTTGGTCCCGTGGGAGGCGTTGGTGCCACCCACGGGGCTGTTCGGGGGCTTTTTCGAGTTTTCCCCTCTAACGCCATGTTTTGCTTAAGTGTAGAAATACGCAAATTACCGTCATACTCTCAAACCGGGAGACCCGCGACTGCGGGGTCGGTTCCTACGAGTTACGTTGGTCCAGTGGGAGGCTTTGGCGCCACCCACGGGGCCGTTCGGGGGCTGTTTCGAGTTCTCACCCTCTAATGCCATGTTTTTAAGCCTAAGTTTGGAAATTAGCAAACTACCGTCGTACTCTCAAACCGGGAGACCCGCGGCTGCGGGGTCCGTTCCCACCAGTTACGTTGGTCCCGTGGGAGGCGTTGGTGCCACCCACGGGGCCGTTCGGGGGCTGTTTCGAGTTCTCACCCTCTAACGCCATGTTTTTAAGCCTAAGTGTGGAAATAAGAAAATTATCGTCGTACTCTCAAACCGGGAGACCCGTGGCTGCTGGGACCGTTCCCACGATTTACGTTGGTCCCGTGGGAGGTGTTGGTGCCACCCACGGGGCCGTTCGGGGGCTGTTTTGAGTTTTCACCCTCTAACGACATGTTTTGCTTAAGTTCAGAAATACGCAAATTACCGTCGTACTCTCAAACCGGGAGACCCGCGGCTGTGGGGTCGGTTCCTACGAGTTACGTTGGTCCCGTGGGAGGCGTTGGTGCCACCCATGGGGCCGTTCGGGGGCTGTTTCGAGTTCTCACCCTCTAACGCCATGTTTTTAAGCCATAGTGTGGAAATAAGAAAATTATCGTCGTACTCTCAAACCGGGAGACCCGCGGCTGCGGGGTCCGTTCCTACGAGTTACGTTGGTCCCGTGGGAGGCGTTGGTGCGACCCAGGGGGCCGTTCGGGGGCTGTTTCGAGTTCTCACCCTCTAACGCGATGTTTTCAAGCCTAAGTGTGGAAATAAGCAAACTGCCGTCGTACTTTAAAACCGGGAGACCCGCGGCTGCGGGGTCCGTTCCCACGAGTTACATTGGTCCCGTGGGTGGTGTTGGTGCCACCCACGGGGCCGTTCGGGGGCTGTTTCGAGTTCTCACCCTCTAACGCAATGTTTTTAAGCCTAAGTGTGGAAATACGCAAATTATCTTCGTACTCTCAAACCGGGAGACCCGCGGCTGCGGGGACCGTTCCCACGAGTTACGTTGGTCCCGTGGGAGGTGTTGGTGCCACCCACGGGGCCGTTCGGAGGCTGTTTCAAGTTTTCACCCTCTAACGCCATGTTTTGCTTAAGTGTAGAAATACGCAAATTACAGTCGTACTCTCAAACCGGGAGACCCGCGGCTGTGGGGTCGGTTCCTACGAGTTACGTTGGTCCCGTGGGAGGCGTTGGTGCCACCCATGCGACCGTTCGGGGGCTGTTTCGAGTTCTCACCCTCTAACGCCATGTTTTTAAGCTTAAGTGTGGAAATTAGAAAATTATCGTCGTACTCTCAAACCGGGAGACCCGCGGCTGCGGGGTCCGTTCCTACGAGTTACGTTGGTCCCGTGGGAGGCGTTGGTGCCACCCACGGGGCCGTTCGGGGGCTGTTTCGAGTTCTCACCCTCTAACGCCATGTTTTCAAGCCTAAGTGTGGAAATAAGCAAACTACCGTCGTACTCTAAAACCGGGAGACCCGCGGCTGCGGGGTCCGTTCCCACGAGTTACGTTGGTCCCGTGGGTGGTGTTGGTGCCACCCACGGGGCCGTTCGGGGGCTGTTTCGAGTTCTCACCCTCTAACGCCATGTTTTGCTTGAGTGTAAAAATACACAAATTACCGTCGTACTCTCAAACCGGGAGACCCGCGGCTGCGGGGTCGGTTCCTACGAGTTACGTTGGTCCCGTGGGAGGCGTTGGTGCCACCCACGGGGCCGCTCGGGGGCTGTTTCGAGTTCTCACCCTCTAACGCAATGTTTTTAAGCCTAAGTGTGGAAATAAGCAAATTATCTTCGTACTCTCAAACCGGGAGACCCGCGACTGCGGGGTCGGTTCCTACGAGTTACGTTGGTCCCGTGGGAGGCGTTGGTGTCACCCACGGGGCCGTTCGGGGGCTGTTTCGAGTTCTCACCCTCTAACGCGATGTTTTCAAGCCTAAGTGTGGAACTAAGCAAACTACCGTCGTACTCTCAAACCGGGAGACCCGCGGCTGCGGGGTCCATTCCCACGAGTTACGTTGGTCCCGTGGGAGGCGTTGGTGCCACCCACGGAGCCGTTCGGGGGCTGTTTCGAGTTCTCACCCTCTAACGCCATGTTTTTAAGCCTAAGTGTGGAAATAAGCAAATTATCGTCGTACTCTCAAATCGGGAGACCCGCGGCTGCGGGGTCGGTTCCTACGAGTTACGTTGGTCTCGTGGGAGGCGTTGGTGCCTTCCACGGGGCCGTTCGGGGGCTGTTTCGAGTTCTCACCCTCTAACGCCATGTTTTTAAGCCTAAGTGTGGAAATAAGCAAACTACCGTCGTACTCTCAAACCGGGAGACCCGCGGCTGTGGGGTCGGTTCCTACGAGTTACGTTGGTCCCGTGGGAGGTGTTGGTGCCACCCACGGGGCCGTTCGGGGGCTGTTTCGAGTTCTCACCCTCTAACGCCATGTTTTTAAGCCTAAGTGTGGAAATAAGCAAATTATCGTCGTACTCTCAAACCGGGAGACCCGCGGCTGTGGGGTCGGTTCCTACGAGTTACGTTTGTCCCGTGGGAGGTGTTGGTGCCACCCAAGGGCCGTTCGGGGGCTGTTTCGAGTTTCACCCTCTAACGCCATGTTTTTAAGCCTAAGTCTGGAAATAAGCAAATTATCGTCGTACTCTCAAACCGGGAGACCCGCGGCTGCGGGGTCCGTTCCTACGAGTTACGTTGGTCCCGTGGGAGGCGTTGGTACCACCCACGGGGCCGTTCGGGGGCTTTTTCGAGTTCTCACCCTCTAACGCCATGTTTTCAAGCCTAAGTGTGGAAATAAGCAAACTACCGTCGTACTCTCAAACCGGGAGACCCGCGGCTGCGGGGTCCGTTCCCACGAGTTAAGTTCGTCCCGTGGGAGGTGTTGGTGCCACCCACGGGGCCGTTCGGGGGTGTTTCGAGTTGTCACTTTCTAACGCCATGTTTTCAAGCCTAAGTGTAGAAATACGCAAATTACCGTCGTACTCTCAAACCGGGAGACCCGCGGCTGCGGGGTCGGTTCCTACGAGTTAAGTTGGTCCCGTGGGAGGCGTTGGTGCGACCCACGGGGCTGATCGGGGGTTGTTTCGAGTTCTCACCCTCTAACGCCATGTTTTCAAGCCTAAGTGTGGAAATAAGCAAACTACGGTCGTACTCTCAAACCGGGAGACCCGCGGCTGTGGGGTCGGTTCCTACGAGTTACGTTGGTCCCGTGGGAGGCGTTGGTGCCACCCACGGGGCTGTTCGGGGGCTGTTTCGAGTTTTCCCCTCTAACGCCATGTTTTGCTTAAGTGTAGAAATACGCAAATTACCGTCATACTCTCAAACTGGGAGACCCGCGACTGCGGGGTCGGTTCCTACGAGTTACGTTGGTCCAGTGGGAGGCTTTGGTGCCACCCACGGGGCCGTTCGGGGGCTGTTTCGAGTTCTCATCCTCTAATGCCATGTTTTTAAGCCTAAGTTTGGAAATAAGCAAACTACCGTCGTACTCTCAAACCGGGAGACCCGCGGCTGCGGGGTCCGTTCCCACGAGTTACGTTGGTCCCGTGGGAGGCGTTGGTGCCACCCACGGGGCCGTTCGGGGGCTGTTTCGAGTTCTCACCCTCTAACGCCATGTTTTCAAGCCTAAGTGTGGAAATACGAAAATTATCGTCGTACTCTCAAACCGGGAGACCCGTGGCTGCGGGGACCGTTCCCACGATTTACGTTGGTCCCGTGGGAGGTGTTGGTGCCACCCACGGGGCCGTTCGGGGGCTGTTTCGAGTTTTCACCCTCTAACGCCATGTTTTGCTTAAGTTCAGAAATACGCAAATTACCGTCGTACTCTCAAACGGGAGACCCGCGGCTGTGGGGTCGGTTGCTACGAGTTACGTTGGTCCCGTGGGAGGCGTTGGTGCCACCCATGGGGCCGTTCGGGGGCTGTTTCGAGTTCTCACCCTCTAACGCCATGTTTTTAAGCCATAGTGTGGAAATAAGCAAATTATCGTCGTACTCTCAAACCGGGAGACCCGCGGCTGCGGGGTCCGTTCCTACGAGTTACGTTGGTCCCGTGGGAGGCGTTGGTGCGACCCAGGGGGCCGTTCGGGGCTGTTTCGAGTTCTCACCCTCTAACGCGATGTTTTCAAGCCTAAGTGTGGAAATAAGCAAACTGCCGTCGTGCTTTAAAACCGGGAGACCCGCGGCTGCGGGGTCCGTTCCCACGAGTTACATTGGTCCCGTGGGTGGTGTTGGTGCCACCCACGGGGCCGTTCGGGGGCTGTTTCGAGTTCTCACCCTCTAACGCCATGTTTTGCTTAAGTGTAGAAATACGCAAATTACCGTCGTACTCTCAAACCGGGAGACCCGCGGCTGCGGGGTCGGTTCCTACGAGTTACGTTGGTCCCGTGGGAGGCGTTGGTGCCACCCACGGGGCCGTTCGGGGGCTGTTTCGAGTTCTCACCCTCTAACGCAATGTTTTTAAGCCTAAGTGTGGAAATAAGCAAATTATATTCGTACTCTCAAACCGGGAGACCCGCGGCTGCGGGGTCGGTTCCTACAAGTTACGTTGGTACCGTGGGAGGCGTTGGTGCCACCCACGGGGCCGTTCGGGGGCTGTTTCGAGTTCTCACCCTCTAACGCGATGTTTTCAAGCCTAAGTGTGGAACTTAGTAAACTACCGTCGTACTCTCAAATCGGGAGACCCGCGGCTACGGGGTCCATTCCCACGAGTTACGTTGGTCCCGTGGGAGGCGTTGGCGCCACCCACGGAGCCGTTCGGGGGCTGTTTCGAGTTCTCACCCTCTAGCGCCATGTTTTTAAGCCTAAGTGTGGAAATTAGCAAATTATCGTCGTACTCTCAAATCGGGAGACCCGCGGCTGCGGGGTCGGTTCCTACGAGTTACGTTGGTCCCGTGGGAGGCGTTGGTGCCACCCACGGGGCCGTTCGGGGGCTGTTTCGAGTTCTCACCCTCTAACGCCATATTTTTAAGCCTAAGTGTGGAAATAAACAAACTACCGTCGTACTCTCAAACCGGGAGACCCGCGGCTGTGGGGTCGAATCCTACGAGTTACGTTGGTCCCGTGGGAGGTGTTGGTGCCACCCACGGGACCGTTCGGGGCTGTTTCGAGTCTCACCCTCTAACGCCATGTTTTTAAGCCTAAGTGTTGAAATAAACAAATTATCGTCGTACTCTCAAACCGGGAGACCCGCGGCTGCGGGGTCGGTTCCTACGAGTAATGTTGGTCCCGTGGGAGGCGTTGGTTCCACCCACGGGGCCGTTCGTGGGCTTTTTCGAGTTCTCACCCTCTAACGCCATGTTTTCAAGCCTAAGTGTGGAAATAAGCAAATTATCGTCGTACTCTCAAACCGAGAGACCCGCGGCTGCGGGGTCCGTTCCCACGAGTTACGTTGGTCCCGTGGGGGGCGTTGGTGCCACCCACGGGGACGTTCCGGGGGCTGTTTCGAGTTCTCACCCTCTAACGCCATGTTTTCAAGCCTAAGTGTGGAAATACGCAAATTACCGTCGTACTCTCAAACCGGGAGACCCGCGGCTGCGGGGTCGGTTCCGACGAGTTACGTTGGTCCCGTGGGAGGCGTTGGTGCCACCCACGGGGCCGTTCGGGGGCTGTTTCGAGTTCTCACCCTCTAACGCAATGTTTTTAAGCCTAAGTGTGGAAATAAGCAAATTGTCTTCGTACTCTCAAACCGGGAGACCCGCGGCTGCGGGGTCAGTTCCTACGAGTTACGTTGGTCCCGTGGGAGGCGTTGGTGCCACCCACGGGGCCGTTCGGGGGCTGTTTCGAGTTCTAACCCTCTAACGCGATGTTTTCAAGCCTAAGTGTGGAACTAAGCAAATTACCGTCGTACTCTCAAATAGGGAGACCCGGAGCTGCGGGGTCCATTCCCACGAGTTACGTTGGTCCCGTGGGAGGCGTTGGTGCCACCCACGGAGCCGTTCGGGGGCTGTTTCGAGTTCTCACCCTCTAACGCCATGTTTTTAAGCCTAAGTGTGGAAATAAGCAAATTATCGTCGTACTCTCAAAAACGGGAGACCCGCGGCTGTGGGGTCGGTTCCTACGAGTTACGTTTGTCCCGTGGGAGGTGTTGGTGCCACCCACGGGGCCGTTCGGGGGCTGTTTCGAGTTCTCACCCTCTAACGCCATGTTTTTAAGCCTAAGTGTTGAAATAAACAAATTATCGTCGTACTCTCAAACCGGGAGACCCGCGGCTGCGGGGTCGGTTCCTACGAGTTATGTTGGTCCCGTTGGAGGCGTTGGTGCGACCCAGGGGTCCGTTCGGGGGCTGTTTCGAGTTCTCACCCTCTAACGCCATGTTTTCAAGCCTAAGTGTGGAAATAAGCAAATTATCGTCGTACTCTCAAACCGAGAGACCCGCGGCTGCGGGGTCCGTTCCCACGAGTTACGTTGGTCCCGTGCGAGGCGTTGGTGCCACCCATGGGGCCGTTCGGGGGCTGTTTCGAGTTCTTACCCTCTAACCGCAAAGTTTTCAAGCCTAAGTGTGGAAATACGCAAATTACCGTCGTACTCTCAAACCGGGAGACCCGCGGCTGCGGGGTCGGTTCCTACGAGTTACGTTGGTCCCGTGGGAGGCGTTGGTGCCACCCACGGGGCCGTTCGGGGGCTGTTTCGAGTTCTTACTCGCTAACGCCATGTTTTGCTTAAGTGTAAAAATACGGAAATTACCTTCGTACTCCCAAACCGGGAGACCCGCGGCTGCGGGGTCGGTTCCTACGAGTTACGTTGGTCCCGTGGGAGGCGTTGGTGCCACCCACGGGGCCGTTCGGGGGCTGTTTCGAGTTCTCACCCTCTAACGCCATGTTTTTAAGCCTAAGTGTTGAAATAAACAAATTATCATCGTACTCTCAAACCGGGAGACCCGCGGCTGCGGGGTCGGTTCCTACGAGTTATGTTGGTCCCGTGGGAGGCGTAAGTGCCACCCACGGGGCCGTTCGGGGGCTGTTTCGAGTTCTCACCCTCTAACGCCATGTTTTCAAGCCTAAGTGTGGAAATAAGCAAATTATCGTCGTACTCTCAAACCGAGAGACCCGCGGCTGCGGGGTCCGTTCCCACGAGTTACGTTGGTCCCGTGGGAGGCGTTGGTGCCACCCACGGGGCCGTTCGGGTGCTGTTTCGAGTTCTCACCCTCTAACGCCATGTTTTCAAGCCTAAGTGTGGAAATACGCAAATTACCGTCGTACTCTCAAACCGGGAGACCCGCGGCTGCGGGGTCGGTTCCTACGAGTTACGTTGGTCCCGTGGGAGGCGTTGGTGCCACCCACGGGGCCGTTCGGGGGCTGTTTCGAGTTCTCACCCTCTAACGCCATGTTTTGCTTAAGTGTAGAAATACGCATATTACCGTCGTACTCTTAAACCGGGAGACCCGCGACTGCGGTGTCGGCTCCTACGAGTTACGTTGGTCCCGTGGGAGGCGTTGGTGCCAACCACGGGGCCGTTCGGGGGCTGTTTCGAGTTCTCACCCTCTAAAGCCAAGTTTTTAAGCCTAAGTGTGGAAATAAGCAAATTATCGTCGTACTCTCAAACCGGGAGACCCGCGGCTGTGGGGTCGGTTCCTACGAGTTACGTTTGTCCCGTGGGAGGTGTTGGTGCCACCCAAGGGCCGTTCGGGGGCTGTTTCGAGTTCTCACCCTCTAACGCCATGTTTTTAAGCCTAAGTGTGGAAATAAGCAAATTATCGTCGTACTCTCAAACCGGGAGACCCGCGGCTGCGGGGTCGGTTCCTACGAGTTATGTTGGTCCCGTGGGAGGCGTTGGTGCCACCCACGGGGCCGTTCGGGGGCTGTTTCGAGTTCTCACCCTCTAACGCCATGTTTTCAAGCCTAAGTGTGGAAATAAGCAAATTATCGTCGTACTCTCAAACCGGGAGACCCGCGGCAGCGGGGTCCATTCCTACGAGTTACGTTGGTCCCATGGGAGGCGTTGGTGCCACCCACGGGGCCGTTCGGGGGCTATTTCGAGTTCTCACCCTCTAACGCCGTGTTTTCAAGCCTAAGTGTGGAAATAAGCAAACTACCGTCGTACTCTAAAACCGGGAGACCCGCGGCTGCGGGGTCCGTTCCCACGAGTTACGTTGGTCCCGTGGGTGGTGTTGGTGCCACCCACGGGGCCGTTCGGGGGCTGTTTCGAGTTCTCACCCTCTAACGCCATGTTTTGCTTAAGTGTAAAAATACGCAAATTACCATCGTACTCTCAAACCGGGAGACCCGCGGCTGTGGGGTCGGTTCCTACGAGTTACGTTGGTCCCGTGGGAGGTGTTGGTGCCACCCACGGGGCCGTTCGGGGGCTGTTTCGAGTTCTCACCCTCTAACGCCATGTTTTTAAGCCTAAGTGTGAAAATAAGCAAATTATCGTCGTACTCTCAAACCGGGAGACCCGCGGCTGTGGGGTCGGTTCCTACGAGTTACGTTTGTCCCGTGGGAGGTGTTGGTGCCACCCAAGGGCCGTTCGGGGGCTGTTTCGAGTTTCACCCTCTAACGCCATGTTTTTAAGCCTAAGTCTGGAAATATGCAAATTATCGTCGTACTCTCAAACCGGGAGACCCGCGGCTGCGGGGTCGATTCCTATGAGTTACGTTGGTCCCGTGGGAGGCGTTGGTACCACCCACGGGGCCGTTCGGGGGCTTTTTCGAGTTCTCACCCTCTAACGCCATGTTTTCAAGCCTACGTGTGTAAATAAGCAAACTACCGTCGTACTCTCAAACCGGGAGACCCGCGGCTGCGGGGTCCGTTCCCACGAGTTAAGTTGGTCACGTGGGAGGTGTTGGTGCCACCCACGGGGCCGTTCGGGGGTGTTTCGAGTTGTCACCCTCTAACGCCATGTTTTCAAGCCTAAGTGTAGAAATACGCAAATTACCGTCGTACTCTCAAACCGGGAGACCCGCGGCTGCGGGGTCGGTTCCTACGAGTTACGTTGGTCTCGTGGGAGGCGTTGGTGCCACCCACGGGGCCGTTCGGGGGCTGTTTCGAGTTCTCACCCTCTAACGCCATGTTTTTAAGCCTAAGTGTGGAAATAAGCAAACTACCGTCGTACTCTAAAACCGGGAGACCCGCGGCTGCGGGGTCCATTCCCACGAGTTACGTTGGTCCCGTGGGAGGCGTTGGTGCCACCCACGGGGCCGTTCGGGGGCTGTTTCGAGTTCTCACCCTCTAATGCCATGTTTTCAAGCCTAAGTGTGGAAATAAGCAAATTATCGTCGTACTCTCAAACCGGGAGACCCGTGGCTGCGGGGACCGTTCCCACGATTTACGTTGGTCCCGTGGGAGGTGTTGGTGCCACCCACGGGGCCGTTCGGGGGCTGTTTCGAGTTTTCACCCTCTAACGCCATGTTTTGCTTAAGTGTAGAAATACGCAAATTACCGTCGTACTCTCAAACCGGGAGACCTGCGGCTGTGGGGTCGGTTCCTATGAGTTACATTGGTCCCGTGGGAGGCGTTGGTGCCACCCATGGGGCCGTTCGGGGGCTGTTTCGAGTTCTCACCATGTAACGCCATGTTTTTAAGCCATAGTGTGGAAATAAGCAAATTATCGTCGTACTCTCAAACCGGGAGACCCGCGGCTGCGGGGTCCATTCCTACGAGTTACGTTGGTCCCGTGGGAGGCGTTGGTGCGACCCAGGGGGCCGTTCGGGGGCTGTTTCGAGTTCTCACCCTCTAACGCCATGTTTTCAAGCCTAAGTGTGGAAATAAGCAAACTGCCGTCGTACTTTAAAACCGGGAGACCCGCGGCTGCGGGGTCCGTTCCCACGAGTTATATTGGTCCCGTGGGTGGTGTTGGTGCCACCCACGGGGCCGTTCGGGGGCTGTTTCGAGTTCTCACCCTCTAACGCCATGTTTTGCTTAAGTGTAGAAATACGCAAATTACCGTCGTACTCTCAAACCGGGAGACCCGCGGCTGCGGGGTTGGTTCCTACGAGTTACGTTGGTCCCGTGGGAGGCGTTGGTGCCACCCACGGGGCCGTTCGGTGGCTGTTTCGAGTTCTCACCCTCTAACGCAATGTTTTTAAGCCTAAGTGTGGAAATAAGCAAATTATCTTCGTACTCTCAAACCGGGAGACCCGCGGCTGCGGGGTCGGTTCCTACGAGTTACGTTGGTACCGTGGGAGGCGTTGGTGCCACCCACGGGGCCGTTCAGGGGCTGTTTCGAGTTCTCACCCTCTAACGCGATGTTTTAAAGCCTAAGTGTGGAACTAAGTAAACTACCGTCGCACTCTCAAATCGGGAGACCCGCGGCTACGGGGTCCATTCCCACGAGTTACGTTGGTCCCGTGGGAGGCGTTGGTGCCACCCACGGAGCCGTTCGGGGGCTGTTTCGAGTTCTCACCCTCTAGCGCCATGTTTTTAAGCCTAAGTGTGGAAATAAGCAAATTATCTTCGTACTCTCAAATCGGGAGACCCGCGGCTGCGGGGTCGGTTCCTACGAGTTACGTTGGCCCGTGGGAGGCGTTGGTGCCACCCACGGGGCCGTTCGGGGGCTGTTTCGAGTTCTCACCCTCTAACGCCATATTTTTAAGCCTAAGTGTGGAAATTAGAAAATTATCGTCGTACTCTCAAATCGGGAGACCCGCGGCTGCGGGGTCCGTTCCTACGAGTTACGTTGGTCCCGTGGGAGGCGTTGGTGCGACCCAGGGGGCCGTTCGGGGGTTGTTTCGAGTTCTCACCCTCTAACGCCATGTTTTCAAGCCTAAGTGTGGAAATAAGCAAACTACCGTCGTACTCTAAAACCGGGAGACCCGCGGCTGCGGGGTCCGTTCCCACGAGTTACGTTGGTCCCGTGGGTGGTGTTGGTGCCACCCACGGGGCCATTCGGGGGCTGTTTCGAGTTCTTACCCTCTAACGCCATGTTTTGCTTGAGTGTAGAAATACACAAATTACCGTCGTACTCTCAAACCGGGAGACCCGCGGCTGCGGGGTCGGTTCCTACGAGTTACGTTGGTCCCGTGGGAGGCGTTGGTGCCACCCACGGGGCCGTTCGGGGGCTGTTTCGAGTTCACACGCTCTAACGCAATGTTTTTAAGCCTAAGTGTGGAAATAAGCAAATTATCTTCGTACTCTCAAACCGGGAGACCCGCGAGTGCGGGGTCGGTTCCTACGAGTTACGTTGGTCCCGTGGGAGGCGTTGGTGCCACCCACGGGGCCGTTCGGGGGCTGTTTCGAGTTCTCACCCTCTAACGCGATGTTTTCAAGCCTAAGTGTGGAACTAAGCAAACTACCGTCGTACTCTCAAATCGGGAGACCAGCGGCTGCGGGGTCCATTCCCACGAGTTACGTTGGTCCCGTGGGAGGCGTTGGTGCCACCCACGGAGCCGTTCGGGGGCTGTTTCGAGTTCTCACCCTCTAACGCCATGTTTTTAAGCCTAAGTGTGGAAATAAGCAAATTATCGCCGTACTCTCAAATCGGGAGACCCGCGGCTGCGGGGTCGGTTCCTACGAGTTACGTTGGTCTCGTGGGAGGCGTTGGTGCCACCCACGGGGCCGTTCGGGGGCTGTTTCGAGTTCTCACCCTCTAACGCCATGTTTTTAAGCCTAAGTGTGGAAATAAGCAAACTACCGTCGTACTCTCAAACCGGGAGACCCGCGGCTGTGGGGTCGGTTCCTACGAGTTACGTTGGTCCCGTGGGAGGTGTTGGTGCCACCCACGGGGCCGTTCGGGGGCTGTTTCGAGTTCTCACCCTCTAACGCCATGTTTTTAAGCCTAAGTGTGGAAATAAGCAAATTATCGTCGTACTCTCAAACCGGGAGACCCGCGGCTGTGGGGTCGGTTCCTACGAGTTACGTTTGTCCCGTGGGAGGTGTTGGTGCCACCCAAGGGCCGTTCGGGGGCTGTTTCGAGTTTCACCCTCTAACGCCATGTTTTTAAGCCTAAGTCTGGAAATATGCAAATTATCGTCGTACTCTCAAACCGGGAGACCCGCGGCTGCGGGGTCGATTCCTATGAGTTACGTTGGTCCCGTGGGAGGCGTTGGTACCACCCACGGGGCCGTTCGGGGGCTTTTTCGAGTTCTCACCCTCTAACGCCATGTTTTCAAGCCTAAGTGTGGAAATAAGCAAACTACCGTCGTACTCTCAAACCGGGAGACCCGCGGCTGTGGGGTCGGTTCCTACGAGTTACGTTGGTCCCGTGGGAGGTGTTGGTGCCACCCACGGGGCCGTTCGGGGGCTGTTTCGAGTTTCACCCTCTAACGCCATGTTTTTATGCCTAAGTCTGGAAATATGCAAATTATCGTCGTACTCTCAAACCGGGAGACCCGCGGCTGCGGGGTCGATTCCTATGAGTTACGTTGGTCCCGTGGGAGGCGTTGGTACCACCCACGGGGCCGTTCGGGGGCTTTTTCGAGTTCTCACCCTCTAACGCCATGTTTTCAAGCCTAAGTGTGGAAATAAGCAAACTACCGTCGTACTCTCAAACCGGGAGACCCGCGGCTGCGGGGTCCGTTCCCACGAGTTAAGTTGGTCACGTGGGAGGTGTTGGTGCCACCCACGGAGCCGTTCGGGGGCTGTTTCGAGTTCTCACCCTCTAACGCCATGTTTTTAAGCCTAAGTGTGGAAATAAGCAAATTATCGTCGTACTCTCAAACCGGGAGACCCGCGGCTGTGGGGTCGGTTCCTACGAGTTACGTTTGTCCCGTGGGAGGTGTTGGTGCCACCCAAGGGCCGTTCGGGGGCTGTTTCGAGTTTCACCCTCTAACGCCATGTTTTTAAGCCTAAGTCTGGAAATATGCAAATTATCGTCGTACTCTCAAACCGGGAGACCCGCGGCTGCGGGGTCGATTCCTATGAGTTACGTTGGTCCCGTGGGAGGTGTTGGTGCCACCCACGGGGCCGTTCGGGGGCTGTTTCGAGTTCTCACCCTCTAACGCCATGTTTTTAAGCCTAAGTGTGGAAATAAGCAAATTATCGTCGTACTCTCAAACCGGGAGACCCGCGGCTGTGGGGTCGGTTCCTACGAGTTACGTTTGTCCCGTGGGAGGTGTTGGTGCCACCCAAGGGCCGTTCGGGGGCTGTTTCGAGTTTCACCCTCTAACGCCATGTTTTTAAGCCTAAGTGTGGAAATATGCAAATTATCGTCATACTCTCAAACCGGGAGACCCGCGGCTGCGGGGTCGATTCCTATGAGTTACGTTGGTCCCGTGGGAGGCGTTCGTACCACCCACGGGGCCGTTCGGGGGCTTTTTCGAGTTCTCACCCTCTAACGCCATGTTTTCAAGCCTAAGTGTGGAAATAAGCAAACATCCGTCGTACTCTCAAACCGGGAGACCCGCGGCTGCGGGGTCCGTTCCCACGAGTTAAGTTGGTCACGTGGGAGGTGTTGGTGCCACCCACGGGGCCGTTCGGGGGTGTTTCGAGTTGTCACCCTCTAACGCCATGTTTTCAAGCCTAAGTGTAGAAATACGCAAATTACCGTCGTACTCTCAAACCGGGAGACCCGCGGCTGCGGGGTCGGTTCCTACGAGTTACGTTGGTCCCGTGGGAGGCGTTGGTGCGACCCAGGGGGCCGTTCGGGGGCTGTTTCGAGTTCTCACCCTCTAACGCGATGTTTTCAAGCCTAAGTGTGGAAATAAGCAAACTGCCGTCGTACTTTAAAACCGGGAGACCCGCGGCTGCGGGGTCCGTTCCCACGAGTTACATTGGTCCCGTGGGTGGTGTTGGTGCCACCCACGGGGCCGTTCGGGGGCTGTTTCGAGTTCTCACCCTCTAACGCCATGTTTTAAAGCCTAAGTGTGGAAATAAGCAAATTATCGTCGTACTCTCAAACCGAGAGACCCGCGGCTGCGGGGTCCATTACCACGAGTTACGTTGGTCCCGTGGGAGGCGTTGGTGCCACCCACGGGGCCTTTCGGGAGCTGTTTCGAGTTCTCACCCTCTAACGCCATGTTTTGCTTAAGTGTAAAAATACGCAAATTACCATCGTACTCTCAAACCGGGAGACCCGCGGCTGCGGGGTCGGTTCCTACGAGTTACGTTGGTCCCGTGGGAGGCGTTGGTGCCACCCACGGGGCCGTTCGGGGGCTGTTTCGAGTTCTCACCCTCTAACGCCATGTTTTTAAGCCTAAGTGTGGAAATAAGCAATTTATCGTCGTACTCTCAAACCAGGAGACCCGCGGCTGCGGGGTCGGTTCCTACGAGTTACGTTGGTCCCGTAGGAGGCGTTGGTGCCACCCACGGAGCCGTTCGGGGGATTTTTCGAGTTCTCACCCTCTAACGCCATGTTTTTAAGCCTAAGTGTGGAAATAAGCAAATTATCATCGTACTCTCAAATCGGGAGACCCGCGGCTGCGGGGTCGGTTCCTACGAGTTACGTTGGTCCCGTGAGAGGCGTTGGTGCCACCCACGGGGCCGTTCGGGGGCTGTTTCGAGTTCTCACCCTCTAACGCCATGTTTTTAAGCCTAAGTGTGGAAATAAGCAAACTACCGTCGTACTCTCAAACCGGGAGACCAGCGGCTGCGGGGTCGGTTCCTACGAGTTACGTTGGTCCCGTGGGAGGTGTTGGTGCCACCCACGGGGCCGTTCGGGGGCTATTTCGAGTTCTCACCCTCTAACGCCATGTTTTTAAGCCTAAGTGTTGAAATAAACAAATTATCGTCGTACTCTCAAACCGGGAGACCCGCGGCTGCGGGGTCGGTTCCTACGAGTTATGTTTTTCCCGTGGGAGGCGTTGGTGCCACCCACGGGGCCGTTCGGGGGCTGTTTCGAGTTCTCACCCTCTAACGCCATGTTTTCAAGCCTCAGTGTGGAAATAAGCAGATTTTCGTCGTACTCTCAAACCGAGAGACCCGCTGCTACGGGGTCCATTCCCACGAGTTACGTTGGTCCCGTGGGAGGCGTTGGTGCCACCCACGGGGCCGTTCGGGGGCTGTTTCGAGTTCTCACCCTCTAACGCCATGTGTTTCAAGCCTAAGTGTGGAAATACGCAAATTATCGTCGTACTCTCAAACCGGGAGACCCGCGGCTGCGGGGTCGGTTCCTACGAGTTACGTTGGTCCCGTGGGAGGCGTTGGTGCCACCCACGGGGCCGTTCGGGGGCTGTTTCGAGTTATCACCCTCTAACGCCATGTTTTCAAGCCTAAGTGTGGAAATAAGCAAATTATCGTCGTACTCTCAAACCGAGAGACACGCGGCTGCGGGGTCCGTTCCCACGAGTTACGTTGGTCCCGTGGGGGGCGTTGGTGCCACCCACGGGGACGTTCGGGGGCTGTTTCGAGTTCTCACCCTCTAACGCCATGTTTTCAAGCCTAAGTGTGGAAATACGCAAATTACCGTCGTACTCTCAAACCGGGAGACCCGCGGCTGCGGGGTCGGTTCCGACGAGTTACGTTGGTCCCGTGGGAGGCGTTGGTGCCACCCACGGGGCCGTTCGGGGGTTGTTTCGAGTTCTCACCCTCTAACGCAATGTTTTTAAGCCTAAGTGTGGAAATAAGCAAATTGTCTTCGTACTCGCAAACCGGGAGACCCGCGGCTGCGGGGTCAGTTCCTATGAGTTATGTTGGTCCCGTGGGAGGCGTTGGTGCCACCCACGGGGCCGTTCGGGGGCTGTTTCGAGTTGTCACCCTCTAACGCGATGTTTTCAAGCCTAAGTGTGGAACTAAGCAAACTACCATCGTACTCTCAAATAGGGAGACCCGCGGCTGCGGGGTCCATTCCCACGAGTTACGTTGGTCCCGTGGGAGGCGTTGGTGCCACCCACGGAGCCGTTCGGGGGTTGTTTCGAGTTCTCACCCTCTAACGCCATGTTTTTAAGCCTAAGTGTGGAAATAAGCAAGTTATCGTCGTACTCTAAAATCGGGAGACCCGCGGCTGCGGGGTCGGTTCCTACGAGTTACGTTGGTCCCGTGGGAGGCGTTGGTGCCACCCACTGGGCCGTTCGGGGGCTGTTTCGAGTTCTCACCCTCTAACGCCATGTTTTTAAGCCAAAGTGTGGAAATAAGCAAACTACCGTCGTACTCTCAAACCGGGAGACCCGCGGCTGTGGGGTCGGTTCCTACGAGTTACGTTGGTCCCGTGGGAGGTGTTGGTGCCACCCACGGGGCCGTTCGGGGGCTGTTTCGAGTTCTCACCCTCTAACGCCATGTTTTTAAGCCTAAGTGTGGAAATAAGCAAATTATCGTCGTACTCTCAAACCGGGAGACCCGCGGCTGCGGGGTCGGTTCCTACGAGTTATGTTGGTCCCGTGGGAGGCGTTGGTGCGACCCAGGGGGCCGTTCGGGGGCTGTTTCGAGTTCTCACCCTCTAACGCCATGTTTTTAAGCCTAAGTGTGGAAATAAGCAAATTATCGTCGTACTCTCAAACCGAGAGACCCGCGGCTGTGGGGTCCATTCCCACGAGTTACGTTGGTCCCGTGGGAGGCGTTGGTGCCACCCATGGGGCCGTTCGGGGGCTGTTTCGAGTTCTCACCCTCTAACGCCATGTTTTCAAGCCAAAGTGTGGAAATACGCAAATTACCGTCGTACTCTCAAACCGGGAGACCCGCGGCTGCGGGGTCGGTTCCTACGAGTTACGTTGGTCCCGTGGGAGGCGTTGGTGCCACCCACGGGGCCGTTCGGGGGCTGTTTCGAGTTCTCACTCGCTAACGCCATGTTTTGCTTAAGTGTAAAAATACGCAAATTACCGTCGTACTCCCAAACCGGGAGACCCGCGGCTGCGGGGTCGGTTCCTACGAGTTACGTTGGTCCCGTGGGAGGCGTTGGTGCCACCCACAGGGCCGTTCGGGGGCTGTTTCGAGTTCTCACCCTCTAACGCCATGTTTTTAAGCCTAAGTGTTGAAATAAACAAATTATCGTCGTACTCTCAAACCGGGAGACCCGCGCCTGCGGGGTCGGTTCCTACGAGTTATGTTGGTCCCGTGGGAGGCGTAAGTGCCACCCACGGGGCCGTTCGGGGGCTGTTTCGAGTTATCACCCTCTAACGCCATGTTTTCAAGCCTAAGTGTGGAAATAAGCAAATTATCGTCGTACTCTCAAACCGAGAGACCCGCGGCTGCGGGGTCCGTTCCCACGAGTTACGTTGGTCCCGTGGGAGGCGTTGGTGCCACCCACGGGGCCGTTCGGGAGCTGTTTCGAGTTCTCACCCTCTAACGCCATGTTTTGCTTAAGTGTAAAAATACGCAAATTACCATCGTACTCTCAAACCGGGAGACCCGCGGCTGCGGGGTCGGTTCCTACGAGTTACGTTGGTCCCGTGGGAGGCGTTGGTGCCACCCACGGGGCCGTTCGGGGGCTGTTTCGAGTTCTCACTCGCTAACGCCATGTTTTGCTTAAGTGTAAAAATACGCAAATTACCGTCGTACTCCCAAACCGGGAGACCCGCGGCTGCGGGGTCGGTTCCTACGAGTTACGTTGGTCCCGTGGGAGGCGTTGGTGCCACCCACGGGGCCGTTCGGGGGCTGTTTCGAGTTCTCACCCTCTAACGCCATGTTTTTAAGCCTAAGTGTTGAAATAAACAAATTATCGTCGTACTCTCAAACCGGGAGACCCGCGGCTGCGGGGTCGGTTCCTACGAGTTATGTTGGTCCCGTGGGAGGCGTAAGTGCCACCCACGGGGCCGTTCGGGGGCTGTTTCGAGTTCTCACCCTCTAACGCCATGTTTTTAACCCTAAGTGTGGAAATACGCAAATTACCGTCGTACTCTCAAACCGGGAGACCCGCGGCTGCGGGGTCGGTTCCTACGAGTTACGTTGGTCCCGTGGGAGGCGTTGGTGCCACCCACGGGGCCGTTCGGGGGCTGTTTCGAGTTCTCACCCTCTAACGCCATGTTTTGCTTAAGTGTAAAAATACGCAAATTACCATCGTACTCTCAAACCGGGAGACCCGCGGCTGCGGGGTCGGTTCCTACGAGTTACGTTGGTCCCGTGGGAGGCGTTGTGGCCACCCACGGGGCCGTTCGGGGGCTGTTTCGAGTTCTCACCCTCTAACGCCATGTTTTTAAGCCTAAGTGTGGAAATAAGCAATTTATCGTCGTACTCTCAAACCAGGAGACCCGCGGCTGCGGGGTCGGTTCCTACGAGTTACGTTGGTCCCGTGGGAGGCGTTGGTGCCAACCACGGAGCCGTTCGGGGGCTGTTTCGAGTTCTCACCCTCTAACGCCATGTTTTTAAGCCTAAGTGTGGAAATAAGCAAATTATCATCGTACTCTCAAATCGGGAGACCCGCGGCTGCGGGGTCGGTTCCTACGAGTTACGTTGGTCCCGTGGGAGGCGTTGGTGCCACCCACGGGGCCGTTCGGGGGCTGTTTCGAGTTCTCACCCTCTAACGCCATGTTTTTAAGCCTAAGTGTGGAAATAAGCAAACTACCGTCGTACTCTCAAACCGGGAGACCCGCGGCAGCGGGGTCGGTTCCTACGAGTTACGTTGGTCCCGTGGGAGGTGTTGGTGCCACCCACGGGGCCGTTCGGGGGCTATTTCGAGTTCTCACCCTCTAACGCCATGTTTTTAAGCCTAAGTGTTGAAATAAACAAATTATCGTCGTACTCTCAAACCGGGAGACCCGCGGCTGCGGGGTCGGTTCCTACGAGTTATGTTTTTCCCGTGGGAGGCGTTGGTGCCACCCACGGGGCCGTTCGGGGGCTGTTTCGAGTTCTCACCCTCTAACGCCATGTTTTCAAGCCTCAGTGTGGAAATAAGCAGATTTTCGTCGTACTCTCAAACCGAGAGACCCGCTGCTGCGGGGTCCATTCCCACGAGTTACGTTGGTCCCGTGGGAGGCGTTGGTGCCACCCACGGGGCCGTTCGGGGGCTGTTTCGAGTTCTCACCCTCTAACGCCATGTGTTTCAAGCCTAAGTGTGGAAATACGCAAATTATCATCGTACTCTCAAACCGGGAGACCCGCGGCTGCGAGGTCGGTTCCTACGAGTTACGTTGGTCCCGTGGGAGGCGTTGATGCCACCCACGGGGCCGTTCGGGGGCTGTTTCGAGTTCTCACCCTCTAACGCCATGTTTTGCTTAAGTGTAAAAATACGCAAATTACCGTCGTACTCTCAAACCGGGAGACCCGCGGCTGCGGGGTCGGTTCCTACGAGTTACGTTGGTCCCGTGGGAGCCGTTGGTGCCACCCACGGGGCCGTTCGGGGGCTGTTTCGAGTTCTCACCCTCTAACGCCATGTTTTTAAGCCTAAGTGTGTAAATAAGCAAATTATCGTCGTACTCTCAAACCAGGAGACCCGCGGCTGCGGGGTCGGTTCCTACGAGTTACGTTGGTCCCGTGGGAGGCGTTGGTGCCACCCACGGGGCTGTTCGGGGGCTGTTTCGAGTTTTCACCCTCTAACGCCATGTTTTTAAGCCTAAGTGTTGAAATAAACAAATTATCGTCGTACTCTCAAACCGGGAGACCCGCGGCTGCGGGGTCGGTTCCTACGAGTTACGTTGGTCCCGTGGGAGGCGTTGGTGCCACCCACGGGGCCGTTCGGGGGCTGTTTCGAGTTCTCACCCTCTAACGCCATGTTTTTAAGCCTAAGTGTGGAAATAAGCAAATTATCGTCGTACTCTCAAACCGGGAGACCCGTGGCTGCGGGGACCGTTCCCACGATTTACGTTGGTCCCGTGGGAGGTGTTGGTGCCACCCACGGGGCCGTTCGGGGGCTGTTTTGAGTTTTCACCCTCTAACGACATGTTTTGCTTAAGTGTAGAAATACGCAAATTACCGTCGTACTCTCAAACCGGGAGACCCGCGGCTGTGGGGTCGGTTCCTACGAGTTACGTTGGTCCCGTGGGAGGCGTTGATGCCACCCACGGGGCCGTTCGGGGGCTGTTTCGAGTTCTCACCCTCTAACGCCATGTTTTGCTTAAGTGTAAAAATACGCAAATTACCGTCGTACTCTCAAACCGGGAGACCCGCGGCTGCGGGGTCGGTTCCTACGAGTTACGTTGGTCCCGTGGGAGCCGTTGGTGCCACCCACGGGGCCGTTCGGGGGCTGTTTCGAGTTCTCACCCTCTAACGCCATGTTTTTAAGCCTAAGTGTGTAAATAAGCAAATTATCGTCGTACTCTCAAACCAGGAGACCCGCGGCTGCGGGGTCGGTTCCTACGAGTTACGTTGGTCCCGTGGGAGGCGTTGGTGCCACCCACGGGGCCGTTCGGGGGCTGTTTCGAGTTCTCACCCTCTAACGCCATGTTTTTAAGCCATAGTGTGGAAATAAGCAAACTACCGTCGTACTCTCAAACCGGGAGACACGCGGCTCCGGGGTCTGTTCCCACGAGTTACCTTGGTCCTGTGGGAGGCGTTGGTGCCACCCACGGGGCCGTTCGGGGGGCTGTTTCGAGTTCTCACCCTCTAACGCCATGTTTTCAAGCCTAAGTGTGGAAATAAGCAAATTATCGTCGTACTCTCAAACCGGGAGACCCGCGGCTGCGGGGACCGTTCCCACGAGTTACGTTGGTCCCGTGGGAGGTGTTGGTGCCACCCACGGGGCCGTTCGGGGGCTGTTTTGAGTTTTCACCCTCTAACGACATGTTTTGCTTAAGTGTAGAAATACGCAAATTACCGTCGTACTCTCAAACCGGGAGACCCGCGGCTGTGGGGTCGGTTCCTACGAGTTACGTTGGTCCCGTGGGAGGCGTTGGTGCCACCCACGGGGCCGTTCGGGGGCTGTTTCGAGTTCTCACCCTCTAACGCCATGTTTTTAAGCCTAAGTGTTGAAATAAACAAATTATCGTCGTACTCTCAAACCGGGAGACCCGCGGCTGCGGGGTCGGTTCCTAAGAGTTACGTTGGTCCCGTGGGAGGCGTTGGTGCCACCCACGGGGCCGTTCGGGGGCTGTTTCGAGTTCTCACCCTCTAACGCCATGTTTTCAAGCCTAAGTGTGGAAATAAGCAAATTATCGTCGTACTCTCAAACCGAGAGACCCGCGGCTGCGGGGTCCGTTCCCACGAGTTACGTTGGTCCCGTTGGAGGCGTTGGTGCCACCCACGGGGCCGTTCGGGGGCTGTTTCGAGTTCTCACCCTCTAACGCCATGTTTTCAAGCCTAAGTGTGGAAGTACGCAAATTACCGTCGTACTCTCAAACCGAGAGACCCGCGGCTGCGGGGTCAGTTCCTACGAGTTACGTTGGTGCCACCCACGGGGCCGTTCGGGGGCTGTTTCGAGTTCTCACCCTCTAACGCCATGTTTTGCTTAAGTGTAGAAATACGCAAATTACCGTTGTACTCTCAAACCGGGAGACCCGCGGCTGCGGGGTCGGTTCCTACGAGTTACGTTGGTCCCGTGGGAGGCGTTGGTGCCACACACGGGGCCGTTCGGGGGCTGTTTCGAGTTCTCACCCTCTAACGCCATGTTTTTAAGCTTAAGTGTGGAAATAAGCAAATTATCGTCGTACTCTCAAACCAGGAGACCCGTGGCTGCAGGGTCGGTTCCTACGAGTTACGTTGGTCCCGTGGGAGGCGTTGGTGCCATCCACGGGGCCGTTCGGAGGCTGTTTCGAGTCTCACCCTCTAACGCCATGTTTTTATCCCTAAGTGTGGAAATAAGCAAATTATCGTCGTACTCTCAAACCTGGAGACCCGCGGCTGCGGGATCCGTTCCTACGAGTTACGTTGGTCCCGTGGGAGGCGTTGGTGCCAACCACGGGGGCCGTTCGGGGGCTGTTTCGAGTTCTCATCCTCTAACGCCTTGTTTTCAAGCCTAAGTGTGGAAATAAGCAAACTACTGTCGTACTCTCAAACCGGGAGACCCGCGGCTGCGGGGTCCGTTCCCACGAGTTACGTTGGTCCCGTGGGAGGTGTTGGTGCCACGCACGGGGCCGTTCGGGGCTGTTTCGAGTTTTCTCCCTCTAACGCCATGTTTTTAGGCCTAAGTGTGGAAATAAGCAAATTATCGTCGTACTCTCAAACCGGGAGACCCGCGGCTGCGGGGTCCGTTCCTACGAGTTACGTTGGTCCCGTGGGAGGTGTTGGTCCCACCCACGGGGCCGTTCGGGGGCTGTTTCGAGTTCTCACCCTCTAACGCCATGTTTTTAAGCCTAAGTGTGGAAATAAGAAAATTACCGTCGTACTCTCAAACCGGGAGACCCGCGGCTGCGGGGTCAGTTCCTACGAGTTACGTTGGTCCCGTGGGAGGTGTTGGTGCCGCCCACGGGGCCGTTCGGGGGCTGTTTCGAGTTCTCACCCTCTAACGCCATGTTTTTAAGCCTAAGTGTGGAAATAAGCAAATTACCGTCGTACTCTCAATCCGGGAGACCCGCGACTGCGGGGTCAATTCCTACGAGTTACGTTGGTCCCGTGGGAGGTGTTGGTGCCACCCACGAGGCCGTTCGGAGGCTGTTTCGAGTTCTCACCCTCTAACGCCATGTTTTTAAGCCTAATTGTGGAAATAAGCAAATTACCGTCGTACTCTCAAACCGGGAGACCCGCGGCTGGGGGATCAGTTCCTACGAGTTACATTGGTCCCGTGGGAGGTGTTGGTGCCACCCACAGGACCTTTAGAGGGCTGTTTCGAGTTTTCATCCTCTAATGCCATGTTTTTAAGCCTAAGTCTAGAAATATGCAAATTATCATCGTATTCTCAAATCGGGAGTCCCACGGCTGTGGGGTCAGTTCCTACGAGTTACATTGGTCCCGTGGGAGGTGTTGGTGCCACCCACGGGGCCGTTCGGGGGCTGTTTCGAGTTCTCACCCTCTAACGCCATGTTTTGATTAAGTCTAGAAATATGCAAATTAACGTCGTACGCTCAAATCGGGAGACCCGCGGCTATGGGGTCAGTTCCTACAAGTTACATTGGTCCCGTGGGAGGTGTTGGTGCCACCCACGGGGCCGTTCGGGGGCTGTTTCGAGTTCCCACCCTCTAACGCCATGTTTTTAAGCCTAAGTCTAGAAATTCGCAAATTATCGTCTTATTCTCAAACCGGAAGTCCCGCCGCTGCGGGGTCAGTTCCTACGAGTTACATTGGTCCCGTGGGAGGTGTTGGTGCCACCCACGGTGCCGTTCGGGGGCTGTTTCGAGTTTTCACCCTCAAACGCCATGTTTTTAAGCCTAGGTCTATAAATATGCAAATTATCGTCGTACTCTACAACCGGGAGTCCCGCGGCTGCGGGGTCGGTTCCTACGAGTTACATTGGTCCCGTGGGAGGTGTTGGTGGCACCCACGGGGTCGTTCGGGGGCTGTTTGGAGTTCCCACCCTCTAACGCCATGTTTTTAAGTCTAAGTCTAGAAATATGCAAATTATCGTCGTATTCTAAAATCGGGAGTCCCGCGGCTGCGGGGTCAGTTTCTACGAGTTACATTGGTCCCGTGGGAGGTGTTGGTGCCTCTCACGGGGCCGTTCGGGCTCTGTTTCCAGTTTTCACCCTCTAACGCCTTGTTTTTAAGCTTAAGGCCTCATATTTTAAAATTATCGTCGTATTCTCAAATCGAGAGTCCCGTGATTACGCAGTCTATTCCTATATGTTACATTGGTCCCGTGAGAGGTGTTGGTGCCTCTCACGGGTCCGTACGAGGGTTGTTTCGTGTTTTTGCTATCTAACGCCTTGTTTTTAAGCTTAAGTCCTAATATTTTTTAATTATCGTCGTATTTTCAAACCGGGGGTCCCGTGATCTCGCGGTCAGTTCGTACGAGATTCATTGGTCCCGTGTGAGGTGTTGGTGCCATGTTTTTAAGTTTAAGTCTCGACATTTGCAAGTTATCCTATCATCGTATTCTGAAACCGGGAGTTTAAAATATTTTCAACATATTATCCAACAGTGAAACCAATCATTATCCCGTACTCCTTCTAATTATCCCATACTCCTTCTAAAATACTATCCAACAACATTCCAACAACCAATAATTATCCAACAGCCAAACCAAACAAAACCAATAACTATCCCGTACTCCTTCTGTCATCTAAAAGATTTAATAGAAAATGCATATCAATTATATAACTACTTTAGTTAATGTACAGAGTACCTGGTGTGTAATGAAGTACTGGTATGTAATGAAGAACTGGTATCCAATTGGTTGGATCTGCAATACGTAAACAATGTGTTATGAAACTATAACTTGAAACAGCCACCGAACGGCCAATATAACTCGTATGCACTTGAATCATTGAGCCAATATAACTCTTATACACTTAAATCATTTCTAGGGTAATGAGCCATAGAAACTAAATGAACAAAAACAACATAAATTGTTTGAGCTGAAAAATAGTGAATGAATTGAATAAATTATATTCTTTTTGCCAAAAAGCAAACCATGAACCGAAAAATAGTGAATGAACTGAATAAAGTTAGCAAGACTAAAAGATCAAACCATTTTTCACACCAAATGTAAAATTCATACATTCTGAATAAATAATAAATGAAATATCAATGTTGACAGTGATGCCAGCGAGAAACAAATGATTGTAGATTAGAACCCAAACTCGGATACAAAAAAATAAAAAATTCGATACCTCTCAAATACGGAGAAAGCCAAATCAAACTGTTTGAGCGAGAGGACACCAAGGGTGTACACCTACAAAATAGAACTAATTAGAAGAAAAATACACATTCCAAACACAAAAAAATACTCCAATAATCTAGATACAAAAAATGATTAAAGATACCTCAAGGCAAAGAGAAAACCCCCAAAATTATCAAAATCTAGTAAAAACATTACAAAAAAGGCGTAAATACAAACTTATCAATAATTGTAGGGGCTTGATTGATGAATGAGGCTTATATATGAACATCGCACCTCGTTTTTTTTTTCGTTTTCCTCCATCGCACCTGCTACCCACGAATGCTACCCACCGCACCTAGAATAGGACATGTTAGCTTGCAAACATCTAAGAAAGGCTTGGTCAATATATTCCCTTGATCTCCAAAGAAGAGATGAACACAGTTTTCTTCATTTTCACAATTTCTACAAAATCAGAAATATCAAAAATGTTAATTTTCAGTTATTATGGAGATGAATATAAAATTAGGCGAGACACTATTTACTCGACAAGTCCATAAGAAGAATCATAGTTAACAACAAATTATATATCAACATGGTAATTGAGATTCAAAACCAAAATTATTTCAGAAGAAAATGGTATATGATAATGAGAGTAACATTTATTTATTTATTTTCTCCAAAACAAGTTGGATAAATTTTTATATGATTACTAATTGAGCCGATATTCTGACTAAAATACACTGTATTAAAAAAAAGGTAAAAGTGGTAAATCCTCCCTTTCAATATTGAACCTCATCCAACCTTTAAATAAAAATCCAGGACCTGATTTTCTTAACACCCACATCTGCTGAAAAAATCATAATTTTTTAATTAAACATACGCTCTCATGTGTTTTTGGATAAATATGCCCTCCATTCACCTTCTTTCCCAAACCACCAAAACTCAAATTCTCCAATAAAGTTAAATTAAATTAATGAGAACTTCGACAGGCCACTGGTAAAGAAAATCAGTGAGCGTACCAGGAATAATTTTAGTCTTGGACCTCGGCAAGCTTGGGAGCTGTGATGAAGAAAGCCTAGAATGAGAAAAGGGGGTAATAATAATAATAAATAAAATGTAAGAAAGAGAAAAGGAGAAAATGGGAGGGACCGTGTTGTTGGGGATGGCGGCCGTCCTTGCCCCATCCGATGCCACGGGTGGAGTCCATATACTGTTGGACGAGGTGGCGACACTTTTGAAGCAAACCTTACCAGTTTTGATTGGAACTATGTCGTCCATAGTTAAAGGCTCAATAGCATTAAACCTCCATAGCATTAAACCTCCATACAGATTGGGGAAGAAATCTCCATGAATGCTACCAGCATTTGGGGAAGAAACCCACCGCACCTTCAACCCACCGCACCTGCTACCCACCGCACCTTCAACCCACCGCACCTGCTACCCACCGTTTCTTACTCCATACGCAACTTCTCCATAACTAATCCCGACCTTGTACCAACGTTTTGGGAAGAAAAAAAAAAGAAATGAGCGGGGAAATGAAAAAGATGAGGCGCTTGAAGTTGTTTTAGGATTCACACTGGTCACGGCCTAGAGCCGTGACCCACCCACCGCGACCCATTAATGAAGCTAAGTGGGATGTGTACTGCCTATTGGTCACGGCCCATAGTCGTGACCCATACCAAGAAATGGTCACGGCCCATAGCCGTGACCCTCAATCTGTGATGCGCGACCCTTTTTATCAACACTGGTGCTTGAATGAGGGATGGTCACGGCCCATAGCCGTGACCCACACCCAGAAATGGTCACGGCCCTAAGCCGTGACCCTAAATGTGTGTACTTTCTTCTTTGTCATGCCATGGGTCACGGACTTGGGCCGTGACCCATCCGCGACCAAGCTTGGAGGGAATTTTGGCCCGAGTTTGGCTCCAAGATGGTCACGACCTGGTCACGGCCCAAGTCCGTGACCACAGTGGTCGCGGACTTGGGCCGTGACCACTTCCAGAACATAGATAATTTAGTGTGATAATAAACATGGTCACGCCAAATATTGAGTGGGTCACGGCCCAAGTCCGCGACCAGCTGGTCGCGGACTTGGGCCGTGACCCACTGGGCGTGACCATTCGCAGGATTTGGTGTAGTGTTGATTCATGTTTATCTCTTCTAAGATCTTTTCTTGATAGTTTTATCTCTTTGTAGTTATCTCTTATGGCGTCTCTCGCTTGTTATTTATTAGGATGGCCTTATTTCTAGATTCAGACCTATCTGGTTTGTTGTGTTTAGGCTGCTTGGCTTGTACTCTACAATTGTGCCCAAAGCTCTTTGGCTCGAATGGGACGGAGAGGTTTGAGAAGATATTAGCTTGAATAATTGGTCAATCCAAAAAGCTGATTATCATTAGAGATTGTATCTCAAAAAAGTTCCTTAAAAAGAAAATGTGAGCTAGTTTGATACTGTTATGGCCATTGAATCTTGGAGGGACGCGACCATAATTATTTTGTACACATAAGGGCACACTGGTAATGTTCCAAAAATGAATCGTTGGTTGCGTTAATGAGCTTTGGGATCCGTTCCCAAACGATTAGACATTTGGAATTTCACTCAAAGTTTAATCAAAAGTTTGTATCATCATTTGAACACATAACTCATTCAAAATGCACGCTTGGAGCTTTATCCTTACACAGTTTGCTTGTAAGCCGTTGTTATCCTTAGTTTCATTTTCCTTCATTGTTTCTAAATAGTGTCGTTTGATATGAACATTTTTGTCTATGCCATTGGTGAAAATGGTGTACTCTGTCTAAAAAGGACCATGGAGGAATTTAAAAAAACATATTCGATTCCTCCATGAGTAGTCATCGAGTGGGATGAGGTTCCGAGATATTGTAACGTTATTGAGGGTGGACTTTGGATCCACAACCTTTCAGTGGCTGATGAGGGAATAACTTTTCCCTCAAATTAACTAGTTTTGTAGTTTTGTGAGTTTGTTGAAGTTACTCAGTGCGCCCCAAATACTTGGCGAATTGTAAATGGTGTTAATAAAATCAATGAACTGCATGGAACCCATATAGGGATCCCAAAAATTAGGTATTATTACTCGTGGTCCCACATAACTAATGGGATTTTTTATCTGAAGGCGAGAAAGGTTGATAAAATCCTGGCCATCAACCTTCCTGATTCCAGTAAGGGTTAATGGAATTAAGATTTTATTACCAGAAATTATCAACACCCAACTTTTCATGAGGGTGAACAATATCATGGGTTTGTGTGCCGGGATAGGGAGAGAAAAATAGGTTAAACTTAGTTCCATTTTCCAAAATTCTACTTCTATTTATTGATGCAATCACTTGTGATCTTCTTGTGTTTTTATCCAGATAAATCGAAGAAGAAAGAGCCCTCTTCCTCTCATTTTAATAGGTAAGAACTTATTAAGGTCGGGAGGTTGAGAAGGCCATTGGTTGCAGATACTAATCACCTAAGGTCAGCATTTTTCCTTGTTGAATATAAGTGAGGGGTCTTCTAACTTCTCCTTTTCCTTCAGTACGTGAGGGGTCTTCCAACTTCTCCTCTTTTGAGTCACTGAACGTTGATACCATATTTGACGTAGAGGAAGAAGAGATGGGCCCAAATAAAAGGATTCTTTTGGTTAATGTTGATGATATGCCAAATTATCCCAAGTCCAAGTTCCTCAAGAATAAGGAGTCCGGGGGCCCTTTTGCGCCCGTTTTTGTAACGGATCACCTCATTCGATAGAAGGAGAAGAAGGACAAGACTACTTCTTATGTCGCTATTATTCCTCCAAAAAAGGGAAATGCCCTAAAGCTTAAGAAGGGCCACCGAGTAATGTCAGTGGCCAAGAATGCATATTGTCCTTTGACCTGCTGGGGGAGGGGGGCTCGTTCTTAATAGTGAGCAAGTTAATAAGCTGACCCACGACTAGCTTTCTACATATGTCGCTCAAGAGTTATCACTGGTAAACACAACTTTCTTTTAGTTTTTACCTCCTCTGATTTTCCTGGATTACTGAATTTTGAAATTTTTACATAATCCTCTTTCTTCTTCTTGTAGTATGTGTCTGACTTTGTCTCCATCTAGAAAAATGCTCCGATCAATCCCTGGGTCAATAACGACCTAACTATAGCTTTGAATAATTCTGAAGAGACACTTGTTGCTACACAGAAGGCCTATGAGATATAAAGGAATTCCACTAGCTTGGCGATGGACGAGATGAATAATGAGTAAGACCATATGAAGGTCGCGTGCGATACGTTGAAGGTTAACCATGACCAGCTGGTGGTTAAACGCAAACAAATACAAAAAGCCCAGGAGGATTGCACAAAAACTCTAGCTGCTACAAAGGATGAAGGTTGTGATAATGGTTATGAGAAGGCCTTCACTGATTTAAAACACCAACTGAATTTTATTAGAAAGTCAAACTTCAAAAAAGGCTGATATGCTTCTTTGATGACGACTAACGTCCTAGATAAGTCTAAACTCTTTGGAGAACATGATTCAGGTTCTCTTCTAAGAGCAGAAGAAGTTGGTCGAGAAGAGGCAGTTGCCGACCATGGGAACTTTGAGGCTAACAAGGGCAAAGTTCCATAAACACAGGAGCATGTGAAAGAAAACAAGGCCAAAAACTAGTTAGGAATAATTATCTTGAGGATCGTTGTATTTTCTTTCATTCCTATTTGTTCATAAGGGCTTTGCCCCATTTTGTTGTAATGAAAGATTTTCTCAAAGTCTGACTCCGTATCTTATTATTAATGAGTAATTTCCTTTTATTTTTGTATCTTAGCCATGCATCTAGAGATATTACTTCTTTTGTTGGTAACCTAGATACCATCCTTAATCAGGGAGCTAGTGTTCAAGCTTGTCGTGCTTTTATTTCTTCTCGGAAAGCTCTTCAGAAAATGACCAAGGCTTACAACGAACAATCTATCTTAATTGCAAAGCTGAAAGATGTAACACCCCGTACTTTTAAGCATTTTATGTTTAATTAATTCGACTAATTTAAATTACTTGCGTGTCGTAATTTAATTTAATTAATTATTATGAGTTTATTTGAATATTAATCGGGAGAGTTAATGGTTAATATTTATGGAAAATAATTACTAAGTGAATAGTAATAATTTATTTACATCAGAACGAGTGATAGTGACATGGTATTATTTTATCTCAACTGAGAGTCGTGGATTGACTATATTGAGGTCGAGATAGGTATTTTTAGTAAAGTAAATAGGATAACAATTCTGAGTGCACGACTGATTTCAGATAGGCCGAGCTAGTCGGAAAAGAGTGCCCAGGGGTAGTAAATGGGTCTCGAGGCATTTTTAGGCATAACCGGGCCCACACGGCGGTGTTTTGGCCATTTTAATTTGGCCCATAAACATAATTTTGAGATTTGCATAATAAAACCTAAGTAGAGAGTTTGTGGCAGCCACAACTAAAAAAGAAACTCTAGTTTTGCAAAAAAGAAAAGAGGGAGAAAGTAAAGAGATTTTAGGAGCCAGATCAAAGGAGTTTGGGTGCGCTCTTTGTCAAATCACCATCTATCCTAAAGGAATTTAGACCCTATGAACCAGTACAAGCAAGTGATTGACTTGATTTTAATTTAAATTACAGTCTTCAATTCATATCATAGTCGGTGTGATAAAAATCCATTTTTGGGTTGGGTTGACATATAAATTGGGTTTCAATTAATTGAATACTATGTGTGGGTTATGTATTGAGGAAAATTGATATCTCAAGTATACTATTGGAGATTGAATCTTGTGAATTTAAACCCAGGTATTATCTCGTTAGCTTGATGAGTCATGAAATCAAATTGAGACGGAGGTATTATAAATCTGGTGTAATTCCATTTATGAATTTAGAGATGATTTCAATGTATTGTAAATGATTAGGGATTATTAATTTAATTTCACACATGTGTCGTGGTTGAAAGTGAAATTGGGATTTGAAATTTTTAGGAAATGTTTTAGTCTCATAAGGGTTACAAAAGTGAATTCTGGGTAAAAGAGAATTTAGGTTTCATCCATGGCTGACGGCGTTAGCAGGAAGGCGAAGGGGAAAAACACCCAGGAGGTTATTTGAGCGACCTGGGAATCGTTCGAGCGACATGCACCTGTTGTTCAAATGATATGGTGAGTCATTCGAGCAGCGAGGGAAATCCCAGCCCAGTTCGAATTATTTTTGTTGTTTGGCCTGAGATTTTTAGTGGGAAAAAAGGGGGTTATCAGTATCGGAGTTTTATTTCTCTCATACTTAGGGAACTTAAAGGGGGAGGAAATAAATAATAATGCAGAAAGATAAAAAGTGTGAAATTTAGATTCTGGGATATGGGGTGATAGATTCTGAAGTATAAATTACGGGCATAGTGAATGTGTATAGGTATTTTGGTTGAGTGACACCATTATTAATAAATTAATTAATGTGCAATTAATTAAATTTAGAGTTAGGGAATTGACTCGATTATTTTAGGCTAGTGCTACGAGAGTTAGGCATGGATTAACCGGGCTTAAGTTAATTATATATATACAGAAAGTGTGATAGTTTATATATATTATTATATGCACTTCTAATACAAGTGTAGATATTTTATAATTACATATCCCTCTAGTGCTATCATAGGAAGTTGCGTAATGTGGGTGAATCCCTTGGCTAGTGAATGCAGTGCGAGTACAATTCCCAGGTCATAGAGTCCACTATTTTATGTTGTGAATCTTTTTTAGGTGAGACGCTTTGAGTATAATTCGGTCTCACCCTCGGGGAACTATGACTACCTCCAGTACGTTTATTATTTATTTCATGATTCGGTATGAGCGAACCATCTTATGTCATCCGGGTTGGATTGAGTATACCTGGGATGATAGAATTTTAGAGAAAACATCCGGTGAGTTATTACTTGGGAGGATGGATACTATATACAACATGTGTGTGAATGTGTAGTATATTTATACATATATAATAGTGTTAATAATTATATACGGGTGAAATACCTGGAGTGAAATGGTATGGTTTATATAACTAGTGAAATTGTTATATAGTTATTTAAAGATGAGAAATTAAGTCAATGGGAGAAACAACTTACAAATCATTGGTAAAAGTTAATCGGGCTAGAGTAAGGTTTCAGGATGCATTTATAACAAGTCTAGTTAGACCGGGTGGTGAATCTAGAAAGGTTATGAGCAAAAGCGGTAGGTATGCACAATAGTCGAGGGGTGAGTATTATCTCAAGTGAGTGCGACACTAGCTTAAATATTAAGAGCATTCATGCATTTTAATTACTGCAAACTTAATCACTTGCTAAATATTTTCTAAATGTTTTGGGTTTTAACCCTTGTTCCAAATATTTTTAAAAACCTGTTAGGTGTCCAGCCACTGGGATGCTAGACTCGAGATTCTATTCCAGGGATACGCAACTACGACATATGTGGATGCATGCAGGAGTTGGATTAGATGCATCATTTTTTCATTCATAGATTAGGGATCTCATTTCAGTTACAGTTCCATTCAGGGCATTTTACCCCTTTACTCTCAGATTCAGTTTTGGATTATTTATTTATTCATTGGATTATTATGTTGGATTTGGATTTATAGTTGATGGTTTATTTGGCCAGTGTTTCAGTTATTTATTCAGCATTGTTTTCAGATTCAGTGATGGTGTGTTTGGATTTATTATTTTGTTCCGCATATATATTTATTTGTTGAATGAAAGATAAATATTGGCACCAATTTAATTAATTAATTAGATGATCAGTAATTAATGTGATTTTCGATAGTGATTCTAAGAATGAACCAAATGAAAATCTTGTTTTAATTTATTGAAGGACTGATTGACCGATATTTAATTAAGTGGGGTGTCACGGATGGTATTAGAGCATCAGGTTCTAGTGTCCATAGGATCTGTACGACTTATTACGATTTTTACGTATCGTTTGCTTGATATAGAGCCCTATTATTAGGACTATTGCTTTTATCTTTGCGTGTTAGAGATATCGTGCTTCTGTTATTAAATTTTGTATAAACTATGTACTTATACAATTCGATCTGTTTTCAGATGCCATTGAGGAGAGAGTGAGCATCTAGGGGGGATGAGGTGAGGGAGGCTCACCAGGAGCTACAGGTACTGTCGCCACATCCACCATCGGAGATGATCTTGACTGCACAAGTGACTGAGATAGTGGACCAGGCGGTCAACGCAACTATGACAGCTATGATCGGTCACTTCCCACAACCCAATCCACAACCGCCAGTGGCACCAGCGATCCAGGCCCAGACAGGGCCATCTACTTGGAAGAGAGTCAAAGAGACGTTTCAGAAGGGCCACCCGCTCAAGTTTCAGGATAGCTCTGATGTGGTTGAGGCGTGTTAGTGAAAGAAGAATACACCATGTCATCTACACATGGTGGAGTGCAGTGAGATGCAGAAGAAAATGATAACTACTTTTAGACTTGCTGGAGAAGTATTACAGTGGTGGGAGTCAGTTACCACCACCGAGGAGAGAGATATGATAACGATTGCTGAGTTTTGGGTGCGATTTCATCACAAGTATTTTTCGCCAACAGTGGAGACCAAGCTGCGGAAGAAGTTCAACGGGGGGACCCAGGGTGGTCGCTCTGTGGTAGAGTATGAGGAGGAGTTCACCCTTAAATTAATTTTGTGCCAGACGAGGTGAGCAATGAGGTGCGGAAGAAGGTGAGGTTTATAGATGGTTTAGCCTGGAGGATCAGGCAGTACTTGATCAACAATTGAATATTGGCGATGTATACTAATGTAATTAATGAAACATTACTACATTTCTAAGATCATCGCTTCCACATGAAGGGAATAAATAGAGGAGGTAAGCCCAGCCAATAGGGCAAGACAGGTGGGGGTATTGTTAGCGGAGCATAGTAGCAAGTTGGTAGACAGTAGTGGTAGGACTCCCGACAGGGGATCCTGCCAAGAGATTTAGATTTTGTGGGTATAGACGAGATAGTCAGGGTTTCAAGCAGGGCCAGCAGGGTCGTAATCAACATCATCATATTCCTCAGGGTCGATAGGGCCAAGGGAACAATGAGGTAGGCCAGCAGGTCCAAGACCACCAAGGCCAGCATCAGGGATAACCTCGTCAGGGCCAAGGCCAGGAATATGGGGGCTTTCTAAGGCGATGTTTCGTATGTGGATAAATAGGTCATATGGAGAAAGAATGTCCGCAAAAATCTATGAGACAACATCAGGGGTCCCAACAAGGGCAGCAGGTACAGAGGCCTCCAGCAGCACCAGCACCACCATCCCCACAGCCACAGGGCAAATGCATTACTGGTGTGTGTATAATGTCTGGGATATGCCTATGCCACCGGCACCTCAGGCGCCACCAACAGTTGGGGGTACATTTTCTATTCATGGGCATAAGGGTAAGATTATTTTTTATACAGACGCATCACACTCCTTTATTACTACTAGATTTTCCCGATCAGTCGATCTTTTAGAGATAGCTAACACCCACCTTATGTGTGTAGAGTCACCTTTGGGTAGTGGGTTACTTATACACTCAGTATGTAGAGGTGTGGATATTATTATTGGGCATCTGAGCTTAGAATCATACCTTCTGGTGTTAGACATGGAGGGATATGATGTTATCCTACGTATGGATTAGTTGGCGGGGTATAAGGCGACAATAGACTGTTACGATAGCGCCATAGTGCTCTTAATTCTAGGTCAAGATATGTTCTTGGTGGCGATACCTCTTCCTAATGGAGGGTCGTGCATTAACCTGTACTACATTCAGTAGGAAACCTCACATAAGATAGTGATTTCGATGGACTCGATTGCAGTAGTGAGTGATTTTGAGGATGTACTTCAGGAGATACTAGGGTTACCACCCAGTCGAGAGATAGAATTTGTTATTGACCTAAAACTGAGTACGAGATCGATTGCTCGAGCATCATATAGCATGGCCCCATTAGAGATGCCATAGTTGATGGAGTAGATTCAGCAGCTTTTAGGGTTGGGTTTCATTCAGCGGAGTACATTGTCATGGGGAGCACTTGTGTTGATTGTGAAGAAGAGGGACAATTCACTTCGCTTATGTGTGGATTACAAGGAGTTGAATAAGGTCATGATACGGAATGAGTATCCATCGCTAAGGATCAAGACCTGTTTGATCAGTTGAGAGGGACTGCATAATTCTCAAAGATTGACTTAAGATCGAGATATCACCAGTAATGCATTCGGGAGGAGGATGTTCCCAAGACCGCTTTCCTATCATAGTATGGGTCGTACTAGTTCAGGGTGATGCCATTTGGGCTCACCAATGTGCCAACAGTGTTCATGGATCTCATGAATAGGGTATTCATAATGTTCTTGGACCAATTCATGAGTGTGTTTATAGATGATATTCTGGTTTACTCTCATACGGAGGAGGAGCACACGGAGCATTTGCATAAAGTCTTGCAGACACTTTAGGACCACCAGTTGTATGCCAAATTCGAGAAGTGTAGATTTTGGCTACGGGAGGTGAAATTTCTTGGCCACATCGTATCTGATAGGGGTATTGCAATTGATCCCAGTAAAGTATCGGCGGTGAGGGAGTGGGGATAACCCACGACACCGACTGAGATTCGTAGTTTCTTGGGGTTGGTAGGGTATTATCGCCACTTCATTAAGGGATTTTTAAAGATTGTGGGTCCATTGACGAACCTGACTCGGAAGGGGGTACCATTTGTGTGGAGTAACACTGTCAACTAGCCTTTAATGATCTAAAGGACAAGTTAACATCAGCGTCGGTACTTGTATTTCCTAGGAGTGGGGTGAAGTATCGAGTCTACACGGATGCATCCTTTCAAGGACTTAGGAGTGTATTATATTAGGAGAAGAGGGCCAAAAATTATAAGTCTTGAAAGCTTAAGCCTCATGAGAAGAATTACCCCATCCACGTTCTTGAGTTGACAGTGATTGTACTTGCTCTGAGGATATGGGGACACTATCTATTGGTGGAGAAGTTTACATTGTTCACGAATTATAAGTCATTTCATTATCTCTTCACACATAAGGATTTGAATATAAGGCAGAGGTGGTGGATAGAATTTATGAAGGACTACCATTTTGATATACAGTATCATCCTGGTAAGGCTAACATGGTGGCAGACGCGTTGAGCCGGAGACCCACTGGGGAGTTGGCCTAGGTTTGGAAGGTGAAGTGGAGTGAGCTTAGACATGATTATTATATTTCCTGAGCGTGCATGTCAGTGTTAGCTATCACTCTCGAGATTATCATACATGTAGTGAAAGCACAGGTGGAGGATCAATACTATCAAGAGAGGGTACGCTAGTTATTAGCTGAGGGTGCAGAGTTTTAGTCGATCATCTCGGAGGGTGGCCTACGTTTTAATGGAAGATTAGTTATTCCTGAAAATGAGGATTTGAGGTATGCTGTTATGACTGAGTCCTATGGTTTGAGATTTGTGGTACATCCCGGTGGGGATAAGATGTACCAGGACATGCGAAAAGAGTAATGGTGGTCAGGGATGAAGCGAGACATAACAGAGTTTGTCTCGAAGTGTGTTACCTGTCAGTTGGTTAAGGTAGACCACCAGAGGCCTTCGGTAATGCTACAACCACTGGAGATTCTCATGTGGAAATGGGAGAGCCTTTCGATGGACTTTATTATGGGACTGCTGACTTCGCTGAGGGTCACGACTCCATTTGGGTGATAGTGGATCGGTTGGCCAAGGTGGCCCATTTTTTATCGGTCCGCACTGATTTTGAGACGATGCAGTATGCCTAACTATTTATTCCAGAGATAGTTAAGCTGCAGGCATTGTGTCTGATAGAGATAAGCTCTCTGTGTCTCACTCTTGGCAGAGCTATTAGGAGTCTATGGGAACAGACTTACGATTGAGTACCGCATATCATCCACAGACAGATAGGCAAATTGAGAAGGTTAATCAGACGCTAGAGGATATGTTGAGTATGTGCATTCTGGATTTCAGAGGAGGATGGGATTGATATCTTCCGTTAGTAGAGTTTGCCTACAATAATTCTTATGAGTTCACTATCGTCATGGCAACGTTTGAAGCACTTTATGGGAGGCCTTTTTGTTCACCCGCCTGCTGGTTAGAGGTGGGGGACAACAAACTGTTAGGGCTAGAGATAATATAGGAGACTACTGCCAAGATCGAGATGATTCGGGGACGTATTCGTATAGCTCAGGACAACCAGAAGAGTTATGGTGATGCAGACTAGAGGCACGTTGAGTTAGAGGTTGGTGACCAGGTATTGGTTTGGGTGTCTCCCATGAAGGGGGTTATGAGGTTCGATAATAAAGGGAAGCTAGAACCGAGATATGTGGGACACTTCCCTTTTATTGAGAGAGTTGGGCCAGTAGCATATAGATTGGAGCATCTTCAGCAGATACATGATGTGTTCAACGTAGCATCACTGATGAATTATCGGAGGAGTGAGAGAGCTTTTTGGCACGTTCCACTCGAGGAGATTGATTTGCAGCTAGACATCTCGTATGAGGAGAGACCCGTGGCTATTTTGGATCCCAGTGAGTGTAATTTGCGGTCTAAGGTGGTACCACTAGTCAGAGTTCAGTGGGGACATCATATTGTGGATGAGTCGGCATGGAAATGAGAGGATGGCATGCGAGAGAAGTATCCAGAGTTATTCACCACAAGTATGACCTAATTTTGGGGATAAATTTCCTTGTAAGGGGGGAAGTATGTAACACCCCGTACTTTTAAGCATATTATATTTAATTAATTTGGCTAATTTAAATTACTTATGTGTATGAATTTATTTGAATTACTTATTATGAATTTATTTGAATATTATTCGGGAGAGTTAATAGTTAATATTTATGGAAAATAATTCCTAAGTTAATAGTAATAATTTATTGACGTCATAACGAGTGAAAGTGACGTAGTATTATTTTATCTCAACCGGAAGTCGGGGTAGACTACATTGATGTCGAGATAGGAATTTTTAGTAAAGTAATTTAGATGACAATTCTGAGTGCACAGTTGATTTCGGATAGGATGAGATAGTCGAAAAAGAGTACACGGAGGTAGTAAATGGGTCTCGTGGTATTTTTAGGCATAACCGTCCCACACGACGGTGTTTGGACCATTTTAATTTGGCCCACAAGCATAATTTCGGGATTCACTACACCAAAAAGGCCAAATTATCACCTTTGAGCCAACAACCCTTGTCACAATCATTGACAATGATAAAAAAACACGCATTTTTTATCACGGTCATTGACGGTGACAAGTCCGTGATAAGTATTGTCACGGTCATTGACTGTGACAATCTTTGAAAGTTGTCACGGTCAAAGAACTTGACAAGTCCGTGATAACTTTCTCAGTAAAATAAATCCTTCCCTATTTTTTTCCACCGTTTTTCTTCCCCCCTTTCCTCTCTCTCTCTCTCTCCCCCCCCCTTTGTGTGTATATGAATATGTGTGCATGTGTGTGTGGTGTGCTATGTGTGTGTGATGCATGTGTGGGTGTGTGCATGTGGGTTTGTGTGTGTGTGGGGGGGGGGGTGGGGGTGAAGGGGGTGTAACACCCCTCTAAATTCTGGCGTCGGCCGCCACCAAAATTGATTCGGGCGTTAATAAATTAAATATCATCCTTAGCATGCGACAGATGTGAGACATATTTATTTTAATCCACAAGATGAATATTTTAAACCAATCCCAAATATTTAGAACATCCAACTGATTTTACCAAAGTGCGATATAAAGTTCGTCACATGCAATCTCTGAATATCTCAATTATTACAATAAACCAAACCAAACTGAAATCTTAAGACAACTTTGGAACCGAAAGGCCCAATAAAAACTTAAATGTAGTCTTACAATAAATACGACTGAATAGGATAAGAAATAAATTACTAAAACAATAATATAGCTCCAACTGCACTTCCGAAGGATCTCCAATAATTTCTATGCAGCTACTCCAATTAAATCCCTTAAAATATTAGTCAACGCATGTGTCAGAGCCAAGGCCCTGAGCATGAATACCGGCTACTCTTTTCAATTAGGGTACTTGAACCCAGATAATAGTGTCATATATTTCGACCATAATAATAGAATATTTTAATTAAAAGAAAGTATATAATCATCAACCGTAAATTTCTAAGTACCTACAAGGTTTAAATGTGCCACACCAATTTATTTTAATTAACCCAAGTCCCACGATGTTAATGTGTTTGAATTAATCAGGATGATTTGTTCTCACTTTCTTATTAGGTATAGCGGTCCTCCCGCCATGGGTGATTTACACCAAAATGACATTATAATATTACCAAGACCCATCCCCTTGTCAAGTTCGCCGTCTGATCCGTTTTTATTCTGCAACCCTCGCGATATGACAAGGTTCCACACACACACACATTCCCTTGTCAAGTCCACTGTATGATCCGTTTTCATCCTGCATTTCTCGCGATATGACAAGGTTTCACACACAACACGACATAAATCAACCTCTGATCCGGTTAAACTGTCGACCCTGGACACATTATGTCGCCAATAAATTTTAATATCAGTTTTAGTCTTGCGGTATTAATTTCCCAAAATTTCTCATACTAGTTATTCACATAAATTTTTCCCACCCTTAAAAGCGATGTGAAAGTTCTCAAAAAATTCCTTAGTCCCAACTAAAAGTTCTCGAAATACAATTTCATCCCATCATTAATAAATGACGATTATAACAATATTTACTTCACCTAGATATCAATCCTAGGTTATCACAACAACTATAAATATAAAGAATTTGCCCCCACCCCAATTTATATAACTCGCATAGATTTATATTAACTAGTCCCATACCTAATTAGCATAAGTCGCAACTAAGGCCCACTTATTAGTCCCATACCGAATAAGTGTACTATAACAAGGGGGTGAAAACCAATTATCTAAAATGCCAACGTTCCCGAAATATTCAATATTATAATATTTCATAAGTGACACAATTTACAATATATGATAATATTCTCAACAATACTAAATTCCCAATAAATGATTTTTAATCTAAATATGGAGAAATTAAGAACACGTAATTATTTGATTTTTTCGAATCATTATCTAGCAAGTTCCATAATAGTTATTTATTTTCTAGCACAAGTAATTTAATTAATTTCGAAATTTTTACATAAACATCCAAATTAAATTACTAAGGGATCCTCTATATGTATATGCCCACAATATCACCAACTAAGTAAATACAATCCAAATAATAACAAAGTTATAAATATTTGGTATTAATAATTATTTTTACAAAACATCCCCGTAATTAATTTCTTCAAAATATTATGTTCTTTAATTTATTTTAGAATACATGAATTTTAATGGAGGCTATAATCAATACACATAACACTAAAGGAAAAGAATAGAATAAACATGCCTGTGATTAAATGTAGAAATTGACTAGAGATCCGAGTTCCTCTTGAAAAGTTGAACAAAAACCCCTCTTGAACCAACTTGGGACAAATTTGTTTAAGCCTCCAAAGTTGAGCTTCAAAGTGGTTTTAATGGTGGTTTATAGTGGCTCAAGGGGTGGTCACAAATTTGGAATTTACTACTGATTTGTGAGAGCTTAAGGGAGTGGGAGAGATGGCAAAAATCTCTTTGCTTTCTTATCTCATCAACCCACATGGTTAATACATTATATAACCGCATAATTCATTAGTTTATTCATTAAATAACTCCAAAAATCTTACACCCATCCAATATTTGTGAGGTTATTCAAAGGGGAAGGTGAGGGAGGTATAGACTAGGGGTTGAATCAATGGATGACTTAAGATTAAGCTAAAATAAAAAATAAAACCCCAAATTCATTAATATTTTTATTATTTTTATAACTGAAAATAGCTCTAAAATAGGTATAAATTACGTTTTTTGGAGATGTCGAAGAAGATAAAGTTGCTCAAAATTAAATTTTAATTCGATCTGAAATTTTTCAGAATTTTATGAGTATTTTTATTTTTTGACGAAAAATAATAATATTTTATTTATTTATTCATTTTTTGACTTTTGATCCCATGGCACTCTTAGGACTATTTTTAGCATCCAATAAATATGGTCAAATTATTTTTAACTCCAATAAAACATCCTACAAAAATTACGCAAGTTTGTGTCCTGCGCGACATATGTGGACAAAAGCCGCGTTAAATGAACCATGACCGTGTCACAATCATTTCTTGGAATTTTTGCATCAAACTGGACCAACATATTTATTTAATCAAAATCATTCAATTCTATATTTTTATTTTTCTCGAATATTCCAAATTATTAATTAAATTAATTAATAAAAACATGGGATGTTACAGGAGGTGGGGGTGGGGGAAGTGTGTAGGTGTGTGTGTGTGTGGGGAGGGGGGCAGGTCGAGGGGGGTGGGGGGCCAGTAGGGGTGGGGTGGGGTGGGCAATGTGTGTGTAGTGTGCGTGTGTGTGGGCAGTAGCGGTGGGGGGGGGGGGGGCAGGGCGTTTGTGTAATGTGTGTGTAGTGTGCGTGTGTGTGGGTAATGGAGCAATTAGGGGTTCATACGTAAATGTATAAATACCCAAATGATGATTCTCCCCATGTTTAAGAGGATTAAAGTTCAGTTTGATATTTTTCTCACGGAATAGTCATAATAGGAATTGGAATTGGGACTTATAACTATTATTGTAAATTTAATTATGACTTTAATTGGATATAAATGAGTTAGGAGCCTTTAGATTCCCCGTAATGATTGTTGGTTTTAAATTAGTAAGTAGTTAGTTTGAATTTTAACTTTAATTGATTAAAAAACTATAGCTTTAATTGTATAACTTTAATGATGATATATTTAATTGAGTTAATTCAGTAGATGAATTAGAAGGAGTACGGGATACACATTTATTGGTTTGTTGTTGCTGTTGTTGTTAGATTATAGTGGACCTATGTTGGTTTGGCTAATTTTGGAAGTGGCATGACCACTGGATAATTGTCCCCGGGGGAGGGGGGGGGGGGGGGGGGTTCATTTTTTTTCTAAAATTACTTTGTGTCACGAATAATATATTATTAATTTATATATATAGTATATTTTATTTATGATAATTAAATGAAATATACTTGAAATTACATATAGTGCACATAGATACTAGCCTTCTAGTTCTTATGCGTACGCATTCAATAGCCCTTAGACCCGTTCGAGAGTCATTACTTCTGTAATGAGATCTCTCGAATTGTCCCGCTTGGACAGTTTGGGACTGCATTATTTCTGTATAATAATATTCTTAGTGGCTTAAATTTGTTACTTTTGGAGGAAGTTCTGTAGTCGTATCCTGATGTTCTCTAGGTACATACTAGATTGGCAAGTGTGAGTGTTATTTCAATTGATAAATTAAAATAACACTCACACATGCGAATCTACATTGTGTACTTGGAGAACTATGGGGATATGCTGCCGAATGTTTTTCAAATCGTAACAATGAGCATGAGCTGTTAAGTATATTACAGAAATATGCGGTCTTTAATGGGATAGGACCACTCACCCTTTAGAGGAGATGGAGGAAATAGGAATTAATATTATAAATTATATTTGAATTTGAAATTTAAAAAGTGAATATAAATAAGACATAATTAAATGAAACATACTATAAATATAAGTTTTATTTATAATAATCCACGAATATACGCTTCTTACCTTTAATAGGTGATTGTTTGTAGTATCTGTGATGGGATATCCTAAATACAAAGAGTGGATGAGTGAGACAAATATATTAGGAGATGTGTTTTACAGAGGTGCTAATGAATTTATGAAATACGCAAAGAGATGTCGTAATGATAAAGAGTTTCCGTGTCCATGTGATAGGTATGAGAATGGTAAGGTGTTTGAGTGGAAAATATATGAACTACATTTGTTAAGATGGGGTATGTAAGATAATTATTGATTTTGGAGTTTTCACGGGGAATTGAAAGTTCATTTTGTCCCTGAGCAACCTTCACAACAACCTTCAATAAGTAGGATAGATATATAAGGGGATGACATAGATCATAATATGTTAGAGGATTTAGTTGATGATACATATAGCGTTCATGAAGTGGAAGAGAATGAGGTCACTGACGATGTACAAGGTTCAGGTGCTCATGAAGATATCAGTATAAACCTTGACGATGACTACCAAAGTTTAAAATTTAAGGCGACCCAACCGTTATACTCTGGCTGTGAAAAAGATCAAATAACTTTATATGTCATGGTTGGTTTGTATAGTTTGAAGACCTAATACAGTTTGTCTGGAAATAGCATGATAGGAATTCTAAATTGGTGAAGGGCTTGCCACCCAAGGAGAGTACGCTTCCAAATAGCTATCCCGTTATGAACAATAGTTTGAAAGGTTTGGGAATGAAGTATAAATCGATTCATGCTTGTGTGTATGACTGAATACTATACTGAAAGTAGTATGAAAATCTCGATCGGTGTCCGGTATGTGATGAACCTAGATATGTCCAATCTAGTGGCAAGGAAGGCACAAGCTCAAAAGTGACAAAAAGTGTTGAAATATTTTCCCGTTGGGCCTAGATTAAAGCGTTTTTTCACAGTACTATGAATAGCGGAGGCAATGACTTGGCATGATAGGGAAGAAGTAGGGGATAATCTCATGCGTCATCCTATTGATTCTACATCTTGGAGGAAGATGAGTTATGAGTATCCCGATTTTACTCGAGAACAACGTAACATTCGTTTGGCTATATCAATAGATGGTTTCAATCCATTTTGAAAATCTAAGCACCAATTAGAGTGTATGACTAGTGATCCTAGCCCCACTCAACCTCCCTCCTTCACAGTGTATAAGACTTAAATTTTAATGCTGTCTTTGTTGATACCCTGGCCAAAGGCACCAAGTGATGACATCGATATCTACCTAGCTCCTTTGCTAGAAGAATTAAATGAGTTGTAAGAAGAGGGGGTGCAAGAATTTGACTTTTTTATAAAAGAAGAGTTTATTCTGAAAGCTATGTTGATGTGGGAAATTATTGATTTTCTAGCTTATGGGACATTTTTCGGTTGTGTTGTTATTTGAGGTGTCCTATTTGTGGAGAGGAGACTGAATCTCTTCGTCTCCCCACTAGCACAAAAAAGGTATACCATTTCCATAGGAGGTTTTTACCCACTTCTCATAGTTTCAAATTTGAAAAAGGTTCCAATTTTTTATCGGGCAGAGTTGAACATAGGCTACCATCGAGAAAATTTTAGGTTCAAAAATTGAAAGTAAATCCTCTAATTGTGGCCCTAATATGCCAGGTAAGAATCCTAAATTTAATAATGTCAAGCATAAGAAGACCTTAACTCAGAATGAAACTGAGATAAGAAAGGCATGGTCTAGGAGGTCAATTTTATATGACTTTCCTTATTGGAAGAATAACCCGGTATGCCATGTATTGGATATGATGCATGTAGAGAAGAACATCACTGAACATATTATGGGCATATGCCTTGGGGGAGTCATTATAAGGATGGAGAAAATGCACGAAAAGACCTTAAAATCGTTGAAACTTAATCCACAACTATGGTTAAAAGAAGATAGTAAGGGAAGGATAATAATTCCCCCTGGTGCGTTTACTTTGACGAGTGGGGAAAGAAAGGTGATTTTAGACACAATATATAATTTGAAGGTTCCGTTTAATTTTTTGTCCAACTTGCAAAGGATTGTGAATTATGCTACCCATGATTTACATAAGTGTAAATCCCACGATTGGCATGTGATCATGCAATTGGTTCCTCTCTTGTTTAAGCACTGTTTCTCCAAGCACAAGAATTTGTGGAGGGATGTTATGAAAATTAGTATTTGATTCTCACTTTTGTGGGAGGGTAGTCAATCGAGAACACATAGTGGCCACACTATTGGCGGTGACCAAAGCGATTTGTGTATTGGAGAAGTACTTTCCCCCATCATTCTTTGACATAATTGTTCACTTGTTGGTACACCTCTGCGATGATAAACTTCTTTGCGGTCCAGTTAGATATCGGTGGATGTATCCGTTTGAAAGATTGATGGAAGTTTTCAAAGATTACGTAAAGAATACACGATACATTGCATGATCAATTACAGAGGAATACATCACCGTGGGGTCATCAATCTATACGCGGGAATATATGCCTGACTCAACCAGTGTTGATGACATTGATGAGTTCGTCGATGAGGGTGGTCATGTGATGGGCAAACGAGTGAAATTAACGAGTTTGCAACATGAACAAGTAGCTCGTTATCTATTTGACACACATGAAAATGTCGAAGAATGGAAAAAGTGAGTTCAAATTATTTTAATTTTTACATTATTTTAGATTATTTTATACATGATTAATTTTGTAATACGTTCGTCACATTAATTTTATGCAGAAAATATGAAACCCGTGAGAATAATAAAAGACGAAAACAATGACACAATCAGACAGCGAATTTAGGCCGTGGTTGTCACACGAGGTAATTATAATGAAAATGGTTGTTATATAACATTACATTACAATAAATAATTACAACTAACCTAATTAATTTATCTATATTCTAAGCTCTTAAAGACGGGTAATGCGATATCAAGGCTTGCTCGTCTAGCCACTGGATCCTTATTCATGGCACAAGAGTACAAAACGTATCTATTAAACGGTTAAGTATTCGGCGCAAGGGTGTACGGGGAAAGTAAAAATATAAAGAACTCGGGCATTCCATATAAGGCTCTTACTTTCTTTCGAGCGAGCACAAAAGATAAAAACCTCGTTGAAGCTGAAATGACTTACTATGGTGTGATTTGAAATATATTTGAATTGGAATATGTAAGCTTCAAAGAGGTTTTATTTGACTGTAATTGGGTAATATTTGAGGATAAAAATGCTTGTAAAGTTGATCCTGGCACCAATTTGATCATGATTGACTTGTCCAAGTTGAAGAGTAACGAACACGTGAGCGATGAGCCGTTTATTTGTGCATTTTAAATAGTCAAGCAAGTGTTTTACTCGGAGTATATCCACAATGAGCCGTGGTCAATCGTCCTACATGTACGAAAGAATCTAAACAGTAGTGTGGATGACTTGGCTGCTCATCCTGAATATCAATCCATTTTTTATGATAACCCGAGTTTGAAACAATTTCTAGATTTGTAATAAGTATTTCAATTATCGAACAATAGTTTAATGCTTTTATCGGACATCAGTTTACTGCTTTTAATTCATTTGTAATTGATCATTTTCTCTCTTTCCTTTGTATATATATATGTGTGTGTGTGTGTATGTGTGCAGGTGTGTGTGTGTGTGGGTGGGTGGGGGGTCAACTATTTTCTAAAATTATTTTGTGTCACGACCGATTCGAGAGTGGCATGACCACATAAAATGTTTGTATGTCTTCTTCAGGTGTGTGTGTGCTCAAGGTGGTGAAGGCTATTATCGTCCCGGGGTACACCAGTTAGAGGGAGGTGCCAAATGATCTCAAGTTATCTATTTAGGCGACACTACGGGTAATGTATTTATATTTTAATTTTAATTTATATCTATTCGTAACTAACACTTACATTATTTTTATTTTGTATTTGTTTGACAGGAACAATTCAGCCTACCCCCAGAACTCCGCGATTCTGTGTTGGAGTAGTTGAGGGTGCCACACAAGACATGGAAGAAGAATTTATGGGCCCAATACTTTAGGAAGACCCGGGACTCAATTATCAGAATGCGTGAGTTCGTCACGTCGAAGGAGCTGATCGCATTGGCACTATGAGAAAAGTTAATTGACAATGAGATCAAGGAGCGACAATCGACATCTTACCAATCGGGGGGGGGGGGGGGGGGGGGGGCGAAAAATACGGACGTACACTACTCCGGTCGGACATCTTACTCCGAGGTGGAGCCCATGAAGGTAAGTTTTTATTTTTCTAAAATTATGAAAATATGTTATTCTGCATTATTTTACGTTGCGTTGCTTACTAATTTTGAATTATTTTATTTCAGGGGACGGGGAGTGGCCCTGGGGGTAGTCCACATAGGCTCGATTCCTATGTGGCAATTCGAAGGAAGAAGGGAAAGGATAAGGAGGTGTCCCCGAGCGTCATGACCATGATTGTAAGTAATCCGACAGTTTAATTTTTGTGAATTACGCTATAATTTTTTTTACTTATTTAACTAATCGTGTTCTTTTTGTCATTTTAGCCAAAGCTTAAAGAAGTACATGAGTCGCAGTCTCATGCCGACAAGGCATCTTTGTCGATGAGTTCACTCAGCCAAGTGTTTGGCGCTGATCGCAAGGGGAGGACTAGGGGTGAGCTCGCAGGTGGGAAAATCTAGGATCACCGAAATGGAGACGAGCAACACCGAGTGAGCTCATTAGGTGGACACGTGTGACATGAAGCTATCAAGGTTGGAGGCGACGGTCCTAGATATGTACGCATTCATGAAGTGTCAGTTAGGAGGAAAGGGCAAGGGAAAGGAGAAGGTCGTGGAGGGGGAGGGGGAGGGGGAGGGGGAGGACGTGGATACCGCTTCTTCATCACCGATACGTGTGGACTCACCGCTTGATGATTCAGTCCCCTACTTGGCTCTCGTTCAGTGGCCTATGTCAACAATAGGTTGGCCGAGTGTGTTGTTACGCGACATATATGATGGCCAGCGGATAGTGAGGGGGTTAAGGGACCCAAATACCGTCCCGAGTATTCCGGTTCATTGGCGTATCCTTCAAAACATCGAGGCCAAGGTGCTCGTCATGCATGTGATAACCACGAAGGAGAACTCCGCATTGTGGTTGCACGAACAATGCAACATGATGCATATTGAGGGGTGTCTCAATGCGTATATCGTGTGACCTTCCTTCCTCCTCGAACCTACCCCAGACACTATGGGTTGACATTATTTTTATTTATTTTATTTGGATACTTGCATTATATTTGAATTATTTTTAGTTGTTACATTTTTGTTTGGATATGGATTGTATTATTATTTTATTTGGATATTGAATTATATATGGAATGATTTGGTGAATTATTTTTATTTTATTTGGATATATGCTGTTTGGACATGTACAATTTTGATATAATAGGTACAAATATACTACTGGGCAGTGGGAGCTACTGTGTAGTTTTATTAAATTCTGTCTAGATTTGTCAAGGTCAATGATCGTGACAATTTTTTGAAGTGTGTCACTGGTTGTCACGATCGTTAACAGTGACAAATTTTTTCAAGGTCGAAGACTGTGATAGGACCATGACAAGTCTAACGAACTGGTCATGGTTTATGACCGTGATAAGTCACTGACAACAAAATTTATCACTCCCAGACTTGTTATGGTCATTGACCTTGATAAGTTAGACTTATCACGGTCAATTACCATGATAATTCAGCATTTTTGGTGTAGTGATTTTCATAATAAAATCAATGTTAGAGAGTTTAGGGCGGTCTTAACTCAGTAAGAAACCCTAGTTCTACAGAAAAAAGAGAGGGAAAAAGTAGGGAGATTTTGGAGAGCCAAATCAGAGGAGTTTGAGTGCGTTCTTCGTCAAATCATCGTCTACCCCAAAGGAATTCAGACCTTACGAACCAGTATAGGCAAGTGGTTAACTTTCTTTTAATTTAAATTGAAGTCTTCAATTCATACCATAGTGGGCATTTTTGGGTTGGGTTGACATATAAATTGGGTTTCAATTAATTGAATACTACATCTGGGTTATTGATACGTCACAAATATTGCATATTTGTGCCCTTTATCTTTGTGCATTCTAGCACTTTTACGTTCTTAATTCCTATATTTATGCTCGTCAACCAGACAACCTCATATTTGGACATATATATGTTTTGTTGGGGTTAGTTGTGTTTTTATCGGTATTGGAACGCTAAAAGTGAGGATCGGTTGCATTTCAGAGAAGTTCCATCATTAGATGCTACTTCAAGGGAATTTTAGTCAATCCACACTTCGTCTCCGGCTATGTAATTTCCCTTTCAAAGGAGATAGTTGGATTTAACTTAAGGGACCGGTCAACCAACCCCCTGGCCACAGTCGAACAATATCATCAGATATTTTTCCACTCGATTCCTTTTCTTTTCTTTTTCCTTTTCTTTTCTATTTTTATTCACAACTTACTGTATAAGAGAACCTTCGTTCTCTTTTCTAAGGATCTCCATTTTGTCTTAGATTTTAGGGTTTTATAGATAGAGCTAATCCGTACTCTCCCTTTTCTATTTCTTTGTAAGCTTTTCTTATACTATTCATCTTCTTCCTTAATATTTTTGTTATTTATGCTTTATGATAAAAATAACTTTTCGGTATATTTTTTTGTCGTTGCTTGAAAAGCTTATCTAATCAAAATTCTCGATTACCTATAAATATATATCACAATCTAAAGTGTAGAGGTAAGTAAGGGTATCAATCCACATCTAGGGGGTAAAACGAGTGGAAAACACTTGTAATTCACTTTTTATTTTCATTTTGGGATTTTTACTTTTCTATTTTTTTTTTGCTTTTTCAATATTAAAACTGTTAAGTGTGAGTGGCCCGATATGTGTGTGTTTTCTTTCAAACCAATTTTTCTCCGAAAAATTATCCAACTTTTAATTATGCACCAAACCAAGTTGTGAAAACCCAATTCTTACTTTAAACCAGTTTTATCTTGATTAATCCTAAACATGCATCTAGTGATTAAAGCAAGTAAAGTAAAGTAAAGAATACTCACAACGCCGGATGTACGAGAAAAAAACCCAAAACGGGAAAAACAACCTCGGACGGCCCAAGCTAAACAATCACTATGAATAATGGTTTTACAAAGACAGATTAGCCTTACACTAAGACTCGATCCCCACGGGTCTTGACGCTCCTTCTGATCTTCAACCATTATTTAATAGTTCCCACGTAGAAATTCCGTCTTTCACGATACCTGTCCACAACACACGCGTCCACGTATATCTCGGTGTCCACCGAATGGCTTTGATTCGTCTACGATGTAGAACAAGAAGTCCTTCTCTTTTCTTCACCGCAAAACCCTTTGATGTTAAATGTGTAGAACAAACAACTTTGGTGCAGCAAGATCACGTAAACATATAAGAATGATAACCCGGATCTTTTTAAACTCTAAGGATGTGTTTAAGACTTTTAAACCTTAGAAAACATGTGCAAACAAGTTTCTGGTCGAACGCCGCCTCAAAAAACATGTCGTTCGAACGACTTGAGGAACTTGTTCGAGCGACATCACATCTCGTTCGAACGAGATTGGATGTCGTTTAAACGACAGCGCGAAAGTTTGGCTTTTTGACTTTTTGTTTAAAACGTCTCTTCTAATGAGAGATCCAAAAATGTCAAACTCTTTTACGAGCTTATCATCATAAAACGTATTTTAAGCCTTTAAAACACTTTGAAAACATTTAAAAACATTTTTCTTTATAAAAATTACATCCTTATTGATGATGCCGGAATTAACACCACCAGATAAGGTGTTTTCAAGCTCAATATAGGAATAACAATGGCAACACAGTTATATAAAGAGATAAGAGAATGAGAGGAGGATAAGAGGAATCAACACCGGAATATAAGTGGTTCAGCCAATCTGGCCTACGTCCACTGTGAGTGTGTGAGTAATATCATTGAATAAAGGCACTAATGGCCATGGATACAATCTCTCAAGCTTTCTCTCTCTATTGTAGATTTAGACAAAGTTTTAGCTAGGGTTGAATAACTGGGATCCCTTTGCAAGGTAGGGGATGATCCCTATATATAGTGCCTAGGGGGTGTAATGTACCCCCCATGCATGTAATGAGCATGTGTGTGGTAGCCTCACCAATGTGGGAGTGCCATCTGTCGCTGTCACATGTAAGGAATGATTATAAATATTCTCTCCACATGTGGAGAATAATCTTGTCATAACTGATTTGTGCCCATGTGTCCTTATCCAAATGTGAATAGATGCTCGGCCGCCATACTGGTGGATGACCTCGGCCTTGGAGAGGCCGAGCTATAAAAGCTTGATGCCCGTTCAATCCGAGATGTGTCATAGGGAGTCTCGGCCTGATCTCAGCCGAGACATTATGTTGGGGTCGGCCCCAGCTGAGGTTGAACTGATTCCATGAAGATCACTAAGGCTTCTTGTCACCTCGGCCCCAGCCGAGGTTGGACTGATTCCATGCTGATGATTACTAAGGCTTCTTGTCACCTCGGCCTGAACTCGGCCGAGGTTTCCATACCCCGGTGTACGAGAGTGTTGTTGATGCCTGTGATGCGCGTAGCGTCCATTGGAAATGTAGGTGATAGTGTCGGCCCAGGCCGACACTGGTCTGGCCGAGGGATGATATCGTGGGCCCATGGCTTATCTAGGGTCGATCAATATCTCGGCCATCATCTTGGCCGAGGTTGGTGTCTCTAGGCTGAGGTTACACTTGGGGCATATCAATCACCCCCCAACCCTTAGTCATATGCGAGGGCAAGTGGCTAGGGGATTACTACACCTCCGAGGCCTGTCCGTCCCAAGCTAATACCTGCATGACACCTGTCCACGCTTGAACGTGCTTACTTGGTTTGCATGTGTCGTCAACTGTCCTTTAGGGCTCCCAAGGCAATGATGTGCCTTGGGAAATGTGCCCACGCATTTAAGGGTTTGAACCCTTCTTTTTCTCTTTCTTCTCCACTTCATTCCCGCGCACAAACTGTTCTTGCGATTTCTCTCTCTCCAAAGCTTCTCTACTCAACGCTTCTTCTGCCGAAGCCTTTGTCGATTTTCTTGCGAGTTTTCTTCATTTCATTCATCGATTCATTTCTAGGTACTTCTTCCTTTCCCATTTCCTTTGTTTTTGTTATTTGGTTTGCATTTTTCGGCGAGTTTTTAAGTTTTCCGGCGAGTACCATTGTCTCAGGCGAACTGGGTTTGCTTTAAACTTCCAAGTTTGATCTTTAAACTCCTTTATTTTACAAGTCAATCGTGTTTGTAGTTTTAGGAGTTTTTCCCAAGTTTAGGGTCGTCCTCTGATGCTCAGACCTTTATACCAGCTTCTTGAGGATTTCCCCTCTCTCAGAGAGAAGACCCTAGAAAAGATTAGGCAAATAGAGAGAGCTCAAGAGGAAGCTCGTAGGTCACAAGAGTTTCCCATTAGACCCTTGTTTCCACCACCTCTGAGGGTTATATATCCTGACCCCCCGGAGAACTTCTATTATACAGGGGTGCCTGCTGATCCAATACCTATGTCTGAGTCTGAAGCTTCTACCTCAGACCTCATGTCAGTGGAATCTTTCCAGGAAGCTATGGATTTCACACCTCGTCCTGATCAGGCCCCTTATCAGGCCGAGGTATCCAGTCGAGCTTCATCCCATAATGGCTCCAGCACCTCAGCCTCTTCTTCAGAGGTTGAAGTGCTTGAGCCGAGTGTGGTTATGTCACCCATTCTTGATGCCATCCCCCTGTCGGCCGTCACAGGGGCAGAGTTCGCTCAAAGATTCCCTAGTAACCCATCTACATTTGCTCCGGCCGACGTTGAGCTTGATGATGATGAAGATGCTGCAAGCGATGTTGACATCTCTGAGGCGGCCGAGTTTGAGAGCATTGTCACTGAGGTGGATCTTCTGTGCTTCAGATACTTATACTCCATAAGATTAAGGAGACCTCTGAGGGAAGAGAGGGCCTATAACGTCCGAGATGGAGAAATCTGCCTGTACGAGCAGATGTTCAAGTTAGGGTTTCGCCTACCCATTCATCCCATCATCAAATCCATTCTCTCTTACATCAACTTGGCCCCCTCACAGCTATCTCCCAATGCCTGGAGAGTCATCATAGGGGCCATTATCCTGTGGAGGGTAGTTCACCACTCTGACCTCCCAGTTCAGGTCTTTGTTGGTTGTTATGTCCCAACCTCGGCCAAAAACCATCCGAGCTACTATCATTTTGTGGCTCGGAGGCCTGAGAAGAAAATGCTCCAGGTGACTCAGACCTCAAATCATAACTGGAAGCCCCGTTATTTTTTTGGCTCAGGACCATGGGAATTTGGCCCATGCGTCCCCTCTTCCACACTTGAGCCGAGGATACCCCTCAAATGGGGCAAGGTCACCATGTCTGCCAGGGCCGATCCTGGTCTAAGTCTTCAAAATATGCAGAAGGTGAGGGCCCTGAAATACCAAGGGGCACATGGTCTGTTTGTTAAGTTCGAACACTTGCTGACCCCCCAGTATCTCTCGGGGATGAGCCTGGGTGGAAGCCCCCTTGTTGACTTTGGTAAGAATTTTTATTGTAAGTCTAACCTCTGAACTCATTCATATCTGATTTCTAACCCATATCTTTTAACTTTTGCAGAGTGACCACAAGACATCTCGGACGAACTGTGGGAGATGGCTGCTCCGAGCTTGGTGAGGCTTGCCAAAAAGGCTGGTCTGAACGCTCCTCCCCCAGCTCCCTCAACATCCAAATCTCAGGCTTCCAAGAAGAGGGCCCCAGAAGCCCATGCCTCTGAGGATCAGAGGCCGACCTTGAGGCAAAAGAAGGCCTCAGATGCTGCAATTCCAATCTCTTCGGCTGACATCCTGACGGCTCGTCTGGATTAGCTGAAGTTGACTGATAGTGTGGTCGGCAACAGCAGGCAGGCCATGGACGCACTCGACTCTGTAATGACCGAGGCCGACAAGTGTTTCTACAGAGCTATGGACACTTCCCTGCTGGTTGAGTTCGGCCTTCACAGAGCTGTCCAGGTATGATTTGTTCCCTTGTCAAAATTTTATAAGTGCAACATATGACTTTTCTCCCGCTTAACCTCTTCATTAAATGTGCAGGGAGTGACTACTATGTATCAACTATCGAATTAAGCTATGAGGAAATTGCCCCTTATCTAGAAGGGGCAAGAGGCCGAGAAGGTTGAGAGTGCCCTGAATGCTGAGGTGGACCATCTGAAGTTAGAGCTGCAGAACTCTGAAAATAAGGCTAAGGGGTTGGAAAAATACATCTCTTTGCTCGTCAAAGATCATGACAAAGCCCTGAAGGCTAAAGATGACGTTCTGCAGCAGAAGGTCAGCTCGGCTGTCAAAGCTGCCCTTGAAGATGCCTTGCCCAAAATAATTTCTGACTACAAAGGCTCAGACGAGTTCATGGGTTTTGGCTTTGAATATCTTGAAAGAGGTATCAAGGCCACTACCAAATGGGCTGAAGTCAGAGAGAAGGAGGTCGGCACTCTAAAGGCCTCTGACTTTGTGGGTCTCGGCTTTGCTGACCCTCAATTTGCTCAGGCGCTTCAAGAGGTGGAGGACGAGGCTGCTGCTCCAGTCGAGACTGCAACTCTTGGAGGAAACAAGGTCGGAGGGGAAGACCATATTGATGACGTGGCCGAGGTAACCAATACTGATTAAGCCAACTTGGCCGAGACTGTTAATGTCCCCCCCAAACCTTTAGGATTTATAACTTGTAACAAATTTGTAATTTGTAACTTGTAATTCCTCGGTACTTTGTAAGGAATATTTGTAATCAATGTCTCTGAATGCCATATGATCTCTTCCTTTTACTGAATGTCAATCTCTTATATTATTTTGTTGCAGTGTTCTTGTTTATACTCAGTCAATAATTCTGGCCTCAGGTCTCTTCACCACTGAATTGTAATTAGGCTCTGAGGTCAATACCTAAGACGTTAGTCTCATAATTAATCTCATAAAATTAATTATGTTAAGAGTCTGAGGTCATCTGCTAAGGTGTCTGAGCTCAGGCCTTGTCACCACCGAGTGATGTTATGAAGGTCTGAGTTCATCACCTAAGACGTTAGCCCCATAATAAATTTCACCAAATTAATGATGTTAAGAGTCTGAGGTCATCTGCTAAGGTGTCTGAGCTCAGACCTCGTCACCACCGAGTGATGTTATGAGGGTCTGAGGTCATCACCTAAGATGTTATCCCTATAATTAACCAAATTAATGATGTTAAGGGTCTGAGGTCATCTGCTAAGGTGTCTGAGCTCAGACCTCGTCACCACCGAGTGATGTTATGAAGGTCTGAGGTCATCACCTAAGATGTTATCCCAATAATTCACCAAATTAATGATGTTAAGGGTCTGAGGTCATCTGCTAAGGTGTCTGAGCTCAGACCTCTTCACCACCGAGTGATGTTATGAAGGTCTGAGGTCATCACCTAAGATGTTATCCTCAGAATTCACCAAATTAATGATTTTAAGGGTCTGAGGTCATCTTCTATGGTGTCTGAGCTCAGACCTCTTCACCACCGAGTGATGTTATGAAGGTCTGAGGTCATCACCTAAGATGTTATCCCCATGATTCACCAAATTAATGATGTTAAGGGTCTGAGGTCATCTGCTAAGGTGTCTGAGCTCAGACCTCTTCACCACCGAGTGATGTTATGAGGGTCTGAGGTCATCACGTAAGATGTTATCCCCATAATAAATTTCACCAAATTAATGATGTTAAGGGTCTGAGGTCATCTGCTAAGGTGTCTGAGCTCAGGCCTCATCACCACCGAGTGATGTTATGAAGGTTTGAGGTCATCACCTAAGATGTTATCCCCATGATTCACCAAATTAATGATGTTAAGGGTCTGAGGTCATCTGCTAAGGTGTCTGAGCTCAGACCTCTTCACCACTGAGTGATGTTATGAGGGTCTGAGGTCATCACCTAAGATGTTATCCCCATGATTCACAAAATTAATGATGTTAAGGGTTTGAGGTCATCTACTAAGGTGTCTGAGCTCAGACCTCTTCACCACCGAGTGATATTATGAGGGTCTGAGGTCATCACCTAAGATGTTATCCCCATAATAAATTTCACCAAATTAATGATGTTAAGGGTCTGAGGTCATCTGCTAAGGTGTCTGAGCTCAGACCTCTTCACCACCGAGTGATGTTATGAGGGTCTGAGGTCATCACCTAAGATGTTATCCCCATAATAAATTTCTGATCTAAGGATGAAGCAAGAACTGTCATGGAAAATGATCTTTATTAATAATCTCTTTTCAATAAGATGGTACATTTACATAAAATTCTATGTAACATCATATGTAATATCTCTTGAGATGATCAGCATTCCATGGGTTAGTGAAAGGTTCTCCTTCTAGGTTTTCTAGCCTGTAAGTGCCAGGCACAACCTCTTCCGTTACTTTATAGGGGCCATGCCAGTTTGGGTGTAGCTTGTTTGCCTTCTGTAGGGTCTTCTTTAGCACTAGGTCTCCCACTGCAATGGGTTTTGACTTCACCCTCTGGTTGTAGAATTTCGCTGCCCTCTGCTGGTAGGCTGATTTTTTGACCTTTGCGTCTTCCCTTCTTTCTTCGATAAGATCCAGGTCTAGCCTTCTCTTTTCCCTATTGCTGTCAGGGTCGTAGGTCTGAATCCAATGAGTCGGCAGTCCTACCTCTGTTGGTATGACGGCCTCTAAGCCATGTGCCAGCATGAATGGGGTTTCTCCTGTTGGTGTCCTTTCCGTGGTTCTGTAGGCCCATAACACAGCGTAGACCTCTTCTGTCCATCTCCCCTTCGCATTTTCTAACCTCTTCTTGATTCCGTTCAAGATAGTTCTGTTAGTGACCTCGGTCTGGCCATTTGCCTGAGGTCGGCCAGGAGATGAGAATAACTGTTTAATCCCCACTCTTAGGCAATATTTTTTAAGGAGGAGTTCTTGAACTGGGTCCCATTATCCGAGATGAGAGTGTTTGGGAGGCCATATCTGCATATGATGTTCTTCCAAATGAATTGGAAGGTCTTCTGCTCTGTAATTATTATCATCGGTCCTGCCTCCACCCACTTTGAAAAGTAGTCAATGGCAACTATCAAGAATCTATAGTTGTTGACAGCTCTTGGCAAAGGTCCTACTAAGTCAATTCCCCATACCGCAAATGGCCATGGAGAAGAGATTGACATCATAGGCTGATGGGGTTGATGAGGGATAGTGGCGAACCTTTGACATTTATCGCACCTCTTCACATAGTCTACAGCGTCTTTAGACAAGGTAGGCCACCAGTATCCCTGAGTGATGATCCTCTTGGCTAAGGGCTTTCCCCCTATGTGGCTAGAGCAAGAACCCTTATAAACCTCCTGTAAGACCTGGGGTACTTCCATGGGATGCACACATCTGAGGAGAGGCAATAGAAACCCATTTTTGTACAAGACGTCTCCTACTATTGAGAACTTGGCAGCCATGTATCTCAACTTTCTCCTTTCCATCTTGGACTCAGGTAGCTCTCCGTCTCTTAGGTATCCGATGAGCGGGTCGATCCATGAGTATCCTAGGTTCACATTGTGACAAGGGCTACATACCTCATCCTCCTCGATGCTTGCTTTCCCTAATACCTCTATTGGAATTGTCCTTCCCAAATCTGTCTTCATTGCCTAGGCCAGCCTTGCCAATGCATCAGCGTGATTGTTGCTCAGTCGAGGCACTCTCTTCAGCTTTGCTTCTTCAAAATACTCTAACAACCTTCTTACCTTCCTTAAGTACTTTGCCATCCTTTCATCTTTGGCCTTGTATACCCCCGACACTTGATTGACAACCAACCTTGAGTCGCTATGGAGTAGAAGTCGCTTTACTCGAAGAGTTGTTGCCAATAAGAGACCTGCTATCATGGCCTCATACTCAGACTCATTGTTAGAATCCTGGAAGTTGAATCTCAAGGCGTATTCAATATTGACGCCATCTGGAGCTGAGAGTATTAGCCCCGCGCCGCTTCCACTGTCACAGGAAGAGCCGTCAACGAAGAGGCTCCATACATCTGCATCTGATGAGAAGACCCCTTCTCTCATAACCCCCTTCTTGAAGAGGTATCGATCCTCTTCGTTCTCTTTTACTCTGCTCCGGGTTTTGCCTGGGATGACCTCTTCTCGACCTCAGAAGACGTTTGGTGTAGTCTCTTCCGAATCTCGGAAGACACTACGATTCGTCTCTTCGCCGTCATCTAAGCCTTTTTCCGTCTCGGCCTCTTCCCAGGTGAACTCTGCGACAAAGTCTGCGAGTGCCTTCCCCTTGATGGCTGTCCTAGGCTGGTAGGTAAGATCATACTCTCCCAGTTCGATGGCCCAGGTCATCAATCTTTTGGACTTCTCAGGTTTGTGCAAAACCTGCCTTAGTGGGGAGTCATTGAGGACTACCATGGAGTGAGCTTGGAAGTAAGGCTTCATTTTCCTTGAGGCATGTATTAGGACATAAGCCAACTTCTCCATTCGGGGATAATTCTATTCAGACCCTTGAAGGGCCTTACTGTTGAAGTACACAGGCCTTTGGACCCCATCCTCTTCCCATATGATGGTCGTGCTGATGGCTGATTCAGAGACTGCCAGATACACAAACAACCTTTCCCCCGTGATGGGCCGAGACAGAAATAAGGGAGACCGCAAGTAGGACTTGAGTTGGTTGAAGGCTTTTTCACACTCTTTGTCCCACTGGAAGGCCTTTCTTAGGACTTTAAAGAATGGAAGACACTTGTCCGTTGCTCTAGAAACAAACCTGTTAAGGGTTGCCACTCTTCCCGTGAGTCTCTGGACATCCTTGATACTCCTAGGAGTCATCATGTCGAGTAATGCCTTGATTTTCTCAGGGTTTGCTTAAATCCCCCTCTGATTAACGATGAACCCCAGGAACTTCCCGGCTCCTACCCCGAAGACACACTTCACTGGGTTGAGCTTCATTCTGTACGAGTCCATGAAATCGAAGGTCTTCTCAAGGTTCGCTACGTGAGTGCAGGCTTTCAAGCTCTTCGTTAGCATATCGTCCACATACACCTCCATGGTCTTACCTATTTGCTCCTCGAACATCTTATTGACAAGACGTTGATACGTTTCCCCTGCATTTTTCAGACCGAAGGGCATCACCTTGTAGCAGTACGTCCCTTTGTCAGTAATGAAGGCTATCTTCTTAGAGTCTTCAACATCCATGAAGATTTAGTTATAACCTGAATAAGCGTCCATGAAGATCATGAGCTCGTGCCCTGCCGTTGCGTCCACCATCTAGTCTATCCTAGGTAAGGGATAGCTGTCTTTCGGGCAAGACCTGTTCAGGTCAGTGAAATCTACACACATTCGCCACTTCCCATTGGCCTTAGGCACGATGACTGCATTTAAGAGCCACTCCGGGTAGGTAACCTCTCTTATAAACTCGGCCTCTTCCAACTTTTTCACCTCTTCCCGGATGACGTCATACTTCTCCCTGGAGTACACCCTTCGTCTCTGCTTGATCGGCCTGGCATCTCTGTCTGCGTTGAGCTTGTGGCTCATGACCTCAGGGTCGATACCAGGCATGTCTGCGTGACTCCATACGAAGACACTCTGTCTCCTTCTGAGGAAGTTTACCAGCTCTTCCTTGATCCCTGGCTCTAGGGCCTTACCGACCTGGACGGTTTTTTCTGGCTCGTCCTCATTGAGGACGATGGATTCTACCTCTTCTGCGGCCTCACCCTTTTTCAATTTTGTTTCGTATCTTGGGTCAAGAGTGTCTATGCTGTAAGTGGTGGTTGCTCTCTTATGGGCCTCTCTCTCTTCGGCCGAGTTGAAGTAACACTCCCGTGCCGTGGTCTGGTCCCCTTGCACTTCCCCTACTCCATAAGGAGTCAGGAATTTTAGCATCTGATGGACCGTCAATGGCACGGCTTCAAACTCTTTGAGGGCCACCCTTCCTACGATGAGGTTGTAGGCCGAGAAAACATTTTCATCCATGACAAAAAAGTTTATCTTCTTGGTCAGCCTCTTAGGCCACTCATCCCCCATCCGTACATCCATTTCATACATGCCCAAGGGGTGCACCTTTTCACCACTGAAGCCTATCAATGGGTGATGGTAGGGCACCAGCCTTGCCCTGCTAAGACCCAGGCTCTTGAAACAAGGCCAGAACATTACGTCTGCTGAGATTCCCCCGTCTATGAGGATCCTCCCTACCTCTCACCCATGCACCCTTGTTGTTATGACCAAAGGGTCATCATGGGGGGCTAATATACCCTTGAAGTCGAGTCTGGAGAACCCCACTACGAGGGTGTCCATGTCTACCTTCTTTCTCTTCTGCACGGTATCGGAAGACGTTAGATTTACAACCTCAGGCTTGGCCATTGACCTGGCCTCTGCTACATGAGCCTTCCTATCGGCTACCTCAGAGCCACCTCCTGTAAATCCCCCACATATGGTGCTAACACCAAAGGAGATCATACCGACCCTCTTCACCGGGGTGTTGTCATCCTTTGGCGGAAGATCCGGGTCGTCTTCATCATCTCCCTCTGAATCATCGTTCCTTCTGGCTGGGACATCGCCACGGCATCTGTCATTTCTTCTCTTCTTAGGGTCTTCTCTTCCACCCTTCGGAGCCTTGCCATCCACGTACTTCCTCAGCTTTCCAGATTTCAGCATCTTCTCAATCTCATTCTTTAAAGCGAAGCATCTATCTGTGACATGGCCGTGATCCTGATGGAACTCACACCATAGGTTTTTGTTCCTTTTATGTGGCGGGGCCTTCAGTTTCTCCAGCCACCTCAGAGTCTGGTTAGTCTTAATCTCATTAAGAATGTGTTCACAACTCACAGTCAGAGGAGTGTAATGAGCAAACTTGTCATCACCTGACCTCTTCTTCCCCTCTTTCTTGCTTTGGGACCTCCCGGCGCCACCGCGGTTCTCCTCCTCATATTTGGCGGCCATTGCCTCTTCCGCATTCATCACTTTCCCTGCGGTTGCTAGCAGCTCCGCCATAGACCTAGGGGGTATTCTGCCAGTTTCCACAATAGCTTCCCCTTCTGGAGGCCTCCTATCAGGGTGGTCATGGCTATGCTCTCTTCATAATCTTCCACCTCCAATTTCTCTTTGTTGAATCTTGCTATGTAGTCTCTTAGGCTCTCACCCTTGGCCTGTTTGACATACAACAAGTGGGTAGTCTTCTTTTGGGGTCTTACCCCAAAGCAGAAGTTGTGGATGAACTGCTCAGCCAGGCCTTTGAAGTTCTCAATTGAGTTCTTCGGAAGGGAGGTAAACCAACTATGAGCTGCCCCTGTCAATGTCCCTGAGAAGGCCCTACACTTCATCTCATCAGGTATCGAGTAAATGTCTGCTGCCGACTGATACATCTCGATATGGTACACAGGGTTAGTGCTGCCATCATACTTGAGAGTCACTGTAGGAGGCTTGAACTTGGCTGGGGTTGGGAACCCCACTATCCTAGCCACAAATGGGGAGCCCTCTGAGTAACCCCTCTGCAATGGGTCCCTGCTTTTAATGAGGTCTCCTATCTTCTCCTCAAGGCATTGGATAGAATTATTCCAGGGTCTTCTGTCATCAACTTGGCCGAGGTTATCCCCTGCCACCTCCCTGCGATGGACAGAGGGTTCCCCAGCCATAACATGTTGACTGTTGACCTCTTCCTGTTCCCTGGCTCTTCCTCCATAGGGTCGGCCTTGGTCTGGCCGACCTTGCCTACCCCCTCTCTGAGAGCCTACTGCGCTCCTCAACCTTGATAGCCTGTGTCTTAGGTCATTCACCGGGCCCAGTCTCTCGAAGGTCGACCCTCTGCTCAACCTGTCAAAGGCCGACCCTCTTTGTTGGGCCTCATCTCTTCTTCGAACGACACATCCTTGACTCTGCCTAAGAGGTCGTATAGTGTCATTTGACACCTCATACGGCTCCCAGCAGTCTTCTGCGACTTCTTCAGCTTCTAGATCATCATACCTGTCCTCTGGGCAAGGGTTTCCCTGCCTCCCCAGGCGCAAGCGCCTAGGGTCAGCAATGTCCCTCCTCCGTTGGGGTGCAGGCTGGTCCTTTATTGGCGCCTGGGGTGGTCCCCTGGCCTCAAGATGGGGCTGAACTGCCGCCAGAGTGATCATGTCCGGTGAGACTCCAGGTGTCCTCGTCATCATGGTTTGACTGAGCTGGGTAAATTTCTCCTTCATGGCTTGTTGTGTTGTAGCTGAAGATTTCAAGGCTGCTGCTACGTCCTCCATTTCGGACTGGGGAAGAGGCTGACTGGAACTAGCCCCTCCACCCCCGGGTGGCGGAAGAGGTGGTGGTAAGTCTGGTGCCATATGTTAACACTATAGAGCTTGAGTAGCAAGTGAGCTTAATACCTTAAAGGACCTCTTTCAATGGTGAAACAACTCCACGCAAGGGGTGGTTCCTGGTTCACCACCAGAGTCTCCGGTGAGGTTAAGCAGAAAAAGAGGAAGAGATAGCTTCTCGATTCCCACAGATGGCGCCAAAATGATGATGCCGGAATTAGCACCACCAGATAAGTTGTTTTCAAGCTCAATATAGGAATAACAATGGCAGCACAATTATATAAAGAGATAAGAGAATGAGAGGAGGATAAGAGGAATCAACACCGGAATATAAGTGGTTCAGCCAATCTGTCCTACGTCCACTGTGAGTGTGTGAGTAATATCACTGAATAAAGGCACTAATGGCCATGGATACAATCTCTCAAGATTTCTCTCTCTATTGTAGATTTAGACAGAGTTTTAGCTAGGCTTGAATAACTAGGATCCCTTTGCAAGGTAGGGGATGATCCCTATATATAGTGCCTAGGGGGTGTAATGTACCCCCATGCATGTAATGAGCATGTGTGTGGTTGCCTCACCAATGTGGGAGTGCCATCTGTCACTGTCACATGTAAGGAATGATGATAAATATTCTACCCATATGTGGAGAATAATCTTGTTACAACTGATTTGTGCCCATGTGTCCTTATCCAAATGTCAACAGATGCTCGGCCGCCATACTGGTGGATGACCTCGGCCTTGGAGAGGCCGAGCTGTAAAAGCTTGATGCCCGTTCAATCCGAGATGTGTCATAGGGAGTCTCGGTCTGATCTCAGCCGAGACATTATGCTGGGGTCGGCCCCAGCCGAGATTGAACTGATTCCATGAAGATCACCAAGGCTTCTTGTCACCTCGGCCCCAGCCGAGGTTGGACTGATTCCATGCTGATGATTACTAAGGCTTCTTGTCACCTCGTCCTGAACTCGGCCGAGGTTTCCATACCCCGATGTACGAGAGTGCTGTTGATGCCTGTGATGCGCGTAGCGTCCATTGGAAATGTAGGTGATAGTGTCGGCCCAGACCGACACTAGTCTGGCCGAGGGATGATATCGTGGGCCCATGGCTTATCTAGGGTCGATCAATATCTCGGCCGAGGTTGCTGTCTCTAGGCCGAGGTTACACTTGGGGCATATCACTTATCTTTTATAAAATAATTCTGAGCAGTATTAATTATACGCATTCATACCTGAGTGATCTCAGAATGAAATTAACTTTGAAGATGATTAAACTTGCACCAATTAAACTTCGACATGATTTAATTCTTTGAAGCATTGCCGCAACGCCTTCAATTTCTTCAATACGTCATAGACCAATTAGGATCCTAACAAAATAAAATTCTCTCTATGATATATTACAAACACAGTTTTGTTCACGGAATTAAGTCAAAACAATACATGGAATCAATTGGAAATTTATGTCCTTACAAATCTCCCCCTTTGACTATTCCGGGACAAAACTAAACCAGTGAAATGCCTAACCGGGACGTCAATCCGTATGACGCCTAAATCCCATCCCATAAACCCAAACTCAAAAATACAGGACACAAACTAGAATATGTAGCACCGACAAGCATGAACTGTCTGAATGTGATGTAGACTTGAAATCTCGAATTGCTGAGGCATACCTACACATATGAAACAGACAAACAGATACCTAGTGAAGTATGGAGGAACTAATGATACCAATTTATATTTCTAATAAGAACAAATCATTTGAAACATGTGAGCAATTATTTGATACCAATTTGAAACAAATATAAATAAACAAAATGTAAATCCAGAAATCACTAGTAGTGCTCAACAAATCTCCCCCTACATCACATACATCTTTCCCCCTTTTTATCTCGAATAGACAATCCAGTGAAAAGATAAACCAATATGAAATATCTAACATGAGAATATGAAACCAATTTGAATCAAGTTGAGACCCATTTGAGAATTGAAAACCACTAGATAATCATGAAACAACCAGCTAAATATGATCAAGCAATGATAAATAAGTAGCTAGTAAACTAAGGAATCACACAAAGAATGTCACAAATTAATCAGGTGTGATAAATGGACTCATATGCAAAATACCAATATGGAACATAAAAGAACATGCATATAAAGCAAACAGTCTAGAAATGCTTCCTGCAGTACCAAAAATATATCAAATTAAACTAGTGTACTGCAAACCAATCAGAAGCCATTTTTCAGCCTGTCGTTCGAACGAGCCTAGGACTTCGCTCAAACGAGATGAGGAAGTCTCTCGAACGAAGTACATATGTCGTTCGCGCGAGATGAGTTATCGTTTGAACGACTTCGCACGACCTGCCAAAATTTCCCAATTTCCCAGAAATATTATAAAATATTATCCAGTGAAAAAATTTCCACAAAAATATTCCAGGAAGGGCCTGACAGAATCAAAATAGTGTTAAAATAGTAGGCTTTTACAAAATGAAAAAAATCATAAAAAGTAAAAATGCGAGTTACATGCAAACATAGTACCGATGTGCTCAAACATGTACATGGAATGAATGGGTGTGAAACTACAACAAATGAGTCACAATTCTAACACATCGAAATGATAAAGAAGCTCTAATTGATAGCGATAAATCATCAAACTTTATCATAGCCATATGAAAATTAAAGAGTGAGCTTAATGTACTAAACAAACTACATGCACACAAATCCAGAATTTTGACGATTCTACAAACAATAGCGTCAAATTGTAATGTTTCAACATTAAGATTAGTTGTGCAAACTCGTTTAAATTTTCTCTAACCAAACTCCCTCATATATATATATATATATATATATATATATATATATATATATATATATATATATATATATATATATATATATATATATATACTTTTTCAAGTTCTTTTGAGGTTTCTATCATTCTCAACTTAGAGAAAATCTTATTGGCCCTTTTCTTAGCATATTGCATTTTCTTTTGGGCTCTTTTAAACGGTGACTTTCACAACGAGTTAATTTTGAACTCTTGCAGCCCTTTCCCATGAATCACTCAACATTTTTACCAATTTTAAATCCTCACGGTAAACGGTTATTACATGCACTTCTCCTTAAGTCTACTTACGCATAGATGACAAGATTGAGATAAGAACGCCTCACAAAATTCAAATATGCAAGAGAAGTCAAACATCCATATAAACTCATGCATGTGTGCAATGTTGTCATATATACAAAGACGAATCAAAATGCATATCAACTGCGAAACAACCCCATATAAAGAATGGTTAAGATCATTCTAAGTATTGATAATAATGACCAAATGTCCTAGCCCCATGAATAATGAAACGAGGGGTGGGGTCCAAGCACACCAATATGCCACATCTAACATGTAACCTCAAAAACAAAAAACTGAAAATCTTTTTGGCTTTTCAAACATATTTGACTCAAAGAAAAGAAAAATCTTTTTGTATTTTTCAAATAAGACTCAAACAAAGGAAAATTATAATACAAAATGATACACATGTCATAATACTAGCAATGAATAAATCATGAAGCAATCTAGCTTATGACAAACATGGAAACACTATCATCCTTTAGATTTAGCATGGTAAGAATCAAGTTCACCCAAACGAGAATCATGAAGTTTAATTCCTAAAGCCTCTAAATCCGATTTCCTAACCCAAGTAGGTGTAAAACGACGCATGGGGGCTTGGGTAACCGGTGCAACTTTATTCTTAAACTTCCTAGGAGTTTGTCTAAGGTCGTAACAATAATGCCTAAGGTGACCTTTCCTACCACAAAACGAGCAAGTGTAGCGGTGGTGGGAATCATTACCTTTATTTTGACCTTTTCTAACCATCCTAGTGTTTCTCACACGTGCGAGGGGAGTGGTAACAACTCTCTCACCAAAAACTATACCTCCCCTATCTTCCTTAATTTGGACGGTGCCTAGGATCTTATCTAACTTCTCCGACCTAGCCTTCAAATCAAACTTGACTCTAGACGAGTCTATCAATCTCTCCTCCAACTCATGAATCCTAGACACGAGCAAACGTCTAGACTCCTCAAACACTAAAATTTCCTTTTTCAAGGACTCCATCAAACCACGGAGATTATCTCTCTCTTTCTCCACAAACTCTAATTTCTCCCTAAGCTTCTTTTCTCGTGCCCTAAGATCCTCAGTCAAACTATCATTATTTTCTATGTCACGCTCATTCAACTTGGATTGCAATTTTGAGTTATCCTTTTTCACCTTCACCGTTTCGGCATACAACTCATTAAACGCATTTTGCAATTCTTTCACATAAACCTCCTCCTTGTCACTCTCTTCACCCTCACTAACATGGGATACACTCAAAACCTCCTCGAAAGTGTCATGCACATGAGAATCGTCGTCGCTCACATGACATGCCATAAATGCAACAAAGTTACGATCAATCGGGGAACTTTCTCCCTCTTCCGGATCACTATCACTTAAGGTGACATTATAGACAATGGGTTGCTTTACCTGTTTCTTAAGTCTACTAGGACACTCCTTAACTTTGTGATCGTACCCCTCACACCCAAAACACTTATCCGAATCATCTCACTTAGGCATTTCAAACTTATCCTTAGAGGTGGGATCTACTTTTTTGTTCTTGAATTTTTCAAATTTCTTGGCATCTTTCAATTGCTTTTGAAACTTAATAAATTTTTTAAATTTCTTTGCCAACAAAGCAACATCCTCAAAATCAGAATCGGAATCGGAATCCGAAACTTTGATTTCCTCCTTCGGAATTTTCAAAGCAATACCCTTTTATTTCTTAGGCCCTTGCTTGAAGGTAATCATGTCGATTTCATAGGTTTGTAAGTCACCTACAATCGCTTCTAGTTTCGTTGACTCTAACCTACCCAAGGAGTTTAAATTGGTCACTTTCGCATAAAACCTACTAGGCAACGAACTAAGGATTTTCTTAATGACACGGTTTTCGGGAATTTTCTCACCTAGGTTAAACGATGAGTTGAAAATATTGGAAAACCTAGCATAAAACTCATCAAAGGTCTCACTCTCTAACATCCTAATGGTCTCAAACTATGTAGTGAGATTTTGAAGTTTTGACGCCCTAACCGTGCTAGTGCCCTCGTGAGTGAGTGCCAAAATATCCCAAGCCTCTTTTGATGTTTCACACGTCATAATTCTATTATATTATTCCCGTGTGACATGTGAAGAAATAACGTGCAGACCCTTAGAATTATATTGTGTAAGTCTTTGTTCAGTTTCGGTCCATGACTCAACAGGCTTTAAACTAGTGACCTCACCTACAATAGTGACAGGGGGTGTCCAAACTTTCTCAACTGCAAGCCAAACACGCTCATCAATATATTTAAAGCACATCTCATTCTCATTTTACATTAAGTGTAATTAGTGCTATAAAAAATAGGAGTTCGAGAAAATTCATTATATCCAGAATTCATCTTTGAAAACACACGGGATCACAAAACAAATAAAAAATATTTTCTAGCTCTGATACCAATTTGTAAAGTGTGAGTGACCCGATATGTTTGTGTTTTCTTTCAAACCAATTTTTCTCCGATAAATTATCCAACTTTTAATTATGCACCAAACCAAGTTGTGAAAACCCAATTCTTACTTTAAACCAGTTTTATCTTGATTAATCCTAAACATGCATCTAGTGATTAAAGCAAGTAAAGTAAAGTAAAGAATACTCACAATGCCGGATGTACGAGGAAAAAACCCAAAACGGGAAAACAACCTCGGACGGCCCAAGCTAGACAATCACTATGAATAATGGTTTTACAAAAACAGATTAACCTTACACTAAGACTCGATCCCCACGGGTCTTGACGCTCCTTCTGATCTTCAACCGTTCTTCAATAGTGCCCACGCAGAAATTCCGTCTTCCACGATACGTGTCCACAACACACGCGTCCACCTATGTCTCGGTGTCCACCGAATGGCTTTGATTCGTCTACGATGTCGAACAAGAAGTCCTTCTCTTTTCTTCACCGCAAAACCCTTTGATGTTCAATGTGTAGAACAAACAACTTTGGTGCAGCAAGATCACATAAACATATAAGAATGATAACCCGGATCTTTTCAAACTCTAAGGATGTGTTTAAGACTTTTAAACCTTAGAAAACATGTGCAAACAAGTTTCTGGTCGAATACTGTTTTCCAGAAAGCACACCTACGAAATTATGATGAAAACACTGTTTAAATAGGATTTAAATGCCACCTAAAAAAAGTGTCATTCGAACGACTTGAGGAACTCGTTCGAGCGACATCCCATCTCGTTCGAACGAGATTGGATGTCGTTTGAACGACAGCGCAAAAGTTTGACTTTTTGACTTTTTGTTTAAAACGTCTCTTCCAATGAGAGATCCAAAAATGTCAAAAACTTTTACGAGCTTATCATCATAAAACGTATTTAAAACCTTTAAAACACTTTTAAAATATTTGAAAACATTTTTCTTTATAAAAATTACATCCTTATCTTTTATAAAATAGTTCCGAGCACCATTAATTATACGCATTCATACCTGAGTGATCTCGGAATGAAATTAACTTTGAAGACGATTAAACTTGTACCAATTAAACTTCGGCATGATTTAATTCTTTGAAGCTTTGCCGCAACATCTTCAATTTCTTCAATACTTCATAGACCAAGTGGGATCGTGACAAAATAAAATTCTCTTTATGACATATTACAAACACAGTTTTGTTCACGAAATTAAATCAAAACAATACATGGACTCAATTGGAAATTTATGTCCTCACAAAAACAATTGGGTGAGGTGAGGTGAAATAACACTTAACTATATGGAAGATCAAATTACAAACTAAAAAGTGACTAAAATGAAAAATAAAGTCTAACATATAAATATGAGATAAATGAGGTAAATAAATTTGAGAACAATCAAGGAGTGGGATTGCACCACAAATTTTAGCTATTCTAATTAATTAATTGAATTAATTGAGTTCTCCCAAATTAATATCAAACTTACAAATCAACTCTCGTTGCAAATGTAATTTTAATATTAACCTTTTAAAAAATTAAGTTTAATACCCCACAACTCTAGAAAAATAATTCTATACTCATTTTAATTAATCACCCACTGGGATCGATCAATTAAAATTTATGTAAATCTTAGAAAATAAATTTAGAGTTGAAATTCAAGTAATAATACCCCACTTAAGAAATCCCAATCTCTAGTTAGAATCTAAAATGGGTATTATAACTAGAATTTCGATTTTCTCTCGAAAAGCATTACCCTCTCTCGAGGCGTAAATTTAAGGGTGGGGGATCAAAATTAATATTCAAAGGGAATTTTCAAGTAATCAAACTAATTAAATTAAAATAACATCAAATAAGGGGTTTTCTCCACCCCTTGAAAGGGAATTTAGCCTAACATGGTATGAAATTTGACAAATTAATAATCAAAGGCATAAAATAAATGAGAAGAGAAAAGAATAATTAAACCCAATCTCTTGATGCTTAATTGAACCTCAATCCATGAGTCGAAATCAACATCCCTCAATTTGAATGATTCAAATAAAATTACATCAAAATCTTCACTCAAATTAATTTTCACAACAATTTATTTTTCCCTCACTATCTAAAAAAAATAAAATAAAAATTCTAATCTAAAAACCTACACTAAAATGGTATTTCGCTCTCTAAAATTCTCTCTGCAAAATTGATTATGGATGAATTCAAATACATCAATCTATTATGAAATAATTGCTAAAAATGCAAAAATTAATTATAGATGGGTGGGGTGGAATTCATCCTAGAGATAAATTTCACTACACACCTCTATATTGAGATATTTGCTAAAAATGTAAATACTCTCTAAAGAGGGGTGTAGAGAATTATATCACACAAGGTGTAAAAAACTAAATTGGAGATTTTGATGATGGATGAATTCAACTACATCAATCTATTTTAAAATAATTGCTAAAAATGAAATTATTCATTATAGATGGGTGGGGTGGAATTCATCCTAGAGATAAATTTCACTACACCTCCTTATTGAGATATTTGCTAAAAATACAAATACTCTCTAATGAGGAGTGTAGAGAATTTTATCACACAAGAGTTAAAGAAAACTAAATTGGAGATCCTTATCAAAATGATCTTCATCTTCCTTAAATAGTAGGCATGGAGCATGGGGGTAATTTGGGTAGGTTTAATGTGTAAGACGTGTGTAAGGTGTTGAGGTGAGGGTATTTAGGGAATTATGCACACATGTGCATGGGTAAGAGGTGAGGTCACGTGGTAAGTGGTGGTAACAAATATTATTTGGTATAGAAGAGTGTTTGGGGGCATTTTTGGAATTGGGGTTAAAATGGCATGTGGCTTTTATTGGGTTATTGGTCTTGGGACTTTTAATAGGTGCACGATTTTGTCTTTGAGATAAATGAAGTGGGTCTTTTGAAAATGGGTCAAGGTTAAATGGATTTTAAGTAGGTTTAATAAGACATTTGACATTTTGTTTGTTTGGGTTTATTTGTTTTGGAGATTGGCTTTGGCTTAATGCTTTTGGCAGGTATAAAAATATCGGACAAGGCTTGAAGACAAATGGGTTTGGGCGCTTTTGGGAAATGGGTTGAAATGGTTTTTGGGAGGTTTCAGGTTGGAGGATGGAGGTATGGGCAAGGGGAGATGTGGTTTATGGGATTTTCGGGTTTGATTTTGCAGGTTTGGGCTGCTCGCGGGTTGATAGCGGTTTGGGGTTCCTGGTTTTCTGGCCGGAGGTATAAGGGGTGGTTGAAGGGTTTGGTCGGAGGGTCACCGCGGGTTGTTGGGGAGATGGATTTTGAGTATGGGGGCTGCTCGGGTTTGAGGGTATCAGGGGGTGCCAGGTAGGGGAACAAGTAGGATATATCGGGGGTTGCGATTCCGGGTTGTAGGCGCCGCCGGTGGGGCATTTGGGTTAGCTCCGGCAGCAGCGGGTATGAGGCTGATGGGGTCGCGAGGGGAAGGTGAGAGAGGAGAGGGAGTCACCGATTTAGGTGATAGGATTGAGGTGCAGTCGCGCCGTCGACGAGTTTAGAAGGGGTGCTGGTTGAATTGGGTAAGGCAAGGTCGGGTTCAGAGGTTGAGGGTTGAAGATGGGAGTAAGGTTGATTGTTGGTTATGGTAGGTTTTGGGATATGGTGGTTATGGTTATGGAGTATGGGGATATGAGAGAGGAGGATTTGGTGGGGAAGAAGATGGGTGGAGGTGATTATGTGTAGTGGAGGTGTAGGGTAAGTTAGGTGAGGGTTAGGGGTTTGGTTTAGGTGTGTGTATTTTAACTTATGACCCCTAAAAAAAATGAACTAAAATTAAAAATAAAACAAAACAATAATTTAACTAAACTAAAAAAATAAAAATCAATAAAAATAAAAATGACACAACATGACACACTAAACAAACTCTAAAAAAAAACTAATCACAACTAAAATAAAAAAACTATAAAATAAAAACTAATAAAATAAAAATAAAATAAAATAAAATAAAAAATGAAATAATAATAAACTAACTAAAAATAAGAAAATAAAATAAAATATAAAACTAATAGACGAAGAGCTAAAAATATAAAAAACCTAAAAATATGTACATGACTCAATAAAATAAACTAATAAAATAAACCCTCAAAAGATAAAACGACACAAATAAAATAAAATGGGACAACCTAAACACACACGGTTCGGAACAGGGTTTTGGCTAGGTTAGGGAAGGCTAGGGTTACGGGATTGGTAATTAGCTTCATAATCTGCACAATTGCCTTGAAATACGCGTTTGGACACCGTAACGTGCATTCGACTTACAAAATACACAATAAAGCGCATAAGACCCAAATTACCGAGAATTAGCAACTAAAATGCGTCTATTCCGGGTATAAATTGTACACTTTTGGGTGCTTATCACTTTATTTCCATTGTTTTCATTTAACTCCATTGCCGAGATTAACTTGTATTTTATTTATTTATTGCTTTGTTAATTAGGTTTACTTTATTTCTTTCAATTTATGTCATTTACCATGCTTTCTAGCTAGTTTAGTCTAGGTTATGTTGGATTGAACTCACCTATGGGTTGACGGGTTGCTTTGCTTTGGTGATGGAGCTTCATGGGTCTATTTCGAGTGGGTTGTCCTAGTTATTACTCCTAGGAGATTTAACAGGGTATATCACATATGTCCCGTATTTACGACCTTACATGCTTAATTTTCGGGGTATTTGCTGACGCCAAAATCATATTAGTCTTTTATACGAATTTAAGGGTGTGACAACTCTTCATTTAATTAATTTACGAAACGAGATGCAATCTTAATAATCCGTGAACCCATGTAACCGTTTTATACTAATTAACTCGGGGTGAGAGATATTCGACGCAACTTATAGCTTTTATTCTTTTTGTTAATTTAGTTTAAATACACTCATGCCTAGTTTATCTTCCCTTTATTTTTAGTTAAGAAAATACCTTTTACTCTTTTATTTGAGGAATATTAGACCAATTAAATTCTAGCAACTTGTCTTTGTGGATTCGATACCCGGACTCACCGCTCTATTCCCTTAAAAGAGTGTAGTCATAGTTTAGATTTTTGTATAGAATTGGTGAGCCGAATATAAAAAACGACCGACGTCGGTGATGCGACACCGCGGTGAAACCCAACCTATCAGTTATGTACTGAAAAAGATTGATATCTCAAGTGTACTGTTGGAGATTGAAACTTGTGAATTTAAACCTAGATATTATCTTATTAACTTGATGATTAGTGAAATCAAATTGAGATGGAGGTATTATAAATATAGTGTCATTATATTTATGAATTTAGATATGATTTCTATGTACTGTGAATGATTAGGGATTATCAATTTAATTTCAGACATGTGTCGTGATTGATAATGAAATTGGGATTTGAAACTATTAGGAAATGTTTTAGTCTCATAAGGGTTACATAAGTGAATTATGGGTAAAAGGGAATTTAGGTTTCGTCCATGGATGAAGGCATTAGCAGGAAGACGATGGGGAAAAAGATCCAGGAGGTCGTTCGAGCGACATGCGCCTATCGTTCAAATGGCGTGGTAAGTCATTCGAGTGATGAGGGAAATCCCAACCTAGTTTGTCTTATATTTGTTGGTTGGACTGATATTTTTAGTGGGCAAAAATGGTGTTATCAACAATGGAGCTTTATTTCTCTCAGACTTTGGGAATTTAAAGGGGGAGGAAATAAGTAATTATGCAGAAAGATAAAAAGTGTGAAATTTAGATTTTGAGATTTGGGGTGATAAATTCTAAAGTGTAAATTACGAGCCGAGTGAATGTGTCCGGGCATTTTGGTTGAGTGACACCATTTTTAATAAATTAATTAATGTGCAATCAATTAAATTTAGAGTCGGGGAATTGACTCGGATATTTTAGACCAGTGCTACGAGATTTAGGCAAGGATTAACCGGGTTTAAATTAATTATATATATACATAAAGTGTAATAGTATATATATGTTAACGTGTGCTCTTCTAATATCAGTGTAGATATTTTATAATTACATACCCCTCTAATTCTATCATAGGAGGTTGCGTGATGTGGGAGAATCCGCTGGCTAGTGAATCCAGTGCGAGTATAATTCCCTGGTCATAACGTCTAGTATTTTATGTTGTGATTCTTTTAGAGGTGAGTCGCTTTGGGTATGATTCATTCTCACATTAGGGGAACTGAGACCGCCTTCACTACATTTATTATTTATTTCATTATTCAGTGTGAGCGAACCATCTCGTGGAATTCGGGTTGGATTGAGTATACCTGGGATGATAGTATTTTGGAGAAAACATCCGATGAGTTATTACTTGGGGGGTGGATTCTATATACAACATGTGTAGTATATTTATATGTATATGATAGTTTAGATAATTATATATGGGTGAAATACCTGGAGTGAAATGACTGTGTTTATATAACTAGTGAAATTGTTATATAGTTATTTAAAGATGAGAAATTAAGTTAATGAGAGAATCAACTTACAAATCATTGGTAAAAGTTACTCGGGCTAGAGTATGGTTTCATGCAACATTTATAACAAGGTTAGTTAGACGAGGTAGTGAAGCTTAGAGGGTTATAATGAAAAGCGGTAGGTGTGCTCAATAGTTAAGGGGTGAGTATTATCTCAAGTGAGGGCGACACTAGCTTAAATATGAAGGTCATTCATAAATTTTAATTACTGCAAACTTAATCACTTGCTAAATATTTTCAAAATGTTTTGGTTTCTAATCCTTGCTGCAAATATTTTTAAAAACTTTTTAGATGTCCAGACACAGGAACGCCAGACTTGAGATTCTATTCCAGGGATACGCAGTTGTGACGTATGTGGATGCATGCAGGAGTTGGATTAGACGCATCATTTCTTCATTGCTAGATTAGGGATCTCATTTCAGTTACAGTTTCATTTAGGGCGTGTTTTCCATTTACTTTTAGATTTAGTTTTCGATTATTTATTTATTCTTTTGATTATTATGTTGGATTTGGATTTATAGCCGATAGTTTATTCGGCTAGTCTTTTAGTTATTATTCAACAATGTTCAGACTCAGTGATGGTGTGTATGAATTTATTATTTTGTTCCGCAAGTATATTTATCTGTTTAATGAAAGATAAAATTTGGCACCAGTTTAATTAATTAATATGGTTTTCGACGGTGATGCTAGGAATGAACCAAATGAAAATCTTATTTTAATTTAATAAAGGACTGATCGATCGGTATTTAATTAAACGGGGTGTCACAAGATGATGTCAAGGACCTTGGCTATATCGGTGAATTTATGCAAGATGAGATTAACTCTTTAAGGAGACAGCTTATCGAAGCCAATGACATTAGTGATGTTGGTGAACTCTTGCAAGACGAGAATAATTCCTTGAGAAAAAATCTCACCGAAGCCAGAGAAGACTTGTAGAGAGATGGAGGAATCAAGATGGGGCTAAGTCGCGACATACTTAAGACCCGTTATCACTTTTCTCACAATTTTGTATTATGATGTTTGTATTGTTCCACATTATGCAGTTTTTCATTTATTTATGCCGAGCATGTTTATATTATTTGTCTCGCCTTTTAGATTTTTCCGTCACACTACCTTAGTCCTATACCAACTATTGAAAAAAATGCACTTGGTTTTATATCCATCCACCCATTCAAGATTTTTAACTGATCGAAGTCGAGTTCACTTAGTACCTAGGGATCATCCATAGGTCTTTTGCTTGCCTAGGCAATTCTTGAGGTTTCCGTATTTTTATGATGAAAGCCATTAAACCTTGGATTTTAGATTAAGTATAATCAAACCAAGGTGATAGTAGTCAATATCCGACCAAAACATGAAAGTGTATGCTTGCCATTTAGAACTATGTTGAATGATTAATTGAACCCATGGCCACTAAGGTTTGTGCTTTATTGAATTCAAATCTTAAAATGTTTAAAGCAACATAAGTTGAGAACTAAAAATCGTTAGAATTAAATAAACAAACTAGAAATACAAATTTCTTAAGTTGGATGCATTCCAAGCCCTTGGTATCTCTCCACCCTCTATTATTTCCAATTGGTAGGCGCCTTGTAAATTATCCCAGATAACCTTGAACAGTCCTTCCCAATTTGGCCCCAACTTACCCTCCGAAGGTTTTGTAGCATTCCCGAGCACCTTCCTAAAGACGTAGTCATCGACCTGGAATTTATTTAGGCTTACAACCTTGTTGTATTGCCAAGCCAATTGCTGTTTGTAGGAGGCTAATTTTATCAGGGCCTACTACCTTCATTCATCGTCCAAATCAAATTCAATCCTGGTAATTTCTTCATTTAAACCCTCTTCAGCAATGGTGGTCTTCATGGTTGGCAGACGAACTTCCAAAGGGATTACAACTTCGATCTTGTAGGCTAAATTTAAGTGTGTTTCCTTAGTTGGTCTTTTAGGCATAGTACTATATGCCTACAGGATATGGGGAAACTCGTCCACCTAAACTCCTTTGACCTTTTATAATCTCTTCTTTATGCCATTGAGAATTATTTTGTTACAGGCCTCATCTCGCCCATTACTCTAGAGATAGCCACAAAGTTGAAGTGATGCTTGATGCTATGGTTGTGGTAGAAGCTTTGGAACGACCTACTTTCAAATTGCGTTCCATTATCTATGATGATTACCTCAAGTCCATTGAAGCATGTCACAATGTTCTTCCAGATGAACCAAAGAGTAGGACAAAAATTTCAAATTAAAAGTAGTGTTGCTCGGTGTCCAGGAGCATTTTATTGACATAGTAGATAGGGTCTTAACGTTCCTCCTTCTCGAACGTTAAGGTTGAACTGACTGCATAGTTAGAAATCTCTAGGTAGAGATAAAGAGGGTTTTCTGAATTTGGAATAAACAGTAGGGGAGGCTTGCTTATGTAGGATTGGATTTCTTCAAGGTCCTTTAAGCATTCCTTGTTCTAGGTGAGGCTACAAGTGGTCAAATGGTAAGACCAAATTACTCATAAAAAATGAATACTTAATGAGTAACTAAGATATTTACGAAGATACTGAAAATGAAAATTTGAACTATTATCACATTATTAAAATAATTTAGATCCTTTTTTCCTTATTCAATAATTGAAAGAGTGCTCGAGATTGTTCGGAAGATTGTGAGATAAAAAGATTATGGGTTGCCATAAGTATTGGACCTCACGCAGTGTTTTTGGAGGCTGCACGTTTTTATCACCACTATCTGATTGGGGTTGGCCTTAGTGCCCTTTTTCACCCCAGGAATTTTTCAAACTAAACTCCAAAGGAGAACTTAATCGTATTGAGCTTTATTCAGTAGTACCCGCAGATCCCAAAAGTCTCCCTTAAGTCCTTCAGATGGTCGACTTTGAGGTTACTCTTGATGATCATATCGTCAATGTACACTACCATTTTATCTCCCAAATGTTGCTTAAACATCCTCGTAAACAGTCGCTGGTACGGGGATCCTGTATTTTTAAGGATGATGGGCACGATCTTGTAATAATACTGGCTAAAGGGTGGTAATGAATTGATCGGATCCAAACAAAGGTATCTAGTGATACCCTGAGTATGCATCCAGAAAACTCATCCGCTTATGACTGGCTGTGTCATCGACGAACTGGTCAATCTTAGACAAAGAAAACTTGTCTTTAGGATAGGCTTTGTTGAGATCTATGAAGTTTACGCACACTATATGTTCCCATTGCTATTTTTCATCACTATCGGGTTTGAGAGCTATTTTAGGAATTAAACTTCTCTGATGGACCTTGCCTTTAAAAGTTCCTCTACCTCCATTTTTACTGCCTTTGCTATCTTTGGGGAACTTCAACGAGCCTTCTATATGATCAAAGGATACGTGGGATCAACATAAAGCCTATGGAACACAACTTTGGGGTCAATTATAGGCATATCATATGGCTTCTAGGAGAATACATCTTGATTCTCCTTCTGTATAGAGATTAACTCCTCCCTTTCGTGTTCGAACAACGTGGTCCAAATCAAGAATTTCCTTTTGGGGCGAGTTTCATTAAAGGTTACTTCTTTAAAATTCTCCACGACTCTATCCGCTGGATCAATTCTTGTTTCTTCCACCCCTGGTCTCCCATGATTTAGTTACTATTAAGATGGTGTAACTCTGTTTTAAGATATTTTTAAAATGATCTCCCTCATATATTCTTCTCTTGTTTAGGCCTGATGGTAGCGATGTAGCAGTTTCGAGAAATGTCCTAGTTGCCTCTTATCTCCATTATTCCACAATCTGTGATGTACTTGAGCTTTAGGTAGTAAATAGAGGGAATATATTGGATGGCGTGTAGCCATAATTTCCCATGAATGGCATAATAGGGAGAGTAAATTTTACTACTAGGAACTCGATCATCTTTGAAATGTTTTCATCCATGACTGGTAGGACAACCTTTCCTAACTACATAGTCATCTTTCCTGCGAAGTCGATCGGAAAGATGGTCGCTTCCTTAAAGTCTTCTATCTTGAGCTTTAGTTTTTAAAATAGTTTCGGGTACATGACTTCAGAGGAGCTTCCTTGATTGACTAGTTGCTTATCCACATCCCAATTTGCAATCTTAATAGTGATTACTAGAGCATCATGGTGTGGGGTTATTATCTCAATTAAATCTTTTTTCATGAAGACTATATGCTTATTGTACTCTATATCTTCAGGTCACTTGTGCTTTCCAATCGAGCTTTTTACAGGGTCAATCTAAAAGGCCTTTATAACTGCAGTGACCTTATTGAGCTCCATCTGAATTAAGTATCCTTGGAGATACTTGGAACTTTAGGCATTGTTGATAATAATGAACTCGTGTCCTAACTCATCTTCCAAAACATTATTTAGTTTTTTGTCAACACTGGGGGCGACCTTGTCACCTTTCTTCTCTACGTACTCATTTAAATTCCTCGACTGGGCTAACTCCTCCAGATGGGATTGGAGGGCCTTTTTGTTCTTTGTTTTAGGCCCATTCTCTTTGTGATAGGAGCATATGAGTGCATTATTCCCCTTACATGGATCGCCACCCATATTTTTTGGCCACTTGAGAAACTTATGATCATTGATATTACCTAAGATCTTGTAGAATTGTTCCTTGAAAATAATATTGATTGCTTGAAAGGCTTTGGACAGGTTTACCTTATCCTATTTTTAGAACCTCTATTCTGCTTCTTTCCCCCTTCTTGGGTGTGCTTTCTTTGTCATTACCATTGGGCACCTTCGTGTGACCATTATCACCATGGTTGAGGGCGACCGCATCTTCCACTTCATCATATTTTTCTATACGAGATATAAGATCATCAATGGTGTCTGTCTCCTTCTTGGTGAGGGACTGGTTTAATATGGAGTTATGGGGCTGTCCTATCTCGAATGATGCCACAACAACTTGCTCCAAGTAATCTTCAACTTCATTGTAGGTTTTCCAATATTGCCTGGCATAATCCTGCAAAGTCTCATGGGGTTTCTCCCTTATAGTGAGGAGAGAATCCATTATTTTTGGGTAAGAACTGCTTGTGATAAAGTGAGCTATGAAGGATTCAACAATGGACTTGAAATCCTAGACTGAACTGTGTGGCAATATCTCAAACCACTTTTGTTCAACATCCCCCAAGATGGATGGGAATTTTTGGAGCATAAGAGCATCGTTGTGATTCCACAGAGTCATCGCTTACATGTATTGGAGCATGTGATCAATAGAGTTAGTCTTTCTGTTGTCCACTTTAAACCTTGGGGTTGCAAACTTCTTCGTGGGCTCTCACTATACCGCAATAAAAATGTTCACAAAAAAGTAATCACCGTCTAAGACCGTGACTAAGTGGTCACGACCTAAAATTGTGACTAGAGTCAAAGAAATCGTGACCAGGTATATGACCACTCACAACTGTGACATAAACTGGAGATGGTCACAGTCTAGCGTTGTGACCAGGGTGGTCATGACTATGATCCGTGGCAAGACTGTGACAATTACGGTGCTAAAATTATGCTATAATTCCCTCCAACAGTGGTCACAGATCATGACTGTGACCATGTCCATGACCAATTTAAGGTTTTCAGTTGATAGGGGTCACGACCCATTTTGAATTGGTCACAAAAAGCGGTCACGATTGAGGGCCGTGACCACGAACCGTGCTAATAATTTTTTTTAACATCATTAATATGGTCATGATCTGGGTTCGTGACCATGTAGTGTCCATGAGGATGACGTTGGAGAATTAATTGGTTACAATATGTGGTCACCGTCCACGTTCATGACCACTATCTTTAATTAAAAACCCTAAAACCCCAAGCATCATTTCACTATCACTCACTCTTTCACTCGAACTCTCACTCTTTCTGTAAACCCTTTTATTGAAATCTAGTGCAACACCCCTCTCTCCAGCGGTCAATAACCCCTCTCTCTACAAGCAGGTCTAGCAACCTCCCTCTCTCTCTATATATAAACTTTGTATATATGTGTGTACTGTGTATGCATGTGTGTATGTATATAAATGTATGTGTATGCGTGTGTTTGTATATATATGTGAATGTATGTGTATATGTGTGTATGTAAGTGTGCGTATATGTATATGAATGTATGTGAATATACGTGTGCATATATTTCCAATTCTTAAACCTTAGTTAGTGGAAAATTTTCCCAAGTTTAAAATTAGTGGAAAATACCCAAAACCCTATTTACTAAACCCCAATACATAAGTCCAAATCACTAAAACCTAATGACTAAACCCAAGCATGTAAACCCTAAAAGCTAAACCCTAATACTTTAACCCTAAAACGTTTACAATAAATCCTAAATCATATACCATAAATTGTAAATTGAAAACTATAAGCCCTAATGCCTAAACGCTAAAACCCAAAACATGAAAAAAACGATATTTAAGATTTGGACACCATTCGTAGAATACGATTGAGATTTGATGGTGTAAGATATGAAATTAAATTTTGAGTTAGTGAATTAAGAAATTACGCATGCTAAGTAGGATTGTACCTTGTGCTTTGAGAGTTGTACTTTTGATATTTACGAACGAAATTGATGAGATTTACTATGAGAACCCCATTCTTGTTATAAGAATTAACGTGAATGCATTATTAATAACTTAGGACACTTGATACATATATGAGCCCTTATGATGTAACACACTTAAGTTAATTATATATCTCTTTTATGCAAGAATAAATATGTGCCCCTATGATGTAACACACTTAAGTTAATTACATGTGTAGAGCACTTATGATCTACACACTTAAGTTAATTACATGTCTTTTTATGCAAGGACACATATAAGTCCTTACTTGATAGATTGTTATTATTGGAAAGTGTTTTATCATGTAGCTGATAGAAGGAGTATGGGATAATTGTTGGTTGGTTGCTGATTTGGTTGTCGGATAATAATGTTGGATTGATTATATTGATATCACTTAGACTTTCAAACTCTTTCCATACTATCTCATAATAAACCCAAATAAAAAGTGTCTTAACAATTACCCTATCTAAATTTAGGTGTATCGAGGGTGGGGGGTTCCTTATTTGGGTTTCATTTCGGTGAGACGTCCCATCCACGGGGTTCGTATAGGTATCATATGCTAAAATAAGATAAACTTAAACTAGATCTATTGAAAAATAATGACTACTTAGTGATTAATTAGGGACATTACTTGTAGAATTCATATTTATACCCTCATATATTTTTCTCGGGAAAAAATGAGGCACGATGATAATTACTGGCAACAAGAGTACGAGAGGTTGCTATTGGACCGCATTTACACCTCTTATATTAGTACACTCCATTTAGAGGGTACTCCTATTGACAAGTACGTGAATAATAAGATCAAATAGTTTAACTACCTTGCAAATCATGGAGTTCATCTCCTGTAATAGGTCCCGTTTGATCGTATTATATTTTCCCTACAAAGAAGTTGGGATGATGCTATAGAGAATATATTCTGCGTATATAACCCCGAAAAATCCCTGGCCTTGCTTACGCTGTTAGAGAAGATAGAAATAAACATTCACCTGTTGTGGATATAACTACGTGCAGATACCATTGACCAAGACTGTGATGTTTTACGATATATTCACGTTAAATTGAATCTTGCCAATAAGTTGAAGAAGATATAATTCCTAGTTCATGTCACGAACATTTATACATCAATTATGGAAACGCTTCCTCCTAGTTTTCCACGTGAAAAGATCCATAGGTTTGTACAAACTAATACCGAATGGATGGATATCAGATATATTGAACATATTTTAAAGTCTTATTGTGATAAGGTATATACATATGTATAGTTATTAACTAGATTAGTTAGTTCTAGTTTCATATTATTATAATGACTTCGTCACTTGTTATTTTTTTATAGATAATGTTGGGAAGTAATGGACATAACGTACCAAGTATTGAGGTGACACCACAACTAGGATTCTCATCTCCTGCACCCCAACGATAATTTACATCACCATCTGGTAAGTAATTCTCTACTCCACCAATGGTTCAGTCCACTACTCCGATTATGAGTAGGGAACAAACCCTTGTTACTCCAATGCCTCGATCCAATACTACTGACACCTCTCGATCAAATGAGAAAAAGTAGATTGGATTCTCCCTTCTTAGGATTAATCCCACTTGCAATAAAAATAACATCTAGATCTTTAAATCCCAGTGTTTATTGCTTGGGAAAATGAATATGGGAGTTTGGGGAGAAGATAACTAGAACGCAGTTGGTTAAGCCATCAAAGATAACATTTATAATCAACTCTACAAGTTTTTTTCATTCCCCAACCGTTCAAATCAAAAGGTTCTTTCCCGAGTCGTTGAACAACTGAGAACATATTGAAAAAACTTTCGACAGAGACATTTCCCGAAAGGGGCATCGATCTTTGACATTTTGGCTCTGAAAGACGGAGTGGCATCAAATGTTGAAATGCCAGTTGATCAATGGAAAAATTTTCTGGAATATGAGGCGATGGATAAGATGTTGTTTAACTGGGAGAAGAATAAACAAAAGGGCACAAAAAATTGACATCCAAAAACTGGGCTCCAAATCCTATGAAGATTTGAAGAGTGAATGGTCAAATGGGACAAAGGACGGTCCAGATGCTGATAAAGAATCTAATAGGGTCAATTTATACATGCAAGCCCAATGGGACAAAGACAATAAATTCCCACCACACTTGGTTGAGACTTTGGAATCGATCGAGGCCATTAGCAGTCAGTCCGATTCGATCCCTTATGGTGCCATTAAAAATTATGCCCTGACCCAAACCTTTAAAATTAACAAAAGAGGGAGGATGAGAGGTGTCGGATGGCATATGCCAAAAACCAAATTAAAACACACTACTCCTCTAATGGAAATATTTCTTTGGTCAAGAATCGTATCTCGAGCCGATAGGAAATTAAGTCCAAGATGGATGGGGTTGTCCAGGAGATTAAAAGTAACCTAGGAGTCTTAACGAGTGAAATGGGGCTCCTTTTGTCCTTGTTTACTCAAGGTTTTCAACCCCCGATGCCTCCTTAAGGTTTCTCCTACCCTCATTCTATATATTTTCCCCATTAACCCTCTCAAGGTTTCCCCTCACAAATGTCGAGTCCTTCAACATTACCCTTCCTAGTGCCTCTGCTTGTCACAGGCCATGGATCATCATCATCCACTCACGGTAACTATGGAGAACAATGCTATTTCAGGGACTGGACCAATACTAGGGTTATTAGCATGTGCACACTCATGCCTATAATTTTTGAAACTTAAGTACATATTCCACCTTTGCAGATGGGGAGGCTTAGATAATGGTTGATCAAATATACAATGGTTACGAAGTTATGCCTGTGCACGTTGATAATGGAGAAGGGTAAGAAATAAATACTATGCAAATGATTTTATCACTTGGCCAGTTTATTTATTGGTTAAGGCTAGGCCATGAACAATGTTTGACAATTTGTAAAATTTGAGAACAAGTTGTAATAATGTTTTGTTTATTTAAGTAGTTTTAATTTGTATAATTTGAGTTTAAGTTGTGTTGAATAATTTGATTGAATTATGAATTGTGCATTCTTGTATGCAGTATGACCTTTGTTTTAACCTATTAATAAAGGATAATTGAATTTTGAAGATCATTTAATGTATTTTCCACAATAAAAAGAGTGGATGAGGAGAGTAACCAAATATTATATAATCATGTAAAATGCATTCAAGGATTTATTAAATATGCTTATAGAACTCTTAAAAGTGACAAGATTTTGTGTCCGTGCACCCGTTATATAAACGAAAAATATAAGTCTCTAGAAGACGTTGAGTTTTATTTACTAAAGTGGGAAATTTCTCAAGACTATAAAATATGGACATACCATGGAGAAAAAATGTACCTTGTGTTTCGAAAGAATTACTGGTACGCGATTGCGTGACGAAATCCCACCGAGTGGAAGTGGTACATGATTCGCCACCAGATCATCCTTTGACATATCTAATTGATGAGGTTTACGAAGTCCACCACCATAAAATTCACCAACATACGGATACAAATAATGTGCATTATGACCAAGTCAATGAACAAGTTGATGCTGAATTACCAGAAGATCAGGAATACATATGGTTGAAAGTCGACGCGACTAGACCTTTATATGAAGATTACGATGAAGATCACTCGGTATTATATGCAATGATTGGTTTGAATAATTTGAAGAGTTAGTTTGGTACATCAGGAAACATTATAACCCAGATTCTTATGTGTGTTAAAGGCATTCTCCCAGAAGAGAACACGTTACTAGACAATTATCCTACCATAAAAAAGAGCTTGAAGGGTTTGGATTTGAATTACAAATCTATTCATGCATGTAAGTATTATTGCATATTGTACCGTAACGAGAACTAAGAGAAGGACGGGTGTCCTATATTCAATGAGCCTATTTATGTAGCTTGTGAGAATTGAAAGGACAAGACTGTAAAATATCATAAGTGCTTGCAAGTTCCACAAAAGGTTTTGAAGTATTTTCCACTCGGACCACAGTTAAAAAAGTTTTTCATTATACCGTGGATAGTAGAGGCCATGACATGGCACGCTCAATGCGAGGTGGGTGGGAATCTCATGCATCATCCGATTGATTCACTCATCTTGGAAATTGTAAATGCACGACACCATGAATTTGCAAAGCTTCCGTGCAATGTCCATCTTGAATTTTCAACTTATGGGTTTAACCCTTTCGATAATTTAACTTCTAATCAAGCTATTGTCCAGTTCTCATGGCGCCTTTAAGTCTCCATCCAACATCGTGCATGAGAAAAGAGTTAACATTATTGTCTTTATTGATCCCCGACCAAAGGCTCTCGATGATGATATTGATATATTCGTAGCCCCTTTAATCGAAGAACTTAAAGATTTGTGGAATAAAAGGGCGACGGTGTTTGACTCTCAGAAGGGTGAAGATTTTACACTTAAAGCAATGGTAATATGGTCGATCCACGACTTTCCTGCTTACAGGACCTTATCGACTGCAATGTTCATGGCTATTATAGATGTCCCATATGTGGGGGAGGAAACTGGAGCCACTTGTTTATATCATAGTGGTAAGATGATTCATATGGGTCATCGTAGATTTCTGCTGGCCAGTCTCCATTTTAAAAACGACTAGTCTAACTTCTAACATGTCGGTGACGAGCATAGGACTGAACCTTCTCGACTTTTTGGTCAGTAGATTGAGGAAAAGGCGAAGGATGGGACTGCAAGGAATACGTATGTAGGCTAACACCCTTAGTTTATAAACCTGAAGTGTAAATTTAGGGAGGATCTGAATGACCCTAGTAAAATAAAGGCATGGTCAAGATGATCAATATTTTTTAACTTGATGTATTGGAAAGATTATCATATAAGGGATGCAATTCATGTGATTCACACAATGAATAATATTGTGGAACATCTTATGGGAACATGTCTAGGTGGATCTCATTCAAAATATAGAGAACAAGCGTACTGCTATCTACAGAAGATTAAAATAAACAAGAAATTATAGTTAAAAATAATCCTATAATTGGAAGATTTTCTACCGCCGACTGCTTTCACTTTGACTACTAATGAGAAAAAGATCCTCTTAGACAAGTTGTTCAACTTGAAGACTCCAACTGGCTATTTCGATAATTTGCGTAGGTAGTAACCAATCAAACATGTGACAACCCGGATATAATTATAATAGATTATATTTAAATCATGCTTAACTTATGTGATATAAATAATGTGTTACTAGTATATCTAATGTTAAGTGATTATGGTTAGTATAATCCTACTTTCATAAATCATGAAATGTCGAATTATTTACAAACACAAGATTTTTGTTATTTTCGATAGAAATGTTCCTGTTGGAGATAAGTTTTGACCCTTATAATGTAACAATTGTCTAAAGGTGAAAACTATATAGTTATATATATATGATTTAGGTTTGCAACAAAATAAATAGATCATCAAAAAGATTTTTGAATAAGAAGCTAGCTCGAATTTACGAACAAGGGGCAAATCAGTCCATTCCCTTTAATTGGTAACTTGTCTTTTAGTAAATCAAATGTTTTAATTTGATTGGTTGGCATGGGAGGTAGCATTGACCGACTTAAAACTCTTCTTATAACCTATTTATTTAGAAAATAAAACCCTAGGTTAATTTTTATAGAGTTTTTTCTTGAGGAAACAGAAAGTGGAAGTTTAAGGAAGAAAACATTACAAGAAAAACTAGGAAAATTCCAAGAAAATCCTTAAAGTGTTTCCAAGGTATAATTATGTGATTAATTTTATTTTAATTTTAAATTATACTTATTTCAAAATATATAAATCGTGAATGATTGATTAAAATTCCATCCACCTTTGTGATAATAAGTATTTGTTCACATGTGAGATAAGTGGTGTATGTAGCCTGTATTGCTTATTATTGAAATCCCTTGTATTCAAACTTGCATATATTTTTGTGTGCTTACTAGAATTGAGAAATTATAATTGGATATGAGACTAGACTCATATATCCATATCAAATCCAAAAATTAGAATTTAACTCCTTGTGGTTGGGCCTTGGTGATGGTTGCAAGTTGGTACATAGTTGATGTTTGTATATTTCATTTCGATATGCCCTCAGTTTGGTCAAGATTTTGATGTAGCAAATGAAGTCAAACAATTATGAAACTTTAATTCTGCACTATTTAGTATGTTTATTGAAAAAAGGTGGAAAATTATGGAAAGTTATGCTGGTGAAAAATTATGAAAATTCTTGGAAGTTGAAGGAACAATAGAGGAGCTTGTGGGGATGATTTAATAGGTTGTAAAGAAATGGTCATAACTTGCTTTAGGAAGCTTAAAAAATTACACCGTCATTTGTAATGGGAATTATATTCAGATATGTTTTCATATTGATAATATTGGACACCTGTATATGTACAATTTATGAATATGGGATGGTTAAGTGTGGAGGACAATAATTTGAGGCCATACTAGATACCCCATAAAGGAATATTTTTACCTTCTCTTTCCCAAGGGTATTTTGAGTACATGTTTCATGTGTACATATATTGAGAAGTATACTTTTATGTTTACTTGATTTTAGTTATAAATTCCTTACGAGGTAGTTTCTATGGTTGAATGTTCATAACCTTATCAACATATATACCATTGTTTCGTCTTTACACATGCTTCGTGGAATGTGAATTGAGTAGAATTGTATTGTTGTTGTATAGTCATTGAAATTTACATAGATATATTAAGATAATACTTATGATTGAGATTCAATACTGATTTAGTTGGATTAACAGGTGTAAGTTCAAATCAATCCAGTTCAGCTCCACACGAGGGAAACGTGAATACATAGTTGACAACTCAATATGAGTGTACTTACTGAGTTGATTGTGGGTATGATGTGTATGTATTCTATGTTGAGATGATATGACTTATTAAAAGTCACGAGATGTTGAGATGTTATGGAATATTAAAAATCAAGAGATGTTGAGATGTTATGGCTTATTAAAAGTCAAAAGATGTAGAGATGTTATGGCTTTATAAAAGTCAAGATATGTTGAGTTGCTATGTAATTCACGAGATGTTAGGTTATTAAAACCTATGGATATGATTATTGCCTATGGGAAGGAGATGTGGGGCTTATTAACTTCGGATATGTATATGACCTAATTTGGCACAGAGATGGATATATTTATATATTGAGATGTTAATATAGTACTTTTACTATATAGAGATGTAGTACATTCACTGAGTTTTTAAACTCATGGTTTTATATGTTTACATTTTCAGGTCTTGAAGCTGCCACTGCCAGGTCTAGGAGGTTGAGGGAGTAGTAGTAGGTTCTCGTCAGTTCTGTTTTATAATTTTACTAATTGTAATTAAGTTAAATGGTATGGGAGTTTTGTTTAAATTATGTCTCCTTAAAACGATTAGATTTTTAGTATTCCCTATTTTTAACCTTGAAGTTGTTTTAATGTGTATTGCAAAATAAATAAATAAATGATAAGCGTGGTTTGTGAACTATTTAGTTAATTATATCATAATGGTGTTAGGGTGTGACAACTTGGTATCAGAGCTTTATGTTTTTATATTCTGGGGTTAGAGAGTCTAGATGTGGCAGTGGCAGAAATAGTGTGGTGTAGGTCATTTATATTAACTTGTGAGAAATACTAACCATTTTGTTAGAAATAAATGTTGTATTCTTGTTTCTGTAATTGTGGTTTATGACAGATAGTAAGATATGGAAGGAGAAAATATTCATGAGAGGGTGGATGAGGAGTCTTCAAATACAGTAAACCAACAAAATCCAAATAATGTAGAGGGGGTACCTTACCGATATGAAGAGAATGGCTCGTGCCATGATTTTAATGGAAGAACAACAAAACATGTTTATGACACAAATAGCAGAAAAAAAAGCCAAGACTTGGAGGAGCAGACTTTGGCCAGAAGAGAAAGGGAAATACAACTAAAGGAGAAGAATACTCAGTATGAGAAGTTTATCAAATTGAACCCCCAGCATTATCAGGTTCTGTAGATCCTTTAGAAGTTAAGGCTTGGGTTAGAGACAAAGAAACTATCTTCGGGGTGATGAATGTACCTGGTGCGCAGAAGGTAATTTTGACTACTTTCATGTTAAAGAGCGAAGCTAAATATTGGTGGGAGTCTTCCAAACATTTAATTCTTACTCCGGTGGGAGGTGAGGTAATTACTTGAGATTCCTTTGTTAAAATTATATGAAAAGTATTTTCCTCGTAATAATCGGAAGCAAAAAGAGAGAATTTTTATCATTGACTCAGGTGAATATGTCGACTAGGGAGTATGAAAATAGATTTATATCTTTGTCTCAATTTTCATTACGTTTCTAACATGATGAGGAGGACAAATGCACCAGATTTCAGGATGGATTGTAATTGGCTATCAAGTCTAGAATCACTGCACTTGAAATGGTAGATTATACTTCTTTAGTTAACAAAGCTACGATGGTTGAAGGAGATGTTAATGATGCAATAAATAATAGGGAACAAAGGGAAAAGATGAGTAGATTTTACCCATCTCAGTGAAAGGAAGGTAACCTAGAATACTCAAAATAGGGGAGTCAAAGATTTCAGCGCGGTAGAGGGACTAGAAACTATGTTCAGAATAGGACACCATGCAGTTTTAGGGGTGCGGGATTGACGGGCGAACATAATAGATAGCAAGAGAATACGAATGGGTAGTCTAAGCCTATTACATGCTATTTTTGCAAAGCTGAGGGCCATATCAGTCCAGATTATCCCAAGTTAAAAGGGGTGGAGTGTTATCACTGTCATAAAATTTGTCATACTAAAAAGAATTGTCTTATGCTAATAAGAGGGACTCAATCAACTACTGCTAGTCGTGGTTCGTCACCTGGAGGCATAGGGAGAGGAGGAGTTAGAGGACATGCTAGTGGTTCCAGGGCTCCGGGAAGGATACTTTCTATGACTTTGCAGGATGCTCAGGCTACTTCAGAGGTGGTGACATGTACATTTTCTGTCATGAACAAGCATGCTTACATGCTTATTGATCCAAGTTCTACTCATTCATTTGTAGCACTGTCATTTACCATGTATTTGGGTAGACCATGTTCTTATCTATATTGTGGTTTATATATTTCTACACCCACGGGGGATATGATGTTAGTGGAGCTTGTGTATAAAAATTGTGTATTGTTTGTGGGGGAGAGGGAGTTGGCCATTGATTTAATTCCACTAGATATTCGAGATTTTAGTATAATATTGGGTATGGACTAATTATCTTCCTACCATCCATCGATTGACTATTTTCGCAAGGTGGTTACATTTAATATGTTGGGGGACGAAGAATTCAAATTTACTTGGGAAAGAAATGTGGTTACAAATTGTCTTATTTCTGCCCTTCGGGCGAGGAAATTGTTAAATAAGGGTTGTCAAGGATTTTTAGCATATATTGTGGATACAAAAAGGGAATTACAAAAATTAGAAGATATCCCAGTAGTTAAGGATTTTGCAGATGTGTTCCCAGATGAATTACCAAGGTTACCACCTAGTAGAGAGGTAGAGTTTACTATCGATTTAGTTCCTGGTACAACTCCAGTTTCTATTTCTCCATATAAAATGGCACCTGTGGAACTAAAGGAGTTAAAGGTTCAACTGCAAGATTTTTTAGATCGAGATTTTATTCGACCCAGTGTATCACCATGGGGTTCTCCGGTATTATTTGTGAAGAAGAACGACAGCACCATGCGACTTTGCATTGGTTATTGGTAGTTGAACAAGGTAACTATTCAAAATAAATATCCATAGCCTCGTATTGAAGATTTGTTTGATCAATTATAGGGTGCTAAAGTGTTTTTAAAAATTTATTTGAGATCGATTATCATCAATTAAGGGTGAGATATTGTGACATTTATAAGATAATTTTTCTTTCTCGCTATGGTCATTATGAATTTTTGGTAATGCCATTTGGGTTAACAAATTCTCCTGCGGTGTTTATGGATTTAATGAATCGAGTATTTTATCCTTTCATAGATTTGTTTGTGATTGTTTTTATCGATGATGTTTTGATATAATCACCTAGGCAAGAGGAACATGAGAAGCATTTAAGAGTTGTATTGCAAGTTTTACGAGATAGTCAATTATTTGCTAAGTTTAGCAAATGTGAGTTTTGGTTAAATCAGGTACTATTTATGGGGCATGTTATTTCGGGAGATGGAATTTATGTTGATCCTAAGAAGGTAGAGGTAATTGTGCAACGGTAAATACCAAGAAATGTAACGGAGATAAGGAGTTTTCTAGGATTGGCTGGATATTATAGAAGATTCATAAATGGGTTTTCATCTATAGCCTTACTGTTGACTCACTTAACCCTAAAGGAAGTTAAATTTATGTGGAATGATGAATGTCAGCACAACTTTGAAAAGTTAAAAAATAGACTAGTATTACCTCCAATTCTCACTGTTCCATCCAGTGGAGAAGGTGTTGTGATTTATACTGATGCTTCACATCAGGGGCTGGGTTGTGTTTTCATGCAACATGGAAAGTTAATTTCTTATGCATCTAGACAGTTAAAGACGCATGAACGTAATTATCCTACACATGATTTAGAACTTGCGGCTATTACTTTTGCCTTGAAATTATGGAGACATCATTTATATGGAGAGACGTGTGAAATTTTCACTGACCATAAAAGTTTGAAGTATTTATTTACATAGAGAGACTTGAATTTGAGACAAAGACCTTGGATGGAGTTAATTAAAGACTATGATTGTACCATTCACCATCATCCCGGGAGGGCCAATGTTATTGCAGATGCTCTAAGTTGGAAGTCATTGGGGAGGTTATCTTGTATTCAATGTGCATGGGTTCGCAATATTATGGAATCAAGACTGATGGGAGTAGAGTTTAACTTAACTAAAACGAGGGTGTTAATTGCACACGTTATAGTGAGACCTTTACTAGCGGAACACACATGAAATTTGCAAATCAGTGATCCATTCCTTGATAAGAAGAAATGGGAAATCCTGGATGGTAAAGAGAGTGAGTTTGAAATTAAGAATGATGAATCGTTGTGTTTTAAAAACATAATTTGTGTATAGAATGATCCATCCTTAAAGAAGGATATATTATAAGAGGCACATAGTTCTATTTACTCTATGCATCCTGGAGGTACCAAAATGTACAGAGATTTGAAAGAGTATTGTAAGGACACAAATTTCCAATTGAGTCCTTTGTAGTTTTGGCTCAATTCTGAACAAAAATATTTGAGTCATAGGATAGAGTTATTGATTATCCTTCAAGCCTATGACATACTAAAGTTGAAGACGCAGAGGCCAAGTTCATAAAGCTTCATCAAATGCCGTGTTTGTAGTGCCTCATTTCTACGTCATCAACAATGTTTCGTTTACTCCTAAGGTATGAATGCATTTTAATATATATATATATATATAGGATCTTGGAACATTTCATATTGGGTGTAGTTTATTTAAAATTGTTGTTTAATTTCAGAAAGATTTTATTAAAACTTTAATATAAAGTATATAAAGTTTTTGGGCTAAAAATAGAATTTTTCAAACTTTCTGGAAGTTCGTTCAAAGTGTCGTTTGAACGTGTTTGTCATTCGAACAATAAGTCGTTGGAACGAGTTTGCCAACGAGTTCCCCAAAAGGCCACTGAAATGTCGTTCGAACGAACTTGATGTTCGAACGAGATTTCCAACAAGATTTCTCATGAGTTCACACTGGAACTTTGTTAGGAGACTTCGTTCGAACGAAAATGTCGTTCGAACGAGTTTTGGCGGGAACAATTTTTTGGCAGTTTTGAGCAGTTTTTTTTCCTCATTCCCACTTCTTTTCCCACTATCTTTTGACCGAACTTCTTAAGTGCGGAAACCAAGTTTTTTGAACTTAACTTTTCATACTATTACAACTCCTAGAGAGATTTTTTGAGTGTTCATCTTTCCGAAGAAAAGTTAATTGTTTAAGTGTATATTTTTCCAAGAAAAATCTTTTAAACACTTGTGTCACACCCAAAGTTTGTTTATCCAAGTTCATCCATATATATATCATTGCTTGGAGTTTGGCACCGGTTTTCATCTCTGCCGTTTGAAGAGAAGTTTGGGTTTGCTTCTAAATCCCACAAAGAAGAATAAGTTTGCGTTGATTTACCCACTTGGAGAAAGGCTCCTAGTTTGGGTGACGGTAGGGTTGTCAATGGACCGGGTCTGGACCCAGACCCGGACTCGATCCGGACCCGACCAGAATTAACGAATCTGAGCAAATTTTATAGACCCGATTACCCGATTAGTTAATGGACCGGATCTCGATATACATGACTCCGATCCGATAAGGACCCGACCCGAATGTGTATATATATAATATAATAAATATATATTTATATATAATATTATATATATATATAGTCTTACATATAGTTACTAAATATATATATAACTAAGTTATATATATATATAACAGTTTTACATACATATATATATATATATATATATATATATATAAGTTATATATAAAAACAGTTTTATATAAAACAGTTTTACATCCATATTTACATACATATTTACATACCGGATCCGGGTCGGGTATTCGGGTCGGGTCTCCGGGTCCTTAACGGATCCGGGTCTGGATCCATTTTCTGAGACCCGTCGGGTAACCGGGTAAGACCCGATCCGTTAAAAATATACTCGGATCGGATCTGGATATACCCAGACCCGATACAGACCCGACCTGTTTACACCCCTAGGTGACGGTGACCATAAAAAGTCCGATCGGTGAATTCCGAGACTGCGGTGGAGCTTCGTGGTTATTCGCTAGGTGGAGGTGTCTACAAGAAGAAGCGTCGGGGCTTAAGAGGGATCAAGTCGAGTGCTTTAAGTCTTTCTGTCTTGTATTTATAAAACCATACTTAGTGGATTTGAGGCTAGGGTCATCCGAGATTTTTTTCCGTTGTGGATTTTTCCTCGTACATCATGGCGTAGTGATTCATTGTTTAATTATATCTTGCTATATCACCTAGAACGCATACTTAGGTAAAGAGTAAAAATTGGTTTAATCACTACTTGTTTAATTTGGTGCTAATTAAATATTGGGTAATGTATAGTTAATTCAAGTCATTTAATTTAATTTGATAAAATTGGTTTGGCCTAATTTAGTAAAATTGAAAAATATGACTTAGGAAAATTTCTAGGACCTCGGTTAATTAATTGTGTTTAAGTGAAATCAAATTAACAAATGTGTGTGTTCCATCATATTTCACTTTGTTTAATTTTAATTTAGAAAAGAAATTAAAATTTTGTTTATTTGCTTTAATTTAAACCATCATCGTATGCTTCCGCATCTAAAAAGGAAATTGTTAGTCTTTGAAGTATAAGAATTTTAAATTGGGGGTCCTATTGTTCCTTCAAGCTTTACTGGTGGAATAATATGAAACATGAGATTGCAGAATTTGTAGCTAAATGTTTAGTATGCCATCAAGTGAAGGTAGAGCATCAGAAGCCGAAAGGATTTGTGCAGTCATTGCCTATTTCGGAATGGAAATGGGAACATATAATGGTGGATTTTGTTGTAGGATTATGACGATCACTAAATGGGCATGATTCTGTTTGGTTGATTGTAGACCGATTGACAAAGTTAGCTCATTTTCTTCCAGTTAAGACGACCTACATTGTTGACAAGTATGCACATATATACGTTGATGAGATTATCCGTTTACATGTGGCACTAGTGTCAATAGTATCAGATAGAGATCCAACGTTCACTTATAAGTTTTGGACTCATTTACAGAATGCCCACGGCACAAGTTTGAAGTTCAGTACTTCATTTCATCCACAAATCGATGGGCAATCAGAAAGAACGATTCAAATATTAGAAGACATGTTACGAGCCTGTGTATTTGACTTTAAAGGTAGTTGGGATGATCTTTTGCCATTGATGGAATTCGCGTATAATAATAGTTATCAGCCCACCATTGGTATGTCTCCTTATGAAGCTTTATATGGGAGGAGATGTAGAATGCCATTATGTTGGGATAAAATAGGTGAAAGGAAAATCTTGGGTCCTGAATTGATAGATATGACAACCGAAAGATTAAAATGATTCAGGAACGGATAAAGATAGCGCAATGCAGGCATAAATTTTATACAGATAAAAGGGAGTATCCATTAGAATTTCAAAAGGTAGATTTTGTATTCCTACGTATATCACCGTGGAAAGACGTCGTGAGACTTGGAAAAAAGGGGAAACTAAGTCCAAAATATATTGGACCATATGATGTATTGGAAAGAATTGGGACCTGGAATATAGATTATCATTACCTATAGGATCGTCTCGTTTATATGATGTGTCTCACGTATCGATGCTTCGTAAGTATTTGGCAGATCCATCTCATCAACTGAAAACCCAACCTATTGAATTGAAAGAAGACATGTCGTACATCGAGAAACCGGTGGAAATTCTTGATCATAAGGAAAAAGTATTGAGGAATGAAGTTATTCCCTTAGTTAAAGTTATGTGGATGAGCCATGAAATTAAAGAATCAACTTGGGAAACGGAGGATAGCATGAAGAAACAGTATCCCCATTTGTTTAATAAGTGACATTCATATTAAATTTCGGGGACAAATTTTCTAGGGAGGAAGTTGTGAAAACCCAGGTATAATTATGATAGATTATATTTAAATCATGCTTACCTTATGTGATATGAATAATGTGTTCCTATTATAGCTAATGCTAAGTGATTATTGTTAGTGTAATCCTACTTTCATAAATCATGAAATGTCGAATTATTTACAAACACGAGATTTTGTTATTTTTCGGTAGAAATGTTCTTGTTGGAGATTAGTTTTGACGCTTATAATGTGACAATTGACTCAAGTTGAAAACTATATAGTTGTAAATATATGAGTTAGGTTTGCGACAAAATAAACGGAGCATCAAACGGATGATCGAGTAAGAATCTAGACCGAATTTACGAACAAGGGGCAAATATGTCCATTCCCTTTAAGTGGTAAATTGTCTTTTAGTAAACCAAATGTTTTAATTTGATTGGTTGGCATAGGAGGCAGCCTTGACCAACTTAAAAATCTTCTTCTAACCTATTTCTTCAGAACATAAAACCCTAGGTTCAGTTTTGTAGAGTTTTTGCTTGAGGAAAGAGAAAGTGGAAGTTTAAGGAAGAAAAGATTACAAGAAAAGTAGGAAAATTCCAAGAAAATCCTTAAAGAGTTTACATGGTATAATTATGTGATTAATATTGTTTTAATCTTGTATATACTTATTTCAAAGTATATAAATCGTGAATGATTGATTAAAATTCCATCCTCCTTTCTGATTATAAGTATTTATTCACATGTGAGATAAGTGGTATATGTAACCCATATTGCTTGTTATTGAAATCCATTGTATTAAAACTTGCATATATTTTTGTGTACTAACTGGAATTGAGAAATTATAATTGGATATGATACTAGACTCATATATCCATATCATATCCAAAAATTAGAATTTAACTTCTTGTGGTTGGGCCTTGGTGATGGTTGCAATTTGGTATATAGTTGATGTTTGTATATTTCATTTCGATATGCCCTGAGTTTGGTCAAGATTTTGATGTAGCAAATGAAGTCAAACAATTATGAAACTTTAATTCTTTACTATTTAGTATGTTTATTGAAAATAGGTGGAAAATTATGGAAAGTTATGCTGGTGAAAAATTATGAAAATTCTTGGAAGTTGAAGGAACAATAGAGGAGCTTGTGGGGCTGATTTAATAGGTTGTAAAGAAATGGTCATAACTTGCTTTAGGAAGCTTAAAAAATTACACCGTCATTTGTAATGGAAATTATATTCAGATATGTTTTCATATTGATAAGATTGGACACCTGTATATGTACAATTTATGAATATGGGATGGTTAAGTATTTAGGACAATAATTTGAGGCCATACTGGATACCCCATAAAAGAATGTTTTTACTTTCTTTTTCCCAAGGGTATTTTGAGTACATGTTTCATGTGTACATATATTGAGAAGTATACTTTTATGTTTACTTGATTTTAGTTATAAAGTCCTTACGAGGTAGTTTCTATGGTTGAATGTTCATAACCTTATCAACATATATACCATTGTTTCGTCTTTACACATGTTTCATGGAATGTGACTTGAGTAGAATTGTATTGTTGTTGTATAGTCATTGAAAGTTACATAGATATATTAAGATAATATTTATAATTGAGATTCAATACTGAGTTAGTTGGATTAACAGGTGTAAGGTCAAATCAATCCAGTTCAGCTCCACCCGAGAGAAACGTGAATACATAGTTGACAACCCAATGTGAGTGTAGTTATTGAGTTGATTCTCGATTTGATGTGTATGTAGTATATGTTGAGATGATATGGCTTATTAAAAGTCATGAGATGTTGATATGTTATGGCTTATTAAAAGTCAAGAGATGTTGAGATGTAATGGCTTATTAAAAGTCAAGAGATGTTGAGATGTTATGGATTTATAAAAGTCAAGATATATTGAGTTGCTATGCAATTCAGGAGATGTTAGGTTATTAAATCCTATGGATATGATTATTGCCTACGGGCAGGAGATGTGGGGTTTATTAACTCCGGATATGGATATGGCCTAATTTGGCACGGAGATGGACATATTGATATATTGAGATGTTTATATAGTACTTTTACTATATAGAGATGTAGTACATTCACTGAGTTTTTAAACTCATGGTTTTATATGTTTACATTTTTAGGTTTTGAAGCTGCCACTGCTAGGTTTAGGAGGTTGAGTGAATAGTAGTAGGGTCTCGTCAGTTCTATTTTATACATTGTACTAGTTATAATTAAGTTAAATGGTATGGGAGCTTTGTTTAAATTATGTCTCCTTAAAACGATTGAATTTTTAGTATTCCACATTTTTAACCTTGAAGTTATTTTAATGTGTATCACAAAATAAATAATTAAACAATAAGTGTGGTTTGTGAACTATTTAGTTAATTATATCATAATAGGGTTAGGGTGTAACTAAACAAATGACTTGAAATAGTGCAAGTCTTATGACTGACACGTCATCATTCAATTAATGCTATTTAGGCATTGCTTCTACGAATAGATAGATCTATGTTGGGTAATTTTGCAAATCAGTTTGTGCTTTACCCTACTTTGTGCAAAAGTGGTAAACGAAAATAACATGAAATCTATGAAATCAACTTTAGCCGAGGCAATTTTATATTAAAGAAATATTTTCCTTCGTCCTTCTTTGACATCAACATCCACGTGCTTATGGATTTATGCAATGAGGCTTTATTGTGTGGTTCTGTTAGGTATCGTTGGATGTATCCTTTCGAGCACTTGACGAAAACCTTCAAAGATTACCTAAAGAATACATGGCATATTAAAGGGTCAATTTTTGAAGAATACGTAACTGTGGGATTATTGCTGTAGGATCGGGAAAATATGTTGGAACAAGAGCGGAGGAGGTTCAATCCTCATGGAAAATGAGTGATTGAGGAACGTGACGAGTTTGAGGATGAATTGCCTTTTAAGAACCTTAAAGAGATGAAAATCATAACTCTACAATACTAACAAGAAACTCGTTATGTCTTCGAATCACAAGATGAAGTTGAATATTGGAGCGAGTAAGTATCTATTGAATTATTCTTGTTTGATTATATGTATTCTTCATATTATGATCTAAACTTTATAATTTACATGTAGGAAATACGAGAATGAAATTTCCTAAAATCAGGGAAGGAATTTCACGACGAATGATTTTAGGGCATGGGTATCAAAAGAGGTAATTCCCACCTCTTATGTACGTGGTTATTTATTCATGTGTGGTAAAAACATATCCTGATACAATTTCATTAATAAATACAACTTCTAAAAATAGGTGAGGTCTCTTGAAGGCTTTCATGCCTAACAAAAGTTCCCAAATTGCGTGTAAAAGAGTTTAAGAAATTTTGCACCAATGATTTTAATTTCTTTTTATATCCATTTGAGGAAAATAATTTTACGCAAAACAGTGGAATTTTAATTTCTTCCTTGACTACATGTGTCGCTAGCGAAAGAGATGAAAATCCAAAAGATACGATGCTAACTTATTATGGAATTGTCCAACAAATCCATGAACTCGATTATTTATATTTTACAGAAACTGTATTCTATTGTGACTGGTTGAGGGTGGGGGATACTATAAATGCTTGCAAAGTTGATCCTAAACCCAAACTTATCATGGTAGATTTTTCAAAGATGAAAAGTAAAAATGGCATAGTCAACCAACCCTTTATTTATTCCTTTCAGAACGTAAATAAGGTATTTTACTCGAAGTCCATAAACAATGATAATTGGGTTATTATTGTGCATGTACCAAAGGGTATGACTACTCAAGAAAACACATTAAAGGATCCTAAAGAGTTTTCATCTTCTCTTGATGAAAACCCTAATTGGAAGGAGCTTTTAGTTGATTTAGAGGAAGATTGAGTATCAAAACATTATTTTACCCTTGGCAATCCCATTTGCATCCTATTATTACACCACAACAGAATCTCTAATTAGTGATAAACTAATTCTGAATTTTTTTTCTTGTCACCAAAAGTCACTATTTTGTGAGAGAAATAAATTTCGTCACCCAATAGAGAGTGGTAAATTAAATTGGTGTCGAATTAATTAAAACTGTCACTAAATAGCCATAAAAATTTGGCACTCTTGTTGCCCAGGTGCGGAAAATTGCGCTTTATTATAAGTGATAAACTAATTATCATTTAACAACAAAGAATTCCATCACTAAAAGAATGTAGCATTGGTGAAAATTTCTTCCCCTCACTAATGTTAAAATGAGTCTTTAAAAAGAAAAATTAAAACACTAAAAAACCCAATACCATTATGCTCTCTCTCTCTCTCCTTAATACCCCAATACCCGTTCTTCTCTCTCTCCTTTATCTCTCACTCAGCTCATCATCTCTAGCCGCTCTCCGTCTCTCGCTCCGCTCTCTCTCGCTCCACTCTCTCTCTTATTAGGTAATTGTTTTTTAGGGTTTCGTTTGTGTTCACTTAGGGGTTCGTTGGACTCAATTTTTTTTCCAAATTAATATTTTAATTTTGGGTCTAATTGGGTTTCAAAAATATTGTTCATTTTTCTTCCATTAGGTATAGATTTTTATATTAGGTTTGATTGTGTTTTTATGGTAATATTGTTTAGTCCCTATTTTAGAATGAATAAATAGTTGAATGTTGTTGTTGATAAAATTTTTGGACAAAATACTTCATATTTCATGAAGATTTGGATCCGATAATTTTCCCATTGATGAAAATATCAGATAAAAAAATTGTTAAGTTGATGTAATTGAAGATGCCCTTTTATTAAAAATCGAAACTAAAGTTTCTCCATTGAGATAATGTTGATGCTAAGAGTGATTTTTTGAGGAGAGATAAAATTTTTAGGTCAAATTTAGATCTTTTAAATCCTTTATATAATCCTCTTTTACAAGACCCCGATGGGGTTGGGGTAATTGGGTTAACTATGGGTGATAAGTTAGTTCAAAAGTATTTGTTAAGTGATGTGAAGAAATTTGCTTCTCTTGTTGAAAAACCCAAATCTCAAAAAAGGGTGGATAGGAGAATGTTGGTAAAATTGGAGTTTTCGTGTCAGGTTTACACGGATGGGAAGAGATGGGGTTATTATCTGGGGCTACAATAGGGTTTGTCATTTTCAGATTTTGAGGATGGTTTTTTTAGTAATGGGAAGTGTTCTGTGAGGTTTTTTATGGTATGGAATGTGACACCTCGTCTAATTAAATATCGGGTGATCAGGCCTTTATTGAATTAAAATAGGTTTCTCATATGGTTCATTCTTAGCATCACTGTCAAAAAACCAAGTTAAATACTAACCACCTAAGTTAATTAGACCGGTGCCAAATTTTATCTTTTAATTCACACGATAAGAGAATAGTTTGAGAGCTAAATCAACATACGAAAGATACTTAAATCCAAACGATTAATAATATATAAATGCATCAAATTCATGCCAAATAAACCGTCGGCTAAAACTACAACCAAGCAATGAGCCACAATCGAACTACTAAATAAAAACTAATACAAAACTGGAACTGCAATGTAGTCAACTGACAACATGTCTACACATGAGATACAAGAATGAGATCCTATGCTAGATCTGAATGAAAGACCGGCTACTCAATAATCATGTCATCATTTACAGTGCTACAGCTCTGAATCCCTAGAATGAAATCAAGTATGGCACCCTTGTGGATGGACACCTAAAAGGTTTTGAAAACATTTTTATAGAAAGAGTTAGTACTCAAAATATTTTAAAAACATTTAACAAATAATTTATTGCAATTAAAATCGATTATTTATTACACATGTTAGGTTCATGCACACTCCCTTAAGTTTTCCCACCTCTCATCTAATGGTCACGCCTAACGTTCTATACTTAGCCCACCTAGCTACCACCCAAGCTATCTCGACTAAAGTATATACCCGATCTTATAAATATCATACTCTTTTGTACCGCCCATTCCGCATGATTTATTATTAACATATCTCGCAATGTCCTTCATTACTTAGGTAACGTTCACATATGTTACATTTAAGCATCATAATCAAATCTCACTACTTAATTCATAAAGCATTTCAGATTTATCATTCAACTCTTTCACTACTTAATTTACTTTAGACATTCGCAATCTATTTTTAATCTTGAAATTAAGTTTCTCTCTACTTAATTTATTATATATATATATATATATCATCTACAACTCTACTTTCGTACATAAATAAAATATCATGAAGTACATATTTCACACACTATACATACTGTAAGGATTATTGGTCCGAGTAATCATCGACCCCAATCAACCCCAAAGTAAATGTTATGCATATGTATATTGGTCCGAATATTCATTGACCCCAATATCATTCATCTTCAATTTGGATCGGATACTCGTCGACCCCAAATCGATCTTTCATGTATTGTTCCGGATAATTATGGACCCCAATACAGAATTTGGCATACATTAGGTATTCACAAAGACTAAGTATCAATAGAATAGGTATTCACACAACTAGATTATTTACTTGTACGTAATATTTTTCTCTCTAATATACACCGTACTTATCATTTAGTTACGAATTTAATTCACTTTCGTAATTATTTGAGTGTTCACATAACTCTAAGTTAACCTTTCTATCCTACTGGTCTTTATCAAGTCCATACCTAGGTATAATAACACTCCTAAGATTCCTCTCCATCATTAGTAATCCCAGAAAATTTAACCAAGAAAAGAACCCAAAATCTGCCAGGGTCGATCAATAGAACAGGTGTAGCTTCATCTTCTTCTTCGAATTTTCACCCTTTCTAATTTACTTAAATTTCACAAATTTTCACCAAATTTATATTCGATTATTCATAACTATTTCTACACGAGTTAGGATGATTTCTAATGTTCCTAACACATAAAACTTCACCGAAATCAATCCATAATGAATCTAGTTTTGTGTTCATCCATTACATTCAATTCAAAACCCAGATTTAAAACCGTAGTAATAATCAAAACTCTTCTGATTTAATACTCTCTATAGATATAGACCCTAACTACATGCAATTTTACCCAAACATGAAATCAATTGGTGCTTTTCATCAAAGATTATGAAATAAAAATCAATCTATTCATGAAATCCCTACACATGGGTATTATAACTACAATTTGATTTGCAATAAGCACTTGCCTTTGATTGATTGATCCGATTTTGTGGTTCTTATTTGATGATTGATTGCTTCTCCTCCAATCTTCCTTTTAATTTCCTTGAGGTGCATGAAACCCTTCACCACCTTCATAATTCTCTCCTTAGGCTTTGGGAAAATGGTTCTCTCTTTTCTCTAATGGACTCTCTAATCTTTTGTATTACGATCCCTAACCCCAATCTCTAAATATCAGATATATGGCTCTAAATTTCGTAGGTCCCTTAACCTCTTTTTGAAAAATGATCAAAACGCCCTTAATAGGTACTGATTTGATCCAAAATTGACCCGGGACCCAAACTATACTTTTGGGTACATTATTTCGACTATTTCGACCCATTCAGAATAATTCGTGACCTTTAAATTCCCATCCGAGTCACTTAAAATATATTTCACACCTCAAAATAGTCTACACGCGACTCCTGGTGAGATAAAATGAAATACACACATATTTCTCGCTATGCCGTAACCATACTTATAACTTATTTACTAACTTCACTTAGTAAACATTATAATGATTAATCAGTACCAATCTCTCGATTAATATGTAATGAGTACATTTACCATATAATTGTCCTAAATTACTTCACTCGCGTAATTTTTATTAAAGTGTTTTTCCCCAATTAATTCCCAAATTAATTAAATAAAAATACACAGAAATACTCGGTATTACATGAAATTCGCCCCCATGGATGTTTAGTGTGAGGCAACAACGGGGGTTTGAGTGTTTATTTTTTTTTTGTCACCGGGATGCGATTATTATGGTGTTTTCAAAAGCTATTGAGTTTAATTTCTTCAATGGTTTCGTCAATGAAGGGTAACTACTATCATTCGTGTGATGTCTAACTAGGATTGATACCTTGTGTTAATGTGTTACTTACCGATTCATTATTTATTTTTGTATAAATCAAGGATACATATTTAATGAATGACCAAGATCAATACTCGTTCACTATCGTGTAATTTTGTTTGGTGATTTCATCCAAATAAGGAAAGTGGACCTTTAATTTAATAGTCCACAAATGAATAGTGGACTCTTAGTTCGGGATGGAGGGAGTATGTGTAAGTAAGCAAATCTTGTGTTAAGAAAGTATGAAAGAGTTAATTGGTTGTGTTACGAATTTTGTAATTTCAGGGTGGCTGTTGTGATGCCATATCTTGATGAGCTATTAAAAGATACGTCCGTGCATGTATTTTCTTATGTTTGGTTTGAATTATATCTTTATAGCCATTATGTCATTATGTTCACTAAGTGTTTGAAAAAAAATACTTCAATCATAATTTTGTTCTATTTTTTCAATTAAGTTTGTCCTTCACTTCCTTTACTTACCCCGTTCCAAACTTAAATTTTAATTTCATGCAAACTGTTTAGCCAAATTGTTGGGCGGGACTCAGTTATACTCCGTATATATGTTTGGGCATTGCAAATCTTGGTGTTTGATTATATCCATTTTACTTACATTGTTGAACACATTGTAGGTATTATATTGCTATTAGTTTTTAAGGGTTGCACTCATTGTAACTGTATACAACATTATAGGTGTTTAGCTTTTTACAGGTATATAGTTCTTATGGGAACAAATTAAATTTTTTGCTATCGTTATGTCTTCATTATTTAGATAATTTGGGGGTAATTTCCATACCATTTTTGTGTATATGAATGAATTCTTCAAGCGATTAGCATAGTGTGCATAACATGTTCATTTTAATTTTTAATAAGATTGCAAAATGGAGATGGATCAGAGTTGGATCCAAGAATGTAATAGATTCTTTAAGAAATATGTAACTGGGGTTAGGTCTTTCATTCAATATGTGAATAAACACATGGTATCAATTAGTGATGTTATATGTCCATACATCGATTGTTTAAATATTGATATTAGATCTATCGATGAAGTTGAGTAACATTTATTCTTTAAGGGAATTTCTATGAACTATACTCATGGGATTCATCATGGAGAATGTTTTGAATTAGGGGGATCTCGTGTCTTTGATAATTACATCAACGATGATAATGATTAAGAAGAAAAATAATAAAGTGATGGAGTACATGATAAGTTCGATGACTTATAAAGGGGCACCTTCCATGAATCCATTCATGTGGAATCAGGTGATAGATTTTCTCGATAAAATATTGTGGGGAAACTAAAAAAATTTACAAGTTGTTGCAAGAGGTTGAGCATGAATTATCTCCCAATTGGACGAAGTTTTCAACGTTTTCATTTCTTGTGAACTTGCATCACTTGAAAGCTATGAACCGATGTAGCAACAAATCCTTCAATATGTTGCTTGATTTTTTGAAGCAAGCTCTTCATGAGGGTGAACGCTCCCAAACTCACATTACAAAGAAAATAACATGTTGCAAGATTTAGGCTTGGGATATGTCTTCATTCTTGCTTGTAAAAATGATTGTGTGCTATTTTATAAAGACTTCAAAGATTGACAAAAATGTCCGATATGTGCAAAATCTAAATGAAAAATCAACAATAATAGGGGGAAAAATATACCTCATAAGGTATTACGTTACTTCCCAATTAAACCAAGACTTCAAAGATTATTTTTGTAGAATAAAACGGCCGACGATACGAAGTGGCACAAGGAGAAGCGTGAAAATAATGACAATGAATTCAGACATCCAACTAATTCCAAATCTTGGAAGGAATTTGATAAAGAGAATTAATGGTTTTCACAAGAACCTCAAAATGTAAGGCTTGGACTTGCAAGTGATGGGTTTAACCCCTTTGGTAACATACACAACTCATATAACATGTGGCCGGTTATACTTAGGCCTTATAATTTGCTTCATTAGTTATGTAAGAAGGAACCATTCTTTATGATGTCGTTGTTTATTCCTGGCCCTACTTCACGTGGTAAATATATAAATGTGTATTTACAACCTTTAATTTTTTAAATTAAAGAATTAGGGAAGTCAGTGTAGAGGCATCTACAGAATAGTTTTTAAATGCATTTAGCAGTTTTATGAATTATAAATGACTTTCCAGCATATGCTAATTTATCTGAGTGGAGCACAAAAGGATACATGGCATGTCCAACTTGTAATGAACATTCTTCTTCACACAAGTTATGCAATAAGATTGTTACATTGAACATTAACGTTATCTACCAATTAATCATAAATGGCGGAGGAGTAAAAAGTTTGATGGAATGCAAGAGCATGGATCAAAACTTGTGGAGTTAAATGGCCATAAGTTGTTTAGACAATTGAACCATGTTAAAGGATATAAACTAGGGAAGCATGCAGATAATCTCAAGAGAAAGCGTACACTTTTAATTACCATATTAGCACACTAAAGTTACGATACAAGTTAGATGCCATGCACATTGAGTAGAATATATGCAAAACTATGTTGGGAACATTATTGAATATAGAAGGGAAGACAAATGACACTTATAAAACAAGACAAGATTTAGAGGATATGAAAATACGAAAGGAACTACATTTGAAGCGATACGGTGATGCGTATAAGATACCGCAAGCATGTTACACATTATTTAAGTTTGAGAAATAAGGATTTTGTGAGTTTTTAAAATCGATGAAATTCCCCGATGCTTACGCTTCTAATATCTCTTGATGTGTTAATATAAGTGATGGAAAAGTCTCAAGTTAAAAAGTCATGATTATTATATTCTTTTACATAAATTTCTCCTTTTTGGTATACGTGGGTGTTTACCCAAGGGTGTATATACTGCATTGGTTGAACTTGGAAAGTTTTTTAAAGACTTGTGTTATAAAACTTTAAAAGTTGAGGAACTAGAGAGATTAGAAAGTGACATTATCGTGATTTTGTGTAAAGTTTAACGATTTACCGACCAACATTATTTAATACGATGATCCATTTAGCTGTTCATTTATTGTAAGAGGTAATGCTTGGAAGGCCAGTGTAGTATATAGGTGGATGTACCGAATTGAAAGGTAGTGGTTTATTTTTTCCCTTATTTTCTTTAGCCTTAAGTAGATTACATATTTTTAACATGTAATGATTGGTCTTGTGTATAGTGTGCATAGGTACTTAGGCACCCTTAAGGGCTATGTTCGCAACAAAGCCCATCCCGAAAGTTCAATAGCGCTGATAAGCACCCAAAAGTGTACATTTTATACACCGAATAAACGTATTTTAGTTGCTAATTCTCAACAATTTGGGTCTTATATGCGTAAATGTTTAATGTGCAGGCTTGATCATCGTTTGCGGAAGTTCAACGCTTATCTCAAGGAAAATGTGCAATTTATGGAGCTAATTCTCCGGTCCCATACCTTACTTGAGCCTAAATCGTGCCTAAACCTACCTGGAACCCCGTTTGTGCTTAGTTTGTGCTTTTTATTATTTTTCTAGATTTTTATATTAAGTAGTTTTTATTTTTAGGATTTATTTTAGATTTATTTAGAATTTTCTAGAATTTATTTTTAATTTTTATTAGTTTTTAATTTAAATCATTATTTTTAGTTTTTCCAGATTTTAGATTTTTAGGACTTTAGGTTTTATTTTTATTTCTTTGTAGTTTTTATTTTTATTATTTGAGTTTTAATTTTTAATAAATTTTATTTAGTTTTAGAGGATTTGTTTTTTTTTTTATCTTAGTGCGTCGAGTATTTGTTTTACTGTTTTTTTGTTTGTTTTTAGTTTTTATTTAGTTTATTATCATTTTTGTTTTGTTTTGTTTTATTTTATTTTATTAGTTTTTATTTAAGTCATGTTAGGTTTTTAGAGTTTTTATTGTGTGTCGTGTTATTTTTAGTTTTTTAGTGAGTTTTATTTTTATTTGATTTTTATTTTTAATTTAATTTAATTTAGTTTAGTTTTTATTTTTATTTTACTTGTTTTTATTTTATTAGGTTTATTTTTATTAGTTTCTTAATTAAGTTTTTTTAGGGGTCACAATCTAACACACACACCACACTATCCTACACACACTCACATATACCCAACTAACTTACATACCCTCACCCAAATACCATACACCCTCACCACACCCAATTACCCCAACTTCATCTTCAACCCCCAACCATTTTCTCTTTCCTAATACTCCATTAACACCACACCAAACTAACTCCATACCCACACAACCTTAACCTACCATAAACACCACATCCAAACACCCACCTTACTCCATTCCATCTCAGCCCCTGAACCCTAACGCCGGTCGCGACCCAATCCAGCAACCCATCTTCGAAACCCCCATGAACCTCTCCACCATACCCACCTGAAAGTCGAGACGTCTGACCGGATCCTCCTACCCACTAATCCGCAACCCACTTCTCAAACAGCAAACCCGAGTCCAATAATTCCTAAACCCGTCAACACCCAACCCACTAATTCGCAGCCCTCTTCTCACCAGTAAACCCGATTTTTCCTCTTTACTCGAATTCAGATCTACCTTGATAAACCCACCTTCACTCTAACCCTAGCTTTAACTTGAGTTCTAAAAAAACCCAAGACCATTTGAATCCCATTTCTCAAAGTCTTATCTGATTTTAACCTGCACAAAACCAAGAAAAGACCAAAAGCCAAAATAACATAACTCCCACATGTTTTTTTTAAGACACTTATTCCACATGACCTCACCCTTAACACATGTGTGACCATTACCTTAATTACCCTTACCCAAATATCCTCACACCCCTCATGCACATTAATGTGTATTTTTCAAAATTACCCTTAGCTCCATGCTTACTATTTAAGGAAGAAAGAAGACCCAAAAAAGGGAAGATACTTGGAGAAGAAGTTAGATAGTTTAGACTAGAAAATAAATTAGGAAGAAAAATATTTTATAAATAGTTTTATTTTTATATATTTTTTTTTGGAGATTTGGTGAGATTTAATTGCGAGTGATTGAATTGTAATAAAGAAGGTATAGTTCAAACTGCCAATTTCAAAGAGACTTATTGAAGATTTGTTCTCTTTCTCTACTCTTTTATTTTATATGCCTTTGATTATTTGTTCATCAAATTTAATATAATGTTAGGCTAAATCCCGTTTCAAGGGATGGGATGATCCTATTATTTGATGTTAATCCATTTTAATTCGTTTATTTACATTAAAATTCCCTTTGATAATTAACTTTGCACTCTTACTTTCTATTTACGCCTCGAGATAGGGTAAATGATTTTCGAGAGAAAATCGAAATTCGAGATATAGTACCCATTTTAGATTCGAACTAGAGATAGAAGTTTCTCAAGTGTGGTATTATTCCTTGAATTTCAACTTTAAATTTATTTTCTATGATTTGCACTAGTTTAATCGATCGATCCTAGCGGGTGACTTGTTAAATGATGTTGGATCTACTTTTTGAGAGTTTTAGGAGTGTTAAAATTAATTTTCTAAAATGTTATTATTAAAATTACATTTGCAACGAGAGTTTATTTATAATTTTGATACTAACTTGGGACGTTTAATTTGAATGAATTAATGAAGTAGTTCAACTAAAATAATTGGTGTAATCCCATCCCTTGTTAGCTCTCACTTTTATGTCCTCACCCATCTCATATTTTAGATTTTTATTTAGTTAGATTTACGTAGTATCTTCACTTACTTTTATTTACATCTTTGATTTTGTAGTCTTATATCACCTTAATCTAAAAATTGTTTTAATATTTGAAAAAGCTAAAAAAAATAGAAAATAAAAAAATAAAAAAAGAGAATAATAAACAAATGAATTGCATGCCTCTCTTGTATGTTTCACCCTTAGATTTGGATTGATTTCCTTACTTACCGCTACACTCTAGTTTTGTTATATATTTTTGTAGGTATGAAAGGTTTTGATTAGATGAGCTTCAAATGATGGCGACATATACAAAAAAGTTATCTCTCCAATCTTTGGAGCTTGAAGCACTTGCGAGGATTTCCCATTTTGTGATTCATTTTTATTGCATTTTTCATTTTTTCTACCATCTTTTTCATATTTTTTAGAAGGCTCGTATTAGTTTTATTTTATTACTTGACTTTTATTGCGGTGCTTGGCGACACCATTTATTTTTTATTTAAATTTGTAATGATTAATTGCGAAGAAAAGCGTGATAGGGAAACCAGACAAGGTAGAGAGAGAGCGTCCAAGGCGAGGAAAATAAGCCTCTCTACCTTGGGTCGGTAGGACTCCCGGGATCGACTGAGATAGGCGCAGTCTCCCCCTGGTCGACTAAAATTATTTATCACCCCACGACGTAAAAATCGTGGGAGGTACATTTCTAAAACCCTTGCGCCTCTCCTGTCAGCGAGTCAATTTTTGTGTGTGATTACGTGCTCTTATTTGATTTTAATTCTCGCATTTATTTTTGAATGTTTGTGGTGAATTAATCAATTAAGACCTACACCCGGTCATTCACGAGAAGGGATTTCATCACCCGACTCACTCGCTTACCAATTGTGTGCGACCCTAGCCATCAAATTTAAAATCAATAAACTAGGTAGCCCAATAGGAGAACATTTTTGAAAAGGCGATCACTAAGATAACTTCCGTGATTTTTATTGCCCACGGACTTAATTAAAATTTGACTACCCTTTTACTAATTTTGAAGATAAAAACTGGCTATGTACTAGTTAGGATTTATCCTTGACTTGTGTGTGTCCAATTCAATTTTTCGTTAGTCGGGTTTTAGTGAGTTCATTCAAAATTTAAGAGTGCAAATATTTTTTCCACTATTTTCTTCCAAAAAATCCAAAAATATTTTATTCCTTTATTTTTCTAAAAAATCTAAAAATATTTTCTTTATTTATTTTTATAAAAATACCAAAATATTTTCTCTCTTTCATTTTCAAAAAAATCCAAAAATATTTTCTTTCCTTTTAAAAAAATAAAAAATAATTCTCTCATCATGGCCGAAGAATGTCCTTTACGGGAGTACTTTGGCCATTTCTCATTTCCTCGAAGCATGTTTGAAGCTGATCCTGAGTCAAACCTCTATGACTTACTTAGTGGCTTTGACTCTCAACCCCATGCCATTGACACTCTTGCGTTGTCCACGCACGCATTTCACATTCCATCGCTTCTGATGACGAGTATCAACGCGTCACATGCTTTGCCATACACATATTGTTTTCACACCGATCACTTGTTCCATGAGTGTCCATATCTTCTTTATCCATCGGAGCCCACCATGGAACATGTGTTTCCATATGACACTGTTTCGGAACCCACCTCGACCTATTATCACGACGAATTCAATCCCGAGTGGTGTGAGTACCCTAGATATTTGTGGAGGCCTGATCACCCTTTCACGCAATATGAATCCCAACCCTATGTTGTGTATCCTCACACATTATAACAGTCATCATGGCAACCTTATGAACCCCATTTCGATCAGTTCCCTCATTACGCATCCAATAATTATCAGCCTTTTGTCTCTCACGAAGATGCTTCTCCCATGTATGACACATTTGACCCCGTTACCCACACTTATATTGAGTGTTCTCCATATAGTCATGATAATAGTGAGTTGTGTCCACCTCCACCACCGCCACCACCCATCACTCCACCACCATCCTCCACATCCGTTCTCGAAAGCCTCTTACAAAAGTTCATACTCGAGCAAGAGCAAGCCACTCAAATTCAGAATGTAGCCCTCCAATGGCTTGAACAAATATTAAATGAAATTAAGTGTGAGAGAGAGTCGGACTTCACCCCAAGTCAACCCGTTATTGCCCCCACATGGAGTGATGATGCGTCATCATGTGCCACTGAATTTGAGTGTGACCAACCCTACCCTCATGAGAATCTTGACGTTGAGACCATCCCATGGTCCAGGCCTAAAGTTGACAATTGTGTTGACTTACCTTTCATTAGTGAGACTGATTTACTCCCGTCATATCCAAATGATCCCTACTTTGAGGTTCATAGTCTTCATCCCGAAGAATCCAAAAAAATGCCCGAGTCTACACCTATTCATCCCATTGCGTGTGTTCCCGAGGAACCAATTCATCTGAGGTTATCTCCGACTATGAGTGTTCACCATTTTCTCGAGATTGAATATGAGATGGTTCCTACCTCTCTGGATATGGATCCTACCCCACTATGCATGGTTCCCAGTGAGACCACTATTTCTAGTGATTCTTCTATCTCTGATCTTAATGCTTCGTTTGATTTTCCCACCACCTCAAATGGTGACTTAATGGTGGATAAGTTGATCACTCACTCGTTTATTTCTACACTTCCTCCTACGAGTGCCCTTGAGGATCACTCTGTGCCTCATGAGTAGTGTGTGTCACCCACTCTTGAGTTGGATCATCTTTCTCCACTATTTATCCAACCCGCCCCACCCATTGTCCCTTCCACCCCACCACCTGGTTTGGATTTTGATTAAATTTCATGTTTCCGTCTACATTTTTAGATCCTCACCTCACACCACCACCACCTTCCATGAGAGTATATGTAGTGCTACTCTCCATTTCCTTGACACAGATCTTGTTACTCTATGCCCGCCACTCTTTTGTGGTGTTGATTTTTTCCATCGACATCTTCCTGGCGTGTCACGGAATGACCATTATCATCGCCCATTCATAGAACGGTTGTGTCATTTCTATGAGGCCCACCCCATTTCACTTTTCAAACGTTTTCACCTTCCCATCCAACTTGAGCACCATTCTTATAGGGCCCTTCTTGCCCTCATCTTCCGGCTCAATAATTCCTGTGACCGGTGCCTCTTCACCCTTACCCTTTCCTTTCTCCCCTATACCCTAATACCCACCCACCCATGGTCCACCAATTCTTTGCATCGTATGATGCACTTTGCCATACAAGTGCCTTGACCCTTTTAGCCTTTATCCAACAAGACTGACGCTTCAGTCTTGTTTGGGGGTGATCCACATCACCTACTTTTTCTACCACCCCGTGCTTTCATAGATCTTATCTCTAGGGTGAAAATGGTTCGGTCTGTCTGAAGACATTAAACTTAGTGCTACCGAGAGGCAACCCATTGTTTCTTTTACTAGTCTCATCCTGTTTGGGGGTGGTGTTTCACATCACCCTATGCTTTCAATGTTTATAGACTTGTACACATTTTTTATTTTATCATTTGTTCAGGTTTCAGTTTGGCTTCATCTGTCAACTTCATTAGCGGTTGATTATGGTAATCTCTTTCCACCTTATGCTCTCAATTTTAAAAATCATTTTACTGAACATCGAGGACGATGTTCCTTTTTGTTTGGGGGTGGGGAATTTTATTAAAATCGTACCTCTTTTTTTTATTTTTTTTATTTTTAAACATGATTTTTAGAATTTTCGTGCAATTTCTATCATCTCAATCATTGATGTGAATTTTCTATCATCCATCTTTTAAGTCTAGAAATAAAGCTAGAGGATTTATCTTTTATAAATAGCTTATGTAATACGTAACAAGGCATGTTGCACTATGAATTTCTAGACTTAACAAAATTTGTGCACGTATCACGCCTCTACGGTTTAGAGTTGAAGAGTACTACAATTCTCAAAAAAAACATAAGGATCACTAGTAGAGACTTTAGTTTGTGAGATTTGTGCATTTCATCCTTTTAGATTGTTTTACGCAATCTCTGAGTCACAAGTTGATTCAACTTCGTTTGGGTCCGCACTTTAAATCGTTTTATGATCTCCAAATTTATTTTTAAACTTTGTGTGATAAAATTCTCTCCACCCCTCTATAGAGATTATTTGCATTTTTAGAAAATATCTCAATATAGAGGTGTGCAGTGAAATTTATTTCTTGGATGAATTTCACTCCACCCCTCTATAGTGGTTTTTTGCATTTTTAGCAACTATTTCAAAATATATTGATGAGGTTGAATTCATCCCTTATGGGAGGTAAATTCTAATCCATTCCTTTATGTTGAGTATTTGTATTTTTAGCAAATATCTCAACATAAAGTGATGATGTAGAATTTATTTCCTTAGATGAGTTCTAATGTATAATTTTATAATATTAGGATTTGCATTTTTAGCAAGTCTCTTTTATTATTTAAGTGTCCATTATGAATTCATCCATTATCTTATAATTACTTTATTTTTATTTTTGTACTTTTTATTTTAGATTCAATAAATATATTAGCGAGTGATTGTAACTGAGAGATTGTTGGTGTAATTGAAGATTCCATTCCAATTCAAGGCTTAAATGGGTTTGATATATTCCTCTCTTATTACTTTTATTTTAGTCATCACATGCTTTCATTTGTTTATCTTATATTTTTGCATGATGATTATTGAGGGCTAATCTCCCATTCATGGGATGAAATTTTGAAGCCCTCGTGAGTCCAATTTAGTTAGTTTACTTTTTAGCACAATTTTGTTTTCCTCATTTTTTTATTAGCTTTTACATCTTAGTTAGTACTTTAAAAATTAGTGTATAGTTAATTAATTAATAATCCATTGAAAAAATCCATAAAAAATATAAAAAAGCAAAAATAGAAAAATCATAATAACATGCAAATGAATTACACATGTCTTCACTTATTTTATATTTCACATTTAGAGTTGGATTGATACTCCCTTACTTACCCCTATACATATTTTGAGTCTATTTGTAGGTTCAAGGGAATTTTGAAGGAAAAAGAAGTTGTAACAACGATAAAAATACACATTAGAGACGCAATTTTTTACTCTGTCAAGCGCATGCATACATTGTCAATGAATGTTTAATCTTTTACTCCATGTACCTTGAAGGGGTTGAAATTAAATTTAATAGTGTAAAATGAAACTATAATGGAGGATGGACTATGATGGATTTGATGTTATCTCTAAAAAGTTATGACCAGTTAGAGCATTTTTATTTGAATTTCTTTTCGAGAAAGAGCGAGAAATGAGTCAGTGGTGTGTTTTGACTAATTGCGAGAAGGTGGAGCCATACCTGTTGTAAGTCGTCAATTATTCTTTGTAATCTATTTATTATTATTAGTTGGATGTGAAACATATAGTTGATTGTTATGTAGTAATCTTAGGGAGGAGATTCTGAAAGAAAGCCTTTTGAATTTAGAACAACGACAACGAAAGAAATTCCCTCGATGGTTGAACAACATGTAATACAATACAAAGAGATTAATCTAACAATAATTTATGAAATTAATCTAATGATGTAATCCACTCGTATTTCTTCACGGATAAAAAAATTGTACCATCAAAATTCTTCTGAAGCTACTGAGCACCTATATGCATTAACATCTAGTCCTAACATTCGATCAAGGAAGTGTGCAAGTTGCATTATTAACGGAGTTAAGTTTCATACCAAATAGCATGCAAGTCATTATAAAAGTCAAAATAACGATTTGGTTGTCAAAGGGGATCACGATGATATCAATAGACTTTTACGAAGTCTTGACTAATATTGTTGAGTTAGAATATATCAAAGATAACAAGGTTGTTCTGTTTGAGTGTGACTGGTTCGAAGCAAAAAAGAAGAGAAAACTCGGAATATAAATTGATGACCACTTCATGATCATTAATGTCAATGGTAGGTGGTATAAGAATGATCCTTATATGCTAGCGGTGTAAGCGAAATAAGTTTTCTATCTCAATGACACAAAGTTGGGTAAAATTTGGAAAGTCGTGCATGAGTTTCATCATCAACATATGTATGATCCCGATGTGGAAAAAGTTGGTGTGTATACAAATGATATCTCCAACGATGTTGTCTACCAAGAAAATGAGCCATCCGACGCTGTTCAAGTTGTTAAAATTAATATTGGGCCATTGCATAGGGATGATGGTAATCCGGAGAATGTTAACGTTGATGTTGTTCACATAAACAAATTAGCTTCCGATGAAATCAATTTCATTCATGATGATAGTGATGAAGATGATGCAACATTAGTTGAGTATTATGATTACTTGGCAAGGATCTCATGGATGACGATGATGATAGTGACATATATTGATTTTTTTTGCTTTTTTTGCTAGACTTTCATGTTATCACTTTAAGTTTGTTATAATGATATTTGAAACAACTATTTCCCCCCTCAAATTAAGATATTGGGATGGACAATGTGATAGTACCTTTTAAATTTTATTTATGTAATGTTGTGAAAATTATTTATATTTATGGGTTCATTTCTATTTTTAACTGTCTTGTAACACTTTTTCTCTTATGATGTCATTTTTTTCGCTATATCATATTGTAATTTATATTAACATGGAATATATATCTCTTGAAAGTATGGCACCTGGATGTAAGCGGACAAGGGTAGATAGCATACCTATTCAATAAGCGAATCTACCAACGACTTCAAATCCCCAACACCAACGATTTCAAATCCTGCCCCATCAACGACTTCAAATACCACTCCATCAATGGTTACAAATCCCACGATATCTTTGCCTTCAAATCCTATGCCATATTTTCCTATGAATGACCTCGCAGAAACCCTTGCTACAAGCATCGATATGCTATATTTTAAGTTTCCTAAATATGATTTTTAATACAACAACTATCTTTTAAATTATATTTTGTACAATTTTCCAAATCTGATTTTTAATACAAAATCCTTTTTAAAATTATGCTTTTTATAATTTTCTAAATCTGATTTTAACACAAAACTATTGTTTAAATTATGTTTTGTACAATTTTTTAAATATGATTTTTAATACCAAAACTGTTTATTTAATTATATTTTGTACAATTTTCTAAATCTGGTTTTTAATACAAAAAGTGTTTTTCAAATTATATTTTGCATCTTCCACAACGATAAAAAGAGTCTGTGGTCCAACTAAAAGAAAGGGTCTTGAGAAGTTGAATAGGGCCGATGGGAAAACATTGACTATCGAAATTACAAAGGACAAGTAAAGGCTGATAAATGTGGTAGAATCTTCTAAATTATCAAGTGAATTGAGAATCACTGCATCCAATCTCATTCCGGTCCCTACCAAATGGAAGGTGTGGGTACCCAGAATTTAGGACCATGGGCTTGGACGAGTAGCCCAGTCCTGGCGGCCCAAAGTCCAGTCCCTTTATCTTTCATATTGATTCGGTCTCTCCCCACGATCCCATAAAGGGAAGTTATAGGAGAGTTATAGGGAAGATGGCTAATATGGAGGAACCCATCATCCCCACTAACTACCATACACATATATAAATTAAACCCTAGGTCCGGGGCAAAGGACAAGTTGTATTCTCTGTACTCATTCTCCAGAATATTGAGAAATAATACTGACTCCACCACCGTGGACGTAAGCACATCTTTGCTGAACCACGTACACCCGTTGTTGTGTGATTGGCATTTTATTTGTTCTTTCTTGGTCATTACTTCTCTCATATTTATTTGTGTTGCATAATAATTGTCACCACAATTGGTGCCGTCGATGGAAATCGTTCATCTTTCCCTGAGAAGAGCCCACGCCGAGAAAAGAATCTAAGATGTCTGGTCACAGCAGCAACGCTCCTCAAGCTGGAGACATTCAAGAGCCACCTGCTCCTCGCAGGATTAGGTCTAAAGTCCGATGTTCAGATCGTGGGGCTCGCTTGGAAAGGCCAGCCTCAGAAGAAAGTCAAGGACCAGTAAGGTCCACACAGATATCCAGATTGATTGATGCATACGAGGCAAGGCTCCACGAGCAGAGGGAGTCTTCTCACAGATACGAGACTGAGAATGCTCGCTTAAAAAGATGACTAGAGAGACTGGAGAAGGAACTATGTCCTGATACCAGGAGACACCCCTATCGCACTCCTATCCCTCAGGTGAGCAAATCTCGCAGCCGAGGAAGGATCCCTAGGCGGGAATATCAAGGGGTAGAAGGTGGCGACTCAGACGACGACCTCCGTGAACAACTAAGAAGAGCTCGCCGCTACCAGAGCCCTGCTCGAAGCAACGAAAACATACGGAACCTGGTTCGCAGAGAAATGGACCAACATCCAGCTCACCGCGGCACCAGGTCAACCAGAGAACTCGCCAGGAGAGCCCTCAAGACCCAGATGAAGTCACCCTTTACGAAGGAAATTGAAGAGGAAGAGGCTCCCAAGAAGTTTGCCATTACAAGGTTCAAGATTTACGGCGGGAAGACTGACCCCATTGATCATGTCAGGCAGTACCGGCAGGCCATGACCCTCTAGAATCACTGGGATGCACTGATGTGCCGTATCTTCCCCTCGAGCCTCCATGACGTGGCCCAGAAATGGTTCGAAAAACTCCCTCACTGATCCATCAGAAATTTCAAATCCCTGGCCGAGCTCTTTACGGCCCGGTTCATCACCAGCAACTCCCATCCCAAAAGATGGATGCTCTATTAACCATGAAGAAAACGCCTCAAGAAACACTCCGAGACTACGCGAAGAGGTACTGGGAGTTATTCAACGAGATCGAGGACTGCGCGGAAGAGGTGGCAGTGGCTTCCTTCAAAATTGGGTTACCTAGCTCCTCCCTCCTTTACCAGTCCTTGACGAAGAAGGAAGCTACGACCATTGATGACCTGATGGCCCGGATTGAGAAATACGCAAAGGTGGAAGATGTCACCCGCCTTAACGTAGGAGAAAACGGTCGAGCCAAGCTCACTACCAAGGGAAGTGAGAAAGTTGAGAACCAGAAGAAAGGAGGAACGAGTGGGGGCAAGAATGGCTCCAAAAACGGAGGGAACCCTGACGTAACAAAATCGTTCCAGGCGGTCAACACCGTCTTCAAAGAACCAATTTACAAAATTCTCGCGAAGATCAAGGATGAGCCGTTCATCAAATGGCCCCAAAAAATGGGAGGAGACCCCTCGAAAAGAAACATTGTGTTAAGGTGCACTTTCCACAAAGAGGGAGGGCATAAGACCGAGCACTGCAAGGCTCTTAAGTCCCACCTCGAGGAGTTGGCCCAGTCCGGACATTTGAATGACTTTGTGGAAAAGAGGGTAGAGAAAGTGGCTGCCCACAGAGAGGCGAAACCCGACAACGTGCTAGAGGATGATGCCGAACACGAATTCACAGTAATCCACGGAGTATCTGACTTCAAGAAAATATAAGGGAACTCAGCTCGAATGGAGGTAAAGAAACTGATAGCGGTAATGCAAGCTTTTCAGATTGATCCAGCAAAATCACAGTCAGGAAAACGCCGGTGAGCAGAGGACATCGACTACAACAAGCATATTTTTTTCACGGATGAAGACCTAGTGGGGGTGAGGACCCCACATCATGATGCCTTGGTCATTACACTCAGGATAGCCAACTTTGACATCGATAGGCTGCTCGTCGATCAAGGAAGCTCATCCGAAGTAATGTACATCGACCTGTTCAGGAAATTGAAGTTGAGTATCGCCGACCTAAAGGGAGCTACTGTCCCCCTGGTCGGCTTCGCTAGAAAAATGACCATGCCCCCGGGCAAAATAGTACTACCAGTGCGCGCTGGGAATGTTTCCAAGATGATCGAGTTTTTGGTGGTCGACATTGATTCACCGTATCAGGCCATCCTCGGTAGGGGATGGCTTCATGCGATGAAGGCAGTCTCCTCGACCTACCATCAGAAGCTCAAATATGTTACCGAGCGAGGAGTAATGGAAATACGCGGCGACCAGGCGATGGCAAGGAAGTGCTTCATGGCGGCCATCCGACCAAAGCCAGAGAAAAAAGCTGATCAACCCAGCGAGAAAGTGGAGGAAGGTGCAATTCCTTCCAAATAGCAATTAAAATATGGAAGGCCTGGAGTGGAAGAGACCAGGCTCCTCCCCTCCGAGCGTGTAGTCGAGGACCTGTTAGAAGTGGCGGCTAGGGAAGGCGACAATAGCAGAGTCTTCCTGATCGGAGCGTCACTCACCAACCACGAGCAAAAGGAGTTGTCAACCTTACTCAGAAGCAACATAGATGTTTTCTCTTGGGAACCTTATGAGCTTCCAGGAATCGATCCCAATATGGTCTGCCATCAGTTGCATGTCGATCCCATGTTCAAGCCGATAACGCAGAAGGCACGGCGAGCTGCTCCCGAGAAGGCCAGAACAATAGAAAAAGAAGTCGAAAAACTGCTGGAAGCAGGATCCATACGGGAAGTGCAATTCCCCAAATGGTTATCCAACCCAGTGGTAGTTCTGAAAAGCAACGGAAAGTGGAGAGTTTGCATAGACTTCACTGACCTCAACAAAGCCTGCCCCAAGGATAGCTTCCCTCTTCCAAAAATAGACCAACTAGTAGATGCCACCGCAGCTCACGAACGAATGAGTTTCCTGGACGCGTACTCAGGATATCACCAGATTCCTTTGTATGCCCCAGATCAGGACAAAACGGTGTTTATCACGACGGTTGGTTTATATTGTTACAAGGTCAGGCCTTTTGGGCTCAAAAATGCAGGGGCAACCTATCAGCGGCTAGTTACTAAAATGTTCAAGAATCAAATGGGAGACACAATGGAGGTCTACATCGACGACATGCTCATCAAGAGCAAGGAGAAGGAGAATCACCTCTCGGACCTGTTAAGCACCTTCAAAATCCTCAGGAAGTACCGAATGAAACTTAATGCGAGCAAGTGTTCCTTCGGTGTCCAGTCAGGGAAGTTTCTCGGGTATTTGGTCAGCAAGCGAGGCATAGAGGCTAATCCGGACCAGATTGATGCAATCAACAGAGTGAAACCTCCTCGCACAATCTGGGATGTACAGAAGCTCACTGGGATGCTCGCTGCTCTAAATCGTTTCATTTCTAAATCCTCCGAGAGATGCAAGCCTTTCTTCCAACTCTTAAAGGGTAGAAAAGCAGTAGAGTGGAGCCCAGATTGCTTGCGAGCATGGGACGAGATCAAGTCCTACCTAAGCACTCCCCCACTGCTTGTCATACCACAGAAAATGGACTCTTTGTACCTCTACCTCTCTGTATCCAGTCATACTGTCAGCTCGGCGCTAGTGTGCGAAGTTACAGGAACCCAACATCCCATCTACTACGCCAACAAAACCTTATTGGATGCCGAGCAGCGCTACCTACCATTGGAAAAGCTCGCATTCGCCCTAGTAATAGCCTTGAGAAAGCTGAGGCATTACTTCGAAGCTCATACGATCATTGTCCTTACATCACACCCCCTCAAGGTTGTCCTAAGGAAGGCGGATTTGTCAGGCAGACTGTCTAAATGGTCAGTCGAGCTCGGCCGGTTTGACATCCAATTTCAACCAAGGACAGCTACCAAGGGTCAAATCCTCACTGATTTCATTGCTGAATTCACAGGCAAAGAACCCTCCGACCAGCCTAAGCCAACAGAGCAAAACAACCAAGCTACAGTGGAAAGCTGGAAACTATTCGTTGATGGAGCCTCCAACTCAAAGGGGGCAGGGGTAGGAATTGTTCTCATTACTCCAGAAAACACAGTCCTTGAGCAAGGAATCAGGCTGGGATTTACAACCTCCAATAACGAAGCAGAATACGAAGCCCTCATAACAGGTCTCCAAAAAGCAAAAATTCTGGGAGCAAAGCATTTGCAGGTATTTGGCGATTCGCAACTAGTTTCCAACCAGATAAGTGGAGACTATAACGCAAAGGATGAAAGAATGGCAGCCTACCTCTCCCTGGTGAAAAACTTAATGACGAGCTTTGAAGAGATCAGCATCCAGCAGTTTCCTGGGGGCAAAACAGCCACACTGATGCGTTAGCAGCCCTGAGTTCGGCAGTTGATTCTAGCCTTAAAAGAGTTATCCATATCGATTTCCTCAGTGGCCCAAACATTCACCCCAACTGCGAGCTTACAAACGCGAAAACAATACTCCAATTGGAATCAGCCCCCAACTGGATAGATCCCTTGAAGAACTATTTGAAGGACGGAACACTTCCAGAGGACAAGAGAACTGCCCACTAGATAAGAGTCAAAGTTGCTCGCTTTCACTTATCCATAGGAGGCGACTTGTATAAAAGATCATTCTCCGGTCCCTACCTTAGATGCGTCCACCCAGGCGATGTCGAGGCAGTGCTTCACGAGCTTCACGAAGGAATATGTGGAAGTCATGTTGGAGGAAGGTCTCTAGCCTTCCGAGCAATGAAGGAAGGCTATTGGTGGCCATACATGCAAAAGGACTCCGCAGTATATGTCCACAAATGCCTGAAATGCCAGCTTCACGCTCCTATGGTCCACCAACCCGCCAGCGAATTAAAATTCCTGACCAGCCCCTGGCCTTTAGCCCAATGGGGAATGGACATCATGGGACCATTGCCCACCGCTGCTGGCAATCGCAAATACCTGTTGGTTGCAACTGACTACTTTACCAAGTGGATCGAGGCAGAACCACTGGCGAACATCCGAGATGATGACATGATAAGGTTCGTATGGAGGAATGTAATCACTCGATTCAGAATCTCCAGAACCATCATCACTGACAATGGAACACAGTTCGAGAGTGGCCCTTTTCAGGACTTCTGCAACGAACACGGGATCAGGCACCACTTCAGCTCGGTGGCCTACCCTCAAAGCAACGGACAAGCTGAAGCCTCCAACAAAATAGTGATCGCTGGATTGAAGAAGTGGTTAGAGCGAGCCAAAGGCGCATGGGCAACCGAGCTACCTCATATCCTATGGGCATACAGAACGACTCCTAGGCGACCAACAGGAGAAACGCCATTCTCACTAACATATGGTATGGAGGCAATAATCCCACTAGAGGCGGGATTGCCAACAATGAGATCCGACCTTGTCGAACAAGGCCAGAACAATGAGGCTTTGCTCGCTGAGCTCGACCTAGCCGACGAGCGCAGAGAACTTGCCCTAGTGAAACTAGCAAGCTACCAGCAACATCTCGCGAAGCACTACAACAAAAGGGTCAACTCGAGGAGATTCAAAGTTGGGGACTATGTTCTAAGAAAGGTCCTGGGCAACACGGTGAAGCCATCAGACGGTAAGCTGGGCCCAAACTGGGAAGGACCTTATAAGATAATTAGAGACGACCTGCGGGGTGCCTATCATTTGGAAACGATGGAGGGCAGGGAGATACCACGAGCATGGAACGTAGCTAATCTCAAGAAATTCTATTTTTAGGAATTCTATTATTAAATCTTTTATTGTATTCGTTATGTGAAAGGACAGTTCATTTCCCATATCACTAATGAAAATCTCTCAGTTAATCACTCTCTAATTAGTAACAGATATATTTTATTACACATCCCTTCCAAATCACAGGCATAATGGTCGACATAGCAGGGGAACACCCCTCCTCAGGTCATCGTCATAAAGCACGACAGACCTCTTAGCATTTCCCCTGGCAATATATGAAGCCCTACAGAGTATTCTTAGGCATCAAACCTACTTTGGTTAAACAAAATCCTGATCGGATGAAGACATCCAATATCAGGTGTGTCCTCGCCAATTGCCCTACTTAGGCCTAAGGGAGTGTGACGACACAACCTAAATGGTAAAGTGAGGGCACAATGGTATTATTGCATTATACTGGACTGGGAGGACACTCACATGATAAAGTAAAAAAGATTATGAAGCAGCGAAAATATTAAAAGATTGGATGAACACGTTTAGTCGGAAAAATCGCCCAAAACGCGAACTTTTCATTAATCCTTTATATTTACAAACAATGATAATACATGTTTAGTCGACGAAGCTCGCCCAAAGCATTTACATTATCAAAAAGGAAAAAAAATAATATAACAAAATCTCAAGGAGGTGGAAGCCTCCGAACAAGGTAATCAGCAATTTTAGCTCTTCTTCCATCATCAGGAGCGGGGGCTATCTTTCCCACCACCTCATTTGCGTCCAACTCGAATAATTACCGGGGAATAGCATCAATGTGGATCCATCGATCATCCCTCCTGAATGGATTGGGCATCAGAGTGGAGGAGGACATCTCGTGTCGATACCATAATACCGAGTTCCTCGGGACCTGCAGCTCTTTCAGGGCACTCAACCACCCTCTGATAAAGGAAAGTTCCTTGAACTCTGATAGTCTTGTTGGAGCATCCAGCCAACCTTAATCGTAGCCATCAGACCACACTTGTCGAGGACCCTTCTTGAACAAATGCCGTAGTCGGGTAACGTCCCTCTGGAGCCCAGCAGCAGTTACATAAGCTCGCCGAACATCGTCGCGTAGCTCCTCCATCTCCCTCTCACGCTGTTCCTCGGCTTCCCTGTTCCTACCCCTGGCACTCCTGCTAGCACGCGGGAGGGGAGGCCGAGCAGCTCGCAACGAAGAAGATCCTTGCAGAACTGCCGAAATGGTGCTCGGCGAATGTTCCTTAATCTTTAGGACCTCCCTTCTCAAGTCTTCATTCTCCTGCTGCAGAAAATCCCCAACCTGGTTAATCTCGGTGGCCTCCAGCAACCTTGCTCTCAGTGCACTGACTCCTTCTTGTACTGAGGCACCGATTTCTCCCATCTCCTGGAGCCTATCCTTCAGCTTGACCACCAGCTCAGATTGATCCTTATATTTTTGGTTCCTTGACTTAGCAAACCTATAAAGTCTAGCAAAGGCCTGGCGAACAACAGGGCTGGCATTAGGACCAAGAGTCCTACCCAGTTGGGAGGTAACATGAATATAGTCATCAATATCAACCAACTACAGGTAAAAGAAAGAAAGAGATCAGCATAAACAAAAGGAGAATATTCTCATTTCATTAATGAAGAACGAAGTACATCGAGCAGAAAAAAACTTGGGAGATTACAAACAAAAAGTACAAAAGTAAATCCTAAGAACAGATTAACTGGCAACCTCAAGCTGCCCAGTGGTGTCTGGCTGCTTCCCCTTATCAGATGCAGCAGAGGTATCCCCCTCAGCAGGAATGCTTTCAGTTGCCTAAATAGGGAGAACACCAGCAGGAACTGTATCCGAGGGAAGATCAGTACGCTTGATGGTTGGAGCAGGAGCTTCTTCGTCCACAGTTGGCTTGGGACCCGGGCCGTGCTCGTCAAACAAGGAAGACTCAGCATCCACACCAGCAGCTAGAAGAGCTTTGTTCCATCCCTTCTTGAAGTTCAGATGGCTGATGTAGCCAATCTGAACCTCAGCATCATCATAAGCAGTAGCCCACCCAGAGTTGTATGAGTCCTCCTTAATGGTGGCTGCCTGGGATTTTTCCACCTCCAGCTGCTCAACCAGAACCCTGTTATTCTCTGCGAGGTCCAGCTTGCTCGAGCACACTAGGTCATAAGCCTTCCTCAGCTCGCTCAGCTCCTTAACCGCATTATACCTCTCACGGGCAGAACTGACGAGGGCCAGATCAGACAAAACTCGAGCTGCATCAGCAGCCTTCAGATCAGCCTCCAGCTAAGAACCCCTGGCCTCCAGAGCAGAGTTTTGCTGCTCCAACTCACCGTTCCTCTTCACCAGCTCGTCACGAGAACGATAGAGCACAGCGAAGTCGGTCACAAACTGCAAAGAATAAAGAAGAAATCAGGAAGAGGAAACAATCAAGACTTGTTAAAAAATTGAGAATTGGAAGGGAATTTTACCAAGGCCAGCCTCTGGCTATCTTGCAGGGCCAGCTGATCTGACCCCAGCGCCCTCTGGCGATTCGCAGGAAGAACTGCTCTCTCAAGCAGCGCAGGAGCTAGCTGAGGAGAAATGGCCACCGAAGCCCCCTAGGGCAAGGCAGATACTGGGACCAAAGCTTGACCTGCCTTGGTCCTTGATTCCATTTTCCTCCTCTCCTCCTCCTTCTCTCTTTCCCATCTCTTCCTCTCCTCTACTCTCTTCTTCTCCTCCACCTTTTTTCTCTCCTCCTCCTTTTTCCTCTCCCTCTCTTTCGCCTGCTCCTCCTCTCTCCTCTTCCTCTCTTGCTCCTGAGAGGAAGGCCGATAACCTGTAGCCACAACCCCAGATGCAGTCTTCTGTTTCTTTGACCTTTGTGCAAGGAGCACATGGTCATCACCATCATCATCATCATCTCTGATCAGGTTCTTCCTTGGAGGCATATCTTCATCAGAACTGCTGGAAGTGCTCGACGATCCTCGAGCCTTAGAAGCCTCTTCAGAATCAGAAGAGTTGCTACTATCAGAGCTCCCTTCACCGAGAGTACCTGCAGGCTCACTTTCAGAGCTGCTCTCTTCTTCGTCCAACGGTATCGGCTTAGCAGTAGTCTCTCCCAAAGAATCAAACTCTGGTACACTGTCCACAGGCCGAGCTATGAAGCTAGATCCCACGTTCTTATACTCTAACAAGAAAGCGGCAGATCTGGGATGCTCGCCGTCACCCAAAGGCTCTCTGATGTTCCAAGCTTTAACCAACTCAGAAATTCGGACCTCGCTAAGAGCAGGCTCCAAGTTCTGCGACCTCGCTGTAAAAGAAAACACAGAAAGGAGTTAGAAAAGTCATAAATCAGCAGAGATTGAAACAAACGTATAATATCTACCTATATATTCTTCCCCATAAAAGGGAACAGTGAACCTCTCAAACCTCGACCCTTCAGATTGGGGAGAGAACTGCCAATTCCTAACAAGAAAACCTTCCCGCCAGTAGTCCTTATGGGAATCAAGTAGATTTACTACCAACACCCTATCAAGGCTCCTAGCTTTGAGGTACAGGACACCTGAACTAGTTTGAGAGAAGGAGTAACAAAAGCAGACCTCGACGAGCCCTAACCTTGTGCCATACAGTTGATTTATCCTATGAACGCCGTTCACTATTTTCCATACATTGGGCGAACATTGTGCGGGTACAATACTAAAATAGCTAAAAAAATGCAAGAACAGATCATTAGGGGGAAAATTAAGTCCCCCCTGGGAAAGCAACAAAGCATGAATCTAGTGGGCATCCTCTATATCCCTAAAGTTCCTAGGAGGCGAGGCACAACACTCAATCTCTACCCACTCAGGAATGTTGTAGAACTTTCTAAACTCGGAGATCGATCTATTTCCAATCGTCACCATTGGAAAGAACAAAGAAAAGCTACAAACCAAAGAGAAAGTGCAAAGAAAGGGCACGAAAAACTTACAAGACAGAAGATCGATTCGAGTGCTGAAGAAGCACGAGCTCAAGATGACTAAAAAAGCAATGAAAATGGGGATTGAGAGCAAAGGTAATGATGCGCTAGAATTCTCAGAAGATGGAAGAGTGCTGGAAAGTCTGAAACGACGAAAAAGATGTGGTTATCCCAACTAGCCTTCAAATTCTAATTATAGTGCACAGTAAGCGAAGCGACTGCCGCCAAAATCAACTCCACAGCTCCCGAAGAATTGCAACATGGCCATTATGGCTAATCATTTAAATCTGTTGGGCCTGTATACACGGCACAACAAATTTAGGGGCAATTGTGGGTACCCAAAATTTAGGACCATGGGCCTGGACGAGTAGCCCAGTCCTGGCGGCCCAAAGTCCAGGACCTTTATCTTTTATATTGATCCGGTCTCTCCCCACGATCCCATGAAGGGAAGTTATAGGGGAGCACAACCCCATGAAGGGAAGTTATAGGAGAGTTATAGGGAAGATGGCTAATATGGAGGAACCCATCATCCCCACTAACTAACATACACATATATAAATTAAACCCTAGGTCCGGGGCAAAGGACAAGTTGTATTCTCTGTACTCATTCTCCAGAATATTGAGAAATAATACTGGCTGCACCACCGTGGACGTAGGCACATCTTTGCTAAACCACGTACACCCGTTGTTGTGTGATTGGCATTTTATTTGTTCTTTCTTGGTCATTACTTCTCTCATATTTATTTGTGTTGCATAATAATTGTCACCACAGAAGGATATGGCTAAAAAGGATATAAAAGAAGCCTTCAAGCATGTCAATGTAAGTAGAAGAATATTTTTGTATATTTATATATGTTTTGGATTTAAGTACACATTTGACATATTACTTAAACTTTCTATTTATATATGTTATATATTTCAGTCCACATTTGACATTAAAATGGATGATAAGTATGTTACAGAGAGCGTTGAAAAATTATTGATGAGCCGAAGCAGTGGGGCAAGATATATGCATTGACTAAGGTTCAAAAAATATAACTCGATTGAAGAGGCACGACGTGATAGGTTGAAAAGCAAAAGTGCAGAAAATTGAAATAATCTTTATGATTTGTTCTCTAATTCCAAACATTAGGTATAACAACTTACACGTTTATAAAATATAGTAATCATGTCGTATTACTTGACGCACAGATTAATTATGCACTAATACTTAATGTGGCATCGATGTGACATTAACATGAATAATTGAGCAAAGCAGACTAACAAGTCAAGGGCCTTTGTACCAGCTCGTTATCACTTGGTATATTTGTGTTTTATAAAATTTATCTTGTTTTTTCTAATTATTTATGATAATTATTATTGGTGATAATGATTTTCTTTATTGATTATGTAAAATGAGTTGGAGAATGAGGAGTTGGACCAAATTCAATTCTATAAAAAAAACTCATTGCACAAATGAGAAATGATCTTCTCCTGAAGTCGAGGAACTATTTATAAGTATACTTTATTCTACAGGAATTTCTTGGGATCCATTTGATACAAAAGTGAGCAAATATTTAGATAGTTTTTAAAATATTTATAATAGTTCTTAAAATAATTATTAAAATTTTTAAATGTTTTTTAAACAACTTTTAAAAATAGTTTTAATTTTTTTTTTTTAAAACAGTGGAGTTTTTTTTTTGAAATATTTTAAATTCTTTTTTACAACAGTTTTAAAATCATTTTTTAAAAATGTTTATATAAGTTTTAAAATATTTCTTAAACAGTTTTATAAGTTTTTAAAACTATTTTTAAACAACTTTTAAATACATTTTTTAAAAGAATTTTTTTAAATATTTTAAATATTTTTTTAAAACTGTTTTTAAAATCATTTTTAAATATTTAAAACAGTTTTTAAGATATTTAGAACAGTTTATAGAAGATTACAAGACATTTAAAAATATTTATCTTGCAGAATGAGATGAAACGATTACAAGTTGCCCTACACCCATGGGTAGTGAACCTTTGACTCCCGATAAGATAGCCGATCGAATACTTGGTACTAAATCAAGGTAAATAATTAGTGTTGGGCATGCGCCAAAAGCATGTAAGTCAAAAGCATCACGACGTGATGCACAATCAGAGGAGGTCGTCAGGGAAGCTCATGGAGCTAGCCGCGAGTTAAGGGAACAACTACAGGTTCTTAATGAGTGTATGGAGAGTTCAGAAGCTCATGAAGCTAGATTTAACAAGATGTTTGACGTTTCAAAGGCATTAGGTTTTCTACCTTCCAAATTTACCATATGGTAAGCTTTAATTAACTTTAATATGGGATTTCCTGAAATTACGTTAATTTAGTGGATTGGTGGAAGAGATGTTAATGCAATTACCTTAGTTGTTGAACTAAAGATTCCTAAAATTACTCTAATGTTAATGCTATTACCTTAATTACTGAATCAGTGGAAGGGATTTATGTAGTGGATTCTTGTTGTGTTATTGAATAATTGTTTTTGAAAATTTAACAAGTTAGATTTTCATCTATAAACAAAGGAAACTTTTTCAAAATATTTTAAAATGCTAAAGAGTTTAAAGGCTAATGAATTTATTAGTTCCTATGGTGTGTAGCATAGTGTATGTGTCACAAAGTCTTCGGTTAGACGTTACTATTGTTTATAATTTATTAATTGCTAATAGACTTGTTAAAGTAGAATGTGAACTAGTTTCGTTCACTTTTTGTATTACAAATTGATATTATATGGAGACTTAGTTGGCAGTTACTTTTCTGGAACATTTGCAAGTTGAAATCTTGATAAAGATGGTGGGATAACTTCATGAGATTTCGTTAGGAATTTGCACATTTTGGATTTTCGAAATGTTCAATAAACAATGATGTAGGATACTTTGTAATTGGCTAATGGTTTTGAGATATTTGTATGAATGATTGTTATCTCTATACTATTCTAAAATGCTTTACAAGCATTTAAGAGTCCTCATCAACCAGACTATCCACGTAAGATTAGAAATTAGGCTCCTAGCCTTGATTTGCTTAATCAATCGTCTCTCTTTTTTCTCTGTTTAGTGTAACTGTTGGAATCCCTCATGAATGTTCATGAATTCTCGATGATAAATATATTTAACTTTTCATCTTCTTCACTTTTTAAGGTTTTTTAGCTACCGGAAGTCCAAAATGAGCAGATAATCAGAAATTCAATGGTATAACTTCCTTTATTTCTAAAATCATAAAATCAGAAGTCCGGCATGAGTGTGTTTTTTTCTGAACCCTTCATTTCCTTGATTTAAAAATCTTCGTTTCTAATATATATTTACAAAATCCTAACATTTTATCAGTTTTTTTTTGTCATTGCAGTTAATGACCCACTAAAGATCACATTTGAGGTGT